>CM065325.1:10028929-11344535 GCA_033032175.1 Saturnia japonica
TATACAAACATATGTAATTGGTTTCTCGGAAACGGCTCTAACGATTGCGATGAAACTTTGCATTTAGATAATGTTTTACATTCCAAGCTTACCTAGATAGGCGTTTTTATTTATTTTTTTGTTTACAAGACACCGAGCACGGCTCGGTCGCCCAGATATTATTACCTTCAAAGCGTGATAAAAAATATTTTTTCGAACATGGCGACCGCTCTCAACCCAGCGTCGAGTTTGAATCCCTAGAATGAGCATGAGCACCCGCCGAAGGAGAACATCGCAATGAAACCTTAGCACGTCGGTAGGGTATTTTCTTATGCCCAACTGGCGAGCTACCACCCTCAAGACAAAAATCTGTCGCCAAGCACCAAAAGGCTTCACTTTAGGCACAACCTATAAAGAATAAAAATAGAAAAAAGCTTAATATAAATATCCAAATTGCGATAGCCATAACCCGGTATTACTACTGTTCCAAATACATATTTACGTTTCTAAATTCCAAAGTTTTGGGAATTCCGTACAACAATTTTATATCCTCTTAAACGCCTTAAGGATAAAAAGTTTTAAAAAATCTCTCCTAGTGAATTCACGCGTCACTCAAGTAATCCCCGTCTAGAATTTTTAAATCCTGATTCAACATAAAGCGTAATATGTGCACACAGATGAATCAATCACAGTTCTTGTTACTTTATACAGGATGTCCGGTAATGAATGGATAACCTTGAAATGGCTTACAGCAGAACTTATGGCCGTTAAAAAAAAAATGCGAAACAAAATATATCCTAGGTAGTACCTAAGATATGATTTTTTTTAAATAAAATATTACAAATTTTTACCTTGTTTTACATTCTTGTACTGAATTAAATGTCTGAATTCTATCGGTTTTTTGTTGTTCTATTATTATAAGCTAACTATGCCAATCGATAGGCAGTAAATACTTTGACAAGCTATGGTACTATTAAAAAAAAAAACTTGAATTAATTTTTATGTGAGAAATTTGCTAACATTTTTTTCATTACATTACAACATTAGTACATTAGTACATTCATAACATTAGATTTCATAATGGTATAATTCATTACTGTATCTTATGTAAATAGTGAATTATTGCTATTAAAGTAGAAAAAGAGCAAATTTGATTAAATAACAAAATATTTAATATGGGAATATTTTTTAAATTCAACTGTACCTAACCATTTGATTTTTAATAAAAAACAACATTTAACATTAATAGTACTTTATTTGGCATTACATAATTCATAATAAATGTTCGAATTATGTTAATAGCCATGTTGAGTTTATCTAAAAATAGTTAGTGTTTGCTTATAATAGGTATATCTAATAATTTGTGAATGTTTTGATATTAATCTGAAGATAATCACAAAACTTACACTAATCTTTTCGTAGATCTTTATAAAGTGTATGGAATCCACCATGTTGTTCTCTTTGCATCAAAATAGGATGAACCCATATGCGTCTATTTGACTTCTTACTTTTATTTAGCCATTTCTTTACATATAGTATGTAAACATTGCCTTCTTTTTAAAGGTAAATTCATAATATTCATTATGCCTACACGTATGATGTTCGTGGCTAGCAATGTATTACATAAAAAGGTACAGTGATATAGTATCATGCGGTGGCAGCGCGGACGCGGCGGCAGCGCGGATGCGGCGCAGCGCGGATGCGGCGCAGCGCGGATGCGGCGCAGCGCGGATGCGGCGCAGCGCGGATGCGGCGCAGCGCGGATGCGGCGCAGCGCGGATGCGACGCAGCGCGGATGCGGCGCGGTGCGATTTTGGCGCGTGTACACAGCATAGCGCGGCGAAGGCGAGGCGGCTGCGCGGTTGCGGCACGTCCGCGGTGCCGTCTACACAAGCCCATAGAATTCTGGAAACCATACTCACCGCCGGAACTCAACACAAGGTTATTTGGTTGTGATTTTCTGTAGGGTGGAGTCAACCAGTCGGTCTGTTCCAAGTAGAGAGAAATCTCCAGAGAAATTTATCTGTGCCCTCACCTTTATCTTAGCCAACGCCTTTTTACCAACTTCATGATGTTTCTTACATCATGATTCAAAAGTGATTTGGATGATACCTATTTTTGAAACTATTTCGGCTCAATATTTGTGATTTGTGACTGATTAATTAACGGTGATATATACACGAAATATTTTCTTTTTAAATTTAGAATGATAATTTTAGTCAAGTAAAAATAATAACAGTCGAGATTTGGTTGTAAAATCAAAATATAGAGTTACTATAAATGTATTAAATTTACTGGGCATATTAAGTAGTTGTATTTTATTGCGATTAAAGTTAGGATGTTGTTCATATTGGGTGTCGATATATGTACATTTATACATATTATTATTTAAAGATGTACTATCCAAACTAGTATAAGTTTGTTTGTTTGTTATTCAATCACATAAAAACGGCTAAACGGATTTGGATGAAATTTGGCACACAGGTAGCTAGCCCGGTTTACCTAATATACTTTTGATCCCGGTGAAGACCGAATTCTGAAGTCAACGCAAACGAAGTCGCGGGCAGAAACTACTTATAAATTAAAATTACTCTGAGTCAATTGACCCAATGCGTGGATTATTGGAAGACCTTTTAAATGATTAATTATTATATGGTGACACACGTCGCGCGTCGCCAGGCTGACGCCTAAGTTTCTCAGATAATATAAAGCAGCGCGGCATTTCTCAGACCAGATAAGACCTAGTTATTTTTTAAGATTAGATCACGCTTCCATGAATTTAATTGTACATTTTTATTTTATCAATGTTACGAAGAGGAAAATAAACAAAGTGTCTAAATGTTTAATATACGCATGGGCTTGACCAATTTCACTGATTTGGTTAAGATGTAAAGTTTATGTATTTTAAGAATTATTATTAATACTTTAAGAAATCGTGAAATAAAATATTTACCAAGAATTATGTTTTAATAATTCTCAGCCGATTTTATTTAGATAGGCTATATAGAATTTTACTGTCAATAAGATTCTTAGAAACCTTAAAAAATATTTTATATTAATTCTTAAGTGATTTTGATAAAATTTTGTAGACGAAAAGTAGGATACTTTCAAATTCGACTCAAGTCGATTTTAAGCGATGACTGCTGAGCGGTGGCTTGCCCTAATCTGCCCTATCACTATGTTGCTATCCGTAAAGCACGTTAAATCAAGACAATTTTTTTTAAAAGAAATTATTTTGATATTTTGGAATTTCCCTGGTGTACCTTCGAAGTTGAAGGTCCAATGCCTATGAAACTAAAATGGGACCACCCTTGAGGTACGTACCTATCCCATTTCCAACGAAAAAATAATCATCCACATTGCTTCTTACACAAAGAAGTCATCATCCATACAAAAAACACATCCATATAAAAATATACATTAGAATTGAAAACCTCCTTTTGTAAAGTCCGTTATAAGCGCTTAAACATACATTATCAAATTAAGTTTTTTTTTAACAGTTACATTAATTACATTTTTTTAATAATCCGCAAGCAGCTCCATCTGTGTATTCCATCTGAATACTGATTAAGCACGCCACTGACACTAGCGTCAGCTAGTTGTTCGTTGATATCTTTACAAACAGTCACTACTAGATGTCCATCAATAAATTATTTAAATTTAAATAAAGTAAAGACCTAACCCATTGAACTTGTAAGTAGGTGTACATTAAACAATAATAAAACATACATTCTTGTCATCTCTGAGAAGGTCTGAATTAGAAGTAGAATACACAGATGCTATGGAGAAGAATGTTCATCTTAGTTTGGTGTGATTTAATTTTGGTAATAGCTAACTACTACGCAAGAAAATAAAATTTTATCATGAAAATAAATGATACTTGAGTTGTATGTACTGTTGTTATGTTTGAATACGCCATCTATATTCGAACTTATATAACTCTATATCTAAGTATGTTTCTGTTGCTTCACATCTAAAAGCGGATTGGTTAAAATACTGTCATGTTTATTACTACAAATGAACGATGAGGTACTAATAACTAATAAAAAACTTCGAGAAGAAGCAATGAAAACGTATTATCATAACTTCGAATTCGTTTTCGATCTCGTGTTTCTACTGTGCAAGTTCACGATAACAAAGTGCATTTTCATGTGAAGTGTATTGTATAATGACCTATATTGTGATTAGTGAGAGTTAACAGTGAAGTAAAACTAAAACAAAACAAATAGGATATCCTGAAAAGCGATGTGATACTCTCCTTGGCAGTGTTCTAAGATTGTGTTCATATCGCGAGTTTCATAATAGTATCAAGTATTAAAAAAAACAACATGTCATCAAAGCCAGCTAATCAAAAGCGGAGGTGAGTGACAACAATTATTATTTTGGTCTGTCAATCCTGATTTTCATCATATAAATACTAATTTCATGCGCGTATAATCAATGTGTTAATTTTCCCTGTTACCAACTGTCACATGAAATATTTGTACTTTCTCTTCTTTTTTCGGTATTCCACGTGACATTTTTTTACTTTTGTTACCATTTCATAACTTTGGGACCCTCCACCGCGGCGCCAGATTGTAACGGTACCTATAGTACAAATTGCGCTGCGTTCTCTCTGATGTTGAATACTGTCTTCTTGACTTTGTGATTGGTATTTACTTAGAAGATAATTGAATTGGTAAATTTGAAAAAAGTTTTATTTAATAATTGCCCGTATACCTACTTTATGAATTGACTTTAGATATGTTTTCTAATATAGTTATGTTCACTATAACCCTGTTTTATGTAATTCTGGATTAATATATCTTATTTGGTATAGTAATAAATTAGTACAAAGTGAACAAACATTAAAACTTGGGCTGTAGGATAAAATATTGTAAATTATAGCTACAAAAGTTAATTTTTTATACTATTTTTATAGGCTTTATTTAGCACTTGGCCACTATCTCATCTTATGCTAAGTGACAAAGTGGCCCTAGATTGTAACATGCTATAAGATTAGTGGTGGAACTGGCTCTAAAGTGCAGCTGCCGGAACACACAGGTAGGTACTTGGCATATGATTTTCAACTTAAGGGTGGAAGCTAATGAGACAGAAATAAGAAAATAGCTGTGTTATGGTTCTATTACATGGTTTTTCATAATTCTGCTCACTGTACGGATTCAAACCCATGTTGATTGACTCTGTGTCAATACATTATTATGTTGTACATACAAAATTATGTTATGAGAAGTATGTACCTACTATTTAAAATATATATATCTAAGTTAACTGAACTTTTATGAATAACTTATAACAGCTTCAATTTTGTCATTGTGTACTCCATCCTAATTAAATACTTATACATCAATAAATAATAAAAACAATATTACAATTCTAGGTATATTTATTATATTACTATTTGCACTATAATACACTACATACTGCACAATAATACTCATACACAAACTCACAAATACATACACTCTTGTAAACTCGTTTCCTTGTGTAATGAAACCACAATACACTAAAACACCAATTACTGTAAGAAATAAGTACGTTTTTCTAATTATTTTGACCATGAAAATGCATAAACCTCATGCAGAAATATGTGGAACATAGTTTTTTCTTTCAAATATAAAAAAAACAATTCTAGGTTGTTTTTTTATATACTTTATATAAGGTGTACTGCACACACTGATAATTAAGCTGTGTATATAACTTAATGAGTAAAATGTAAAATGAACATTGTAATCCATCCATCCATCCATGCAGCCTACATTTACTCAATGCTCAAAGTCGTTTTCCACCTCTGGGCCACTACTTTGAAATCCTTTTAGTCCATCTTCCATTGTCTTGTTGTGCCAGTGCCCTACCCACCTCCACTTAAGCCTTGCAACTCACTTGCCAATATCTTAAATCTTTTTCTCCTCAAGATTTCTACATTTGTTACATTGTAATAGCAACAAAAAACAAATAACAATGAAAGATACCTATATCATTTAAGCAGAAATAATCTGCCTCTTTCCACTGAGTGACCATGTAAATAAATTGCCTACCCAGTTCTAGTTACTGAGTATTTGTTTATGTGTATTTGATACCTTCAGTAATTTATGCAATACTTTTGTTATTCAAAGTAATTTTCCAAACTTATACAGCTGACTGACTTGCAATCTATAGTACCAATTTATGATTTAAAAAATATGATAAAAAAATTGCCCAAAAAAAGACTAGTTGCTACCACTGAGGAAAATTTTGGAACACCTTGTTTGGTGATGCAAGTTGTCAGGCAGGAATATAGCCATGTACATTACATATCTATTATCTATGTATAACATTGTAACGCATCATTTCCCAAATTGTGGGAATGGGGTTTTCGAGTGTGCTCTGAAAAATAGGACAAATATGTACATCAACCAACCAACTAAAATAATAAAAAGCCGAGTGAAAAACACATTTATTTATCTGAAGATAAGTCACTGCAAACTACTTTCAATTGTAAGGAGTTCCTGACACATATCCTTATATGTTTAGATGAAGCTTTGAAAGTCCTCCTCCCGTTCAGTACCTCATACCTATGTGAGTGGTATGATTTTCAGCTATAGTTAACATTAAAACTAAATATCGAAATATTTGGACATAACTATCAAAATCATTGGATTAAAAGTAAATAAAATTTAAGTTGATACTAAAGCTGTAATGAAAAAGAAAGAAAAAAATACACATCACACTCATTGAAATAGCAGTCCTTGTATTAAATTAACTATAAATATTTTCGATCCTTTTGTTTTTTCATGATATATAGGACAACATTACATACATGTGGGATACAAGCATAGAGTAGAGTAATACATAGGGAATAGAGGAACTAACTATTGCATTTTTAATGCCAATGTGTTGAAAATAGCTCAATCTGTTAATCTTGTTCCGAAACTTTTTATAAATACGTACCCATAGCTAGCTACTAGTTATTTGCGTAAATTAATAAGGAAAATAAATCTAAAGAATATAATGAAAAACAGAATTATTTATTGTTTATATTGTGTTTTTGTTTAATATCATATAGCTTAACAAATTTTTTCACTTCAAGATCGACATCATAATTAAATTTCACATAAAATTCGATTGATTCAACTATAACCCACAAATTATACTAGTATACAACTATAATGCACCAACTATAAATAATAACATTAGCTGATATATCTTGAAACAGTCTTATTAAAGCATTTTTATGTTTATCACAATTAAAACTAACAAATGTTTCCATAACACTCACAAAATTTTTCATTGACAATGACAACTGACATTGACTAGGGATGAATCCTGTAAATCTACATATATACTAGATACTTTTATTTCAATATCAAGTATTATTCGCATCAATACATTGTGACAGAGTATCAAGTAAGAATTGGTGAAAAGTACTCGGATTGGTACTCGCTTATAGCAGATTTGAATTATACATTAATTGTGAATAATTTCCAATTAATGAAGAATTTTATATTATGCAGTGAAAGCATGATTGGAGGTCTTAACAACTTCTGGTTTTAATTAAAAGTTTACATTACAGTATGTGACATCATATTGCATTTGTTCATTTATAATTGAACCTATTAGAAAATGAGAATGGGATGGAATATATTAAAATCAATTTCTTACAATGTAGAAACAGGCGCCAGTGTTCTATACATAGCTGCCACCTTTGTACTTAATAAGACGTTGTTTTGAAATGCTACCAAAAAGGTCACTGCTTCAGGAAATTATTTATTGAAAAAATATTTTTAAGTAATTATTTTTGAAAAACACTACCTACTAAATCAGACTTTCTTAAAAAAACGTACAATTATGTAAGTAATGTTGTTCTTGCTCTAAACCCTAGAAAAAAAATCTATAGAAGTAAGTATAGTGGTATTTTAAGTGATAAATTATCTTGAAAATTTATTATTTTTGTGAACAGAATTTTCGTATACATAAGAAAGTCTGAGAAAGTATTGTAAGTTTTACTTGTCTTTAATTCTTATAAAAAATAAATTATATGATTCTTTCCCACTGCTACAGTATCAAATAAAAGTTTTATACTTGACTAGTATTGTTTCATCCCTAACATCGACAGTATAATCGATTCCGTTGTGCCATCTTGTGAGTAAAATAATAAATATTTGATGCAATAATTAGGAACACAACTATGAGATGGCGAGAACAAAAAATGTATCTAAATGAAGTAGTAATTTTCGTCCCCCTGGTCTGAAGTCTGACACTTATCCAGTGTTGCCTAGTCAAGGAAACAAAAAATTGCCAGACACTTATAAAGGTGCTAGAATGTCGTAAATTTCATAACCCAAAAAGGGGCTAAAAGTGGTCAAAGAATTGGGGTAAAAACAAATACAAGTTCATAACTTATAAAATGTGTTAATTAATCATCATAGGTTAATTCCACATAATACTCATTGGACGTTGATGGTTCTGGTTCTTAAGGAACAAGAAAAGAATATTTTTCTTGCTTCCTGATTTGATCCAATACTTCCATGGGTAAAATAATCTCTTATTCTTAGTAGTAAACAATTTAGTGTGCCTAAACTCATCTTATTTCTATGATTTGTGTTTGCTACAATTATCATGATAATTAATCATTCTTCCTCAGCAGTTAAAAATGGCAGAAATAGAGACATCCAAGCCAAATCACTCAATTAATGAAATACTGATTCACCGCTTGCATTGTAGATGAGTGAAAACAAGTGTTAGTGTATAGAAAAAGAAAAGTTTACGTATTATTATCAAAGTTGCTAAATTTGTGGCTAAAATATTTAGCTATTTTATATTTTTGGTTAATGTTACCAGAAATAGCCATAAAATAGCTAACTTGGCAACACTGCACATATCTATCTTGAAACGTCATACAGCCATCTCTTTCACACACCTCTTACGTTCCGTTCAACTTACAATCCAACATACATACATACATAGTATTAAAACACTTAGAACAGCAGTAGTCACACGCAGGTCCGTTCCTCGGTGTGAAGCCCTTAGGTCAGGCAGCCGCCCGCGCGATACATGTGACACTATACGTGCAACACGTAGCTACTCACATACAACATTACACACCTATGAACATACACACTTGCATACTACATAGATACATGGGTTCTGTAAGGGATCTTCTTTTTCCTTTTTTTGCGCTAGTTAGTGTAGAAATACTTTCAAATCACAAAATACACATGCTCATGGTTCCTTCCTTGCTTCCTCCCAGGAGGCAGGGAACATGTCTATGCGTATATATTAGTAAGCTCGAATCTGTAGGATTAGGGAATTAGCTAGATCGTGACCTATTCGCATGCGCGACGACCGCCCGAGCCGAGGTTCGGCCACTTTGGCACCCTCGTGCGAGTCGTCCAAAACTTTCGCGGCTGAGTACTCTCTGCGCTCGCCTCCAACTTCGGTGAAGCTGTACAAGCCGCAGCGGCTTCATGGCCCTTAAGGCTAACAGTATAAGTCAGTTCTAATAAAAAAAAGTAGTCGCACGCGGAGGGGGGGCATTTCAATTTAACCCATAATGGCGGCTACCTACGTCTCGGCGCAATAGTGCTAAAAATGAAGTCATAGTGTAAGTAGCTCCCGCAATTTTGACAAAATACCTATTGCTTACTGCGCAATGAAAGAACGTCACCAGCTCATCATATAATCACCAGAAACATTTAATTATCCTATTTCACGGGAAAGCACTACCCGGCAGCTTATATTATTACGTCAAATATAAATAAAACAGTTATCACATTTCTAAAATTGACAGGCGCCATTACAATAAAATGTTGCTAGTTAACGGAAAATACTTTACCCCACTTTTTGAAGTGCCACTTCTTGGTGACGATTTGATAATTAGACGAGAATTGTTTTATTGGACGGTAAATGTGCCGAATTCATATTGGCATATGTATGTACTGGCAATAGTTATTAATAATAATTACTATACAATATAATAATTTGCATCTGGTTTGTCGCGCTCTGCGATCAGTCTGTTTAAACATTATGCAATGATAAAGTGGTAGGGAGCATGACAACCATACGCATAGTGATAAACCCATCACTGATTTTCTTTTGATTTTTCGCGTTACGGGATCAACCGGTGTATATGCAGTAATAAAGCGGGGTGGTAGTGATCGCGTCCACCATACACGTGGTTCTCATCATTGGTTTTCTTTTGTTTTTTATTTGTTATAAGTATCGTATATCCTTTCAAATGCATTTAGTAAATACTGTTTTTTGACATTACAAACAAACACTCCAATTTAATTTATTTGCATAAATCAGTTTATATATCAATAAATAAAATATTTTCATGGTTACTTTTTATATTCATAAGAGATGGCTGTCACGATTTTGTGCTGGGTATCGTTTGAAAATATTTTCATGGTTACTTTTATATTCATAAGAGATGGCTGTCACGATTTTGTGCTGGGTATCGTTTGATCTTATACATCAGGTATAATAAGGGTTTGTTTTTATGAATGAATTGCAATTTTATTTATTTGTATAGAGTAGAATTAGATGAATGGCCATACGACGAATATGATCAACACTCACTGGATACTTTAATTCCCACATTTTTGGGGAAAATTTCAATCACTTCCGATATCTTTCGTGCGTTTGCGTTTGTGTCGGCAACGGCAATTAATGCAATAACATGTCGCTTACACACACATTTATTTAGTTTTGCTTTCAACTTTGAGCGGCACGTTGCATGAAACTATCACACTCTTAGCTTAATAACTCTATGTTTCGACAGTCTTCTATTCGGATAGTTATGTCCCCTCTTTCTTCATGACAGCCAAAAGATGAGTCCCGAATTTGGAAGTTTTGTTAGGTGGGTCGCGGTCTAGTCAACTTCGTTAACCACTGTTGTAACGCATTTGATGACGAAGTTTACAGTATTGGCAAATTCTTATTTGTATTTTTGATATAAGTACTAAATAACATATTACCTTATTGTTTGAAATGAACAACACGATATTGTTTTTTTTGGAATATTACTGTATAATAAATTACTCAGTTTATTTGCAATTTTAATCTGGTCACACTTCAAACTTTGTCAAATGCTTTTTTTTCGAACTGTCTATACTGTTAGCCAAAAGGGTCATGGAACCATTAGAGGCTTTGACAGCTTCACCGGGCTATGCCTTTGTCGAATGCAGTTACAATATTATACATAGGAAGTGTCGCACTATTGCTTTGAGGCAAAGATAGTTGTGACAATGCTGCTGCTGCCATGGTTAAACTTGGTTCTTGTACCTTTGTAACTTAACTCACAAACATTTAAAATAGTATTTTTTAATTTCCTTATTATGAGCGTACATACTTGTACCATATTGGTAATAATTATGTTTGTTACTGTATTTATAGACAACATATTTCCTTTTTTGTATATATTATTGATGTATGGTATGTAGTCCATTCCGAGATTAAATGTAATGATAAATATTAAAATTATATTTGTAACTACCGAAATTATCACAAGTTATCGCCAGCTGACTGACGTAATTACGCCTATAATGTAGTTTTAGGTATGTACTTTAGAAAATTCATGCTCAATGCTTTTCTTGGACATCAAAACAGCCTTCTTTCAATCATTCCACAGATTACTACAGATAAGCATAAAAAATGGCGATAGCCTAAGCACATAATACCTTATCTTTAGGGAAAACATCTTTTTAATACGCTTTTTTGAGATGTAAGATTTGTTTAAATTATTTAAAAATCGTAGTGGTATTCCATGAATAGGGTAAAGATTAATTAAGAGTATTAACAAAAAAATATATATGTACATTTAACTCTAATTTCTTATAATTTGTTGCTGGTCAAAAAATTAATATCTTACGTATATTCTCAACATTAGAACTAGCGATAAATTATATTATTTCTATGTATGTACCATTTTATTTCCCACAGTTTTATTTATTACAATTTAGCAAAATATAATACGTGTTGCATCCCTACTTATCTCTTTTAAATATTGTTTTTTACTCCTGCGTTTACAAAATACCCTATGTATTACTATTACCCAATACTATTATTTGTGTCTATGTTGGTACACTTAATAAGTTTTCGGGTTTAAAGTCCATATTATGCGCCTTTTAAATGTTGTGCATTACGATATTGCGTCAGATTCGAAAGAGTGAACCACGTGTCACCTATATCTATATAATACGCACACACGTATAACTATTGATCACCTGAATTCAACTAGTTTTCGTTTGTGGAGATAAGATAATGAGTATTTTTCATGAAGCATCGCATTACGTCATCGATATATTTTGGTGTTTACAGATTTTGTCAGACAAAAAGAACAATTTAATGTACCTTTGTTGTTACTATGACTTATATTTAGCACGACATTTCTTGATGGTAACAATGGCGACTATCGCGAAAACAGCAATCGGTCGTGACGATCGCCTCTGTCATGCCGGCCTGCAAGCCAGCCTGTCGATACACTGGCTGATCCCGAAACGCGACAAACAAAAAAAAGCCATTGACGAGCTTATCACCACGTGCATGGTGATCGCGACCCAGTCTGGTACAGAGCCCTACTACCTCGCTTGATTTGTGGATATCCACCGGCTGATCCCGGAACGCGACAATCTTAAGCGTGCCACAATGACCGCTGTTTAAACCGGGTGTATCGGATCCAGTCGGAAACAATTGTCGTGTTCTATTTTCTATCTATATCAGAATGACATCTAAATACCCTTTAATTATAAAAATTGTAGGTGGCCAAACATCTCGATTACTTTAAATTTCGGTTAATCCCCCAGAGTTCGTATTTCCCTGAATGATTCGGATATTTATTAATTATGGTTGTTTTTGCGGTTTTTCAAAAGAAGATTTAACTAATAATATGTACTTGAGTTCATGCACCTGCTAAGCTGACTTTTTAAACTAAATGACGTCATTGTAAAATAGGTACTGTTATTTTATAAATATGTACTTATAAAAGTTTTAATATTTAATATATGTATATTGTGTAAGTATATGTATGTATATTAATATGCTTTCAAATCATAAAGCCGAGTTCCAAAATATTAGTATGTTTACGTGAATAGATATCACTGTAGAGTGTGTAGACTGTACTTTCAGTAATGATCTAGTAAACCTCTACTAAATAACCTTACCTATTTATTTAGTATAGAATACCATAGATTTTCAATTAAAATGTTTTCGATAGTATTGTAAGTTGTGTCATAGAATCTTAGGCTCATTGTAGGATTTGAACCCACGTCAACGGACGTGGTGTCCGAACACTTTACCACTGAACCATCATTATATTAAAGCAAATTTATTATTAATTTAATAATGTACAATGGTTAATAGAGGGAGTTGGTGAGAAAATGATAAACGGAATTTTTGACGACCCCTTTCTATTAAGCAATCCTATTTTTGTTTCGAAACCAAAATCTCTGGTTAAGCGGATCAATATGTAGAAATAGTTTTTCTGCGTGTTTTCCTGGTTACAAATTAATGTATTTTGACTATGTGTTTAACTTATTAAAGGTGATTCATAAAATTCCTATGTGCCAAAGTTAATTTTAAAATTGCTGTACATGTCATTAAAATATTATTCAAAATGTAAAGAATTAATACACAAATAATGTATGTATTTACAATATATTTACTATAATAATATCCTCGTAAATTTGTAATAATACTGTTGCTACCTTCTACGTTAAGGGTCCAGGATAATTTATAGGTATCCAGAAAAATTATACAACGATACTACAAAAAAAAAACGAACTGTATGTTCGAATAACATGACAATAAGGTTAATATATTCTTATTAAATGTTGTGGAATTTTATATGACTTAGCCGTTGTTTCTATAAACTCAAGCTCAAGAAAACAAAAGTACCTAATAGTAACAATGACTCCTACACCATTTTTTCAACAGCACAAACCAAATGAAATGCCACAACATTTAATAAGAATATATATATATATATATATATATATATCTAAAAAATGGAATGTAACGAGTACAAGGTAGCGCATATTTTAGCTTACTCGTTTTTTTGTATCTACCTCTTAGACTTGGTTGTTTATGAGATTTCACTAATTTATAAATACAAATCATCTCAATCGAGACTTGGCCCATTTTTATAGCATGTTTTGTTAGGATTATTTTGTAAGTATGTCAAAATCAGAAAACGGCAAATTTCACAATGACGTTTAACATGTGAAGAGCTTCTCTCGTATTCTCAATTATATTAAATGAAATTAATCATTTATTTACATTATTTTATGAAGGTTAATTTTTTAAGTAGTTAGGAATATACAGATGAACATTATTGAATGTATACGATGTAGGTAGTTAAATTTCGGGAGCACTGCCGAGGGTTTTTAAAAAGTCTAAGACAAGACTGATTCTCAAGAAGCTTTATTAAGAATGCTTTTATTTGTTACAAATGTCTCTTTTATAAACTCTTATTCTATAAACACAAAGTGGGGCTGTTTACTATGAAATAATGAGAAATATGTCGCAATACATTCAGTCAAAACACCAGGTGTCTATCAGTAGTTTGCAGACATAATATGGGTTAAAAACGTAACATCAGCATTTCTAACGTATGTACCAATTAACAAGACGTAATAAGAGAGGGTACAGACTGCATAACTCCTCCCCCCTCAAGTTCGAAATTATCAGAGGGATGATTATCACTATGATTATTTCGATAGCAATAATTTTTACAAAAACTGAGCTTATATACTAAGAATACAAGAATTAATAGAAATATAATCACATATAACAATAAAGTTCCGGCACTAACACTTTTTACATTAATAATTCTTTCACTTGATGTTTTTTAGTTCACTTTCACTGATTTTTAAAAGATTATTTAAATGTTGAAGATTTATTAATTCACTGTTATCCAAATTGATGGGTTCACGTTGCAATTGTTGCTCAGTAATTGTTATTTCGGGAAGATTAATAATCGGTAATTTTGACATCTTCAAATTACTCGTAGTAATATGGTGAGCTTTTAGCGTAATTTCACCAATTTTAACATCGCAATGGTCATCTAGGACGAGGAAGTATGTCCCTTCTATATTTTCTTTCGTTATTTCGTCGTTACAAATTTTTGATAATATATTCTCAGCGTTACTATGAAGAATCCATCTCTCTTTTCCAATTGGTTGTATCTTAATGGTCTTGATTTCAACTGGTACTGGATGACAAGAACTCGTATTCGAAGAAAATTGAATTAATGCTGTTATGCAAGTGTCTTCTGAAGTTGTTCGAGAATCATCCTCGTGACACAGGAACATTTCGTCGTGAAGTTCATTACAAGGTAAAGTGAGCGAGACAAATTTAGACCCTTTTACTAATAGGTAAGGAAATTTAGGAATAATGATGGTGGTATGATTAGAAGGATTGGTCATAGGTATTGGAATTGCTCTGTATGAACGTTATTTTTTTAAGTAGTTAGGAATATACAGATGAACATTATTGAAAGTATACGATGTAGGTTATTTTTAACAGACTTAATTCGAATGTATAATATGTATTTTTTTTATGGATGTTCAGTCATAACTTCTGTGTTTATGAACCGATTTAGATGATTCTTTTTTTTTTTGACAGGGGATACCTCAAGGGTGGTCCCATTTTAATTTCACTGGCATTGGATCTTCATCATCGAAGATAGACTAGGGAATTCTTCAAAATCATTGAAGCTAGTTTTCTTTTTCTCTGTAAAAATGTATTTATGCCCATTCCGAATTAAATAATGTATAGTAGTAATATGTATAACTAATATATTTTAAATACCTATAACAAAAAAGAACTCGGTTTGTAAAGAGACACAAAAGCTCAACGCTTTTAAAAGAATAATTCCACTATAAAAAAAAAAGATAAAACTGAAGGCAGATGCATCGCACGTTAAGTATTGTGTTGTCAGGAAAATTATTCGATAGTTTACGGTCCATCGTTGTAAAAGTTCAACCTGATCTATATTTTTTTTTGTTACTATTGTATATCGGCATTTATGGGTATAGAGAATGTTCCATGGCTACTTTGTTAATTTTATTGGTTAGGTGGAATTTTGTATAAAAATACGCTCTATAAAGTTGCATTTTTATCTCCCTATTACCAAAAACCTAACATAATTATTGTGTAATATTCATTAATAAATTATATACAATAGAATACAATAAAATAAATCATAAAAGAAAGTCAACTTCTCATAATAGATGTGTATCAATCATTAAATCAGAATATTATAAACTTTATAGGTTCGACAACCTCTACCAGAATGTAGATAAGAGGCTAACAGCATCGAGATTAAATACAACTGCCAAGATATCACTGCATTTAAATCTTCCAAATAAGTTCCCTACTTAGAATACGTCTTCCCAAACTATTTTAATCCAATAGTCCGGTTCGTTTTGTTTTATTTTATCTTCTATAAGTTGACAATTTTAAAAAGATCCTTTAGGGTCATAGTAACTTATTTTAAGCTCGGTTCTTCTTAAATTTGATTTGAATATGTGATGCTCTTTATAATTTAGATTTTATGCTTAATAGCTTTTGGCCCATTAGTTGTCTAGTTTCTTACTGGTGATTATGAAGTGATGTTGTCAAAAAAATGTTGTTTATATTTTTTGAAAGGTTATTTGTTATATGGACTTTTTACAATGACACAACGAATTCAAATTAAAACCTTTATTACACCGTTTTTCATTTCTTAAATAAGCACGCTGGTTGGACCGTTTTGAGGTCGATTAAATATAATTAATAATTTAAATCGAAATCTAACTAGGACGAGGAAGTATGTCCCTTCTATATTTTCTTTCGTTATTTCGTCGTTACAAATTTTTGATAATATATTCTCAGCGTTACTATGAAGAATCCATCTCTCTTTTCCAATTGGTTGTATCTTAATGGTCTTGATTTCAACTGGTACTGGATGACAAGAACTCGTATTCGAAGAAAATTGAATTAATGCTGTTATGCAAGTGTCTTCTGAAGTTGTTCGAGAATCATCCTCGTGACACAGGAACATTTCGTCGTGAAGTTCATTACAAGGTAAAGTGAGCGAGACAAATTTAGACCCTTTTACTAATAGGTAAGGAAATTTAGGAATAATGATGGTGGTATGATTAGAAGGATTGGTCATAGGTATTGGAATTGCTCTGTAGTATGTATAAATTTCATCTCTAATTATTGGTATATCTAAAATGAATGTTATTTGACTTCCTTTTGTATAAGCTTTAAGCTCTATACATTGCTCTATTTTAACTAAATTGTCATAACTTACTGGATACACAAGTTTGTAGAATTTCTCTATCTTTTTTAACAATTCTAATAATTCATTTGAGTTTATAAGAGATTGGTGTAATATTTTTAATTTACTGAATGCCAGAGAAGTTTCAATTTCATTCAACCGAATGTAGAGTAGTTGAAAATTATGGAAAAATAAATTATAAACATTAATAAAATTATGGGTAGTTATATCAATATTAGTTTGATTTATTAATTTTTTTATTTCTCGTAACTCTTTATCTATTCGAATGAAATTGTCCTTCGTGAAATTTGTTATCTTTATCATTGATTCAGAAATATCTGATATTAAGGTTACCTTTTTAATGAGTGTATTTTGGCGTGTCGTTAGAGAATCAATCATATTTTCATATCTTAAAGCATCATTATGATCTAAGTTACCAGTTATAAGCTTAATAATAGATCCAAGAGGATTGAGAAGTCCACGTTTAATTCTAGTTGATGGAGATAACTGTTCTAATTTTTGAATACTAATATTCATTACATAATTCGTTTGAAGCTTTACATTAAAAAGTTGAACATTAGATGTTTCATTATCAAAATGTGTTTTTAAATATTGATTAAATTTAGTATATCTTTTTATATTGAATTCTAAATCCTCACGTATCAGACTTAAATCTAAAATCTTAATTATTGTCCACTTATCATAACTTACACTAGCTTGACCTTGTTTCACAAGGACTATACCGGGATTTTTATCGATTCTGTGAAGTTGAAGGGCGTGAATCCTGATGATCAGAGCCAGGAGCCCGAGGAGGTACCTGCGAAGGTCGTTTTATATCCTTAATAGGCACGTTTGTTTTTCGAGTTTTCATTTTTACAGGACAGATATTTCTGTCAATTTTACCATATACTTGTGCTTTTTGATAACGCGGTTTATCTTTACTTCGCCTTGTATTAACACCTTTTACAAATATAGTGTCCTCTTCTTGAATATCAAATGATGTTTCACCACCACGTTTTGTTTTAATCTTTTCTTTATTTTCAATTACTTTGTCTGTTAAATATTTATAAAGATATTTCGTTCGTTTCATATGATCGTTTACTAATTGTTGCGTATATTGTTTGTTAAAGTTTACTTCAAAAGTACTATCAGAATCAGTGTGTCCAAAAACTACTTCAAATGGTGTAAGACCAGTCGTTGAGTGAATGGTTTGATTGTATGACATAATTGCATAAGTCATAACGTTAGCCGCGTCAGTTATTTTATGTTCATATTTAGCGATACGATATATTTCTAAAATAGTTGAATGGAATCTTTCAATTAAACCCATAGAATTAGGATTATGTGGAGTGCTTATGTGTAATTCTATTTTATAAAATTGTAATGTTTCTTTTAAAAGTGTATTGTTGAATTCAGTACCAGAATCAGCACTGATCTTATTTGGTACGCCATAAAATGAGAAAAATTTAATTAAGGCACGAACTACTTCAGGTGTAGAGCGATTGGATATTTCAAAAGCCTGACCTAGTTTACTGAAAGCATCTATTATGGTAAGGAAGTAGCTTCCTTCTATAGAGAATATATCTATAAATATTTCAGCAAAAGGTTTTGTTTGAGTTTGCGTTAACATTAATTCTGGTTTTAAAGGTTTGCGATCATATTTTAGAGTTTTACAAGTTTCACAAGAATTGATTACAGAAGCGACTGTTATATCCATATTTGTCCAAAAATAATTACGCTTTAATTTCATAAGAGTTTCTTTGATTCCACGGTGACTTGTTTTACCTTGATGATAAGCAAGTATAGTGGCACGTTGCTCTTTTTCATCACCTAAGTATATAACTCTTTTAGTACATTCATATATTTTGACGGTATCTTTTTTAAATAGTTTTATCACGGCATTTGTAAATTGTTTACGGTGAATTTCGCTCTCAAAGTAAAAGAAATATTTAATTTTAGGTTTTATATATTCTAAAAGAAATTTCTTAACAAGGTTAGTGTTGTTTACAGGTAAATGTACTTCCAAAATTTTTTGTTTTTCATGTGATAAGTCTTTTATTGATAATTGGTTTCTGTTCCAAGTAAAAATAAGGATTTGATTAGGTTTTGTGTCGATGGCTTCTTCAATAATGGGAATACCATTCGTATCAATATCTTCAGCAGAATGTATGGTTTCCGGTAATGAACAGGCAGTAATAGTACTGGATGAAGGAGAACGAATTGGGTGAGTTAAAGTCTTATCGGAATCTGAAGGAATAGTTAACGTTTCTGATGAGTCTGAAATTAGTATTGGACTCTCAGATCGTTCAGTGTCACTCACGTTTACTCGTAAGGACATATCGTCCTTTAATATATTTAATTTAATTCGTGATAGAGCATCAGCATTACTATTTTGTTTACCGTTCTTGTATATTATGTCAAAATCGAACTCAGCTAGTCTCAATTTCCATCTAGTAAGTTTACTATTAGGTTCTTTCAGTGAATTTAACCATGCTAAAGGTCTGTGGTCAGTAAATATTGTGAATTTGCGTCCATACAGGTAAGGACGGAAGTGTTTTACTGCCCAAACGATGGCTAACAGTTCCTTTTCTATTGTACTGTAACGTGTTTCTGCATCATTAAGAGTACGACTTGCATATGCGATAGGTTTTTCATTTCCAACTGATCCTTGTGAAAGGACAGCGCCTAAAGCGTAGTTTGACGCGTCTGTTGTTAAAATGAAGGGTTTAGAAAAATCAGGAAACTGT
This sequence comes from Saturnia japonica, assembly GCA_033032175.1. Taxonomy (NCBI): domain Eukaryota; kingdom Metazoa; phylum Arthropoda; class Insecta; order Lepidoptera; family Saturniidae; genus Saturnia; species Saturnia japonica. Next base: position 10,048,901 of record CM065325.1, read on the forward strand.
AATATAGGAGCATTCACAAGTAGCTCTTTACATTTTTGAAAAGCTTGAACATATGATTCATTAATTTCAATTTTATTTTTCTTTTTCAAACACGATGTAAGGGGTTGTGTAATTTTTGAAAAATCCTTTATGAATTTTCGGTAGTAGCCTATCAGGCCAAGAAAACTTTTAATTTCAGTGGATGTTCTGGGGAGTGGGAAGGCAAGTACTGCCCTGATTTTATCATCATTTGGTTGTAAACCATGCTTCGTAATTTTGTGTCCTAAGTAGAGTACATCTTTTTTAAAAAACTCACATTTATCGAGAGTTACTTTAAGATTGGTTTGTTTGAGACGATCGAACACTTTTCTTAGCTTCTCTACATGTTCTTGTATACTACTAGAATAAATGATGATGTCATCTAAATATACTAAGCAATGTATACCTTGCAACCCACGTAACACGTTATCCATTGCGCGTTGAAATGTTGCAGGTGCTGTTTTAAGTCCAAATGGCATCCGTGTAAATTCAAAATGTCCCATTGGTGTAGTGAATGCAGTTTTGGGTCTATCTTGTTCATCAACTTCAATTTGGTGGTACCCACTTGCTAAATCCAATGTACTGAAGTAAGTAGATTTCCCTAACTTGTCGAATAAATCATTAATATTTGGTAAAGGATACTTATCATCAGTAGTAATATCATTTATACGTCGATAGTCTACAACCATTCTAAATTTCTGTTCACCGGAGGCGTCCATCTTTTTTGGAACTAGGTGTACGGGTGCACTCCATGGTGAAAACGATTCTTGTATAACATTATCTTTTAGTAATTTTTCAACTTGTTTCTGTATTTCATCGTTTTGCGATGGTGGAAGTCGGTATTGCCGTATGAAAATTGGATCTTCATTTTTAGTCCGGATTCGATGTTTTACTTGATTAGAAAATGTAAGAGGCAGTTTATCACAATAGAATATATCCCTGTATTCAAAACAAAGTTTTTCTATTGCTTCTCGTTCTTCTTGATTAGCATGATCTAATCGGAGTTTCGATAAATTTTGTGTAAGTAATTCATCAATCTCAAAATCATTTAATTGTTGCCCGGTTGATAAATTTATTTTGCAAGTATTATTATTAAGGCTGGTTATATTCAATGGTTCGTTAAAAGTTAAAGTCACACTATCTTGCGAAGCATTCTGCATGACTGTTGTTGCAAATGAATCTTTGCAAGTAACTATAGCGCTAGGCATACGTACTTCATTTCCAAAATTTTTAAAATTAATTATTGCTTCACCATTAATTAAATTTGTAGGCACCTTAACACGGGTTTCAGTGCGTGGTTCTAGCGTTATTTCCCACGGGGGACTATAAATTATTGGAATTTCTGTATTTTGTGTCCGTAAAATTAAATTTTTCATGTCTATAGTCGCGTTCAATATTTTTAATAAGTTAGAACCTATTAATCCGTCATATCTTCCATCTACATTATATATATAAAATTTATGATTCATCGGACTTTTAAAACTTTCCAATAAAGGTATATCTATAACTTCGTCATGTAGGCTACGTCCATGTGTACTAATAACTTCAAAAGGATCAATATATTTATAATCTGAAAAATATTCATCAGCTTTAGCGGGACTAATAAAACTTCTGGTACTTCCGGTATCAATCATTAAACGAGCATCAATTTCAGGAATATAAATATGCGGTAGTTTATTTATGCCGTCATAATTTAAGTGTACTATTTCTGGGGGTCGCTCTTGGAGGCTTTTATAGGAAAATTTACGCATTCATTTTCAGCTTCTTCAGTTTCAACAGGTTCTATGTTTTCATGATAATCGTCATAAGCAGTTTGTTGATTATCGTCAATGAAATAATGATTTTCATATTCTGTATAATCAGGTTGATAGTCTTGGTATTCAATTTCAGGGTCGTTCATTTCTAAAGACTCTATCATATTTTGTCTAATAGGACGAGCTGTGCGCATTGACACATCGCTTGCCTGAAATTGAGGTGGATTACGTTGAGGTTGATTTTGTGGTGGTATACCAAATTTAAATTGTTGATTTGGCATGTTGAAATTAGGTCGGTTTTGTGTATTGTTAAATTGTGGTTTGAACCCTTGTTGATTAGGAATACCGAATTTAAAATTATTATTTCCAAAATTTGGTTTATATCCTTGTTGGTTTAGGTTAGGTCTGAATTGTACATTTTGATTTGGAATACCGAATTTAAAATTTTGTTGTCCGGAATTAAATGTATTTGGCACAAATGCAGGTTGAGGTTTGAAATTATTATTAAAATTATTTGTTAAAGTAGGCGTGAAAAATTGTTGAACTGGTTTAATATTAGATTTATTTTTATTTTTAGAATTGTACTGATATTGAAAATTGACCTCCTCCATGACAACACTTAGTGCGTTTTCTAAAACGGTACAACCTTTAAGTCGCACAATTCGAATTAAATCCTCTGGTAAATTATATAAAAATACATTCAAGCACATATTATTATAGATAATCATTTTAACGGCTTTGAGGCCTTCATCAGTTAATAAATTGACCTTGGAGAAGAGGGTGCAGCGTGTTTGTTGTATCCTGTTACAAAATTGCGTATATGTTTCACCAACTTTAATTTTTAAATTTTCCAACTCAATTGCCACACACTCTTCCGATCTAGGATCACCAAAATGTTGAATCAAAACAGCTCTTAATTGTTCCCAAGTTGTTATGTCTTCTCTTTCACTTAGTAGAGCAGCGGCTTTACCACATAATCTACTAGTTATAGCATGAAACACATATGTAGTTTGAACAACATTGTTTGATCCGCTAAAATTTCTGATTATATATTCACTTTTTTTAATAAATAAATTTAAAGTATTTTGATCACCATCGTACTTGGGAATTAAACTTAAAAGTTCTTTTGATACTAATTGAATTGTTGATTCATTGTTGCGTTGCATTTTGAATTGTATTTATTTAATTAAACACACACAAAGTAAAATTCACAAAATTAAAATTCACAAAATAATATTTTCAAAATAAAATTCACAAAATAAATCTTATAACAAAATTATCAAAATCAAAATTCTCAAAATTAAAATTATCGAAATTAAAATTATCAAATTAAAATTCTCAAAATTAATATTTATTATTAATATTTCTCAATATCTTATAATCTATGAAGTCAAATAACTTTCGACGATTTTTATTCGAAAATTATGAAAAATAATTTTCAACGATGTTTGTTTGAAAATTATAAAAATTTGTTAAATAATTTTCAACGATTTTTGTTTGAAAATTATAACAATGTCCAACGAAAAATACAACCACAGAAAATAACAAGGACGAGACAAGGATTGTAAAAATGGTCACTTACAGTCTGCTCGTTCCCATGTCTTGCCGTATAGCTGCTTTCGCTTTTAGGACAGGATCTCTCGGAAATAGATGCGGAACCCGACGTTAACTTATTTATTGGTTCGTAGATACTCAAAATCTGCACATGAGACCGATTTGTAAGACTCGAACACAGACTTTTATTGTTGATTGAGTATCCTACCGACTGCGCCAGTTAAATTTCGGGAGCACTGCCGAGGGTTTTTAAAAAGTCTAAGACAAGACTGATTCTCAAGAAGCTTTATTAAGAATGCTTTTATTTGTTACAAATGTCTCTTTTATAAACTCTTATTCTATAAACACAAAGTGGGGCTGTTTACTATGAAATAATGAGAAATATGTCGCAATACATTCAGTCAAAACACCAGGTGTCTATCAGTAGTTTGCAGACATAATATGGGTTAAAAACGTAACATCAGCATTTCTAACGTATGTACCAATTAACAAGACGTAATAAGAGAGGGTACAGACTGCATAACTAGGTAGGTTATTTTTAACAGACTTAATTCGAATGTATATGTATTTTTTTATGGATGTTCAGTCATAACTTCTGTGTTTATGAACCGATTTAGATGATTCTTTTTTTCTTTGACAGGGGATACCTCAAGGGCGGTCCCATTTTAATTTCACTGGCATTGGATCTTCATCATCGAAGATAGACTAGGGAATTCTTCAAAATCATTGAAGCTAGTTTTCTTTTTTTCTGTAAAAATGTATTTATGCCCATTCCGAATTAAATAATGTATAGTAGTAATATGTATAAGTAATATATTTTAAATACCTATAACAAAAAAGAACTCGGTTTGTAAAGAGACACAAAAGCTCAACGCTTTTAAAAGAATAATTCCACTATAAAAAAAAAGATAAAATCGAAGGCAGATGCATCGCACGTTAAGTATTGTGTTGTCAGGAAAATTATTCGATAGTTTACGGTCCATCGTTGTAAAAGTTCAACCTGATCTATATTTTTTTTTGTTACTATTGTATATCGGCATTTATGGGTATAGAGAATGTTCCATGGCTACTTTGTTAATTTTATTGGTTAGGTGGAATTTTGTATAAAAATACGCTCTGTAAAGTTGCATTTTTATCTCCCTATTACCAAAAACCTAACATAATTATTGTGTAATATTCATTAATAAATTATATACAATAGAATACAATAAAATAAATCATAAAAGAAAGTCAACTTCTCATAATAGATGTGTATCAATCATTAAATCAGAATATTATAAACTTTATAGGTTCGACAACCTCTACCAGAATGTAGATAAGCGGCTAAACAGCATCGAGATTAAATAAAACTGCCAAGATATCACTGCATTTAAATCTTCCAAATAAGTTTCCTACTTAAATTTGATTTGAATATGTGATGCTCTTCTATAATTTAGATTTTATGCTTAATAGCTTTTGGCCCATTAGTTGTAAAGTTTCTTACGTGTGCATTTGAAATTGCATAAAATGTGCTAATTTTTGTCATTAAGCCCTTTAGCGTGGCCTTTTTACGAATTAATGGTTGAATCTCCATTGTGAAACTTATTTGTAATCACTCACTTGAATTTGTAATAAATTATTAAAAACAAAACACAACACCACTCATAAAAATCCTGCACACAAAATGGCGGTGAACGGTAAGGTGATTGCGTGATTCTCGCCGCCGGCGCCGCTGTCGCACGACGGGGTCCGCTGTGCTTGGAAATTGACCAATCACAAGCGCTGCTCGACGTCGTCGACCAATGCTGACACTCCACGATGCGATGCTCAATCCACTTGTTTGTATAGAAAACGGATTTTTGGTGTTTCTCCGTTTCGCCACGCAATGTAGAACATATAATTTGGCGAATTATGTACTGTAGAACTTACTCTTTTTGAAGTTGAAATTTATTGTAAAATGTCGAAGGACCATGTTTATTACTACATGTGTGGACTGTATTAGATTTAGGTAGCTGATACTTCAAAAAAGATAAATAAAAGTTCCACGATAATTCACTCTCAATCACCACGATGGCGGTCCAAGCGGAAGAGAGAATTTATTTGTACAATGTTGCAAGATTACAAAAAATTGTATTGTTGGGTTGCCAACAATAAACAAAACCGGAAAAATGTACACGAGTAAGAGGTAACTTATCTGTGAGATATTTGACGTCAATGCTACAGAACCAAATGATAAGAACATGTTCGCTCATATTCTTTTAAATCTCTGCGTTACAGAGAGGAAGAGAAATAAATCACATTGTAATTTCAACGTCTTTAATATATATTACAGTCTTTGTGTCTTTGTCATATACTTAACACGAAACGTATTATATTCTAGACCTATATTAAGTTTATACTTATATGGTTTTATTAGTCATACTTCATTGTCAAACTTAACGTTCTGTAATTTTCTCTACTATGTCTCTTATGTGTATATTTTACCCATGCCATTAATGGTTAATAAATCCACTTGACTACTAGATATAATAAGCGAACCTACTTATATTTTAGACTAAGTTCAAAAAAATATAATATATATATATATATAATAATAATATAGTAATTAGCATATAATTAAAATGTAAAAAATGTACATTTAAAAAAATAAAACTTTCCAGCTGACTTGCGCTGTTGGCCAGAAGGCCTTTACATCTCAACGGACTATATAGTTGCGAGTGCAGAAAGCATTAAGCTAAAATGGCAGCAAGAGCAAAGTTGCCGAAGTGGCACAGAACCTTTGCTTGGGCTGATGCCGTACATACAATCTCGTGATGTAGCTAATTATCCATTCGATTTAACTAACTATATATTTAATAAATGCGTATTAGCTATACAGCTTATTTGACAATTGTTTTGCTAAGTGTAACTTGCTAAAAAATAAAAAAATGTCCCTCACATAATCTATGTACCTACAGTGTGACTTTGCCAGTAATGCCAGTATGAAGTGCAGTGTAACTGTGTACATCTTTAACTTTTCGTATACTTAATTAAAAGCGATAGAAAAGAAGAGATCAGAGGTAAAAAAATTAATAAATGTAACGGTTAAATCCAGTAAACCGACGATCCCACAGATGATGTTGAAGCTTTCGGTCATATCAAAAGTATTAGCAGTTAGATAAGTCGAATACATTGGAATGCACTACATTATTGACGTAATCGATATAGTATCAATGATAGACCACTGTCGAATAATGTGATACCGGATCTATTATTGGATGATAGAGGTCGATAAATATAACGAGTGTAGTACACTTTGGAGACAAAACGCAGCACGAAAAGATTAAGAAAAATTTGCATTAGGCATGCAAACTGTTGCTACTTTAATTTAACTGCGTAGCGTAATTATTTTTTGTTACTGCTATTTTTCATGTTATAAATCTGCTATAAAGCAATAAGAAATCCCAGGGACTCCTGTCTTAGTGACCTTTTTTAGTTCCTCAACTATTGTAACAACTTAGATTCGATTTTTTTATACCATATCCAAAATAGTAGGGGATACAAATTCATTCAAATCTGATGAAAGCTTGTGATGTTTTGCAGATATTTAATCTTTGGAATATAATTGAAACACACCAATATGGAGGACAGCTTCATAACTTTATTAAATGTATTGACGGTGGCAACATAAGGCAAACTTATGCACTACTAATATTTGTTGAATTCTATATTATCTATATTTTAATGTTACGATGCGTTCTATTTAACAAAATCATTATGTGATACAGGATTTTTATCCTCTATGAAAAATAGAAATGATAAACTCATTCCCAATTATCATACATTTTTTTTTATCTTTTCTATGTACTACTACAATCTGTCACCTTTCTGGGACAATAAATAGTAAGTTGGTCGGAGTTTCAATTGGCATGCTCGGTATGCGACCTGTGTCGCATCCTACTTTAATTTACTGGAATGTAAGTATGTCCTGGGGCATTTTCCGTTTTAGTCTGCGAATTGTTTGTTTTTCCTCCATCAAGTTTCTTGCCAAGCTGTTTGAATGGTTTGTTATTCTTTCCTTGTAGGTTTTTATATGTTGCAAGATTTCCTGATAAACGGTTTTCATTTGTAGGTCATGATACAGTTGTTCATTTGTAACAAACCAAGGGGCATTGGTTATCATTCTCAGCATTTTATTTTGGAATCTTTGCAGAATTTCAATATTGGAGTGGCAGGCTGTTCCCCATAATTGGATCCCATAGGTCCAGATAGGTTTCAGTATTGCTTTGTACATAAGGAGTTTACTTCTCAGTGACAGGTGTGACCGGTGGCCAATTAGCCAAAAGAGTTTTCTCATTTGTAGACCTAGTTGTTTGCGTTTGGTCATTATATGCTTTTGCCAGGTGAGTCGCTTGTCCAGGTGTAAACCTAGGTATCTTACATGGTCTGTTTGTGGGAGTTCTAGGTTGTTAAGCTTTACTGGTGGGCAGATGCCTTTTCTTAAGGTAAAAGTGACACTAACTGATTTGGATTCGTTGGCCTTGATTCTCCATTTTTTAACCACGTTGAGATGTCATTTAGTCCTTTTTGCAGAATTTCCGCCGCCACTGATGGATCCTCGTGGGATGCTAAAATTGCAGTATCATCAGCAAATGTTCCAGTAGTAATACAATCGGAAGTAGGTAGATCAGACGTATAGATCAGGTAGAGTATTGGTCCTAGTACACTACCCTGTGGAACACCTGCGTTGATATGACAGAGGCCAGAGATTGCCTCCCCGTTTGAGACTACAAAAAATCTGTTTTTTATAAAAGACTTCAGAATTTTGTAGATGTAGTTGGGTAGCAAGGTTTTAACTTTACATAGTAGGCCTTCATGCCACACTCTATCGAACGCCTGTGATATGTCCAGAAACGCACTAGTGCAGTACTTTTTGGTTTCAAAAGACTTGTCTATTTCATTTACTAGCCTATGAATCTGATCAATGGTGGCGTGTTGGCGACGAAATCCAAATTGATGTTCAGGTATAATCTTTTGCTGTTCTATAACTGTTGATATTCGTAGAGATACTAGGGATTCGTATATTTTTGCTGGTATGGGCAATAAGCTAATCGGCCTATATGATTTTGGGTCTTCTGGTTTTTTATTCGGTTTCAGTAGCATAATTGTTTGTGCAACCTTCTACTGGGGTTGAAAAAATTGAAGTTTGGTGATTGCAATTATCATACATAACTTTTTTTTCTTACCATAATATGAGTAATAGCAGTTAACTGCACAAATTCATAAATATCATGTGAAAAATTATTTTTCATTACATTACAGTGAAAAATTACAGTACTTTATGCATAAATTTTCCATGCCTATTAAATGTAACACATCCTAACTGTATGAAAAATTGAAATAACGCTTTAATTCTTTATAGTCAATAGGTAACTTAAAAGTTATAAGTACTAAAAATTTTAAGATACAAAGCATGTTTCTTATTTTCTATATATCTAAACAAATAAATAAAATTGAAGTGTCTATATAATAGCTTTTTACTAAATGCATATTAAAATGATATACAAGGTGTCCAGAAAGGGTATCGGGTATTTGTAAGTTCAATGAAACAAAAATTATTTGTATGCAATAAAAAAGTTTATTGTTTATTATTAGCATATGAATTGGAGAATTATTTGGAAAAAATGATGTTATCCAAATGATGACCGTTACGTTGCTGGCACTCTTCTAAACGGAAACGAAGATTGGCGATAACACGTTGACACATAGCTATCGATATTGCTGCCATTTCTGACCTGATGTTTTGCTTTAACTGGGTTAGATTCGTCGGATTGTTTTGATAAACCTTACTTTTAAGGTATCCCCATGGAAAATAGTCAAGTGGGCTAAGGTCGGGGCTTCTGGGAGGCCAGTTGATGTTACCCCTTCGCGAAATGACTTTATTAGGGAATAATTCGTTAACAACTTCCATTGAGTCATTTGAGGTATGGCAAATGGCTCCATCTTGCTGGAACCACGTTCTTGAGTTGAAACCTGCAAACTCCTGCAACTCTGGGACCAAAAAATTTCGCAACATATCGCAATAACGGTCACTATTCACATTAATTGCTCGGCCTCGTTGATCTTCATGAAAATAAGGACCAATTATGCCTTTAGCAGACATAGCGGCCCAAACAACGACCTTTGGGATATGCAGGGGTCGTTCATGCTTTCGTCTCGGATTCTCCACTGCCCAGTACCGACAATTCTGCTTATTAACATGACCATTCAGGTGAAAATTTGCTTCGTCACTGAACAGTATGTTGTTAAAGTTGTTAAATCGCTGCAGCATTTCGTTTGCAAAATTCACTCGATTAGCATAGTCCGTATCCTTCAATTCTTGAACCAATTGAATTTTATAGGCTTTTAGATGTAAGTCTTTCTTTAAAATCGAATGTAAAGACGATTTTTTGATGTTCAACGCTTGGCTTCGCTTTCGGATGGATAAAGACGGATTTTGACGAACCGACGCCTCAACTTCTTCAATTGTTTCTTCATCGCGAACTGAACGAGGACGACCAGAGTTTTGAATTTTAACTGTCGCACCTGTATTCTCGAACATCCTGATCCATTTCCTAATGCTATCGTCACTTGGCGCGTGGCGTGTACGATATTCCGCACGATAGAGACGTTGAGCAGTCACTATTGAATCACCATTACGATAATACGCTCGTACGCAAAATGCGCGATGCGTCCCCGAGTACTGTTCCATCGTGACTAAAACTCCACAAAATGGCGGACGCCACGAACCCCTCCCCGCACCCTTTAGACGCCCCGTTTCGAATATGGCGCGAAAACAAATACCCGATACCCTTTCTGGACACCTTGTACATTACTTATAACATATAAAAACTATTTTTAATGTTTTGTCTGTATGTCTGTACGTTAGTTCCGGGTAATCTTCGAAGCAGTTCGACCGATTTTGACGGGACTTTCACTGGCAGGTAGCTGATGTTATAAGGAGTAAATTGGACTACTTTTATTTAAGAAAAATAATATGGGTTCAACGTAAACAAAATAAGCATTTTTCTCTTTAATAAAAAACCGGCGCGCGGTGTGCGGCCTCCGTGGGTGGAAGTGAAGTCACCACAATACTGTCGGCATTCTGTAGTCCACACGAGCAGAGCCGCGAGCACAGCTAGTACTGAATTAGGTTCATGATTTTTTTTGTAAATAGTGTAAATACGTCGAGCCCATTTAACATGTAAATGAGTTATAAATAAATGACTTCAAACAATTAATATACTTTTCGAGTAGTCGCTAATGTTTACTACATATTAATATTAAAATCTATGTGTTAAGACCACTTATTAAAACAGTTACTAAGATTAGAGGTTTTCCTTGATATTAAACATCGTATTAAAATTTTTTTAATGTTATTTTTCAAAGAGTTTGTGATAAACTTGTTTTGATATGTTCGTTCCTGATAAAATTAAATTATGCTGACATTGTGGCTGCTGAATAGTGGTTTATCATGCTTACATAGCGTATCATTTTAGATTTTTATTTCGACTGTTAAAAAACAGGCGTTCGTAAGCGTTAAGTTAATAGCAATTTTATTTTTATAAAAATTTTTTTTTTAATTCCTGTTGACATTGCAAACTGATTATAATCTAAAGTAGTACATGTATATACATTTATTATAGTGTACTTTGTACGAAGTGATAAATATAAACTACATGTAAATTTCGTTTTACATTAGTCATTCCATACGAAATCAAAAATATCATAAAAGCCAGCATTTCTTTCATTTTGCTCAACAAATCTTTGTGTGAATGTTTTTTTGGAATCCAAAGACGAAACGCCGTTTTTTTTTGCACGCGTTTTACTTTCCACTCAACGAAGCATTTGCAAGGTCTTATTTTCTAGTTTTTTGTGCTCAGTGTTTGCGGTGTCGAACACAAAAGGCTAATGTTTGTCAAATATCAAGTACCTACCCTATACACATCATTAAAAAAAAAAGACCTGTTTTGTCTTGTTTAGCTGTGCCCGCGGTTGCGCTTGCGTAGACTACACAATGCTGTCTATCGGGCACACGCGCGAATTGTGCTACCCCCGCTCCCAGTTATCGTAACGACAAAAATTATAATTTTGGGTGATCCTTAGAAGATGGACTTCTATTATCGCTGATTTTTTTTATAGTTCTTTTTAAGATCTATAATTATGTATTAGGTACCTTAATTTTGATATATCTCCTATGGTTTACGTTTACTTAGCGTAAGCCATTTAAGCTCTCCAAATCGTTTTTCTGAATTGATTTATATTTGCGCAGAACCCTAATTCTTTTTCTAAAATAAAAGTAACCTAAGTCACTCCTTATACAGCGTGGGCCAGAAAGATTTGCGAATAAAAAAAAAAACTAAATACAATACACATACACATCTTTATTTCAATTAAAATAATCATCTGGGAAATTTATTTCTTAAAAATTACATCATTCAGCTGTGCACCATCCCCCTGCAAAAATTCCTCGAATCTGAACCTCAAATTGATAAAAACTCGCTAACACATTGCGCAAGGAATAACTGCCATTTCTTCTCGGATATTTATCTTCAACTGGTTAATCGTGGCTGGGTTATTGGAGTAAACTCTACTTTTCAGGTATCCCCACATGAAAAAGTCCAGTGGCGTTAGCATGTCGCACCATCTTGTTGAAACCACGTCGCAAGATTAAAGGCTTCAAATTGTTGCAGTTGTCAAGTTGTCGGAATTTACAGTGACTGATTGCCTTTGTTGATTTTCAAAGAAATAGGGTCCGATATTTGTCCGATAAGCCGCCCAAACGGTTACTTTCGACGAATGCAGAGGCTTTAGATGTTTTGTACGTGGGTTCTCTGCAGCCCAGTAACGGCAATTCTGTTTATTGACATGCCCACTTAAGTGAAAATGGGCTTCGTCGGAGAACAGAATATTGTTGAAACTCTGAAAGCTCTAACATGTTCAATTGTCTTCCGTTCTTGTTGACCTTGAGCGTCCGCAGGCTTCTGTTTGAGAGTCGAACCAGTAGCTTCGAACTTTCTGACCCACGATCGAATCACAATTTCCTTCGGACACTGATTTACGTCATGTAATACAAACTCACGACGAAATAAACGTCGAACAATAGCGTACGAATCGCCATTTTTATAATAATGTTTAACGCAGAATGCACGCTGCGCTCCGGTGAAGCAATCCATCGTGACTAAATTTCAAAGAACCGAGCTTCACATCCCCACCACCCGCGCAGCCTCCGCTCATTAGGGTTCCGCACAAATAAAAAGAACTGGTCATGGTGAATCAATTCGGGCGCTTAAATGGCTTATGCTAAGTAAACCATAATAGATATAGCAAATTAATGTATTACATAATTGTAGGCATTAAAAAGACCTACAAATAAGTCCGGGAGGGTATACATCTATCTTCTAAAGAACACCTACAATAAGCATTTTTGTCTTTAAAATAGCCGGTAGTATAATCGAAGTATGTACCATTATTATCTATGCACTTTCGCCATTTTATAGGTAGTTCATTGATTCCATTGCTGAAAAAATTGTGGGAGCGAGAATCAATAAAATAATTTAAGACGGTTTGGACAGCTTCATTGGAATATTTTTATTTTACTTGCAAGAAACTGTCCAAATTCTGAAAAAAGTGATAATCTATTGGAGCAAGTTTCTCTAATTTAGCGACCGTCGGTCATGAAGTATGAGGTCTAGCGTTGCCCTGAATCAGCAGTGGGCTAGAGATATTAACCAGTCTCAGTTGTTTAACGGTCAGCTTTTCCATCATGTTTTGCAATTGCTAACAATACAGATCTGCCGTTGTCGTCTGACAGATCTTAGGAAGCTGTAGTGTATGACACCAGCACTGGTCAACCAAACACTCACCAGTACCTTTTTCTGAGTCAACTTTCGCTTGGGACAAGATTTGGCCGGTTCTCCTGGGTTCAACCACTATAATGAGCGTTTCCGATCGTCGTCGTAAAGGGTTCATTTTTCGTCACAAGTAACAATACCATTCAAAATCCCTCGTTATTGTGACTATAGAGTAATGTAATGCAGCAATCAATGCGTGCTTGTTACCAGCATACCAATGCTTCAAGCAATTCATGCGTACCCATTTCTCGAGCTTTTTCACTTTTCCAATTTGTTTCAAGTGAATTAAAATTGTTTTATAACTCGCACCAAAGTTTGCCGCTAACTCTGACGTGATTTGCGATCGCTCCGCTTTCACGATCACCTTTAATTCTTCATTATCAACTAGGGTCCCCGATCGTTCAAGGGGTTTGTTTCGTTGGTCAAAATTTTCAGAACGAAAATGTTGCAACCAAAAACGTACCGTGCTTTCTTTTACAGTAGGTTCCCCATTCAAATAATTAATTCTTTGAGTTGTTTCTGTAGCGCTGATACCACAGTGGAACTTATATTCGTAAATAACGCGATATTTTAAGTGTTCCGTTTTGTGAAAAGAACGATATCGAAGAAAAATCAAATGGCGGGAAAACAAATAAGTAAATCACTAAATTCAAAATACATTTACACAAGCCTAAATTTTAAATAAATTTTAATTTATTTAGAATTACTAACCAAACGCCAGATATTTGAGATCAAAGTGGTTAGTTCAACAAAACACCAATTTCATATGTATCATATAGTTCATATCAATTTTGCGGAGGTTATCTGAGCTCAATGAAATATTATATACATTGGAGAATAATTTAAATTAATAAATATCAAAGAGACTTACATATTTAAAATAGTTAAAGCGTTGCTTTAATATATTTGTTACGTATGACCATGCGTCGAAATAAAACGTTATCTAATACATTGTTATTATCAATTTTTTTGCTACCATGTCTTTTATACACGAGATAAGGCCATCTTTGTTGTTATCAGTCGTCCGCTGATTTCGTGCCTCGATGGACTACTCCGTCGTTCCGTCTGATGTTAGGATCCGAGTGTTATACTTATAATGCACGTGAATGAATACGATGGGAAATGTGCTGAACAGATGGCCACGGTCGGAGATTCCAATTGGGGATGGCGTCAGCCGGGTGATATGAAAAATCGATGGGTCAAGCAGGCTGTCGATAATTTGTGCAGTGTCAGTGTTTACGGACCTAGTTATCCACCAGTACAATGCTACAGAGATGGTACTTACCCGTATAATGTAAATGTGCCGCAATATTACGTTCCACGAAACGAGTATCTCCAGCCGGTTAATTATGTTCAACGTCCGGTTATTCAAAACTTACCATGTCAGCAGCCTCGGCTATGGGATTACAGTAGCATGTGCTACAACGTGGATGGTCAACCGTGTCAATATACATCTGTTGTTGACTTGGAGGACTTTATGTAAGTTTATTTGGATGTTTACTATACTATTTTTTTTATATACAACTTGTCGGCAAACAAGATTACATGCCTATAAGCTGTTACCGTAGCCTATGGAAGCTTGTATTCAGAAGTGGCTCGTGAAGATTTTTCGTGGGTGTGTTCACTAAAAACAGCGCTCACTTTCTACTGAAGTGATAGGAATAATACAAGATATAATTTCCCAAAGTTTCATGCGTAATTCATAGAGTATTGTTTGTGAATGTTGTAATAATCTTCTATGTTAGAAATGACTTACAGCTTATTTTTAACTAGATAAGTAATTAACTAAACACAAACTACACACACGAACAAACAATAGCAAAACCTTACTACCATAGTATTCACGCGTGAAGTGACTGGCTGGCAGTAGCACAGGAGCGCCGTTCCTGATTTATTTAATAAGCTAACCTTGAAGTATTTCTGCACTCTAAGATCCTCAACGAGACTATTCATTAGAAACTAGATAATTCAGTTATTATGTAAGCTAAAGCTGTATAGTATAGTATCAAAGAGACATAGCATTTCGACAAGCGTAGTTTAGGATAACTCCAGGTCTCCCGACAGAATGATCTTTTGCAATGGATAGCTGGAAGTGACTGGAAAAGTAAAACCTACTATATACGGACCCGTCACGTGCTTTTTAGATAGCCTGCGAATATTAGTAGATCGGATAGGTACGGTTTGATGCCATTGTAACATACAGAAAAAAAATCTATGCAAAACATTAATTTATATACTAAAATGCTTGGTACCCTTTTAAAATATCATTTTAAGTATTTATAATTTACCCGTCGACATAATTATTGTGACCTACATTTATTTCATTTTAGGTGTTTCTTATCTTATCGAAAATTTCCTGCCATTAGCACTGGGCGCTTGTGAACGTTGCAATAAGGTCCTGAATTGGATAAATTTTGCAATATTTCATCTAGGTTATAAAACATTTAACCAACATACATATGTGGTTTTTCTTCAAGTCGAGTTAGTTTTATTTTTTCAGCATATTTATAGTATTAAATACTAACACCTGGATGAATGCCAAATTGTCTCGAAAGTTTATCAGCTGATTAAAACACGTGATTAACTTGTGACTTGAATAGTTACGAAATATTACCCTTGTTTTGAATGGTTTGTATCAGACTAATGTACATAAAACGTTATAGTTATATGTAATATTATCTGATCTAATTTAAAAGATTTAGAAGGAGACTTATTTTCATTGGTCGGCATTGGCTGATCGTGATTATTAATTTTCAAAATATACTGAGTATTTTTTTATATTCTAGGAAGGCAAAGTAACCCACTTTGCCTGATGGTAAGCACTGTACAATCTAAAAATAATGGCGACCACCAAAAATCGGCCATATTTTGCCGGTCGTCGATGTCATATGGCCTGCAAGACTCTCAGTGACAGGATATTATACTGGCTGATCCCGAAACGTGATAAAACAAAAGAGAGGTATTCTGACGGGCTTATTTGCGGGCTTGTGAAAGAAGGCAAATCATTTATTCAGCACCATATTACTATGACAATAACAGAATATGATGCACAAATATACGTCAAAACAGTTGGTGAAAATATATTCATCTACCAAAACATATTTTAACATTGACAGCTAATTTTGTTTATTATAGTCGACGCATTATGAACTGAGGCTTCGGGTCATAAATCATATTCATATGTCTGTCTCGCGCGCACTTACAGGCCTTATGGAGAGATGTAGTGATGTGCGTAAGAATTGTAGAGGTGCATTTCGATAACGGGATAGGTACGATCGATAAGCTAAATTATGTTAAGTATTAATAGGAATAATTTTTCGCAATCTGAAAATAAAACTTTTTAATTTGTAAGATAAAATGTTTGTTTCGACGTAATTATAGAGAAACTGTATAGATCGTAATGAGGCCCTAAAAAGGGCCGTTTTTATCTTTTCTACGGATATTTGTTAGTTCTTCTATATTATGGAAAAAAAAAATTGAATATTTATAGGAAAACGACAACCCTTACTCGTAACGACCAATCAGGAGTAAGAGTACTAATGAAGGTCACGATGATGACGTATCGACCCCGCGTGGGCAGGTAGCTAAGTATCGATAACGGGTTGCATTGCGTGCACATTCTTACTGTCAGTGACATTTATTGCCCAACGACTAGGTTTAAAATGCGTAGACTATAGTTCTTCGTTTAAACATAAAGTAGGTTATACGATGATGCAAATTCAATCTCCTTTTACATAAGTAAATAATCCTGACATAAATATTTTTGAATATTAAAAGAAAAAACTCACCAAGAGTGAGCCGTGTACGTGCTATAGTATACTTTCCGCAGCATTTTAGTAATTTAGTGGTCCAATGGTCAAAGTAACTGGATCCACAGGAAACATAAAACAAGACAAATAATTGTAACCTTTGAACGCAATTTTATAAAATTTGTATGGTGGTAACTTGAAGCTTTAAATATCATAAGGTACATCGAAAACTAAGAAGACTAGCGAAAATAAAAAAAATATTTTGAAAAACTAAGCCGATCCTATCCTGGTAAGCGAAGTCGCAAGCGTTAACTAGTATACGGTAATAATAAACTTTAAATAAATACATTATTAAAAAGGAAACAAGAAATCCCGACATCAATACAAAAACACTTTAATCTATACAATTAATAAAATTGAAGTGTCTGTTTTTAATGTCAAAATAACAGTTTCCTACTAAATGCATATGAAAGTATATACGATACCTATAACAAAAAGCCCATTTAAAAAAAAATTGTCTGTCTGTCTGTTTGCTCCGGGTAATCTCCGAAACGTTTTGACCGATTTTGACGGGACTTTCACTGATAAATAGCTGATTATATGGGAGTAACTTAGGCTACTTTTATCATAGAAAAAGAATTAGGGTTCTGCACAAATAAAAAAAAACTGGTCATCGTGAATCAATTCGGGCGCTTAAATGGCTTATTCTGAGTAAACCATAAGAGATATAGCAAATTAATGTAATACATAATTATAGGCATTAAAAGGATATAAAAAAGTCAGTGAGAGTATACATCTATCTTCTAAGAAACATCCACAATAAGCATTTTTGTCTTTAAAATAGTCGGGAGCGGGGGAGCAAGATTCGTCCGGGCATTCTGTAGCTCACATGAGCGAAGCCACGGGCACATCTAGTAATAAATATATGTTTATAATATTATTTTAATATACTTCCTCCTATTTTATGCATGCTGTGATTGCACATAATCTAGTTCCATCATAATAAATTTATAAATTAATATATCGCTGTCGTAGAGACAGAATTAGATAGCTACAGTTTTATCGAAATTGACTTTATTGCTTTGGTTAAAGTCTACAAGTACGATGGATTTTTGATCTTACCCCCCACATCCTTCAAAACGTCAGTTACGGAAAAATGAGGTAATAATCATTTAGACTTTTTTTCATATAAATGAAAGGAGCGGATGTCTCGGTAAGGGATTTAAAAGATTAATATTGTATCATTGTACAACATATAAAATACCGACAGTAAGTTTTGTTGTGTGTTCATAAAAACTTACTGTCACTGTTGTCGTAGAAGATCGCTAAATCATCGTTTTCTCGCAAATGTGATTTTGTTAGTTATCTAATGCTCCTACGGCAGCGACATATTCTTAGAAAATTTAATTGAACCATGTTCTGTGATCATTTAAAAAATAAATCTATTAAGTAAATTTCCAACGATTTACAGCGTCAACGTCACAAGCAATTTTTATATTATAGGAAAATTTGTAATGATATTGTATATTTGATAAGAAATCGTGCAATTAATTAATAATACTATTTGAAGATTAGTATGTTTATATGTATAGAGCAAACATGTGTACACTGTGCAAACACTCGAATTAGCGATAATTATAATTTAGCCTTAAACTTTATGTGACCTGTACATTAAAGTATTCTTTCCTGATAATGTCTCGCCAAACTGATAAACATTATCAAAGCTTCATTGTGTCGTCTTTGAATGTTTTGGTGATTAGGTAATAAAGGTCATAATTGCTTATGCCATGAGTTACTTGTAGAAAACATGTAATTTGTTCTCATGTGTAAATTATATATTATTATATACATTTCAAGTTTACCAAAGCCGGTCTTTTTGAAAAGCTGTAATTTATCCTTACACTTACTACTTTTCAGTTTTCAACAGAATTTTACTAAAATCTAAATAAAGGTAACAAGTTCTTCTCTTAAGGTAAACTTTTGGAAATGAAATTGTTTTTAACCCACTTAAAAAAAAGACTGAGGTTACTGGTTTCCCATGTATTTTTTTTATGGATGTTCAGCAATAACTTCTTTGTTTAAGAACCGATTTAGATATTTTTTTTTTTGTTGGAAAGAGGTAGTAGTATCTCAAGGGTAGTCCAGTCCCATTTTAATTTCGTTTCAATTGGACCTCGTACTTCGAAGATACACCAGGTAACAAACACCTGAAAATCATTGAAATTGGTTTTCATGTTTGTCTTGTTATATTAATTTATATATTATTTGTTTTATTAATATGAAATACAAACGGAGCCCTGCGGTTTCGTAAGCGTTTTTTATCACGCACTAATTATTTTCGTCTCGTATTTTTATTTATTTTATTGAAAACTAGCGACCCGCTCCGGCCTCGCACGGTTGAAATTTACGAATGTGGTTTTAAATATTTATGTTTATAAAATCATTTTTACGAAATACTGCACTTAACTCGCGACTCGCTATTAATGGCTAGGACGGTGACAGAGTACGCCGCACATTGGACTGAAATCGGAGCCTCCCTTTCATAGGATTTTAGAAAAATTAAATATGTTATTTCATAGTTTTAAGTATACAGTTTTGTCAAAACAGTCATATCATTGTATAATTTAGCAATTTCTAGCTTTATTTTTCAATTCTACACCATATAATATGGACTTGTAAATTTCAAATGTATGAAAATGGATTTTCTTTTCGTCATAACTTTTTTGTGTTTTGAGTTGTAAAGCTGAAATTTATACATATCGTTACTGGGGTGGTAACGAACTCTTAGGACCTTTCACCTTGACCCCGGGCGTCTCCGTTCAACAGATATTTGTTGATGAAAATTTCATACTTTGATGACATTGTATTGAGGTGAAATCATCAATCTGTAGGTTTATTTTCGACCTGAATGCTACAGGTATCGATTAATAAAGTTACCCCTGATTTACCCTACCGCTTCGTTTTCAAAAATACGATTCAGAATTCGTTTAAAATTTCAATATACCTATTTTTCTTTATTAAAAGTTGTAAATTACCTATAAATTTGCACTATAAACTTAAATTAACACCAATTATCATTACCTGCTACTATTCTTGATTGTTTTTGTTCCAAAATGTCTTGATTTTGCTAATTAGGGTAATTAGTTTTTTTGTTTCGTTGATATTCATGTTTGTCATAAAAGATTAAACAGTTATTTCTGGGGCTAGATTAGGATTCTAAATGAAAGCAGTGTAAATAACATGAGATCTCGTATTCATTTTAACTTATCAATATCAACAGTACCTCTAAATAGATGATGTAAATGTAAATTCCAAATATATACAAATATTTTATAACAAAATTATGATATACATATAGTTCCGATGATACCTACTTAATTACACTCATACATTACTCAGAGTCACACAAATTTCTTACATCTACAAACTCTATATTTTCTTTATCTGATGTAGAATTTACCAATAACAATTTAGCTTCATCTGATAACGGTTTATGGCTAAGTTGACTTATCTTAGGTCTGATGCTGGACAGGTATGGGTCAGAAGTTATTAACAAACTATAGATAACATCCTCATTTGTTGCAATTCTATTAATTTTTCTCGAGTGGAATACTCTAAAATTTTTAAAATCTTTATTGCGTGCTTCAAAAGCCTCTTCAGAAAGTTTGCCAATTGGGATAAAGTTATTATGCTCAATTATGTCTGCACCATGCATGAGTAATTTATGCATGCTAGAAGGCATATAATACCACTGATATAACTCGACATATTTATGAGCTGTTTTAGAACAATATTGCCGGAACTTTTCCACATCAACAAACTTTCCACATGAGACTACCTGAAGAATCACCGCAAATCTCCTGAGTATTCTTCATCAACATCAGTGATCTGTGCAGTTACTTGAGGATTTGCAAAAAACCTACTTGCGGTGTTCCCATCATTGGTCGTTCCTTGTTTAACTATATCTACAAGCAGTCCCATTTCATCTGGAAACTTTTCTTGAATGATATTTTTCTTGTTATCTACTAGTTGCTTTAAATCGTCTTATTTGGCTTGCCTATTTTTGAAATCTAGGCGATACGCAATATGCAATACGCATTCCATGCATTTAATCCAGGCGTGGAGGGAAGATAGGCCATACTTAAAAATATCCTCAGAATGAGTTCTTCGCGATATCAAGTCGGTGGCATTCATATCTTTTGGCTTCGCTTTACAAATATCACATACTGCTGTTGAGGTATCTGAAAGATATGAAGTTATCTTACCATATATCATGGTCATATCAAGTTAGTGTTTCACATTTGTATCATTGACAGCAGTTGGCTGCAGTGCAGCAATTCCCCTTTCAACAATTAATTCATATCTTTTGAACGGGAACGCCTGGGCTCACTGTTAAAGGGCCTAAGGTTTCGTTACCACCTCGGTAACGATACGTATAAGTTTCAGCTTTATAATTGAAAACAAAAAAGTTATGAAGAAAGGCAAGTTAATTTTCATACATATAAAATGTACAAGTCAATATTATTTGGTATATAAGGTAAAATAAAGCTTAAAATTGCTAAATTAGTACTTTATTAATGATAATTGGTGTTAATTTAAGTAGATAGTCCAAATTTATTGGTAATGTACAACTTTTAATAAAGAAAAATAGGTATATTGAATTTTTAAAAATAATTCTGAATCGTATTTCTGAAAGATAATGAAAACGAAGCGGTAGGGTAAATCAGGGGTAACTTTATTAATCGATACCTGTAGCATTCAGGTCGAAAATAAACCTACATATTTGATTATTTCACCTCAATACAATGTCATCAAAGTATGAAATTTTCTTCAACAAATATCTGTTGAACGGGGACGCCCGGGGTCAAGGTGAAAGGTCCTAAGGGTTCGTTACCACTCCAGTAACGATATGTATAAATTTCAGCTTTACAACTCAAAACAGAAAAAAGTTATGACGAAAAGAAAATCCATTTTCATACATTTCATATTTACAAGTCCATATTATATGGTGTAGAAGGTAAAAATAAAGCTTGAAATTGCTAAATTATACAATGATATGACTGTTTTAACAAAACTGTATACTTAAAACTATGAAATAACATATTTAATTTTTCTAAAATCCTATGAAAGGGAGGCTCCGATTTCAGTCCAATGTGCGCCGCGCCGCGCCGGCCAACAGTTTGGCTGCGAGTGTTTTTTTGGTTTGCTCGTAATTTTGAATCTATGATATCTTCTACGGTAATCATTTTAATAATATTATGTACAAAGCATTTGTAATCTATATTAAATGCCCAAGGTAACTAATATATTTTTGTGGATAAGGGCTAGTACTGAATTGGAGGAAATAGCTTCGCAAATAAGCTAATATTTTTAATCAATATTTTAAAAATAAAAATTGGTACTGTGAGTCAAACCTAAGGAGATAAACTAATGCCATCGCGGACTGTTCTCTAGACGTTTTAAAGAATAACAATTCTTTACTATATTATTTTGATGTTTAGCGTCAGAAAATCATTTTATGGCGACTTGATTGAAAAGAATGAATTTTCTCAACTATACAAAAATTTAATTAGAATGACTTATATATACATATATACCATATAGCCGTTGCGTGGTTTAGAAAACAAACAGACAGGTGCGATGCTACTTTCTTCTATACTATATCAATACATAGTAATCAATGATTCATATCTAATACTATTTTGTGAGCAATTCTTGTATAGCTTAGATTTATCATATTTCAATGAAGGAGTGAAATACTTCCCATGTTTTCATTAAACTTGGTTGGGAATTAATAAAACAATAACAATTTTTAGAATAACATATATTTATTTCTTTACAATCTGTAAATTTATTTTTGACAATTTTAAAGCGTACAATTGGGTAATGGACATTAGCATTCTATGTACAAAATAGAATGAATATGTCAAGCCGTTTTTGAGTCACATCCGGACATACAAACAGACAGACAGACAAAATAAAATATAATGTCTTGAAGTCCCTTGAACCATTAGAGGCTTTGACAACTGTGCCGGACTTGAATTAATATCATATTCATAATTAATGTATTTTATGATAGACTTCTATCAGGAAATTTGGAAAAAAATACTTGTATTGACAGAACTACATATTTATTAATAAAGAATGCATGAGCCAATCTTGATGAATCTGTCTCGGCTTTATATATGGGATTTCTTGTTTTACTATGAATAAATAAAACATGGGTATTCGCATTAAGCATCGTTGTAATGCTTATTGTGAAGGGCGTGTGTCTGTCGTCGACAATTCAAAAAACACCCATTATATTATAATCTATCTCTTGTATAGCTTAATCGAAACCTTGTACTAACATTTTTGAAAGATTGATTAGGGGCCATCCATAAATTACGTCGCACGAATTTCATGATTTTTGACCCCTCCCCCGTCCTTGTCACAGCTGGTCACATTTGTAATTGCAATTTACTTAGATATAAAATATTATATTTTGATAAAATGTGATGTCACAAAATTTGGAGCCAAGTTTTCGTTTTGAATTACTATTCTACAGAAGTAATCTTTGACCTTCAAAACGTAAAATAAGATAATAACACTTCTTAAATTAGGTTGCAAGGTACATTGCATATTTAAGTTCGCCATACACTATACCTATAGCTCATTTTTTCTAACGAGTTCAATCGCTTAATAATTGTGTTATAATAGTTTTTAGAGCGTGAACTAACTAATGATTAAGGAAAAACATTAAGATTCACATTATACTCTTGTTTACTTTATTAAAATATATGTTTATCCCTACTCCGTACATGTCAAATGTTATTAACTTTATATTTTCTTCCAAGAATTATTGTCCTTAACTTTTAGTAATACCGTGTATCTAACAACCTAATTTAATATATTTTCCTTATTAAATTTGTAACATCAAATTATGGTTCATCAAATCGGCTTTTCCGTTCTACTAACTGTAATTGTAAAACCACCAATAATTTTAATTTATGTTTGAGCACTATGATATCATTAATTATTTCCTTTAATAGGAGAACAAAGTAAACTCAATAAAGGATTGTAAGTAATTTAGTGACTAACCAATATGTTACAGAGATGTTATGGAGGCATTGCCATCATAATCCGCAACCAAGTACGAGTTTAAAAATATTTCTTAAAACTGTTTTTGTGGCAACGCCAAATCTCCTTTAATTCTTCATTAAAATTAAATCAAACAACATGAAAACAACATTTCAAAGCTTATATTCTACACTATTAAATAATCATAGACAAATAGTTTAAAATTAATGTTTTCGTGGAAAGATATGGATAAAAGTTATATGTTGACTAACATGTAGGAGGCCGGAGGCGCCATCTATTAACGATGTGTATGATTAAACATTACTGCTGTTAGGTAGATTTTTTTACATTTTGTAATGTACGAAATATTCACACGGGTCAGCTTTTTTAAAACATAAGAGAAACACTGCTCAGCCAGCTGTTCATAAATTATTAGAACCACTATAATTATATTATATGATTTAATTAACAATTTAATGTTTTTTGCATATACGCATATCTAGTATTGCCATGTCGTATTCTTTATGATGCTACGATGTGGGCAGAAATAAATTAACGTCAATTATTACGCACAACCTGATCATCGGAAAACATCATTGTTTTCAAGGTCTAACCAGACATCGTATTATTTTTATCTGTTTACTAGCTGGTACCCGCGACTTCGTCTGCGTATTATTGGATATACACAGACTGATCACAAACCAAAAAAATCGCCCGTTTTAGCGTGATTGAGTAACAAACATCCAAACATATACACTTTCACATTTATTATATTAATCTGTTTATTGAACGTTTAGGGCCCCGTTCAGTCTTCTTTATTGTTAGTCAGTTTGATTATGATTTTGTTTGATCATTGATAGATAGTCAGTATTTTTATCAACCATTCAATTAAAATCAAAATTAGTTTTGAATAGGGTAGGTACATCTTTCTTAAGTCATGGAACTATGGCTTGTAAAAAGATACAGTTTAGAAACGATAAAACGTTATTACTGATCCAGGCTATATGTCGTATATTTTTAAGTAACTAGCTGTGCCCGTGGCTTCGCTTACGTGGACTACAGAATGCAGGCTATTTTAAAGATAAAAATGCTTATTGTGGGTGTTCCTTAGAAAATAGACGTATACTCTCCCGGACTTTTTTGTAGGTCTTTTTAATGACTACAATTATTTAGTACTTTAATTTGCTATACCTCTTATGGTTTACTCAGCGTAAGTCATTTAAGCGCCCGACTTGATTCACCATGACCAGTTTTTTTTTATTTGTACGGAACCCTAAATCTTTTTCTAAAATAAAAGTAGCCTAAGTTACTTACTATAACATCAGCTATGCACCAGTGAAAGTCCCACCAAAATCGGTCCAACCGTTTCGGAGATTACCTGGACTAAACAGACAGACAAAAATTATAAAAATTGATTTTGTTATAGGATTCGTATATACTTACATAAGCATTTAGTAAAAAGCTGTTTTTTTGATATTGATACTGATTTGAAACTGGAAATCTGTCGCCAAACACCAATAGGTGTGTTCCAGCAGCTGCACTTGATAGCCAGTCGTCCACTAGGCTTAGTATACTAACATCTTGGGCCACATCGTCACTTAAGGTCAGGCGAGATTGTGGCCACAACGCTAAACCTCGATCGAACGACCGACCCGAAATCCTTACACGCTACCAAATGAGCCATCATCATTGCTTCAATATAGAATAGTCATTTTCATATTATATTTTATCAGTAGTGTTTACTATATAGTGTATAGGGTAGACATGATGTATTATGATAGTACTATCTACATTACAAGTAATATTATTAAAGCTCAAGAGATTGTTTGTTAGAACGCACTAATCTATGGAACTACCAGTCACAATTTTTTTGTTGTTGATGAAAGTTAAACTTCGCGCTACGATCCTAAAGAGCGAGATAGTAGCCATGAATATCGAGCAATCTGACAAACTATAAGTACAATTACGGTAAATGAAAACAACAATAGGCTACACGCGGGATGTGGTGGTAGCGGCGCGGTGTAAAGTTTGAATAAATTGAAAACACCGATAAAACCGTGGGCACAGGTAATACTACAATATAGTACGGCTGTGGCATCCTTAAGTGTTATGTTTATTTCAATTTATCTCTTTTTTTGTGGTGATCCTTCTTGTCGAAGTTTTTGTTCGTCTGTATATTTATAAAGATGACATCTTAATGTTTCTAGACGGTGCCGCGGTGGCCTCTAAACCAGAGAGTGAACGAATTGCTATCAACGACGGTCGTAACGTGTGTTTGCTGAATTTACGTCACAGGCCCTCAATTGGTTGACGGGGACGCGATTATTTTTGCAATCAACGCCAATTGTCATCCGCTACGTGCGTTGCTGAACCTCTAGTCTATAACTAATAACTATACATACATGATTAGGTGGCTAGGTTATTTGACATTGATCTCGAAGCCATACATATTACATAGTAATGATTTCAAAATGGTTCGAATATTTTTGTCTATTATAGCGCTGATAAAAAATGTTTTATTTCGGATTGTTTTTTTTTTTTAATAGGCCGGTATGACAATTATGGCTAAACTTGAATTTTTGGAAAAAAAACGTTTTATGGAATTTACCTATTGGGAAATTATTGTTGTATTAATGTGTAACAACAATTTGATCTGCACTGGCAATTCATGTTTACACATGCTTAATATCTGCAACTCAATGTCTATGTGCGCATATTTTGCGTAAAAACTGGGAGTTAGGAGAAATTATTGTTGGATTAATGACTGTTGTGTGGCAACAACGGTAGAATTCACGGTATATTTCGTACGGTATAGTCCAGAAACAACGGTAATCGCCAGTGACAAATTCTACTGACAGTTGTCGCTGTAATGCTGGTCTGCAGAAATGCCTCTTCAACTCTCGTTTTGAAGGACCCATGGTAAACTTGGGTGAACTCACAGGTGAACTATTCACGCATCAATTATGTACCTATTGCGCGTTAAGTTTTTCAATTTAAAATATTTATTACATTTTAATGTGTTTTAAACACGTATATACAAATTAATATAGATAATATAAAAAATGGATTAAATAATTTTACCCTTATCTCAATTCATAATGAATCTTATCATTTTGGCAACAAATTGAAAGTTCATGATAATTATGTGTTATTTTGCTTAGACCTCGTGAATCATACGTGATAAGAATTCTGGATGGTTACTATATCAGCTTATTAATCGATATACCACGTTATACTAAATATATAATAGATTGTTATCTCACTACTGTGATAGTTATTACCATCTAAATTAAAACACAAAATTTTATCGTTGTAAAATGCTAAGTAAATATCTATAAAATTTTAAAATGAAAGCGTTATGTAAAAGACGAAAAGCAGCCGATATTACTTTATAAGTTGACCCACAGTTTGGTTGACTGCGAGGATTTAATTACATATTTATCACTTCTGCGCTAACTTAACCTGGTGGGCACTGTAATACCTACAACTGTTTGGCCTGGTATTATATGGCAAGTGTATCCAGTGGGTCCAGGCTGTCATGTAACTAAAAGGAAAACTTTTATGATGCCATATTGCATAACCAATGTTATACAACACTCTCTGAATTTTCTCGGGATATAACGGTAAAAGACAACTTCCTAGTATTTTATCTAGTTCCCTACCTTTAGTAAAGTTTAAGCTAAAGTCGTGTTTTCAAGCATAGATTGCTCCATACTTTTCTACCTTTAGTAAAGTTTAAGCTAAAGTCGTGTTTTCAAGCATAGATTGCTCCATACTTTTCACCCCCGCCGCAAACAGGAGGGGTGTTATAAGTTTAACTTGTGTATCTGTGTGGCATCGTAGCTTACAAGCGGATGAACTAATTTTGGTTTCATTTTCTTTGTTTGAAAGTTTTCTTGATCGCTAATGTTCTTAAATGTCAAAAAGTCTGTTCAGCCATTTGCAGACCATTAGCTTTTTTCCATTTGATAAAGTGATGTGAATTACTTCCAAAAATTTGATCGATTCGAAATTTGGTAACGTGTTACTTCTTCAGGTAACCTTGACCTGATGTTGCAGCATCATCTGGAATCTGTAGAATACCCAAATCCACACCAACTTACAGCAGAGAAAAAGGTTATTAGGTTCTAGTCTTGCTTTTGGAGTTATTTTTTTGTTGGCAAATTAGCTTTCTCTGTGACAGACAAAATTTAGAGCAGGTGTTCAATGTGCCTGTATGATTAATTATGGCCCGCACTTTTATCATCAGAAATGCATATAGTATTTAAGAACATATAAGTAGAAACGTTGGGGATTAATATAATAGCAAAATGCGATGAGTGTTGAGTAAGAAAATACCGTATCAACGTATCTTTTTTTTAAAATAAAATGAGTTTATAATTTGCAGTACCTATACTCTATTATAGGTGATCATGAGATCTGTTGAAAGGTTTAGTTAGAGTTTGGGATTAAGTCTAAAATACTACTAAAGTTCGTTGTGGACTGTTCTATAAAAATAAGTCATTGTTATTTCTTAAATAACTTTAACGTCATTAGTAATTTAACTCATAAAACGTTTAATTCTTGCTTGTAAATTTTTCACCGCATTTTTGTTACTAATATTAGCTCTATTTAGGTCTACAAGAATAGCACGTTGTTTATGGCTCGCTACTCCCGGTTTCTAGTATTTCGAAATTTTTCCTCAAACTATTGCACTCATCAAATATATATTTTGTCCGCTCTTATCGGTCATACACCGAAATTCATTTATCGTTACCTACATAGTATTGTTTGTTGGTCAATATGAACATTTTAGAATGTTAACCTGTTTAATAATGCCTATAAGGTTCAAGATTGTTGCTATAAATTTAAGGGCATAAATAGTTCACAGCGGATCTTTAATAAGTTTCATAATATACATATGTAAATTAGTAATATGTTTATGATAATTCTTATCAAATAGTTTACAAATAGAAACAAGATATCCTTTTTCCAAAAATATGACCTTGTAAATATTCTATCAGTTGAAATAAGATTTGCTAAATATTTATTTCAAACAAAATAATCTAATACTATTATGTGAGTAATTATTGTTTATTTAAATTACAACTAAGTGGTTTCTCGGGAACGGCTCTAACGATTCGGATAAAATTTTATGTTTAGATAATGTATTTTTCATCTAAATTTAAAGGCAGTTATTATAATATAATACTAGGATTGCAGATAAAACTTAAAAAAATGTAACGTTATAATTTAAAAATAAAAACAAATTCAAGTTACTTTTTGCCAAAACAAGTGATAGGTATCTTAACAGTTCTTTAGATTAAATAATATTCATAACAGTTATACCAGAAATGTAATATGTAATTACAAAAATCTCTTAGGCGATAAATAGAAATTTATAATATGTCTTTCTGTTGATTTTGGTATTATATTTTCTAATTTGAATGATTTAATGTACAAAAGAATTAATACCACTATTTTATGTAAAACTTCATTAAAATAATAACTACATAATTATTTTTTTCCAATTTCCTAATCAAATTTGTTTACTTAAAACGAAGTGTTTGTTGAAACGTATTCGCCACGTGATCAATAGACTACTTACTACTTTACGTAGTATAAGATTGACACTTCTGTATAAAATATATTATTGTAACGTGGGTTGTAGGCATATTATGTTCTTTAGCAATATGACCTATGTCTATAGAGGGGTAGATATCATTTACGATGGCTGTACGTAGTTAGTAATAAAAAATCGGTTGTCTGTAAAGTCGGTTTACTGACGATAGTTGAACGTGACAACGTCATTAGAAAATACTGATGGATTGGTATCATTTTTCAAATAATATCGAAAGAATCATTACCTTTATCGCCGCAATTATCGTTGCTATAAACAATTTACACCACATTCACTTTTCACTGCACTTCATACTTGAGGAAAACATGTAAATGTGTTATTGTATAGCAGCTGTCCACGCGGACGCATCGGTCACTCAAGTAGGAGAGTGGTAGTGGTGGTGGTAGGAGAGTAGTGGCCGTACGGTTGCTTGTCACCTTAGATAGATAAAAAAGCAATTGGATATGAAATTAAGGATTGCAACGCGGCGTTTTTAAAGTAACTATTAAGGTTTTTGAAGGCCGTAGTAAAGACCTTGTATGGTAGTCGTGATCCTGTCAAGTATGAGTACCCTCCCATGCCGCTTTCACTATTTTATTTATTATTCCGAAGCATATTTCGCTGTGTGAAGTTGATATGGTTTGGTTTCTCTGTGTCTAAACAGTTTGCAAATTTACTTGATGACTGGCATTTAGCGTCACCCACAAGATAAAATTCACCTGTCAAAAGACATTTGGTTCGCGTATCAACGATCTATAAAATTAATAAATTTGGAGTATCTTTTGGTCTGTTTGTAACATCTAAATAACAAGTTTTTTTACTAAATGCTTATGAAAGTATATACGGTAATTAATTAATTATAAAAATCACGAATTTTTTAAATTTAGTCTGTCTATTTATTTGTACTGGGTAATGTCCGAAACGGTTGGACCGATTTTGATGGGACGTTCACTTGCAGATAGCTGATATTACGAGGAGTAACTAAGGCCCCTTTTATTTTAGACAAAGAATTAAGGTATCGTACAAATAAAATATAATGGTAATGAGGAATAAATCGGGTGCTTAAATGGCTTACACTGAGTAAACCATAACAGATAAGTATATCAAAGTAATATATATATCTCTTAAAAAGACCTGCACAAAAATCAGAAATAGTATAGGTATGTCTATCTTCCAACGATCAACAGCAATAAGCATTTTTATCTTTAAATTTAACTAGGAGCGGGTATAGCAAAATTATTTGTGCGTGTGCCCGATCGTTCTTTCTGTATGTAGTCCAGTCCACGCGAGTGGAGCCGTGGGTACAGCAGTACAATATTTGTGTAGATGATTTTACAACATTTAAAATATTAATATACACTCAAAATTAATATTGGTTTTCGTTTTCTCAAATTAAAAATTGCTTTCCTGTAGACATTAAAAAGCGGTTTTGTACATTCTATAAATTAAATAGGAAAATGGTTGCATGGTTCTTCCGTATCCGGTTTTTGTTTTAATATTGTTCATTTTATTGGTTTTGTAATATGTTGTATATGTTAAGTTAAAACCTTGCTACATTTAATAGCTCTTTGATTAACAGGGAAAAAGTTTAACCTTTCTTTATAATATTCTTTAAACGTAATTTAAATATTTGTTTACAGAATTTTGTGATATATTGATGTACTTACTTTTACCCGATATTTCTTTGCACTTGAACATCATTTAAAAAAAGTATTTTTATAAGTTAAAAAAACCAATCACTTTTAAAAATTATTTCATACAGCAAAATCTTTTAAAATATAAAATATACATATAACATTCAATCCACTTTATAATTGTATTAATACTTGAAGTAAAAACTTTGTACTCCTTTTTAGCGTATTGCGAGCACGGAAGGCTGTGAGATTTGGCATGGTTAAAGTTTATATGGAGAAGAAGTGCAGAAAGCCAAAATTTATCTATAATATCTCTTACTAATATATTAAATTAAATAAATGAATACTGGGAATCCTAACCCGACCAGTGGCATTGAACTAGACACCCTAAAATATTGACATTGTCACTCAATGAAAAGTGACAGCAAGTGATATAATAATATTCATTGTTTAGGTTCATACTACAATTGTCAAACAGAAAATAGTCTATGATTAAAAAGACGCTGGTTGAATTTCGATCATTGGGCGACCGCTAGTAATAATAAATCGGCCATTACACACTTCAAATTAAAAAAAAAACAATCAATCAATATCAGTTCAGCCGTTTGATATTTACGATACTACAAACAGACACAGATAATCGAACACACAGATACATACGTTCAACTTGTAACATGTTTACGTAGGAGGTTAAAAGACGTTCGCTACTGGTAAGGTACTAAAATGAATCACAGGGTTGGCATTATTTAATCATTTTGAAACACGAGACAAACATCTTAGCATTCCATGGATCCACCGTACGGGTGCCGGGTCCATCGTGTAGCAGACAGAGGAAACACGAGCAGTCCCCGGGACTTGCGACCCAGGTGTAGGTTTAAGGGGCCCCCTTATGATGCACATTAGTGATCACCTTGACTGCCCGCGATACCCTCCATGCCAAGCCAGATTTGGTAAGAGCCTGTTAATGCTGCTTTAGATACCCGTTCTAAAATAGAACTTACTGCAGTTCTCGACAGGCCGAGGTCTTTTAACAAGTTATAGAGAGATTTCGCTGGAATACCTCTCGCTCTCACTTCCACCGCATATAAGTTAACCGCGTAGTAGTTCTTGGTTAACTCGTTACATAGATCGTAAATATTTATTCATTTTTATCGCGCGGTCATTAGGTATATTAGTTTCCCACGGTACAGTAAGTTCTACAAGTACTATACGCCTGATTTCTAGAGAATAAAGAAATATGTCTGGTCTTAATGACGAAACAACCACATCCTCTGGGATTTTATAATGTTTTTCATATGTGTCTACTAAGATAGTACAATCAGGTACAGAACCTAGGATTGAGATGGGATTACTTTTAGCATTTGCTGTTGAGCCTTGTTTTATAAAGTTAATTTGTCTCCTGTTACTGGTCAATCCTTTTTGAGCTCTAGCTACTGAAAGACTTACTGCTTCACGTAACTGAAGTACTCTATCATGACGACGTGAGTAGTGACCGCTATCAAGAAGCACCTTGCATCCTACTAATAAGTGTCTGGCTTTACCTATTGCCTCATCACATGTACAACAAGATTTTTCAGAGGCTTTCTCCCATCTTACGAAGTTACTCTGGTCTGGGAGGGTCATTTGGAAGGCATCAAGGTAAAATTCTAGTAGGGCAGGAGACCTTGGCCGAATTTGCCAGTCCAAGCCATAACCTCAACATCTTTATGACCTTTGCATCTATCTTTCCCAGGAGAGTATTACCAAAGTCATATACCAGGAAAGGCCAAGTCAGACGAGATGTAAGATAGTTGTCGTATATCCAAACTTTTTTAATATTGCTAATTGGCTGAAGGTCTACTTTATTGAGGTCACTAAGGAAAAGATCGACAACTGCGTCCAAGGGTGGTATACGTCCCTTGTAATCTATCCTTCTTCCAAGAAATTTGAAAGACACCGCTTCAACAACTGTGGTTTCACATTGCCCACCTATTGAGAGTCCTGGATCGTATAAGGTAAATTTAGTGTCCCGTCTAGCCAGACACAGACAATGCCATTTACTTGGTTTTGCCCTCATTCCATCAGTCCATCTACAGAACTCATTCACTTCATTCAAAAGTGCCTAACATTGTTTTGGATTACGTGTCAGTATTGCAAGGTCATCTGCAAAGGCTAAGATTGACTCAGTGAATTTATTAACAATTTTAAACCGATAACCCCATTTTTTTTCATGGCTTATTAACTTATATCTATTAAAATATTTATAACTATATTAAATGCTATTGGTGACAAACAACAGCCTTGGAATAGCCCCACATTATATTGTAGGGGTTTTGTGTGCTCATTGTTTGCTGATATGGTAAATTTTAATTCTGAATAATATGAAGTTATTATGTCAATAACTACAATGGTAAAGTTATACCATTTCATCGCGAAAATCATCAGTTCATGCTGAACTGAACCAAATGTGTTCTCAAGGTCTATCCAGCAGACTGTTATTTGCTTCCCATGTGTCCTGGCATCTTCAAATCAAATGAATTTTTCAGTAACCAGCAATGAATTTTATGAACTACATTTGTTTCTAACTTCGAATTATCAAACTTAAAAAATATGATCTAACAGTATATCTAAATAAATCTTATGTCACTCTGTTGTATGGATATCAATGTCATTATTATAATACTAGTTGTGCCTGCGACTTCGTCCACGTGGCATATTTCGTGAATAAAAAGCAGCAACTAAATAAAAACCTCACGTAACTTCAATCTCAACTTATGGTATTTGACCCGTACCTATAAACTTTGATAATACCCAACTTAAATCATTTTAAATGTTAACTGATATCACAGTTTTACAATCATGAAGATATTACCTAAAAAACGTAAAGACTGACTGCTATGCTCGAGGTCCTGG
This sequence comes from Saturnia japonica, assembly GCA_033032175.1. Classification (NCBI taxonomy): domain Eukaryota; kingdom Metazoa; phylum Arthropoda; class Insecta; order Lepidoptera; family Saturniidae; genus Saturnia; species Saturnia japonica. The sequence goes on from CM065325.1 coordinate 10,083,011, forward strand.
GTTCGATTCCCAGGTCAAGCAAAGTATTGGGTTTTTCTATGAAATTTTCAGTAGCCGCTCGGAGTTTGGCTTTGTGCCCGAATATGGCAATAGGCTCGCCCCCTATTCCATGGGACCTAAAAACATACGCGACGAACTGTGGGTGTACATTAGTATATCTTTGCCTAACCCTTCAGCGAATACAGTCGTAATGGTATTTATATTTGTTTATATATATATATATATATAAAAAAAAAGAAAAAAGAACGGGACATGAAATGTGGAGGCTTTTAATTATCTATTTTATTATTTATTTCATTAATTTTTTACTGATATATTAATCTTTGTTATTTGATTGACGAAGGCGTTACTTTGCGGAAATCCATCGTTAAACATTTATGTGAAATTTCTTAGCAACTTCCGCCTGCAACAGATGAACAGCAGTTTTCGTCTTCCTATAACATAAAAACGTATAATTAGTAAGACAATGATATACATACGACTATAGGAAGTAATAATAATTTTGCCAATTACTTTATGTAGAAATTATTTACTTGACAACTATTAACAGATACTTCACTCATTAACTTTTAATATCTGGGCGACCGAGCTTAGCTCGGTGTCTTACAGAAAATAAAAATAAAACACCTATCTCTAGGTATACTTGGAACGTATACGTAAACATTATCTAAATACAAAGTTCCATCAAAATCGCTGGAGCCGTTTCCATGAAACCGATTACATATTAATTGTTCACTTAATATAATAAGATTTGAGTACCTACACTCATCGTTGAATTCTAAGAAAATTAAAATAACTTTTACATTGATAAGTTGTTGAATTTCATGGTCTCCTTTAATTGTAAGACACAATGTTTATTCGAGAGATTATATCATTATCATAGATCCTATCGATTAGTGCAACAACATAGTATATGTCGGCTTATTGCATTTTTTTGTTGGTTCGATTCCCGCTATAGCTTATTTATATATATATCTCTTTTTTAGAAAATCTGTTAATGCAGTTATTATTTCAAAAAATAAAAGAATATTTTCTTTGAGTAAAATTTGATATCTTCAATATTTATCATAATTTTCCTCCATGCCTCGTTCGTTTTTTCCACCTGTATACACATAAAGGCATACAAAAATGTTCAATTTTGCAATGCTTTACAGGAAAAAAGGTTATTTAATATCTTTAAATTTATAAATCCTTATTTTCCAGGAAATAATAGCGCTTTATGGTAAGTTTGTCTAGTGTCATTAAATAAAAATCTATAATTGCACAAAAACACCAAACAACGATTTGTATCATTAAATAGAATATATATTTTTACTTATTTAAATATTTAAAAATAACATTAAATTTTATGTAAAAATATTAGTTAAAATCCATTCTTAAATGATTAATATACGTGCTTCCAGAAAATCTAGACGTGATTTAAACCAAGCCGCCGTACAGCGTCATCTATGAATACTGTCGGAAAATAAAAATACATGTCCATTTATTTTTTTACTGAAAATTATGTAAAGATAAAATAATGTGGTATCTTTTCACTTAATTTCAGTAAATATTTTAAACATAATACAGAGTTACATACTAATACATTCCTTTTTATATGTACATAACCTAAACGCAATTTATAAGCCATACAATTGTTCGTACGTGTAAAAATGTATCGTAAATGTATCTTCAGACTATAAGCTACAATCGTACCAAATTTCATTGAATTCGGTGCAGTAGTTTTTGGGTGATTGGTGTTCAAACATGCCGACAGACAAACAGACAAAAATTTCGAATATTGTTGGTTTCCAGTCGGTTGAGTAACTCGGTGTGCACAAATCCAGATGTGAAAAATACTCGTTCAAAGCAATTTACCTAAATATTGGATAAATTTTTACCCCGACTCAAAAATAGGGTTGATATAAGTTAACGTGTGTATCTGTGTGTCTGGCTGTGGAATCGTAGCTCACAAACGGCTGAACCAATTTTAATCTAGTTTCTTTTGGTTTGAAAGGTGACTTGATCGAGATTCTTCTTAGCCGTGATTCACTGAAAATCTGTTCAGCCGTTTAAAAATTATCATCTCTTTTATAATTGATAAAATCATGTGAGCATCTTCCACATGCCTGATTGAGTCGAGATTTGGTATTCTCTTACTTCAATAATATTAGCAAAACCTTGACCTGATGCTGCAGCGTCATCTGGAATCCTTAGGACACCTAACTCCCTATCAACTACCCTTTCAATTTTTGACTGTTCTTTTTCTCAAACACATTTTTTTGATGAATGAAAGAGCGTAATCGTATGACGAAAACACCACGCGGGAATTCTCCGTTTTTCTGACGCCAAAGGGAGCGTTCCGTTTCGTGCAAAATTCCAACTATAGTTTTTTTTTTAAATCGTGGTTTTTTTTAATTATATTTTTATTGAACAGTAACCGTTTAATATTAAAAAAAACTACTTGCAGTATAAATAAACAAGTATTCTTTGTTATTTATCTAATAAAATAAACTGAGATATTATAATTAAGACTCCTTTATGATATTCGTTTCGCTCATTTACTTTAGTCGCCTGTGTTCAGATTAAAATATTTACTTGTAAGTGTTAAAAGAATGTGTAAAATAAGCAATGTGAACATTTCGTTCTACAATTAAATCACAATTTGAAATTTATAGTGTCGAATATGTATTCTATTTTCACAGCGACAAACTGTTCGCTTAATCCGCTCACGTTTTGAAACTTAACTTGCGTCAATGGTATTCAACGCCATAAGTACATTCTAAGTACACATTCTCACACCAATATTGCAATTGAATACTTATTTAATGTACCATTCAACAGCAACAATGTAATGGATTATAATATGTTTTAATCCACGTCATTATGTATGATAAAGAAATCCGATTAGATTTAAAAATTATAATACATTGTATGATTTTTTTATCTAAGTTACCTATAATAAAATAGTAAAGACTCGAAATCTGTACATTGAATATATTTGCAAAAACACGGCGCGGGGGGGGGGGGGGGTTAATTTAGAATCATTGACTGAACAGATAGTTTTTGAAATTTTTGTCCTTCTGAATGCTAGTACGCCAATCAAGCAAAACCCACTGGACCGAATTCCGTTTAGGTTATGTACATATAAAAAGGAATGTATGTATTTAAAATATTTACTGAAATAAAGTGAAAAGATACCAAATTAAAAAAATAAATATATTATCGTTCTTGCCTAATTTTAATTTACAATTTGAAAACCTATGTAGGTAGGTATTTGTACGGTTTGGTTTCAATTATCACGAAATTACTTTTATATTTATTGTCACACTTAAGTATATTTTCTGTAAGCACGTATATTAATAATATAAGGCTGGGCTTTCATTATTAAAAAAAATATTTTTAGATCAATTTTATTGTTATTTGTAAATGTTTTAATAATGAAGAATATTACATCTACATTTTTACCATAGATGTCGTTGTTTGGTGTTTTTGAGTGAGGTGAGGTGAGGTTTTTATTTAGTTACTCTTTTTCACACACGAAATATACGAAGTGTATGTAGTCGCGGTTACAGCTAGTAAATTAATATAATAACACTGACCACGGTTTCACCTATTTTAAATTTATTCGACCAACTCTCTGCTGCTAATGCTCCTGTGTAGTCTATCGTTGTTCTCAATTCCCATACTTCCCTACAACTTGCCTTAATGTTTGATATTCATTAATACTATTCCGTTCATTAGAATCGCATCGTGAAGTTATATAGCGTATTACCTTGCTCAATAAAAAGACCATAAAATGCAAAATAATTTTTAAAATATGAGTGGTAGTTAAAGAGATTAACGCATTCAAACAAAAAATAAAATCATTTCTTAAATTTTTAGATTGTGCAGCACAATGCAAACTTTATCATAAAACCGTCCTTAACGACTTGTTAACTAGAAATCGTCTAAAAATGCATAAATGCGCTTTTTGGAGCAGTAGATAATGTGCCGCCCGCCGCCGGGGTTCTAATGAGGAATGAATGGAATAAAGTTAAGTAATTACTGGCCATACCACACAGTGGTGCGGAATGGTATTGTCTTGTGTTGTGGAATAATTAATTTTAATTTTTCTTTTAAAAATAAAAAGAAAAGTTGAATGATTTATAATTAGCCGCGGTGAAAATGTGTGTGCCGGGTGCACCAGAGATTTTATATGCCAATGATAAACTTTGTTCGGTAAAGAAAAGGTAAATTTTGTATAAAAATATTAAGTTATTGTTTTACACAGTGATACAGAGAACAGTGTTGCTTTTTTAAAATTATAGTATTCTGTGAAACCAGTTAGCTTGTTATTCGGTAACTGGTATTTGCGATCATATTGTTTGTTAATTATGTTGCAAATTATAAACTTTTGTGTTTTGTTTTGTCAATCAGGAACAATGAGAAGCGGAAGGAGAAATCGCGCGTCGCCGCCCGATGTCGACGTACCAAAGAAATGCAAATATTTTCGGAGCTTACTGCCGCCCTTCCCGCTAAGAAGGAGGAGGTCGAACAACTGGACAAAGCTTCCGTCATGCGTCTAGCTATATCCTACCTACGCGCTCGGGATGTTGTATCTATGCGTAAGTATCTTGTTAAGTAAGTTGTTTTTTAAGTGTGTCATACTAATGAATAGATAATTGATTGGCTACTAACGTCAATGAGCCTGGGCTAGAAATGTCATTAGTAATACTTATTTATGTGAAAATATTTAACTTATTTACTACAAACATCATTACTACAGATACAATCGAGGGTACTTAAAAATGCGTAAAACAAAATAATATTTATACACTTATTTCGTATATTTGCCACTATTATGAATTTGTTTAATGAATAAAATGTATTTATGTGGATATAATACTGGTTCGCCAATAAATATTTCGTTCATCCTATACGCATTGCTACACAACTTGGCAATGCTACCAGCCTTCTGGCACACACTATATTCTGTACTTCTGGGTACTTTTCTTTGTGGCGGCGAGTTGGATGGCATCCACTACTTCTTTCTTGTCGTTTTTATTATTATTTGATTACTAGTTTTAAGAGTGCAATATAACACATTTATGTCGAATTCATATATTTTCCTACTATAAAAATATTTAATAATAATAAATCAATATTTAAATTGAGCGTTGAAATCAAAATGGAATTTTGTCAATGACTAAGTAAAGTTTGTTTGTCGTGCTGACAATTATGAATAACTTAGCATGTTGACCTCATTCCACTGAAGATTTATTCTTACTTGTCTCTAGCGGAATTAATAAGTTCGAATTAAAAAAATGTCTCGCTTAGCCCATTAAATTATTTAAAAAATAATAATTTTTTGAATGTTCACAACGTGTATTATAAATTATAAAGGGACCTTTACTTGTCAGTTGCTAATTTAATCAGTTTATTCTTCATTATTGTCAAGGTATTTGATTAAAAACAAAGAGCGACCTCTTCGTTTTTCACTTGGCGTGGTTTTTAAAATATTTTCGGGTATATAGACAGTTTAGTTAGGTCTTAGCGGTTTGGTTTGGAAACCTGAAACACTGAGAGCTCGCTAAATGCAGAACTATAAAAATCTTTCACAATATCGCGATTGATGAAATATTGAAACCGCCCGCAATTTATTTTGCCTTAAGTACAATATAAAATTTAATAACAATGAAAACAGTATATTGCGATAATAATAATAATGTAATTTTCTATTAGTTAAATAATATTTAGAATCGGATCGACAGTTCTGGAAATGACCTCCTACAAACATATTTACAAAATTTACCTTTAAAAAAGTAAGTAGGTGATCCCCAAGGTTTCACTAATGTTAAATTAATTAATCGAAAGACTGTCCAGCTCGAACGCCGCACCGCCGCACCGCCGCTGCGCCACCAACGCACCTCTGTATCCTATCATTGTTCTCACTTCCCGTACTTGTCTTCAGCTTGCCAGATTGATTGACAACCATGGTTACTACTGCGCTCTTTAGGGATGTAGCGTGAAGTTATATAGCCTGAAACCTTTTATAAATAGGCTATAAAATGCAAAAAGGATGTTTTCAAATCTCACTATAAGTTCTAGATAGAGATTAACGAGTTCAAACAAACAATCTCTTGGAGTTTATAATTTTATTAGTACTACTAGACACAAAAGTAATAGTAGTATAGATAAGCAATTGTTTTATTTGGTGGTATTTAAATATATATAATTTTTATCATTAATATAAATTAACTGTGGTACGCCATTTAAATTTGTAATCATTATTGTATTTGCAAGCTCTATATGCATGTTGCGTTCGACCTTAAAAGCCTTAAGGCAAAATGAATGCGCTTAGCGACTGTACCGATTTAACTAGTACCTACAGTCAGATTTCAATGTTCGGTCTGACTAGATGCAGTCAGTTTGTATGCAAAAGATATATGATATACCTATTTAAAGTAATGAAAAATTCGAAGCAAGCGAGAGTGGTTTAGATCGTCCGAATTCGATTTGATGTCCGCAGGTTCGAGCCCCTGTATGTACTAACGAATTTTTCGCGCGCTCGCGTACATTTATTAATTTAAATTGGTATATAACATTATCAGCTACCGGTGAAGTAAAACACCATTAGGAAAATTTTCTTGTAGTACGACTGTATGTGGGAAAAATAAAGAGAGTATAATAAGTAAATAAGCGCATAGAGCCAAATTTTTTTAAATATCAAATTTACCAGATTTTTGACGTCAAAAAGATTAAAGGTAAATTCGAAAAGTCAAATACTGAACTCAAACTAAAAGTTATAGTAATTAGTAAAATATTCATTTTAAATGCAAGTTCAACAAATAATGCATTTATAAATGATTGTGTTTGGTATTTTAGTAAACGATTTCATAAAAGCAATGTTAGAATTAACATCATAATAAAATAATAACAAACCGTCAGGCGTAAACCATCAATCCATTTAAAATGAAGCCTCAAAAAATATTAAATGTTCTAAGTTTATGTAAATTTAATTTAGTATGTACTGCCTGCCACCCTGCGCCTCCTATGATCAGTGACTGAAGATACAGTTCTGTAACTTTATTCATTAAAAATTATGATCTACTTTTTAGTTTTATAATTAATCATAAAAGCTTGTTTTAAAAAAAAAAACAATTATAAAATTATATTTTCTACTTTCGTTCAATAATAACAACGTTAATAAATGTAGTTACTATCAATCGCCCTTGGTCCCAAGATTCTATATCCCTGATACAGAATATAGGAAGAAATATACTTTTAAAACGCGACGCTAACCAACGCGACGTTTGACGCGTGTGGAGTGAAATCAAATTGTAAAATTTGTTTATCATTATTAACACTCGTCCCGACGCGACGCGCGCTTATCTGTCATCTCGGTTAGTAACATAGTTAGGTCCTTTTCTCTCCGCGTCCGTCGTATCGTATCGCTTCGCATGTTAAAAGTATGTCTGCCTTATTTTTGACTTTTATGTGTCTAGAGAGAAAAATAATGTCGTAGGTGTTGTAGACATAACTTAATGAACGATTTCTTATCATTATTTTAGATATTTTATAATTTTCATTTGTAAGTATCCGCAATGTGTCTCTATGATAAGGAAATAGCCGATGCTATTATTGTAATTTATTCACGTAAATGCGAAATTATAGCCAATATATACAAAGATAGATATTACATATATACATGCACTGTAAGTTATAAAGTTATATATTTTTTACTTGAGCGTGTTTTCGTGTCCACGTTTATCTAAGTTTTTAAGTTAGTATTCTCTAATTCTTTGTTTTTATGCTAACCTATAACCTCCATGGTCTTATCGGTCATGTAAACTCGTGTACGCTTCACAATCAAGGTTGTTGGGGTTCGAGCCCATGTTCGATTTTGGAATGAAAATGGGACGAGAGTGGAAATAAATCCGACAAAAAAAAGAACGCCGAAGGTGACATTGTTGCATTATGAACGTGATGCAGTTGTTCCATCTTTGAAATACATATATAATAATGTTCTTGTGTATAAATAATTCACAGTATCTGTGTCTCAAAAAAAACAAAACAAAACATTGGCACATCGTTAATGGTCAATACAATAAACGACGAACGCATACGAATGAGTTTTCCATAATAACAATATTTTAATACATATTAGTTAGTTTTAATGTAATTTAAAATATTTTATTTTCTTTCTTAAATGTGCTTATAACACGTTTTTAATGAGTTTTAAACGTAAAAATTAAAAACTGCAACTAGAATCTAAATTACGAAACTAGCAGTGTTGCACTTGTGAAAAAAAATAATGAAGATAGATTTTATTAATGACAAAATGGTTTCGTAATTCTGTATTCTACATATTTGAATTACGAACACGTGAGTGATACACGCACCAACCGCAAGGCGCCATTGTTGGCTGATTGAATAATAAAACTTTAAATGAATCATATTTAAAATTTAAGAAACATATATGGATGTATTTTATATTGTCTCAATATATTTCCTTTTAATTTTGTTCTGAAGGATACAATATTTAAATGTAGATTGCTTAAAGCAATTAAAGCGGCTAGAGTTCTCTATAGTATGCATCGGTTAAAATGGATTTTATTATTCTTTGTATTGACGAGCAATATAAGTGCGTGCACTTATTCATATCGGAAGAAGTCTGTGATCGTTGACATGGCTGACGAGAAATTTCCTATACGTATAGATTACAGTTGATACTAATAGGTCGCGGAAAAGTTTCTTCGCATTTTTATATGAAAACTCAAGATATTATTTTTTCAAAGTTTATTTAAATTTATATACAGTATATATGTGCCGTTTTGTTCGATGACTTTCTGCCATTTTGTAGATAGAGACATGATCCTGTTGCTGTAGAAACTTTGGGACTTCTGATTTGAAAAAAGGTGAGAAATAGTCTTGGCAGTCCTCTCTTGATGTTAACCTTACAGAACCTTAAGAATTCTGAAGAGAACGAAACAGGTGAAAATTTGAAGGTGCAAGGTCAGGGCTATATGCTGGATGCACTAACACCTCCCAGGCAAACTCTCCTAATTTTTGCTGAGTGGCTAAAGATGTGTGTAATCTAGAGTTATCGCGATGAAAAACCACACCCTTCCTGTTGATCAATTCCGGCCATTTTGTCTCAACTGCTTCCTTTATTCTCATCAGTTGTTGGTAGTAGAGATCCGAATCGATGGTTTTGCCGGGCGGTAAAAGCTCATAATGAACAATGCCCTTCCAGTCTCACCATACACACAGCATCACTTTATTTCGAGTTAGCCCAGGTTGAGTCATAATCTGTAAAGCATGGGCGACCTTAGACCACGATCTTTTTCGTACGTTCTTGTCTTAAGTGATCCACTTTTCATCGCCAGTTATCAATTTCTTCAAAAACGGCTCGTTTTCATTACCTCTCAATAATGAATCGCAAATGAGTACACGGTTCATTAGGTTTCTTTCAGTGAGCTCGTGTGGCACCCAAATATCGAGCTTTTTACAGTTCTTCAGCTACATCGTAACTACTAATATGCCGATCTTGCTTCACTTTTTCAAAAATGGCGTCCATTTTATTCCTAAAGAGCGAGGTGCATCTTTAAACATCAAAATTACCGGACTGAAAACGTTTGAACCAACTTTATGCTACTCTTACTGATACTGCATTAGGTCCATAAACATCACAATTTTTTTTTTTTCGCTGCTTGAGTTGCATTTTTGCCTTTTTTGTAATAATATTTTAAAATGTATCGAATTTCTTCATTCGATTCATTTATTTTTACAGAAAGAAAAACAAATGAAAAATAGCGGGAAACATCTTTTTTATTTTTAATGTAACCTTTTTAATGTTACCAGAACCAGCCAGATAGATACAAATGGTACTACAGCCAAAGAAATTTTGTAACAAGTTTATTCCTACGTTATGCGAAAACACTTTTTCCCTGGCCTAATATGATTTCCGATCAATGAACAAACTATAAGCGTTACCCGTAGAATTTACAATTTACCTTACCTACCACAATTTGACGCTTTTTAATCGTGAACATGTTTTACTTTTTCTTCTTCTCTAAGGATAATGAGGGTAGTTACTAGAAACTAACTGCCTTTACTAACGAAGACACAGTATACCAATCGGCTCGTGATCGCGGTCCATGTAACTACGAAACTAACTGCGAAACGTCGAGCAATTCAAAAGTAACATGCGTCATAATGCGTTCTAGTCCTAACTAAGTAATGTGTAAATAGTTTGGTTTTTCTGGCTGCTTCGATGAAAAGGCTTCGTCGTCTGTGGGTGGCATACATATGCATATACATCATGCTGTGGGCATACAGCGCAAGCACTACCCTTTACAAATCCCTTCGTTACGATCCGTCTAAGCTGACCCGTGAACGCTTATCGATTTTCATTAAAAGAAATTTATTTTGGCATAGTGAATAAATACACTTCGCACAGATATCGTAATTTTACTGTTTTCGTATTAACTTAGGATCAGGATCTCTATAGTTAGATTGATAAATAGCTTCCTAAATCTTTGAGCTGTTTTAAACTGTATGAAGACAAGACAGGCAGTCTTTAATATAAAAAAAAAACAGATTTTTAGGTAATAAAATAGCTACCTTTATTAAACTATACTTCTTATTTATTATGCTGAACAAAACAGTGTGGCAGACGCTATAGTAATTTACCGCATAATGCCCGCCGTAAAAAGAAGTATTCTACAGATGGGCCAATCTTATTTCGTTATTACTTCTTTTTGTGTCATTCATTTACTAGCTATGAGCCTTTTTATGCTGAACACAGAATGGGTCGTAATTCATGTACACACATTGGTGGAAAATCTACTTTTTATCAACTGACGATAATGTACTTAATGATACCTGTGTTTATAAAACCTATTATCTATTGTATTAAAGCTAATTATCCGATTTAGAAAACGGAACACCATATAATCAAGTGGTCTCTTTGTTTCTCAATCGGCAATTAACGAGTATACTGGAAGGCTACTTCAGTTACTAAAGCTATAAATATACTCGAAACGAATGCTCATATCAGCATTTAATATTAACTCTCTGTTTATAAAGCAAAATATTTTAATAGTTATTCAATAAATAATAACTATAAAAACCCTTTATTGTACCAGATAATAAGAGATAGAGATGTTATATATTATATGGTTAATAATGTATTCCTGTTGCTTTAGAAAATTATATAAGACCATATGAAATTACTATATATAATGATGTATACGATAAACTAAAAAAAAAACAAGAACACTTAATTGAAAACTAGTTTTGTTAGTGATTCCCTTTCCTAAAAATAATTTAGGAAACTTTGGTTTTCAATTCGTGTCGTGTATAATTCTATATTATTCAAAATAATTTCACAATGGTACATAGGATTTTATCAATCACCTATAATAAAACAAAGCCAAACCATACTAATGTGAAAACAGGAAAACATCCAGAAAAACTATTTCTACACATTGTTCCGCTTATCCCGAGATTTTTGGCTTCGAGTCAGACACAAGATTGCATAATAGAAAGGGGTCGTAAAAATATTATTTACCACTTTCTCAACAATGAATAGTACCTACCCATTGGATATGTTAAATCTACTTTTATATTGTGATGATGGCTCAGTGGTGTTATGTAATCTCGTCAATCGACGTAGGTTCGAATCCTATAATGAGCTTGACTTTTCAGTGAAGTAAAACATCGTGATGAAACCATAGCATGGTGGTAGGATATTTTATTATACCCGTCTGGCTAGCAATCACCCTTTGAGTGAAAATGTTTCCTCAAGCTGCTATTATAGGTGTTTTCCGGCACTCGAGAGCTGACCTTCCTCTAGGCTTAGAGTGTTACCGTCTTGGGTCACATCGTCCCTTAATATCAGGTTAGCTAGGTGATCTATTGCTAACCCTATGAAGTATTGAAAAAAGATTTGTAAAGTTGTATATAATCTTACATTGTGTAACCGAATTAGTACAATACCTAATATCTGGTATTTAATAATGAACTGTCTACTGTCTAGTCTGGCGATACCAAGTTGTTTATAATAGATAATTTTAACGAGCCACATGCCAGGTAATTTGATGCCGACATTAAATGTATACATAGTTGTGTGTGTGTGTTTATATACATTAATGATACTATAAATACAAAAATCCTACTCTAAATCAAAATTATAATTTATTCAATTTTAAAATGCTTTTTACAGTTGTACTCAAATCGTTTGATGAAAAAATATACTTAATGAAATTGTAAAAGCAAAGCCAAACTAATATTTTAGTCTGCATAAATAGAATTTCATTCCCTTCAAGCGTTAATAAGAAAAATTACTCTTCGAACATGTAAATGCTCCCCAGAGTATTATTTCTTATCAATTATGGGAAAACATGACATACCTAGCAATGGTATGTGATTATGCATATTATGCAGCTTGAAAATTAACAGAATCTTCAGTTTCTTAAACAAACGCACGAGATATATATGTGTGAACTAATAGTATATGTTTCTTTATAGTTCCTGATGTTCACAAGGAGCAGCCGAAAGTGTTAAACCCCAAGGAATTTGAAGAGCTTTCTTCTGAGCTGTCATATATGAAAGCATTAGACGGTTTCGTCTTGGTAATGTCACAGCAAGGTGACATCGTCTACTGCAGCGAGAACATTGCCGATCACCTCGGTGTGTCACAGGTAAATAAATCGAGTAATTGATTTCTAATAAAATATGTTTTCCTGATACATGTCTACTGGTTGCTGTTAAGTGGAGCATGACATGATATTATTTATAGTATAATAACTAATAGATATTACAGATAGTAAAATAAACAGTGTATTATTTTGTAACAAATTATGAGTAGAGCATAGGAACACAATGAAATATCATTTTAAGGTTTTATAGGTCTAAGCATCGAGATTATAATTTTGCGGTGTTTTAGGAATTACCATGTTTCATAAAACACTACAAGTATTAAAACACTCGCTATGTCATATGACGGTACTGAGAAGCTGTGGTACCGTCTACCTACCATTGTACTTGTAGGTCGCCGTTGTTTTTGGATTGCATTGCCCTGTGATGATTACCATTAGGTATCAGAGCCTTCTCTTTGTCGTGCAATAATAAAAAATATTTTAATCAAAACTTTATGCCTAATGGTTGAATACCTATGTAAAATTCATTTTCCTTTGTTTAAAAATTGTAATAATATGTTAATTATTAATACTTGTATTTATTCGTCATATTTTAATACAATTGGTTGTTCAATTTTATCCGTGTTCTGTTTGTACAGGTATATGATTTTGTTCCCACTTCCGATCTACTATATTTAACCACAATAAAGATCACTTTTGTTTATAATTAATTTATAACAAGTCACTTTGCAAATCGGCTTTGTACAAAGTAATCCAATGTATTTTTACTGGAATCCTACTGTAAGCAAAATAATCGACATATAATTAATATGAGAGTCATTTAAGATAGGTCAATGTCGATGGTTATGCTGAACTTATGAATTACTTCGACAAAGTCTTCATTACTGAGAACTGTTATGTGGATCCTGTGAAACGGTCATGCTTACGTTGCGAAGTGTTACAATCGAAAATGCAGAATCATCATTACACAATAAAGCCAGTGAGGAATAGATCAATAGTATTTTGATTTGTTCTTCAAAAGGAGTGTGAGCAGGTTTTTTAAAGGGTCGGCAACGCGCATGTGACGCTTCTGGTGTTGCAAGTGTCCATAGACAGGGTTGGCTTGTTATTGTTTGTCATTGTACTGGTATAAAAAATACCTATGTTGATAACAGATATCTTCGTAGTATTTATATTTGATACATTTACAATTTTTCTCTTTTTTCGATTTGAATATTTTGATGAATTGTAATCGGTGTTTATAATGTCAGAAGTGAATTTGTAAAATAAGTATGTATTGTTAAACTTTATTTTCTACATTTATCGTTATTATACTATTATCGTAGGTACATTAATTTAAAATTAGACAATGATGAAATTAAACGGCAAATATATATTTGTTTAATTCGTTCTATTAAATTAACTATCTCACACTTACATAAAGTCTATAATAGACATAGAGTTATTTAATAGCCATGTATGTGTCAAATGATTTAATGCTACAATAGATGGCTTGTTGATCAAACCCATCGAGGGCAATGATCTGAAGGTCAAGTATTTTTATTGCCAATGAAAATGTTTACGGAAAATCTTTGTAATATACTCGTTTAGTATATAATATTATTTTTATGGTAATAATTTAAATAAAAGAAATATCAGTTTTAAAGATAAAAATCCTTCCAAAAAGAAATAAATTAACATGACAATTTCAAAATATACTACTATATATTAGCTACTGCTCTTTGCTAAAAAAATTGCATATAAATATATCAAAGTAAAATTAGAAATGCTGTCAATGTAAACTACCTACTAAAAGCTCGAGCTAAACTTTGATTGCTCAAACTAGTCGTTCATGTACAATCAAATATGTACTATCATGTACTCGTGCATCTGTCAGACACTAAGCCTCTCACGAAATACGTAGGTATTATTTTCTCTCTAAAACAATAATACCGAATTTTTTTCCTTATTATCCGGATATTATTAAAAGCCTTTAAAACCAGTTTTGTAAATTAGGTAGCACAGTGCCCGAAAATGCGTCGTACAAACTTTGAAAAGTGAATTTGAACTCTTGCTGTAACAAACTGTATTTGGTTTTTATATCTTGTTTTGTTAGTAGTAGAGTTCAATTTAGTTAGTATGGTACAGTTGTAACGTTGGATTAAATTGCATGTCGTTAACTCCGGCCAACCACCATTAGTATTTCGGCGCAGCACGCGGTTAACATGATAACAATACGCAGAAATAAATGGTGTAAACTCATTATAATTTTAGATGTGCGTCAATACATTCGCAGAATGATGTCTTTACAATTATGGTGGTCTGACAATTGAAATCTCATTATTAGATAGATAGGTATTAGTAAATTTAAATTTTATCACATGTGTTTACCAAAGTTGTATAGTAAGTAACTATATAAAAATATAAAAACAACAGTGTAAACTAAATAGTCTAAAAATACACTCGGTCGTAATACTATAATTGCATTTTTAAGAATACACAACTCATTAATTCTCGATTGGTTAAATTAACATTGGCTTAGAAAATGCATGTAGAATTGTTTGTAAATTGATTGCATTTTAAAATATGCCTAAATATATTGCTTTAGAGATTATTTTATATTAATTTCCTTATAAACGGGTTGGTTTTAAATCGTAGTTTAACTGCAAGCATGCTAGATAGAGACGCGACGCGCGCCAACGCGGCGCTGGGGCCGCATGTAGGTCGTCGCCTCCATTGCTTTGACGTCACCAGTGGCCGCAGTTCGCCGAATGAAACTTTTTATATGCACGTGATATGTGGATAAAAGAAGGAAAAACTAAAACTTTATTTCCTATCATTTGATTTGTAGGCATTTTTTTATTATAATTTTTTTTACTATTTTACGTGGGTCATAAAATTTTCCTTGACTTTATTTAACATAATCGATAATTATTTTAAGGCTACATTGGTGAGATTTTACTAATTTCTCATTGATTAGTATAAATGTAATTATTGTATACACAAATTAATTTACATTTTCTGTACTCAGTATATATTACTTTCGTTTGAACCGCGTGTTTCGCATACTAACTATTTATTAATCCTTGGGCATCATTATGAACTGCCCTGTCATAATAAAACGAAACCGCATAAAGATACAGTTATGGAAATAACCTTAAAGACTTATGATGTCGATTATTTGTTTATTTTATTTTATTTTTGTAAATAAATAGTATTTACATTTGTGGTTAAATTTTGTATTATATTAAGTCGGGGAAAAAGTGCTTTCGCATAACGTAGGTATAAACTTGTTACTTATAAAATTTCTTTGGCTGTACTATTTGTATCTGGCTGGTTTTGGTAACATGAAAAAGGTTACATTAAAAAGAAAAAAAAATGTTGATTTCCGCTATTTTTCATTTGTTTTTCTTTCTGTATAATGAAGAAATTCGTTACATTTTAAAATATTATTACAAAAAAGGCAAAAATGCAACTCGAGCAGCGAAAAAAAATTTGTGATGTTTATGCACCTAATGCAGTGTCAGTAAGAGTATCACAAAGTTGGTTCAAACGTTTTCAGTCCGGAAATTTTGATGTTAAAGATGCACTTCGCTCTGGTCGCCCTGTTACGAATAAAATGGACGCCATTTTTGAAAAGTGGAGCAAGATCGACATATCAGTAACGATGTACACAAGAACCACCAAACAGTTTTAACCCATTTGAAGGAAGCTGGCTATACCATAAAGCTCGATATTTGGGTGCCACACGATTTCACTGAAAGAAACTTAATAAACCGTGTACTCATTTGCGATTCATTATTGAGACGTAATGAAACCGAGCCATTTTTGAAGAGATTGATGACTGGCGATGAAAAGTGGATCACGTACGACAAGAACGTGCGAAAAAGGTCGGCCAGGCTTCACAGACTGTGGCTAAACCTGGGCTAACTCGAAATCAAGTGATGTTGTGTGTGCCACACATCTTTAGCCACTCAGCAAAAATTAAGAGAGTTTGGCTGGGAGTTGTTAGTGCATCCACCATATAGTCCTAACCTTGCACTTTCAGATTTTCACCTGTTTCGGTTTCTTCAGAATTTTTTAGGTTCTGTAAGGTTAACATCAAGAGAGGAGTGCCAAAACTATTTGTCGCGTTTTTTTGATCAGAAGTCCCAAATTTTCTACAGTAACGGGATCATGTCTCTACCTACAAAATCGCAGAAAGTCATCAAATAAAACGGCACATATATACTGTAAATAAACTTAAATTGTCTTAAGTTTTCATATAAAAATGTGAAGAAACTTTTTCCTCAACCTATTATTCTAAAAAATCTAGTAATTGTGCAAAAGTAACAAATAACATACGAACGTACACTGATAGTAGTTAGAAGTTTTTTGTAAATTTCTAATACCTAACTCTGCTTAAAATCTGTCCTATTGTTTTATAAATTTATACCTAAATGCCATACACACCTACAAGGAGACGAATGTATTTAATCATTTTTATTATATCACACCAACCTACATTAGGTACTTAAGTTACTGTGTTTATTCTCATAAAGGTAAAATATATAATTAACTAACTGGTGAAGTAAACTTTAATAAATTTACTTATTTATTTTATTAGCGCAAGTTAATATGAGAACCCTATTTGGCCTTTTATGACACCTAAGTTCGTAAAAGAACTTAAAAGCATTGTCTATAAAGCAAGCCTTTAAATATAAGTTATGGTTAAAAATATAGAATGTCTCGATTCTTAGGCCTTTACATAAACAATAGATTGATTAAAAATGTAAAATTACAGCTTGAAACATGTTCACTGCTTCACAGCTTCAAACTGCTATCTAACTATGGTTTCTTAGTATTTCCAATAACCAATAAAGACTACAAAGTTCTATGTTAGCAACTAACCCTAGATTTTTGTACATCTCTGACATAAGCACTTAATATACAATCATACACACATAAAACACACACACACACACACACACACACACGCACACATTTTCAATTTTTAATTTATAGTTTTATTTAATTGGGTACTTATTCGGATAAATATAGATATTTGTTGTAATGTATTATATAGAAGTTAGTGTTGCATAAAAATTAATATTTTGTTAATAATATAATACATAATTAATATTTTAAATATATGTGAACCAACACTATAACTGTTGTTGAAACAGAAGCTGTGTGCTTAGTTACTGATTAATTATAAATTTATTAGGCCTAGGCCCTAGAGAATGCACATTGGTAAAGGCACAACATGAACACTTGATTGGCGCATTGTACGTACACCTAATGCAAATGATTTTACGAAATTCCAGATGGAGATAATGGGCCAGAGCGTGTTTGAATTTAGTCATCCGTGTGACCACGACGAAATTCGCGAGGCGCTTCGTGTAAGCAATGGAAGCGCTCGTCGTGATTTACTACTACGTCTTAAATGCACTCTCACAAGCAAAGGCAGAAATGTACATCTCAAATCTGCGTCTTACAAGGTACGATTCACATATTTATTAAAAGTTTTCTGTCCGCCGCGACTTATGCAAAAACAATGGAATTATAAATAAATACCCTTAAAAAGAGTGAAACAATTTCGACACCACATTTTTTGTATATTTGTAGAAAATTCTTTCGATTTTTTGACGTGATATTGATTTTTCATGAAGTTGTTTATTTTTATTTTATATCATTAATTTAGGTTATTTGACCTATATTATGTACGTAATATTGGTGGCATGTTGCGTGATGCAGGTATATTATAACCAATGCTAACATGAAGTGGATTATAAATAAATAATAAACTAGAAACATGCATTTTAAATTGCTATAAAGACTTCCTAGACAGTTATAATTCTAACAAGAGAGCCACCATCTTGTTAGACCCCCCAACATTGAAAATTAGAAAAGAAAAAAGGAAAGTTAAGCTTAAATATATTGCCACTGGCAAGTACATCTGCGGCGCCCAAATAAGAAGAAGAAGAGACTTCTTCTGGTATACATCAAGTACAGTAATAATTAACTTAAATGTGTTCATTCTGTCAGGTATGAACTATATAGATAATATATGTTCGTTATTTTCTAATCAACAAAAATAATCTTATCATCTTCTGTTTAATAATGTTAAATAGATATAAAAATATGTATATTAATTTCACAAAAACTGAGATCCCCAGTTTGTAACCCAACTTAGAAAAGTAATTTTAATGTTATAAGTACGATTTTGTCAGTTGTGTATTATGAACTACGAAAACGGTAAATGATAATCGAATTGTTCATAATATTGAAGCACAATGTATGTAATTTAATGCACTCAAGTACTGTAGAGTCAAGTGTGTAGTTCGAGAACTGAAAGCTAAACTTGTGATAAGTATGATAACTAAGTGGGGGGTCCCACACAAAATCATTAACAAGTTTAGGAGTGGTTTTAACTTCCAATCATATCGTGTTTATTTCCATTGTTGTATGTGTGTAACATCTTCGTGTTGAATAGGTATATAAAAGTGAAATCATTATTTCAGGAGCTCATATAATTTAAAGTGTATGTTATTTAAAATAAATTTAAATTATGACTAATAAAAAACAGACACGTATTGTTTGTAATGAAGAAAATGACAAAGCAGGTAAACTTATTACATGAGAAAATATGGATCTATTGGAAGAGATGATCGACCGAATCTGACTCTTCAAATTGTAATATTCCAAATGTATATCTAAGTTAATGAGATACCTATATAGGATGAAGCAATGATGGCTCAGTAATAACGGGTACGGACGCCACCTTGATTGACATGAGTTCGAAACCCAACAATGAGCCTGAGTTTTCAGTAAAGGAAAGCATCGTGATGAAACCATAGCATGGTGGCAGGACATTTTCTAATACCCGCCTGCTTAGGTTCCACCATCAAGTTCAAAATCTGTTGCTAATACCTATTGACGTGTTCCGGCAGCTGCACTTGATTGAGAGCCAGTTTCCACACTAGGCTTAACGTGTCATCATCTTGGGCCACATTGTCACTTAACTTCAGGTGAGATTGTGGCCATAACGCTAAACCTATAAACGATAAGAAAAAGAATTTAAACGCACTACTAATTTAAAAAAAATTAAACACAATAAACACGGGACGTATGGTACGAATTAAGTGACAAAACTCCGTCAACTTTTGCGTCAAATAGGCTTTGATGAAACTGAACTCCGATCTTTTACACAATAGGCTCGAAGTGCACTAAAACACGGCATTTTGAATTACAGAAATTAATATCCAGAATTTACTCAATAGGTTGGGCCCAGAAATATCCGTGTAAGTCGAATTCGAGTAATTCGGGGTACACTTTTGCACACAAAAGTTTGTTTAATTGGTAATATTTTTTAAGAAAAGTATGTAGTAATCAGATGTTAAGTAATGTAACCAATTTTATTTCATGTATATTTAAAAAATGTAAAAGAAATAATCTGATTTTGATATAGAAATAAGGGTTCTATAACGTTTACCAAAGTCGTTTCAGATGGGTTAAAAACTTTTTCTTTCACCCAATACACTTTTTGGAGAATGAAATTTTAACACTTTTTTAAAATGATATGAACACTTCTATCGAGATCGCAAAGGTCATTTCATCTTGATCGGCAAGTTTAAGAAATCGTGCAAATCCGAATTAGCGAAAAGTACCTAGGTGGTTTGTACAACCAAAGCAATATTATACTTTGTCCAACATACATTAATTAAGTAAGATTCAAGTAATTTTGTGTTAAAGGAAACAATAAGTAAACACACATTAATTGAGCTATCCGTTAAAATGTTCCTCATGAAATAAATCTCGAAGCGTTCTTTCAGAAGGTATTTGCAATCTATTTCTGCATCTTCGATGTACGTAGTACGTGTGTGTATAAGCAAGATTAATATCTACTTTGGGCAAGGTTACCTTTATTCAGCCATTACGATTAGTAATAATTATTACATTATAAATAAATTTTAAAAAACGAGATTGTTTAAAAAGTAATAATGAATGATATAAGTTTAAAAATATTGATTAGGAGAAAAAATCTGTGGTTTGTAAGTAGTAAGTATTCACGTTAACACTTTAATCCTTAAATGTATAATTATGTATGTTGACAATTAATGAAAACGATTGACGGATTTAACAATAAAGAAAAAGCTTATAGATTTGAATAAAAAATACACAAATTTATTGATGTTGAAATAATAAGTATAATGTAAGGGTCAAAGTTTTAATTTGATTAAAAATTTACTAGGTACATACTTAATACTACTTAGTTAGCTCTGTGAGTTACGCAAAGCCTTGCTTATATTGAGCTGTTTTAATATATATTTGTCAAAGTAATGATGGCCTAATGATAAAAAAAGATAATGACTATATTAACACTTAATTAGATGTTGTGTTATTAAAGTATATATCAGCGAATATTAGGTAAATATACTGTAATATTACTATCAAATTCGAATGATAACGATTACACTACATAAAAGAAAATATCATGATTACATATTGAATTAAAGGTCATACAAGTAAGTTAAAATTCATTACAAAACTCACTATAAGTATAATGAAGTATATTTTCCTTTATATTTTCCTGGAGTTAGTTGGAAGTAATTTACATGGGTTTATTGAAAACACGAATAAAAAATTTACACGGTTATGCTTTTTTACAGCACAATTTTTTTTTTAATTTATTAATGAATTGTTTCCTATCTTAAATCATATTCTATCACTACTGCCGTTTTTTTTTTCAATTCTCGAAGATCCGCTTCCACGTTGGTTTGCAGTTAGCACATGTCCAGGTGTTTTTAGTATGATTAATATAGTAGTAATGAATAGAGTAGCGATGTATGCACTTACACCTATTTACGTAAGTCAGTGAATTGGAAAATAATAATATTTTTTTTATTACGTTCCTTACATAAAAAGATAATTGTGATTCGAAAGAACTTTACTATTGTTATTGTACCATTGAAATATATATAGGTACTTTGTTTTTTACACAACTCTCGGCACTCTCTGAACCGATAACATCCTGCACTGTACTTTCACAAAGATAATTGACCTTGGGGTCACTATCCATGAGGATATGATAAAAGAATGTACAATTTCAAAATTAACACACAATAATTACACTTGTATGTACCTATAAGATATAGTTTTATTAACTGGCACAATATTGTAAAGATAAATTGGCATCTTTATTATTTAACTAGCTGCACCTGCAGCTGCGCTCGCGTTGACTTCAAAATGCCGTCGATCGACCACACGCCCGAAGCGTACTTAAAGATAAAAATGATTGTTATGGGTGATCCTTATAAGATAGACATTAGCTATAAAATGAAAGTAGCCTAAGTTACTGCTTATAACATCGCCTATCTGCCAGTGAAAACCCCGTCTAAATCGGTCTAACCGTTTCAGAGATTACCCAGAACAAGCTGACAGACAAAAATTAGAAAAATTGCTTTTTTGTTATTAGTAGATACCGACTATACTTTAATTTTTTTTTTATATACTTTAATTTCACTTTATTAATATAACAGACATTTAAATTTTATTAATTATATAGATGATGATCCATGAAAGAATAATTTCAACGCGAATCACTCATCCTTTGGTTTCTTAAACTGTCGTCATTGGGAGAAATCGTATTCGCCGATGTTTATGCAATATTATATGAACATATTGCAAAAGCGGTAGATAGTGCGAAAATAAACCTGATCGTACACACTAACTTGTATTTTGTCGCGTCTCTGATATCGTAGTATTAGAAAACGAAATCATAAAAAAAGTATTTAGAAGACAAAAACAGATGTTTTATAAGATGTATTTATACTTTCTAAGCAGTAAATGAACATTACCAAATTTAGTATAAATACATTTTCCATCTGATTATTACTACTTTTATTACGTGTAATTTAGGTCACCCCGTATTAAATATTAGTTAATAAAAAAAGTAGACGACTACGTTACAACCATAAAAAGAAAGATTGTTATTTGTAACCAATGACTATAGTGAAAAGCTTTTTTATTTGTAGGTACTTACGTCTACATGCTTGTCCGGTGACATTTTAAAAGGTGATAAGATCACAAGCTAACGTTCTTACCTTTTCTAAACATGAATATTTCTGTGGGTATTTGCCAAGAAACTTTGTCAATCAGTTAGTACTAAATAGATAAGCCGGGATGACAATGACGACTGGCGCGAAGGGTTGTAGATCTCTTGGTGGTCGCCGTTGTTTTTGAATTAGTTATTTAGTAACATCATTTTGTCGTACTACAATTAAAAAAGTTAGGAAATGATCGTATTTGAAATAATATATTTCATAAGCAGAAAACACATTGTCCATTATAATTTTTAATTTATTATAGTAATAATCATGTTTCTTTAGAGGTATTGTATTTCTAAATACCTACATTATTAAGGCAAATAGAGCACAGTTTTCTAAAGTAGGTACCTCAAACAATTTAAATTGATCTAGTAAGTAATCTTTAAAAAATCACATGAATTGGTAATCTACTGCTACTTAAAAAATGTGAAGGTAAGTTTGTTTGTTATACTTCATAGCTAAAGAACAGAACTGAATTTGAGCAAAATTAACAAAGAGGAACATCGAGGTTAAGAGAAGGATTTAGAGATCATTTTATTACAAATTAACGTCCACGCGTATGCCTACTACAAATAAAGACCAATTATAATATTCATAGAAGTGATTGATGTTTAATTTATTGTGTACGCGCAATACGTGTTTTTAATATCGTTTTCGCTTAACATTATTGATATATTTAATGGATTATTTGTTATAAAATTACTTGAATATATCTTATCTCACATCCCTTCAAGTAACAACGTTCGTGACTCTTTGTATATTATTCTTATAACAAAATAAGTTACGTACAGTTACGCACTTAAGAAAAATAGCGTTTATAATGACTTGATAAATGGAGTTGAAAGCGGATGCTTGCCGGTCGGATTACTTGTTAGGGTTGTGGTTGATGTATAAATCAAGGATTTAGTTTTAACTTGGATATAATTTTAAAAAACTTGTTTAAAAAAAACACAATTCAATAACTACTTATTATAGTAGCATGGTAAAGTGCCAGCACTGCTTGATGATGTCAGGCATCAATCTAAACACAACCGTGACCACAGAACAGAGGTACACACCGCCAATCGCCGTTGACATGCCGGCCTCTGCAAGCCTCTCGGCAGCTGGAATGTATGTACACTGGCTAACACCGAAATCCGACAAACCAAACGAGAGATTCTGACAAGCAAATATTTAATAACCAATTTAATCTTCGAGGCAACCCTGTCCAACGCGGAAAAATTCTGAGAATGTCGTTAGATAGTGGTACTTATTATTATAACTTGTTTGTACGATTTCGTAGTTAAAATAAATGCTTGATTTCGTGTTTCTGTTTGTTTTATATGCCTACTAGGTAAATTAAAACTTATTTAATAACAAGTGATGTCCCGCGTGTCTTCAGTGTTTTCTACAATAATTATTTCTGTCTTGTAATTTTATTCTTACTATAATTGACAATTCTTATAATTATCCTATCAATTAAGGAATTACATGTACTTTTCCTGTGTACAAAATCGGTAGAAAAGTTATCTTTTTTACATTTCTTAATTATTATAGCCTATTATTTTATCAATTACAGCTTCACGTGTACAAAATTTCATAAGAATCGATCAAGTAGTTTATATGTAGGATGATTATAAAGAAAATTGAAAAAAATTGCATGTACAGACAACACTACAGATTTATTAATATAGATAAGTCAATAACCTAAGCTCAAGTAAACAACTTAAAACTGTAATTAAAAACGTATCATACGTTGCCAAGAAAAAGAAATTGCATATTCATTGATTCTAGTTTTAGAAACATATGCATTAAATCAGAATTCAAAATCCATTAATTCTAATAACATAATACTAATTAATAAAATATTAGAACTAAGCATAATTGCTGCTCGAGCAATTATAAACCTTAATTTTTACGTATTGCTGCTCAGTTAATAATGTCTACTATCGGCATGTGTACAATGTATGCCAAAGGCATCAATTTTCACTTGTAATCGGGTTTGGAAAACGCTGTTGCTGTATTTATGGCATATGTTTATGTATTTGGTTTTGTTTATTCATCTTCTACTGGTTTTATTACGAATGCTGGTCTGTTGTATTTATTATTGTATAAATAACACTCTTTGGGTTAAAATATTTTTATTGTTCATCGCATCGTGTATACTTTGCTTAATTTTTATGATTGTACTTTGTTTTCTGAACGAGTGCCATCGATCAAGGTGAAATTCAGTTCCCTGTTTTATACATATTGCCAGATTGCTTAGGGATACCTTCTTACATTTATCAAAACGAAACGATTTTTTTGTTCTTCAATCGTATAATCAAAAATTGGGAATGGTTTTCAGTCTTGATCCATAAATATTCGGACCATAGTTTTGCCAAGTAAATTGAAACTCAATAAGATTTCTTGTGGGAAATTTCAAACAGCAGATACATAAAATAAAAATATACTGATTGTAATACAGGATGGGCCAGAAAGATTTGAGAATAAAAAAAAACATAATATAATATGTGACATCTTTATTTCAATTAAAATAGACATTTGGGACATTTGGGAAATTTATTTCTTAAAAAATACATCATTCAGGTGTGCACCATCCCGCTGTAAACATTCCTCGAATCTGAACCTCAAATTGGTAAAAACTCACTGACACATTGCGCGAGGAATAGCTGTCATTTCTTCTCGGATATTTATCTTCAACTGGTTAATCGTGGCTGGGTTATTGGAGTAGACTCTACTTTTCAGGTATTCCCACATGAAAAAGTCCGGTGGCGTTAAATCCGGACTTCTCGGCGGCCATGCAATGTCACCTGGGCGCGATATAAGTTTCCCAGCAAACATCTTGTTTACGGCCGCCAACGAAGTATTAGATGTATGGCATATCGCACCATCTTGTTGAAACCATGTCGCATGATTAAGGGCTTCAAATTATTATAGTTGTGGAAAGAAAAAATCCCTTAACATGGCTGTGTATCGGTCGGAATTTACAATGACAAATTGCTTTTGTTGATTTTCAAAGAAATAGGGTCCGAAAATTCCGTTTGCTGATATGGCCGCCCAAACGGTTATTACTTTCGGCGAATGCAGAGGCTTTGATGTTTTGCACGTGGGTTCTCTGCAGCCCAGTAACGGCAATTCTGTTTAATGACATGCCCATTTAAGTGAAAATGAGTTTCGTCGGAGAAAAGAATATTGTTGAAACTCTGAAAGCGTTCCAACATTGTTTCAACAAAAGCTCGTCGTAAAATTGGGTCATTTGGCAGTAATTCCTGCACAAGTTGAATTTTATACGAGTGCAAATTCAAATCTTTCAACAAAATGCGACGCAAAGATGTTCTGGACACCACAAGTTCAGCTGTTCGCTTGTGAGTCGATAGACTAGGATTACGTTGAACTGAAGCTCTAACTTGTTCAAATGTGTTTTCCGTTCTTGTTGACCTTGGGCGTCCCCCAGACTTCTGTTTGAGAGTCGAACCAGTAGCTTCGAACTTTCTGACCCACGATCGAATCACACTTTCCTTCGGACACTGATTCGTTATGTAATCCGAACTCACGCCGAAATAAACGTCAAACAATAGCGCACGAATCGCCATTTTTATAATAATGTTTAACGCAGAATGCACGCTGCGTTCCGGTGAAGCGAAAGCGATCCATCGCGAATAAATTTCCGAGAACCGAGCTCTCATCCCCACCACCCGTACAGACCCCCCTCATAAGGTTCAAACGCAAGAGTGTTTTTAAAATTGTAGGCCTTTTTGGCCCACTCTGTATAAGCAAAGTGAACGTCATAAACCTCATTATCTTTAAAGGACTTGCAAGCCACCACTGTATATTTCATGTTGTATAGTTAATTTACGTCATCATATATAAAAGGGGTATTATAGCTGCTATTGAAGAATAATAAATACGTAATAAAAATAAATTGAACAATAAAATTTATGAACACAAACATTATAAAATTTAACCTCTTTTTTAAATTAATATTTTCTTCAACAGGTGATCCACATTACTGGTCACATTCTGATGCCTACCGAAGTAAAAGAAACCAATAATAATACAACTGAAGACAAGAAATCTGACGACGAAAAGAAACTAAAAACAGGGTCACTAGTAGCTGTCGGCAGGCCAATACCACATCCATCGAACATAGAAATACCATTGGACACCAAGACTTTCCTATCCAAACACAGTCTTGATATGAAGTTTACTTATGTGGATGAAGCGTACGTATTTATTTATTTTAAATAACAAATCATACATTCAAAGTTGTCATATTATACTATTTTATGGAATTAAACTATTGAGGTATTATGTACTACGTACTAGAGCAGCTATTACGAACAAAAATTGTATTTCACTTGATACAGCGAGGCGTGGGGTTCTCGCACTTTAATACATTAAACTTACTGATGAAATGTTATCCTCGAGTTGTTTAAACAGTGTCTCAGTACGCATGAAGGCATATTTAGCAGTCAAGCGTGTAACCGCAACAGGTGCCTGGCACAGACTGTGAGTGTGAGTGTATGCACTCGAACGAGTCTTTCAAACGATATCGTTGAGGTGTCATCTCTCGTACGTACAACATAATACCTCAATGAGTTAAACAAAAATATATTCCAGAGAAATTACTAAAGATTTAAGCGATCAAACAAATAGTCCTAAAAGTCCTAAAAGGTAAGAGGTCCTCATAATATATCAAAGTTTAGGGAACTTACGATAAACTGACCAGGGCTGTGTCACAACATGATATTATAATATTATTTTATTTCTCATAAAATTAGAAAAAGGCCTTAATAATTTCACTAAAAACTTTAATCTTATTTTAAAAAAGCTATTTAATACTACGAAGTAACCATAAATATAACTTCAATAAACTCTGTGTATTATTACGTATGATTATTTTCATATCAGCTAAGAAATAGAAAAAAAAAACTCTTGAAAATGAATTAAGAATTACAAGTTTGTAGGAGAGGTACTTTTGGTTGTTTTAATTCTATGCTTTTTAGTTAACAAAAAAATAAATCACGTATAGTATTTACGGTAATCAATTCTAAATGAGTACATAGTACTATTGAGAATATAAGTTTGTTCAGAAGTACGGTCCAGAAAAACGCAAATTGGTATTTTAACACTAATTAAAACTTGTGTACGAGTGTTTTTGAAATATGGCATAAGACATGAACTTATGATTAATTTATTTGATTTATTGACATGAACATTGATATAATAATCTAAAAAATACCAAAATATAATATATTTTCATTTTTTTTTATTCGCTATAGAAATAATTATTTTAAATATGGACAGATATTTCAAATAACGAATTGAGGATCAATTTTTAAATTTTTACAGGTATTCTATAAAATTGTTTTCAGAATGTCACTATTCCTGAAATAAATATATCTGACGATTGAAAAATCGGCCCTAAATTACATACAATGAATATTTAGAAAACATGTAATGCTAAAATTCGTTGTGAAAAATATACAAGAGATGGCGTTGTACCATTATTTTTACACGTGTATCTGATCAAATTAGAACAAACTGTATGAAAAAGCCAGTCAGTCTACTCAGAAGTCTATTTAAATCGTCTGCGTAATATCAACAAAATATCACCTTCAAACGTATTTTGTAGGTTAAACATGATTTGATTTGGTGGTTTTGTACACAGTCCGCGATAAACGAACAAGGATTGCATACTATGATTATGAATTCTTTTAAATAGTCAATAGTGTCGAAATATGTTTCTGTGTGGTTTATTAGTGTAATTGTGATTGAACGTTTTGTTTATTTATGTGATCTATATCCCGTTATTCCTGGAGATGGCGGGATTTTTAAACTGTTTTGTTGTAAGTGTACGGAATTTTGTTAAAATATACATAATTTGAAATATTTAAATTATACTAATGTTCCTAGTAAAAGATTTTTGCGAAGGTAACAACAGGCAGGTCATTCAAGGTTGACTATGTTACCGATTATCATAATATGTATGGTTGTTTAGGTCACATTGGGAATGACCTTTGGAATCTATCACGAATTATAAATATTATAAAATGTTATAGATTACCCTGAAACTCGGCAACAATAATAAACTCGTTTAAGGTAGTTTATTTATTTTGAAATATCTATTGCCTAATTTAAATATAACCTGGTAATGGACCAAATAATTTTAGTTTATTAGTAGAATAACTGACTTGGCTGATAGTTTCTAATATTTCTTATTTTACTCAGTGGCGTACCTTTCATCTGCCTACAATTACAAATTAATGAAGTTATATATGTAAAATATACCATTTAAATAAACATAATATACTTATCCACATAGTATTTTTTTTTCTATTATGATAAATTACGTTTTATACAATCAACTTAGTAATATATAATTCATTTTTGGAAAAAATATAAGTTTATCATATATAATATCTAAAAAAGACATTGGAATTTATCTAGATATTCTTATATCTTAAATGCGTAATGTATATTCTTTCAAGGACTTTTGAAAGTTAAAGGTGGGGCAATTCGTAGCTATTTGAACAAGTAAACAAACAATAAAGAATAAGTATATATAATTAAATTTAAATGCCGGCTGAACTTTCGTATCTTTATCATGATCTTAATAGATATTGTTACGATTGGTTCTACCTGTAAATTATTTACCCTTAAAATTTTACTTAATGTTACAGTAATTATGACATTGGTAAAATATGTTGTGATAATATGGTTGATTATTCTTTGTTGCAGTTTGTTAAACACACTTGGATTCGAATCCGACGAGCTGATCGGCCAATCTCTCTACGATTATCACCATGCTGCTGACAGTGCTTCTATGATTCAACAGTTCAAGTCACGTAAGTTTTTTTCTTTTACTTTATTAGCTTTATTGTATTCAACGCCCTCTATGGAATATATTCTTAACTATCAAGTTTTCCTTGTTCAGTATGTGTGTACGAAGCGCTGCTATTGTCCCCGCAATTATAGATGGCAGTAATTGTCCTAATTATTGGTTCACAGATACATATTACTTAGTTACATCATTGAAATATACTTGAAGAAAATGCTGGATTAAATGTTTTTTTTGCATATTACATTTGACAAATCTATAATCATAAATATTTTCTAAAAGCGGTAATTTAGGCAAGAAGATTTATATAAACAATACATTCAAATAAAGTTTTTGTGTAATAGAGGAATTACAATTATTTGTACCTAATCAATTCGTCAAAAAACTATTTTCGGGCGCTTACATGGCTTACGCTTGCTAAACCTTATGGGATACATCAAAATAATGTTGTAAAGAATTGTAGTTCTTCAAAAAGCCTAGGGAAAAAAGAGTCCACTATGCCATAAATTTATTTCCTAAGGTTGACTCATAGTATCCATTTTTATCTTCAGCATAATAATTTAAAATATTACGTTATTTGCGAAGCTATTTTTTCTTATCAGTATTAATCTTAATCCAGATAAGTTCGTTAGTTAACTTGGTCATTTAGTCTAGATTAAGATTGTGCTTTACAATTTTCTATTTAAACGAATACCGCAGAAGATATCACGAATTCAAAATTATTCGCGACCTAAGAAATCCTACCTAAAATCCTATGATAAAATGAGCGACGCGAGCTAAGCGCACTATTCGTAACTATCAAGTTACATCATAACATACCATCACGCCTGTATCCCCGAAGTGTTAGGCAGAGGTGTACACCAAATAGGGGGCGAGCCTATTACCATTAATGGAGCACAAAGTCAAACTCTTAAGCTGCTACTAAGAATTTCATAGAAAAACCCAATAGCACTTTGCTCAACCTGAGAATCGAACCTATATCTTCGAGCATAGCAGTCGGGTTTAAGACCACTAGGCTAATGAGGCAGTTATGAAGTTATGAACTGTCAATATTAAAACGATAAACTTTAAATTCAGACTCTTTTTTTGTACCATTTTGTAAATTGTACCCGTGCGAAGCTGGGGCGGGTCGCTAGTATATAAATAATATGAATTGTAAAGTGTTAACGATTACAATTGGAGTGGTAATTTAGGCGGCGATTTTAAAATTTTTTGTTCACAAAAACATAGGAACTATCTTTATTTTCGCCATAACTCGCTTAGTTTTGATGCTACAGTCTTCAAGTACTTTAAAAAATGTACTATGAGTTTCCTTCCGAAAAGTGCATTGTTTTTTGGTGATTTCACGTTGATACTTTCAATTTTGGTGTTTGACGAATGAGAACCAACCTTCAACAAGCTATTACTCAGTTTTATTGGATCTAAAGACACTATAAACCCACTATCCTTGTTTTTATAAGCTATATTTCCAATATGAATGATGTTTGTTTAAATAAAATATTTACTTTTTGAGTTATTCGCGTGAACCGTCTGAAAACATGGTTTTTTGTGTTGAAAAATTGACAAGTTGCTTAGAATTAGTCAATCTATCTATTCCTATCATCAGAAGGGGTGGCATCCACCAATCCATCCAAGGGGTTGGCAGGCAAATTTATACGGGAAAACGGACATTGGCTAGATTATAAGTTGGCGGTGGCTGGAACTAAATCCGGAATCTCGAAATGTCACTTTACTCTGTTATATAGTCATTGCACTTTACTCTCGGATTTTTTAAAATCGTTATAGTGTTGTACCCACAATCTCACCTGTTCGTAAGTGGCGATGTAGCCCAAGATGGTAGTACCCTAAGCTATATGGAAGGCAGGCTCTCAAGTGCAACTGCCGGAACACACCTATTGGTGTTTGGCGACAGATTATCAACTTGAGGGTGGTAGCTAGCCACACGGGCATTAGAAAAAGGCTTATCACCATGCTATGGTTTCATCACGATGATTTCCTTCACACGAAAGTTCAGGCTCATTGCAGGGAGTGTTGGATTATTACATTTGCCAGTATATAGAGTGCTACCATGCCACCTCTCCTTTTTGTTATTTTATGTGGGCTCCATCTGTCCTCACTTTAGATCCTTTCTAGGTCCATTGAGCGTAGATATTCCGGCCGGCTATTCCAGCCAGCCAGCTCCAGCCAGAAGCGGAGAAGCCTCCTGGAGCATTCACAGGCTCCTCGAAGCGACCTCGGGTTTTTGAGGAATTCCGCCCTTTGGGTTGCAACTCTCGCGCATTGCAGGATTACTTGGGTAGTGGTTCCTTCACCCTCCATGCATGCTCTGCCCATAGGGCTGTCAGTGACACCTAGAGCATAAAGGTGTTTGTTAATTGAGCAATGGCCAGTTATAGTGCCTACCATAACACGTAGATCACTTCTTTTAAGACTGAGAAGTCACCGCGTTAAACGCGGTTCAGGGATGGGCAGTGCTCCTCTTGACTGTCTACAGTCACTGGCCGTTGTCCATCGATCTTTATGTGTATCTGTTGTTCCCCCCCAACCCAACCCCTTATAATAATTCGAAATTTTTTAACAACTCGATAAGTAATACAAGGTTTATTATAGAAATAACTTCCGGTGCCGCATAACAAGTTGGAATTTGTTCAACCCTACATTGACGATGTTTTGTCGTACTTATAAATCTGGAATGTCGGATTACAGAGGGCCGGATTACCAAAATCTAATATAATTATTATAATTTACATAAACTAGTTTTATCAGACTAAACCAATGATCGACAATAAGACTAATTTATGACATCGTTAAAAATTTGAGTGATACAACATGTCGCATGCGGCGACAAGACACGTGATAATCTTTATTAAGTAAGGTAATAAATCGTCGAAATTACCTGGTGACTCGTTCCGAGTGATTACGTGCGAATACGATTGCATTTATTATCATTATCCTTGTATTGTAACTTGTATTATCATTTATAATCTTATTAAACGTAAATCTTTATATTTATAATATATTAAAAAATACATTTGTTTCCATATTGTATAAAATGAATTGTAAAACAGGGAAAATCACGAAATTATAACACCCCGTAAATAACTTTTGCAGGCGACTTTTACCCAACTGTCTTCCAAATAAAACTACTTGCGCGCCACCTATTATTATAAACTGGTTGTGATACAGATGTTCACAGCTTTGCGCACAATATAACTCACCAAAGCTTAAATTGCAATCGGGTGAATAGCTTAGGAACGCATAGAATACCATACATATACGAAAATAAATTAAAAACATGACTAGTACTAGTACACCTTTGCCTAACCCTTCGGGGAATACAGGCGTGATGGTATGTTTATGCTATTAGTTAAGTCCAGTGCAATCGAAAATTGGCCGTGATCGTTATGATATAAATGAATACTTAAATCACGGCGGAGGTACACTACGTAGCTGGACATGTTAATCCCATGTCGCTACAAACCTATGTTAGTAAACGGCCACACAAAAACTGCCTATGATACATATCAAAACAGTCATTATTACAAAGTCAATAGAAATGACATATTACTGTATTTTGATCCGTTAAAAAGCCCTTTTTTGCAAAGTCTGAAAAATGTAATTACAGCGCTATAAGAGAACTCAACGTAATATTAGATTTTTTATAATCAAATCCCGTGAACCCTAAACTAATTGTGTATATTACTTTAAGAAATGCAAATATATATCTGCTAAGAAGATTTTAATAAATTTTAAAACCTTTTATTTAATTATGTATTGGAATACATAATTTATAATGTAGTTTTAAGATTAAGCTAAAATTAATTTAATAAGCTATGGGCTATTTAGACTAAGAACGGAAGTGGATGTTTTGATAAAAATCCGAATTGTAAGACTCACCGTATGTGGCCTATGGTTTTATTATTTACTTTACATAAATCTATAGATTATTATCCTAAATACAATTATATCTATCCTTGAAATAAAATTTGTATTATTTACTTTTCCGACGATAGATTCATTTGAAACATTCTATATGATCAATTAATAAAAATGTTGTATTAAATTGTCTGTCGTTTACAGTTGGGCATTATTTTATTATAGTAGGTAGTAGATACAGTAAGAAAATATTAAATCTTGTTGTGTTCAGATCTCTTGAATTTCAGTGAACTCTCCTACTACTTAAATTTATTGCTTCTTGGAATTTATAACTTTTTTCAACATAATGTACATACACATTTAATCTTTTATTGGATTCCAAAATGATTACCTTATTTGATTTTATTTCTTGTTAAAATCTAATTTATTTTTCGTCTATTATCTATTTACAAGTTAAATAAATAGAAAAATATACCGCTTACCCCATATATTACCTATACTCTACGATATTATAACTAATACAGTTGAATTATATCGTTTCGTTGATGTTATCGTTCGACTGGTTTCGAATGAGCAATTTTTTTCAGCACGAAGCTTTTGGCAATGTTTATGGAAAATTTAAACATATTTAAAAACTTTTGGCATTTCTTTCTGTAAACATGTCTCGTTTGTGTTAGGAGGTATTTAAACTAGGTTTAAATTAAAATGCGATCATAGCGGTTTGCATAAAATAACAAAACCTACCTACCTACACAATTGTTATCAATTATGTTATAAGTAAAATTTAACTTATCATATCATTTATTGTTAATATAATGGTTTGAAATGATAAACGTATCATTGAGCGTTGTAGTTTTCATATTATTGTTTTTTAATCATTCTTGTAGCTACTTTGTAAAACTTCTTGTTTCCGCTGTTATTGACACAACAACGACTGTGACTTTTTTACTAAAATAAAACAAGAAGCGTAGCGAGCAACTTCATAGTGTAGACTTTTTTTATTACAACATTGTCTGTTTGTAATGTCAAAATATCAGCTTTTTGTTAAATGCATATGAAATTATATCCGGTATCCATAACAAAAAAAAACATTTTTAGAATTTTTGTCTGTTTGTCTAATGGTTTTGTCTGTTTGTTCCGGTTAATCTCTTAAACGGTTTGATCGATTTAAACTAGCAGATAGCTGATGTTATGAGTAACTTAGACTACTTTTATTTTAGAAAAAGAGTTAGGCTTCTGCGCAAATAAAAAAATATCTGAAAAACGACGATTTTGGGGCGCATAAATAGGTTACGCTGAGTAAACCATAACAGATATATCAAATTAATATAGTACATAATTGTAGATCTTCACTTACATAAAAAAGTAAACGGGAGCATAATATGTCTATATTCTAAGAATCACCCACAATAATCATTTTTGTATTTAATTAATCGAGAGCGAGGGTAGCACGATTCGCTCGAGTACCCGATTGACAGCATTCGTAGTCCAGGCGAGCGCCGTCACAGCTAGCACAGCTAGTCCGTAATAAAAACAGAATTTCATCCATCATTTAATTATATTCAAAATCTTAAATATATACTGGATCTTACTCGATCATCGTCAAAGCATTTTCACGACAATACTAGAGTGTTAACAGATCAACATAATACATATTATATTCAGTATCATCAATCATAGAGTAACGTGTAAATATACCTACGTAAGAGAATCGTCAACCTAAAAATATTCCATTTTCGCATTTGAAATTGTTCCCGAAATAAACTAAACGTAGCAGTTATTTTTGTCCTGTATATACATTTTAATTCAGTTCACTCGAAAAGTTTTCCGCGAAACCGTCCACGTTCCTCCGCATGTTGCGTGAACTTAAAAATAAATAAAATTTCAACTTTTTAACATCACGTGGTGTCTTGTGATCGACACTGAAGAAACTTGTTTTTAACCGACTTCTACAAAAGACGGGAGGTTACTCAATTCGAATGTACATATTATTTTTTATGGTTGTTATGTCATAATTTTTTTATTTATGAACCGATTTAGATGATTTTTTTGTTGGATAGGGGATACCTCAGAATGGGACAACAATTTCATTGGCATTGGACCTTCAACTTCGAAGATACACAAGGAAACTCTCCAAAATTAATGAAGTTGGTTTTCTTTTTTGTTAATAATTTCACTTACTGTAAAAGGAACCCGCATGTAATTTTTCACGGTCCTTAACCTTAGTAGTTTCGCATGTGCGTTGATACGTCAGTCAGTCTGCCAATTAACCGTGAGACACAACTAGTATAATATATAGATGGTTTATTATTAAAGGTAGGATGATCCTGAGGAAATCTAGGTAATATAAAAATAAAGTAGGTAATCTATAAATAATTTGAAGCAATGCTGGCTCAATGGTAGCGTGTACGGATTCGGCTTCGATTGACGTGAATTTGAATCTCTTTAATGAGCCCGAGCTTTCAGCGAAGGAAAACATGGTGGTATGGCCATATTCTAATACCCGCCTGCCTAGGTACCACCATCAAATTCAAAATCTGTTGCCAATACCTATTTTTACGTGTTCCGGCAGCTGCACTTGATTGAGAGACAGTCTGTCCCTCACTAGGTTTAGCGTGTTTACCGTCTTGGGACATATCGTCACTTTAATATCATGTAATATTGTGGTTTAGCAATAAACCTACAAGGATTAAAAAAGGTAACAAAATATATTGATAACAGTCATGTTATTGCAATGTAGTGTTTTATAAAATTAACTATTTAACGTCTGCCAAATGCCGCCGCTGTGCATACCACTTTTATATTACAATGTGACCATGTGAAACATTTTTTTTATACAATTTAAAAACAGTTTATGTGGAAAAAAGCACGTCACGAACGTCAGTTGCATTTTATAAATTATCATAATGAATAACAAGGCTTCTGCCAACGGTTAAATCCGCCTTGCCAAACGTGCCAAAAATAATTGTCACCTTTATGTATGTTGCAATATTACAGAAAGTGAAACTTCGAATTTTTACTTTTTGAGGTGTAAGGTTTTGACGTGGAACATAGGAATGTAAATATAAAATAGAATTTATTAACAACTAGCTGTGCCCGTGGCTTCGCACACGTAAACTACAGAATGCCCGCGCGAATCTTGCCCCCCGCTCCCGCCTATTTTAAAGACAAAAATGCTTATTGCGGGTGTTCCTTAGAAGATAGACTTTTTTGTAGGTCTTTTTAATGTCTACAATTGTTTAGTACATTAATTTGCTGTATCTCTTGAGGTTTACTCAGCGTAAGCTATTTAAACGCTCGAATTGATTCACCATAACCGGTTTTTTTTTTAAAATGTGCGGAATCCTAATTATTTTTCTAAAATAAAAGTAGCCCACATTACTCCCTATAAATTCAGCTATCTACCAGTGAAAATCTCGTCAAAATCGGACTAACCGTTCTGGAATTACCTGGAACAAACAGACAGACAGGCAGAAAGATAGACAGACAGACAAAAATAAAAAAAATGGGTTTAGTAATGGGTAGGTGTATAGTTAATAGGTATCATATGCATTTAGTAAAACGATGTTATTTTGACATTACAAACAGACACTTCAATTTTAATATTTGTATAGATAAATACATTTGAAATGAAGAGTGTAATATACGTCTAGAATTGATGCACTAGTGTACAATTTTTTTTGAATTTAAGAGGGATTTTCATATTGGGCAAATCTTTGACTTTTAAACTCAGTAATTATCTAGACCTATAGAGTTTTGGATATCTGTTAAATTGCTTTTTTCAATATGGCTCCTGCTTTTTAAGCAATTTTGCCAATGTCAAGTATGACAAATATACGTTTTAGAGCTTTCCTGAAATTTACATATACCAGAAGTAATGTCAGTAACGATATGGTAATAATTGCCATCACAACTGTATCTGTGATAAAAATTAACTTTTAAGAAAGAATCCGGATATCTAACAATATATTTTATCGTATTACTTTGCTTTTTACTCATGTTTATTCAATTTTCTCCTCTCAAAAACTGAAAAGGTACTAATGATAGGTGTAGTACCTAGTTAATTTTTTGCTATTTCTTTATAAATCAAGCCTCTTTCCCAACGGGGTAGGTAGAGACCACGTCCTTCCACTTGCTACGATCCTGGTTCTTTCGCTTTTTCAACATTTATCAACATTTTCATGCACTATTTTCGGTTCAGAGTAGGTACTCTTAATCTGACCTTTCTTCAGTACCTAGTTAATTTTTTGGACTGTCTTAAATATTCAATTAGACGAGGTCATGGCCGCCATTCTATGTTTCACATTTCAAATACCGAGCATAGCAACTGATTGTAATCAATCGACGCATTCAATTATCATGTAGAAAGCACGCGCCGACAATGTGATACATTGTAAATGCCCTCCTACATATGTTTACGGTTGAGTTTGAAGATTAAAATAACTTTTCGATATAATTTATTATATAACATACAAAATACAGGCGTTAATATTATTGGATTCATTCAGATCTGATTGATTAATTATTTTAAGTTTGTAGATTTTAAATGTTCAATCTTTGTATTAATTATTATGTATATATTAGTTTTATTACATTTTTAAATGAACTATTATATTTAAAGGAGCAGGTACACAGACAGGTCGTATTTCGATGCATGATACCGCCCATGGGGCGGTTCCATTTTGGACGGCACCACTATTATGACGTTCACCATCATCACGACGGTAACATCAGGGTAGTTATGGTACGTTACGAATGTCTGTAGAGATGTGAACTGTCTCAGGACTCGGAGCGAGAGTGCCTTGCTTTTTTTAGATCTGACTATACTGTTAGCCTTAGGGGCTCTGAAGCCGCTGCGGCTTTTACAGCTTCACCGGACTTGGGAGTGCCTTGCCTTCTGTCGGTCGTATTTATATGGATTTTTCTGATTGTAGTCGAGTGTATATGAACCACACCAAACACGTTATTTCGCCGTGTTTTTACTAAAACGAAAGTCATTTGTCGGAAGTTGAATTATTTTGACCGTAGATGCTCCGATATATTCAATTCTTGTGTTTAGGCGTTTTAAATTATTCGGTTATTAACTAGCTTCTGCTCGCGACTCGTCTGCGTGGACTTTAGAATTGGGTATTCACCTGGATAAAAAGTAGCCTATTTGTTTATCCTGGTTATAAAATAAACTATCTGTGTACCAAATGTCATCTAAATCCGTTCAGTCGTTTTTGCGTGATTGAGTAACAAACATACAAACTTTCATATTTATATTATAGTGGTATTAAAATAATTAATTATTAGTGAGTGGTTCTCTTTTTTAATGATTGTTATTTTCTTTTAACGAGAGATACATTTTGTCTTCATATTTTCCGTGATGCATGGACAAACTAGGTTAGGTTAGGTTGGAATTGTAGTACAAAATAGCTAGATCCAGCGGCCTTTCAGAAAAAATATCAAAGTAAATTTCTTCAGCTGTTTAGTATAAGTTAGCTATAGCAGCAATCGGTTGAATACATACCAAAAACAGAATAAAATAGAGTGCTGCAACATGCGTGCGAGTTAAATAGTGAATGCACTTACTCGACTTAGTATCGATATTTATATATTTTGCAGTGTCATCATGTCGCCTATCTTAACAACTATGTAATACGTGAATATATATGTAATATTTTAGAAAATATTGAAATACAAGCAGTTCACAGTTATTTATAAATAAAACTACAAATCAACATGTTTCTGTTTTGTATCTCCCTCCAAAAAGAACTAATTTATTGTAAAAATGTCTCAGATTTTCCTTAGAAGTATTTTGTGGTTTTGCTTCATAGTTTGAGGAAACCTGAAAAATGACAAAGACTAAATTACTATTCTCTAGGAATATTCACAAATCAACTCCTTATTTCGATAAAATGTTGTCGATACATGTAAATCTGTATAAAAGTTACGTTAAAATAGCAGAAATTTTGTTAACTTGTTATAATGAAATCATATACATTTGAAGAATTAATGTGATTAAATTAAATATTTTACACATCTTGTAACCAAATGTACCTAACATTTCAATTTTACTTACACGTGGAACATATTATTTTGTTGATATTCTTTGTTATATGAGTTACATCCAATATCCACGTAACCATAATTAAACATGTATAATAAAGTTCACTTTAAAACCTTAGATTTTTCACAAATAGGTAAGTGGGATTTGTTTTGGTGATGATTTACCTTAGGCTAATACACTCTGATAGCACATACGAAACTGGTCTCGTATTCCTATCTCGTTCTAACACATGTGTATAATACTATACTCGTTTCTCTTTCGAGTTTCCTAACTATTTTATATATTAAATCTATTTAAAAAATTTAGCCTAGTTCAAAATAAAATATATTGTTTCGATGTATTTCATGTATCCATAGTAAGAGGATCAATCATTATAAAAGACGACATTTTTGATGTTCCAGGTAGCTATTTTTGCAAAAATAAAATGATTGTTGACGAACGATGCTGAAAATCAAGAATCGATTTATAAAAAAGAAAGTTTATATTCATTTAATCAATTATTTGCATCAACAAAATCTACTATTCATATATCAACATTTAAAGATTTGTTTTATACCAAAATATATAAAATCATTTTATATTAACATACCCCCAGTTATAAGACTAGTAATTCTAAGTTCTGTATCTCAATTGGAAGATGTATTTTCGTGCGTACAATAAGGAAATAATGCATTAGGATAATCCCCCTATCCTATGCTCGGCTAAATCTCAGTCACATGATATGGATCTATAACAAGTTTGATATATAAATATATAGGCCCACGAAATTTGTTCGATATGCATGAAATAGGTAAGATACACTAATAGCAGCGTTGTAAACAATATCTTGTTCTAATACTTCTGATTGTGCATGCATGGGCTTGTGTTCGATCTACATGTATTGTATCGATCATTCCACTTTTACTTTTACTTTTGTTTGAGAGAAATTCTAGCTTGACTTATATTAGTTTATATAAAATTAGCTAGGCTTGCAGACGTTTTTCAATCCTTTACGGTAGTTAATGGTTCGACCACAGCGTCACCTATTGGGTTCTAACATAACTATAAACCATTATTTTTAAAAATATATTACAAGCAGTAAAGTAGTAACTATGCCATCACACAACTTTTATTAGTGAGGATATTCTATATCCAAACAACATTCATGCGGTGTATACATACTTGTAAGCAAACTTATTACATACACTCATAAAACACGCAAACAGTTTTATTTTAATTCTTTCAATTCGTAATGTGAGAGTCAAGAAACACGTAATTGTATATAGGGTCACTAACCTGATACACAGGTTATCCTAGTTCAGGTGATAGGGTTCAGTCAAAATATTGTGAATAATAAATTATTATTATTATTATGTGAATATGAGCTTAATGGGTGAAGTTATTTAGAAATTACACGATCACTAACAGACGCGCAAAAGATTTTTTAAATAATATGTACACATACTAGTGTGTTTAATAAAAAATAGGATTACGATAGCCATATCAATGTGTGAAATAACGAATGATATAATAAAAATAATGATATGCACGCTTTGATCACGACTTTTCCGTTCTTCACCTTGAACTTGAACGTCAATTTACACAGACGCGACGTGATTCACTTCGCATGCATCTATCTATTCATTGCTTTAGCGTAGCGCCTTGGTCAACTTTCTCCGTATTTTTAGCAATCATAATTTCCGTACAGAATTTAAATGTAGGTACTTATTTTAAACATACTTTTTATCATTTCTTCGTTTTCTTGTTTAATCGCTACATTTGTTTATACATAATTTTACCAATGTCTATCACTGTCTACAAAGATGGTGACTCTCTTGTTAGAACTATCTAGGGATAAGAGTTTTTGTGGCCGCATGCTTCTAGTTATTATGTATTATCTGTGCCCGTAGTTCCGTTTATGTGGATGACAAAAGATCTCGAGAAAATCGTACGTTTCTTAAAACTTTAATAACTTTTTATTGAATGAAGATATCATGATAATTTTTCCTTTTGATAAGGGCCAAGTATCTAAGGTGTAAAAAGAATACAAAGTTGGCCGTCACGGGACGCTCGACAGATATGAAATATCTTAGTGAATATTTTAAAAAAGTTGTACTATTACGAAAAGTTTTCGAATTGCTTGTGTAAATATTAAACCGTTGGCATTTTAACGACTGTCAGCTTAGAACATCAACAGTTTGACAGTAGGCCTTCGGGCAACGGGAAGAGGTCGAGACGGTGACAGAAATATCGTTTAGAGATGCGATGTAAAGAAGAAGTAGGTGCATACCGTACGTTCCTAAGTAATGTATTCGCAAACAAACAATAAAACATAACACGTTCCATTAGAGTGGATAAGAGCTTCTTTTTATTATTTTACACGAAACGAATTCCTTCCAAATAATATTATGCTTCTCTAAGAAATAGGGTTTAGTTACTTAAGATACGGGTTATTTCCGTGTGCCGTGAAATTATTACTCTTATATTGTCTTTACCAAATACCTTCGGAGATTAATAGAATGTGGTATGATCAAGATCCTCGGAATTTTGTTATGTCGTATATTAGTTTTTCCATATACTTTTCGAAAGAAAGCATTCATTCTTATGATGTGTAAGTTACTAGAATAGATAGTTATTGTAAAGTCAATGATTTTGATTTTATAGCAGAGAAAATAAATGAAAGGTTGATGAACATTGGTGCCAGTATATAATTATTATAGAAGGTTATAAATATATTTATTAAAATAATATATTATATTGCGTAAAATTGTCAATTGAAAGAACGAAGTCGTCCAAGGTAATTAATTACACGATACCTTTTATAAAGTAAATTGAATGTAACTAATTAACAAAGAAAATAGGTATTGTGAATTATTAACAATTCAATTTACCTTCTAAGAGTAATCAATCTACTATTTTCTACATTACTAAAATTTACCTGAACAAATAAATCTTTAGTTTTAAAAAATTTAATTTATAATTTTATGTTTGTTGTACGAAGAATGATTTTGTTAAGTTATATAGAATGTTTAACTTACCTACAAAAGCAACGTTGTAAATTTTTTGCCATTTGGCAATGTTTCATCTCATCACAAGAAACCAAAGATAACGAGCCAGTTTTACGAGCATCTAGGGATGTCCTTATGTCCTATAGGGGACGATCACCAGCAAAATTTCTCTACTTCATGAATTATTTACGGCCACAAACAATCTTAATCTTTAATATGATTTTAGTTAAACTATTGCCCCTATTTTCATGTTTTAAATGTATAATTTATTACTTACTTTTCATAGCCCGGTTACTGGCCTTTAATATTTCATACAATAAAATACTATAGAGTTTTTAAACAATTTCAATTAATTAGTCACGAAGTTGCGGTATTGTATACTATA
The DNA here is from genome assembly GCA_033032175.1 of Saturnia japonica. Taxonomy (NCBI): domain Eukaryota; kingdom Metazoa; phylum Arthropoda; class Insecta; order Lepidoptera; family Saturniidae; genus Saturnia; species Saturnia japonica. The sequence goes on from CM065325.1 coordinate 10,125,827, forward strand.
TTCTAACATTTTGGTGAAGTTGTAAATGATATCTGAAATGTGACGTAAATAAATGAAGTTCGGTTCTTTTGAATTACAAATTAATACACAGAACATGACTTTGGGTTTGCTAGGAATATCACATTACCAAGCAGTTTACTAACTCGTGTTTAATATCTTTGCATCTTGCACGATGACATGGACAAACAGTATGGAGCTAACGTAGAAATTGTGAATAGTTTCGAATTTAATTATTGTTATTATGGAACTAACAGATAAGTGACAATGACTGGCATATGTGCAAATCAATCTTGCCAATGATAAAAAAATCAACATACATTTTTCAGGTGTCAAAAATGTACATTTCTAATTGTGTCTTATATTCTTTAAATATAATTAAGAAACTTTAAAAATTTAATTTCAAATAATAATTTAAACAATTGTTTATATACATCTTTGTCCCAAAAGTATCCGACCTGCACCTGTAACTTCGCACTGGCATTATTTTTCGTCGTCCGGATCATGGCATCCTTCGAAGTAGTCCCCCTGCGACTGATCAAGACGCTCCCATTGGTGCTTCCACATCCTGATGCAGTTCTGATAATCGGTTTTCGCAATGGCCATGAGTGCACGCATCGCATTCGTTTCAACGGTCTCTCTGTCGTGAAACCGGTGTCCTTTGAGCGGCTTTTTTAATTTTGGGATCAGTCCAAAGTCGCAGGGTTCTATGTCGGGACTCAGCGGAAGTCGCCAGAGTTGTTTATAATGTGTTTCGCTAAAAACTGTTGCACGAGGTTCGATTAATGAATGACGCGTTATCATGGTGGAGAAGGCAGTCGCCGTTCGCCCAATCACTCTTTTATTTGAGGTTTGCATATACAAGCATCTTCAAAGGCCTCCTGCATCATTTCGATGGTCTCTACACAACTCTTTCCGAGTTTGGAGCAAAACTTTATACAAATTTTCAACGATAGCAAAATCCCACAAACGCGAAATCGACAATTTACGTAAAGACACGCTGCGCTCGAAATAACAAATCTCGTCGGTTGCCATGGTAGCTGATGACTTCGTGAAGAGTCACTTGTTACGCTCGTACTCTATAAAAGTCATTTCGACGTTTTGGCGCCAAGTTATGGGTACAGTCTGATACTTTTGGGACACACCTCTTATTGTTATTTTTCTTAAAGAAAACATTTGAACCCAATAAAGAAAATCACTACAATGAAATGGCATGTATCTTATTTTTGTATCCATGAAAATACTTTAAAACATTCGAGGAATTGGTTTTATTTATGTTTGGGTTTTACTTACTCTTGATTCCATCAACAAAACAAGAGTTCGTGAAAAAAATTCTACCGATGTCAATGGCTCTGATTTAATTCAATTGAATCGTACCTACTCGTCAACCAATGTAACACTAGTTGAGTCAAATGATTTGGATGAATAAAATTTGTCTCTAATTATAATATGTTCCAATTAATAAACGTACAATAGAATACTAACAACCGCCCGGAACTTCATACGCGTTAATCTCTTTATTTATATATATAGAAATGATTGCTGGTTTGTGTGTTTATCTCTCCTATGCGTTCCTAAAGAATTCCTCTATGCCATCATAACCATTTAAAAACAAAAATTTCTTATTGGTAGCGTGAAAAAAATCGCGTCAATCGACGTGATTTTGAATTCTTGCAATAAGCCTACGTTTTCGGTGAAGGAATTAATACATCGTAACGAAACCATAGCATGGTAATAAGGCATTTCCTACTGTACGCCTGGCTAACTACCACCTTCAAGTTGAAAATCTGTCGCCAAGCTCTTATTTGTATGTTTCGGCAACTGCACGAGAGCCATTCCTTTCACTAGGCTTAGCGTGTTGCCATCTTGGGCCACATCGTCACTTAATATCAGGTTAGATGTGGCCAAACGCCGCGCTATACCTATAAATCGAATTGCGATGAAACGTTGATGAGTTCTTTTTGTTTGAATCGCGTATACACGCGAGGGTTCTGAATTAGTGCAACTGGATTACAAAAGATGGCGCGCGAGTCGTTTCATTTCGAAGACAACCAGAACGAAGTTATGGGTTGAAGCTCGTTGTAATATAAAACTGAATAATAATAATAAAAATATAGCGTATACCACTCGGGGATAATGTAGCTACCCTAAAAAGCTACAAGTTAGTAAAAGAATTTTCATAATCGGATCAGTGTTACACTGTATTCACAAACTTGTGCTTATTTAGAAGTAAATTCTCTTGCCATGGTTTAAAAATAGTTTAGCAATACTCAATTTAGACCAACGAATACAATGATAAAATTATGTCATCGCCTCGTATCTGTCGACGCCAATATTTATTTTTACTTTGCTAAAGCTATTATGATAACAAAATAAATAAATAGTAATTTGAAGTATGTATTATCTGATTTTAAACAAAAAAGTTTAAAAGTTATTTGTAAACATTTCGTAATACGTAATAGGTAGTGCATATTTTGTATTTCTTTGGAACCTTATTCTCTAAAGATTTTATGTTTAAACGGATAAAAACCCCACCCCATTACCGAAAAACATTGTGATTTCATGATTTTCCTTTTATGTTAAACTGTATTAAAACGTATACTTTAAGAGGTTCACATTTTCTAAAAATCAATTGACTTTGTTTTCCGTGGCCTCAAATACCTTATATTACACTAATAATTATACTGTAATTTAATTTTGAAATTTCATTACTTCACATTTTCACAGAACGTTGACGTCTCAGGTTTTTATTTTCTTGTCCCACTTAACCACTGGAATGTTTGTGTGTGAAAAATATTAAAATTTTACGATTCTTACATACAGTTTATGTGCTATAAAAAACCTTTTTACATAATGCAATTTATAAGCAAATATTTGGCTTTTAACAGCTTTATAAATCTTTGGTTAATGCGGTTCTAAGGCCTTCTTATATCTTTTTATATGTCGCGTGCCAAATGTATTCAACGCTCGTCTTGGATCTGTACGAGTGTTTCGATCCACCTGTCTGACCTATCTATTGCTTTAGTTTATTCGTTCAGAATAACAATATCGGAACGGAAAGAACGAATATTCTATGAGCATAAATTTCAAAGTTTATATAGCCATCATACCTACGTGTTATGAATTTAATGAAAACTTTATAGATTTTTTTTTTTTCATCTACTTAATAAACCTCAAGAGATTGTTTTTTGTTTATTTATTTGAACGCGCTAATATCTGGAACTATTAGTCATATTCGTTTTTTTTTCTGACTACACTGTTAATCCTTAGGGCCCTGGAGCCATTAGAGTCTTGACAGCATCATTGGGCTTGGGTCAGATTTGATAAATTATTTTTGCATTTTTTAGTGTGTTAAATATGAGCTCAATCGGTCAAGTACAGAAATTATAGAATTACTAACAGACGCACACAAGATTTTGATATCGTATATAAGGTGTTTATTTACTTTTTTATGTCTCGTTTATTTATTATTTTTATATTAAAGAATAAAATTTTACTATACCACCTTAAAGAGTAAAGCAGTAACCGTGAAAGTTAATTAATCTGGCAAGCTGTTAGCAAGTACGGGAAGTGAGAACAATGATAGTCGAATAAATAATTTAACACGAGTAAAACCATGTGGCACAGCTATTCATCTAATATATTTCAAATAGGTAGTCACGGAAATATGCTGATATCATAGATTTAATATTAATAGCTGAAATACTATTTTTCTCATATTCCAACGTATATTGCACTGTGGTAATCTTTTAAAAAAATAATATATTATTTATGTATAGCAAACAAATTGTTCGTATAAACTAGTCAACAACGAAACGGGTGTATGAATTCATATGCTCCACCCTTATAATGTCAAGGATTTATCGAGGACGGAAGCGATACTCCCGCGACTTTTTTCTGTTACAATAAACTCTTGTGTTAGCATTGTGCTTTAAGATAATTTTAACGACTAAATTATGACGTGTGCGGTGTAATGAGGTATATTTTGTTGTTAATTTGTAGAATAGACGGTATTGAAAACGTAGGTTCGCGTTAACTTTTTTCTATAATTTACAGAATAGCACATTATTGCAAAGGCTGTGAAATAGGCAATTGCAGGCCGAGTATGAGTTTAAAGGCCGAGCCGTAGGCGAGGACTTTACTAATACGAGTAATTACAATTTCCGCCGAGGCATTTATAGTGCTTTTCTCAAACATGCATGGAAATAAAAAATGCTTTTTATATTATACATTTCATTAAATTAATATTAAATGTTACATTAGTTATATTGGGGCAATTACTAAAAGAAAATGTTATTGATTTCCCCGCTACATTTATGTTTGTTTGTTGAACTTCTGATGCGGTTTGCAGATGGGTATTGGATGTAGTGGTAGATGGCTGAATATGCTGTTTTGAGGTGAATGGCTGTGGACTTACATGTTGGCAAGTGGCCAGCGGGTGAGATTCTGTTTCCGAATTAGGTTGCATTGTGATATTTTGATTTATTTTATTATTAATATCATTTTTGATTTCAATTGAATCCTCAATGTAGCCTTCAGCCACTTTATCAGACTTCCAGCCTCCGTGTCTTTTCAGAGTCGTCTAATTCGCTCCAGAATCACCCAGAAGAGTGGCTGAAGACCTACGGAAACAATGTCCAATGTAACATTCAGGATTTGTCATGTTTAAATAAGTTACTATTTCTTTAGGTATTTTAGCTATTTTGTGTCTTCCAATGACCTGTTTCGTGCCTTTCCTTTCTGAAAATTAAGAAAAAACCTATATGATGTTGTGTTCGCTGGACGAAGATTATATGTATTAAGTATGTAAATAACAAATCAAGACGAATTTTGAGCTTTGCCGCCAATTTTCTATTTATCATCTGTGTCGAAAGGCAAGCGCATTTATGGCTATACAGCCATGTGAACGCAATTTGTATTAAGTAAAGAGACCTACTTTGGTATGCCAAGAATGATAAAAGAGATCCAATCAAAGAGTATTTAATAATCCCAGCACGCCGTTTCATACAACATTGCGGGAGCGTTGTAATGTTCCAAATTCAAAAACGCTCCTGCAATGGATTTCATTTTCTTTGTCCGTAAATTCGATACTTCGCGTGTTCGATAAAAAAACGCTTTTTTTCAATCTCAGTTTGTGCAGTAATTAAGTATATTCCAGAAACAACAGTGACCAATTCTATTGGCAGTCGTCGTTTTTATGCCACATCATAAATGCCCATTCACGCCTCGTTTGATTGACTCGATATCATAGGAGGGCCGAGGGAGGAAGGGGAAAAGCTGTCTGGAAGGCGATTCCACATTTTCAAATTTACGGCAAACGTAAAAATTTGCAAACTATTTTGTTGCTACCTTTTACAGTGTAGTTAGTTGGCTTTGTATACTAGCCGGAGTTGTTCTGGTGCAGAACAGAGACGAAATCTTTCAGAATTGTTTTTTTTTGCATTATTATTATTTGTTGTTTCATCAAATGTTTAATAAATAACCCCGACACAATTTATACACTGAAATATTTCTGTATTATTTCAATTTTCCACTATACAAGTATTAAATTCATAGAATACTGTTGGACAGTTAATAAATATGTACCTACTTATTCCAAGATAAACATTGTTATCCACCATGTCAGATAAACATATCGCTATTACCGACTCACATTGTGGGATGTTTATTTTTACACTACGATAATAATTAATAATTGTCGCAGAATTTTTTTTACAAAATTACCTAATATTATGTTGAAATTCTTGAACAATGTTATATGAGATAACTGGTCTGCTATTAAACTATTTCAAACCAATGTTAAACCTCATAGTATATTATTTGCGAGATCGTTCATCGTGAATTTTATTTTATTAATCATGAATAAAAATGTCTTCAGTCTACTTGTATGTTTAAAAAAAATGGTAGTTGTTATAGATAAAAATGATTTCTGAACTGTGAAGATTGTAATTGAAACTTGGATATTCATGTAGTTAAATTTACAATATAGAAGTCAATTTTTTTTTACAAAAGTTAATTTACGGTATATTATCTAGCTATTTATGTGAAACATCTCACATAATCACTTATTAGTATAGCAGCACCAACGGTCGATTTGTTTAAAGACTATGTATGAAAGAGAAATTATCTAAAGACAGTTAAGGTTTTAAATATTATGGATAAAAAGGTAAATGTGACGTATGAAAGAGAAACCAAATAAATAAGTAGGTACAATCTGCACTTTAGCTCTGAACTTTCAGTACGGACTGTGTTCAGTCTAGTTAAATATTACATTGCTCTCAAAGTTCAACGACCTTACGTCTGGTATTCAAGTCGCAGTTTACGACCCAAGGCTCTGCTGGGTTATCATGTTTTTTCTTTTAGTGCTTTTGTTCAGAATTGTTTTGCCTACGGATAATAAGGTCGAATCACACGATAGACGTTTAGAAAATTGAATTACATCCTTACTTAGGTATTTTGATTTAATTAAAGAAAAGAGAGTATTTTTGGTTATAATTTCACTTTTGGTTGTTTGGCTTTGAGTATATTCTAATTTGTAGATAACAATAACTTTCTTTTTTCAGTACCTACTAAATATTGTAGACAAAATAATTTTACATACAAATGATATCTAATATAACGTTTTGTTTCTTTTTATCGTCTTATTTACTAAATTATTTAGTTTTGTCAAATTAACACCCGTTAAGAAGAATTTGTTTCTTTTTTTAAAACGATAGTGTTGTAAGTTTTATCGCCTACTTAAATGAAATAACTTCGAATAACTGTTTGTTAAAAGCTAGACCATAAAAACTGTTTAGGTCGTCTACACTGAGTGCAGACAACAAGTACTTGTAGTGACAAGGTATCCTGAGTACTATTCAGATTTTCTACCTGCATGTACGTGCAGGTGACTATCATAATCATGGTTGTCAAACAATATTATCGTAATATTTATATGTATATATTAATAAGTGAGAAGAAAACTTCGGACACCTTTTTAAGCGTATTGCATGCACGGAAGACTGAGATTTGGTATAGTATAGCGAATCGTAATCCGAACAGTGCCATTGAACTTAGACTCCCCAAAATATTGACATTGTCATTTTAAATTTAACCAATATAGCGAAAATTACTCTTGTGTACGTAATAGTGTGCCATATTTGCTATGTCTTTAATATCTTTACATTTAAATTCAAATATGATTTAAAGCCTACGTTTGTCGTTTGACGGATAAATAAAAAAACTGTCACATTATGTGACCCTTAAATTTGTGACCCTCTTTTGTGAAATAAAAAATATAATTAAAGCAATTATTATTAAATGAGTTCAATAAACTAATATAATTTGTAATCACGGGACGAAAATAACTCTGCTTAGAAGTATGTAGTCAAATGGAGCTACATTTTGTACAGCGGTTCTTAAATTTATATTAGCGGTGCAACCCTTTATTGTTCTTGGTTTTAGACTCTTTTTAAAAACTAAATATTTTACGGAGTCCCAATTATAACAAAATCTGTCTGGCTGGGAGAGAGTATTTTTTTAAAATTTTCGAACAGTTGTTCTTTAGTCAAGTTTTCTTTCAGCGAAGCCGTCGCAGTGGTTTTTCAGGGCCGAAGTCTCCTCGCAAGCACACTGAGTATTTAGCTGACATAGAAAAACCAAAAATACCTACGGAATGTTATAATAATAATAATCATACATAGCAATCCCGCCTGTATTCCCCGAAGGGTTAGGCAGAAGTGTACTAATGTACACCCACAATTCGCCGAGTATGTTTTTAGGTCCCATGTAATAGGGGGCGAGCCTATGGTCATTAATCGAGCATTAATAATGTTTATTAAAAAAGTTGCAATACAGCTATAAGAAAGAGTTCATTGTATCCGGATAAAAATAATTTCGTGTCCCGGATTCCAGTACTCTTCCTCTGATTACATACAAAAATCGTATCAAATATATAAAACACTTACATAGCAAAACATGTATAAGGGGGAAAGTGTTCGTGAGTGTGTATGAATGAGTGTATTGTTTATTTGAATTTATGAGCTAAGTGATAGATTGAACTACTCTGAAAGCCTAGAGTTTATAACATTGGGTGCCAAAACTAATAGATTGCTTGGAAATACGAAATCAGTACAAGTATATCCGTACGGTGGATCTAGATATCTTCTCAGTGTGTAAGTTCCATGCCTAGTAAGTAGTGAGGTGTAAACTGTAAAGTGGATTGAGATTAAAAATTAAAACTAATTATGTTGTAATCACATCAATCGAAGCTGTGGCGTTGAGCCTTATTTGTTATGCGATTATAAAATATATATCGTTCCTTATTCTGATAAGCCAATCGGGCGTTGCACCTTTATCTGTCTAGAAAATTTCGCGTGACACGATTTTCGTAAGCTTCGAGGTAATGCCGGCTTCACACGCTACGATTGTTTCAAAGTACGATTGATAACTTTGCATTAATTAATTTTTTTAAAGATATCTATAAGCTCTTAAACTATGGTTAATAAACATTCATAATAATAAACATGTTGGTTTAGCAAAAAACTATAATCCTAACGAAACAATAAATTATTACTTGCATTACAAATAATTTGTCAGTATTATTTTACATAATTCTTTTCTATTTTTAATTATGAATACTTAATTTCAAATGGTATAACAACTTCACTTTTGTAGGTAACATTGAAAAAACAAAATCAACCTTTATAGTTAAGTACACCTCATTTTAATCCACATAAATTGTAAATTTGTAGTACTATATCGATAAGAGTAGGCATCGACGCCGTTGAATATCACTTTTGTAATAGAAATGGGAAAAAATAAATTGGCGGCTCGGGATCACCGACAGCAGTAGAGTTAACCGGACCCTAGGGATCGGTTCTTATTACGAACCTTGCGCCTTATGTCGTCGTCATTAATCTTTATTAGTTCTCTCTTTTGTTGTTGACCACATAAACAAAGTATTACACCGAATATTATTCTTGGAGTTTTAACTTACTAACATGAAGTAGTATGATTTAAAACAAATTTTAATTTATTTAAGTTAGAAAAGTATTTAATAAGCTTCTACACGAAAAAAATTATTAAAAGCCTAGTTTATCTTATTATATTAAGTGAGCAATTCTTGTATATATATGTGTGTAATTGGTTCTCGGGAACGGCTTCAACGATTTCGATGAAACTGCATTTAGATAATATTTTACATTCTAAGTTTACCTAGATAGCGGTTTTTCTTTTTTGATAATAAGACACCGAGCACAGCTCGGTCGCCCAGATGTTTTATTTAAACTACCCATAACTCCAATCTGTGAAGGTAGACTAGATATTCCAGACAGGTACGGGAAGAGGTGTGTTCTATCAATGGTCAAGAAATGTTGCAATGTTTTCTCCTGTGATTATCTTTAATTCGTGGAATGGCATTTCCATTAAATTATTTAGGTATATGTATATTTTTTTAATATTTTTCGAACATTTTTTCTGCATGTGAAGAGAAAGCTATCTATTATCAGAAATGTAGTTTGACAAATATAGATCGGACCCTGTGATGGACCCATACTTTTTGCTTATGTACGTACTGCTACGAAGAGATAAAGAAATTCTTTCACTGTTTTTATCCCTGGCTTTTTGAAGGGATTGAAATTTGTCTGCGAGTTTTCCAGTAATTTATTTTTGTCACAATGCTTGTTTCCTTCATCTTATTTGTATTTATTCATAAAAGGAAGATATTGCCGAGTTAAAGGTTAGGGAAGGAATTAAATTTGAATTTACGAACAATTGTTAATGTTCTATAAAAATTCCTACGGTATTTATTTTTCATCTGTACATTAAAAACTATATAATATATCTTTGTTATTTTGATATGAATAACGGTACTATATAGGTAAAGAAATTTTTATAACTCGAATTATACAGGTGGCTAAAGATTTTAGTGATATCATTAACGTGTTGGCCTCGTAGAAAGAACGATAAAATACTTGACGATAATATAAACTGAAATGTTTTGTTAGCTTTTAATAAAAATAATAAAAATACTGGATACTTATATAATTAAAATCATTATAAAAAGCTTTTCGCTAACAAATACTTACTAAATTAATGATTGATTTACTAACTGTAGTGCAGTCAGCATAACCTATGGTTCAGCGAAGCAGGACACGATAGTTTATTGTTATTTGAAACAGTTGATGACGTGTCATAGTTTAAGAAAAATATAGTTGAAGTGCGGGGCTGAATATGAAATTTATGCTTGTTGCTTGCATAGCTGACGTTAACCTAATAGTTTTATAAAACAAAGTACTTAGGTATAGTCTAATCTTGTTTGATGTTTAAAGAATAAAAATATAACTATCTAAAAACTGCCTACCCTTAATAATGTAATTATTTTAATGAAGAAATACATACTGTTAGTGCTAATTGAAGATTCATTTTAATTTTTTTTCATCTTTGCAGTGTTTTCAAAAGGACAATGCGAAACGGGGCAGTATCGCTTCCTAGCCAAAACCGGCGGCTATGCTTGGGTCCAAACACAAGCCACGGTGATCACCGACAAACATCAAAAACCGGTCAGCGTCGTGTGCGTCAACTACGTCATAAGGTAGGTCTAGGTTTAGCTTGCTCTAATTTCTTTAAGAATTTCAATGTGTTTATAGTGTTTCTTACAGGGATGTATTGAATTATCGATTTATATTTGAAAAAAAAAAAACATGACAAAATAAAGACGTAAAAAAGGTAAGTAGTATTTTCGTTATTCTTATAATGTTCGAATATAATTCCCTTTGTCTAGCAGTCTACCGCCATAAAAAAAGTTTTACTGCTTATTACAACGTATACCTAATATTTACGTTCGTTATATCTCTAAAAGCGAAAGCTTTATCTTGATGTACAACTTATATTTAGAGCACTTTCATTATGTTTATTACATTCATATACAGGAGAATGTAAATTGGTGTGTATTGGCAGGCACGTGGATAATGAACAGGCTAATTAATGTATTTATTTATAGCTACAGTGAAAATGCTTAATATAGAATTTATATTAAAAGGTGTAGGTGTGTGTCTACTTAGATAAAGATAACATTTAATATGAAAATCACATTTTTATTAAGTCCAAAATGGCTTTTATTGATTGTTTATGTATTATATGAAAAACAAAACCGATTAAATTTACTACTTATTGTGCTATATTTTTTGAGTAAATTTTTAAGCTATGGTTTCATTTATTTGAATATTCCGTATTATGTTCTTAAACTAACTAGCAGTTCTATTCAGCCAATTTTCGTTAAAATCTACTCGATTGCATGAGAAAGCAATGAATAATAATTATATTCATTACTTTAGAGACATAATATGCTGTCGCAGACTTTTTTTATAAAACTATATTTAATAGAATCACGTATATTAATAACGCCTTCAAACCATCGACCCTTGATAAATATCTTCAATTCTGGTAATGTAAACAATAAAATGAAGAAAGTGTACAGAAAATTATTCCTCAAAAATCGGTCTACGGGAATCGGTGTGAAAACGAAAAAAAAAGTATCTGTTTTTTGTAATATATTGCAAAGACACAAATAACGTACTCTATCTTTTATATCAATATATTATACATATAAATTTAAAACAACAATAATAATTACTACAATAGACTAAGAGGTAATTTTGCGTCAGTTTTGCAATAGACTCATAACCAGTTGCGTTCAGTCGCTAATACTATTTAAACCAATTATCACTTGTATCCTAAATGTTGTATTCACAAACGGACTTCTGTAACTTGTATGGGCAAGTAGGTGGATAATAAAAATAGTAAATACAACTTATATAAATGATTGATTCACTGGGAATATTTTTATATGACATCATTATTGTATTATTATATTCAGTAGTATATAATAAAATCTGCATAAGTTTGAAGCATAATTGTTGGAATATTTTATGGCCTATAATTTTCATAATGAAGTACAAATAGCATGTCTGGTCTTAGATTTTCGCTGTTTCAAATAGATTGTAACCAACTATGTTGTTATATATTTTCACGTGGTAATTATTCAGTAACACCTGCATGGTTTCAGCTCTGTGTCATTGCCGAAACCTTGGCACCTTTGTTTAGCTCGTGATGCTGTTTTGACAACTATAAACTACTTAGATATTGTGTTAATTAACTTTCTCTGATTTTAAAGTTATTTCATGTTTCAATTTACCTTAAAAATAGTCCTATATATCACGCTATAATATCAAGTTAGGTAGGGATGTCAGTCTCGAGTTGACTTATTTATGATCAGCATCCAATCTCTTCTACGTTCTAATGTACACTATACGTACATGAATTTTATTTTGTGTAATAAAAAAGTTAGTTTTTTTCGGTATAAAATGGAGTGGTACTAACACATTAAACTACAGTAATAATTTGCAAATTTTTGCATTTGTTATTTCTTTTAGTTCTAAGTACATGAAATAATTCCGTGCCACACTACGATACGAGTACAATAGGTTTTAAGCTAATAAATTGCTATTATTTTTATCTATATTATATAGTAATATATTATTTATCCACAAAATGATGATCTTACCTTTGCTTAAAAGATTGATACCACGATTAATTTTATCATTGAAATTACTTTGATTACACAGCTTGTGACTTTAATTTCCTTTCCGCTTATTAATTTAAGTATATGTTTCTTGTTATAAATTTAAATGTTCTGTGAAATCAAATGACACTATTTAATTCTAGCCAGCAATTTTAGAAAATTTGAGTAATGAAGTTTTCAACTCTTTACTTAAAATGAATTGATGGGATTGTTCTGAGTCTATAACTTAGTTACATTTAAAATTTCTACGTTAATAACGTTACGGCAATAAATTCACAATGTCTAAACTGATTTCGTTGAAATAGGGTTGTAATACGAGCTAAATATTCAGACTTGTTATTGCATCAGTTTTAATTTTTGCCTGGAGCAGTTTTATTGAAGTGATACATCTTTGGACACGGTAAGGAAACATTTCTGTAACGGATGATACCTAATAGTCTAAAATGTAGTACTTCACTTCAGCCTTGTGTAAAGGCTACACTCATATATATTTTTTATTCTTACATAGTTCTCTAATTTCTTCAGTGTTTTCTTGTTAATTATAACAACCACATTGTAAGATTTATTGAAACGAATTATTGTTTAATGTAGCTAGTGATATAATGGAACCATAATAATATATAGTTTTCTGATTTTATGTATAGTTTTTAGCTATAAAATACGTTGGCATTTCGTCAAGAGATTTTAAGAAATCCATTAAGGGAGTAACCATAACTTGAACAATTAAATCACTACCTTCACAATTATGAAAATGTTTAAAGTATAACGGCAACGTGAATTATGTAAAAAACATTTTCAAAAACTTCCCTCGAGTATAAATAAAAAGTTTTCAAAGACGTTATAAATCTGGTTTCAGATTCAATCACGTTTTTAGTGCCGTGTTCCATCAATGAAATCAAAAACGCAATCCCCTTTTTCCTTTTGGTGTAAGTGTCTCTTGAATCCTATTGTTTTTATGGATCTTGCTCCGCTTTAGGCAGTTATAACAAGTATTTCAAGGTCACGACTCATAAGATTTTTATTCTCTGTAACAAACAGACTTTTTTTAAATAAAAAAATTTAATCATACTTGAATACAATATGTACAATTTCATTAATGTTAGTCGTGTGGTTAACTTAAAATGTTCAATTGAATTGGAAATGCTACTGATTATTCAAAGTTCGTTTTTATGCATAGGTACATGTAAATATATGTGTATTATATATAACATACCTATATCTTATTTACATAATCGCTTAAATTCATTATTACAATACGCGGTTATAGATGATTCTAATCGCATTTTATGCTTCTTAAAATTTCATAAACACTAGTGAAAAGCTAAATTAAAAAAATACACGTTATTAAATCGTTTAATTAGTAAAACATCTTCACATTTTTTTTTCATTAGTTTCTTATGTTTTTAAAGATCTGCTTGCTACTGTTATTGTATGAAATAATAATGTTCAACAATTCATTTTAACAGTCATTGTGGACAGTTGACTATTCTGAATTGGCGGCAATTATCTGCAATAAATGACACTACGTTCAGGAGTGCCAGAATAGATATGAACTTGTCAAATAGCTGTATTCAATTGAGCAATATTTTCTGCCTGAGGCCACGTTTCAGCAATGTTAGCGTTAATGGTGAGACATTTTTCGTATGCCTTATCTTGCAAAAAATACAAGACTTAACGACCTAGGTCTTATAGGGGTTCAATTTCAGTTTGCTGACTTCGCTTCACCAAACTCATCATCAAGTTCACACATATATTTATAACTATTAATTTATTGGTTGTGATCATTGATTTTATTTGTACACTCGCTTTTATCAACGTTCTTTTAACACTTAGGATAACCATGTCAAGTCTATTGCTTTAATTTTACTAAGTATTTATATTTATTATAATATAACGGTTCTAAATGTAAAATTTGATTTGACCTTGCTTGGTCAGATATTTCTTTTACTAATTTAAACAATTATCATAACCGCCTGAACGTAAATTTTATCTTATCTTATGTTTACCGTGGTTATAGATATGAACGGTGCAGCGGGACTATGTCATCAGATGAGCTCGAGGTTATCTCGGATGGAAATGTTGCTAGTTCGTTTTAATCTTTTGTACTCTCATCATAAATAATGTCTATATTATTACTCAAAGGTATTTTCTGTGACAACGCTATATCTCCTTTATTTCATCACCAAAACTAATAATACAAACAGAATTTTAAAGTATATATTTCCCGCTATTGACGAATAATAAACAATGTGCGCATTCTAAATGAAATTATTGACAACCAACATGTATAACCAACATATATAAAAAATCTGTTTAACTACCATGACAGTTATAAGATTGTTTACATTATATAATGTGCAAAATATTTGCACATTTGTTTATTTTATTACGTTAGCTTAATGATGTCTTTCATTATTTATATAATATATTGGGTAGAGCAGCGTGGTGGCGTGGTGAAAAAACCGTCATAGGAGCTCAGTTTTGCGCGACGTGCTTCGGAATCAACTCATTTATATTTTAGCTAATTATCAGCTTTCACCGTGGTATTTTTACAGGTATAAAATCCGTAAACCGTATCCATCTTTACATTATAATATTTAAAATAAATAGCTAATTTTTTAATACCCTTTAAAAATGTATTCACAAAACATTAGGTATTTATTATTTCAAAAATATTCGCAATGTAATTAAATATATTCGCACGAAATTCTCTTAAGTAGTTAACAAAGTTCGGGTTTGAATTCAGTAAATTCAAAGCAATTTTCTTCATGGAACTACATTGACCTTAATAAAGAAAATTAAAGAAATTCAGATAATTCGGTGTTGAAAGCGTGACTGCTCTTTACATTTAAAAAAAAATCTAACTACACTAATCGCTTTAGTAATGATTGAATTTTCTCATATATTGGATAATATTATAAATTATACTCGTAGTTTGTCACTACGGCCTTCCTTTATAAGTGAAAGGATTATAACTGTAACGTTATCTAATTATAATTTATGACGTACTAATATCTTTTATAATTATTCTAGTAAGCAAATTCACTTTATTGTTATATATAAATTTAACATAATTACATATATCTATGTATGTATATTTGCATAGTATGTATGGATTAATTGTAAGAAATTTTTGTGAAGACTAAGTAATTTGAAATTCAATAAGTACCTAATTTTAAATTTTGCATAACATTGGGAATTGTATCATGGCTACATTTTATTCCATTACTAGCTAGCCCGGCAGACGTTATTCTGCTCTTCCCAATAGTCTAATAACTTGACCACAGCGGCGCCACCTTTTCCCTTTTTTTTTCTTATAACTTTTTCATGGCCGTAAAAAAAAACGAAATGCATATCCATCCTTTGTATCCTGAGTTATTATAGTCTTCAGTTTACACGAAAAACCGATAGAAAAAAGACGCTCAGTTTTCCCGAATTTAATTTTTTTCCCCACAAATTGTTAAAAATTTTCTTACCATAAAAACTGAATTCTGGCTATTACGAACATTTCATACCGAAAAATAGCTAAATCGGTCAAGCCGTTCTCAAGAGATGCGTTTATCAACGAACAACATTTTATTTTTATTTATATATCCATGCTATGGTTATCTGAAATCTGCTAAAAATAAGGTGTATTACATAAGTAGTGAAAACATAATACTATATTTGCTTTACGGCACTGTAATAAATTAAAATTATATAAACGTATTTTTTATACATATTGTAAACACCTTACAAACATTTTCTACAATACCTGATACCAATGATATCTATATCGTAAAGTAACATAGCTCACCGCAATTTATTTTCACGCCACATGTGGGTCAATGCGAGAACAACCGTATCAACTGTATCTGTTACATATGAAGGGACACGCCTTGCTTATTCTATAATTAGAATTTTAATCGTGTCTTGGTCAATGCAAATGATCTGAAATAATGATAAAACAATTTGAACCCTCTAGTTACATTTATGGTAATAGTAACTTGCCTTTTTTTCACATAATATTTCGTATAACTTTTATAATTACTAGTGTTGATATTTGCGCTAGGTTAATAGGATTGCCACAATTATTGAGAACTGATACAGGACACCTTATCTTAGAGTAAAATGAAATATACACCATAAAAAGCGGATAGTAATGGCTTATTGTTATTTTCTCTATATATTTTAAAGTATAACTGACTTTGAAATATTCATGTAGTTTCCTTTTTTATACTGTAAATAAACACTAAGGAAGTATTATTGGAAATTCAACTAACTACTAAGGTTGTGAAAAAGGATGACATTTGGTATTAAAATCTGTAATTTTTGAAGACGAATTCATGAAAATTGGGTATTTAGCAAGACACAAAGTAAAGACGTTGGGACATAATCAATTACGACGCGAACGAAGCCACGTATAAAGCGCTAGTTATATAGTAAACAATAAAAAACAACACAACAAAAACAATATACTTCAATCAATTACAGTCATATTTTACTTTATTAGGGTGTTAGGATGGACGCGTTCAGGATTAAAGACGCGCGGAGTGGCAACATAAAAACTACTATTTTTTGTTACCATTCGATTTTGATCCCCATTTAATTTACATACCGCAAGCTGCATATAAAAATCGATTCTTAAGGAGTATAAACAGCAAAAACACATCTAGATACATACATACATCACGTCTCTCTCCCAACGGGGTAGGCAGAGACCACGTCCTTCCTCTTACTACGATCCTGGCAAACATATTTCGCTTCTTCAACGTTCATCAATTCTTTCACGCACTTTTTCTGGATACACTTATAAAACATTATCTAAATACAAAATACATTAATTGATTTTTAATACATATTACATATATTATTTTAAACATGCCTTGTCAATGTGCCTTAAAAATGTACTCAATTATAGAAGGTTGCCTACAGGAATTTATAAAGTATTTATTACTGTACCTAGTAAATGTCTCTTAAACTTAATTCTTTATTGTTATTAATAATAATAATTAATGTCATGTATAAAAATATCATGTCACGGTGTTTGTAGTCGCACTCCTCCGAAACGTGTATACATATTTGATATCTATAATAATAGGTTGTAAAGTATATTTCATACAGCTGGGTGATTAGGGTGACCCTGTCCAGAATTTTTTTTCTTTAGGTTTTTCGTGTTCTTAGATCAGTCGGTTTACATACAGTAATAAAGCGAGATGGTAGGGATCGCGACGAACATACACATAGTGCTAAGTCTATCATTGATTTTGTTTTTATTTCATCACTCTGTGTGTATCAATAATACGTAGACGAAGTTGCGGGTATCAGCTATCTATACTAATATAATAAAGCGGAAGAGTTTTTTTTGTTTGTTTGTTTGTTTGTTTAAACACGCTAATCTATGGAACTACCGGTTGAATTCGAAAATTTTTTTTTGTATATAATAGCCAGACTCTGAGGTAGCCTTAAATATTGATTTTTGTTAAGTAAATCGGAAGTGGCAGCCCTCCCGAATTGCTGCCCGTAATGGTTAGGCGAGCCAAGCCGCGGTTAAAAGCTAGTTAATTTATATATTTATAATAGACAATATTGATAGGATTATTAACAGAATATAACTAACACAATAGCTGTTATATTGGTATTGTAAATGGTAATTGAGATAGAATTCATCCTATTGACGGCTATCTTTATATGCGGGTAGAACATAAATATTTACGACAATTTAACAACCATAGTATAATATTAGGATAAACCTAGGATTCGGCAGTTACTAGATAGGAAACTCACAGATGGATCAAACTGAAATAAATTATATTCTATTAAACTTATTACATTTGTACTTCATTAACATATTGGATATAAAAATATAATATAGATGTATGAATTGTATAAATTTTTTTTTCCTTAGGTAACTAGTTCAATAACCGGCTTCAGAACGAACTGACAAGATTTACAAATGGCTACGAAAGAAACATTGTACATGAAATTATAACTTTTTTATATTTTAGTTTTAATAGATACATTCTAAACATGGTATGACTGTTAAAAGCTATAAATGCATGTCACATAATTAAACGATTGTATTATTGTGATATGATTTATAATAATATATAAGCCCACATTGGTGGACTAGTAAATCAAGCAATCTGTATTGATTAACAGTGAGGTCAACGACTTGTTTCATTGTTCATCGATTTTAAACATGCCCGAGCTTAAAGTCTTGAAAGTAGTTCAATTCAAGTTTTGTGATATATAAAACTGGACTTACAGTGATAATATTTTTTTTTTTTTTTTGTACGGATTTCCGAGTATTCGTTAGAGCCAGTAACTAGCAGCGTTTGAGTTAATGCAAATGAGACAGGTGTATAGTGTGTGGTTTTGTTTACAAAATTGCCACAGCTACGCCTTTTATTGACTCTGTAGCATTCGTGTCGGAGAGAAAGATTCTGTTGGAAACCTATAACTGCTCCAATCCAGCTGTGCTCGCGTAGCTGTTTTCCAGTCTAAAGAGTTTTGTTAGGAGCATACAATTGGCACACGGGTCATTCCAACTTGGTTCTCAGAACCAGCAACCTATTAATTACTGGTTTCAGGATTCCTTTCTTTCTGACGCTGGTTATAAATAACTATAGGCTGCAGTGACCGCTGAACATCAGGTGGATTGGATGCCTATTTGCTTCTTCATAGCATATAAATAATAATCATCTGCATACGCACGTTTTAATTTAATTCTCAGGGTATCAACCTCATTGAGTGACCTTTCAATTGGGTTGTGATAGCTATGGACTTCCATGCCCATCACGTAAACGACTTGGTAAATATGACTAGATTTTTTAAATTATATTGCATAAAAAGATCAGACAGGACTATCAATAGAAATAAATATGAAATAGTTACAACTAACAGTTTGATTAACTTGGTTAGCAAAGCTTATAATTAATGGTATGTATGTAATACATTTCTTTACATAAATAAAGTTTTATCAGTTTAAATCAATTTAGGAAGCTCCTGGTACAATTATAAAATTCGGCGAATGACGCAGATGGTGCATAACGGTGATGATGTAAGGTGCTCGAAATGGCTGTGAAGTCACGTAGCCAGAAAGAACGAGCTGGAAATGGGAGGTGGGGCAACGGGTCAACGGCCGCCAACCATCTTTGGCCCTAATTGCACAATGGTTTGCAGTTTGCGAACTGCATGCTGTATTTTGCGGCCTCTCACTAATTAGCATTCTTGTGGTCTTGATGGCCAGGTTCAGCATCTTTCAGCGTAATCAGATATTCTGCTGCATATTTTGAAAGGGTTTTGAGACTTAAAAACCTTTATTATAGCACAAAAATAATTGAATTGAATAAATCGAATAACCTTCCCGGTGTTATAATTATGTACAAAAGCGTAATGTTGATTTAAAAGCACCGCTTGTTTTTTTTTTTCAACTAATTCTCGAGTTTTTGGTAATCAGCCCAGCAGTGTGAGTAGAGTTAGAACTCGTTAAATCAATATTGTAAAGCGTTGAATACGTTTATTGTGTCACGTACACGTAGCCGGCTGCCGTATTCGTATTCGTAATAGACAGATTCTTCAAATCATCATAGTATGACTTAGCAAATGTTGGGAAACAACCGGATATTACGTCATACATGTGTATTATAGTATTCGTGTATTCATTCTACTTTTAGTAAAACTCATGAAAAATAACTTTAAAGTTACTATTTTGCAGAATTTTCAATCAAATATTTTGATTTTCAAATTACATCATGATTTCGTGTGAACGGTTCGTACGTGATCCTAACTCTATTAAAATTTTTGCGTCACATTCGACTTGAACTCTCACTGTAGACATACATACATCTTTATTGAACTTTTGCTGTAATAACTTTAAAAAGTTTGGAATAATCGAGGAAAATTGTGTTCTTAAAGTGTGCAATTCGTGAAATCGTTTAAGTTTCGACGACGTTTTTATTAAAGATATTATTTTTATAGTAAGTGAATCTATGATACTATAATATCAGATTTTCCTATTGTCATACTTCTAAAATCCGTTTGAGTTTTCTTTCGACAACACGGTTCATTTGGTTCTGTTTATTGCGTCAGTTCATTTTATCATCTTTAGTTTTTATTTTATTTGAAAAAATTAGAACAACTCTATGCGACAGGGCACGTGAAATCTAGAAGGCAGCTAGTAACTGATAACAACAGGGTCCATTAGAGTCGGGTATTGAGTTACGGGGCTAAATTGTAGAACAACACTGATTCGTCGTCAGACCGTATCGTATGACCCGACCCATTCAATGTAGGAATTATGTATTGATAAACCGCAACCAACATCATAATACTACTACTGTTTGGACTTAAGAAATTATTAAGCACGTATTATTGTACAACGCGGATCTTGAAAGCATTATTAAACTTATGTAAATTAAAAAAATTTGATTATTGAGCTTAAGGTTACTTGTTAGATTATTTTTCGCAGTCCTAGTTACAGCCCACTATTAGGCATGTGCTTTCTTTTGATTACACTCCGAGACAGCTTACTTGTTTATAATTTAAAAAAAAAAAAAAACAGAGAAGCCATTCCTGTGTAAGATAAAAATGTTATTAAACCCGTGTATTAATATGAATATTACGTCATCGTAACATTAAAAAAAACGTTATTATTCTTTGAAATATCTCAGGTGCAGTCAATCTCGATGCAAAATGGTATTATATTATTACAATAAATTAATATTTGTTTTAGTGCACTACCAGACAGACGCAAGCTATTTACGACGTGAGTTCGTTAACCTCTTCAGGAATTACTGGAACCAAAATAAATCAACTTAAATTATTCATGTGCAGTATGTGTTTTGCGCATAAATAATTGTGTGTTATGGCCAGTGTGTTAATTTCTATATCCTAATTACGTCAGACAAATCGATTTTATCATTTTATTAATCATATTGAAGTTATCATTTTTTTACTGCGGGTACTTTATTAACTTTTACAAGCTAATATCACACTTTAATACAATGATATAACGCAAACCTGATCGTGATAGTATGATACATCCGCGCAGCGGTGGGTCGTGAGCCCGCTTATCTTGTCGCGTGGCTTTCGGATGAACAAGACGGCTATCCTCAAAATTTTACCGACCAATTATGTCGCCCCGTATAGTGTGAGGAGTGTTTACTGTGTTTAGATAGGCCGCGTGACGATTGCGCCGCCGCTGGCCGCCGCTTCATATCATTCGCGCTACAGACTTCGTCGCAAGCGTACAACCCCACGCGGGGCCACCCTACCACCTACCGAAATAGCGTTGTTACCCGATCAGCTGTTTTGACTGTAATCTACAACAAATCGGCCGACACACACGGCTACAAACTTGTTTAACAACACCAAGTCTGCCATCATGGTAAGGATTCGTGATATAATATCCCAGGGCATATTGTGAATAGTGTATAGTGATTGTGTTCGCTTATATGGGTGCATGTTTATTTTGATGTAGATTATAATGAAGCTAGTAACGGTTTTATTCAATCAAATATTTCTTTATAGCAGTAACAAGGAAAACCGATTTTTGTGATAAATTTTCCTATACATATCAATTTTAGTACTCAATATACAGGAAACTTGTGTTTGCATCGTCTTATTTGTTATATTCAGTCTTCTATCACTTCTCGTGATGTGTTTCGATCGACACATACTATTTCATAGAATTATTAATGCATGTTGATTTATTTAATGGTATGAGTTATTAAAAAAAAAAATTAACAATCGTGATTTAAACAAATATTCCATAAAGCAGTGTAGTCAATGCGTTTGAGCATAACGCGATGTGTCAGTGTGTTTGTGTGAGACCCGCTAAAATTAGCGGTTCCCCCCTCCAGCAGTAGCTCAGACTCCGGTTACATAACCGCGCCACCAGCGGCCTTGACTCCCGCGCCGGACTTTACTTCATTGGCAGTCATAGATCATTTTCATAATGACTATTTTATAAAAGAGTTTACTTTTCTTTAGAGACTGTAAATAGAAGTCATAAAAGTAAATAGTATATTTTAATATATAACGATAAGTTTTTGTAAGGAATCTGAGCCGGATGATCGAATTCTATATGATACGTGAAAGTTTTATTACTGGTTGACTATATATTTATTAGATTTTGTTGAAGAATAAATAACCTTGTCTCTCTGATGACTTGCGGTAAGCATGGTAATTCACCTAATATAAAAAATTTGCTTAGTACTAGTCCATTTAGTGGTTTCCAAGTTTTATGCACTGATGACGCACTCTGTCCACAGTTTCATGGTTCTTTGGAATTTGGAATAGAAAGACCACGTTTGTTACCTCAATATCGCTCTTCAGGGAATGGTTTTATACAACTTTTTTCAATCCGTAATATACTTACTATGTTACTTGTTTGTATGACATTATTATGAAACTATCTTATCTAATCGATCTTGTAAAATTTCCAAAATATTTATCAAAAGATATTGCGTCGCCTTATGTCTGAGTCTGAGTGTCTTCTCGTCATATTTTCGTGCACTTCACAAGGCTTTGTTGATTGCTTTGATAATTAAAGAATCATTAATTTTTTTTTTAAATCGATACTTTATTTTCTTTTTGATATCGGGCAAAATTCCTTTACATTTGAATTTTCGGGTTTAATGGTTTCGTTTTTAATTCATAATAGGATCAATTATTATTAGATTAAGTGTATCGTAACATAGTTCGACCTTGGCACTTGTAATTGTTGGATTTCGTTGCCCGTTCAACGTTATCACGGCCAAGGTCGCAGCCGAACAGCTGCTCTATATATTTAGTATCCAAACCTTTTTGTTGTTACGTAACAACATCTACAGATCTCACAGCATAGACTGAATCGATGTAATTCTTACTTTCGTCTGTTATTATAGTGTGTTATTTTAGTATTTCGAAATTAATTATGCATTAATACGGGTTTACAGTCTGACAGTATTATTATTGGTATCAACTTAATTTACGTAATTTACCCTTTAACGTCTTTATTTTTTACTATTGTCATTATCAGTAACATCGGTCTGTAAATCCGAGCAAAGGTCAAATAGGAAACTTAATGTCCGGCTTGCGTGGAATTAAATTTTATTTATAATATTTTAATTTCAAATTCCTAAAAAAGTCGTAGTTCTATTTAGATAGGACGATAATATACGACGATAGATCGGGAATGTCTGGACCGTAATCGATATGGAACTGCGTGTTTATGTTGCGCGCGCAACCACTTTTGGTGAATGGCCCCCGCTGGAGAAAGCAAGAGGACTTATCTAAGAGGGTGAGGGATTCGAGGCTGCGCAAGGTTGTTTCAAGGCCATAGTTACTACCCTCGGTGCATCTCTGTCTAACTCATAATAAGAATAAATGTCTGTCTCCATAACATTCACTTTCGACGTAAATCGTCGTAAATGCAACAGCCAAGTTAACCACATACGTACTAGTCTGACAACGAATGAATAGCCAATTTCTGACGTTTAATATCATATTGTAATAATGAATCACAACTGAGTGATTTAGATAAGCTGATACTGATATACAATCAAAATAGTGTCATTTCAGTATTCAATGTTTTAATAAAATACGAATATATAACTTGATGCAATTCACTGCACTACATATAAATTTAGGATTGAGCATGCAATTAAAGAATCATTTCGAGTGCCTATCATAACGGGAGCACGTTTTCTAAGTGTTACGAGGCTAATCGTCGCATTATAATCAATGATAATTTTGATTAGCAATTGACGCAAATGTCTCTAAGAGAGGGCCGAGCCTTTAACTTATCGGTTAACAAGAACGTTCGTACCTAATTAATCTACAAATCGTATATCACTGATAAATATCACGTTTGATGTAATAATAATTATGTTATTTGAAATCTGATTTCAGTATCAGTTTGTTGGTCAAATTTGTATCATTAATACTTTAGTAAGCATTTTAAGCACGCACTTATTTATTTCTTTTTTTGTTTAATTTTTCTTAGGATTCTAGTAGTTATACCTGAAATGATAAATTAATATGCCAGAGCTGCGTATGCTCCGGAATTTAAGTGGATTTTTTCCTTGGTTTTATTATAGTTCTATTTATTTTTCTTAAATAATTTTGTATTTATTTTTGAGTGTACAAACAATATTTGCCATAAGAAAATATTAGACAAACTTATGTTTTTTAATAGATTCGTGTTTTATGTTTAAAAATATACTATGTTTATATTATTTATTAACTTATGAACTCTCACTGAAGAATTTATTAAAACTTGGTATACTATGTGTCCTTTTTCATATAATTTTTTTAAGTCAAAGCTTTAAACTAATTGACTTCGAATAGGATTCATATCTATTTTAAAAATACTTATTTCCCTTATTCAAATATTATCTGAAGATATCGGTTCGCATTTGTGTGAGTTGATTTGCCAAACTTAGTTTGAACAAATTAGCTAACGTCTACCGAATCACGTCTGTTGGCGAAGCATTTCTGATCTGTGTACCAACCTTGAACATTGTTGACTGATTACTCTACAGTCTACAACCATGTCGTTATTGTATAACTTGACCGCGTCAACGTGTTCTGTATATACATATTTTCGTATCCACACTTCCTATATCTTTGCTTATAAAGTCAAACCGATAAGCATTGAAATGGTTTAGTCTCTCTAAACTAATAACCATGCAAATTGGTTTTTCTCACGTGACGTAGTATACTCAGTAATTGTATTTAAAGGCGGTAGACCATGATATTTAATAACTAGTACGCATTATGTAGTAGAACTTTCCATCAAACTTGTATTACTGATAGTTTTATGTTCACAGCGGTATCGAGTGCAAAGATGAGGTGTTTGCCGCACATCAAGTGCAGCATGCTGATTTAAAACCGAAGGTCGCACCAGTGGAATCTGAGCCCATAAGATTCTGTAAACAAGTCGAACCACCACCGAACGGTGCCATAGTCGATATCGTACCTCCAGAGGACGAGCGACCAATACCGGTGACGGAGCTCCTGTTCGCACCAAGAAAGAAAGAGATGAACAAAGGCTTTCTCATGTTCTCCCAAGACGAAGGACTTACAAGTGAGTGGCACTCGAACCACAGCTTAGGTATCTGTGATATTGCTTATCGTTTTTGAATTCTCAACACGGTATCCTCCACCGTAATTATGTTATTGTTTTCAGTGCTTAAAGACGAGCCGGAAGATCTGACACATTTGGCCCCAACGGCCGGTGACGCTTGTATTCCTCTGGAGAATAGTCCTTTTGATATGTTTGATGAATTTATTCTGAGCGATAATTACTGCAGTCTTTTGGGTGACGATTTAGCAAATACATCACCGGTAGACGCGCTCACTCCCGATTCGTTGTTGCTATCATCACCTGAACCTCAGGTAATAATCTTCTATTATATATGAAATATATAATAATTAATAGATCACAAGTAGCGTTCTTTAAGAAAGCGTGTTATTTTTACAGGAAAATGATTCGTCATGCGAACAGTCGTCATTATTAACAGAATTGTCATTGGATACGTTTGATAATACAAAGTCTGATAACGATATCGATGACGGAAACTCACCCTTCATACCGACGAGCGATGAGCTCCCAGTGTTGGAGCCGGCCGTCATGTGGGGTGCGCTGCCGGATAGTGTAAGTCTTGCGAGACCCCACCCTTCGGAAACACATACTGTATCGCCGGCACCGGCACTACAACATCTACTCACGGCATCGACGACGGGACCACCTCCACAGGATCTCGTAACAAATTTATACTCAAATCAAGGTATACAACTATACATAATTTTTTAATAGTAATGATTTTACGTTTCGTTACATAATGATTGTGTTTTAGGTCTTATATCGAACAGAAGCTTCTCAGCATGGGACACGGGTCTCAAGAGAGTCATGAAGGAGGAACAACAAGAGCCATGCGCTAAACGTGTGAAACGAAGTCCATCTCCAGCGCTAACGGCTCCACCCAGTAAACCATCATCGAGCGTCCTCATGAACCTTCTGGTGAGCGGCTGTGACGTAGACGCAGGCTATATTTGTATGGTGCAATGCCGGCCGCGTCAAAAAGTGAAGGCCTGAGGCGTTACTCTCGCCGAACGAACTAAACTGTGATAAATCACGTCCAGTGTTCAGACGATGATCGTTTCTAGATATTTATGTGCTATACAGAACTTTATTCTGGGCGGAATTTATACGAATTCGATTGAATAAAGTGCCGTCATAATACTTGTGATATTTAATCTTTACATATTAGTGTCTGATTGAAACTATCATCGGATTACTTTAATCAGAAAGCCCAAAGAGGCAATAAATGTTACTACTAGCCAGATTAAAGTCCGTAAAGGCAATTTAAACGTCAAGCGAACAGTCATATGGACTCGGGGGGCTAAGACCGGTTAGTGTAGTTAATCTTCCACAGACTTGCAATCTCCTGGTCCACCCGAGGGGGTCAACCAGAATTAGTTTTAGGTGGTCGACGGTTAAACTCGTCTTTTTTATTATTATCGTGTGTTAAGTTTCGAAGCAATCGAACGTTCATTTTAGTGTTCTAAGTTAAACGTGAGCATATCGTATTGGTTATGTAATGAGTTGTTAAATCGTTCCTAGGTTATGTAGTTACCGAACGTCTCCGTTGGGAATAGGGTTGCCAACTTTAGTGCATGTATTTGCGGATCATTTGATATCATGATGCCGGAATGTGGATAAAATAAGCGGGACCTAGCGGCCAAAGTAGGATACGAATCTTTACTCTTCATACTTCTAATTCTGGCCGAAAGTTTAACTTGAGAATTAGCTCGGCGCACAAATTGTTTGGGACGCGGACGAATCCTCTAAGTCACTTTATACGAGACGTCCCGCTCCTCGCGGGATAGTTGGCATCCCTAGTTGTGAGAGTCCACTCTCTCTATCTCCTCCACATAGACATATATGTTCGTAGCTTGAACCGAGTCAATATTAATAATAGTTTACTATATTACTATACCTTATTCTCAAAGGTTATTTTTATCGCTATTTATTATTATAAGTATACGCTTAGTTAACGTTAACTATGTCTAATATATTTTTTACATAGAGTCGAGAGTACGTTTTTCTTGTTCATTCGAAGTATTATATATATTACGAATATTTAATGCAGAGTTTAGTATATTATAGATTGCGGCAATGGTCAAACTGGGGACATTCAAATGTTAACTGTATCAACTGCCAGATACCAAAAATGTACAAACGTGTTGTAAACGGTTTTATGTTTCTCTCGTATAGTTTAAAATATTTTGATGCCTTTAAAATATAAGTGTCGGTGTATATTCGTAATATTCGACGTCACACGGAAGAACAATTTCTTGAGCATTTGTGTGATACTCTGCACGTAGACATACTTACTTTATTATATGTGCTTGTCGTAATATGGTTGTTCGAAATTTTTTAGAAGACGTAAATTTATGTAGGTTTTTGTCAAATTATCGTCGTTGTTATTTTTAATAACTAATAGCGCGTAAGTGACATTAAACGCGTAGTGTTGTTACATAATCTATTTATTTTTCTGAGAGGCGATAAATGTTTTGGAATCAACAAAGATATGTAATAAAATGAAGGATATAAAAAAAATAGTTGGTAAAAAGGTGCACGATGATTTTCATTGACCCTATCCCATTCCCGACATCCTTGTGTATATAAGCTTTAATAAACTGGATATTATTTGTTTTTAACATGACTATAGTAAATCAGGAATTAATGATAAATTCTTATAAAATATTTGAGTATTTTTAAAGTGATATAAATTAATTGAGTATAAAATTGTATAATACGGGTCTGTTTTAATTTATGATTAATCATTTTGATAAATATTAACAACGTGATATCATAGACGGGTAAATATGACACATGATTTTGCCTATAAACAATACGTGACATGCATACAATTAAAATATTTTATTTAATATTATATTATATTTAATATAATATTATATTTAACGATCGGTCCAACTATGAAACATGTAGACTGCAATTCAAAAGAAAGATATGCAACCAAGTATTTATTAATAAATAAAAAATTATAAGATCTGCACGCTAATCACTTGATAAATATAAAGCCAAATATATAGTACTAAAACGCTAGAGATAAATCTTTGCGATACGATGAGTAGAAAATTTTTCTATTGCTAAATCCAGATAGACCGTATGTTCCCAGAGGAGGAATTCCGAAGAATATATTGGATTATAGTAATTTGTTGGTGTATAACTATATGTTTGTTAGTGAGGTTCGTGACTTTATTGTTTATTTTAATATGAGTTTTACTGAGAGACAAATAAATGTATTTTAATTATTATTATAGAATAATTTTTTATAATATATAACAACTTTGGAAACAAACCTTAAAATGAACCCCAAAAAAGTTGTGAAACCAAAGAGGCTGATTTACATATGTTCTTTTTTTCGGGTTAACTTGAAATCTGAGTATAAATAATACAAATACGACTAGCTTAGTTTCGTAGTAAGTTACTTTAACAGTATGAATACTAGATTTATTTATATTATTTATTCGTCCGCTCCGTCCTATATTAACATTTAGGATTTAGAACGTTTGCATTTATTACTCTGTATCTAAACTTGGATTGTTTGCGGAGGGCTCAAGGGTAATATGCGAAAAGAGAATCAGTTTTAAGCCACCCCTCTGGGTGTTATGGCCTTCTGCGGATATCGCGCAAGTATATAAAGGTCAATGACTTACAATTTCAGTTTAGCCATGTTATAATGCGATAACATTACTTAGTAGATCTGTGAGTACGATTATAATATTGTATAGTTTTATATCTAATAACTAGCCATGACCGTAGTTCTACTTACGTTTAATTATTTAATTCGACCTAATCTTTATATGGATAATTGCTCCACTTTCTAAGGGTCGTTGCGTGATGTTTTAAAGCCTTAAACTTTCTCAATATATGACCAAATTGATTCAATCATATTTTTTCTCGAACTTGTAGTTCCAAAGATTATCGCGTTCAAAGAATCAAACAATCTCTTGAGCTTTGTAGGTAATATTCGTTTAGATTATAATCTGTTTAAATAAAAACGAAATATACAGTTGGTAAACGCATCACTTGAGAACGGTTAGACCGACTGGGCTATTTTATTATATTAAAATGTTTATAATAAATACTTAGTCTGAGCGAGTTAAAACTGAGCGTCCTTTTTTTCTATTGGATTTTTGTATTAACTCAAAACTGTAACTCACGATTCAAAGGATGAATATGTGTAATTCTTATTTTGTTTAATCTTTTTATTATTATTTGTTAAATATCCTCGAAAATTTTTCAGGAAAAATAATTTGGGATAGGTAGTGTGCTGTGAACGAGTTAATCACTGTTGGAGATGGCAGAAGAACGTCTGCAATGCCATCTAGTATTAGTATAATCCAACAGTGTTTCATAGATCAACGTTGCCGTACCCATATACTATGTTACCAGCTTTCCAGATGTTAAGTGCTGACTTAGCCAAAGATGGTATAACACTCCAAGCGCAGAAAGATAATTGGTTCTCAATTGCAAGTGTCCTGTACACACCAGGCTTGGGGACAGACAAAACTATTTGAAAGTTAAGGGTTTTTCTTAGAATCAACAAAGACCTTAATTATCGAAGTACAGTATTTACTCTAGTAATGTTTCTAAATCTCTCTTCAACATAAAACTGAACAGCTGTGCTGCTAGGAAATAACTATTAGTTAAAACATTGGAAATTGTAATTCAGTAACATGATAAATACATATAAAATTTAAATAAAATACTTTTAAACTGTTTAGCAAAGGAAAAATCGCAATAGTTTATGTTTTGGTAACTTCACATATGACATATACTATACAAGATTTTTTGACTCATATAGATAAAATGTATAGAGAAGTTCTTACCCTCGAGCTCGTAAATTCTAAGAGGGGATGTCCTTAGGAAATTAGTATCTGGTCTCGATCTCAGTAAAGAACCAAGGGTAAGATAGACAATTCCGTCTCTCCATTATTCGGGAGATAATCATCTTTGCTACGCTCGACTTCACTGTTAAATGAATCAAAGCGGCCATCTTTCATGTAGTTTTAATTATTTCGTTTCAAAAGGAATCATCATTGCGAACTCTTGTGAATTTAATCGCATACCTACTTTGTATTTTTATCGCTAATTCATAAATATCCAAATTGATGAGTTATCCTTCAATAAAGTGATTTAACAGCTTTTCGGGTAATTCTCAAAAACTGATTAAAAAGAAATTATTTAGGATTTTTTTTTTTTTGAGATTAATGACTTGTCACATTAAATACTTACAATTTTATTATTATGTATCTACATTAAACAGAGCACCTTATAATTACCGCCGTAATAATAATTATTCAATGATATATAATATTAGTTTCTGCCCTCGCTTTCGTTTGCGTGGACTTCCGAATTAGGTATTTAACGGAATAAAAATTGTCCTTTAAGTTAATACAGGAAATAAACTATTGTTGTGCCCAATTTCACCCGAATCCGTTCAGCCAAAGCGTGATTGAATAACAAGCGTTCAAATTTTCACATTTATATTATCAAATATACTGGACGTGCCCGTTGCTCCGCTCGCGTTAACTACAGAATTATTGTTTATGAAGATATCATGATATTTTTTAAAGATAAGGACCAAGTACCTAAGGAGTAATACAAAAAAAAATTGATCAAAATCTGTTCAGTAGTTTTTAGGTGAAACCTCTAACATTTTATTTATTTACATATAAGTAGGATTTCTTATTAGAAGTCACTATTCAGAATTAGACATTATTAACAGTAGGTAGGTACCCAATAACTGGTAGGAACACAACGACGATCACTTGACTTGTGACTTGTGGCTGACGGAGAGTCCATTCCAAAAATGGTAATTCTAAATAATGAAGGTACCTTAACTAAATATTTAGGGAGATTCAAACGATCAATTTTGCTGACACTTCAGGTGAACTAACTACATTACGAGGGTAGTCTATTTTATTATGTATAATTTGATTTTACCTTTAGTCATCAAAATAACCGAGGCATATAGGTATTGTTGTAAATTAACACGATCTGTGTTTTTGTGACGTAATAAATTTTGAATTAAATCGTAAGAGTGTTAATGTACTGAGAATAAACTTTGGAAATATGAAAATTCTCTTATAATATTTATATTAAAATGATTAGTGGAAAGGTGTTTTGTTTCTTGTTTCCATAGTAATATAGAATTATATCTTAGTATACAAACACATTGTATTGTTTACCGTTAACATTAATATTAATGTTAATAATATTGTAGTTATATAGGTATTTAATAAATAATAAATACGACAAAGTATATTACCTAACTTCATTGATGAAATACTAATGTTCCTAATACTATATTTTATCGTTTGAGGCAATAAAGTAGGTTAACTCGACGTTTTATTGATTAACAAGAGTTCTAAGTACTGTGGCGCTTTGCACTAACATAATCGTTATGAACGTGTATTTAGATGTTGTATTTTTAATAATTTTGCAATGATTTCGAAACGAAATCTGTGTTCGTCATTGACTTACCATTAGGATGGATTAGTGCAGTACTTGTCCCAAGTTATTATAAGAATTCTATGATTGCTTTAATAATTGTTTTGTATCAGGTTTCTTATCGTAAGGAACCAAATCCTTATATCATATTTAAATCGTTAAATTAGATTTACGATTAACAGTTGCATACATTTTTGAACAACTAAACTGGATTTAAGCTAAAACTGAATTGTAATAGTTTTGGTGCAAGGCGTCCATAAAATATGATCACAGTCCATTATAAAATTTTAGTATATTTACATTACAAAATAAATATTTTATCTTCAACAAATATATATACATATTATATTATACAAATTAGTATTTAGCTTTCGCATGAACTATCGAACGAGTACAAATTTGGATAACATTATTAGGTCGCTTTCAGAATTTATTACATGGTATTTCTAGATCTTCAAACTATTGTTCATTTTCATCTATCCATGAAAATTTACCTACTTGTAATCCTGCGTTTAAATTATAAAAAATATTTACTATATAATGTTTGTACTACAAGATATAAAATTACAATATTAAAGCTTATATACTACAATACGTAACATACCAAAGATCAAGCTTATTACACTAAAATCCTTTATTCCAAAAACGTGCACCTTTTTGAGTGTAGATATTATATATTTTCATTTGGAATGGTTTTTGCTATGACTTAAGATTTACTACAAGCAATTATTATTGGAGTTTGCTCACTAAGAATCGATTTTTATATAAAGGCCCCCGGTATGGAAATTTTATTAGGAGTGGAATTTATAAAAGCGTTAAGTTTTACTGCGCAGGGTACTTTAACTACACTTTGAAATCATGTATGTGCATGTGTACCTCATCTTACATTTTTGATAAATCATATTATATTATAAATATTATATTATATTATAATATCATATTATATTTGATAAATCATTTTATATTACCACTCGGTCAATTAATCAGTCGGTCGGTCGGTTCGATCAGTCAGTCAGTAAGTCAGTCAATCAATCACCTCTTTGCCTATTGCATATTCAAAGGCAATCGTTCTTATGGATGAGTAAAATCCAGTCATGCGTCGGAGCTAACACAGACACACACAAACTTTTGTTTACTAACTAAAATTTAATTTCTATTTTACAGGATATAAAGCAACAACCGACGCAACAGAATCAACATATCCCAATAAACTACCACTTGATAAGAAACATATACAAGATAGGCTCACAGATAAATAATAACATGAATGTAAATAACATCCCTATGCCAACGATAAACATCACTCATAGTGGGCCTAACAAACACATTATGAGTACCAACACCCCTAACACGCAAGCAATGCGTTCAATGACAAGCAGCCC
The DNA here is from genome assembly GCA_033032175.1 of Saturnia japonica. Taxonomy (NCBI): domain Eukaryota; kingdom Metazoa; phylum Arthropoda; class Insecta; order Lepidoptera; family Saturniidae; genus Saturnia; species Saturnia japonica. Next base: position 10,159,284 of record CM065325.1, read on the forward strand.
AATGTCACCTTTAAGCCTCAATATAGAAGGTCCCGTCTATTCACTACCATCCAGCCCAAGCAGTTACAACAGCCCTGCAATGAGCCCGGCTCAACGGGAACATATTATGAGCCCTTATTCCACCCCGCAATTACTGTCGCCGGTCGGTAAGTTCCATCAAGTATACAGCCCTGGGAGCAGAGTGGTGTCGCCGGTTGGCGTCATACAGAGGTGTGATCCGTACCTAACAACGAAAATGCAACCCAGCCCCGGTTTCCAGATGCAGTCATCAGATATGCTTCTCGATTCTAACGTGCCGCTGAATACATCGGACTATTGGAGCGACGCCGACATACTGCAAGACACGAGCGACTTGTTAACTGCTTTCGATGACGTAAAACTTGTTTAACTGTTGAACAAGAGAATAAAGAGTGATTATCTAGACTTTTATGCAATAGAATTAGGGTTGCCAACCCTACTATATAATATACTATAGTATATATAATATAGTAACCCTTTGGTTCCCTTACGCCAAAAAAATGTACAAAAAATTGGCATACATGTCATCTCCGGGAGCAGAGTTATTAAGCGTCCGACTACTATATTTCTAAAAAAAATATATGGTAAGAGAAACTACTATATTTTTATTGGATAAAAAAAATAGGCAATATTTTATTTTAAAATGTTTAAAGCGTAAAACGAAACGCAGGTCGCACAGCCATTACTCTTTCTGAAAGAGACTTGGTATGTCATTGTTTATTTGATTATTTGTCATTATCATCATTATAAAAAAGTTGGCAACCCAAAATAGAACATCTGTAGAATCATTGTTTACTGAAAATTTCAATTATTCAGTTATTCACGCAATAATTCCGATAAATACGTATTTAGATAGGAATCACTCGAATATATGCAGGGTCGCAAAAATGTAGGAACAATAAAAAGGATTCCAGACGTGATTCTCATTTTAACCAAAGCAGTCGTTCTATATTGCTGGAGCAAATGGAACATTCTTTACGTTTATTTTTAAACGCTTGTTATATAATATTGTGAGTTTAACATGAATGCATTATAATTTAAGCTTCGCTACCCACATACAACAATTGCGTGGAATCCTGGGTGATGCAACGATGTGACTTAGATTAAGATATTTTATGTTATGATTGAGCATATACATATGTATAACAACCATGCTACTTGTATGTAGGTTTGTATTACCTACATATACTTTAGTGTGGGTTTATTATGTTTAGGTTTATAAAATATATATAAAATGAAGACAGATAATCAAGTCAAGCATTTTGTCTTTGAAATTATAATATCTATATGCTGTGAATGAATGAAACTAATTCGTCCCTAGTTCGATGTGAAATAGTGGATAATCTAATTTTTATATACTATATGTAGGTACCTACCTATATCACATCGATTTAGTAACAAAGTGTATCGACTCAAGTTTTTGTAAGTAATACACTTTGTAAAATGTCAATAAATAAATTTAGAAAACAAAAATCAAATCATATATTTTGTGGTTTTTATTCCGAAACTACATTGTGATATTGCAATGTAGTAATTTTATTAATGTAAGTTTTGTTGCAGATGCCTAATTTCAAATGTTGAGTGGATACATTTTAATTTATTCTACGACGTGTTGTTTACAAAAATGCCTTAATTTCTGTCTGGTTTATGGTTTTAGTAGTTATTAAAATATATTTTTAAAATGAAAATTGGCTCTATGGTCGTTACTAAATATCCTCTATATAAATATTATTTTATTTGATGTTTTTTTTTATACATTTCGCAAAAGGGCTAGTTTAGTTATTAATTATGATCAAAAGTATATACTCAATTAAAAGTAAGACAGCATAATGCATTCGAATTGTGCATAGATTGTAATTTACAATAAAAATATATATACTTATATTGTTATTTATTCGGGTCGCAGTAATGAGGCTAAGTCGAAATGCCAATAAAAGTCGATTATTTTGAAAGGAAATGGATATTATTGAAATTTTACAAAACGGTTTAGCAATAAGTATTCATGAATTCATAACAGCTTGGTTTTCGGAAATGGCCCATAACGTGACCATCACTGACTAATGTCACAATTTTGAACTTAGCTCATTACTATTAACATCAAAGGCAATAATTTAAGGGCGCATATATCCAACAATTTCCGAATTTCCGTACCTACTGCATTAATAATAATTAAATCCTAGAAAAGAAAGATAAATTGCAGTTATTATTTGTCTGTGTGGTTTTTTGCTTAAACTTATCCTCGCTATAAAATCCACGCTCGAATAAGTAATAATAGTATTTATATAATTTTCGGACTCTTAAAATATTTATTTCTGTACTTTTCCCCTCTTTTATGATAATTACACGTTTATAAAACGTTCACTTTAAGTACAACTTAACAACATCAATTAATGCAATTGTATTTTTCTTGAAAACTAAATCTCGTTAGATATATATATAGATAAGTTAATTTTAAGTAGTGAATGTTATTTACACTCCCAGAATTGAATAGATTAATAATTTATTCATAGTATAGGACAGCGTTTCTTAACCTAGTTTCGTCAGGGTGCTAACAGTCAGTAGAACAAACGCTTCACGAGGTACAACACTACTACCGAATAATAAAAATACATTTCATACGGGTTTATTGAACACGTTATAAGTTCTTAAAATCGATTTTGCAATATTTAAGTCGCTAATATCGAATTTTTTTGATATTTTTTTATCCAAACAAATTGTTTTCCCTATTCAATTACACTTAGAATTATACATGCAAGCTTGTTTTAATATTAAGAATATCTCATTTTTTCCCACCTACAATTTTGTTATTGTAGTTGAAATATGTCTTAGTTATATATCCTTATAACCATTTATTTGCGTATACTGTTATTCAATATTATGTTCTCTCTTATACACATAATCTTATTGTATCACGCAATAAATAGTTCTTTCGTTTTTCTGTACTTATAATATATACAAAACATACAAATTAACTGCAATTTTAATGACAACTGGTTGAGAAACGTTGAATTTTTTTCAGGAGACTTAAATTGTTTGTTCATTTTTAATCAATATTTACATTTAAATTTTAAGATTTTAGTCTAAGTCTATAGTAAGAAAACAAACATACTGCCAATTTTCGTCGATTTAAGCACATTCTTTATTTGTTGTTTGTTTGTAGCGTTGTGCCATAGGAAAGTAACAATATTTCTAAACATTTACGTAAAAACCTACAGAAATGTTTCATTTATAAATATTATGTATTTTAAATTTTAATATCAATAAAATGTAATACTTTTTTAAAGTTTTTTGGTGTAGAGATAATAAAAATGTTTTAGTTTTTGTAAATAATCAGATTGTTTTATATATATTATATTTAGAGATTAAATTTCTGTCATTGAATTGTGGTTTTATTTACATACATACATAGAAAAATAAAAGAGAATTGAAGGTCACTCATAAATTTTATTCCTTTACCGAACCGTGAGGATGTGGAATAGGCTCGCAGCCAAACGTTGACTGCTTCGTATAATATTGGGTCTTACAAATGAGGCATTTTAGTAGACTGTCATGATATCGTCAACTACCATTGAAATCTAGCAATGATGGTCGCCTTTGTTTGTAGACTACCGTACTTGCCATCAGATGCTGTACAGTCATTTTGTCAAACGAGTAAAAAAATAATGAAATGATTCCGTATATCTTTATATAGGTACTAAAAGTAAGTACATATACAATATGATAAAATATCTAGAAGCAAAAAAAATCATTCCCAGTTGTCCTTAGAGAGTATTCGATTCTCGTTTAACTTTTTTTATTGTGAAACATCTACTGCGGCGGGTCAGACCGGTTATTGGCGTGGCGACACTTTAGCCCCAACGATGGCGGTGTGGATCCAACTTGATTTTTTTTAAATAGACAGACTGGATCATTTCAAAGTTTCATGTTAAAACATCGATAGATTAAAGCGGGTGATAGGCATAGCGACCAACAGACACATAGTAATAAAATAAACATCTTGACAGTGACTTTATTTTGGTTTGTCGGGATTACACTGGTTTTTTTCTAAATATTCACCAATATGTTTCACATCTGCCGGGCGTCCCCCCAGTGAACACGTAACTTTACTTTGACGTCGCACACAAGGTATACGTGGGGCTTAGCGTATATACAAGACATAACATTTAAGGATTATTGATCTCAAAGTTATGTCATACTCTGTGATATTAATATAACATTATACTGATGTAATATAAGATACTAGCTGTGCCCCACGGTTTCGCCCGTGTTAATTTGATCCGGAAAAACACCGCCCCGCTAACGCACCCATGTAGTCTATCATAATCGTTCTTCAGAAGTCGTTTAAGTTTAGGGTTATGTTCTTTAGATGTAGGTTTTTTCCACAGTATACTAGCGGAACCGACTTCTGGTTCGGCTGGTATGCTGTGGAACTTTATTGTTAACAGTTATAAAATGAGGGATAAAAATATGTAGTATATTTATTTAGTTATTAGTTTATTTACTATAGAATTTTTTTTCAGTTTTTTGTTGAATTTGGATATGCTCTGATGGGGCTGGCATACACAAACTGTAAAAGCCCCTTAAATAAAGAGAGAAAAAAAAATCGTTCTTTCCGCAAGTACAAATTATTTAAATTTTTATTATCTCCTAAACTATACGTCCAAATAGTATAAAGAGCAAAATTTAATTCATAAAAATTTGTTTGTAAGGATTAATATGTCATGTCTAAAAATAATGCTTATAAATCACTTTTTTATTTTCAACAAATCATTAACGATTACTTAACAAAAATCAATACTTAAGGTTACCTGAGAGTTGTAGCCTAATTTTAAATAGCCTATACTATTCCTCGAGAGTCTGGCTATTATATTATACAAAAAGAGTTTTTCGAATCCGACTGGTAGTTCAAGAGATTAGCGTCAACAAACAAAACGTTTTCCGCTTTATTATACTAGTATAGATTAATTTGATATCGGGATAATAATCTGATGTAACATTAATATCATACTGTTACGTAAAATCGAAGTAATTTTGTTACGTACAAATGACATAAAGCACATAACATACAAGTTACAGTTTTACGTACCGTTGACATAGTAATAAAAGCAGAATTTTGCATTAAAAATAAGTCAATTTATTACTTATGTCTCATATAACCGTGAGTTTTATCGCTACATAACTGGGAAGTCGGTTTTTTACCTACAGTTGATATATAAATAAAGAAAAATATTTTCTTATTTACTTGATTATATTGATACTTTTATACATTGAATTCATGTGTTTGTTTTTAAAAACTAACTAACACGAGTATTCATTTGTTAAACTTCCGAAGTACTTACCTCTAGTGTTGACTGGGAGGTACTTTCATACTAGAATGACTATTGAGTCATTATAATATGCAAGTGCGAATCTGGTTCATAACTACTTCAGCATCTTAGCATATTACTTCAGCAGTAACTTGAAGATTTAGTCGATAATATTATTGACGTTATCGAACCTTTATCGCCAATATTTTTATCAAAATAATATCAGAGTTGTCATTTCCCACACCATTAATATATTAATATATTAATGTACGTAACAGATATGTAATACGTGTTATATCAGCATGTTACATATTCTATTTATGTTCATTTCTAACTCATTACTAACACCCATATTCTATGTCGTTTTCTCGAAACTTCCTTAACCTCCACTCAGCCGAGGTTATCTTAAGGATCACCTCAAGGAATCCTCGAAATCGGTATTCTAGTCATTTTTACATAACGCTTGATATTGCTCGATCATTCAGATGCCACACTGACATAAATGTGATGACCAACTTTCTTGTATAGACGCCAGGTTTTCATTCGCTATCATAAATGTGAGGTTTATTCTAAATCCACATAGTATATACGTTATATTTTATTAATATACCTACTTTCTACATCAGGGTGCTCAAACTTATAGTATCGGCGACCCACAAAAAAAAATATTGGGCAGCAAATGATCTTCGTCAGTTAGCCGATTGCTATTATTAGATTTAATTATTTTTTCTGAAAGTAACTACTCGCACAAATAAGGAGATCCGAACAACTCTTTTAACTTAAGAGCTATTTCTCTTTCAAACAACTGATATTAATTCTCTTCATAATATTGTAAAATACCAACGTTTGAGATGAGATAGTCTAGCTTTGAGACGTGAATATTATTACTACTACAAACAAGCACGGGTGCACTTGCACCCCTGTTGGGAAGGAAAATATATAGAAAAGATTAAGATTTTTTATTGAGTTTACCTACTATTTGTATAATAACTTAAGGCGTCTAGGTTACTGTCCAAATGTGTATAATTATCTATAAATTATGTGTTATTTAATAGTTTATTAAAGAAAACTTAAAAGGGGAATACTTCCATGAATCTTTTACGTCGCCATCTGTTGATTATTACTATAACAAATTTGTATTGTACCATCCACTCAATCGCTTCGTATATCTGTATATGAATTTACCAAAGCATTTCCTGTAATATTTGTAGAAATTCTCATCAACGTCATCATATAATTTATGTGTAATACACATCGTTAACATGTTAAGTCCATGTCATATATTACGTAATGTCGATTTGATTCAAAAATTATAAATAATATACTATCAGGAAATAATGAAACTTTTGAAAGCTATTGCCATCTAGTAGAGAATAGTGAAAAAAAATTGAACCTTGAGAATTCAAAAATAGAAACCGTGATTTCTATGCTTGATTAAAAAAAGTATTAAAAACACTATAGTTATAGTATAAATAATAGTATATGTAAGTAGTAATATAGTAAATAATAGTTTAATTCATTATTTTTTTATTATTGTCTTGCACAGATTTTAGAGGAAGTTGTTGTATTCTTAGTGCTTGTTCTAGGACTACTAGGTACTAAAGAAAAAAGTGCAGATTCTTACCGCTGCTTTAAAATTGAAGTTTCTGTTTGTGACCAGAATAATGGTAATTTTCTCGATCTTACTATAGTTTCTATGCTGACAAAGTTAAACGATATGTATCGATGTTAGTATATCAAATCAACGATATGTGACATATTGAAAAAAAGAAAGAAAGAAAAGCATTTATTCGACAATAACACCACACAACACACACATATATTTAAATAAAAAATAAAACAAACAAATTGATACAATAAATGAAGTGTTGCATGGGGTCGAATAGGTCCCTGTCTCATCATAAAGCTCCAGGCCTACAAGTGCAAGCACTGGAGCGCTGATATTCTGACAGAGCCTGTAGCCTCACGGACGAACTAACACAACAACAATTTTAATTAATGAAACTAAATAATCGTAAATTCATAGGAATAAGTAACATATGTGCTGTAATTTAGCTTGGAAAGAACAAAAGATTCATATAACTGTAGTCCGAGGTCCTCACTTAAATATGGTGTAATTTTGTATAGTATCTTAAGACGATAGAAACAGTTTCTTACACGGTTATTAATATGTTTTTCGAACCTCAATGAACTGTCAAAAATTAGCCCAAGGTTTCTTGCGTCATGAACATGCTGCACGGGCTCATTGTTAACTACAATGTTAAGATGTGAACTATTTAATTTTAGCATGTTACGTTTAGAGCCAATTACTATAAAATTGGACTTCTTTGGGTTTAGAACCAGGCAGTTTGAAATAGACTACGTGTATATTTGTTCGAAGTCTAGATTTATTTTATTCACTGCCTCAGTATGATCATTAGGTCGGAAGGAATAATAAAGCTGAAGAATATTAGCATAAATTGATATTGTCAGTGACTGATATTATTGATAATATGTATCTGTAGTATATAAAATAAACAAAATAGGATCAAGAATTGAACCTTGAGGAACTCCACGAGGTATGTACCTCACAGAGGTAACACATGCCTAACAGAGGAAAACAGTTTTGTACCGCCTGGATTCACTACTTCTACATACTGCTGCCTATTATTAAGGTAACTGTGAAACCAAATGATTGCATTATTGTCAAACCCGTAAAAAAAAAGTTTTGATAAGAGCAGTGGAACATTTATGTAATCAAACGCATAGGAGAAGTCAAGTAAGACTACAATGCTACACATACCTTGATCTTGACCGGCAAGAAGATTATCAACAACATGCATAAGAGCTGTTGAGCTCTTTCTAAAACCTGATTAGGTCCGTGGATGAAGCAAGTTGTCTTCAAGATATTTTATAAGCTGTTTTCTTGCTATTTTCTCTAGAACTTTAGAAATACATGGCAACAAACGAATAGGTCTTATATCCTGGGTTTTTGTTATTTTGAACTGGTTTCACAACTGCAACCTTCCAGCTACCAGGATAAACACCCGCCATCATCGACTGATTGACCAAGGCGTTAATTGGTTGTAAAGAGTAGGAAAAGGTCATACGAAGCATTTCGAGTGAGATACCATCAACACCTTGCGCGTTAGATTTAAAGCTATTGATGGTCTTTAAGATTATATCCTCACTCACAGGACATAATGAGAAGGACACCTAAGTATTTTTGTGATATTCATAATATGATAGTTGTCAAATTTTTACATTATCTTTACCTGGAACATTAAGAAAATGGGCATTTATTAATTCTGGGTCAAGAAGATATTGCGGAATGTCTACAACTTTAGTGTGACAGTTTAAAACTTGCCTATTAATGTACTGTGAAAAATGACTCTTGTTTTGGTTTTCAAGAGCTGTAATAACTAAACGCTTCATAAATTTCTGACTGTCTTTTAATAGACTCTGCCTTAGTTTTTCTATATTTATCGGTGTATATCGATACACTGCCATATGATACACAGCGATACGTATCGTATTCTTCGTCGTATTTTGTCGCGGACAACATCATCAAATTCGAGCCAAGTTCTGATACTTAGAAGGTTTCAATAAACTTGTCAAACTAAACATTTATATTTTATCACTAGTTGTGCCCCTCGGTTTCACCCGAGTTTTTATCCAACAAATACCGCGCCGCCAACGCGACGGTCCCGTGTAGTCTATCATAATTCATATCACTTCCCGCAAGTACAAATTATTTTAATTTTTCATTTTCTCCTGAACTATTTGTCCTAATTACATACTATAAAAAGAAAATTTAAATTGTCTTTATGATGAAATAACTTTGTTTTAATTTACTAATATGATATGCCTAAAAATAAAGCTGAAAATCAATTTTTAATCTTCAACATAAAAACTCGCAAAATACCATATTGTGGCTTATGCTATTAAGAAATAGGCATATGTTATCGGAGACTTTTTTAGATATACTAAAGAACAGTATTTTTGTATAATATTATATTTACGTATCACTAACCATTACGCCAGCGCATGCGGATAAAGTAGTTCGGGAAGACTTTCACTTCGACTTACTTAAACAAAAATCAATATTTAAGGCTAGCTGAGAGATTTAGCTTAGTTCCAGATAGCCTATACTATTCCTCGTGAATCTGGCTATCATATACAAAAATAATTTTTCGAATCCGACTGCTACCAGTTGTCCAGAGATTACCATGTTTAAACAAACAGACAAAAAAAACTCGTCCGCTTTACTAAATTATTAATAGTATGTATACACGGACTGACCTCGGAACACGACAAACCATAAGAAAATTATAGATGGTTTTTTTCTTTCTCGCTGACTATACTGTTAGCCTAAGGGGCCCTAAAAAATAGAGCCACTTATGGCTTTGACAGCTTTACCAGGCTTGGGGGCGAACGCTTAAGGCATTCAGCCGCGAAAGCGTGAGCAACATGCGCACAAAGGTGCCAAAGTGGCCGGACGTCGGCTTGGGCTATTACCGCGATTGTGAAGGTCGCGAACTGACTAATTCCCTATCTGTAGAAAATTCGAGCTAAACTAACGCATACATATAACATGTCCCTGCCTCCTGGGAGAAAGGAATGAACATGTGTATATGTATATAGTATTCTGGAAACATGATCGAATATAAATATCGTAAAAAAAGAAAAAAAGGTCCCTTACAGAATCTATGTACTTATGTGGTGTGCACGTATGTATGTACATATTGTGTGTAATGATGTGTGTGGGTAGCTACGTATTTGCAGGTGCAGTGTCACCTGTATCGTGCGAGCGGCTGCATGACTCAAGGGTTCTACACCGAGGGAACGGGCCTAGGCTTGGGTTGCCGTAAGAGAGGGAGGACATGACGGGTTTGCGGGAGTGAAATTAGCCGCTCGTCCCCTGCGGAGCGAACGGTGGTTTCGCGGGCATGGGCGTGAGCACGCTTTGTTTGGAGAGACGGTGGAGGAGTTTATTTCCTCGATCTTATAAACAGGCTCGGTGAAGATATTCGCGACCGGAGTTGTTCGCGTGGGATGTTCGGTTTCGGGGTTTAAGTCGCGGCAGCTTTCACCAACAGATTCACGTGATTCGAAGCAGTGTCGAAGTACGATCGCGTAAGATATTTAATATACGATTCGACCAACGTATCAAGGGGCTTTGTTAATTTTACGTAAGAATCGGGTTTGGAGGATTTGGAATTTGTTAATGTTGATCTTTGACGTATGTGCGAATGTAGCGCAGCTTATATGTCATGATAGGACGGACATATGTTTTGTATAATGTAAGCTTATGTCTCAGGAACATTTTGCTTAGTATCAAGGTGTGCAGTCTATGTGTATTGTAAATCACCCTTATTTTTTAAAACACGAAACACTGTTATTTCTTCTTAAAAACATAAATATGAATTTTCATAACCTTAAATTTAGAAATAGTGGTTCTTCATACAATCTTTCATAGCCTATTTCACCTCTTAAAGTTTTATTTTCACGACATAAGGTAAGCCAATGTCTTTCTTCAAGGTCCAATTTATCTCTATACCAAAATTCATCAAATTTGGTTTGATGCGTTCTTCGTACAAACCTTCATCTTCTATTTCAGGGCGTGAAATGCAACAGACAGGACAGACAGGGTTACTTTCGCATTTATAATATTAGTATGGATTATTCATTTGATTATGCTGTCGTTCTCTATGGTGTCAGTAAATTACCCAACAACAGAATAACGACAACAGTTTATAATAATAAATTTTTGAAATTAATTCTTTATCTCTCTATACCTTTCTTTGTTTCTCTTTAACTGATATTTTAGCATGGTAAAAATAGCAAAAGATCGATTGTAGTGGTGTCCTTTTTGTTTTCTATAATAGGGATTTTTATATTGTTAACACAAGTCTGAAAAGTGAATTAAAAGAAGGTCGATTTTTTGGAGTGATCGATTTTTTAGACCTCGATTTGTCGTGAATCGATACATCAGAGTTTGATTCGAATCGATCTTTTTCGGAATGAATTGCCTAGCAGCGATGCGGCACTCGACTTGCTTGCGTGGTTTTCATAGACCAATAACCAGAGGTTACCATCCAACCTAGGGTGACCACTTATTAATATGATTTATTATATAGATGTAAATTCAACTCATATTGGAAAGTTCCAAATTTTCTGAAACTGTACATTTTTTAACTTTATGTAAACTTTCAATAATCATCATTTTACAAACCAGTTTCATCCAGTTCCAGGCATCATCAAAAATAAAATATTCTGATCTTTTAAAGAAAAAGATTATTCTTTATTTAAGCGCATAGGTGACGCGTCACCACACCGTTCTAAATATTTCATACTATTGATACTGTCATATGGCGGAGCGACGCATGATATAGCGATGTGTCACCACGCCAACAGTCGGTATGGCCCGCCGCATTTTATATTTCACATCGAAAATGTAAAACCACCTATGAGGAAGTAAAAACTTTTAAAACCAATTTTTAAATAATAATGAAACGTGATGAAGAATTATATTTAGACTAGCTGTGCCCGTGGCTTCGCTCACGTGGACTTCAGAATGCCCGCGCGAATCTTGCTTCCCTGCTCCTATTTTAAAGACAAAAATGCTTATTGTGGGTGTTCCTTAGAAGATAGATATATACTCTCCCAGACATTTTATAGGTATTTTTAATGCCTAAAATTATGTAGTACAATAATTTGCTATATCTCTTATGGTTTACTCAGCATAAGCCATTTAAGCACCCAAATTGATTCACAATGACCAGTTTTTTTTTATTTGTGCGGAACCCTAATTCTTTTTCTAAAATGTAAGTAGCCTTAGTTACCTCCTATAAATTCATTTATTACCAGTGAAAGTCCCATCAAAATCAGTCCAACCGTTAAGGAGATTACCCGGAATAAACAGACAGACAGACAAAAATTTAAAAAATGGTCTTTTTGTTATGGGTATATTATATACTGTCATATGCATTTATTAAAAAACTATTATTATGATTATACAAACAGACATTTCAATTTTATTAATTGTATAGATAAAAATGAATTTTTCTTTATTAAATTGCAGTATGTAAAAGTATTAATGTTTTTTGGTTAGTTATTTTATGTAACTACTACTATAGTATACCATGTACTACTAAATTTTATTGAAGTGAAACTTCTTTATCGACGTATGGGAGAAATTTTGTAGCAATCGTCACGTTTTTCGGTTACGCGCCATGTTGCTTTTTTTATCAAAGTTTAGTATAGTGACGTAAAGAATATAATGTAATATATTATAATAATAACAACAATATATTAGTTTTGAAGTTTGGTTTGAAATAAGAATAACAATATATTAATTTGAAAGTGATAAAATAAAAAGACTTATTCAAATTTAAGTGAATTTATAAGAAAAGTGAGAGTGAATATATATTTCGTTTTATAAATTCAACACGTATGTGCATGATTTTAATATTTATTTGAGGTTAACCTCACTTTTTGATTGTAAGTATCAGTGAATATATATAAATCTGTTAAAATTAGCAAGTATTAATTATATACAAATATTTATTAATTCTAAAAACAATAAAAAATATAAATTAAATAATAATTTAAAAATAAAACAAAACACGATTAGAAAATAAAAATATGTATACGTACATCTTTTTTAATTATTCGTTTTTAATGATTTATTTATTCATTTTTAATTTTATAAAATCGTTGCATTTCTACAAGATTAATTATCATCATATAATTAATTGTATTACTTTGAAAAGATAATTCCAATTATTTATTCATAACTTGTGTAATTGATTAAGTCATTAAATATCTGCTTTGAATTATTTTTATTAAATTATGAAATAAATATTAATATTAAAGTTAGTTAAATAATTTTTGTTAAATAATTAACTAATTTTTAGAGTAAATAATGGCAGAGTCCGAAAACTCTATTGAGTAGCCAAATGCAATAGATGGAAGATGGAAAAAAAAATTAATAGTTGCATTATATATATCTCCTAATCAGAAGTTAGATGATATTATTGATTTTCTTCACCATTCATTATTACAATACACCAAAGGAGGTGCCGCCTTACTCCGTAACAGTAATGATAAAATACCTATGATTTTAAGTGGAGATTTTAATGTAAATTTCGCATTAGATAAATCTTTGAAGCTAGTTTAATTTTTAAGAGACAATTTAAATTATGTCTACAAAACAGTCCACAAACATCAACAACAAGATCTGGTACTACAATTGACGCAGTTTTTACAAGACTACTAGAATCCGTAGAATGTAAAACATATATTTCATATTTTGCTACCACAAGCCATTAATTACAAAAATATTTAATAATGACAACAATAGTAATAATGATGCTATCATTATTGATGAAATACAACAATAGCAATGATATTATAATAAGAACAATGATAAAATAAATTACTCATTAATTGTATGCATGTCTATAATAATAAAATAGCTTTAATTTAATACGGAAAAAATTGTTTTTTAAGCTTAAGCTTATCTACCCCATTTTCGTGAAGTTGCAAATAGTAGAAAAATGATATGTCGTAAAGAAGTTTCACTTCTTACCTGTGTACTCTGGTACACACACACATTTTTTTGGTCCGATTTAGTTTGATTTTTATTATTAAATTGAGTAATTTTGTAAAAGTTAAATTCGGTTCGGTCAAAGCAGGGGTTCGGTGAGTCATGTTAGGGGGTCTACCCAAAATAGAAAAACATAGCAAGTTGTCTACGACACAAAAAGTTCAGGGACCTGTGGTGTAGTTAAACAGTGATAATGATAATTTAATGCTAAGAGAAAACAAGAGTAAATACAAATTTAATCACTTAAATGTGTTTTAGTATGCACTTTAAAAGTACAGTATTTTTTTGTAATACAGTATTTTTGAGCTCATTGTATTTTTAACTTCGTCATGTGGCACCACTGGCTGTAGCCAAAAGGCAACTGACAGCAGTGACAGCTGACTTGACAGTTAAAACGTCATAAGTCATATCGTCATATAATTTTCTATTGGCTGCGTAAGTCGGTCGAGTAGAAAAACGTTTATTTATAAATTAACTTCGTTTTGCAAAAACGTAATTAAAATTTGCAAAAAATGTTGTAAATCCGACATTTATGTGAGAAAGTGATATTTGTGTGTTAGCTCCTGCAATATAGTGATATTTGTAAGGATGGCATCAACACCAAAACAAGCAAACGGCAACAGTGCGACTAACAACGGAACCCATGGAAAGCGTAAGAAATCTCGGGGAGGAAAAGGATCATATCTTTCGAAATGGTTGGATAGAACGATGCACCACATCCAAGAGTCTACACCTAGTTTGGACACTTATGATTCCTTTCCTATTCCTACTATGAATTGGCAAATTGGATCGCAATTTGCGCCGGGCTACGACCAAAGGCATATGTATGTAGAACCAATATCGCATCCCTCACTTCCAGCTTACTGCCCTCCTATGATACCATTCATATCTGACCACCGGTACATACATTGCGGCAGTAAAAGCGTTCAAGCGCAAAAGCCGAGAGTGCGACGTAGGTTCGAAAATAGACCGGAAGAAGTCCAGTGCACTTCTCTATCGAATAATAGCTATTTACAACCAAAGAATTTTACAGACAGCCAAGATTTCGCAAGTCTACCCCCAATAGTGACATCAGTGGCTGATACTAACTCTAACAGTGATATGAATACTAATGATAAAGATGATGCTAGTAATAATAGAAGGTTCAGTGATCCTTGTGTGCGAGGGTTGCCTGATGTAGCACAACCTGCAAATGGAGAACTGGAATCTGATTCTGAAGCTAGTTCAGAGTTGTCAGATAGTCAAGTTGGTAGTAGACTTCTAACATGCCTTCTAGATCAAATAGCATCACTAAAAATGGCAAATGAAAGATTAAACAAGGATTTATTGGATATGAAAAGTAAGTAAAATCAGTTCCATTTCATGGATGTAATAAATTACATGCTTCTAAGAGCTTTGAGTTTAGAATTATACCATGCCCGTATATAATCCGTTTTGACATTTTGATTTGTTATGGTGACCATAGGCAATCACTTATTTGTTCTAGAACCTTTTTTTGACAGAAAATAAAGTTTATTTTTGATTAACACTATTGTATCAAAATAAATATTACTTGAATTAATTTAGTATATTGTTGGCCTTTTAAAGAATATCCAACCCACTTATCTACATTTCAAATAACTCCTACATCTAATTCACCCACACATTACATTTTTCTCAAGGAAACTTGTGTACCTTACAAATGTATCTATTTAACATAACTATGAGTATATAATTGTAATAGGCATTAAAAAGTAAACAGTAATTGCTATTTGTTATGTTCATGCAGTTTTCTGTTAGATGATTTAGCTTATGATTGAAATAATGATGGTATTGAAACAATAAATGAGCTATAACTTTCAAGTCAGAAATTGGTCTCTAAGCTTCTATTACTGTTTTATTGAAACTGCCATTATGAAATAGTCTTTCTTGTTTACAAAATATATAACCAAAAATTTCTATACCTTGATCCCTTGAACTCTATGTTGACAATATTCACTATGTGAGGACACAACATCATAATAATTAGATTCTGATATTTAAAATTATACTTTTTGAATGTTGGTGTATTTGACTAACCTTTGACCACTTATAATTTTCCTATTTCATGTAAATGTTGTGTACATGATAACATACCAAGAATAATAACACACTTCCACAAGTAGTTATTTTTAAATATGCACCTTCAAATATTAAATAACTGCAACATTGTTGATGCTAGACAGCAGTTTTTTTCCTTGGTACTGTGCACTGACCAATTTGACATGATTTAATTTTTTAAATAAATCAAACTCATCAATATACTCTATCGCCATATGTCCCATATGACGGACTGTCACCATATTGTAGTATGGAGTCCCATACAGCTAATTGTACTTATTGTCTCGTTTTTCATGAAACATGACATCCTTACTTTATTAAGGATGTTAAGTTTACAACAAAAAAATATCACTGGGCTTGAAAGAAGTACACTGTTTTTATTATAATAAGTTATTACTATCTACTTTGTGAAGTGTATATTCATTTTGCACTATGATAAAGTGATGTGTATCAGTTACCCATCAATTTTACTAACCCTACCATTTTATTATCTTATTAGATTTGACTGTTGATAGTGCCAGGTTTTCCAGAAGAAACTGGTTGCAGCATTCGGGATCCGGTCTGATTACATACCTCATAACAAGTTCCTCTTTATGATAGGGAGAAAATATCTCCTATGCTTGACATTTGTCAGTCCACTGATAATATTTTTTATTTGTTGTGGGAATGAGTCCAGACCGAGGAATTGCACCAAAAAATTCTATTGGAATCCTGGAGAAACATAGGAGAGATCAATATTATTTTGGGAGAACTCGGGTCTAATGCAGCCCAGATAATTTATAAAATCTTGTTGATTCTTAAATTTAATAAACATTAACTATCTTTATCTATAAATTAACATCTCCTATGAGGCTGGCATAGTCATCAGGGATGTACTAAAGACTCATTAAAATAAAAGATAAAAAAAAGTTTATAAATTCCAGTATAGAACTCAACATTAACAAATCTTACACTATTGCATTGCCTCTATACAGACTTTAGAATTCATATAATATTACAGTTAGAGTATTATTTTTCAGTGCAATTGGAGAATACTCGACAACACAATGCAATATTACAGAAGGGATCAAGCTCAAGTATTGGTGCTACAACCAATCACTCACTCATTGATAATGGTGAATATTTCACTGTAACTAATCTACACACTATTTGTTTTCTCATTATATTGCTATTTATCTAACTTATGATGTAATTTCTTATTTCACATGTAATAATGTTTTTAATGTGTTTGATTGGTGCCATTTCACATTTTTTAAGATGGCATGGGTTCCAAAAAAAACCCAGGTCTTCCTACATTATTCCTTTACATTTTCAGCCTTTAAAGTTTTACTTTTTTAAATAGGTCCTACTACTGATTTAAATAGTATTTTACAAAAGATCGTGATGTTTTTACTCGACTGTGAAAAAAGAGGGTTAAGTTTTTCCAGTGTATGTATGTATAATATGTATGTTATTACTTTGCCATGATCTGTTGTAGTCTAAACAGGTTGATGGATATTAGGATATGAGGTGTTATTAGATACATCTTAATTGTGGGTGTGATATAGGCTATATAATATTTAAGTATGACGTCTGGGTATCAAATAGCAAGTAAAAATAGAAAAATATATTTTTTTTACTCAGGGGTTTTTTGTTGCAGCCAAGTTTTATGTTTCCTTTTTAATTTAATAACTTTATTAGTATATCGTTTTTTTTTCTACACTAATTTATCTAACTAAACTAGTGTCTAAGAACTATAGTAACCAATCATAGATAGGATCAATTCCTTATCATCGCTTTGTTAGTATCATGTTGACTAAAAAAGCACTCTTCAAGGCACTAAGTATTTGAACATACTGCCTGATCTTGATAAGCAAGGAGCGTAATGTTCGATTCAGTCAGGTACTCGTAAACAAACAATATTTTTTATACTTTTTGTTTTTATACTTAATCTTATAGATAACAACTAGCTGACCCGGCAGATGTTGTTCTACCTTTTTCAGTAGTTAAAGACTCTACCAAAGCGCCATCTATCGCATCCTAACATATTTATGAAACATCCTCTCGATAAAACAAATATATTAAGTGAATATAAGATAAATCAGTCATGTCTTCAGAAGTGACACGGTTTATAACAAAAACACTAAAGACTTTTATACAATACTAGCTGTGCCCGAGGCTTCTTTCACGTGGATACAGAATACGTGCGCGAATCTTCCTCTCCCGCTCCCGGCTATTTTAAAGACAAAAACACTTATTATGGATGTTCCTTAGAAGATAAACATATACTCTCGCGGACTTTTTTTTGGTCTTTTTAATGTCTACAATTATTTCGTATATTAATTTGCTATATTTCTTATGGTTTACTCAGCGTAAGCCATTTAAGCGTCCGAATTGATTCACCATGACCATTTTTTTTATTTGTGCGGAACCCTAATTACTTTTCTAAAAAAGAAGTAGCATAGGTTATGCCCGTTTTCACCAAAGTACCCTTAACATATCGCTAAAGTGTTTCCTATATCAGCTACCTAACTTATTTCGTTTTCATCTAGCTAAGAGGGCTACTTACTAAGGAAACACTTAGCTAAGTGTCAATTTTTATGTCAAGCCAGTTTTATTGTAATTTTTTTTTGTCAAGCCAACATTGTGATACACCGATAATTTACCGATATTTTTTATGAATTATTTATGATTTTTAAGTGATTAAAATATGTTATTATTATTTATATAAAGAAAAATTAATGCTGTTCCTTGGTTAGCGGAGCACTTGGGAACGGCAGGAGCGGTATGGCTTTTTAAAATGGTAATAATTCTCCAAATAAAGTTTTTAGGGAAAATAAAAATTCTGAAAAAGTGAAATTGATTTTATCTATTGGATTTGTTATGAACTCAAGACCATAACTCATGATGCATATGCGTAATTCGTTATTATTACTGAAAAAAAAAACCGATAGGTGGCGCTGTGGGTGAGTTATTGAGTGCAGGAAAGTGCATCAGAATAAGTTTGAATAACAGTCCAGTAAAAATATCTTCTGAAACATTTGCTGCTAGTGGCTACTACACTGATACCACCAATATCTACCACTGCAATATATCTCTATGTACATCAAGCCGATTTATAGGTTACATGGATTTGCCCTGACAATAATTAAAAAAAAAAACACAACATAAATGATAAACTAATTTAAAAGAAGGTAAATGTTATATGCTTAACGCACTGCATTTTGATAACCTATATCTAGGAAAAAAAAATTTTTGTCGTATTTAAAAGAAAAATATCCAGGCCTTTGTCAGTAAATGCGTTTCTTCTGTTAATTTCCCAGTTTCTTTTCTTCTTCTAAAGCTTCCAAGAACTAAAATTGGACTTATATTTTAAGACACTTAAAACGAAATAACAAGAATTGTTTGTAAAATAATCTTCATTTAGCGCTAAGGAGTCAAATTTCTGTTCCTTAAAATTTAGGTAACCCTTAAGTGGTCACGTCATTAAAATTAGGGGACGTTGGTGAAAACGGGTATTACTTCCTATAAAATCAGCTATCTACTAGTGAAAGTCCCGTTAAAATCGGTCCAACCATTTCGGAGATTTCTCGGAACAAACAGACGAACAAAAATTTTAAAAATGGGATTTTTGTTATAAGTAAAGTGTATACTTTCATATGCATTTAGTAAAAAGATGTTATTTTGACATTACAAACAGACACTTCAATTTTATTAACTGTGTAGATAATATTACCTACACAAACAAAAGTTAGAATAGCATTTACTCAAAGATAGCGTAACTATTTTCGGATTTCTTTGATAATATCCGTGAAATAAAAAGCCGTTCTTCAATTACTTTGGCAATGCATATAATTTAAACAACAATAGATTCTTAGTTAAAATCCACTAACAGTTTTCAATTTTAATCATATGTCACTAAACAAGTGAATAAAAGTAAGTACTTACTTATCTCTATTTTCTTTATTCGTGTCATGAGACGTAATTCTGTCCTTGGTAACAACTTTGGTAAGAGATAGTACACAGGAATCATTTTATCAAATGACAATATCAACGTAATATCATTTATCTGAAGCGGTCTTAATAAAAATAAAAAGTTTATATTGTTTAGTATTTAGTGCGCAACGAACATATAAAAGGGAGCTTCAAGGTTACAGAACTAGTGGATAAAGTAAAGGAGCCCAGACTGAGATGGTACGGTCAAGAACTCCGGCGAACAGATGACCATGCATTGAAAAAGTGCCTTTCCATGGCTACAAAGAAATATACATAAAATCAAAAGAAATATTAAAAAAAAAAACAATATATTATCGATGGTCGCGAATCTGGAATCGAGAGTCAGGAAAATGGTTTGCGGCACAGAGAGTTTGCGGTTACTTCGTTACTCCGCAGTTTATGAAACTTGCGGCGAATACGGTGTTTTTTAATCATTAAGGCTTTTTAAAAAAATAATTAATAAATACATATGTTTTAAAAATTCAGTGCCTAAAGAATAGTTTGCGTACCTATACTTATAAAACAGCTTTGGGGCAATCGGGTCATACTTCAAAACTGTCAAAATACTCTGAGATTTTTATTTCTAGTTTCTATAAATACCAATTTTTTTTAAATTATTTTATCTTGCCTGGAATTTTTTGGAGAATGACATAAGCTGCACAGTACACAACTAAATATCCGCAAACCTTTTTCCTGACTCGATTCCAGATTCGCGAATATCGATAATATGCTTTTTTTATAACTTCTAACTACCTAAAACGCCTTACCCAAATTCGTCACCAGCTCTTAAGCTATAATGACTTTTCTTATGTACAGACTTATTTCTTTCATATTTTATTTTCATTAGCATATCTATACTTTAGATACGTCGTGAAATTTCTATAATCAAGTTATTTGTCTTAGGGCCGATATATCCATCAACCGAATAAAGTTATCTGCCGATTAAAAAAATCAGCCCTTAGAATAGGAATTGTCCATGACCATTATCGATAATGAAATAAATTACCTACATACTTGCTTCATACTTTCTGTCGTGTACGTCAAGAGCCGCGCCTTGGATTCAATACGGAAATGATATTTTCCGATCATATATTTATGTAGGCGTTACTGCAGTAGTATACAATTTGCTTCTCTTTGGTTACCAAGATTTAGGGTTTCATTTACCGTACCGTGCGTTTGTAATTCTATATCATACAGTTCTTAGCTATAATGTAGCTTGCTTATTTTGAACGAAGTAGATTATAACTGGATTCCAGAAGTTTTTAATTTTGTATGGATATATGAAGTAGTTACTAGAACTATTGATCCGATTATGGAAATTCATTCACCAATTAATTATTCTTCATTAAAACTGAGTGATACAGGCTGATTTTATTGTGATAAAATTTTGTATTATATTTAACTCGACCGAAATCGCAGGCAGTTGCTAGTATAATAGTACCTATCTATACATATAAAATGCTTTGTCCTGAATGACTCACAGATCAATCAACGCACAGCCTAAACCGCTGATCGTAGAGACCTGAAACTTGGAGGGTGTGTTCTTTGTATGACGTAGGCATCCGATAAGAAAAGATTATCCGAAATTCTACCCTTAAGGGGGTGAAAAAGAGGAGCAAAGTTTGTATGGGACAATGTGATTCCTTGGTCCAATATACTTCAAATTTTGCACAAACCTTTTTTAACAGAATTGATGAAAGACGTCTTTCGTATTTTATTGTTATTCATCCCTTAGCGGGGTTAAAAAGGGGTAAAAGTTATTTTGGCGGTTATTTGCTTCGAAGTTGATATCGTAGTGCTTTTGATTTAAATTACATTTTATTTGGATATAAATTTACATTTTGCTTGAGGAGAGCTTGTGTACAAGTATTGTAGACGTAACAGTTTTCAGACCCACCCTTCTTGGCAGGAACAATGATTGGAAAGTTGATTAGAATCTAAAATTTCCGACCATAACGCTATCATCTTCTCTATTCGGGTTGATGGCCGCTGCAAAGCCTTAGACCTGCAAAAACCCGAATCTATAACACAATAAAGGTAGAATAGTCTGAGTTCTCGTCAGCTCTACAGCAGAAGCTGTCCAATAAGGGTTTGGAGGCGTGCAAAGTCGAGGAAGTATCCGACAACAATTACCTCGAGTCAGCTGTGTCAAAGTATCAGATGATCCTGTGAGTAGTTGGGGTGAAAGGAGTGGCTCTCCCTCCCTGGTGGTTGAAGGACTTGGACACCCTCAAAAGGGAAGTTACGCGGAGTAAGAAGAGAATTCATTGCGCCGCCCCAAGATGCATAAGTCCTTATGTTGTCGCCGATTACCGTGACATAATTGAGGATTTCAAGAGAAGGGTAGCGGATGTATATTTGCCACTTCCCTCAATCCTGGAAGACAGCAACTGTGTGCATACTTCGGAAACCAGGAATTGATGACTGTACCAACCCAAAGTCTTATAGCCCTATAGTCAAAGCCCTATATGCTTGTTGCCCGTGTTGGGGAAGCTCCTGGAAAAGCTCTTGGCTCGACGTTTGCGCTGGCATCTACTGCCCAAACTCAATGTGCGGCATAATCCATTTATTATGATATTTTATGATCAAATATGATTTTTTTCCCAGGAAGTACGGTCTAAGAGTTTAAATGAGATTGGGATAACATTGTACGAATTTTTGCTTACACGCGTTCGGGGCCCCTGTAGCCCGGGTGCCCCGTATAATTGATACGGCTGATATGGCGGTAGCTACGCCCCTTGACCTCATTTGAAGGTTTCTAAGCTTAAAGAGGTTATGCACTTTTAGGACACGGACTCATAAGGACGTGGAGTTCGAAATTTGAAATGGTAAGGAAATTAAACGAATCATTCCATAATTAAAAAAAAAAAAACGTAAAATCTATACTAATACTAATAATATAATAAAGCGGAAAAGTTTTTTTTTGTTTGTTTATACACGCTAATCTCTGGAACTACCAGTCGGATTCGAAAAATTCCTTTTTTATATGATAGCCAGACTCACGAGGAATAGTATAGGTTATATAACATTAGGCTACAGTTTCTAGCTAGCCTTAAATCTTCATTTTTGTTACTTAATTCGGAAGTCGAAGCCCTCGCGAACTGCTTTAGCCGCATGCGCTGGTATAATGGTTAATGATACGTCAATACAATGTTCTACAAAAATATTTGCCAATAGTTTAAATAGAAAAAGCCAGCGATAGCATATATCAATCTCTTATACTTACATGAAACACGATAAGGTATTTTGCAAAAAATTTTTGTTGAAGATTGAAAATTAATTTATGTGCATTATTCTTAAGCATGGCATATTAATCCTTACGAATAAAAGTTAGTTCATCATAAAGACAATTTATAATGAAGATAAACTTCGTCTTTTACAGCATATTATTTGGACGCATAGCTTGAGAGATAATACAAAATTAAAATAATTCAACACTCGGCTCGGTTCTATGTATATTGCTATAGACATAAGAGACCCGAGCCGAATGTTGAATTATTTTAATTTTTGTTAGCGGTGCGGCGTGTGCCGTGGAAGTATTATAAATAATCAATCAGTGATTTCTTCTAAATTATATACGGGTGTAACCGCTGGGCACAGCTAGTTATTAATACAAAAATGGGTCTGTTACTTTATCACGTTAAAACAATCGGACTAATTTTGATAAGATTTGGTAAAGGAAATTAGAAGTCCGGAGAAAGATGTCAGAGTAGGTACTTTTCTCTTTATAGTTCTTTTGGAATTCCGTAGAGACAATAGTGGCCAATACCGAATATTTAATAAAGTTTCCAGTAAATAACTCGATCTGTATCCAAGTGCGCGTCGTACATGCATCGTGTGAAAGTGTAATAATAACACTAAATATTCTCTCTCGAGTCTCGTGTAAACTAGCAATGTTATACGTCTTTTTCAGTACATTATATTAAAAATCGATAATAAAATCTTTAATTTCACATTTTTCGAAGCGCATAAAAGAATGAAATTGAATATTTCGTTGATAGTAAAAACCCGTTAGTTTTTGTTTTCTCTGACAAAAAATTATAACGTGGGAAGAACACTCGACTGTTTTCTGTATCAAGAAGTATCAAGTTAGAATATAATATCATCGTAATACATATTTTAGATGTTTGCTAAAATCTTATTATTTTTATCGTATCGTATAACATATTTTTTATCGTAGCATGGCTAGGTAACATCACTGTACCTGATGGTAAGTACACTGCGATCCAACAACATCATCGACCACCGAGGGATCTACATCCGTCGCCAGTCGACGCCGTCATGCCAGCCTGCTTAAATGTTTCTTCACGTTATGTTTGAAGGATCCCATGTTGTACGAAGGAGGAAACACTGCCCGAGAGACAGTTCCACAGCTTCACAGTACGCCAAGAAGGACTTCTTGTTCGTGCCGAAATGGATGTTATCCTAAAGCTGTGGCTTCGGAGCTCAGGGCGTGTGGTTCTGTTTTGAAGGGGAGAAGAGAGAATAAAATACATTTCGGTAGTAAATTAATGACTTTTAGATTTTGTGGGAACTGATTTTGGTTTGTGTTTCATTTTTTCTTTTAAATTTGTAATAAGGAATTGTAACTGTTTGTTTCCCTTGTAATGGTACTGGAGATTAAACTATGAAGTTGAATTGTAGATTTTACTTGAAATGGCATGTACCCGCTGACCTAAAATATGCTGTGTAAATGATTATATTATCTACTACAAACTTCATGTGAGAATAACACGCACTAAGTATAATAATATTTTAATCATGTACTGAAGCATTATTCTTATTTTTTTAATTTAATGTTAACTGTGTCAATCCATAATTCTGCCAGCGTCACGTAACAAGAATATTATTCTTGTAATTATTAAACATAGCTCTATAAAACAAGATGGCGACTCCTTAGTTAAAACTGTCCAGGGAGTTATTGTGGCTACTTAAAATGCATGTTTATAGTAATTATTTATAATTTACTTCACTTGTGCACAATAACCAAACAACATTACGTAAATTTCGCCAAAATTACACAATATATAATACTTATTATATAGAGTTAAATAACATAACATAGGGACAAATTTTCAGTCATCAGATAATTTTATTTGATGGATAATTTGACGTTTTCACAGATAATGTATGGAAAACCTGTTCAAATTTAAAAATACATTCTTCAGATAAAGTATTGTGTTGATTGAAAAATCGGCCCTAGAATAAACACGACCACATATCAAGATCCCACCAAAACCTAGCATTGTCATTCATTACCAGTGTGTAGTCTGTACACTTTGTACTTATCTAGATACGATTTTATAGTGATGATTTTTTTGTCGATTACAACAAACGAGCATACAAAACATCTGATGTTATGTGGTCACTATATTTTTATCTATACCTAAAAACCTTCAAAAGGACTGCAATCCTATCAGAGGTCAATCACTAATAGGTTACTAATCTTGAAGAGTAAGTTCGTGTCAGTACACGCTTCTCTTCTTGAAATAGTCGTGGCGATAGCGCTTCCGCGGCTCTACCTTGTAAAGGTCATTTCATCTTATAAATACCCCAATCCATTTCCTTATTAAAATCTGTGTGTATATTTTCACCTTAAACGAAGAAAAACTGCGATGGAGATAACGTATTTAATTATATTCTTAAGTATGTCTAAATGACAATGCACAGCTTAAATTGGTGTGTTTAAAAGCATTAAATCTTGCACAGGACTTCCTTTTATTACGTAAATGGGCACTAAGAAGGGATTTTGGAGAATTCATCGCCTAAGGGTGTTACAAGTTCATGAGATTCTGCCGATTTGAAATCTAATGAGGCATATGGCTAGTATTATAATAAATTAATAATGTTTATGAGCAGCAGCCCGAATTGCGATCATTAATCACTTAAACTTATAAATAAGGTATTGTAACATAGGTTATATTGCGTTGGTAATAATTGTATTGAAAGTATTATTCAAGTACACGTAATTAAATTGTATCGATTACTAATCACGTGGTGGCGGTTACGAAAGAATAGCCGTGTTCGGTGCGTAAGTACATTGCAGACAGCACTATAAAAAGTTTGCTTTCAAAAAAATTTGTATGTAAAGCCGCTCGTGCACGTGTTACAAAATTTTCACAATTATTTATTACTAGCTGGTACCCGCGAATTCGTTTGCGTATTATTAGATATACACAGATAGAACTCGGAACACGACAAACCAAAAGAAAATCGTACAGGGGTTTATCACTGTTTGTATGGTATTGTCATTATATGCCAATATGAATCCAACACATTAACCGTCCCAATATACCTTACAACAGTACCAACAACAAACATACAAACTTTCCATTTATTATATTTTTAAGATAACACTGGTTAAACTATGACTTTTACCGGGATAAAAAATACCCTATGTGTTATTCCAGGGCATAGACTATCTGTCTGCCAAATTTCATTCAAGTCCGTTCAGCCGTTTTTGCGTGACTGAGTAACAAACATCCAAACATACACTTTAACATTTATTATATTAGTAGGATTTAAGTAGGTACTTATTTTATTGCGAGACTTTCTTGAGCTGCGATTGTCCTTCTTATGTTCGTATTTTTGTATGATAATGCAGATAAGATGCGCAATAACTCATCAAACTTTTCGACACACATTTCAAAATATTTAAAAAAACTTTTGCCACGGTGACAAAAATTACCCGTGTGAGGGCCGTGTGTGCTAGCTCTAAGTCATTGATATAAAAAAGAAGACAGACTGTAATGGATAATAAAGATATTTTTATTTTGGCCCATATCTTTATTGATAATGGTGCCGCTATGGCCTTGTGCACCTTCTCTTTCTCGTAAATTTACTTTAAAGATTTCATTTTGAGGTTATCAATATTTCTCACTCCTTTAAAAACTCTTTGGCTCCCTTACTTAACAAATATGTACGTGAAAATGGTATACATACAAAATGTATGCCATCATCGTGAGCACAAGTGCTAAGTACAGACACATCACAATATTATAATTTTAAGTTTGTATGTATTGCTTGAGCAAAATAAATTATAATACTGGGTATCCAAACTGATTTTAATAATAACAATAAGGTCATATTGATAAAAGGTCACATTGATAGATTTTTTTTTTTTTCGAACTGCTCTTACTGTTAGCCTGAGGGGACAGAGGGCACTCGTGTCCGTTCGGACCCTAATTACGTATTTCGCAAGAGCAATATGATACCAGAACACGCTTATCGTTTGCTTTAAAATGGAAAATTCCCCATAATGTACCTAACATTATAAGAATCTGTCATTTTAAATACTACTTTTAGCGATTTCTGCTATCGCTTTGCTCTTGTAACATACGTAATTAGGGGAACGATGCCAACTACCATATATATGGCCAAACATCGTTATAGTGACTTACGTCGGTGCATATCATGTCAAGCTCAGCAAACATATATTCAGGTACCTATAAATTTTACCCTTGGGGTATTTATAGGTCGGTATGACAATTGACAACATATTAT
The DNA here is from genome assembly GCA_033032175.1 of Saturnia japonica. Taxonomy (NCBI): domain Eukaryota; kingdom Metazoa; phylum Arthropoda; class Insecta; order Lepidoptera; family Saturniidae; genus Saturnia; species Saturnia japonica. The sequence continues at coordinate 10,186,755 of CM065325.1, forward strand.
AAACATACATTCAGCGCTCATCGTCTATCTCGATTTATGGCATAGTTCTGTCCCTTTCTTTACGCGTAGCGTTGTTTGACGAGGTAAAAGTATCTTGCTTTATATTCTTTTGTTCTCAGGACAACAGGTACTGTTGATTTTAGTGGTGGGCGTTCAAGAATGATTTACATAATCGAGACATTTACTTATTACTAATGTTGATTAGTAATCATTAATAGTAATAATAGTAACTATGTACTAATTTTCATATTCAAATATAGCATTACTAATAAGTATAACTAATTCTCGTTCAGTCGTAAACGATGTATTTATGGAACTTTTGTATGACAAGCTAAAAAAAGGTCTTTCAGTTGCAAACGAAGAATTTCTTTATAAGAACTTGTATGATGACTGGCTAAAAATTACCCTCTCAAGGGTCGACTACCAACACCAATACATAAAATAAAAGAGTAAAGAGTCGAAATCTGGACATGGAAGATATTTGAGAAAACATAATACGGATGGGTTTACAATCATGGACAGAACACATTTCGATAGTATTTGATCGCTAGGTGTTTGAAGCCAATCACGCAAAAACTACTGGACCGAATTTAATGAAATTTTTTATGATTATAGTTTTTAGTTTGAAGTGTCTGAAGGTACATTTAGGATGCATTTTTACACGTACGGACATTTGTATGGTCTATACATCTCGATTAGGTTATGTTGATTTGTCGTTATCTCTTTCCCTCTGACTGGTCTTGAAATATACTGTAATTGTCATCAGATGAAACGGCATCATTATATAAAAGAGGACGTATCAACACTTACACTTTCGTCACTGTGTATTTATTATTAGTTTAATACAAAACTCAAATTTCTCTTGATGACAACTTCTTATTAGATCAGTAGGGTTGGTTTTGTCACCTACTTTAATTTCCATAATTATTAGTACTTATGATTATGTGTAAAAGCTGTCCAGTGCAAATATTTCGCACATTATAGAATCTAAACTATCTAGCAAATATCATGTTAGTTAAACAGATTGCTTATAGATGGCGCTTCCTACATCTTAGTAAAATAATTAATATACATGAACAGATTGCATTCTTAATGAAAAATATTTTTAATAAATAAAAAAGAATGCATTAATTTTAAACTACTTGTATATTTTCCGTCTTTAGCGGGGTAACATAAGGCTTAAATGATATTTGAATTATTAATTTTGACGAAGAATTAACAGGGATATGGTGCTGCCATAAAAACACCATTGAGTAATAAATAATATATAGTTGTTTGTTTAATAATATGACCTCATATTTCATTTATTGAATACTTTAATTAGATCATTGATTTTGTGTTGGTTTTATAATTATGACTGGCCTTAATTTCCATAACTATGTATGATTATGTCTAATCTGTTTTAAATTGGAAATATTATGCACATCTTGAATATTGGTGGCGCCCTAAATATATTTAATTTATTTATTTACTTAGATCGCCAACAGAATCAACATCAACACATCATCTTTAAAAAAAAATTATGCAGTACAATATTTTAATTAAATGTGACCCTAATTATAGGCAACGATTTTCATTAGCATCAATAGATGACATTATTAATAAAAACTTTTTTAAATACATTTTTTTACGAAAATATTAATTTAAAACTTTTTTTCGACTATAGAGAAGAATATCATAACCTTTAAAATGATGTTCGAATCATTAATTTTGATAAAGAATTATCGGAAATATAATATATAGTGTTGCCAGGAGAGAAAAAAAACACCTCTGAGAAATAATAATTATGTATGATATTTGGTAATTATTTCCAGGTCTGCTCGGCGGGCAGTACGGTCCTGGGTTTATCACTGACGTGGTCCGTGAGATACGCGACGCGGCACGTTTACGGGAGGAGGCACACTACTCAAGGGTACGCGCTTTAGTGCTCGAGAGAACTGACGTACGTGATTTTTTTTTTAAATCTTTGTAGGTTTAACTAGCCAGTTGGGCATTAAAAAAACCCACCACCATTTAGTTCCAGAGATTAGAGCGTTCAAACAACCAACAAATATATATCTCGCGATTTTTATACTACTTACTATAAATGGACGTTGGTTTATATGAAGGTGATAAACTCGAACACCGTTTGACCGATCATCAGCTGTTAGTCGTTTTTTATGTTAACCCTAAACGCGATGAAACGCTGTGATCGAGTTATTGACTTTTTTCTTTTTCATTTATTAACAACTTAGTTGGCAAACAAGCAATAATCATTTTTTTCATAGTACCGCTGATTAGCTGGAACAAAATTGCTTTGTAGCATTAAAGTACACATAACACAAAGTTATTTTGCTGCGGTCTTCTGTTGGGTGGAGATATTCCACCAGTTGAACTGTTCAAAGTAGAGATTTCCAAAGAAATTTCTCTGTGCCCTGCCTCAATCTCTGACTCTCTCTGAAAGGGAAGAATAGCGTCGGACCAGCTAGCTAGTCCTATCGTATAATAATATACTAGATGTGTCTGCGGCTGCGCTCGCGTGAATCGTGCTACTTCCGCGCCTGGTTTTTATAAAGCAAAAATGCTTAAATAATATAAAAATATATCATGTATAATATAAATAATATAATTATATAAAATATATTAAATTATTTAGTACATTAATATGATATATATCTTATGGTTTACTCAGCGTAAGATATTTAAGCGCCCGAATTGATTAACCATATCCAGTTTTATTTATTTGCCTGGAACCTTTAATTTTTCTAAAATAAAAGTAGTATAAGTTACTCCTTATTACATTAGCTACCTGCCATTGAAAGTCTCGTCAAAATCGGTCCAATAATTTCGAAGATTACCCGGAACAGACAAACAAACAGACAGACAACAATAAAAAAAAATGTTTTTTGTTATACGTACCGTATTAATTTCATATGCATTTAGCATAAACCTGTTATTTTGACATTACAAACAGACACTTAAATTTTATTTATTTGTATAGATAAAAATCTTGTGTGTGCCTGAACGATATGACCGATTGAGTTCATATTTACATAATTGATATATTTGATTTATCGAGACGATGCGATGGTTTATAGATTATGTTAAGATCTGACAGATGGCACTGTGGTCGTGACATTAACTACTGGGAAGAGCAGAACAATGTCTGCCAGCCCAGCTAACAATAATAAAAGTATTTTATATACTACTTAAGTAGTTTAAATTGTTACATCAAACATAATAAGAAAATTATCTGAACAAATATTTATGTTTAATAAATACCCATTACGAGGATTTTATCAATGACATTTCAAGAGAGTTCAAATAAACACATGATCTGATAATAAATTTTAACATTTAACCTTTCTGCTTATTTTATAATGTAAGTTATAATATATTACCTACGCCCCACTCCGTAGATTCTTCCGCCTTAACTTTTCATGCCTATGATAACTTCTTGCTTACATATTGCGTTTATTGCATGTTGATGTGTGATGTTAGCCTATAAACCTTCCTCGATAAATATAGGCTATAAAATACAAAAAAAAAAAACAATTCTGAGTGGTAGTTCCTTCACTTCATTTACAAGCAATGATGGATCAGTTGGTAGCGTGTACGGACTCCGCGTCGATTGACGTGAGTTCGAATCCCTGCAATGAGCTTTAACTTTCAGTGAAGGAAAACATCGTGATGAAACGATAGCAGTGGTAGGGCTTTTTCTAATGCCTGGCTAGTCACCACTTTCAAATTGAAGATCTGTCGCCAAACACTAATAGGTGTGCTCCGGCAGCTGCACTTGACAGCCAGTCTCATGGAGTAGAGTAATACATAGGAAAATGAGAACCAACTTTTGCTTTTTTAATGCCAGCATGTTGAACGTAGCTCAATCTGTTAATCTTGTTCCGAAACTTTTTATAAATATGTACGCATAGCTAGCTAGTTATTTGCGTAAATTAATAAGGAAAAAGAATATATAAAACATAATGAAACGCACAGAATTATTGATTGTTTTTATTATGTTTGTGTTTAATATCATATAGCTTAACATATTTTTTCACTTAAACATCCGCATCGTAATTAAATTTCACATAAAATTCGATTGATACAACTATAATGCACCAACTATAAATAATAACATTAACTGATATATTTTGAAACAGTCATATTAAAACATTGTTATATTTATCACAATAATTAAAAGTAACAAATATTTCGATAACACTCGCACAATTTTTCATTGACAATGACAACTGACATTGAGTAGGGATGGATCGTGTAAATACACGTATAAACTAGACACTTTTATTTCGATACCAATTATTTGGGCATTAATACAATGTGACCGAGTATCGAGTAAGAATCGGTGAAAAGTACATGGATCGATACTCGCTCATAGCAGATTTGAATTTCACATTAATTGTGAATAATTTTCAATTCTTGAAGGATTTTATATTATGCAGTGAAAGCACGATTAGAAGTCTTAACAACCTCTGGTTTTAATTAAAAGTTGACATTACAGTATGTGACGTCATATTGCATTTGTTCATTATAATTGAACCCATTAGAAAGATGGGAATAGGATGGATTAAATTAAAATCATTTTCCCACGATGTAGAATCAGGCACCAGTGTTCTATACATAGCTGCCACCTTTGTACATAATAAGAAGTTGTTTTGAAATGTTACCAAAAAGGTCACTGCTTCAGGAAATTATTTGTTGAGAAAATATTTTTTATGTAATTTTTTTTGAAAACGATTACCAACTAAATCAGATTTTCTTTAAAAAAAAAAAGTACAATTATGTAAGTAATGTTGCTCTTGCTACCCTAGAAAAGCCCTAGAAATAAAAATCTATAGAAGTATAAGTATAGTGGTATTTTAAGTGGTAAATTATCTTGGAAAGTAATTATTTTTGTGAAGCAGACTAGAAATCAGAATTATCGTAAAAATAAAATACTTTCTGTATTGTAAGTTTTACTTGTCTTTAATTCTTAGAAAAAATAAATTATACGATACAAGTAAGTATCGATTCTTTCCCACTGCTACGGTATCAAATAAAAGTATTATACTTGACTGGTAGGTATCGTTTCATCCCTAACATCGACAGTATAATCGATTCCGTTGTGCCATCTTGTGAGTAAAATAATTAATATTTGATCCAATAATTAGGAACACAACTATGAGATGGCGAGATCAAAAAATTGATCTGAACAAAGTAGTAACTTTCCTCCTCTGGCCAGTCTTCCACTAGGCTTAGTGTGCTACTATCGTCACTTCAGATCAGGTGAGGTTTTGGTCACAACGCTAAAGCGGAGACGCCCAAGTCAACCTCACCTGCACGTGGTGCATACTGCTGAGTAACGAACGAGGAAATGTTGGTAGCGGAGTGGTAAGGCTGCTTTGTCCGGTTGGTTCGCGACCACCATGCATGCACCATGTTGCGTTTCGGGATCAATTTGTGCATATCCAGTTACATTTATACAGGCCTGCATGACATCGGCGACCTTCGATGGATTACGATCTCTCGGTAGTCGCCATTGTGTTTGGATTGTACTGAGATTACAGTCAGGAACAGTATTATAAATTTGCCGAGATGCTTTAATAAAAATAAAATCTCTTGAGCTTTATATTATTAGTATAGATGTACTCCCGGAAACATCTTACGTATACAATATACGACTGATAAATTATACTAAACTAGAAAAAAAGAAAGTCCGTTTATTAACCGACCTTTTTTTAAGTCAGTTAAATAAAACTGGGAGGTTACTCAATTCGAATGAATATTTTTTTAATGAATCATCATCATCATTTCAGCCGCAGGACGTCCACTGCTGAACATAGGCCTCCCCCATAGATCTCCAGAGCGACCGATCTTGTGCGGCCGGCACCCGACGGCTCTCAGCGACCTTTATTATGTCGTCTTTCCATCTAGTGGGGGGCCGTCCTACGCTGCGCTTTCCGGTGCGTGGTCTCCACTCGAGAACCTTTCTGCCCCAACGGCCGTCAGTTCTCCGAACTATGTGCCCCGCCCACTGCCACTTCAACTTACTTAATCCTTTTGGCTATGTCGGTTACCTTAATTTGTCTACGGATCTCCTCATTTCTGATTCGATGAATTTTAATGAACATTTTAATGAATGTTCAGCCATAACTTCTTTGTTTTGTTGGATAGGGGATACCTCAAGTGTGGTCCCATTTTAATTTCATTGGCATTGGACATTTATTTTCGGAGATACACCAGAAAACTGCCCTTTATTATTAGCTAGCTCACCATGTACTAGCAGCAAAATGTCAGTGTGCATTCAGCTGGAAGGACTACTACTATATTGTTTATAATTATTATAGATATTTAACCTACTAAATTTGCTCTTATCAAGAAACAAGTAAGACACATAGATATACAGTGTACCATGTATTTCTTGGTTCAGCTCGATAATGTTATCATAGTATTTTGAAGCATTCGAGGTTTTTTTTAAACTAATAATAAAAAAATAATATGTATATTATATATTTTGGTGCCTCTATTCAAAAATATCAGGCGAATAAACAAATCACATGTCGCGACGTGCGACATTTCAAAATATCTTGGCATTGGTTCAAATTCCTATGAATTGTATTCGTCTCCTCTTACGGGTCAATGAACTATCTAAATAAATTTAAAAAAATCTCAGTAACTTATAACGTTTAGACAAATTATATTTGATATATCTATATTGCCTCATTAGCCTAGAAGTCATAAGCGCAACGGGTATGCTCGAGGTCGAGGACACAGGAGTGTTCGATTGTGTGTGTGATCGAAGTTCGCCCCCTATTACATGGGACCTAAAAACTTGCTTGGCGAACTATGGTTCTACATTAGTACACCTCTGCCTAACCCCTCGGGTATACAGGCGTGATGGTATATGATGTGATATCTACGGACGCTGGGGTGCGGAAGAGCTAACGCTTTTGAGTCTTATTTTTTCTTTCTGGCTTTCTGAGTCGTTTGAAGGTCTTGTGTGGAGTGGCACTATATTTCGAAGGAGCACATGTGCTAACATTTTCGTGGTGAGGCTACTTATAAAATCTTCAAGCTAGTTGTTCGTATCTGCTTATTAATGTGCGGTTACCGAGCACACCGTTGCTATCGCGTCCAACCAATCATGCAGGCATTCCACAATCACATCGATGATTCTTCGACATATTATGGTAAATAGTAGCCGGCCCTTGTAACAGTACAGTATCTGATTTTATATACGGTACAGTAGTCTAAAAACAACAGCAGATTCCATCGAGAGTTGTCACCGTCATGTCGTCTTGATGGAATGCTTTTTCACACCTCGTTTGAAGGAGCGAAAACGTTTACTGGAAGAACGGTCCATATTCGCACTTAATAACTCAGATAACTTATTATAACTAATAACTTATTTTAAATATTTGTTATTCATTTTATATTGTCATTCGTAACTAAAATTGAAATAGCCAGTTAATATATTTGACATAGACCTACTTATGAGTTAAAACGGCAATGAAAGAATATAAAGATTATTATCGGATATTAAAAGCATTAAGGTTCGCATGTCATTACACCGTTAGATAACGTAAAATAATTTGCTGATATGTAGTAAGCTGATATTGATAACATATTCGGTAAATGATAACAGATCACTGTGACACCGATAATACTTTTACGTCATAACTTCTTTGGCGTTTAAGATAAAAGTTATATATTTATGACTGAAATGTGCAGCAGCCGGCTTCGAGCTAATTTATATTGTTAATCTACTTAAAAAATTAAAAGAAATAAAAAAACAAGCTTTCAAGAATAAAAGCTTTAGTGTGTCAACTATTAAAGTAGAGGGTAAATTTCTCTCTACTTGAGCCACTTTACAGAAGATCACAGCCAAATAACCTTTTGTCGTGTGCCTGCGTTGTGTAGGGTTTCCAGAACTCTCTGAAGGGCAGGGGTTACAAGGTTGGTAACGCGCTAGTGTTACCTATTTCTATTACAAGCGTTTATAAGCTATGGTGGCCGCTTATGGTGGTCGTGTGCTTGTTTGCCACTTTTTTAGTATAAAAAAGGGTTGATTATTGTAGTGAAACAAGTACTGATACAGAATAGTTCTAATCTGGTGATTTGCATGGATGATGTATCTGACAACCGTGAGAATTATGACGAGGGAAACATATGTTTAAAGTAAGAAGAAAATTGTATGAAAAAAAAAACAATTAAATAGAGTGATTACAAAATTTTTAACTTCCCGGCAAAAAAAAAACAAATATGTGTGCGTTGTCCAATAAATTACACGAAAAGACCAATGAATTAAAGTAGGCTATGCTATGTTATGATCAATTCAAAACTATATTCAAAGAAATTGATAAACATATTACTGCCCTAATAATCACAAACTGTTAAAGTTCAATGTACCAACAATTATTATAACAGGAGATATAACTATAGAAGTATTTTCATATTCCATTAGAAGTTGACGTATAACTTGATATGGCAATATTTTGGCTAAGCTAACCTACCTTTCGAAAGCTTTAAATGTTTTTTGAATATCAAAAGAATACTTTAATATAAGTGAAAATTTGTAGTAGGTATTTATCTACAACTAATGCATATGGATGTCTATTATTAATGGTTTAATTATTTTGTTATGTCATCTAATAATTCCTATGACAAATTTTAAAAGTTCAAATTATAATTGTCTAATAATGTTGATCAGTTAAGTTTTTAATTATGAAAGGTCTTTTCCAAATTTGAGTAAAAGTTTGAGAGTATTCCTTAAACTGTCGACCATTATACCATTTCCATTTCTTTATTTTCTCTATGACAACTCCTGTGAAAACTTGAACGAGCGTCTTTTTTACATTATCTATGCATTATTTTATAAAAATATGACGTTTACACACGTTCAAGGTTATACCAGAGTCGGAGAAACCGTTAGGGGTGGAGCTATATCGATAAACGTAACACTGATAACAGACCCGATATTTTTTTACAAAATGTAAGAAACTAAACCACACTAATTGTACAAATTTATTAACTAATATTATATTTCATTACAAGATGTTAAACGTATTAATTCTTGATTGATAATGCCAACTTCTTCAAAATTTTCGAAGCTGTTGTAAAATAAGTAGGTATAGGTAGGTACTCGACAATGAAACGAAATAATTATAACGACAGGTAATCTTTATTTATTTATATTTGAATGTTTTTGTTGTATTTATCTTTGTTCAAAATATAATAAATATATGCGATCGATATCATTACTTATTTGGTCACAATACTACAACTATCAAATTAGAATTGTCATCGAGAAAATAAAGAAATGGAAATAGTATAGTGCCTTTACCTTAGCTAATCGCAAAACGCGATCGTCGTTTTGAGTCACCGTGAAATGGTTTTCACGATCGGATCCGGTTAGACACTTGTTCTTTAAAATCGAAAACAGATATCCTTTGTAGTTAAAAATCACAGATCTCTATAGTAAGTAGTCTTCTACATTGAATATCTTAAACAAGCTTCATAATAATTTTTATTTTATGAAAGATGTTGTAGGTAGAATGAATCTTGGAATACACTATTTTTGATATCAAAGCGAAATTGACGGTTGAAAAATCATAATAATTTAGTGGTTTAGAATTACTAGCACCGTTTATGCCCTAAGACGTCATTCTTAAATAAAACCCATATTATTAACGCCGATGGATTCCACACGATCCGTTCCAGTATTAATGCAATCATTAAAAATATGTTTTTTGTTCACAGAATAGTTTGGCATCGTCGGAAATGAAATATATGGAGAAAGCTCTTGAAGAGATCAAGGTATGGTATATTATTATATGACTGCGCCAATCTTCTTTGTGTGTTTCACAGTACGACGAATTTTCAAGAAGAAAATGCCTTGATTCATGTCTAATTCTTTTTTATGGCACATTATTTTTTACTATTTAAACTTTTTAGTTGTTAAATTTATTGTCACAACGCCATCTACTGACAGTAATGTACATTTTAATATTCTGATAAGTGCCATCTATTATTGTCAGTAGATACTGTTTGCAACCATGAACTACTTCAATACATAAGATACATTTTTTAGTTATGTCGCTAGATAGAGCTGTACCCAATATAAGGATATGATAATATTTATATCCTTTTACTTTCCTACATTGATTTTCTAAAGCAATTGCTTTTTTAATACTTTTCTTGTGAATAACTGAAATAGTAATTATTGAAAACAGAAACTTTAGTCCGTATCAAAAGTAGAATTCAGTTTCGGAGGTATGCCACGATTTATTTTACAAGTCACAAATAGTTTTTTATGTATTTGCACTTATGTTTGTTTTGCTCACCTCGATTCTTTGCTATTAAAGTGTGTTTGCATTGCGAGGTGGGTGGTCTGCGGAGAGCACTCGAGGCCTCGCTTGCGCCTTTACCTCACACTTCTGTCCGTCTCGTGCGTGATGCGAAACGAATACAAGACACGGTCATGACGTTGCAAACTCTTATACAGAAATAACAAAAAAATATATATAATAGGTTATGATAAAATTTCACTTAAACTTAGGATCGTAATTTTACATAAAAATATTATAGGTATTATTTTGTCTTCTTAATATTAACATTATTATTTCCGGTTGTTTATCATATGAAAAACTAAATTGTAACAAAATATTAAATTAGTTTTTTAACTGTTATTCGATATTATCATTGCAGTAAGGTAGGTACAACAAAATAAAGTCAGCGTTTTATTTTAGCGTTCAACTCAGTTTTATTAACGTAATTATATATTTGACTTTTTTGTTGATAACTTAGGAAATTAGGATTTGTTCTGTAAAAAACTAAACGTCTAGTAATAATTATACGAAATAATAATAACCATGACAGACATCACTTTCGCCTTCTAAACGATATTACTTCATTTATTGCTATCGTTTTTAAATAATCGAACGAATAAACTGAAGTGACGGAATCCTCATACGAAATAATAATAGTATGACAAACATGACTTTAAATAGCCTTATAAATTATATCATTGCAGATATACCTATATTCTTAAAATAATTGAATGAAACAAATGAAGAGACTGCTACATCACCAAGAACGATTACAATAACCAAATATATTTTGCTATAAAAAAGGCAGGCATATGCAGTGCTTGAATGTAAAATTATACGTGCATATAAATAAACTCCACATAGATTTTCGCAGTCGTTTGTACCCGTCAAGGGATTATAAAATCAACGTGGGCCTAAACGCATCGATTCAACTTTACGGATAGCCTCCTGTTACACCGTTATTAAAACTATTCTCGAAGCAGCTTTCATTTTTACGTCATATTTTTTGTTACATTTTTAGCAGATTTATAAAATGAAAATCGTATCACACTTGTAATAACACAATAAAATCATAGAGTGTATAACTCTAATGTGTTGTTATTTAAAATAAAAAAACTTTTTGTACAGTGCTTAGTGAAATTGTATCAGTGATGAATTAAGTAATGATGGCTCAGTTGTACGGACTCCGCGTCGATCGACGTGAGTTCGAATCCCTGTAATGATCCTTAAGCTTTCGGTGATGGAAAAGATTGTGATTAAACCATAGCATGGTGGTAGGGTTTTTCATAATGCTCGCCTGGCTAGATACCACCCTCAAGTTGAAAATCTGTCCCCAAACACCACTAAGCGTGTTCCGGTACTTGAGAGCCAGTTTTCCTCTAAGCTTAGCGTGCTACCATCTTGGGCCACACTGCTACACCTATAACGATTAAAAAAATTATAATAATATACAAAGATTTACAATGATAATTTTTGATTATTGGTTAGTAATAAAAAAGTTCACACTAATTAAAGGATATATTAATATTTACACCGACAACGAACGGTTTGAAGACATCCTAGTTTGATAGATATAAAGATAGAGATATAGATACAGATAGAGATACAGGGATAGAAAAACCCGAGTTAATAGACGCGTTTTACCTGAAATAAAACGCATATTAAAATACTTCCCTTATTAGAAGCTTAATATTGAAAGCAGCGCATCAGTGTTTCCGTTGATTTCTCTTTCTACCTTGTATAGGCGCCTCTCGCAGGAAGCTTTTATATATATTTTTCACAGAAAAATTTGGATATTTTAAAAGACTGAGAAAACTATTGTCACATGATTAATCGTACAATTTAGTGACGTCGGCATAAAATAAGTTTGTTGTTAAGACTTGGCATTGTGTCAATATAAATTACCTGAGTACATGTATACTCTAAAGAATACACTTGTACTTAACAACCAAAATAACAAGGGAAGTATTTTAATATGCGTTTTATTTCAGGTAAAACGCGTCTATTAAACTACTGTCCGTTATTAGAAGCTTAATATTGAGACCTGTTTGTTATCGCCTGGTGAACACGCCAATGTGATATGCCATAGTGGGTATATATCTATACGCCAATATGATAGCTGAGGATATAGGGAGTAACTTAGGCTACTTTTATTTTAGAAAAAGAACTAGGGTTCCGCACAAATAAATAAAAACTGGTCATAGTGAATCAATTCGGGCGCTTAAATGGCTTATGCTGAGTAAACCATAAGAGATATAGCAAATTAATGAACTACATAATTATAGGCATTAAAAAGACCTACAAAAAAGTCCGGGTGAGTATACATCTATCTTCTAAGGAACACCCACAATAAGCATTTTTTTCTTTAAAATAGCCGGGAGCGGGGGAGCAAGATTCGCGCGGACATTCTTTAGTCCACGAGAGCGAAGCCACGGGCACAGCTAGTGTATCAATAAAACAGATACACTTAGTGTGAATATGATCTCGAAAGATTTTTTTTGTTTTGAATCCGGGAGTTATCAACTTTTGGGAAATTGTTTTAAACACTTTATATGTTGAAAATAACACCTATGATTTTTTTTTTCATTAACACACTACCATAAAAAGCGATTTCAAAATTAAGTTATTTTGTATGTTAACAGTGACAAGTTTGACATGGTAACGTCACGTTTTCTAATCGGGTTTTGAAATCATGTGACTCAGACAAAAACATTAATTTTCCAAAGGGAAAATTAAATAAATAAGTATACAATTTATTTTTCCAAATTTGTATTGTTTTAGGCTTTTTATCTATAGACCAATATTAATCAATAATTTACTTTAATTTTTAAACATACAGTCAACTCGTGGATTGGAGTGATGAGTGAACGAACAATTCAGTTTAGCAAAATTTAACTAATATACACGTTACGTTACACGTCCGTGTAATATTGATTCTGCGTACAATAGGTAACTTTTTATTTTGTAGTCTTTACTGTGTCCCCACATCCATACATTTGAAATATGAACGGGTGTGCATGGTATGTACGGGGGTGTGCGGGTCGGGGAAAGCGGGTTCTGAGTAAATATTAGCAGATGTAAGTGGATGGAGCTGCAGCCGCTAGGCGCCACCCCTACGTGACGTCACTGCCGCATGGGGGTTTGATTCTTGTACCGGCGTTGTTAATTTTTAATGCGCGCGGTGAATTATTATAATGAATTGCAATGTCTTTAGTGTGCGTTCCGACTTACATAATTTTGCCAGGTATTACTTTTAAAAGAATATTACGTGCTAAAATTTATCCTGAAAAAACTTATTTTATTAGAAAGGTTTAAGTTTCTTGCTTGTAGACTTAAAACTGATCGAACTTAAAGACATCATGAACAATCATAAGATATCAATAAGACTCATAAGCCCATTATAAGATATAATATTAAAATCTGTATCTGTAGCGTTGTGAATTCTCTGAACACTCGTTTATTTTTAGCAAGAATTAAGAAAATGAATTCGGTAAGCCGTATTCAAAATACCACTTATTATCAATTTACGTTATAAAAATTGTTTTTGAATACATTTTCATTATTTTATTAATTTTCATCTGACATATGATATATTTAATATTCCCTCCGCTACCTTTAACTTTTTATACCAGGCAAACAAGCGTACGGCCCTCCTGATGGTACGCGGCTACAGTATCCTATGAACGGTTGTAATAACACAGGTATCACTAGCTCTAGCCCTGGAGCACAACACAAGATTATTGGGCTGCGATCTTCTGTAGGGTGGAGGTATAGGTACCACCAGTCGGGCTGCTCCAACTAGAGAGTAGTCTCCAAAGAAATTGCTCTGTTAATATCTCTCTGATAATTTAAATTATACTTTTTAATTATTTTTTTTTAATTATGTAAGACATAATATTCCCCCGCTCCCTTTGTAACTAAAAGTAAGAAAACTTTGAACACTCCCTGATACATTATTTTAAATGCTAATTAATATAAAGGCTTACATGTGAATGGTCCGCGTAGACGATGTTAGTCCATATCGAGTTTACTCTTACAATTAACGCTCGCACAGCACTCGGTATGTAATGAGTTAATTGAAGTGCAAAAACCTTACTAACTTGTTTAACACAAAGGGTTTAATGGGTTCAGTCAGGTGCACGAGAAACTGCTCGTTGACTATAGATTTATTGTTCAACTAAAAGTGCCCTACGGTATCATCACCCGTGTTAAATTTATTGGCCTATAGCTTTCTAGATTGCCTGACGTTCATGCTTATCACTTCGGTGCTTAGGGTCACTAACCTTCCTTAATAAATGGCCTATAAAATGCAAAAATAATAATAATAAATAATCAAATCTAACTTTTAGTGCGAGATAACGAGTTTTAAAATAAACAAAAATATCTTTTATACTTTCTCATATTATGTCGTTTCTATGTCTGTATATCTACATAAAATTGAAGTGTCTATTTGTAATGTCAAAATAACAGCTTTTTAATAAATGCATATGAACGTTTAAACGGATACCTATAAAAAATCACCCATTTTTTAAATTTTTTGTCTGTCTGTCTGTTTGTTCTGAGTAATCTCCGAAATGGTTGGGCCGATTTTGACCTGCATGTAGCTGATATTATAAGGAGTAACTTAGGCTTACTTTTATTTTAGAAAATGAAGTAGAGTTCCGCAAAAGTAAAAACTGGTCTTGGTGAATCAATTCGGGCTCTTAAATGGCTTTTGCTTCGAGATATAGCAAATTAATGTACTACAT
This sequence comes from Saturnia japonica, assembly GCA_033032175.1. NCBI lineage: Eukaryota > Metazoa > Arthropoda > Insecta > Lepidoptera > Saturniidae > Saturnia > Saturnia japonica. The sequence continues at coordinate 10,201,807 of CM065325.1, forward strand.
AATTAAATAAAACCCACAAAAAAGTCAGCGAGAGTATATTTCTAAGGAACACCCACAATAAGCGTGTTTGTCTTTAAAATAGCCGGAGCGGGGGATCAAAATTCGCGCGTGTGCCATAATGACGGCATTATGTAGTCTACGTGAGCGAAGCCGCGGGCACGGCTAGTCGATAATATAACACTAAATTATTTTTATGATCCTGTCTGGATTTCGTTTGTTCAACGCACCTATACTCAGGTAGGTGCGTTTTCTTCGCTCATAACAGACCAAACTAAAACACTTGTTGCATAGTTTAGTTAGCGATTTCATATTTTCAGATAAGTTTAACAGTTTCACTTTTAATAAAGGGAATCGTTTGTCGACACTACCCGGCGAACCTTTCGCACGAATTATTATTTCGCAAACTACTTTGCTAATCACGTCGTAATTTCCTCTTCATTTTCAAATCTAAAATTAATAATACACTTTTTTCTGAAATATATATACGAATTATATTGATCCAAGTGACTGAAATAACTTTTAACTTACCTTTGCAGTATAATTTTCGTCAATAAAATCAAACGAACATAAATTCATCCAAGTAACTTAAATCACTTCAGCGCTAATTATATTATATTTTTGATACAACTTCAATCACTTTTGCATAAATTTAGTTCATAGCCCAAAAAGTCATATACATAACTAAGTTTTTCCAAAAATGTTACTTGGATCCAATGACATTCTTTATATAATATAATTGCTTAAAGAATATAATTGCTTGGATCACTTCTGTTTTAACTAGCCAAATAGTAGTTTATTATAATTATCAATTAATCACTACCCCACAAAGCATAAAGTGATTTCTAAGTTCACTAATGTCCGATGACACTGAAAATATTAAGGTAAACCATAAAATAAACGATTCGTGATGAAATATTATCTAAGCTCTATCTAAAAGTATCTATAAATCACTATCTAATTATCTATGTAAAAGTAATTTAATTTAATTTAACCTAACCATGTTAATTTGTCGATAGTTTAATTTATTATTTTCTTGCATCTACAACAGTTACTCAGTATAATTATTAAAAGTGTTATACATATGAATAATTTTACTACAAATACTGTTTATGAAAATGTATATTAAGGTGTGCAAGAGATATGCTCTAACGAAACTCACGGAAACCACGTTTGGGCAGCGGCCTTAAAATGTTGCTCCAAAAATAATAATAATACGGTATCTACTTAAATTTAACAACAACGGTTTAAGATGCGTAGCATAATGCTACGTTTGTGATATAAGAATGCCCGATACTAAATATTTTTCATAAACAATTCTGATTTTGGTATGTTAGTAAAAATTGATTCACCTTTAAAAGTATTTCATTCTAAGGACTTCGATGCTGATGGTAGTTTTACTTTTCTTTTACATATTTCTGTTTAAAGCGGTATATACTTTTCACAAATACTCACGAAAGCGGAAGGATGAAAAATGATACGTCATTATAAAAACAATTTCTTTATTAATAGATAAAATAATGATCTTAATCGTTTTGCACATAAGTAAAAAATTAGGGGTTGAAACTGTTTTAGGTCCCTCCACTAAGCTTAACGTGTCCACTGTTTTGGGCCTTATCGTCAGTTGAGATTGTGGGCTTAACCTATAAACGTTTAAAAAAAAACCATTTTAAGTGTATTCTTAAATAGTTACGTTAATTATCGATTAAATGCTTTTGAATTCAAAAGGTTGGCAGTAAAGATAGGTTTTAACCTTAGACTAGCATTTTATAGGCCATAACTTGCGCGGTCAGCAAGCCGTGTGTAGGAATACATTAGCGGGTCCCAAAACTGCTCTCAGCTGTACACTCTTCTACACGACCACCCATAATATTATACGTATCATCACGGCATATGCCTCCTGGATATACGCAGGTTTTATATTTCATGTCAAGAACTTTATCGTGAAACGGGTAATTTGTGCACACTTTTCATTGTAGGTAGGTACTACAGAAAAATCAATAGAAAAATTACAATAGAGGCATATACCGAATCTTAAGGGATTCTGACTACATATTTTGTTTCATAGTTGACAGGCCTCGTCCACACCCTACAGTTGAACCGAAAGGTTGCGGGTTCGATCTTCCCACATGATTGATTTTTATGTAATGAACATAACCGTCAGTTTTGTGGCTGGGTGGATAACTTGTTGGGTTCGCGTCACATCCCCTCTGCGTGAGGGATGGGGGGGGGGGCGTGACATTTCCCGGTTTGGACGAGCTATTTTATCACGGCCGCTTGAGGTGCTGGGTCTTCAAATGAAACACGAGCTCTTCGTTTTACTGAGGCGTTCGCAGGACGACCAATCGTCTCTTATGTCGTAGCTGTGTACCCGATGACTCGAACCGTACCCGATACGATTTCTCCGAGCTTAAGTAGTCCGGAGAGTTACCGTATACAGAGCCTCTATTTTTATTCCATTTTTTATATCTATTTTTTACTTTGGTCGCCGTGTTTGCCGCTTTATATTTATTTCTCCATATAAGTTATGTATACAAGTTACACATCAAATTGTTCCTTATTGTAATTCCTATCTATTAAATATCAATACATTACCTACTTTTATCACATATTCCATACACAAGCACAAACAATAGAAATTACGGCGGTTTCACCGTGTTTCGATATTACATTAAATATGAAATCGTACATTTTTTCCATTTAAACTTATTCAAAACATTTTATCCATTTTGTCGTAATTCTAATGGTATACATGTTACACATAATACATAAGCACCTATATAATACATAATACATGACACGTAATTCGTAATGTAGCGTAGTTGCTAACATTTTCTTTATAAATGTATTTCGTTTCTTTATATTAATGTTACCTTACTATTCTTAAATATATGACACATAATAATACATATATCAGTCGCCAAAATAACTTATAATTTATTTTAGTATACAGAAAAAAATGAAGCACGTCATCTACATCGATATAGATTTTTTTTAACTAACTGAATATTTTAGAATAATATATAATTGTTTTTCGTTTTGTTATCTCTGCTTTAATTTGGCCATCCGAGCTAAACATAGCAAGTAGCTATTCAATATTTTTTTTTTGTTTTTATTCAAAAGATACTGTAATATAACCTCTTTTTTGTATTAAAACCTCATTCCTAATTGATTTGTTTCGATAATGTCATTGTTTCAGAGTTCCCTTCGAGCCTCTGAAACGGATAAGCGACTTATGATGGATCGCATTATAAAATTAGAAGACGAATTACGTCTACTTAAGGTCACTAATGGGTAAGTTATCTAAAAAATTATTGAAATGTCTCGCAATTTGTAGTATTTTAAAAACTTTCCTGGCTACGTAACTTCGAACCAATATAAAATCGGTAACACAATAAAACGAGTTTTGTCGGTAATCATTAAAAATAATGTTATTTAAATCACAAACAAAATTAATCTTTTCTTTTCTCTAAATGTACTTAATCTATGAATTTAATAAAATTGAAGTATCTCTTTGTAATGTCAAAATAACTTATTACTAAATGCATATGAAAGTAAATGCGATACCTATGACAAAAAAAAACCATTTTTAAAAATTTTGTCTGTCTGTTCCGGGTAATCTCCGAAACGGTTGAACCGATTTTGACGGGACTTTCACTAGTAGACATTTAATTTTATAATGAATAAGTCCGGCTATTTTTTTAGTAAAAAAGCAAAATAATTAGGGTTTCGCGCAAATAAAATAAACGAAAGTAGCAGTGTAACTTAGGCTAAATTTATTTTAGAAAAAGAATTAGGGTTCAGCACAAATTAAAAATATGGCCAAGATGAATCAATTCGGGCACTTAAATGGCCTACGCTGAGTAAACCATAAGAGATATATAAAATTAATACAAAAAAGTCTGCGAGAGTATTATAAAATAAGTTTTTTTGTCTCTAAAATAAACGCGAGCGGGGAGCAATATACGCGCGTGTGCTCGACCGATGGCATTATGTAGCCCACGAGAGTGAAGTCGCAGCCACAGTTAGTTAGGTATATATATGTAAATAGTTAATCAGTAAATCTAATAAGTACCTACACATTGATCTACAGAATTGATTCAAACGACAACAAAATAACGAACGGAAATTATGAAGACGCCGAAACTGAACGTCTGCGTTTGCGTAAAGAAGTTGCCGAGATGCGTAAAGGGAAGCAAAACGCAGAGGAGCACGCTTACAAGTAAGATGATAAGGTGACATTATTAGTGTAAAAAAATGTGTAAATTTTTCGGTACAATTTTGATATCTGGCCTAATAATAGTAAACAGCTTACTTAACGTGTTGTAAATAATGAAAACTTTTTGGAAGTAACTTCTAATAATAGCTATTGGTCTTGTTAACTTTTAACCTTTTTGAGCGGCTTAATGAAATAATTGCATACGCTGAAAAAATAACACAGGCGTCATCTTAGTACATTTTGAAGTACATATGTACATCTGTATGAAAAAATATCAACGCTGTCAAGTGGTCTTCCTTCTGGTTTAATATTTATTCAAATTACTGTTGAAATGTATCGAACGCTTATTATGACATATGACTATAGTTTATTCCAAAATGAATGCTACGTATCTTCTTAAAGATCTTAAATTATTATAAATGATCAATTATAATAGCAACAGCAACAAATATAATTTTAATTTGATACTTTAATAATAAATTCACCGATAACGAATTTTTGTAACAGAAAAATCATTTTTTTTTTTACGCTAGTATATTTTTTTAGGTAGTAACCAAATAGGAAAATAATTATAATACCTTAAAAATAATAACATTTTATTTGTTATTGATTGCATTAATGCACCCCTACTTACAGAAATGTACGGAAATGTTGTTTGTTTTTCATAGCACCTAACAATATGTATTACTCAATATCTACTATCACGCATGTATTTTCATTATTTAATACTTAGTCGATTCATAAAATGAAAATATTTGTCGGAGAGAGCTTAAGATTAAATCTATTCCAGACTGGAACGTTTAGTAACGCAGCTACGTTCAAAATTCAACGGTCTCCAATTAATAACCACGAACGGACCCGAATCTCTGCCGAGCGAACCTGAACACGAGACGAACAACCGAGCTCGGCGAACGAGCGTCAACTCGACCAATAACGCGACGGTTGTGTTCGGGCCTGTTACCGACTTGTAGCGAATGGAATTCGGACGCATCATCTGCATCCTTACTGCCGATTTATTCTGGTCTATATTCTATAAGATTTCCAAGAGGAGGTGGTTTGTGAATTTTTAATCTATAAGTATTATCTTAGGACAAAGGAATTGACGATTTTAATCTAAAATAACAAGGATGACATTTTTCTATGCGCCAGTTCTTTAGAATACTTTACCAGCGATAATTGGTTATATTTCGTTTTTTTTTTTAATTAATATAAAGGCAAACAAATTTTTAATTAATATCAAGGCCAACGGATTTCATGTAAATTTGGTTTACGTCAATCAAAAAATTAAACACACTGTCAACTTTCTGCAATTTGCTTGATAATTAAAATATTCGAAGGACTTATTGAAATATATACCGCATATAATATGTTAATTTGAATCTCATCGCTACACTATTTTTATTGTTTTCTATTTAACGAATTACTTTAATATTAAATGCAATAATTCGCTGGCCAGAAATATTTTTGATTTTGATAATGTTGATTTAGTGTCTTTTAACGTTTAGACTTTTAAGACATCTAATATTCATTGCGAATAGCTTCTGATAGAAAACGTGTACTGTACATTTTAAAAATCTAAAAATAGTAAGTATTGTATTGGTAATTATTATAAACAAAAAAACAATTCGATTTTTTTTTTTTTTTGTGTCAGTAATCATAATTTGGTGCTTATTTAGCTGGTGTTTGTTTTTCTTTGACACATAACACCTATAACATTTCGTCGTTACACCATAATGAAAGTATATATTAAGATATTATATTACCATGATGCTCATTTTTGTAACATTTGTGATGTTTTTGTCTCAAATTTTGTTTATAGTTTAGAATTTTAGACGAGTACTAGTTTAATACTTGCTAATTGTGTTAAGTATTATTTCTTTCTTCATTTACTGTATTAATTGTTGTTATCCATATTTTGAAAGTATTTATATTAATTAATCCTTCTATCAAATGATTTACAACTAACACATAAACTTAATCCTTTTCCATAAAACATTAATAAATACCTTTTTTTTCAATCTTTATATTGTATTGACAATCACACATTACATCTCGTTACAGTGATGTTCTGTTTAAAAAAATATTTGCTAATATGGCTACTGCGCTATGCTACGGGCGGTCCTGCCGCGAAAATAAACCGCTCATAGTTATGCCTGTTATATGGAGTGCAAGCGTCAATTTACTCTCGGCACTCCGTTGATAGTGTTGTGCAGTACAATGAACTGAAATTATGCTCCACGGCTTACTGCCGATTTCTGCGGCATACCCGCGCGGCAAACACGCCGAACATGCCGCCGGCATAGTGTGTCGGTATCTTTACGTTGATGTTGTTTATTGAAAATGATCTTCACAATCAAACATCATGTTGGAGTTTGCAATTTTCAGCCAGTTGGCTTTTGACACCTTCCGATTATATTGTTTGATATTTGTTGTTCATTTTTCGCCAATGTCTTCTTTGGTTTTATACATTGTACTCTTACCGGTGGACTAACCTACGCTTTGATCACTCTTCGCCTTAAATATCAGTTTAGTTGACTTTTACAAATGTACGCTATTTCGTATAAATCAGGGGTGTTGATGGATCTACGTAACCGTAATTAATACCATCGGATATCCCATATAAAAATATCCGACACCGTAACTGTATACGATATATATGTTTAGAATCATTCCGGACAAGGACGCAGTCGAATACCAAAACATACTTAAAAAATTAAGTAAGTAATAATTATCTAAAATAAATTTAATATTGCTCATACATATTTTTAAATAATAGCTATTTTCCCATATCGTATTATCCATGTGATAAATAAACTAATTTCATATCCGTATCCAAAACTGACTAAAATACTCTTAAAATATCTATATCCAGATCCGGAATCTCATGTCCGTAATATCCCTGATATATATATAATATATATATAATAATATAATATATATATATATATATATATATATGTATATATTAAGTTTTTTTTATCTCTACTATCGTCCAGGTGGTGGAGGGTTAAATCATTACTCTGCAGTCTTTAAGCCATTTATTAATTTATCACGTCCCATGACGCGAAATATCATCGTCACCCGTGTTCGAACAAAAGAGGTCTTTAGTATTTCGAATACAGCCACGAGGTAAAGGCATGAGAAGGCAAGCAAAACGCCTCGTGTGCCGTAAGGGCTATTTTTAAACAAATTTTATTTAACGATTTAATTTAATTTGACAAAAATTAATAAGTTGTGTATTTAACATTTTAACAGACATTCATTTGAAGCGAGCGCAAGTATTACATAGTTATGAGCCGGATAACCGTGTGCGTACCTGTATCCGCGGATATTCGAAGGGAATAAATATTCATATCCGTTATTTTTTTTGCGATCTTAAACGTATCTTTTATACTCATTCCTTATAAGGAATTTGAAAGGTAGCAGTGAAAAATATTGAATTAAATTACTTTTATTTGTTACTAACTTAGAATATGTAATATAAAAATAGCAAAGGTTCACTTTTAAATTCACAAAAAAATTGATGTGCCTTACACTGCCCTTAACAAATCGTGCGCACAGTACGAGCATATTCATGTTTTGTAACTTTATTTACGCAAAGGGTTCGCTAACTATCGGTCCAAAGTTACAAGCGCCTTCTGCATACCAAACGAAGTACGAAATTTGGGTCCGTATGTATTCGTAAATCGAGACAGCAATAATCCGTATTCGTGTCCCGTGTCCGTATCTGCGGATATACATGTCTAAGAAACCGGCACATCACTGATATTAAATTACAATATGAAAAATTGCATGTTTAATTATTAATAAATATTCAAGTATTGTGACGTCATGTTTTTGAAAATCCTAACGTGTTTGTTTTTATTATCGTTTGCATGGTTTTTACTTGACAGTGTTGGTGTAGGAATTAAGTCCGTCTTATATTTTTATGTTTTGTACTTTTGATATCATTTTTACAATATTGGATTAGGTACGTAAGTATTTTATGTTAGTGTTAAAGATGTGTTATTTGTAAATTGTCTATTTAAACGTCCTAACTTATACAAGGTAAATTAAAGTTACTATTGTTACTGGTTGTCCACGAACATCTTTGCTTTTAAGATCCTTCTCTAAATAAATATGCATTAAAAAAGGATAGACATTTAACAATTATTATTTGGTAATATTGATGTATCTAATATATTTTAAATGTTGTAATAAATTTCAAGATTGTAAAATTTTTGTCGAAAGTATGTACTTGTTTGATTTTTAAATTAACCGTGATTTTGTACTTAGATACCGAATTAAATTAGGTACATTATAACATATTTTAGGCTAGTGGTGTGTTTGTTTGTGTGCCTGTGTGCTTGCTCTCTGTTGCTATTTATTTAAATCATATTTTATTAATTGCCTAATTTGTATTTTAGGCGCTAATATTGAAAATTAATACGAGTTTTAAATTAATTATTGTAATCAATAAAGTAGACTCATTCGGTAGAAAAAAATAACTTACCTACATAAGTTCAAATATATTACTGAATGTAAAATAACTTACACTTACATATTAGTGATAAATTGATAATGGCATAATAATAATGATTAGGTCTATTATACTTAAAAAATGTATATAATTTTTCATATATTCATACTTGCATCTAACGATCAATATTAAACACTTTAATATCACCTAAATGGTTATAACTTACAAAACTCCTCTTGAGATTAGTATCTAAATAAGAATCAATATGTATTTGATTATATATAAATAAGTGATATCTTCACCTACATAACCTGTTTGTCTACTAACCACCGACATCTTAGAATAGACTGATTTCACTAATTTATTGACTTACTCTTAAGTAACATACCAAATTTAATTAATAAACCTTATGTTTGTACTGTAATTAGACCGTAGTGATCAACTTATTTAAAATCTTGTTCTGTATCATTAAATTTATGAGTAGGATTTTTGGTCTTCATTTTGAATCACCAGATTTTAATTGATTTATGTTAATTTTCTATGTTAAAAATTGTGATTTTTTTTAAATTGGTACCATAAATATAATTATATTAATTTAACCTTAATTTACGACCAAAGTATAATATTTTATATGAGGATTCGTATCAAAATAAGTACATTAAAATTTTCGTTTTAATGAAGGTTGAATTCATATTAGAACAAGTGATAATCGCTTATAGTTAAATTAAGACGTCATATATGTATAATCTTTATAGTCTGTAGTTCCGATATACCGTTATAAGATATATACTCATATATATTAAGTAATTTGTATAAATTTTACTATGTCATAATTTTTAATAAATATCAACTCGTTCAGAAAAATTGTATACCAATAGTGAAATGTTTCTATGCTACCATTATGCTATAGAAATTTGAATTTAACAGTATCAGTACATGGAAAAAGGAATTATAATGTTAATAATAAAAATTAATAAGCAATTATATTAAACAAAGAAGACCCAGTTGCAAAAGTCCCTAACTCCAAAATTTGAAGTAAAAAAATTATATATTTGTAGCCAAAATTACAATTGAAAATATTCCTATCAGGCATATAGAAATAAATGAAACTTCCCAAAAATCTTCTTCTATTTTTAAATTAAAAATGTATGCATGCACAATTCAGATATATACTGTATAACAGGGGTGCTCAAACAGTCTATTGGAAGAGCTTTCCAAGTCGATCGCGGGAATTACCGAAAAGTATAATCGTGAAATAGATCCAAGCTACCGTTATTGTATACCAAATATAACTAAGGTATAGTAAAAGCCATTTGAGGTTGGACTTTAATACAGCTACCGCTGAATAAGCTATATCTAATGCTGTAAACGGGTTGAGGAGGGAGGGGAGGAGGAAAGGTAACCCCCTGTGAAGGAAAAAGTGCGGAAACAAATAGTTTTTGAGAAATTATTGTTTTTTAATTTTTAGGTTTTATCTTTAAATAAATGACCATTATTTGTCATGATTGCTATTATGATCACAGTTCAAACCTAACCTAACCAATTTTATCACCATAACGGAAAAATGAGAATATCTCGCATAAAACACAAAATGTAACGTAAAAACGCAATAATCGTTCAAAATCTTTACCTATCTTTAAAAAATAATCTTTATAACAACTACTTAGAATTGACATTTGTGGAATGTCAGATTTACAAAAAAATGTAATGAAAAAAAAATTATTTCTCAAAAAATATTAATTTCCGCAATGTGAAATTTTATGCTTAGCATAACTTTGAAGTGATGTAATTGTAAAAAAAATGTGGAGTCTGAACTCGACGGTAGCGATTCTAAAGTTGGGCTCAAAATTTCAAAAGTTTTGAGAAATATTTTTTTTTTGTTTTTACTAGTAGTATGGAAATACATAGAAATATTTTGGGTATAAGTTTGAGTAACCCAGCTGGTCTACACGTTATGACGTTAATGCAATTATATCAAAAAATCTGTAAGTAGACTTAGGGACTACTGCACTGGTCATTCAATTATGTAATTTTATGAACGATATGACTAAATAATTAATGGTGCCTTATATATGAAACATGTCCGCCCATCTTAGCGTTGTTGTAATATTATAACGGGTATGTACTTAATGGTACATATTCAGATTTTTTTATTAACGCCGTTTTATTTGAATATTTTTGACAAAAAGTAACATTATGTTGAAAAAAATATCAGTGTCTTTAAAAACTATCCATCGATCGATAACAGAAATTTTGAAAGTTGCAGTTGAACTAGGAATCCGTTTTTTTTTGTAATTACTTCCTATGGCGCATTTAATAGAGGGTAACGTTGAGATCTGCGCGCGCATTATGTGACTGAAGTGCGACATGATGAAGTTAGCCATTAATGGTATTAATGGAAATCCATTTTACTATAGTCGAACAAGTTCGTGCGCGACCGTCCCATGTGAGAGACGTTGGCGGGGGCGAGGTAGCATGACATACGTCATTACAGTACACTAAAGTAAACAGTATGTTGTCTGGGCAGTGTTCTTGAAATAATTACCTAAAGCCGCTCGGTTGATAAACATGCACTAAGGCTACCCTCTGACTGTATTTATTGGGTTACCTACTTACTTGTTTGATAATGCTATGTTAAAATGTCATTATTATCTTTTCACTAAAATATATTATCTTTATAAATTATTTCTACTTGGGTCTTTATTCTAGTTTCAAAAGTGATTGTGGGGTAGTAAAAAGTGAATGTGCATTTTTTACTTACAGTTTAATAAATCAAAAATAATTTAAATTTCTAAGAAGTTAGTAATATAATATTTCGCCATTAGTTATAAATTGCGTAATCGTGACTATTGTGTACTGAATTTTACCTAGATAATTTTATCGACGTAATACTGTTTACTTCAGTGTATTGCTCTACGTCACGCAGTTGTACGCACTTCCCTTCCTCGCTACATTACTTGAGCTCGTTGTCGTTCCCGCCAACTTCTCACGGAAACATAGGAGGGTCGCGCACGAACTCGTACGTCTATAGCTTTAATTTATTTACATAATAGTCAGTAAAATGAAATCATATTATCTTCGTGATGTTGGCAAACGGAATAAAAAATATAAGTTTGTTACGTTACGCCAAAGAAGTATAAGTATTATTATTATTCTAAAAGGGGGCTGGCTATGCAGGCTTATGCAGTCATGTATCACTGCGGCCAATGAGATCTATTGTGATTGCCCCACGCTGCTAAAGCTCCCTATCCAGTCCTATAGTCTTTATGTACTGCAGGATTTTTTAGCGGAGAGCAACTGAACTTCTTTCGGGAGCAGCACGTGCTTACCTAGAATCGGGTTACGTTTAGGTTTTAGTGGGTTATATTCACACAAGAGGCGCTTTGGCGTTTCGTCCAGAGTGACCGTTTCAAAATTATGTAATGTACTAATAAAATGTCTGGCCAATACTAAAATATAATTGTATGTACTAAAAATAAACTAACATGTTAGGGTCATTATTTTAGTTGTTTTTCGAGACAAAGTTTAGTGTACTAGCCATATAAGATTTGTTTCGTTACTTCAGCAGTGTCGAGGTGTTGTGTCAGTGTTATACTTACTTTTTGGTGTTACAAAATTTTAAAAACAAAAAACATTGTAAAGTTTAAACTGTTTATTCTAAATCGATGCTATAACATTTGTAGCAATTGGAAATGTAACACACTAGGTGACAAAAAATAAACTTAGTAGATATTGCTTACGTATACTAATATGGGTCCTGTTTTCGTATCAACAACTATTGCTGATAGTCATGGCCCAATAACTGCTTTACATTATTACTCTTGTGCATTGGAAATGAACCACCACCATTGAAGCACTTTACAACCACCACCTACAGAAATTTTTATACTTCTTGATCGTCCTTCATTTGACGTATCAACAATATTGCTCAACTGGCCCAATAGCTTGCTTTACATTAGTTATCATCTATGTACTACGGACCACCATGAAGTAATATAACCATTTAACCACACATGAAAAGCTTTCGTCAATATCTATCTTGATCGAGCCAATACATTTTAACGTCTGAAAATAGTATCATCTTCAATAGCTTGTTAGTCTAGTATCATCTTGTTCGGAAAGTAATCCTATAACATTTAACAGACCATGAAAAGCTGTACTGTCAATTATCTAAATTTGTGAGCCAATACATTAACATCTGAAAATAGTGTCTCTATACTAAAATGTTAGTCTATACTTGCCAGATAGTAATCCTTATAAGACCACAATGTACTGTTATTGTTAAATTGTACCAAAAAACACTTAAAATTGGGTTTTATACTAAAATAAAACTGAATAAATTTCACAGACTCCTGATTATAACAGTTTCGTTCGCACTTTCGTAGAATCTGCAATCTCTTGCGCCCTGGACACCGATGTTGTATAGGTAACTAAGTACACACAACACATTTTTTTATTTAGGACTTTATATAATTTTTTTCTAAAATCGCATCAGAAAAATCTAGAATTTTTTAATTCCACGAGTGTTATCGATCGATTGGTGTCATGATTTATATGGATATATAATTTTTTCACTTATTTACTTATCACAATATGTTATTGACTGTCAACCCGCTTTAATTTGAAATACTCATTTTAATCAGTCATCTCATATTTTACTTTCGTAATACGTCTGTTAATAAGCCATTGTGAATTTTTATTTCAATAAATGATTATTTTAAAATTTGGTTGATTTGCTTTTTTAATATCCTTGATTGTGCAGGTTACATCGGTGAAACGTAATTACCTAAATCGGGATTTGCAGATTTATTCCCAAATTTCAAAAACATAACTTATTTATTTGTTTTTCTAGGTATTTAATTTCGTCAAAGAAATGATATCTATCTAGATGTACAACAGATAAGAGTATCACGATTAGCAGGTTTTTTAAGGTACCTATTCTGTTAAAATGTACTGGATTCTACTTTATACTTGATACTGCGTGGTAGGACACGAAAAATGTGTCCGACCGGATCGCTATCATCATACACCAGGTAAAACATGGTGCCGGCGGCATGGTGCAAGGGGGTGTACCACACACCCCCCTGTCGCGAAAGAAAATACCTGGAAGAGATAAGGTTTTTTTATTCTTATTAAGTTACTGCTTCAATAAAAACTTAAGGAATCTAAACTGTTGTTCTTCGTACAATACATGTTTATGTTTATTTATAAATTATATTTAATTAGTTAATAGTAGGTATATTGTGTAGATCCTGATGCACCTCCTTGAAAGTAATCCTTTAACCGCACATGTGTAACACCCAATGATTAAGTAAAAGGTATAGACAGGTCACCTATATTTTCACAAGACAAATTGCACGCTACGGCAGCGAAAATGAGACAAGTAGGTATACCTTTGTTTCGAGATGTGTAGTGTGGGTTTGCCAACTAGTATAGTTTTAAAGTGCCACTTATGGAGCGTATGTAACGCCTTTTTACCTATTAATGTCATTGGTAACACCCGCCATAGTGGTCCGCTTAGGCATGTCACGTACTCGTTTCGGAATCAACCGGCGCGGCGCGACGTATAGACAGTAATACCCGGCATTAGTGTATTGTCTATGATACCCAGTGTATTCATGCATGTATGGTATGCATCTATAGTCGACTGAGTCACGACCACGATGCAAATGGTGAAAAGCTCGCCATATTAAATCTCTTTTGGTTTGTCAGGTTTCGAGATCAGCGAGTATAGGTATATACAGCTGTCGAAATGCTGGAATATACTGTATTTACCTTCAGTCACTGTCGTCACTTTGCTGTACTACTATGCAAAAAAGGAACATTTTGGGCGACTTACATCAAAACAATTTAAATTCAGTTTTAGCTATTCACTACAGATATGTCAAAATGTATGAATTTGTCAATCTTAAATATGATTTAAGGATTTAGTTCTAACAGTCCTACGTATTTCTTTTTTCCACAATAGTACCCATGTAGCTACTTAAGAATGTTTCTAAGTAAGAAACAGAAAACATTGCTCATGCATAATTCATTAGGTATTTTACAAGGGTGAGTTGTCTTTAGTTTAATAATGACCAGTTCAATAGCATTTTAACCCCAACCTTGCGGAACTAATTTATTCGAGAGTGCAACAACACTGCATTGTTTTTGTTATTTTTCATCGTTTTCAATAAAAACGCGGGAAAGCGCAAGGGCCGCGCACACGCACAGCGCGCGTGCCGGTCACGTGCCGTGGCGCCATCTTGCGCGATGGGTGGGAACTTCCGGCGGGATACGTCACATACTGTATTGTGGGAAAACTTATTAAAGGTGTCGTAGTCGTTAGTTGGAAATGGAATATTGACACGTTGCTGTGTTAATAAATGTTTATGTGGTATGGTATTTCCGCATTCCTGTTTAACAGATATTGCCACTGCTAGGTTCGTCTACGTCGCTTACTTCCATAGCTTAATTTCTTACAGTATTTTGCTGTAGGGATTCAGCAGATAAAGGTAGATACTATATTTATATTACAAAAGCTGCCAGTTCCAGCAATCTACAATATGAGACCCCGTGAATCACTAAAGAACAAGTTCCAGGAATTTAATATTTTAACTTTGCCGTCCCAATACATACTTAATAACTTAAAGCATGTTCGTAAAAACTTTGATAAGCTAGATTAAGTCAAAGACCAGTAAATACTAGAAATAAACATAAATTAATTATACCGTGTTTTAGACTTAGTAATACCAATAAAAGTTTAGTGTTAGGTTCTTTAAAATAAGATCCCAAAGCACATTACTGATTTGCCGGACAAGTTCAAGGACTACGTCAAGCAGGTTCTACTATGAAAGGCTTAGTGTGATATTGCAGATTCTCAAGCATGGCCGACGAGCACGGACAACCACGCACCGAACATTTAGGCTAAGGACTTGTCTGCGCTTCCACAGACGACACTCTTCCCGTTCTCATTCACTCTAACCAATTAGTATATGAATCGTTGCTGACTGTAGCATAGTTTATACCATTGTTGTCATCAACATAATTATTCATGTGTTAATTATTCTGTTGAATAGATAAATACTCATTCTATTCTATCGCGTCGGTGCGGGCTGGTCACCTTTAGCGCTTAAATTGAATAAAGAACTTTTTGATTTTGACATTACTTCCATACAGTTTAGCTTTTTAGCTACATTAGCTGTCTACGTAGATAGTTTATATATTGAACTTGCTCTAAATATACCTACCGCGAAATTATTTACCAGAAAATATTATTGAAATATGCAAAATTGGACACACAGCAACGCGAACACTTTTAAGGTGGAAATGGTATGGCGGTCGTGTTTCTACCATAGATTTAGTATAGTAAGGGAAAGTGGGGGAATCCATAACACCTAAAGGAAAATTGTAATGAAACAGCGGAATTAGGACACATAATTACTTTTATTGCATCTTTAGCAAGTAATATTATCCAAGTAACTACCACAGTAAGAAACATTTAAATTTTTTAAATAAAAAATTATGTTTTAGCAAAGAAACAGAAAGAACTCTTAGCATTCGATTTTACTCGAAATTAGTCTGATAATACCATATATTATATATACTACATCTAAGGGTAATACTGTACACCAAGTGGGATAATTACAAATCAGAAAGAAAGAAAGCGCATTTACTTGATTTTGAAAACACGAAATAATTAACACAAAACACATTAAACACGAGATTACAATAAAGTGGTAAGTGGTAAGTGGTATTTTATAATATGGCAACATTGTCAAAGGACCTCAGCTCAGCATTTATGCTATAGCAAAATTTTATAGCGCTGTAGTGCCCATAACACTGGCATCTCCTACTAACATAGTAAAACATATGTATTCGGGGTTACACTGCGTTCGTGTTTTCCTCAGTTCCCTCCGGAGACCAAATCGGCATACACTAGTTTTCTTATTATTTTGTTGATTTTCTTTGTTATATGAGTTTCATCCAGGTACAGTATCCGTAACTACATTTTACATTCGTTTTTCAAGGGACTTTTACATACTTATTCTATAGGCCAATGTTTAATAATAATTACCAATTATTCTTAAGGAAGCCGAATCATATCCAATAATTGCCGACTCCAAAGAAAACGAAGGGTGCTTAATTATGTTTACTTGACTACCATACTATTATTTAAATTGTGTTCTTAAAGATTTTTTAAAAATTAATAATGAACCTTAACTTTTATAAAACACAAACAACTGCCTGCGAGTTCGTTTGCGTTAATTGCAATATAAATTTTAATGAAAATTATAAATAACCAATAGCACTCATGGATAATGTACTTAGTTTCTCATTAGTGAAGGTATTTCTAGAATCGAAACCAGAGATTACTGTTGTGTAATTTTTAGTAAAACCATTATGATTCTTCATTACAATAAAACGACTCCATCGCCATATTTCTTATTCACATATCTGACATTATTTTACAAAAGCATAGTCTTAAAACTAAATTTCATAAAATCATAGACTAAAATATGATGGTCATTGACTTTCATTAATAACCTCCTACAAACATATTCATAATTTTTTTCTTTATAACTATTCCATAAATTTAACTTCCAATAAAATTACAGTTAGAACTATGAAATATTAATTAAACCGCACCGCGACAAATTGGACCCGGATCAATTGAGGAGCGACCGCTAAAACCACCCAAATCATTACTGAACGTGAATTAATCACACTTGTGGATTATTTTAGTGACGAGTTGTGTCGATGTTCAAACCAGTTTAAATATGATTAGCACAATTGGCATAGTCTAGCAGGCTGATTAAAATAAGAGGAACATAGTCTGATTTTCATTAGGAACTACTATATATTATTGATTGCTTCTTACCGCCCTCAAGTTGAAAATCTGTCGACAAGTACCTATAGGTATCTTCCGGCTATTATACTTTACATCGATAATATTGTCATGAGATTATGTTACCAAACGCTAAAACTACTTATAAAGTAAGTACTTGGTAAATACTTATATAATCAAATCAATATTACCGATTTCTTTCAAGGCAACTTAGCGTTTTAAATTAAACTGATTGAAGCTCAGGTTTATTATGGCTATTTTATTTTTGCAGTAGAACTGTGCTTTTGATGTGACCATTTCAGGACTTAGCAGATATCATCTTTCCTGTAGCTAAAGTCGCTGACGCAAACAATCTTGCTAAACTTAAGTAAGAGGTGGGGCACGGAGAAATCTCAGAAATTTCTCTCTATTTCTGGCAGCTCAACTGCAGATTCTCCACTCTGCTGAAGAAAGACGATAGCATCCAAATAATCTTGTGCTGCGTTCCCGCGGTGAGTAGGGTTCTCCTCGGGTAAGGGAGGTTCAAGGTCACTTATCACCAGATGGACCCAGTTAAGTGCATTTAAAATATTAGAAATAAAACGCAAAGTCGAAATAAAAAGTTGTGTTTAAAATACTCGTAGATATAAAACAAATTTTTAAACGTATTTTTTATATCAATTTAAAACGAGGGACGTCCCTTTGAAATGAATATTGTATGTTGCAATTTGTATAATTTGATTATGCCCCACCTGTGTGTGCGAGGGCTGCGTTCTGACCCTTCACAGTTATGTTGCTATGCATTGCTATGATAGACTCGACAGTACGAGTATTAACAACGGCTCATAGTTACTGCATTTGTCGAAAAGTTAAAACTAATTAAAAAGTTTGAAACTAAAGATTTCAGGATTTTACTAGGTGAATATAAAGATTGTATACTTATACGTAATACACGGTTGGTTCTATAGTTAAAGTGGCCGACTAAAACTAGAAAGAAAAAACATTTATTTGACACTCAAAATACGGACATAATTAACACAATACATTAAACAAGAGATTACAATAAAAATATTACTAATAAAATTTATACATTTATACACATACAAAAGCCGTACTTAAGAACAAAAGGGGCTCGACTATCCGTAGGCATAAAAGATAAACAAAAATAAAAAAATTCTTTATTCAATTTAGGCCATAAGAAGGCACTTATGAAGGTCAAACCACTACTGCCGGTTCGGCAAAGTCGAGAAGAACCGGTAAGATCGGGTTTACCGTTTTTTCCAACAGTACAAGTGGTAGGTAATATATTAGGTACAATAATAATAATTTTGTGGATGCACAGAGAGGGAGTCACTTCCAGACATCACTATCTTTCACATAATGATCCATCCACCCTACAATAACAACCTTTTAACAGTAAAACCTGCTTGACATGGGCCTTGAACTTGTTGGTCGGTAAATCAGTAATGTGCTTTGGGATCTTGTTATAGAACCTGACACTATTAACTAAAAAACTTTTATTAGTCTTACTAAGTCTAAATACTGTGCATATGATAATATATAATAATAAATAATATTACCAGTCTGTATGCCTTGTAAAAGTCTCACTGCTGGGCAAAAAGACCTCTTCCTAAGGAAAGGTAGGGACTTAATCACCACGCCAGTCCATGACTTATTGGCGATTTAAGACGGATCTGTTCTTCTTTCCTCCCAGGAGGCAGAAACATTTATAAGTGTGTAGTTAGTCGGCTCAAACTTGTACGAATCGGGAACTTAGACAGTTCACGACCAAATTGCAACTACGGTACTTAATTGCAGCCCAATTGCAACTAATCATCATCATTGAGCATGTTGTCACGCTTTCGCGGCTGACTGCCCACGTCACGGTGAAGCTGTAAAAGCCGTCCAATTCTCTAAGGTCCCTACGGCTAACAGTAGATATAGTCAGATATAGAAAAAAATTATTAAGACGGTAATCTAGAGTTTTATATTTTTCTCCACGATATTTTTCCTGACTGTCAAACTGGTTTTCACCAAATTATAGGCAGATATATTGATTTATCTAACAATAATTAATACTTCAAGTAACAATGAGCAATTTTAAACACATTAACGTTATCATTTAAACGCGCTTAACCACCACCTATCTGCATTGTACACGCTTATTTAATCAATCAACCACCCCAACATGCTTATCACAAAACGCATCCCGACAAATTACATATTATGCAACGGTAACGCTAAAAAGCGCGGCCTGTCAAGTCGCCTTGTGTCTTGGGATGTGCGATATTTGCGAAATATCGATATAATCAAAATTAAATAATATTTACACAGTTTAGATCCAAAGAAGCTTTTATAAACATGAAATCTACCATAGTACTTTTGCATTGCAACACAAGTCAACAATTTATTAATATTTAAGTTGATGACTACCTAAATATAATATTGAAATGAAAATATCGATATTTGTGATGTACATACAAAACCTAAGTGACATAATTATTTATATATATAATTAACAACTATGTTTTTACTTCATACATATATTACAGACATTTCCTGTAAACTGAGTTTAAAATGTAATGTGATTAGAGTTTTTGAAATTTTAATATTTTTGTTTGTCTTGTCACCGAACAAACTCGAAATAATATAATTTAGTTTAATGTAAATGTATTATATAATTATTGGTGGAATTTACGGTAAGCCGGTCCTGAGCGCGACCGACTACTATGCTCGAAGCCGCAGTTTCGATTCCCAAGTCGAGCAAAGTGTTAGTGGGTTTTTCTATGAAATTATCAGTGCTACAGTTTAGCTTTGTGCCCGATTAATGGCGATAGGCTCGCCCCCTATTACATAGGATCTTAAAACATACTTGAAGAACAGTGGGTGTACATTAGTAGACCTCTGCCTAACCCTTCGGGGATACAGGCGTGATAGCATGTTAATAAATTAGACCATTATTTCATGAAATATAATTTTGATTTGAGTTTATTACCGAAAGATGTTGATGTCAAATATCGAGCGTTTAACTTTCAATATGAAACATCCCTACCTGTACCATAATAAAAAAAATTATGATCAGTAAACGGAAGCGCGGACGCACGCATACGATTATAACAGCGTTTTTACAAGTATTATTTGAATGTGAGGGGCCGTGGGACCGAGGAGAGAGGGTCTGCGATTCAGGTATAGAGAGGGTGGCGAAAGGATGAGTCGGTATTAATGTTTAGTACTAACGCTTTTAATGTTGCCAGGTGTCGGTTAACTTTTTCGGATTCGCAACGAACAATAGATACGGCTAATGTTCTTTGTCACGGTGATTACTTACACATCGGATTAGAAATTGATTTATTTTTATTATTTATCAATTGTTCGGAAATGCTCTGCCTACGTCATCAATAGTAGAATGCTTTATATCCAATTCCCATAATACTTGAATGTTATGGACAAGGCATCTTTCATAGGATCTTGGCTACACGCTACACCTGCAAGTGAGGAAGTTAAAACTTTGTGGAAGTTTGTCGTTAGTGGACTAACGCCCGGTTTCCGAAAGGTTGATATCATCACAAAAATTAACTAATCAACTGTGAAATCTCTTGTTAAGTGTATATTGAGTTGCTAAAAGCATGGTTAACTACTTTAATTTGATCAACAGTTCAGTTGACAGTTAAGTCAAAATTTAGACTAAAATCGCTTGTCAAACGCCATTTTGGGTTTCTCGAAAGCTAGTTAAGTCATGATCATAGATTAATGTACTGTCAAACGCGTTGTCAAGTAATCAGTGCTTCTTGACGAGTTAACTATTGATTTAAGTTTATTTAAAACTAAAATTTTGTTATAAAACGATCATGTCTCTCACGGTTGCCAGCTTGAGCATTTCTAGCAGTGAAGATATTTAACTGTTTCATAGTTCTTGGCACTTAAGCGGTACTATTAAACTCTAACGCAATGACC
Organism: Saturnia japonica; assembly: GCA_033032175.1. Taxonomy (NCBI): domain Eukaryota; kingdom Metazoa; phylum Arthropoda; class Insecta; order Lepidoptera; family Saturniidae; genus Saturnia; species Saturnia japonica. The sequence continues at coordinate 10,223,242 of CM065325.1, forward strand.
TCCCAAGTTTCGTTTTTTTTTTGTTGTAAAAACTGCATTAGTGCTCTTATTTTCTATAACATCTTTGTACCTGCAAACAAAGTATATTGTAATATAAACGCATAATATACTGTATCTACATAAACAAAACAAATATTTTCAATTATCAAGCCGTCAAACCTTTGTACAGTTATTCCATATGTAGGAACTTACCTTTGAATTAGTTCCAAAAGCTTACACTTTTCTTTTTCGGTGAAATTTTTTCTCCGTGAACTCATTTTATAATTTTTGTAGTAAAATCGCAATAATATAAACAAAGAATAGTAGGTATGTAATACTCCTAGCGTCTGGACGCACAACTCATAAACAGCTGTTCGTTTAACAACCGATTTAACAGTTACGAATGAGCTATTGAATGTAAAGTTGAACAGTATCCGCAATGTGACCATAATAAAAAAATAATATCAATGTCAAATCAAAATGATCATAGATTAGTAAATTTAACACTAATCAACGTTTCAGAAACTCGAACTAATTTAACAACGATGTTAAGTTGACAGCTGTGTCAGTTGAACGATAGTTTGATCAACCTTTCAGAAACCGGGTGTAAGTCGTATGATGCTGTGTTTAGGTTATGATGGCACTGACAAATTCTTTTTGAACCCAAGTCCCTAAATTAAAAATAGATAATAAAAAACAATATTAAGTGGTATTTTGAAAAAAATAGTGCTCTTGTCAGGCGTTAATAATAATTAAACATATTTCTGTATATAAAATAGTACTTTGTTACTAATAAGAATAAATAATGATACTTACTTTACTTTAATAATAATTACGAAGTCTTTGTAATCCATAAGACAGGTTATATTTTAGTTAATGTTTAGAAAATGTTCATATTCAATAAAAGTATTTAGGTACCTAACTTTTATATGTAATATAATATATTATTTGCATTTTAATCAATCACGCATCACGGTTAAACAACTGGACGGATTCTAGTAAAATTTGGCATAAAAGTCGATGAAATCATTGAATAGGTCATGGTACTCAATTTTTTTATTGCTCAGTGAAGCGGGGGGCACCATCAAGTATTAAATATATTTGTCAATAACGAATTAAATTGTTTTTACATATCATAAATTTAGCTAAATTAATAAATATGTCCAAATATAAATTGTCATTTTTGCCCGGGAACTTGTTCTGTCTCGTTAGGGAGTTGGTCACCCGTGATCGCTGAAGAGGGCGCGCGGTGTCTGCCACGCGCACTTTTTATTATTTAATTAATTTCGTGTATTACGAATGTTTCTTTGAACTGAGGTTCATATAAAATATGCTCAAATATAATTGCACTTATTTCAATATATTATGCGAATATGTTTTTATTTATTCACGAAGCCATTGTAGAGCTATCTTCCAAAGTACTATAAAGTTGGTTACACTTGTGAAATTTAACCTAAAATGCGATTCTATTAGAAAGTCACGAGTAATATAATGATCTGGTACTTTTCACCTACCTGTTTCCTATTGTTTCAAATTTTAAGGGATAGATTATTGATATTTAAATTGTTTAAGAGGCGGTTATGTAATTTATTCGAATGCATTTTCAAATTAGCACTTGTGGATAAAACTAACAGAAACGTCTAATTTGTGAGGCTTAATAGTTTTGATAGGTTTTAGATACGATCAAATTAGCATTAAAGGTTTCGTTTTTTGTAGTAGGTACCAATTGTAATTCTTACATAATTCAGCTAAACGCGCTAGCCATGCTACTGGTACGAAGGTACATTAAACGTTTTATACTCTACATAGTAAGTACTTTGGTCACCTTAGCCGGGCTCAATTATGTTATGTAGATACAGAGAACCACAAATATAAAGCCATCTTTTTTTCACGGGTCCTTCATATCGGTGTATCTGCATTCTTAGCATTCGATAATTTTGATATAAAGCTGTAGGATAGTCTTGCTTACGAGTGACATTGGCTGCCCGGTAAGACATGAATCATTCGCAGACCATTTTCAAACAGTGCTTTCTTTATTTTTCATATATATTTTATTATTTATTATATAATACGCAGATGCTGTAAAAATATAAGATATGAAGAAGGTATTGTGAAGCTTAAATTGAGGAATGCAATAACTCACGATATCCAATAGGTTTTAATGAACAGAAGAATTTTTATAGGTAAATTACTACAAAACAAAGTAGCTACAATTGTGTCCAACTGGATCGGTGTATAACACCCGTTATGTTGGCACACTTAGGCGTGACGTATTCTGAGATCAGCCGGTGTATATCCAGTAATGGTTGATGGTGAGGTATCTGTACCCGGCTGGGTCACGATCACCATCCACATAGTGATAGACTTGTCACAGTGACTCTGGTTTACTTTGTCACGTTTTGGATTAGCCAGTCTAATAATTCTGCCGTCGAAAGGTTTGCAGGCCGACATAACAGCGGCAAGGGATGATGATTTGCAGACCCTTGGGTGGTTGTCGTTATTTTTGGATTTTACTTTGCTAACCATCAGGTACAGTCCAGTCACTTTGCAGTTCTAATATAAAATTAGTAACTCTTGAAAGATAAGGGTCATTCACAGACTGCTTTTACAACAGTAGGTACTTTATTAAACAGATGGCGCGCGCAAAATAATTTAAGGGTCAAACAAGCTATTAATTAGCTCAAAACTAAAACATCAAAGTGATGTGATAATCCACAAACAATGTTTGAATGAATAGAAGTGTTTTTGTTTTCTTAAAATACAGTTATAAAAGGTGCATTAGGAATCCAGGTTTCTGGAATTAACTCGTTTCTCATAAACTTTTTGCGTGTTCGTACAAGTAGTGAATAAGTTGATTAATACAACAGACCTGCCTCAACGGCCTGTCGGTTGATATTAAGAAAAAACCATCGGAAACTGTTTGGCTAGACAATTAAATGGGAGTAATGCACACACCGCGTGGGTGGGCGCGCTGCCCCTTCGGGATGAATCTGTTGAATGTCGCGTGACTTCGCGGTTTTTCAACAAGACGTGACGATTTTACAATTTCATTTTTTATTTCACCATAATACAGGATATTTTCTGTAACTCGATTTTCACTCTTTTTGTGTGGTGGAAAGATGATCTGACTCAAACCGCTGCCGCGCTGGATGTGCCTAAATTCAATTCTTTATATATTATTATTTGTAATAAAAATAACTATATAAATGCCCTATACTTATACTAAATTGAGTTCGTATCTAAGCAAATATTTTTATGACATCAGGAATTGGATAATTTATAGGTTTATAAAATGAATTATTTTCTACTTATGTATAATTCAAATCCAGTACTTTTATGTACTTATGTATTTTACTGAGTTTTACTTGTTAGTATACAATAAAAATGTATAAAAGTTATTGAATAATCAAATGCAGGGTTTTTTTTCACATACCAAGTCGATTATCTCTAAAATCAGATATTAGAAAAGAAACAAAAGGATGAAAATCCACCAAGTTTAAAGTTCAATGTTTTCTAGTTGTGTTTTTTAACTATCCGGATCTTAGAGATTCCTTGACCATTAAAGTTAAAACGTGTTCTTGGTAAGGAGAGAGGATCGTAACATTTATATTAAAACTACTTAACGTTTTACAGTACGCCATAGTTTGGTTTGGAGAAGGGTTTCCTATTGTTTGAACAGGATGTTCTCAGTTTCCATAAAATCCAGGAGGTTCCGGGAGGCAGAGTTAGTCATCTTGAGAGTACTCGAACACGGGTGGTCCTGTACCGACGCAGGTAAAATTGGCCTTTTATGGAACAGTATAAGTATATATAAGTATTTCTTTTTTGTTATATATTTAGCGTGAGTTTACCTAAGCCAAGTACAGCTGCCGGAACACACCTATTGGTGCTTGGCGACAGGCATTATAAAATGCCCTATCTGGACCATGCTACGATTTCATCACGATGTTTTCGAGCAGGGTTACGAACTCACATCGATCAACAACTCTGATAGATTGAATATTTTATGTTTTTGATAACGGATTTATACGGATGAATTAGAAGCCAATAGAATTTTAGTGTTTGAAATTTGTATGATTTAAGGTGAAATTAATGAATAAACATAATAATTAACTTTTATTATATTAAATTAAATATGCTTGATGGTAATTTAAGTTAAGTCGTGGTAGTCGAGTGAATGGTTTATCGGAATATATCGATTCGATGTCCGTAAGTTCGAACCATGGCATATACCTACCAACAAATTTTTCGGAATTCGCGTACATTTGCTAATTCAAATTGGTAACACTATGAGCTGACTGTGAAGGAAAAACAACGTCAGGAAACCTGAATGCTTGAGAAATGTTCTTGTGTACCGTTGTATGTGGAAAAAATATTAAACTATTGAATTCTCGGTGATTTAAATTGCCAATACGTCGTGGGCTGGTCTGGCATTTAAGCTAGTGCCTTCCCTTAGCAAGAGGCCTTTGCCCAGCAGTGGGACACTTACGGGCTGATATTATTATTATTATATTATTGATGGTAGAACACGATAATTATGGTCGACTGGATAGTGGCCACCATACACCAGGCGTAACACCCGCGATAGTGGCACATGCGTGTCGTGCTCCGAGATCAGTCGACGTATAATAAGAATTAAATAGAGATAATGATGCCAATGGGAGATTCTATCGGGCACACGGTTATTATATAAAGCTTAAGAGTTTGTTTGTTTTTTGCTTGAGTAGTACCAGTCAGATTTGAACATTTTTTTTGCATATTTTAGCCTATTTGGTGAGGAAGACTAGGAAGCCAAGGACCCTAAGCGTGAAGCGGTAACTATGAATGTAAAGCAATCTGGCAAGCTGTAGGCAAGTGGGGGAAGTGAGAACAACGATAGGCTACATAGGTGTGTTGGCAGCGCAGCGGCGTGGTAGATTTTTTATTTATTTATTTATTTTCATTAATAATTTTTTTACAAACTTTAGTTAAAAGCATCCTATTAAACCTCTGGGTTTTGTCTCAGCTTACCATGTCCTGAGGTTTTATTCAACACGTTGTTTGTAATATGGTATAAGTCAAAAGTTCAGTTAATAAATACTTCATTGTTATTTTATATACTTAAAATATTGAGTTGACGTAGCACTCTTTAAGTTTGTATTTGTGAGTCAGTTAAATAAATTTAACACGCGTGAAATCGTGGGGTACTGCTAGTAGTATTATAAAGTTATTAATGCAAGTCAAATTCTTGTTCGTCGGTACGTGCCATACTGAAGACAAGTTTATAATGGTTTTACGGGCGAGAGGCACTTAACGCTTGCCATGACTACCGGGCACCAACCTATCCCATCCCCCCTTTAATTAGATGCACCACCCCCGCGCAACAGAATGTTTTTATTCAAGCTAACAAGGTGGTTAGACTGTCCCACGCGTGGGTTACCGTGGTATTATTGTGTACTTTGAATATGTTGGTTTAGTTACAGGTGAAGTAATTGATTGGTACACTTTAGTGATAGAGGATTGAGTTGTCTTATTTCTGAACACATTTGTAACGTTGATGTGAATTATACCTACATGATTTAACTAAAAATTTATCAATTTTAAATGTAGGTACTATCTTAAATATATTTGTATTTAGTATAAAGATAATAATTATACTTGTTTCAAAATGGGGATAGTTTTATGAGAAGCTATGCGAAAGTTACACTTACTTAGTTTTAGTTAACTTTGATTAATTATAAGAATGCTTATTTTTAGTTCTATTTTTTTCTAACACTATGGTTTATACACAAGAGGGAAATACTTTAATCGGTGTTGAAATTTTGACACATTTTTTATAAGAAAGGCCGTGAAACGGTAAGTATTTCTGGACGTAAATAAAAATATTGCTTCTTTCATTCGATCGATCGTTACGTTTGATATAAGAATCGAAATTAATTAGGAAAACGTATCAAATGAGTACACAGTGTACTCATTATACATTACTCATTATACATGAGTATGTATACAGTACACTAGGTATACAGTACTTCACATTAATGGAATTGTAAGGAAATCATCTACTGAGTGGCTTATCCATTTTCCATAGCCTGAGCTTTCGGTGAACGAAAACATCGTGATGGTACCGTAGCATGGTGGTAGGGCTTTTTCTAATGCCCGCCTGGCTAGCTACCACCCTCAAGTTGAAAATCTGTCGCCAAACACGAATAGGTGTGTTCCGGCAGATTCACTTGAGAGCCAGTCTACCACTAGACTTAGCGTGCTACCATCTTGGGCCACATCGTCACATTAGTGTTCTTTGAATGACGTAGGCATCCGACAAGAAAGGATTTTTCGAAATTCTGGCCCCAAGGGGGTGAAAAAAGGGGGCAAAGTTTGTATGGGACAACGTAATTCCTTGGTCCAATCTAGTTCAAATTTTGCATAAACAATTTTAACAGAATTGATGGAAGACGTGTTTCGTATTTTATTGAAATTCATCCTCTAATGGAATTAAAAAGGGTTAGAAAGTTATTTTGGCGGTAATTTGCTTTGACACATGCGTGAAAACTCAATCCGATTTTATTCAAAAAAGGTTGAACTCATTTAAAACATAAGCAAATACATAAAACTGGAATGTCTCGGAAGTCACCGTACTATAATAGTACCTCATTTGAAGGTTTCTAAGCATTATGAGGTTATGCACTTTTAAGATACGGCCTCATAGGGACGTAGAGTTCGAAATTTGAAATGCTAAGGACTAGAAAATTTTGGTTATAAAATATAAATTATACGAATCATTCCATATAAAAATTTAAAAAACATGTAAAATCTACACTAATACTAATAATACAATAAAACGGAAATGTTTTTTGTTTGTTTGTTTGTTTAAACACGCTAATCTTTTGAACTACCAATCGGATTCGAAAAATTATTATTTTATATGATAGCCAGACTCACGAGGAATAGTATAGGCTACATAATATTAGGCTACAGTTTCTAGCTAGCCTTAAATATTATTTTGGCTATTAGTATATATAAAAAAGTCAGCGAAAGCATATATCTATCTCGTATACATGAGCCACAATAAGGTATTTTGCAATATTTTTTTTTTTTTTGAAGATTAAAAAAAAAATTATGAGCTTTATTTTTAAGCATGGCATATTAATCCTTACGAACAAAAGTTACTTCATCATAAAGACAATTTATAATGAAGATAAACTTCGTCTTTTACAGCATATTATTTGAACGCATAGTTTGAGAGATAATACAAAATTAAAATAATTCAACACTCGGCTCAGGGTCTATGTCTATAGTAGTTAGCGGCGCGAACAAGGCGTGCGATGTCGATAAAAATATTGTTTTTATTGAAGATAATAAATCATCAATCAGTGATTTCTACTAAATTTTATGCGGGTGAAACCGCGGGGCACAGCTAGTATACTATAAAATTACTCAGGAAGAACTTAGCTTTCTATTCAGTCAAAGAGTATTCAGTATCGGATCAGTACTTAGTAGTTCTCGGGATTAAGTCCAACATCCAAAGAAACCTTACTTATTTATAATCCCTACTAACCCTATTAATACATACTAAACCGATGAACCAATTTTGATGAATTTTGGTATAGAGATAGATTGGATTTTGGGAAAGGACATAGGTTACTTTTTGTAGCGAGAAGTTTGTAAGAAGTAAAATATGGGAACATCAATGCGCATGTGTGGTAATGGTAAATTGACATCGGTTTCCACGCCAAAAGATACTGTGATGATAAATAAAATAGTTGCCGCGCATAGTACCAACTTCTAAAGTTTTATACTCTTTATTGCGTAGTTAAAATAATTACTGTTTTATTTTATGACTGAAACGTGACGTACGCTGTTGACCGCGGCTCGCGAACACCGCGCTTGAAATGTAACACCATAAACCATTGCTATTTGGTTTTACTTTTAGGTGGCTTCACTAGCGCGTTGTAAACGTGGAGTCTATAATTATTATAGTCTAAGCGATATAACTGTTGTAAACTATCTGGGTTTTACAGTTTTGCTACAAGCGAATTATTTCATTGTGTTATCCCACATGTGGTGAATATAAAACTTGAAGGGATGAAAATTTGTATGAAGAACCCATCATGTCTCCAATTAGGGATATCAAAATTCATGTTTATGGTTCTGGTAAGAAAGAAAAGGGATTATCATTTTTTTTTAACTTTTTCGCAAGCCGGTACAATAAGGCATGATTTTAATTATTTTAGAAATTTTATTGGGACGGTTAATGTGTTGAATTCATATTGGCATATTATTACAATACCATACACATATGATAAACCTATCTATGATTTTTTTGGTTTGTCATGTTCCGAAATCAGCCAGTGAATATGCAGTAATCTAGCGGGGTGGTAGGCATTGCGACCACCATACATATAGTGATAAACCCATCTATGAGTTTCTTTCGGTTTGTCGTGTTCCGAGATCAGTCTGTGTATATTTAATAATACGCAGATGAAGTCGCGGGTACTAGCTAGTAATAGTATAAATATGCAATTAATAACATTTGAGATAAAAATATAACACTACCCCCGCCTGATTTTTCAATTAAATAAACCCCAGATATTATAGTTCGCAGGTTCGAACTCTGGCATGTACCAACGATTTTTTGGAATTCGCCTAAAATTTACTAATTCAAATTGATAACACTATCAGCTGACGGTGAAGGAATACATCGTGAGGAAAAAATATAGAACTGTTGATTTCTTGGTGATTAAACTCGCCAGTACGTCATGGCTTGTGTTGGCATGGTGATTAAGTTCGTACTTACCCTTGGGCTTTGCCCAACAATGGGACACTTAAAGTCTGAATTTATGGTTATAAATAAGAGTTGGAATACTTTAATATCCAGAATGTACCTTTATATGTTTTTTTATTGTGTATGTTAATGTATATTGTTTAAATAAAAAGTATATTACAATAACACCGCATTAATCAGATATCCAGAATAAGCTATTTCAAAAGACTATCCAGAAAATTACTTTTACGGTAGTCAACCGCAAGAGAAACCGAAACAAACCGCTCAAATTATTCCCTTTACATTTTAATATACAACAGATTAGCTACTCGAGGGTATAACCACAAATTAATTCTTTATTAATGTGGAATACTCCAATCTGAGTCCCACAGTCGCCCCCTACTAACCAAGGTACTGACTTAAGCCACGCCAGTACAAGGGATTTGAGCGGGCATCGATAATAAAGTTCCCAGGAATCCCCCGAGGCGGCCACTTGTACAGGATTATCGGTCGGTATTACGAAGAGCCCGCGGTTATATCAAGATTCGCGATGTAGTTTAGTTGAGATTCTAAACATGCAAGGTTTACATGGCGCTGAATTTATTTATTTAAAAAAGTTACCTATTGCTTTTTTTTCGTTATAGGTTTGGCGTTTGGCTACACTCTCACCTGATGTTAAGTGACTTAGTGAGAGGATTGGCTCTCAAGTGTAGTTGCCGGGACACACGTAGGTATAGGTGCTTAGCAACAAATTTTCAACTTGATGGTGGTCGCTAGCCAGGCGGGCATTACAAAAATCTGTAGCACCATACTATGTTTTTATCATGATGTTTTCATCCACTGAAAGCTCAGGCACATTGCAGGGATTCGAAATTACACAACCAATACTATGTCCGTACACGCTACCACCGAGCCATAATTGCTGCAAACGGTAATCCTAAATCATTCTTGTGTTATTTTCCTTTCTACTTTCTTTCGGGTGAAATACCTATTTTAATCCTTTTGGCGCCAGAGACGTTGCATTGAAATTATACACTCATCACGCTTAACAAAGTAACTTTGAAAAAATATTTATAATTATTACATATCGTGTTTTATAATTCGGCAACTGTCCAATTACAAACGCGACGTCACTGTGACATACCTACCTACGCAAAATTTATATTATATTTTTACTACGAGAATACAAACATCCTTAAGGTGTGTACCTCGTTCTCTATACAAGAAACCTTGTTAAGCCTATCACCAACTTATATTTATAACACCATGTAAACTCTAGATGTTATTACGCTTGTGGCATCAAAACTTTAATTGTTTTTAAGTGCGCACACGCTTTGCACGGCGTTCAATACTCATCAAAACATAGAAGGGATCCAGATTGTAAGATATTGACATCGTTTAAACCATGAACAAAAGTATATTATAGAAATTACAGTAAAATATAAATATTCCTTCGGTAAAGAAAGCCTCAAAATTTACAGTTGTTTGAGATTCTCCTCGAATTTGGCAGTTATTTAATTCCACTTCAAAATGTTTACCAGATCTGCAAAACCATTCACCCAGATACACTACCTAGTTTTGAAATCCGACACGCAGGATTAAAACTCGTGAATAGGTTTTTACAATATGTATATGGTTGTTGCGACCTAGTCAAAGTAGATTTCTTATCACGGACAGACAAGGCTACTTTCAATAGTGCAAATTATATCCGACGCCTCTTTACATGTTGGACAATAAAACATAATAATTATAATTATACAAAATAATGAATATTGTATATCGATTACTCATACACAATTACTCAAACAAAATATACATTATTGTAATGTATAAACATGTGCAAAGTGAATTCCATCAATAGGTACTGCTTATTTCTGATTTACTTTCAAAGGTTCTGAAAAATAAGTAAATAAATTTATAGATTGAAGGTGCTCATTGAATTTAGAAGCAACATCTTCTGTATTATGGGCATAGCAGGTTCGTAGGATATTTATTCAAATTTACTTTTATATGTGAAGGACTAATGAATATACATATTTTAGATACAGGAATATCAACCAGTTTATCAACCGTGTCCATGTAAGATGACGAAAGTCTGAAATGTCGCGTCGTTTTATTTATTTACTAGCGGTGTAAGTAAATATTACTTTAAATTAATAATGTATGTTTTATAGAATATAAAACCTTAATAAAACACACCAGTTCAAATAAATAATAAAAGATAATAAACAAGAATAAATTTCATTCTATAGTGACCATTTTACGAACGATTTTTTCAATTGTTAGAAAAAAAAAATTAAAAATAATTTTACCATTTTGCCTGCTAATGTATGAAAAACCTGTCAAAATTTATAAATTATTCCTCCCATAAAGGTGTTTGTTGTTTAGAAAATCGGCTCTTAAAAAAAAACCTATTCGGAACCTAATACCTAAGTCGGAATTGTTATTATTAAATTATAAATCAACAATAAAAACAAGTTAAGCAATCGGCATTATATGTAAAGAATCAAAAATATAACAAGATGTTATAATTTAGCAACCATTTCGAAAAGTTTTAATAATGTTGAAATAAAAATCCCAACAAAGTTATAAAATTAATTAATTTATACAAACGATGTGACGAATTTGAAAAGTAATTAAATTTGTTATTTGTTAAGATCAAATGTTTATTAATATTAGTTACTCTTTTGATTAGAAAGACATATAAAATATACCTGTAATCGCTTCTAAGAGTTTTTGTAAACAAATTACGTCCCATCATCTTTGGATGAATATTATTTTTTTCTTTTAAATCTTAAAGCCAAGTAAAAGGCACGTTTTATCTCTATTTAGAAGAAATGTTGTTTCATTATCGTCTGAAAAAGCAAAGGGAACGCGTTCTTAAGGGGATGAGAGTGAAGTGAGGTTTTACCTGTGTGCTCTAGCAGCATACCTGACCTAGGAAAACAAATAGACTCGACGTAATAGTATGGATACGACAGGTAAATATATAAACTAGCAGTCGCCCAATGATCGAAATTCGACCAGCGGCTTTTTAATCATAGACTATTTTCTATTTGACATTTGCAGTATAAACCTAAACAATGAATATTATATCACTTGCTGTCACTTTTCATTTAATGACAATGTCAATATTTTGGCTGGTCTAAGTTCAACGGCACTGGTCGGGATAGGATTCGCAGTATTAATTTATTTAACAGATATAATAATAATTAGTATATTTATTAGTAACAGATATTATTGATACATTTTAGCTTTCTGCACTCCTTCTCCATATAAACTTTAATCACCAAATCTCACAGTCTTCCGTGCACGCAATACACTTAAAAAGAGGTACAACAGTAGGTACCAGTACCAGTAGGTTACAGGGGTAAGTTTTTCCTTCATATATTAATATAATGATGATAAGTTACATAGTTTTTATTCTTTATAAGTTTTAACATTTGCCGGTGGTAACATATGCTAAGCCATGTCCGAACTGGCTCTCAAGTGCAGTGTGATTTTCAACTTGAGGGAGTTATCCAGTTAGGCATTAGAAAATGCCCTACCACCATTATCTCGCTTCATCACGGTGTTTTTCTACACAGAAAGCTGAAGCTCATTCTAGGGATTCGAACTGACGTCGATTGACGTCGATCGTAGCCGTACACGCTACCACAGAGTCATCATTCAGTTTTGATTGTAAGCTGTTAAAGGTATTATTGACAATTCTTATACATATATTTAACTTGTACAAAATTTAATCATAAACAGTTGAGAAGTTTTTTTTTCTAATTCTTTTTTTTACGTTTCCCAAAAGTATTATTAACTATCTTTAATCCATAAGGCCTATCCTTAGCCTAGACCAATGACATAAGCTTCACGTGTACAAAATTTTATAATCGTATAGATCGTTATAGTTGTTTTTGAGTTAAATCCGGACAAACAAACAGACAGACAAAATAAGGTTTCACATCTTACTCGTGATCAGAGTCCTTTATATCCACATCCAAATCGTGGGAGTCGTTTCAGAGAAATCAATTACATATGATATATATTATATATAAGAACTGTTCACTTAATGGTTTTTGTTTCTTAATGTTACCTACATTATCATTTAATTTCAAAATATCAAAAATATTTACCTATAATCAATTATATAACACTTGTGATGTGCCCGCGGCTCCGCACGCGTTTGTTACTAAGCAGTAGTTATTTGCATCCCGTAATTTGTCAATAATTAAGATAAAAAGTATCCTATCTTTTAACTTCGACAAAATTACATATAGTTACGAAATTTGATCATAATATTAAAGTTGTTCCGGAGTTTATCCCGAACATACATCGTGACATGAGATTTATATATATATATATACAAGGTGTCCAGAAAGGGTATCGGGTATTTGTTTTCGCGCCATATTCGAAACGGGGCGTCTAAAGGGTGCGGGGAGGGGTTCGTGGCGTCCGCCATTTTGTGGAGTTTTAGTCACGATGGAACAGTACTCGGGGACGCATCGCGCATTTTGCTTACGAGCGTATTATCGTAACGGTGATTCAATAGTGACTGCTCAACGTCTCTATCGTGCGGAATATCGTACACGCCACGCGCCAAGTGACGATAGCATTAGGAAATGGATCAGGATGTTCGAGAATACAGGTGCGACAGTTAAAATTCAAAACTCTGTTCGTCCTCGTTCAGTTCGCGATGAAGAAACAATTGAAGAAGTTGAGGCGTCGGTTCGTCAAAATCCGTCTTTATCCATCCGAAAGCGAAGCCAAGCGTTGAACATCAAAAAATCGTCTTTACATTCGATTTTAAAGAAAGACTTACATCTAAAAGCCTATAAAATTCAATTGGTTCAAGAATTGAAGGATACGGACTATGCTAATCGACTGAATTTTGCGAACGAAATGCTGCAGCGATTTAACAACTTTAACAACATACTGTTCAGTGACGAAGCAAATTTTCACCTGAATGGTCATGTTAATAAGCAGAATTGTCGGTACTGGGCAGTGGAGAATCCGAGACGAAAGCATGAACGACCCCTGCATAGCCCAAAGGTCGTTGTTTGGGCCGCTATGTCTGCTAAAGGCATAATTGGTCCTTATTTTCATGAAGATCAACGAGGCCGAGCAATTAATGTGAATAGTGACCGTTATTGCGATATGTTGCGAAATTTTTTGGTCCCAGAGTTGCAGGAGTTTGCAGGTTTCAACTCAAGAACGTGGTTCCAGCAAGATGGGGCCACTTGCCATACCTCAAATGACTCAATGGAAGTTGTTAACGAATTATTCCCTAATAAAGTCATTTCGCGAAGGGGTAACATCAACTGGCCTCCCAGAAGCCCCGACCTTAGCCCGCTTGACTATTTTGCATGGGGATACCTTAAAAGTAAGGTTTATCAAAACAATCCGACGAATCTAACCCAGTTAAAGCAAAACATCAGGTCAGAAATGGCAGCAATATCGATAGTTATGTGTCAACGTGTTATCGCCAATCTTCGTTTCCGTTTAGAAGAGTGCCAGCAACGTAACGGTCATCATTTGGATAACATCATCTTTTCCAAATAATTCTCCAATTCATATGCTAATAATAAATAATAAACTTTTTTATTGCATACAAATAATTTTTGTTTCATTGAACTTACAAATACCCGATACCCTTTCTGGACACCTTGTATATATATATATATATATATATTCGATTAAAATACATTATGAAAATATGAATATATAGAGGTATATTTTTAATTTATCAGGCAATAAAAATATTAAAAATAAATTACTTAATCAAAACCAAAAATAAAACAAATTCATAATTCTATTTATTCACTAAATTCATAAGAATAATTTCTTCATAAAATATGTTATTCTAAATATTGTATTTAATTTTTGGTGTCTTTTAGCGTTGAATACCAAGTAATGTCCACATTATATTACATAGTATGGGTGTGATATTTTCATATTTTTTGGTTTGGTGGTTGTTTTTTGTGCGAGACGCTAAGTGGCGTGATACAGACCACCCACAGCGTCATCGAAATATCCCACAAAAATATAAACAATAAAGGTGTGATACTGTCTCCCTTTAGAACGAGTTATATAATTTTATTACCGTATTATTCGCTAGCGTTTCACCAAAATCACTGATGATTGATTGATGGACTGACTCTGAAATGACATAGAATGATGCTTAGTGGTATTCTATTTAGGGGTGAAAACAAGCTAACAGAGGTAGGGCACAAAGAAATTTCTTTGGAGATTGCTACTTCTAGCATTCGAGTAGCCTGAATTCCACCACGCTACAAGAAGACCACAAACAAATAATCTTGTGTTGTTTTCCTGCGGTGGGTAGGGTTCCAGAGCTCCTTGAGGAAGGGGGGATCCAGATTTTCAACTTTAGAAAACACCCTACCACCATGTTATGGTTTCATCACGATGTTTTTCTCAGCTCAGATTCATAGCAGGGAGTCGAACTCACGTCGATCGACGCAGGCTTCGTACACGCTACCACAGCTTCTCATTGCTTAAACTTTTTAATTCATTAAACATTGATTTTAATTTATTACAGTTCATCATATAGTCTTATTAGCTGGACGTTTTCTTTCTGCCCTTTCTAATAGATAAAGAGTCGACCACAGTGCCATCTATCGGATCCTAATACAACTGTCTCGATAAAACGAATATTTTATGTGAATATGAGCTCAATTCGTCAAGTCTTTTAGAAGTTACACGATTATTAACAGAGGCACATATTATAATTTTATTTGCCTAGATTAAAAACTCCTATGTATTATTAAGTAGATTTTTTTAAGAAATATTTATTAAACTAAAAAAATATATTTTCTATGGACATTGTTAATGTTGCAACGTGGTTACAACGAACAATGTTCAACATAAATCCTTTTTTGTTTAAGTTTAAAGTTTCTACTGAGAACAATAAAAAAACGTTTTAATGATTTCGCTGAAAGGTGCAAAAAATAAGTTTTAGCAGCATATAAATGTTATCTCATTGAAGCTAACGTCTACTTAATTCAGACATTCAGACACTCAATAACGGTACTTGAAGCTAGGTTTGACGTAGATTCCTAGTTTTTTTTTAAAGTTGCAATTGCTTGACGAGGTCACGGAAGTACGTTGTAGTTTTGTCTTTAATAGTGATCGGATTCTGAATATAAAGTCGTGAAGGACTTTGAATAATGAACTTGTAGTAACTAAAATTTATACGTAAAGGATTTAGTAATCGCTAAATAATTCATTATATAATCAAATTAGACTTACTACATTAATCGCCATAAAGTGCACCAACAGTAGTAAAAATATCGCGTTTTGTTGTTCTTGCCCAAATAATTTATAGTAGCTGTGGCCGAAATCAGTCAGCAAAAGATATATCTGTACTTAAAGTAAGAATATTTCAATTTACGAAATTCAATACTGAATTATATTATATTCTTAAAATGTATCTATATGTTATTTTGATTTACACTTAATTATAGTACATGAGACCTAGAATATAATTATATCTATTTAATCTAATAAAATATATTATAAATAATAATATTAATAAAGAACATACGAAAACAGATTTAGTAATATAAAATACTATTTAATTAAAATATTGTCAAAATCTTCGGTGAAACATGTTTTATTAATTTCAATAAAAAGGCTTTCGCAAAGCACTTGTAAATTGAATGCAAGTGAGCTCCCAGCAATTACAAACTAAAAAGAACGAAATACTTAAAGTAATAAAATGCTTTAAACGACAATGGCGTGTCCCAAGCGAATGTATGGCAGATTGGGCTCGCACTTGCCTTGCACACTCCGCACGATTACTCCGTCTAGATTGTCTACTAGTAGAATGAAAAGAAGTATTAGATCGCAAACTCGCATAGAACATTAAAATATTAATAAAAATAACTTATCCTTTAGTCATACCAATATCAGAGGAGTACAAAATAAGTTAAAACGACTGTCTCGTATCATTTGTGAGTGGGTACATTGTATACAAATTACACTGTAGCGTTAAAATCTGAAATAATCGAAGCACGCCAAACTACTCTACAAATCATTGAACATATTACAACAAGTGTTATCTCTTTTAGACATTTTGAAAACATAAACTAGCATATAATTAAATACATACGAAATTTGTTTTTTAAGAATTTTTTATTGTGTAACTATGTACTTCATTATTAGTATAACAGGTAATTTAAAAAAGTTTAATGGCGATAATTTATTCAGTTATATAATCGTGTATATTTCTTTAGGTAGGTATAGTTTAGCTGGTTATATTTCAAATTTTATCTCTTTATTTTTTTAATTACAGACCAGATTTAAAAAAAAAACTCACATACCTAAATATGTAGTTTTTCCTACAATTATACAATAAATTTATAATAAAAAATTCGTTAAAGTTATTTGAAGAGTAGGTACTGTTATAACTGCTTTATTATATGGCAATCGTTTTAACTTATAATTTAGTATTCGCTTTGTAATAGTTTTTCAAACTTTGTGTCCTCAACAATGGACGCCACGGCCTGAAAGGATTAATTAGTTGGCATATATTTTAATAACAGTTAAGTTCATTCATAAAGTTGCCCTAAAAATAGTAATTGTTATTCGTTTAGTTTTTGTATATTATGTCGTGCGATAATTATAATTAAAACATGAGAATACACCTTTTTTACTTGAACATTAATGGCACTCGAGTGTAGTATGTAAAAGTGAAGGAGAACCAATGCTTACCTCAGAGCTACGTGTTTGCAATGAATAAATATTCTTAAGGCTTCTACTGCATTAATTTTAAGTGTTGAATTTTATCATCACATTTTATACACTACGAGCTAAGCAGATGACACTTGCTGCTTGTTACTTAAAACTATTATAATGCCACTTAATCCCCACACACATCATTACACACAATATGTTCATACATACGTGCACACCACATAAGTATATAGGTTCTGTAAGGAACCTTTTTTTCTTTTTAGTCTAGACCATATATCAAATCACTAAATACATATACCTATGTTCCTTTCTTCCTCCCAGGAGACATCATATACATGATACATGTATATGTTAGTTTAGCTCGAATTTTACGGATAGGGAATTAGTTAGATCGCGAATTCTTTGCAATCGCGGCAACAGCCCAAGCCGAGGTCCGGCCACTTTGGCACCCTTTCGCGCTTGTTGTCCATGCTTTCGCGGCTAAGTGCTTTAAGCGCTCGCCTCCAAACCCGGTAAAGCTGTAAAAGCCATCAGGGGCTCTGTTTTTGGACTGGCTTCATGCTAACAGTAAGATCAGATCGAAAAAAAATCACTTAAATACTTACGAGTACATCCACGAACTACGTAAAGTTTGAAATAATTTAAATAAAAATATTATTTAGTGACCAGATCCTAAGTATACTGAATTATAATGATGTTATGTTTTCTCAAAGAGATGTCGGGTACAAAGAAATGTCTTTGAAGATTTCTTTCTACTTTGGCAGTCCGCCTGATGTTATACCTCCAGAAGATCGCACGAATAACCTTGTGTTGTGTTCCTGCGGTGATAAGGGTTTCCAAAGTTTCTTGGGGTAGGGGGATTCCAGGTCGACAACGTGCTAGTGATATCTAGCACAAGTTTCTATGGACCTCTTAACCTCTTACCATAAGGCGGGTCGCATGCTTGGTTTGCCATCTTTTTGTATAAGGAAAATGTTCGGGAGTAAGTATATTTTTGAAAGAATGACTAGATATATCTTCTTTATTAAGCTGTTTCACTTTTGCCAGAATGGTCGTGGTAGTAAATCATCAAGTAATCACGGGCCATTAAACACTAATGACCTGAAGATATCTTTCCATGCATCTCGATCAGCCGTTAATATAGAGCATAGTTTCCCAAAATGTCGCGACTCGATCGGGCAATGAAAATAAAATACTGGGTCGTAAGATTAGAGATAGTTGCGTTCCACTATTTTGTTTCTTAAACTAATTATACTCATAAACGAAATCTATATTTCTAAATTTCTAGTGATGTCTGTACATGTAATATTTTCTCCAAATTTTTTAATGTACATACTACATATATTATAAAGATCATGAATAGCGAATAACACACTGATCAAGAATATGACAAAAAAAAATGTCTGTCTGTCTGTCAGTTTGTTTGTTGGGATTTAACTCAAAAACGGTTTATGAAATGTTGTACAGCGAAAGCTTATGTCATTGGTCAATTGATAGGCTATATAAAAAAATTCAATAATACTTTTAGAAATCGTAAAAAAAAATCAAAATATTAACCGATTTTGATGAAATGTAACTGGAAGTATAACTCATTCCATAATTGGTGGGCTATAAAAATGTTTAATGCTACTTTTACAAAAAGCAAAAGTTTTCATAAATTCTCCACCGATTCTGATTTAATTTTGTAGACGAGAAGCAAACGCTATTCCATAATTGAAAGACTAAGAATCGTCAAAAATATATTCAGGAATCGTAAAAAATTTCGTTCATCCGTTTTTCATGAAATTTTGTACACGGGAAGTCCTCAATTGATAGACTATAGTGAATTGCCAATAATATGAGTAAAAATAAAATTATTGGCTGTAAATAAATACTGCATGTATTCACTGCTGGTTGTTCTGTTATGTTATTACTACGTGGAGCCTAAATACTACTTACAAACGAGTTGTGGGAAATCACCGCGAATTACCGCTAGTGACTTATAAATGTGAAGCAGGGTTTGCAACACTCGTATTCCTGAAAACAAATAAATAGAAACAGATTGAAAGTCGAACCTGCTATAATAATAAAGTTAAACGTCTTTTTCGATAAACTTGGAGTACTTAGTTTAAAATAAACAGCTTCATACTTCTCACTAACAGTAGTCAACTAATATAATTACAATATATTTATTACAATGTGGTTAAAAATTAAGGCTTCAGTTTTATTTCAGAACTTTATATGAACATTCAAATTTGTTTTATTTTGCCTATTATTATACAGGCATGATGTATTATCAACAGATAGTTAAAAAGTTTTAATGGGTCACAGAGTGGCAACATAAAATAACCGAGTAATGAGAAAAATAGTTTGGGAAACGCTGATCTAGAGCATTCATGAAATGGACCGCCCTTCCGCTCATAATTATTCTTGTACGTCTTTTTTAATATAATAACTCGGCACATTGACGTTTTTATTAAGCCTGTAATGGCATGGTCGTACTAAACTTGGTAGACTGACATAAAGAAAGGACAATCTTTCTGTATGTTTTATATAGTATGAGCGCAGATATGATGATTTAAAAACTTCAATACTCGGTTTTTGGCTCTGCATATACAAGGTGTCCAGAAAGGGTATCGGGTATTTGTTTTCGCGCCATATTCGAAACGGGGCGTCTAAAGGATGCGGGGAGGGGTACGTGGCGTCCGCCATTTTGTGGAGTTTTAGTCACGATGGAACAGTACTCGGGGACGCATCGCGCATTTTGCGTACGAGCGTATTATCGTAATGGTGATTCAATAGTGACTGCTCAACATCTCTATCGTGCGGAATATCGTACACGCCACGCGCCAAGTGACAATAGCATTAGGAAATGGATCAGGATGTTCGAGAATACAGGTGCGACAGTTAAAATTCAAAACTCTGGTCGTCCTCGTTCAGTTCGCGATGAAGAAACAATTGAAGAAGTTGAGGCGTCGGTTCGTCAAAATCCGTCTTTATCCATCCGAATGCGAAGCCAAGCGTTGAACATCAAAAAATCATCTTTACATTCGATTTTAAAGAAAGACTTACATCTAAAAGCCTATAAAATTCTATTGGTTCAAGAATTGAAGGATACGGACTGTGCTAATCGACTGAATTTTGCGAACGAAATGCTGCAGCGATTTAACAACATACTGTTCAGTGACGAAGCAAATTTTCACCTGAATGGTCATGTTAATAAGCAGAATTGTCAGTACTGGGCAGTAGAGAATCCAAGACGAAAAGCATGAACGACCCCTGCATAGCCCAAAGGTCGTTGTTTGGGCCGCTATGTCTGCTAAAGGCATAATTGGTCCTTATTTTCATGAAGATCAACGAGGCCGAGCAATTAATGTGAATAGTGACCGTTATTGCGATAAGTTGCGAAATTTTTTGGTCCCAGAGTTGCAGGAGTTTGCAGGTTTCAACTCAAGAACGTGGTTCCAGCAAGATGGGGCCACTTGCCATACCTCAAATAACTCAATGGAAGTTGTTAACGAATTATTCCCTAATAAAGTCATTTCGCGAAGGGGTAACATCAACTGGCCTCCCAGAATCCCTGACCTTAGCCCGCTTGACTATTTTGCATGGGGATACCTTAAAAGTAAGGTTTATCAAAACAATCCGACGAATCTAACCCAGTTAAAGCAAAACATCAGGTCAGAAATGGCAGCAATATCGATAGCTATGTGTCAACGTGTTATCGCCAATCTTCGTTTCCGTTTAGAAGAGTGCCAGCAACGTAACGGTCATCATTTGGATAACATCATCTTTTCCAAATAATTCTCCAATTCATACGCTAATAATAAACAATAAACTTTTTTATTGCATACAAATAATTTTTGTTTCATTGAACTTACAAATACCCGATACCCTTTCTGGACACCTTGTAATAACGAGTATATAATATGAAAAAAGAAATCTCGAATATATTTTTCTTTCGCTCAGATTTAATATCCAACATTATGAGGCAAAAGCAATTTACCTATTGGAATATTTTCATAATATTAAAATACGCGTATATATTCCAGAAGCGCATGTATCTTTTATTTTTTGTGAGTGGGCAGCAATATCGGTGAGTCAACAGTCTCGGCATGTGTCTAATGGGCTCTCGGTGGACCGTGGGATGTTGGTGTTAATATAGTTTGTGCGCTCCGGGCCACCGGCCTTTTTGGGAAATTTCACCTTCCTTATACATGGACGTACTGATTTGTGTGTGGTCAGTTAATTTAATATACTGACAATTGTCAGCTTCACAAACAAACTGTTTAGCGCTGTTCTGTAATTGATAACGTTTGGTTGCAATTTTTCGCAACAACGTATCAAAATATACTTTGATATTTCAGTTAATACTTCGTAAAGTTTTGAGACTTAAGGAATTTGAAAATATCATACCACATTATCATAGTTCAACCATAACCAGCTGGGTATAACGTTAACAGACATGGGTGTCAATCTTGCAATAGATCTATTCTTCTTGCTTTTGTCTCATCTAAGTCAGTAGTCGGAGTTACGGCTTAGTGTTTTATGACCTACCAGGCAACTAGGTTTAGCTGACTATAGCTAAATAGCCAGTATCATCACCTTTAAAGCCTTCCACTACTGTTTTATAAGTATAAAAATATATAAACTTTTAGGTAATGTTATATTTATAGTCTCAATCAGCGTAGACTTATAACGAAGGAACACATAATGAAAAACCTTATTATGGCGTGAGCGAGCATTATGAACGTATGGATGTGGTGGCTATTGGAAGCTAGTGTATTTTATAAAACTTTGCTATCCATAGTATTCGACCCCACTGCCAATTACCTCATAATAAAAACAGATATACATAATAAAACATACATAACATAATATGACTATATGTACTTGTATACTTTCAATAAAACAGTAAAGAGTTGAAATCTAAAAGATACTTGGGATTCGAACACACGTCGATCGACGCGGTGTCCGTAAAGACTACCACTGAGCCATTATTGCTTAAAAATTATACCTTTGATATGCCAAAATACCCCCTTTCCACATATCTAACATAGTAACATTATAAAGAATATATAAATACAGTATCATAGTTGGATAGCATACCATTTAATATCATGGACAGAACAAAACTCGATAGCTTTTAAAATTCTCGTTTGTGTGCCTGTTAGTTTGTAGGCTCATTAATCACGCATAAACTATTGAACCGAATTTAATTAAATTTGATATGATTGTAGTTCATAGTCTCGAAGTACATTTAAGATGTATTTTTACACGTATGGACATTTGTATTGTCTATAAATTGCATTTAGGTTATGTACATATTAAATAGGAATATGTATAGGAAAATTTTAATACATATATTTTAGATATATAGTGATATTATACAATTAATACAAATTGTTTATACTTCACATAGTTTTCAATAGCAAAAACTGGTTCGATTTTTCTTCTAAAATTCTACGATAAATGTCGTTATTTGTGTTTTTGCGCTATCAAGGTTTAATCACTTTTATCCTTTCACTGAATATTAAGACTTGATAAATATTAAATTATTAAATAATCTTAGCTTTTCCTAACAAATTTTAAAACCAAAATTTTTATATTGAACTACTCAGCCCATATGTCTTGTGGATAACATCGGTTAATAGTTAAAATCATTTTATTTGTGTATTCTCAATGGTCTTTTAATAAATGGCGTTATGATGTGGATTTAAATTGAATTTTGCGATTCAACTACTGATTTCCTAACCTGCGAACTGAAATAATAGTAATCATATCAGCCTGTAAGTATCCCACTGCGGGCAAAGGCGTCTCTACACATCTGGTTTTTATCTTTTTTTTCATACACTGAACTCCACGCAGACGAATTCGCAGGCACTGGTAGTATTAGCTCAAGATATTATTTCTTTGAACGCGTTAAACTCTAAAACTAGCAATTTGATTTGAAAAAGAATTTTTGCATTTTATAACCTATTTATTGAATAAGTTTAAAGATAGATAACTTCACGTTACGATCCTTAAAAGCGGAATGGTAACTATGTATATTAAGCAATGTTGCAAGCTGAAGGCAAGTACGAAAGTGAGAAGAAAGGTTAATGCTACACTGACAAATTTTCAAATGCTGTTTTCAAATTTTCAATTTCATGTGCTGGAGAGTTGATCGAATAAATTTAATATGGGTAGAAACGTGGGGCACATCTAGTAAGTAATATAAGTGATCCAGAATATGAATCTCGTGCGTTGCAACGGAGATAATGGATCATGGTATTAAATGCACGTGAAAGACATTTATCTTTTTTTATATTAGCTCGGCTTAGTGACGGTACCTACTGTCCCTGATGGTAAGCACAGCACAATCCAAACGGAACGGTGACCACCGAGAGATCTAAATCCATCGGCGGCCTGCATAAATATCTCTCAAGGACCTGATGTCGTAAGACGGAGGGAACACACTGGCCGGTAGAGGGATCCACAGTTGCACGGTACGACAAAGAACATTTTAATCTGCATGGACAGAACATGTTGTAATAAAACATAATATAGTCGAGGCTAATAGAAAACTTTTTTTGAGGTTACTAGTTTAGCAAGATTATTACGTGACATAGTTCTACAGAACGATACTTTTTGTGATCAAGTGTGGCGATTCTCACGTCGTTTTCAACTCGATCTTCTAACGACAAAAGACTAATCATAATAACGCCTTTCTGTCATGAATGAACGAAGAGACGTCAACGAGTACCTTCACTTTTACGTGATGTTATTGAACGTTGCCAGCTTACCTACGTTAATGTTGCTAGGTTATAAATCTGTTGCCAAGCATCTCCAAGTGTGTTCAGATGAGATAAATATTAATTATAAAAAAAAATATTACTCGCCAGATTCGTAAAATAAAGCGGTGTCTGACCTGGCTATGTAATATCTTTTAGTTTTTTAACACTAAACACAATCTCCCGACATCCATCAACTATGATCATATTTTCTTTATACAGCACTGTACCAGGTACATAAAATAGTACTCATGCTGCTATATTGCGGTTGGAAGGGTATGTTTGACAATAATGGACTGGTCTCACGAGACATTAGACTTAGTTCAGGGCAAAGATGTCTCACCCCAAGGAAAGTTATTGCTAAGCTATACATCAATCCAGGATTTATTAGTGATATCAACCATAGAACGTTATATAATTTTGGCATTATTCCGATAGAAACTGGTACTAGAAGAAAGTTTTCAGAGACAGATTTTCTTGCATTTTTTTTTTCATCATATTAAGCCATAGAGCATGTTACAACTTACAAAATAAGTGGGTGAATTCTAAAAATGGTATTTTTCCACCAGAAACCATGAATTGAGGAGCAATAAATAAACTATGTAACAAGGTTTAATAAAAATCCATCATTGTATGTAGGTAGCAGTAAAAAAATGGAGAGTTTTTCATTAATTGAAAGTCTATGCGCTAAATACTTATAATAAACATGAACATCAAGTATTTATTTGTTATAAAATACCTTTTTTCTAAGGTTTTTTTAGCTTCCACTACTATATAGGTATTATTATATAATCATTAAATTTACTGTATTATAACTTTATATAAAAATATATACATGATTGAACAGAACTAGCATAAAATAATTTAAATATTAATTACAGGAATTTCGAAAAAATAATAATTGAAAAATAAAATATCATTATTACACTAATCCCTAGCAATTTATCTGGCAGTGGCAACCCCGAGTCTACCTGCCGATATCTATTAAAGTGTTAATGCTATCAATGGCTTTGTTAATTTTTTTTAATGTAGTGGTTTTGACCAATAGTTATCACTAGTCCTTTCTTTTCAGCACAATTGGATTAACCTTTGTCAAAGGAATTGTAATCAGTCGTGAGAAATCAAAACACATATTTGTTAGTTGTCTGTAAGTTTTATATACTGCCTTTTATATAGTACACACTTTTAAGAAAGATAAAGTAGGTCTCAAGTTCAATGCGTAATGATATAAACCACACATTTAATATCGTTCATATTACACTTGACGGACCCTTTGTCGTAGGAAAGAGGGGACACACTGCCCGGGAGAGTTCCACGGCTTCACAGTACGTCAAAGATATGATGTAGAAAACTTGTTTATTCGTGCCGAAATAGAGGTTACCGTAAAGCTGTCGTTCCAGAGCTCAGCAGGTGTGGTTCAGATATGAAAGGAAAAACAGGAAATTAAGTTGAACAGCTCGCCGTGATACACATGTTGCTTGTTGTTGAAGGAATTGTTGTGACCAAACAGCCATAGTTGATAGCTTGTTGTTTCTACCCGATAATTTCTTCACAGTTAGTCTCCTTGGATTCTAGTTTTAGATGTACCTCATTTTTCTGAGTTGACAAATATACAAAACATTAATAGAATAAGAAAAATATGTGTTTAATGAAATCAACGATGTTTCTTATTAAATAAGTTATTACTATACCGATTTTCTATTCTAAGTTATATTTATATATAGTAATATTGTATGTATATATGTAATTATACATTGTGCTAGTTCACATATCTATAACCTAAGTAAAATAAAGTAATGTTTATACTTTTACATAAAAGTAAGTAAATATTTAATCAAGATTTTCTATTGGAATTGGGCACTAACTCGGTTATGCCGCAGAGTTAATTAGACCTATACGTTACCGACGCAAAACGTTTTAGCTGACTCTCTGTTTAACCAATTAAATGTTTTGCTTATTTGCGATGAATATTCCTTTACCGTCGGTTAATATTGTCGTATATTTACATCGGCATTTCATTTGAAGTTTGTTAATTAATTATCACTTTAGTTCATTAATAATTGAGGTGATTAGTTGACACAAGCATAAGGCCAAACACAACATATCTCCTGTAAGTTGTTGAGGAGTTAGGTATACTGCAGATACAATATCATGCTGCAGCATCAGGTTAAGATTGTCATGTTTTAATATAATTGAAGAAAAAGAATACAAAATTTTAACTCGATCAGAAATAAGGAAGATGTTCATATCCATTTATTAACAAGAAAAAAACTGATAATCTACAAACGGCTGAATACATTTTCTCAAATCATAGTTAAGAACTTACTTTCGACTAAGTCAGCTATCAAACAAAAAGAACCAAATTAAAATCGATTCAGCCGTTTCATAGCTATAATGCCAGAGATTAATACACGGATAGACAGATACACACTTTAAAGTTATTGTAAGTTTAAGAGTTTAACTACTGTTTGCGTCGGGGGTTAATAATGTATGTAAAATGTAATGTAATGTAAAAATGTATATATGCATACTATTTTTATTCTAGCAATCGCTTGAAATTTCTTTTAAGTTAATTCGGATATAAAACTTAATAACAACACAAGACAATTTTTAACAAAAAAAAAGAAACCAACTTCAGTGATTTTCAAAAGTTACCTGGTGAATATTCGAAGTTTAAGGTCCAATGCCAATAAAATTAAAACCACCCTTGAGGTACTTATTCAATAACAAACAAAAAGAAATCGTCCAAATCGGTTAATAAACAAAGAAGTTATGGCTAAACATCCATAAAAATGAATATACATTAGAATTATAGCTTTCCATCTGTGTAATAATTTTTAAAATCTTATTAGTAGTTCTTGAGTATTTTCTACAAATACTTAAACTCACAGATTATCTTTTTATTAGTAGTATAGTAACAAAATGAAAAAAAAAAACGATAATACTGACAACCCTGGTTAACTTCTCGATGATTCTTCTCGACGACAAGGGCGTTTTGACGGCCATCCAGGTGCCTTTGAATCAATCCCTTTAGCAATTTTAAAACAGTATCATTTTCGAAATGATTGTAAATTTTGAATAGCTGTTTCTTAAATATAAAAAAATAACAATGCACCTATGTTTCTCTGACATTTTTATATTTTTTCTGTTGGAAATGTGTCTATTCTATTTTGAAGTGTTGAGCATGCCAATTTTATTTAAACCGTCTCCAAAAAAAGGAGGTTATTAATTCGAATGTGTATAATATATATTTTATAGATGTTCAGCCATAACTTTTTTGTTTATGAACTGGTTTGATTGATTTTTTTTTTCGAAAGTGAATACCTCAAGGGTGATCCCATTTTAATTCCATTGGCGTTGGACCGTCAACTTCGAAGATACACCACGGAACTTCTGAAAACCTTTGAAGTTAGTTTTCTTTTTGTTAAATTTGTCTTGTATCTATATATTAATGTTATAAAGCTTCTTCTGCTTCTTTAATTTAAAAGCTCAGCGATTGTCGACGAAGCAATTGCCAACGTTCCCTATCATGTAAAACTTATTAGTAAAGATACTTTTTTGTTTGTTTGAACGCGCTAATCTCTGCAATTAATAGTCAAATTTGAAAAACTCTTTTTGTTGTTTATATCCTATTTATTAAGGAAGGTTATAAGCTATATAGTTTTAGGCTAGAACGCTAAGGTGTGAAGCATGAAGTATGAACGTCAAGCACTCTGGTAAGCTGTAGGCAACTACGGGAAGTGAAAACAACGAGGTGCGTTCGCAGCGCGACACAATACGCGGTGGAGAGTTGTTGAAATAAATTTGAGACGGATGAAACTGTGGGGCACAGTTAGTAATTTATATATTTTCATCAGCAATGTGGTTTTATATGGGCTATGGGAGTTTCAAACTACATAAAGCTAATAATACATGAAGTTCAGGTTACACAAGGGGAGTGCCTCCGTGGTACACGCATACACCATTAACTCCAACCCGGTGTCGGGTTCCGGACGGGGTACGTACACTTCAGATCACCATATTATCACCTATTTTATTTTTCTGTCCATGCTACCAATAGTACAGTTTATTTTATTAAGTTGCAATTAAATGAATATTTTGAATTTTTTTTTTAATAATAGCTCGGCAAGTTGACGGTACTGTCCTTGATAGTAGGCACAGTATAATTCAAAGACAACGGTGACCACCGACAGATCTAAATTCATCGGCGGTCGCTGGTGTCATGCTAGCCAATTACATGCCACTGTAATACACAGTTAAATTATTTTTACACAATAAAAAAAAAATCTATTATTCAACTGGCTAACTTCATCATGTAGCACTGTTATTACGTTAAATAAGTAAGTATACTTATCTTCTTACTTGCGCACATAAGGAGGTATATATAGTGTTTTTTATTTAAAATACTTAACTCAAAGGATGTTTCATATACAAGTCTTCATTTGTTGAACCTATTGCGACCCCTAGATCGGAGAAACAATGTGCCTACGTAATAGTTAAAACTGTCAAGCAATAAAGCCCACCACTAATCCATTCCCGTGTGTTTACGTGACATTTAACGACATTGCAAGCACCTCATAGTAAAACCTTAGCCAAGCATATTAAATAACTAACCACGAATGGATATGAACCTTGGACCTCGTTTCATAATGAATTTACTAACCGCTTCCAAGAATCTTGTTACTCGTACATGTTTGTTATGGACTTAAGCGTCTTCAACCTTGGTATGTTATTATAGAGTAAGCAGGGTTACTAATGAAGAGTTCGCTGCTAGAAAATACTTTGTAAAATCCCAAAAGATAAAATTTTAAACGGGAGTAAAAAATACCATAAAGTTTGATTAATATTTATTAAATTTAAAAATAAAATCGTTTAACATGAATTCGAAAGGACCTGTTTAGTTCTGATTTTTAACTATTTCTAATTCATTTCAAAACCCACAAAATTTGAACATGGCATTTATAGGTGTAGCGTAGCTCCTTTCGCTATATAGGGTAAAAGCCGGATAGTTGCCCCACTTTTCAAAAAAAGTCTATTATTTAAAAATATGTCCTTACTAAGAGTAATGCAACATATATATCAAAACATAGGTCTTTGATCTTTTATATTTGCCTATTTTTGTAAACATAATTAATATTGGTTTTGAGTAAAACGTATTTTATTTGACCTCTCAAAAATGGGATAGTTGCCTACTGTAACGGATAGTAGCCTAACATTAAAAATGCTCCGGGGGATACTTGCCTCGTGCAAGGATAGACGCCTCATTATGATTTTTAGACAGAAACAACAATAAATTTATTTAGGTAATCAGTCTTTATTATTGAGATCCTTTATTAAATACTAATCAAAATATTGATCAACACTGCAAAATAATATTAACTGTTGACCTTCTAAACTATAAAAATTACAAAAATAGCATCCAAACTTTAAGTTAGGTAAGATGTTACTAAAATTTGTAAAATTGTAATTCTCATAACATTCTGCGCAATAGTCATCAACTGTAACTTGTTTATTGGTATTTTCTATTTTTGAAATAGTGTTTTTCACTTTTGATAACTTGTCAGTACCTCTTTTACATTGTTTGATTGGTAGACCTTTGGCGGCCTTCCCTTTAGATATTTCTGAACTTACGAGTATAACATTCTCTTCATTTTCTCTGTCAGTACTGTAAATTTGTATTGTTCTCTTCCTTAACGCTCTTCCTTTGTTCAGTTTTATAAAATCTGTTTTATCAGATTCGGTTTCACTGCTGCTAATATCGATACAATTTATTGTCTTTTTCTTTTTTTGCCGTTGCCCTCTTTTGTTCACAAAGCTTTTCTAGATAAAGCTACCAGATGGTTCGTTTTTGACTGTCTTAAAATCTGTTTTTTTTTCCGCTGTCCTAATTTTAGTGTCAGTTATTTTCTTTGTTTTCTTTATGTTCTGTTCTTTATCCCTCTCCTGGTCAATTTTATCATTACAGTTTAAAATTTCTGAAGATTGTTTAGCCCGTTTAGACATGCTCAGTGGTATTTTTGGTATATGAGATGATTGATGTAAAAATTTAGATGATGTTTCTATTTGAAGATTTTGGTTCTGTGATTAATTTAAAGATATCAATGATGGGAATGATAGCTCAATAGGTACCATTAAAGATATAATTTTCAATATCACTATCTCTTAGGGCTAAACAGTCTTGAGAAAGATTTAGAAAGCTTGAAGACGACCTAGGCGGAGTATGATTTTGGTTCAAGCTATTCTGCTCTTGGTCCCTCCCATTTGGTGCAAGACTTTGCTCAGGATCATGTGAGCGCTCTCCTAATAATGCAGCATCTCCAGAAACGCTTGGTAATTGATCATTTAGAGGATCAGGCTCGCGTTCTTGCACAAGTTCCCCCAATGCAATATCTGATATAGCAAATTCAGCGTCAGGCAGAGCATTTGGATTGACTGGGTATATTTCGCTGCCGCGAAAACCACTAATTGCATTGGAAGGAGTAGCTGCTCCAATCCATGCTTTGGCTATTAGCAGAACTGAATTGTACCGGTTCAGTTTTTTTTGTGGAGTTTATGAAATTGTTTGTCTCAGCATAATAATATTTTTTAAACGGTCCGAATACTGATATGTCTAATGGTTGCAAAGCAGAAGTAGTATGACTAGGTAAACAAAGTAATACTACATCATTGTCCCAAACAGTTTCTAGCATATTGACAGCACTTGAGTGCGATGAATGGCCGTCTAAAATTAGTAATACCTTTCCTAATGGCTTGCGTGGAATAAAATGTTCAGCCAGTCATTTATAAAAAAGGTCTGAAGAAATATATGCCGATTTCTTTTGCATGTAAACTTTGGAACTAAGCGGAAGTCCCTAAGAGGAATTCTGGTTTTTTATTCACTCCCTTGATAATTAGTACTGGTGGGAGAAAATTGCCGATAGCATTGCAACAAGCAACAACAGTAATTGTTTCTCCTTTTTCACCCGAACGCAAGTGCTAAACTTTCTTCTGTCCTGCCGATGAGGCGCGGCACCACGCCTAGTTTTCGCTTATACTTGCGAGGCATTTTGCTCACCTAGAATGAATGCATGAAATAGTTAAGTATTTATTTTATTTAAAACAAGTTGTAGGTACTCACTGGAAATTGGAAAAACATCATAAGAAAAAAATTGTCTTTGCTCGTTAAAGAATTTATAATTGCGGATAGTTACCCCTAGGGCGACTATCCGCAAAAGTAAATAGGGCGATTATCCTTTTTGATACGGATACTTGCCCTTTTTATATGCGAAATAAATAAAAATTATTCGACAATGAGCCGTAACAAACAGTGTAGTTTAAACTCTAATGCATGCAAAGAAACAAAAAGTTGACTGAAAATACAATCAGTAATAAAAATATTCAATAGAAATGACTTACCGATATGATTTCAACACCCGTCAAAGTTTCGCCGCGGAAGATTTTTGCTTACACTGTTAAAACGCTTGCGCCTACTCCGACGACTTACATGGCACCGAGGCAACTATCCGGCTTTTACCCTACATAATATTACGTTATGACCAAACTTTTAAGCACTTTTGTATGTACAGTACGAGTGGTCGCCGGTCGGTGCTCCGAGTCCCGAAAATTAAGGAATGTACTAATTAAGTTTATATTTTTATAATGATAAAATGTTAATTTTCATAACTTTATAAATAAAAATCGGATAAGTTAGGAATAGAACTCGCATCCTGAGGGTTCCGAACTTATTACATAACTTACCGTACATTATTGTACAGTATTTTACATAAATAATGTTTATACACTATTTTTATATATCTATCTTAGTTTGTCCGTCTGTCTGTCTGTTAGTGCGCTTATAACTCAAGATTTTTTTTTTATTAATAATAATTAATAAATATGTATTATTATTTTATAGATGTTTTTACTAAAAAGGTTTTAGACTATATTTTGTAACATTATGAAACAAAACATAAGAAGAAACAAGTAATGATAATATAAAATCACCACAAGCACGCGCCGCTTATTCGGCATACGTTGCCAAAACCGTTAAATATAAAAAAAATAGAAACACAATACAAATAAGTAATAAATAAATCTTCTTGTACAATATACTAGACATCTGTGTAAATTAGAAAGATCTAAACAATATGACTAACTTTAATAATTAAATGTTATAGAATAAATCAAAAATATTTATGATATGTTAGAGATATACGTGAAAAAACAATAACTCGGCCCGGATCATTGTTTACAATTGGTTTTATAGATAACATTATTATGCATAACTTGTAGGTCTTTCAAAATAGTATGTACCTTGGAAGTACTCTGTAGGTTTTGTAACCTAGAAACTTGACTTTTCTACAGTAGTTTGAGGTCATACATCTTAGTATCCGATAATTATTTCAACTGTTTATCTTAAGGCTTTTTCGAGAAAAAAATAAAACTTATTATAAATTTGATGCATTATAATTTCACACTGGATTATATATTTCTTATTTTCTGATTTTTCCCTCAACTTTTATTAAAATAACTCACTTCGTATCAAATTTCAAGACTATAGGCCTGCGGGAATTACCATATAGGTTTTGATAACTGGTATCTGAGTGCGACTTCTAAACATTATTATGAAAGGTTGTATCTTTTTATTGTGTTAACCTAGAAACTTGATTACTTTACGGTAGTTTGAGGTCATAGGTCGTAGTATTCGGTATTAATTTCAACTATATACCTAAAGTAATTTTCGAGAAAAAAATGAAAATAATACAAATTTATAATTTCACACGGGTTTAGGATTTTTATTTTTGGATTAATTCCTAAACGTTAGTTAAAAGACCTTCATTAGTGTGAAATTTCAAGAATGTAGTTCTGTGGAAAGTACCGTATAGGTTTAATAATCTGCAGTTCGTGAGTGTTATTTTAACTGTGAAGTGACGTATCTTTTTAATGCGTTAGCCCAATAGCTTTTTCTTTTACAGCACCATGAGGCCAGAGACCTTAGTTTATGATATTAATATCAACTTTATACCTCAAATCGTTTTGGAGAAGAAGTATCTTGACAAACGGGTAGACAGCCAGCCAGACAGACGAACAACAAAGTGATCTTATAAGGGGTCTGTTTTTTTTCATTATATTAGTTACGGAACCCTAAAATCTAAAAAATATATTTATAAAGTCCTCAATCAGCGGGACTCGAACCCTACATCACTTGTACTGCCAATTCCAAGACTGTCATAGTTTTGAAAATCCTATACATATATGTATGTTTATATATTTTTTAGTGTCTTAAAACATGACTAGTTATATGTATCATGAGAGAAGAGAAAGAACTTCTATGCATTTTAAGGTATCAGTACACTGTACCTAAATCTTCTATCGATATTTGATATAGGTATTTACCGTTGCTGTCGCTCCCATTTTGGTTTAGCGTCGGTCAGACTATAATTAATGACAAACAAAACATAAAACAATGTCGTCTTATAACGCTAAAGAGCACTTTTAAATCGCCTTACATTAATTAGCAAATTTGTTTACTCTTCCGTCTGCCCATTTGGGTGTATCTAAATGTAAACAATTATTATTAGGGTAATTAAATGTTTTTAATTAGTAGATTAGGGAGTCACAAGACAGTAGTTAACTCGATAACAATAAAATATAATCATTTAAATATTGTCTGATACTTTTGTTTATTATATAGGGTTGACATTTTTTTAAATATTTTTATATGGGTTGCGTTTGGTCACAGTCTCATCTGATGTTACGGTACGATGTGGCCCAAGATGGTAGCTAAGCCGAGTTGGGAAGACTAGCTCTCAAGTGCAACTACCGGAACACAAATTGTATAAGTGCTTGGTATGTATGAAGTTTATCCTAATATTATCGCTATTGTTACATTCTATTAGAAAATGATGGGCATCATCTATAACCACATGTTGTACAAAATGTTTCTTTTCTGCTCAATTTGTTTTCTGTTGAAATATGCAAATTACGTTAGCCTATTTAATAATACTAGTGGCCGCCCAATGATCGAAATTCGACCAGAGACTTTTTAATTATATTCTATTTTCTGTTTGACATTTGCAGTATTAACCTAAACAATGAATATTATATCACTTGCTGTCACTTTTCATTAAGTGATAATGTCAATATTTTGGGGGTCTAAGTTCAAAGGCATTGGTCGGGTTAGGATTCGCAGTATTAATTTATTTTATATAATATATTAGTAACAGATATTATAGGTAAATTTTATCTTTCTGCATTCCTTCTCCGTATAAACTTTAACCATGCCAAATCTCAGTCTTCTGTGTGCGTTAAAAATGGGTAGAAAGTTTCTGCTTCACGTATTGATATAATGATGTTATAACCATACAATGTTCTAAATCAGTTGATACATTACTATTTTTTTAAATAATATAATTTACTTTTAAGTGAATATATATTTTCAGCCTGGATTTCGCTTTAGTAGAAAAGTACCTAAGGACCTTTTTATTCCATAAGTAAGTAAATTATAATTTTTTTTCTATTTTTTAATCCTAAATAAATTAAATTAATGTACATAATATATAGACAGATAAAATGTGTAGTCTAATTGCAATGCAAGTACGTATAATTGTAACTACTATTGTTCATTATAAAGTATATATACCTAATGTGTTTTATCGTTGACAACCATAATAAATAACCTAATTCGAAACGAAATCTATTATTTATTTCAAAATTACTTGTTTGTTTTATGTGATTTCAAAACACCTAATATATAGTTAGGTACTTAAGTAATCACTTTGTTGTTTCTTTTTAGTAATTAATCATTTTTAAAATTACATTAAATATATCTATTCTTCCATATTAGCAAATTAAAATTACCAAATGTACAAGTATCGTAGGTATATATTATTATTTCAATTAGATTAAGTAATAAATACTTTATTTTGTCTTACCTTTTACGGCTATCATACGAACTTTACGAATACAATATAACTTGTTATTTGCAAATAAGCAACAAAGGATTTTTTATGGCTTTTTGACAATAGAAAGAAAGGAATACTCACTTTGTTCTTTTAATAAAGAAATATTGTTCCACATTTGACACAAAAATAGTCACAAAAAACATTGATATGTACCTGTTGCTTATTAAATTAATTTTATAACAACTGAACGGCTCCTTAGTTATCCAAATATTTTTATTTAAAATAAGAATTATATCAAACTATTTTAATAACAATGCCAATAAAATTATTTACGTGTTCTTGTAATATTATATAATATAAATCATTTAGAAGCAAATTAAGTACCTACTCCAATATTTTATAAATATCAAGAATTTATTCAGGAATTTTATTCTACAGTATGTGGCAAGAGCGTTTATTGTATATCAATATTTATAACTTATTATAACTAGTAATTGTTGCATGTGTTGTAAATAAAAATAAAGGCAACACATTTTTCAATGAAAGTGAATATTGCTGCTTTTCCTTCTATATGACTCATTTATTCTGCATGTGTCTTTCTTTTCCAGTAATACTTAAGGTCGCATGATATATATTTTAAAATATTCTCCGTATGACGAGTAAGCTGCAAAGTTACGTTAAATACTAAATGACAAATTTAGAGTCATTACATCATTTTGATTATTAATTTACTGTACTCAGTTACTAATATTGATTAATAGTTCTAATATGATCGCTTTTATACAGACATAATCTTATTATTATTTATATAGGTATATTTTTAGGTTATTATATACTTTCTGTGTATATAGAGATATTAGTTTTACAGTAATGCAAAAAAAAATCATGAACCATCAATGAAACATGATTAAGCTTAATAAATTATGTTCTCATTATAAAATATAATATTACTTTCGTTGAAGTGTAAGTTGCAGATCTTTTTAATAAGGGCTTCCGATTTCAAAAAAAATTATCTAAATTTACTGCTAACTTCAATAAAAAAGGATTAAAATATATTACGATATAGATACGTTGTTTTTTAGTTATCAGTGAAAAATATTGGAAGCTATTGCTTCTTTGTAAGCATTAAGTATTATATATTCGGTTCTATATTTGATTTCAACATTATAAATTTATATGTATGTTCTTAAAACGTAGACTATTTTACGAACATAATTTTGGTACCTAAGCCCGTTTTCTTTCTAACACTAGAGTAATCGAATTAAATTAAAATAAAACATTAAGACTTCTCTAGTATCATTGATTCTTATCATATAATTAGGGCCTCTTTAAAAATATTATATTAGGACAAAATATAAAATACAATTATTTTTATCGGCCATGAATTCACTAAAAAATATGCCTATGATATTATAATAAAATTCTTTGTCACTGTAAAACAAATGAAGTTCTAATTTCAGTATATTTTGCATGATAAGTAGAGCATACTCTATGGAGCATAGGTAAGTTAAAAGAATAGGTATACGGAAAATAAAAATTCCTAGAAATAAATAGCTAGGTGCACCTTTTTAGCTTATTCTATGACGGATTCACAGAAAATCTATTGTTTTTCAGCTCACATAAAGTGTTATGAGAAAATGTTTTATGTTAGAAAAAAAAAACTTATCTAGCGTTTCATGAAATTCTATTCACTGTGAGAGTTTCTTGAAATTCTAGTCACTATGACAGTTTCACAATGACTTTTCTATACAAGTAAATTTATTAGGTCTCAATTTGCACGAAAAATACCGATTTATGTTCATTTATCATTGTACAA
This sequence comes from Saturnia japonica, assembly GCA_033032175.1. Classification (NCBI taxonomy): domain Eukaryota; kingdom Metazoa; phylum Arthropoda; class Insecta; order Lepidoptera; family Saturniidae; genus Saturnia; species Saturnia japonica. The sequence continues at coordinate 10,260,115 of CM065325.1, forward strand.
AACATTAACTTAGTAGGTATTACTTAGAGTGATAATTTAGAGTTTATGTAGATGAATCACTAGTTATTGTATTAACCGTAACGTACGTTATATTTCGCTGATAACGTAGCACAGGGCGGCGCGGCGGCGCGGCGTAGTATCGCTCATGTCTACGAAACAAATATACGCATATAAAATACAAAATATTTAGTTTAGATCAATGGAAACGTATAATATTATTATTTTGTAAATTCATAGGTTGAAATTGTAACTTTGTAAGATGCCAGTGCATTTTTTCGTTAATGGTCTTTAATGACGAAGGTATCGGTACAAAGAAAAGTTTTCCGATACTCAATAAAAGTCCAAATGGATATGATGAGAGTTCTCTTATCTCAAATTACCTTCATGTTATGCCAATACAAACCACGGAAATTTTACAATATATATTATGTGACACATACCTAAGTTATATAAGTAAGAATATCATTTTGAAAAGTTTATTACCTACAAAAATAATAAAATAGAAGCTGCATAGTTATTATTGAAATGCTACACACAAGCACATATTCCTGGTAAAGCACTTATGATAATTCCATGTTTTTATCGTTTGGAACTGCGGTATTATTATCGAAGAGCCGGTCGGTGCGGAAAGAGTGGCCGCGAGGGGCGCGAGGCGGTTGCGCGGCGGGGTGCTAGGCTCGCGGCAGGGTCTGCGGGGTGCGGAGTGCGACGGGGACCTGCGCGCGCACTACTCGGGGAGGCGGACCCGCTTCCGCTCCGCCCCCTCGTGCGCCAATCACCAGCGAGGTGGAGGGGAGCCTGGGCCCCTGGCTTCTATTTACTCTTTCAATCAGTGCGAGTGTTTGCCCCTGGCCGGCGTGCACGCGCGGGTGATGCGCTAGCCATGATCTCGCAGAAGCTCTCGTACGGCGACGTGCCGACGTCGGCGTCGCTATCCTCGCTATCGCCGGGCCTCGCGCCACCCTACGTGAACGGCATGGGTTGTATGCCAGCACAACCTTATCCGAACCTCTACACCAACAACATGGTCGCCGGCGGCTCTTGCATGGGCTCGCCGGGCGTCGGCTACTCGCCGCCGAGCACGATGGCATCCTGTATGGGCGGTGGTGGTGCCGTACCCTATGGTTCCTTGCCACGAGAGCAAGAGGCCGCATCGCCCACGTCGGCGCTGCAGCGGGCCCGCAACGACAAGACTTACCGACGCTCATACACGCACGCGAAACCGCCCTATTCCTATATCTCGCTTATTACGATGGCTATCCAGAACAACCCATCACGAATGCTCACGCTCTCCGAAATATACCAATTCATCATGGATCTGTTCCCGTTCTACAGGCAGAATCAGCAGCGCTGGCAGAACTCGATCCGGCACTCGCTATCCTTCAATGACTGCTTCGTAAAGGTACCTAGAACACCAGACAAACCCGGTAAAGGCTCCTTTTGGACTCTGCATCCAGACAGTGGTAACATGTTTGAGAACGGATGCTTTCTAAGGCGACAGAAGCGGTTCAAGGATGAAAAGAAGGAGACTATAAGGCAAGCTCAGAAATCGCAGCATGGGCACAGTCATCACGGCTCACACGAGAAACGTAGCGAGCACGGCCACGACAAGAATGCCCCGGGAGGCGGTGTAGGTGAAGATAAGGAAATGCGCGATGAACTACTGGCCCAGCTGCACGCGGCCCCAGAGCTTTGCCTTCCTGAACACACGCCGCTGGCGCTCGAACACTACGCGCAGCTAAAACAGGAACCGAGTGGATATGCGCCCGCTCAACATCCATTCAGCATCACGCGGCTGCTGCCAGGTGCGGACACGAAAGCGGACCTTAAGATGTATGATGTGAATTACGGGTATGGACATTCGCCGGCAGATAATTACTATCAATCGCCTCTGTATCATCATCACCACGCGCACGCCCAGCCGCCCTTGTGACAATACCCGCTGGCGTAGGCGCCACGCCGCGTGCCCGCGTGGTGCGCGCCGCACGACGCCCTCGCCGCGCCCTAGCCGAGCCCTAGCCAAGCCCTAGCCAAGCCCTAGCCGAGCGCGCTCAGTCGTCACGCTGGCTAACAGCCGTCGTCTGATGCAAAAGACTGTACTGCAAAGCCAAGTTAATCTCATAACTGATATTGGACTCCGAGTGAGCGTTTTGTGTTCTGGTGATATTATAACGGCGGCGTCCGCCCCGAGCATTTGTTTATTGTGTATATATTTACGATTATTTTCCAGTCCATTGTTATGTGCGTTTTATTATTAGGTAGTTTAGTGCACGGTGGACGGCACGAGCCTCGGGGCAGGTAACGCGACGACGTAACCCTAAACGTACATGGAACTTCTAAGAAAGTGTCCTTTATAGTAATTATAACTAATCCGTGTTTGTACATTTGACTTTAATTCTACTGGACAACTGGAGTGCGATTTTTTTTTAATTAGCAAAAGAAAGCTTTTTCCGCCCATATTAACTACAAATATGATATAATAGGAAGTAATGCGATCAATATGATACCGTTATCTCGGCCTCATTTTATCTATTGATGTTTAGATAAATAAAATTATGGAATTTGTGTAACGCGTTGAAGTCTTTTGCTTTATATTTAGTTAACAAATCAATTTCTATCAATTTATTTGTCCATTGAAAAGATATTTCTTGAAATATAAAATATATTTTATTATTCTATCACATCATATCTAAACTAGTATGTGAAAGATATAACACATAAAATACCAAATTAAATGTTAGGATCTTAAGAAAATGTACAAACCAGGGTTTAAGTGACGTCATATCGTGGACGATCGAACTGTGCAATGTCATATGTGTAACAAATTGTGTATAAAATAAAAAAGGTTTATATATATTATATATCATAAATTTAGATAGGCGAAAAAATGGAATTTAAGTTCTGTCGACCATCGCATTTAGGAGTGTAGATAAGTTTTGTATATATAGATATTAAGTTAAGATATATATGACTTCTAAATAATGGTGTTTGGTGTAAGATAGGTACCTATCTCGGCTTTTGCACATTCTATTCAAATATTTATTTATATGCAAGTTTCAATTTAGCATAAATGTCATCGAACATGTTGGGCAAGCGTGTGAGGTGAGTGAATAAACGTTTTACTTACCTGTAATTTAACCAAGTGTGTATAATATTATTCTTATATAATTTGAAATATGTTAAACATTTCATTCAATTATTTTTTTTATAGTCATTGTTCTCATATAGATATATTTATTTCTTAATAATATGTTATCAATATTAGTTTGTATTTTATATTTAAAGTACCAAAAATTCTTAGAGGTGTTGGGCATTAAAAATTATGAGAAACGTACCTATTTCTAATTAAATATTCATTTATTTAAAATGAACTATTAAGTTATTAATGTAGAAGCTTTATGAACAAATTAAATTCCATTAAATTATGCAATGAAAAAATAATAAACATAGTAGGTAGGTGATACTGCTGATTTCTTATATTGTATACAACATTATTCAGACATGACACTTCAATGTAATCAATTTTTTATGACACTATAGTAGTAGACACTTGATAAGTGAATTACGTACGATGACAAAATCGATTCGTCAAAGGTTACCAAAATCTATATATAATGGACGTTTGCCTTGAGTAACTCGTATATAGTACCAACACCTTGAATACAACCTTTGTGCGTACTCGAGATTGCTCAATAAACTCTAACTGGACGTGTCACATCCTAAAACATTAGTTATGTTTTGCATCGAACATGTTTTGTAACATTCTGTTACATAATATTATATTCTAATTTGGTTTCAACAGTGATTCATATAGTTAAAAGTTTTTTTTTTCGAAAAGGTTTACAGAACTATTGCGGAAAAAAATTGAATAGAATGCAAATTGTTTTTTTAAATAAACATTAATGCATTGTAGTAAAAATTAATTATTTATAGTGATTTTATTTAACTATGTTTATTTAATTTAAAACTTTTATATTATTTGTCCGGTTTCTTTTTAATTTAATCTATTAACGAAAAAAGAAAATTGAATAGAATGCAATTTATTTTACTTTTATAAACATTAATGCATTGTAGTAAATCTAATAATGTCTAGTGTTTTTATTTATTTATGTTTATTTAATTTAATACTTCTATATTATTTGTCCGGTTTCATTTTAATTTAAGCTTAACATTATTGCTAAAGCATTTAATTTTTAAATGAATAAAAAAAAAATATTATCAGTTTACGCGCTTGCCACTTTGTTAGGCACTATGGTTAAATACGTAAGCTCAGACTTAGGTCGTGCTAAATTCATCTTGTGGTTATAAATATATATTTTAAGTATTACTCAAATCTAGATAGGATACTTATATCATCTGTTAGTTTCAGAGTTAATAAAATTAAGTATTTACAAAAAATATTATATGTGTTTTCTTTTTATTCGCCATAAGAACATTTACAAGCGGTCGAGACCAATAAGTTACACATAAAAAAATAATTAAATATTTTTATGAGTGTAAAAAAATAAAAATATGATAGGTAAGTTCTAGCCATTAGTCATGCATGTTCTTTGATATCTTCTGAGTAATTTATTAAAAGCCTGGGTAAACCCAAATCCATCGTTTTACTTTGCATCAATTGTGACCGAGATCAAGCGTGAAACTGTACATTATAAAAAGTCGTATAACTCCTTCAAACATCATTTGTGAAGAGTTCGCTACACAATTTTGTGTATATACATACTTCTTCTTCTTCCTCTTTAATTTAATAGCTAAATTCTCATTGGTGGAGTAGTTGCCACTGTTCCTTATCGTCTGCCTTTCTTTTGAACTTTTGATATGAGACAACTCTCACTTTATCATTCACTTGTTGGAAAAAACTTGGTCTGGCTTCTTCTACCTCGCTTTTTTCAATTTTTCCTTTCAAAATTGTTTTAAAAAACTTGTCATATCAAAACGTACAAGATGTATAAATGAAAATAGCAATCATAAGACAGCACACTGTTGCTTAGCCCATTTCCTATAAAATACTTTAGTGAACAACGATTCGTCTTTTATTTGATATTATTTCGATCTACTACTTATTTCTCATTGTCTTCAAAATAATACGACTAACACGCTATCTGTTGCGAATTGATTGTTTGATTACATAAACATTTACGGGAGTGCGGATAGTAATTTACCGAAGTTTTATCGCATTCGGATGAATGATTTAGGAACGCATAGGGGTACAAACAAATAAATAAATATTCAATGTTATATAGATTAAATATTTATTTATTCAAACCTCAACGGAATTGATAATCGTGTCTTATAGAAATTGAATACATTAATTAGTTTATACATTGAGATAACCAAAGAACCTCCTTTGCGTTTGTACTTTATGCGGAATTTCATAAATTGTGGATCTCGTTAAATTTCTCAATACATTCACTATATTGTAATTAATGTATAAAATACTTTATTTTTATGATTAACTAATTAAATGGTTTATATAATTATATTATATGTAAATATTTAAGCATATGTAATACAACAATAATACCTTTTTCATTGACTTAAAAAAACCTGTAATGAGTATTTTTTACAATAAATTCAAATAAATATTGAGGAATCATTTATGATACTAAATTGCTTATCCCGAATGAAATATTGAATAACATTAATTTTTTGGAGTAATTGTATCATAAAATATTAATTGCTTGTTTTTAAAAATAACAAAAGCTGTTTTAAGGAATTCCTTTATTTTTAACAAAGGTATCCTTTAAATCCTTTACTCCTTTCTGCTAGTTAGGCCTACCTGCTTATTAACGACAGGAAAAGTAAAAAAATCAATACTTCTTAGATGGCGTTGCAACTTTTACTGCCTGATTTTCACTTTTGTCGGCTTGCGTAAGATTTAATACCAGTGATACAGAGCGCTACGCCACACCGGCGCTGCCGCGCTGGGTTATCTCCAATACTAGACAAAGACGTCAATAAAGCTATAAAAGTACACAAAAGGGTTAACGCGTGGACCGGCGGTGTTAATTTGTTCAAGAAAACGGCGAATGTAATGGAATGGACAAAACAATTCTCAATGAAGTTGTGAATGAAACACAAAGTAATGTTTTGGTTCATACTAACTATAAGATATACTTATTATATGTATATTATATGTTCATTTGATTAAACTAACCTATTAGTTTATGTTATATTATGTAAATATTAGTATTTGGAATAAAAAAAATATAGACGTAACTCCTTAAACACAAAAGTTTTTTTATTCTTCATCTTTATCTTTTAAAGTTATTTAAAACAAAAAGGCGTCCTAAACAAAGATTCTTAGGTATTTTCGTTAACAATTACGAATATCATAGTTTTATAAAAACCTTTTATGTATTTCAGTGTACCTATATTCCATACTAACGAAATGATTATATTTTGATATATAATTAGTGAGTGTATTCGTTTTTAACCGCAACTCTTTAGTGCCCCTGCTGCGTTCCGGCCGCGGCTAGAACTGGGAACACTGCGGGTGGTTTACTGCTACCATAAAACTATCCACTATACCGAGACCCACTGTCGTTTTCTATATGAGCAGTAAGTTTAGATGGTATTCATTGTATCACGTCATTTTATATATAATATTTTATGAAATTATCGATTTTTATTTATTTACCTCAATTTCTACATATTACAAAATGCAACATATCTCTAATTATTTTTTAGTTCATAGTTTTTATTACAGGCTTCGTGGCGCAGTGGTAGTAAGACCTACTATTGAGGAGAGAGGTCGCGGGTTCATTTCTCGCACATGACCGACTTTTATGTGATGAGAATAGTTTTCAGTGTCGGGGTGTTAAATGTCTATTTACATGAATGTCAATACATGGTAGGTATATGTACTGTCTGGTTACCATAATACAAGCTGTGCTTAGTTTGAAATTAAATGACCGTGTGTGAAATTGCGTCCCAATATTTATTATGTTGTCACAATTTAGTATATATATGATGTTGTTAGTTTAAATAAGGAACATACAGTAACGAAAATACTAGATTTTTTTATAGTGTATTCTTTGTTCCTCCATTCTTGGTTCAGTCAGTGTTGCTAGTACAGCTTGTTTTCAATATTTTTTTATTATTTATAATTGAGTAAATATAATTCTACATAGAATAAATAAATACAATATAATATTTACTTAGATAGTATTGTAAGCATAGTATGCTGGCAGTGTAACAAATATTAGATTAGATACATTACACATAACCTCATGCAGAGAATAAATTATTTAAAATCATATTAAGCGCAAACATATAAATACATATACCAATCTGATAATTAATCTGTTAGACAAATACAAAATACATTATAATATCATAATATATTTACCAAATAGCAAATATAATTGAAAAAAATGCAATAATCAACATGTATTCTGCATGCTAATATGGGGAACAAATTGAAGAGTGACCATCTGTAAGCAGCAAATTACAATTCTATCACCCACCAAAATGGCGCTAGCGTAGCAAGAGGGAGTAATAATTTTTCGCGATTTTATAGTCTTTACTGATGTAAAACAAATTTTTTTTAACAACAATGGGAAAAGTTCGTGGAGTGAATAGTTGTCCCAGTGAACAAAGATTAAAAAATAATAACTTGCTACTGTAACGCCATTCTAATTTGACGCTTTGAGACGGACACCTTTTCCATATATTCAGATGGTAGATACTCCCGGTCTACCCTTAATAGTTAGAACTCTACGCAGCCGGTTGACAGTTTCGGTGCAGTTATTTAAATTGAATTAAAATCACATCCAAACTGCAATTATGTAGTTAGCTTGCAACCGAAATACAGATTGTTTGTTACTACCCTAAAGGTGATTGAGTGTTTTAATAGTTGCCAACTTCTGAGAAGAGTTGACGTTGAAGATTAAGTGTTATTATTATTACAGTTTGACCGATGTGAGAATGCATTCTTGACGTCTGTCACAAGAGGAGACTGTTTTAGCATCAGAAAATGGTTGCCCATCACTTCATTTGGGTTTGTTTTTTTTACCAGAAATATATAAGTATATATAAAGTTTTTACAACTTAAAAAGATAAAATACTGTCCCTTTTTCTATAAATACTATTTATTTACTTTCGAAGACTTTATATCTTATAGAAAAAGTAGGCAGATTTAATTAAGAGTAATTACAATACTTTTATATCTTTGGTAACAAATGGTAATTTGAAATGGTGTAATGGGCTACCATTTTTTCCATTTTAACGCTAAAACAGTCATCTATTTTGACAGACTTCATTAACGAACTGTAATTTTATGTTAACAATTTCCGATAATACTAAAAATAATAACTGTAAAGATTTTGTAGCTAAAGGAAACGCACACTTTATAACGTGTAGGCGATTATTTTGTTTACTCATTTATTGATTTTGTGTGTTGTTCCATTCATCTTGTTATTCACTACGCTACCGGGCTTCGATCCAACTCAAACATTCTCCTAACGACCGTCAGTGATATTACAACTCATCACATGTATCACAAACTTATTTCTTACGTCTTTAACTTCTTATTCCATCTAAATTCAACTTTATCATGCACGTTTTAAGTTTTATAATTATTGATTCAGTTTTGTTAGTCGTGTCATCATGTGTCAGTTTTAAAATTTTATCGTGTATCACTTGAGGTTTTCATTTTTTTTTATCATGAGGGACGTGTTTTGGTTTCGTTACAACATTTTTGTGATTTTTTTAACTTACATGTATTATGTCAGCGAGGCCTCGTGTCGTGCTTTTGTGTGGTGATAATAAGAATAAAACGCTTTCTTTGTTCAGGCTAACGGTTTTGTGGATCTCGGTGGCAGATCGTTGCAAGTTGTATCATTTTAAAATGCATATTTTGTATCATTATGGTACAATTAGGGATATTTTATCTTTATTAAATCATATAACCTGTATATATTTTAAGTGTTAAGTTGTATTTGAATCATTTAACTTTCGTTGTTTAATCACATTACTTATCAAGTCAATATATCAACTTAATAAGACTGTAACTTAGACTGTCTGATCGATAACGTACCTACAGCATAAACCAAGATGGATCTAAGATTCTACATGACGTTACGACCTTATATTAAGTAGATGGGTTTTAAGATAAGATGATTCTTGAGATGTAATCGATGGGAAATCCCATCGGGAAACACTGGTAGAATTTCCGGATAAATAAATTTAACATTTACAGGCCTCGTGGCGCAGTGGTAGTAGACGCTATTGAGCCGAGAGGTCGCGGGTTCGATCCCCGTCCATGACTGACTTTGTGTGATGCGCATAAATGTGAGTTGTGTGTGTTACTGGGTGTTAAATATCTATATATGTACCTATGTATATCAGCTTTTTAATTACCATATTACAAGCTTTGCTTAGTTTGGAATTAAATATTAATGACCGTGTGTTAAATTGTGTCCTCATATATATGCGGTCGAATACATAACAGGTATGCGTAACATACCTACTTCAAAATGAATGTATGATAATACAATATCTTATTATATTATGTGGGCAATTGTTGTATATATATATATATATATATATATATGTAATTGGTTTCTCGGAAACGGCTCCAACGATTTCTATGAAACTTTGCATTTAGATAATATTTTACATTACACGTTTACCTCGATAGGTGTTTTTTTTTTTTTTTTTTTTTATAAGACACCGAGCATAGCTCGGTCGCCCAGATATTTATGGAATTAAACATAAAGGATAATTAGTAGATAAAATGTACCAACTGCCAAACAAAATTCAGAGTGCTATGGACATAGCTTTCCTCTGAAAGTCGAAAGTCGTAGGTAAAATAATTAAATATATGATTAAGTAAAATCAAATCATAAGCCTAATTGCACTGGAAAAGTTGAAAGTAACGGGTGCTTATGACTCCGCCGACGGAAAGAAATTTAAAAAGGAAAATCAATTTCGTTTCACACTAAAGCACTCTTACAAACCGAATCCTTCGACCCGCCGACGAAGCCGGCGTCTTGAATCGGGGTCATTATTTTTTAGAATCATGTCGACGACTTGCAACTACGTGGGTTACCCGGCGACATGTCGGCAGCCTGTGTACGTACTCAGTTGAACTGTGATATATATTCGACGTATCTCCAGAATCGTCAGTGATCAACGGTGGAGATAAAATTTCTAATATCGTGTCGCCGAAAAAGTTTTCCAACTTCCAACGATGTGAAGCCGCCGGCTAACCCGCCAAAATGTCTTGACGAGTCGACGGGTTTAGTGTGTAGAGTGCATTAGATCCAGACAGCATGTATCTAATACTATTAAGTTCACACAAGTACATAGGTTCTGTAAGGACCATTTTTTTTTGTTTTTTTTTTACGCTTGTTATTGTAGACCCTATTTCAGATCACTAAATACATATATATACACATGTTCCTTCCTTCCTTCAATGAGGCAGGGACATGTATATGTGTATATGTTAGTTTAGCTCGAATTTTAAGGACAGGGATTTAGTCAGATCACGACTTCTTTGCAATCGCGGCAACAGCCCAAGACGAGCTCCGGCCACTTTGGTGCCCTTGCGCGTTTGTTGCCCACGCTTTCGTGGCTGAGTGCCAGAAGCGCTCACCTCCAAGCTCAGTAAAGCTCTAAAAGCCATCAGCGTCTCTGTTTTTGGATAGCGACCCTCAGGCTAACAGTAAGGTCAGATCGAAAAAAAAAAACTATTAAGTGAGCAAATCGTGGTCTATGTATTTGGATGAAATTTTCTGTTTAATCTTATACATGTCAATTTTACTTAGATATGTGTATTTTTAAAGATACTAAGCAAAGCTCGGTCGCCCAGATGTAAAATTAAATGAATAAATAAAATAAATAATAATATGATGGTCTGTTGAAGCTGAAGCGACTATATTGACCTCCTTCGTTTTATAGCACTCAAGGTGATTGATATCTAAGCTGCATAGTCGCAAGGTTGCGTTTTAATTCGATATGGAGTCATCACAATTTATGCCTGTTACTTACTGTCTCTAAAAGATATCGTTATTTTTTTATTCTTTATAGGTTTTTAGTGTTTAGCTAATATTAAGTGACGATAGTAACATGCTTAGCCTAGTGGGGCAACTGCCTCTCAAATGCTCCTGCCAGGACACACCTATAGGAGCTTGGTGGCAGATCTTCTACTTAGAAGGTGGAAGCTAGTCAGGCGGTCATTAGAAAATTCCCTACCATCATGCTATGTTTTCATCGCAATATTTTCCTTCACCTATTATTTAATATATTATTATTCAAACATATTTTGAATTTGAAACCAGATAGAAAGTGACTCGTCTCGTTCGTGTTCATGGCTATGAAATTACCTGCATGTAAATATACAACTGCTGAGCAAAGATCTCAATCTGAAAGAAGGCTGTACATTTATTACCACGCCAGGACATCGGTGACTTCAAGGTGTTGGCATTTGTGATACAGTTTGTAAAAAGTACAGATCCTAACGTTACATTATATGTCTGGTTTCTGAGCTTCTCGCGTCTTATAACTTATAACTAACATGGATCAATTATTTAGATAAATAATACAAATATTTTGATGTATTAAATTGTAATTGAATATTTAGAATTTATTTACACTTATGATTCACAATTGTTTATTATTTTTTGTAGATAAATATTTGGAATGATTAGATATGTGTCAAAAAAATTACATTGTTATTGCACGACTTTTGAGAGATGTTACTTCCTTTGTAATCTAGGTAAATATATCATACCTATTACGATAGATGAGCTGATAAAGGACATAGAAAAAATTGTAAGAAATTATGGGTTTATACAGCATAGCTCGATGCTTATATCATAACTCTATCACGAGGCCAGTGTTGGTGACGTCACGATACTAAATAGTTTAGTGGCTATGATAAAAAGCTCTTTTATCGTCCTCAGACGTCTCGATCCGTCGCGAGATTACTCAAGTATGTTATTTAGATGTACAGTCATGCGGTATGTTTATATTCTATAGTACTTGTGTTCAAAGCAAAACACCAAAACAAAAAGATCGTGCTTTAGAATTAGCTATTGCCTACTACTGGGTTTGTAATAATACCTACATCATTAAGTTAATAACTTTTTTTATAATGCAACGGTAATATGACGTAAATACACCGCATAATAAGTACAATGAAAAAATAATTCATAGCCGGTCGCCGATATCATGCAGGCTTGCAAGCTGTCTTGATAGTTGTACTGGTTCATGGCTGATCCCGTAACCAATAAGCTAAAAAAGAGTCGCTGTGTGTGAGATCCCTTCAACCCTGTTTGATTATTTGATAGATGTATACTGGTTGATTCCTGAACGTATCGGCAGTAAACAAATTATAATATATATTTGCTATGTATGGAATTGTACCGGCATAGTGTTACGTGATAAATTCACGACGACTTTTGTCACTCGAGTGTGGAGTAGACGATTTCGTAACAGAGCTTATTATTTGATTTAACACGTCTTTATTATTAAGATTACCTAATTATAATGCAATAGACTCTGAAGCGTAAAGCGATTTTGTATTTGTTTTTATAATTTTTTTATTAGTGATAATAATTTCGTGAAAGTAATTTATTTATAATATATATTATAAAAATATTGTCGTTAATTCTTAGGCGATTTTGATGAAATTTTGTACTCGGGAGTCAAGTATTTATGTAATTAATGAGCTATAAGAATGGTCAATATTATTTCTGCAAACAAAAAAAAAAAGTGTTCAAAAAATTCAATTGTCTTAAATTCTCAACCGATTCTGAAAAAATTTTGTAGACGGGAAGTATACATCATACTAAAATTATGAGGCTATAAGAATGGTTAAATATTGTAGATTAGAAAAATAATTTTAAACCGATTTTGATGAAAATTTTAGACGGGAAAGCATGCTTCTCCTCAGTTAATATGACATGTGAATCGTCAACAATGTGAGTAAAAATAAAATTACGGGATGTAAATAACTACTGCGTAGCTACAAACGCGTGTGCAGCCGCGGGCACACTGCTAGTATAAATATATAATACATACGTATGTAAAAAACATAACTATGTCGAGTTACGTCGGCATCTCGCAACGTGTAAAGGTGTAAAATATGGATTCTCGACGACGAGAGGGGAGCGGCAAGGAAACCTTTTTTCGTTGCTTGTGTCGGCGTTATCGAATGTTTGCTCGTCTCGAACCGGAATATACATACGCGTTCTTACATATATACATTTAATACATATACACCTGTATAATGTATGTGTCTAGAAACTCTTACGATATTGAATACAACGTAACTGGAATTTATTTACTTATGAATTATGATGAAGATAATTGTCACTTCTGATAACAGTAACCAGCCCGCGCTATAAATATTTTTTTTTCCTGTTTGACATTATTTTTAAATTAACTTCTGTTCACCAGGTGTTGAGTAGGTATAGTCAGATAAAAGTAGCAAAGAAATTTCTGGTGGATTTCCGCCAAGTAACGCCTTCGTTAATCAAATAATTCAAGAACAAAGGGTAATGATAGTCCGTAGATACGTCATTAGATTGTCGCTTTCTGCTTAAGTCTGAAAACGCATTTTCGATTTCTTTGCAAAGGGAAGTATTACTGCCTATGTCCAGTAATCGAGAATACTGTAGATTGTTGTATCTAGGAACTATGTATTTGTTTTTTAAGGTTTTAATTAACCTTTTAAGTTGTTTACGCTGACCCGATATCTAATGTTAGGGAATGTGAATTTAATGTAATTAATTTATCGTTTATCCGTATTTGAATTGTATGAAAAAATAACAACTCTACACATGAAATTAAATACCTACTTCATTTGTTAAGTTTTGTATATCATCACCCAACATTAAAAACATCGTAATTTTAATAAAATAAAATAAAATAATACACAATATGCAAATACAGAAAAAAAACTCTATATTTGAGATTTACAGCCTTATCTCTAACAATAATGACCCATTTTTACTTGAATAAAATTCACAACTATTACGTCGAAAAAGGTTTCGAACATTTGAATGATGATGTTAAAAAATCCTGTTTTAGTTAAAAAATAATAAACGTCTCTTTTAAAAACCAAGAGTGTAGTGAGTTATGATGTTATTCATATTGAGTATCGACATATTCTACTGTAATACCTGGGTTTTTGTAGTTTTTTTTGTCTGATGATGTAAGGACACTTTTTGTGCCAGTGTTGTATCTATGTAACATACACTATACATACACATTTATGTGTGTCAAAACATTATTTTATCATTTTATATAAACTTTTCCTGTACTTATGATTAGGAATTGTGCATAATTATTATCTATTAATGTTATTATTTTAGGACTTAAATGATATATTGAAAGATCTTTATTGTCTTCGTCGGTTCATATGTTTCGAGATATAGCCAATGTAGATCGATATTGGCTGATGATATTGGTTTTCCATAAAAGGTCTACAGACAAAGAAAACATTGTAGCCAAAAAATTTGTCGTTGGTATGGACTTTTTAGATTTGGTCAATTTCAGTTCGCCTACACGTTGGAAGGGCTGCAATGTATTTCCAAGGAATGCACGATGGTATGTATAATTGGCTGGGGTAAAGAACTTTAAATATTCCAATAAAGTATATAATGCACATTGCGCATCGATTTGATGGGTGGTATGGTAGGACACGTAAATTATGTCCGATTGGATAGCGACTGCCATACACAACGTGTAACCGGTCTCATAGAGCACGTTTAGGTGTTTTGCGTTCCGAGATCACAAATGGGCTCATAGGGTAGATACACTACTAAATCGTGACACCCAATCACATATTTTAGGGTTCCGTACCCCAAAAGGAAAAAAACAACCCTTATAGAAACACTTTGTTGCTCGTCTATCTGTCTATCAATACGATTTTTCTCAGGAGTGCGTATCAATTGAAATTAATATCAAATACTCAGGTCTGCAATCCCTTGGTACTGTTTTAGCGGAGGCGAGTAATAGAGTGTAAAGTTCCTCATCTGCCATAGAAACCGAGACTGGAGGTCGATAGCAGGTTGAGTCGTCCATACATGTTGTGATGCTTGCCGGGCCAGTGGAATATTCCAGTGAGTCGGAACCAGATGCCGCATAATTCACGGTGAGTCGGAACTGTCTGCGGTGATTGCCTCAATGAGTCGGGGTGATGCTGCAAGAATGCTTTAGTGAGTCGGAGTGTTGCAGTGCTGCGTAGTGGCTGGCTGCTGCGTCGACCAGGAGAGAAGTGCGTCTCTGCTTGCTGACCGGCTGAAGTACAGTGTGCTGTGCCAAGGTCGCTGAGAAGTCTGTGGGTGATGACCAGGAATGTGCGCGTCCGCTGCATGCTGATGGTCAGGATACCCGTAGTAGCCGTGGATGCTGGCTGGTTGTATGACTCGCTGCTCGAAAGCTTGACGAAGTGATGAAGACGTCACGATGACGTAGCATTTTGCGAAAAAGGTTGCGCTGACGTTCATATGCTCGGGGTCACCACTTTAGCGGAAGGGAGGAACAGAGAGTAAAGTTCCTCATCCGCCACAGAAAAGGGAGGATCCTCCGACCAGACGGGTGTTATGTCTGGCGGACAGCTTTCCAACGGTTGTTGTCGGATTCTTGTATACTCAATTGTTGGGTTAATTTCAATATCGTGATGTAGGATGCGTCGTATGTGGCTCCATAGATGTCATTATGTAGGATGCGTCAGTTGTGCGAGAAATGTCGCTACACTGTGAAAAAAGTCAAACTTCTAAATCACGCAATCAAAAGATAACGCCATTTATGTCGTATATTTCAAAACTCGCGAAGGGAACAAAACCCTATAGGGTACTTACAGTTTTATTTTAATTTTAATATATTCAGATGAGAACAAAACAAAAGTTAGAAAAGTAGTAATAAAAATAATATGTACCTTCTGATTATAATATGTTACACAGATTAACAATAAATGAAAAATGAATCATGCCAGTACTTTAAAAAATGTTAAAAAAAGTACAATAGTGATAATAAATAATAATAGAAAGCTAGCTGTATAAATGAGTTAATAAAAATCATGAAATTGCAGTTTACCTAGATTTATAAAATTTGACAAGAAACAATGTGTTATAGCACAAGTAAAGCAAAACATCTGAAAACCGTATATGTGTAATTTCATCATTTTTTTTTTTTTTTTTTTGCGATTACAAACTTATTTGCACTTGGTAACTTGGTTGCACATGGATGTATGGGGACTACAGTTTTCCAACGGCAAAGTTAAGCTTGTCTCTTGACATAGTTTATGTTTTCGTTACGGTTTTTTTTACTATATATAGGCTTACGTTTTATCACTACTTTACATGATCGTAAGTGATGCAATGTTCTACGATAGAGCACGCTTGCTTAAAAAGTACTTTTTCACTAGGGACTTGAAGATACCCAGGTTGTAATTATCGAAAAATACAAATTCCGGCAAAAAGTTCCAACTCTTTAGCGGTGCAAATGATAAATGTTCTAAGCAAAACGCTTTGTGCGCACTGGTGGAATATCAATCATATATCGATGACGGTTCTCCGTGTCTCTTGTCGTCTGATGATGAAGGGGGGATGGGGGAATTAAATTGTGCAACTACAATGCACTCTCGGTAAAAAACAGATAAACTTTATGTCAAAACATGATGGTAAACTTGTCACAGTTACTCTCTTTTGATTTACCACGTTGCGGGTGTAGCCAATGTATATCTAGCTGCATTACATTGAAGACTGTCGATGGACTTCATGGACTGTGCTTACCGTCAAGTACAGAGCAGTCACTTTACCGTGCTAATTACTATTAAAAAAAGTGTGCAGATCACACGCGGAAAAAGTAAAATCTTCAGAAACATAAACATATCTTTGAAAATTTCATTTTACAAAACCTAAATCAGCGGAACTCGAGCTATCGACCACTTGTACTGTACATATTTTACAACGGTGCATACAAGTCTAGTCGTAACACCTATAGGCCTATTCGACAACGATCATAGTCGTGAAAATTAGGACTTGCAATAACCGTGTTCATTCAACCAATTGTATCTCATTATTTCACAGTTTAAATCCTATATATGTATGTTTTTGTCTCTTTTAGTGTCGCCTTTTCGTTTCATTGAGATTCAAATCACAACGGTGCTAAATAAGTTTTCAGTTCATAAAGTTTGATTTCATACTGACACATAATAATGGAAATTTAATTTAATATACAATGTATCAGATACTGATTTAATGTAGATCCCACTGACGGTAAAATCCAGTGGGTATACCTATATACCTACCAACATAGATCTTTCTAGAACAATCTCGATATTGTCCGATCTCGACAAAACCCTTACCAATTTCATAAACGAAATCGCTATCGGCCGAGGTGCGGGAGACATAAAATTGAAAACTATTTGTTGAGCAAACACCATCCATCAAGGGACGGCACTTAGTCGTATTGCCAGAGTAACGTGCAGGGACCGTCCGTGACCACGATACTAGATGTTTTGGCTATATTTATTATCTAATTTTTTGTTAAGATATGAGCATGAACACATATACACATGTGAATTTTAAATTATGGATCTCTGCAGGATAGTGTGAGTACTATTTCTAATCTTGTAATTTAGAAAAACTCGAAATCGGTTCATTAAAACTTACATCTGGATCTTAACATTGTGTGGGTGTGATTAGTGTGATACATCCATGATGAATCAAAGAGAACATCAATTCAACAGAAAGGATTACAAATTAGGAAATGTTTAGAATAGTTGACGAGGAAGAGAGTTGTTGAGAATCATAGATAACAGAAGAGGATGGCTTCAAAACAACAACATTCAACAAAATGACTATGAGTACCTACCTATGAGCTCCGAGGCATATTGTGAAGATTAATAGGTATTTATTTCATCAACATCAACATTTTTAATCTCCATTCTCTACTGTTTCATATGTCCAAACGTGATTTATTAGTTCGCGAAAGAGATCTGTTCCCTGTCCATAACCAAGATGGACGACTACGATAATTTGAAAACTTTTATGGAAAACTGGTTAAACTTTTTTACATTATCATAATTCAGAAAGGTTCTAAGAAATCATGGACCTAAGATATTTCTAATCTTGAGATTTTAATAAAATGTAATACTATTTTTTGCAGGGGACTTTCTTACAGTTGTCTTCAATATGAAACCGACTCGAGAGCCACCTATTGTAAAATGTTTGGATTAATTCAAAAATCATCACTGGTGGACGTTCAACAACACCTCAAAATATCATCACAATTGGAGAAATTAATGCTTTAGGATCGCTTAAGGGACTATAATTTCTGAGCTACCACTAGATATCGTTTAAAAATCCATAGTAATTATTAATTCGTTTTCATTCTGTTAATTTTATCAAATAAAGTAGTCACTAAATTATTATAATAATTAAATTCAAATATTTCGAGTTTTATGTCACCGAATTATATTTTTGAAAAATTATTTGCTAAGTTGAAAATTTGGGTGGAAATGGATGTTACTGTAGGTAGGTTAGTAAATTTTTTTCTGAACTTAAAAGACATCATACATAGGTTACTTTGATCACGAATATTCCATAAAAAAAATTGTGTCTGTCTGTTTGAATGTCCAGATTTTTTCCAGACCGATATTTATGATTTTTTTTATACGGAATGTGTATGTCATTGGTCATATGATAAGCTATAAGAATTTTCAATAATACTTTTAGAAAATGTAAATAAGTATATATAATATTCTATTATTATTTTTGGAGCGATTTTGTACATGGTTTTACGGACGGATTAGTACGGATATTTAGTACACGGCCTTTAATGGAATTATTATAAAATGAGTATTATTATAATATGAGTAAAAATAAAATTATGTGAAAAAAAATCACTTTGTAATAAACGCGTGCGCGCGCGTTCTCTAGTAATATACAAAAATTGATATGAGATTGATAAACTCTATCATTGTTCAACAAATCACCATGAAAGTTATGTAACTTCATGGATAATATTTTTATACTATTTCTGAACGCAATAGGGGGCGCTGTGGTCGAGTTATTGACAACCGAAAAGGACAGAACAACGCCTACGATGGCAAATATAAATTAGAGAACATAAAAATATGTCATCAACTTATATAATATTTTATGTATAACATAGGCACATAATTACCTAATGTGATTAAGAAAAAAAGTTAATTGTTCAGTGAATCGTATCGCTTTGAGTTTCATATGATAACTAGCAAGTTGCATTATAGCACGGTTCAATGAACTCGCGGCGGCCATGTTGCTTGCTGTCTACCAATTATTGCGTCACGGCTGGTGTTAATGAAAACAATTTTAAAGACTATTTTCAGCATGCGATATTGATTGAGGACGAATTATGCTTATTTTATATGAAGCAAGACACGGTCTTTAGTATAAAAAAATTAAAAATGAATGATTTTTTAGAAAAATAAATGTCAATTTTGAAGTCATGATTATATAAAAAGTTGTGTAGGTATAAATTGTGTAAAAGCATGTAAATTTACGATATTAAAGTACTATATTTTGTGTGTTGATTTTCTTTTTTAACCTTAACAGTAAATTTGTCATTATAATTTTCTAAGTATACATTATGCGTAATTTATGCTTTTCAAATCGTGTTTCTTTTGACAAAGTCACAAAATGAAACTGGATTATTCTTAATAAGGAGGCTGAACGTACATAAGGATTTTTTTTTCTGTGGTTGGAAATCAAAATATCTTAAGTTTTAAAGGAAGATAAAGTATTAATAATGGGATCATAATCAATTAAAAAAGGTTGTGTATTCATTAAGTACCTACTTACACTTCAATGTATTGTTATTAACTACCTCAACAAAATTTATCTACACAAACAAGGCAAAAACAATTTTATACAATTCGTTAAATGGGGCTGATTACATAATATTACATAATGATTTATATACTTACATTTTCCAAAGTATAGATTTAATTCAAATATTTGCAATACTCAATAATAATATGTTTGTAGACATCTGGTATCTAAAACTTGAGACACATTAATACATTTTAGCAAACAAATCAAATGTTTTCATACCAATATTTGTTCTATTGATTAGTGGTGATTACATACCTACGTACTCGAAATGTATCGAATCATCAAAACAAAGACACGGCATCTTTGTTTTGACGGTCGACGATTGGCGGTTAAACATCGAAATTTAAATCGATAACGGATTTTATGAAGTTAGGACGTAATTACGTACATTCATAGGGCCCCATGCCCCCATAGTAGAGAGTAGATATATAAAATGTTTTCTTTTTTATACGTTATATAGGTTTAGCGTTTGGTCATAATCTAACCTGATGTTAAGTGACGATGTGGCTCAGGATTCTAGTGAGGGAATTGGTTCTCAAGTGCGCTTACGAGAACATACCTGCTTGTAAAAGTTTGGTGACAGATTTTCAACTTGTAGCTAGCCAGGCGTGCATAAGAAAAAGACCTACCACCATATTTTCCTTCACTTCCTCCACCTGAGCCCAGACTCATTGCGATGCGATATCCGCACATGCTGCCACTAAGTCATCATTTCTTCCCATATAAATTGACCAACCGAAACTAAAAATCATTTGTAGATAAACGAACATTACCCACATTTCATTTGGTTTTGAAGTCCTTCAGAATTATTGTTGAAAATGTGTCTTTAAATAAATGTACAAAGTGAAATAGATTCAGAGAACAATTTATAAGTTGTTGAGACCATCAGATTAGATTGTATTTAAATGGCTGTGGATTGTGCAAGATTTTATGGCCCAATCCAGAACTATGTTATATAGATAAAAGTAGTGTAAGGAGTCGTGAGCTTGATTTATGAGGAAACAGAAATTATATATTTCATTTTTTTAATCTCCTTCTTAAGCGGAAAATCAAACCGTATATTTTTTTAAAGATATGGCACCTTATTACTACGCCGTCGGATTTTGTTGTTAATAAGGATTAATACTTGCAAACGAATGTATCATTGAAAATTAAAATAAATCGCTCATTCTTAAAATTTATTTAATCTTTTTTAAATATTAACTAATTCGCTGCTAATATGAAAATGGGCCGTTACAAAATGCAGTGTTGTACAGCACGGGCTTCAATAAATAATTATTTAATATTGAAGGCATTTTGCGTAATATGATTGATTAAGTTTTTGTGCAATTTGGATTAGAAATAATAACATGGAACGTACATTTTGGGATGTCACAAAAATTTCCTGGGAAAAATTTAACAAGGGAGCCACCATTATTTTCAAACTCTAAAATCACCAGTAGACACTAACTTTGTGATACGAAACAATTTTTTAATAACATAATAAAAAAGATAATTGTTTAGGTTCATTGTTGGATTTGAACCAACAATGCAGTGTCTAAGAGCGCTAGCAGTCAAACTCACTGATTAACTTTAATAAGGCAGACAGGTCAACCGGTTGTTGAAAATATTTTTTTCGGATGAAAGTAATATTTAATAAAATTTTGACTCACACAAAAAATCTGACTACACGTTCACAATCTAACGATAGAGATTATGCAAGTTGTATAACATATATAGATAAATATACAAACAAGATAGATATACTTTAAGATATCCGTAGATATCGAATGTTTCCGTTCGACTCATTCCTAAGGTATGTTCGCGCCTTTTCCGAGAAGACGAGGTAACTGGTAAGTACCTAACAATAACATAACAATAAATATATGTAAATACCATAGACAATATATCTGACAATACAAAATTACCTACCGATAAAATGCTTTATATCAATTTATATTACAATTAATATAACATTATATAAATTATCGTATGTGCTTACATTTTAATTATCTTTATGAAACCTTGTTGTTATTTATTAATATAATATGTTATATAGTTTTTGTCTTATTGCCTGCTAAATTGTATTCTTAAAGTATGGAACCGATCTTCTAGATATATAGTTAATTATATGTATATAATCAAGTGGTCATAAAATAGTGATATAGAAGACTTTTAAATTATTACAAACACTATAAGTTTTCATATCTCATTGTTGTATTTCTTTACCAGGACGATAATATTGACTGACTTTCGCCAATGGGGTGACAAAAAAATGATAATCAATGGCCAAAATAACTAGCCAAAGATTTTAAACAATTACATTCTATCTATCAGAATCTGTAAACCACAAAATGAAAAGCGATCAAGACGACATTTTCAGTTGTTGCGCGTAAAGTTTTTATTATCTGTGTGTACTTAGTATTTGCCCATCGGCGCGATATCAGTGCGGGGTTAGTATCGATTGGAACGTCCGTTATCGAATAGTCGATATATTTGTTTGCTTAGTTCCATCAATGAGAGAGGCTCGAGTGTATCTTGCGTATTTGAGCAATAACTTGTTTGATAATGCTTAACAGTGCTTGCGTTGTGATTAGTCTCGCCTCTCTAGATTGCGTTATATGATTTTTTTTGTTCTATCTATTAGAGCCCGATTGCGGATAATTTGAAACAAATGTTTGTGGTAGTCAGTGTTTGATAATATTTGCCTATTGTTATCGCATTACTATGATTTCTTTTCGTTGTGAAAATTGAGCTGTATTTTTCAATTTATTAATTATTATAAGGGCTATTCTCAAAATTCTGGAACCTTAGTACCACAAATCCGCCTATTTAATCATTATCTCATTATGACCGACTTACGTGAACCACGGAAAGCGGTGTGTAATAAGCTATATCCCCTTTCCACAGGGTTGGGCACTTAAGGCCGCATTTGGGCTCTCTTATGTAATAAAATACGATGTAGTATAAATGTCGATCGCATTAACTAAAAGAGCCATTTTTAAAAAGTATCAAGTTACAGAACGCATCGTGTCTACGCATCGTCCAATGAGAAACTCCCGCCATTGCGGCGACCAATGAAAGCGCGCTCTGTTTTAATTTTTATTGTCTGTGGATCGAGTTAATGGATTGTTCTTCATTTGATTTATTGTTCGTTTTTTTTGTTCTGTTTTAATGGTGGCTCTACTGTATTTTATTTCTATACCTAGTATTAATTATTACAATTATATGACGTAGGAGTATTTAAAAATTAATTATGTGAATATTTTAAAATACATGTAAAAAGTATATATATGTATTTAATTTGTATGTAAAAGTGGAAACCGTGAAACTACCATTACACTTGTTTACTGTTATAATGTTTTTCTAACGCTCTTAGTAATGTCGTTTTCTTTAGTGTGCTGAAGCAAGACTAGGCTGTTGCTCGGAACATTGAAGTATAGAAACTAGAAAGGTTAGTTTTGAATTTTTTTACATGAGCTCAGTAAAGTGAGTGAACTACATGTCATGTTAATAGAATTACAAGATTAGACGAGACCGTCAAGAGATGAAGATTTATTGATAGTGGTAGTTTTCATTTCTCCCTATAGATACGAATGCGAAAGTCTTTAGGTACCTAATTTATATACAATGGCTGATACAAGTTGGTTTAGCACCCTACTGCTAGGAGGAGGTTGTTTCCTTGGTTTTTGTTTACCACAGAGTACAGCTTGAAGGCTTGAATAAATAGTCTGGTAGCCACCCGCGCGATACAGGTGACACTGCACTTCCAATCACTTAGTTACCTACATACATAATTACACACAATATGTTCATACGTACGTGCACACAGGCACACAGGTACATAGCTTTAACTCGAATTTTATGGATAGGGAATTAGTCAGATCGCGACTTCTTTACAATCGCGGCAACAGCCCAAGCCGAGCTCCGTCCATTTTGGCACCTTTGCGCGCTTGTTGCCCATGCTTTCGCGGCTGATTGCCTTAAGCCCGGTAAAGCTGTAAAAGCCATCAGCGGCTGTTTTTGGATAGAGCACCTTAGGCTAACAGCAAGGTCAGATCGAAAAAAAAAAAGCTTGAATAAATGCAGCGGTTAATTGTAAGAAATCTGTTATAGTTTTTGTTACTCACTATATTCTCAAGTATGGAGGCTAACCGTCTCGCTGAAAAGCTCCTGCAAGGAAAACCTATGAACGCTTGTGAGGTTACTCATGTAAATGTTCCTTTATCAATGAGTATAAGTATATCATAGAATTTAATTTTAAATTTATAACAAATTATCTAGTTTCGCCGTGCTTCCACACTTTTATCACTTTACTAACATTGAGTCATATAAATATTCAATTATTTTAATAATAGCTGTTTAAAGCTATATACACCAAAATTATGACGAGTGTATTTGAACACAAATTTAGTATTTTTTAAATCGAACCCGAATTTGAACCTAACGGTAGTAGTACCTGTTACTGATTACATTGCCGACAGACAAGTTTCTACTTTCTCCTTCATAAGTTTAGTACACTTAATATACGCACGGTATTTCCAGTAAGGTATAGATCAGTAACTTAGGAGAAGAGTAGACATGCGCATTGGGCTCAGTCAATACTAAGACCGGGGAGCGTGTCCAGCGAACACTGACAATTTTAACTAAGCAAACTATATTACCGCTTACTTTGATACTACAAAATAGCGTACGTTTCTGTATTGACTATTGACATGTAATTAGCAACAATTAGTTGTAGTACCTAGATAGGTATGTATATAATATATTATAACAAACATATGGTTATATTCACAGCTTAAGCTAGCTTTAGCTTACGTCACTAAATATTCAAACAGAAATATAATGGATGATCTTCGAAAAATACGCAGAGAAACGTGCAATTATAACAGGAACGTTAAAGTTTCACTATCTGTATGAAAGTTGTCATCCGGCCAGGTACAAGTATACCAACCCTTCGGTTAGCTGTATGATGCTGTTAACCTGTAAACTAAAGCAAAAAAGCCATTGGGAACTAAATCAGATTGGAATACCTTTACCATTATAGTAGGTTTGGTTGAACCATTAGATTCCTATTAAAGGACCTATTAGGTTAATGGAAATCATGAAATAATATTAATTTGGGATTACATAACAACGATTAGTAAGAAATAATCTGCTAAAATCATATTTCTTTGCACTAAGATACGCTTTTAGATTTATGCATTTGAATCATGTAGGTACGTACATTTGTTCTTATAGGGTAAATTATCGAATACATGGACCCTGAATAGGGTATGATTAATTATTATAATTATTTTTCAAAACAATGTATATACATGTTTCTTTACCTAATTTATTAATTATTATTTATATATAAAGGTTGTTTGTTTCATTGTCATACATTTATTTATATTGGCCATATATCTTTATGTTAATCATGTCAAATGTTTATTACATAACTTATTACTATTACCTACCCTTCAGCATCAACAATCTATAACTTGTATCGAGTCAATTTAGTATAAGCAATAGGTAAGCTGTGTATGTATAAACGCCATCTGCTGGACGGAGGCCGTAATGTGGGATCGGGGGTGATATGTTTATTTACCCGACTTAATTCCAACCGGTCAATCACATCAGCTGACCTAGGGCGTTTATATGTCTCACGTATACTATGATCTAATTATGTGTAAAGATTTTTTTATATTTTTGCTTTTTCCTAACTTGGCAACTATTCCACTTTATTGCCTATGTTTTAATTGTATTATTCTTGTCCGATCTACCAAGCACCCAATAAACAAAGTAGCTATGTATTGACTTCTGGAAATCTACCGTGTCCTATATTTTTATTGTGTATCATTGGCCGAAGTTTGATTATAATATCACGTCATGTGACGTCATCAGTGCCGTAACTAGGGCAGTGCCAGCGGTGACCAGGCATAGGGCACAGACTCTGGAGGGGTAGAGAAAGGACCACAAACAATACCTTTTTAAAAATTTTCAAGGGCGCAGTTATAGAAGCTCGTACCGGGTGCATAATAGGAGGCTAGTTACGGCACTGGACGTCATTGTCGAAAATATATCAGAGCAATCCTATATAGGATTGTAGGATATAGGATATATTGATTAGGATATATTGTAGAATTATATACATAGGTAAGCGATTGGTGAAGCATTGACGGCTCAGTGATAGCGTGCATGACGTCGATCGATGTGAGTTCGAATCCCTGCAATGAGCCTGAGCTTTTAGTAAAGGAAAAAATCGTGATGAAACCATAGAATAGTGGTACCGCAATTTTTAATACTCGTCTGGCTAGCTACCACCCTCAAGTTGAAAATTTGTCGCCAAGCACCAAGGAGAGTTTCTTGAGATGCAGTTTCCCTAATAAGCTTAGCATATTACCGTCGCCATTTAACATCGAGTAAGGTTGTGAGTCACTCGTGACCAAACGATAACTTATAAAGAACATAAAACATGTTCTATTTAAGGGTTGTCGTTTGACTAAACTAAATTCATGAAATTGATTTTCTTCAATTCTATATAGTCTTAGCGTTTGACCACAATCTCATCTGATCTTAAGTGACGCTGTGGCTCATGATGGTAACGTGCTAAGCCTAGTGAGACTAGTTCTCAAGTGCAGCTCCCGGAACACACTTATATAGGTGCTTGGCTACAGGTTTTCTACTTGAGGGAAGTTATTTTTTTGTATGGGTTTGAGAGCAGTATTTATGAAATTATAATAAAAATATAATGCCAGTAATATTTTTTTTCGAATTGTAAAACAAGAAGTTCATTATAAAATTAGAAAAAAAATTGGACAAGCAAATCAACGGACAATTTCGTTACGTAGGCCGATCAAACAGTCATTAATGTGACGAAGAAAGCGACGATGGGCGGCGCCGCGCCGTGCCGTACCGCGCCGGCCTGGACTTTTTATAAGTTCAATTGAACGGAAAAAATCAGCTTGGACTAATCACGACACGACGACTTATGCAGAATAATGCTGAAGGGGACCAAGGTTTTTTAAGTAATTTTTTCGAAGTAAAACTTTTTAAACTTAAGTGTAATCTAAATCTTTGGACAGATATAACGTTCAGTAAAACCAATAGTCGAAGAAGTCACAGTAGATAAATATTAAACAATATGCATATACTTTCAATTGCAATAAATAAACTGTACAAGACCTATTAGCTTGCACGAGCAAAGCCGTGGGCGTATAGAAAGTATGTAATAAAATAATAATATTATATTTATTACCCATATGTTATAATACAGGGTAATATTCAACATAAACGAAAAAAATAAAAATATAACGCTTTATTCCGTGCATATTCCTTTTTTGTCCACTCATTTTTGCATCCCACTACAGAGCGAGATCGTCCTTGCCATGCTGAAAAGCATATAATTATTTTACTATGTGAACTACTTGAACTATACCGAATACAAATTTAGTTAGTCCTGCGGGAATACATTTCAAAGCATTCATGGTTTCTTCAAACATCCTGGATAGAAAAACTGTTACGGTAAATATTTATTATCCAAATTGAATAAACAAAACCTTGAAAATGAATAATATCTAGAAGACAAGAATAGTTAGAAACTATACTTACACGATTATCATACAAATACACAATAATTTACATTATATTGAATAATTCAGTCTCATTATTTCTCATACTTAGTTTTCGAACAAGTGTTGCACATACAAATAACTGATTTTCCTACCGTTTTGCTAACGGAAGCAGAATATTTTATTTAAAAAAATATGTCATTGGTGCACTCTTGTATTATCCTTTGGCTAACAATTAAGCCTGAATTAAAATAAAAAAAATCTTTTTATTTCAGTGAACCGTGCCCCGTGTTCTGAAGATCGGTAATTTGTAGAAAATCTTGAACAATTTTCTCCCGATATCCGCTTAATGGAGTACCTGACTTTGTAATTTGATTGAATTGTTAAAAGTTTAAATTAAATTATGTTTTAGCATTTTAATTAGTTAACGTTTACGTTTATCGACAAGTTACATTTTGATTTTAGGTCACTTTAACGAGTTTTTATTTTATATGTGAAAAAGGTTTACTATGTCAGCTGAAAGATGTATTGTCCACTGGTGGAGATAGGCCTCCCCAAAGATCGCCATTACGACCGATCCTGTGCTGCCCGCATAAAGCAAAGTCAGGTCGTCTCGATCCACAATGTGACGGGTTTGCCCACGCTACGTCTTCCGTTACGTGGCCGCCACTCGAGATCTCTTTGGCCCCACCGGCCATCCGTTCTACGAGCTACGTGCCCCGCCCACTGCTACTTAAGTCTAGCTATTCTTAGGACTCATATAAATATTTTCGACACTATTTTGTATATTGTATACCTGAGGTTCAGAGACTTTTTTTTTCATAGACCACTTTCAAAATTTAGCTGGTTTCGGTGGGCCCATTGCAGCTACATTTCCACCATATTCCCAAAACTCGGCAAAAAATATGAAGATTAGATCTAACTACGAAAATTTGCGTTGCAGCCGAGTTCGGCACAAGTCTCGACACGTTGAACTGATTAAGGAATATGCAAGTTTTCACAAATAACAGTCGCTGAGATACTTAAAATATTATCTGCCTACATTGATAGGTGAAGTCAAGCCAACATTTTAGTTCTTCACTATCGAAAGAAGATAAATTTTCGTGTACCGCCGCTTACGAATTGTGAACCCCTATTTTTTTGTCACGCCAACTTACACCCTCGTCGAGTCTCCCGTGGGCCCCTGAGGGTCCACCTAGACCACTTTGGGAACTGAGGTTGTATAGGAACAATATACCAATTTATGAAGGTGGTCGGATATAGGAGTAGTGGAAGATCAAAGAAGGTATGAATGCATTGTGTGAAAATTATATGTCTATAAAAGGTGTGAATACTGAGATAACAGCTAATAGAGGAGAGGGGAGGAGGAACATTTGTTGTGCCATCTCTAATTAGGTGGGATAAGGGTAAGAAGTAGACAAGACAAGTTAAAGGTTAGATTAAGTACGGGGTGGTAGAGTTGTACAACGCCGACTGGATCGCGACCATCATGCATAAATGAAGTTAAGCCTAAAGTGATTCGCTTACGCACATCTCCTTTCGAGATGAGCCCATATACAATATAATATATCTATATCTATTTATATAGACTGGTACGATAGCCACGACTAGCGAGGGTAATCTGTCGGTGTTCGCCGATGTTCTGGACTGAAATGTGCTTATGTCTCAAGCACAGCTGCGTCACTTTACCGTGAACCTATATTTAAAACATGTTAAATTATTAAAATGGAAACTAAAAACCCGACCGCAACAAAATCACTGGGCAAAAATTTTTTTTTTTCTATTTTCGCTTTTTGTTTGATTCTTGGTCATCGTACATATAGCCTATGTCACTCCCACAATTAAGTCGAATGCCTAGTATGCTAAAATCCATCAAGCCGTTTATGATACAGAGCGTGCCAAAAAAATTGACATAAATACGCTCGAAAAACATGACCCGACCCTCTTTTTTCGCAATCTGGTAAAAACTACAAATTTTGTTTGTCTTAGTGACAATCGTATCTGTGACTTCTTTATTTTTACAAGCTTTTATTTAACATGCTTTGTTAGTATGGGTCTAATCTTACAACTAAATTTTAAAACTAAATTTTAAGCCCAACCGATTGAGTTGAAATTTTGCATACACCTTTAGTTTAGATGATAATGCGTAGTCAGCTAAGTGGCGTTATTCAAAATCCATTATAGCGCACTCCTAAAGATTATTTTATCTGTTACTTTTTATTTTTAACCAGTTAGTTTTATGCACCCCCATAATATGGGTATCAAATGAAAAGGTTCGCTGAGAAGAATACGAAAAAAAAAATTATGAAAAAGAATTTTTAAATACAAACTTATATTGTTTATTACAATATTTTTAAAAGATTGTAACGCGCAAGAACTTTTTTTTTAATTTTCCTTTTTCCTCTTTTATTTTTGCGGTTTTGGATGGAATTTAGCACACAGATAGTCTATAACCTGGAATCACACACAGGGTACTTTTATCCCAGTAAAAATCATAGCTTAACCAGTGTTATCCTACAAGTATAATAAATGGGAAAGTTTATATGTTTATTGATCAATCACGTAAAAACGGCTGAACAGACTTCAGTGAAATTAGCACACAGATAGTTCATAACCTGGAATAACACATAGGGTACTTTTTATCCTAGTAAAATCATAACTCATCATTGTTACCCTACAAATATAATACCCATCTATGATTTTTGTGGTTTGTCAGCTGGTACATATGCAGTAATATAACGGGATGGTTGGGATCGCGTCCACCATACACATAGTGACAAACCCATCTACGATTTTCTTTTGGTTTATCGATGTTTTGAGATCAGTCTGTGTATATCCAATAATACGCAGACGAAGTCGCGGGTACCAGCTAGTATTGAATAAAAGCTTGTTTTTAAAAAGTCTATTTTTATCAATATTTTTTTATTCAGTGCCCTTGACAGCTTCACCAGGAAAAGAGCAGTTTGTCAATATTTTTACTACGATTATAAGTTTTTTGCGCCATCCTCCTTTCATTTGTATTATTTTGAGATATTTGTTGTAAACTTGGGTTAAATTAGGACGACAATAAAAACACCCTAGAGTATTCTATTGTGACATCTGTATGTACGTATGACTAAGCCGATTTTTTAAATTACTTTAAAGGCTTATAGTTTAACCACAATCTCATCTGATGTTAAGCGACGATGTGTGGCTTAAACGGTAGGTAACACGCAAAGCCTAGAGAGGGTACTTGCTCTCAAGTGCAACTGCCAGAACCCACCTATAGGTTCTTGGAGACAACTCGAGGTTGCCACCAAAGCTCTACCACCATACAATGGTTTCATCACAATGCCGCGATATTTTCCTTCACCATAACTTAAGACTTATCGTTAAAGCATGTCGATCGACACAGTGTTCGAACTTGCTACCATTTAGTCATCATCATTTCAATCCATTCACTGTTATTAATGAATATTCACAATCTACTTTTGATGTTTATTGCAGAGATTTTTGCTTAAAGCGAATATGAATTTGAATTATACAACCAAACCTATTTCATATATATATATGTACTGTCATATATAACACAAAGTCGATTATGTGATTAGTAACAAGGAATACATTTGCCGTAGTCACATTAGAGCGCGGGTCCTTTGTTATCAGTTCTCATTAGATAAGGACGGCGACATCCCGGAACCGAAGCGCAAACACAGTTATCTGGGGAAAAGTCTATGCGAGCTGCTAAGGGGAGCAAGAATCATATTATTATTATTAATACTAGCTGTGTCTGTTTCACCCGTGTTAGATTTATTCGAACAACTCTGAAGGTGTACTGCTTACTCACCCGTGTAGGCTCACTCTCACTTCCCGTACCTGTCTACAGCTTTCCAGATTGCTTGACGTTCATCATTACTGGTTCATCATTATCTTAGAGTCGTAGTGTAAAATTATATAGCCTATGATCTTCCTCAATAAATAGGCATGAACATACAAAAGTTTTTTTTTTCTGACGAGTTGTTTCAGAGATTATCTTGTTCAAACAAACAAACAAGCAAACAAAAACAATACCTCGAGCTTTATAATATTACTAGCCATGCCCGCGGCTGCGTTCGCGTGGACTACAGTATGCCGTCGATCGGGCACAGGCGCGAATCGTTCTACCCCCGCTCCCTGTTATTGCAAAGATTATTTTATTATTATACTATTAAACTTATTGTGGGTGATCCTTAGAAGGTAGAATATGCTATCGATGATTTTTGTAGGTCTTTTTATTTGATATATTTCTTAATGTTTACTCAGCCTAAGCCATTTAAAAGCCCGAATTGATTCACCATGACCAGTTTTTTTTTTATTTGCGCGGTACCCCTAATTATTTTTCTTAAATAAAAGTAGCTTGAGTTACTCCTTATAACATCAACTATCTGCCAGTGAAAGTCTGGTTAAAATCAATCCAAACGTTTCGTAGAAAACACTATAGCGTAAAGAAAATAAGCCCTTTTAATTTGATAAGTTTAATTTAATAACGACGAGGTAGGCAGTTTCTGAATCCACATTATAAAATAAACACACAATATCGTTCCAACTGGCTGTATTATCCATTAGATGTCCAACTGTCGATTAATTTGCCTCATAATATCTGAAAATCATCAAACCTCGTCGTTGTTGGAATGTTTATCTCTTACTTATTATCTTCACATATTATAAAAGTATTATGCAGCCTTTAACCGCAATAAATAACAATTAATACTGGCCAAAAGCATTCCCCTTTATTTTTTTTATTATTCAAGTAAGTTTGTAAACAATTCATTTACCTAGTCAAATAAATTTAGTTTATAAAATAATATAGGTAGTACTTCACGGTCCATCACATTTCATATAATAAAGGTGTATGTAACATTTTAAAACAATAGATTTACAATTTTCCACGCTAATCAATACTTCACATAATTTCACCTGTTAAATTAATAATAATTTATTGTTTTGTTTTCAAAGTATAATAAATACTTCGAAGTTGTAATGTCCATAAATAATATTTCTATTCAATTTTTATTACTTCAAATCTCTTTATATTATATTATAAAGATCTCTTTATATTATAAAGTATAATACTTAAATTTTAACTATATCGTGTACAATATTTTAGTGACGTCACATCACAACTTAATAAATAGATCAATTTTGATACGCCTGGCGACTGTTTATAAATTTGTAAAATGTTTTCCAAATATGTTTGCATCTAAACATAAATATGATAGTTGATGAATCGGTTTTCTCTCATATATTTATGCATTTTGTTTTTTGTTTTTTTCATTAGTGATCAATTCATTATATATTATATTGAAAACTACAAGCTTCAGTGGACGATGATTTAGAATTAATATAACGTCAGATACCACTTGACACTTGTAACAAACGTTTAAAACCCAAAATCTCGGAAATAAAAGACTGAGTTTTGACTGAAAACGCAAAATTCTTCCTGGAAAGCGGGGTTTTCACCAACAACGCCTATATAGAAATAAAATGCTTATAAGAGAATAATGATCTTTGAGTATATTTCCTTAATAACATGTTATATGTTCTGAAATGAATAAACAATGTTTTGAAGATAATGCTTCTTATCAAAGCGATGCATTATTGAGGTACTTTCATTTTACTTATTACCCTAGTATAATAACTAGGGTCTATTTTTGCCTATTTTGAAACTTTCGGTACAAGCTCAATTCTATTCTAATGTTGGACGGGTTTAAAAAACAGATCTCACCATAAAAAGTTACAAATATACAAACTAAGAAAAATAACGACAATTTGGAAATAAAAATTTGGTCTATAACTTGAATTATGAAAATAAACATTACATTTTCCCTATCCAAATGTCATTATTTATGTAGATAACAAAATAGAGATCGATAAGTAGTTAGATTAAAAATATGTGTTTACATATTTTTTTTATAGTTGTGGCCATAAATTTCACCTGATCTTAAGATACGATGATAACTTGAGAGTGATAACTAGCCAGGCGGGAATTAGAATAAGCCCTACCACAATGCTATAGTTTTATCACGATGTTTTCCTTCACCGAAAGTTCAGGCTTAACGGAGATTCAAACTCACGTCGATCGACACACACGCTACCACTCAGTTATCATTGCTTATTAATCAGGGTCCTAGTTTTAAAAACGTTTTCGAAATAGTCCGAAAGCCGGTTTCAAAGTATTTTTTTATTATTATCGTTAACCATCTCAGTTGTATAAATACAGCCAAGTGCGCTTCAAGGAAAAAACACTCAATTCAGAAAATGGCCTTTTTCGGTACCTCCGCAAACTTATAACTTGCTATCGACAAAATACAATAAGCAATAATTCCGTTGAAATTCATCGGTAATATATATTTTAGTATTAACTCATCGGAGGTAATGTATATTTGTATGATCACAAGGTTTCTCTCGAACGACGTATTATTTCAAAATAAGCAAAATTTGTAAGAAGGCACTTAAGTTAATGGCTTTTTTTAGTTATTATGAAATAAATAGTCTGTGTGTGTGTGTAGTTGGTAATTTTTAATTTAACTAACATACAGAGTTCTTAATATAATAAGAAATAAATATATAATTCATCTTTCATAATTCATTATCATAATCACGAAGTTATTGGTAATAATGGGTTTTAAAAATATTGTATTCAATTTTGGCCCTAAGTAGGCAAGGCACCGGCACTTATGTTACCCATCCTAAAAATCGAAAAGATTCGGCAAGAAATACGATCGGAATTATCTTCTTTTTTTACTGTGTAATTATTATTTACAAAAAAAAAAGTAGTTGTACAGAGAGGAAATCATTTCTAGTCATCACTGTAATTATTTATATAATTATCCATCCTATATCATAACTTTTTAACAGTAAAAACCTGCTTTACATGGTCCTTGAACTCACTGTTCGGTAAATCGGAAATGTGCTTAATGATCTTGTAATAGAACCTAAGACTATCAACAAATTTTTTTTTATTAGTCTTTGTTTTACTAAAGTCTAACACGGGTTTATCAATTTACGTTTATTTATAATAGTTTTAAAACTATGTCAATCATTTCCAAAATCTAGCTTATCTAAGTTTTTGCGAACATACTTTAAATTGTCAAAATTTACTTGGAACTTGATGTTAAGGATTCTTTAATCTTTTTCTTTAGGAAATCGGTATTAAGAATCTCACCTTCACAATTACAATACTAATTGTAATACTAAAGATATGCAACTTAAGATGTAAGAAATAAAAAGCGTTTCAGTTTTGCATGAAGGTTCATTGTATCAAGAAAATATTACATACAACCTACTACCTACTATAGTCATGAAAAATAACTAATGAATACAAAACACGTCGATAAGTTTGAAGAGCGTAGCCGTTACACCGTCGAGTGCGGTACGACGCGGCGGGCACCTTGATACTAAACTTGTCGATAACACAGGTTCGATGCCCGATACAGTCACGCAATCGGCACTGTGACACTGAAAGTTTGTTACGTTTCATATAATTTTCCTACATCAGGTTATTCAACGGTGTTCTTTTATCTTTGCATATAATTTGATTGATTTAATATATCGATTATAATTAACAGATTTATTAAAAAGTCGTGGTGGTCGAGCGGTTTAGACTGCCGGAAAATCGATTAATGTTCGCAGGTTCGAACCGCGTCATGTACCAACATATTTTAATTAGATTAAAATGAATTATATAAAACGTTAAGTATATTAATATAATAATATTAAAGTCAGTAAAATCAATTTACATTATATGCAAATAAATACTTCTTTCAAGATATAT
The DNA here is from genome assembly GCA_033032175.1 of Saturnia japonica. NCBI lineage: Eukaryota > Metazoa > Arthropoda > Insecta > Lepidoptera > Saturniidae > Saturnia > Saturnia japonica. The sequence goes on from CM065325.1 coordinate 10,295,274, forward strand.
CCTTTACAGGTTTTACTATGTACTGATGTAACTTTTTCTAATGAAAATAAAAAATCATCCAATAATGGGTTAAAAGTTTTAAGTACATATATAATAGGGCGAAAATGCAAATTTCCTATTGAAGTGAATGTGTAATGGGTTAAATATTTTAAGAAACAATCATTTGTAGTTTCACTTCACTTTATTAACGCAGTCAAAATTTACAAAATTTCCTGTTATTTCATAAAATTAAATAGCCCTAATCTTTATCATAAAAGGTAACAAGTATGTATTTGTGTAACATAGCCCATGCCCGTGTAATTTTAATTTCCGTTAAGTGGAGGCGGCTGGATGGTGTGCTTGTATCGTCGAGGAGGACGGGCGAGGGAGCGGGCGGGATGCATCAAAGACACCGACCTGTGTGCTCGGACGAGGGCTATTATGAAAGAGTATATTACTATTTTTCTAATGAACATCTACAATCGATGTTAGAAATGTTAGAAGGTGGATACTTTAAAACAGTAAAATAATTCATCTATCGATCTTCCATCTTGGCACGAACAAAGATATTTGCTACGATCTTTGCCGTACTGTGAAGCTGTACGTTCTCTCAAACCAGCGTGGAGTACTTCAAATATAACGTGAAGAGACATTTGAGCAGACCGGCATTAGAGTGGCGACTGGAGATGCATTGTACATCTCTCAGTGCACTTTACCGTGCTACCGTCTGGTATTTTCCTGGTTTATCATTCATAACGTTCAAGCGTACTATTAGACTGGTTGCAAAAAAGATTGACAGTGACATTGGCTTAAAAAAAAAAGAGAAACATACTCCCTTACATAACAGAAATGTACGTGAAATTGGCGAATTCGCCATACTAGGAAGCTGAGAGGTTAAGTCGTTGAATTACGATAGATTTAAGATATACCTTTCCTTCTTTATAATAATCTAGAAGAAAGGAGATGATAATGTATTTTGACAATTTCATAATTTATTTAAAGTTTTTCATATCCAAGTTATAATAAACGGGAAGCGCGAAGCTAAGTAATGTAGTGGAATAATGTTTAGACAATTAATACAAAATGTACGTGTTTTTTAAATATTTAAAGTTTACAAATTTCATGATGAGTAGAGTCGCGAGAGGAAACTAGTTTTCACGTCAGACGGTTACTGAGAATAGTCCACCAAGACATCAGACGGAGCGGCGACACACAGAATATTTGATGATTCAATTCTGTATAATCTGTGAGGCCGTGTTTGCTGAAACTGCGGAGAATTAGCAGAGGCTAAGCACAAACAACACAGACCTTTCATATTATGACCTCTCTATCATGTGTTCATTGCATTTTTATGGGAAACTTAAATATTATAGAGACGTATAAAGAAAATCTCTCAGAAAATGCGACTGTAAAAGTGTACACTGTTTTTAGTGTAAGCGGTAGAATTCTTTTTTACATATCTAGCTCGAGAAAATTACTGTACAGCATCTTATAATATGTATGGTACAATCCTTAAACAACGGTGACGGTCGATGAAAGATCTGTCTTCTGAAATGCTTCTTCACGCCACGTTTGAACGACCCAATTTAATGGAAAAGAGATAAACCATTCCACATTGAAAGAAAGACTTTGTGAACTTGTTTGTTTATGTCGAGACAGCTGTGACTGTGTAGACAATGGATTCGTATTCATAAATAATTAATTTGAATAAACTTATTAGATTTAATGAAAGTTATGGTTCAATATGTCTGTATTTAACTGCTGCTTTCGCTATATGGCACAACAATTTTGTCAGACTTAATCACGACTACCATACTGACTCATTAGCCTAGTGGTCGTAAGCGCGACTGCTATGATCGAGGTCCTGGGTTCGATTCCCAGGTCGAGCAAAGTGTCATTGGGTTTTTCTATGAAATTCTATTTTTTCGGAGTTTGGCTTGTGCCCGATTAAGGGCAATAGGCTAGCCCCCAATTACATGGGACCTAAAAATGATACACGGCGAACTGTTGTGGGTGTACATTATAGTACACCTCTGCCTAACTCTTAGGGGAACAGGCGTGATGGTATGTTATTTTATACGTTATGTAAAAGACCCAATAAAGTGGCACGCTTACGCCTGTTGCATTCCGGGGTCATCCGGTGTTAATATAACCAAGCCTGGAGTTAGGAATCTGTGGTCAACTGGGTCGCGACCACCGTGCACATGACGGGATGTCGCAGTGACTCTGCTTTGGTTGCTCGTTTTTCGAGATCAGCCAGTATCCGGTAGCTGAGAGGCTTGCAAGGATCGATAGTTCAATGCTTTCAGGCCGGCATGATAACGACGATCGGTGATGAATTACACAGTCTTTCGGTGGTTGCCGGAGTTTCTTTAATTGTAATTGTATTTTACTTATCACTAAGCAAATACGCACAGTACAGTCAATATACCTTACTAGTATGTATACAAAAAAAGCTCTTACTTTCATATAATTATGGCTTTTGTCTTTGTAGCCAATTTCGCCAATGTCAAGTGTGACAAATACACGTTATAGAATCTAGTTGCCAAATGTTCGGTGTACGTAGAATAACCCATAAAAAGGATAAATTGACACAACATAAAACAGTCTTAAAATTAACATAACATTTATTATGGGAACTGCGGGGATAATATAAAAGTATATATGTTAAACATATAAATAAAAAGCATAACTATAGTATATAAAGACACAAACATTCTTTCGAAATAAAACGGCAATTTTACAAATTATTTAATAACTTTAATAAGTATGAGTATACATTAGTGTAATTACTAAGTAGTATTATAATATGTATTCTGTAAATAATTTACTTTTTAATTAAACATGCACGACATGTTCGTAGAATAGTTGCACAGTATATGAGGTTTTTCATAGAAACTCATAGAATTTGCATAACAATTTTCCCCGACATCTGTACCCGTAGACGAGATCCTGTAATCCTCTACTCACGAATTAGGTGTGAAATTCAATTTTAAACCTTATTAGATGAGCAATGTGAACTAAATTTGAATGCTTAATTTAATAAAATTTGTTTTGTAGTTTCAGAAATCCTTATCACTTCGAAGAAATGTTAAAGCAGATGGAAGTGACAAATAGAGATTTACTTCTATTTACTTAATATATTGTTTATTGCAGAGATTTTTAGTAATTGTTACATCATACATGTCATAAAAATGATGTAAAAATTTGTTAGTGTTTCTTGCTTTGTCATCTTCTTAGTAAGAGGACATTATGCAGAAATGAAAATATGATTAACGTCCATCAGAACTCTTTCTGAATATAATGTGACACATGTACACTTTATGATGACTTAGAGATAGCGTGTACAGATACCGCGTCGATAGACGTGAGTTCGAATCCCTGCAATGATCCTGAGCTTTCTATATCAGCCTGCATAGCTACCACCCTCAAATATATTTTTTTACGCTTCTATATATGTGTTCCTGCTTCTGTACCTGAGAGACAGCCTTCCCATTAGACTTATGTGTCGCAATCTTGGGTCACATCGCCATTTCGAATCAGGTAAGACTGTGGTCAAACTTTAAAACAAATAAAGAAAAAAAGTAACAATTTCAGTTTTATAAATATAATTAAACATTTGCCCACATCCAGTATCTTTAATTCATGGGGATTAAGAGAAGTTGTATAATTTTTAAGTAAATCCACGAGTGACCGCAACAAGAACGCTTCGCACTGGAACGCTAACGATCATGAGTTTCTACGAAACATTATGTACGTGACGTATACGTGTTCAAACATAACGAGTAACATAAACATAGGTATTATGAATTTAGGAACCTGGTTTTGTGAGAAACGGAGTCGACTTCCAACGATTTGCGTAGGTACATTTCAATCGTCTGGGATGTATGTAAAAACATTACAGTGTTTCTTGTTCGGCTTTGCACTAGAGCCTACGTGTTCACAATCAATACTGAAGTATTTTTCATTGTAATAAACTATCTCGTACTCAACTTTTCATCCAATGATGACCACCTGATGATCAGTATTTATCGATAGTTGCCGTTATTATTGCGGCATTGTATCGTTCGCAACAAACTAAACCCAGTAATTTTAATGATCCAGTTGATATGACCACTCCTTACATTAACAGAAACGACACTCAAAGAGTTTTGAAAAAAATAAAAGTAATATAACTAGGCAGCTCTTATAAAGTTTTAGTATTAAATATAGAAAACATTAATTAAGAATTTTATCGTGGTGCAAAATAAAATAAACGATATGAGTTCATAATCTGGTATGTTATAAGAACGAACCATTTATGCCAATATAGAACTTAGTAAAAGAAGCATTGCTCAATTCGATTTCAAGCAGCGGTCTCTAAATTTACTTCTATTAGTTATTAATATGAAAGGCCATTACAACAGAAAATATGATGTTGCTTCTTTTCACGAATTTATCCATACTAATATTAATATTACAAATGCGAAAGTAAGTCTGTCTGCTACGTTTTCACGCCTAAACCGCTGAACCAATTTTGATGAATTTTGATATAGAGATAGATTGGACCTTGGGACTTTTTGTAGTGAAAATAAAATTTTAAGGTATGACAACAGGGAATAAAAGTATGTAAGAAGAAAATATAGGAACACCAATGCGCATGCGTGATAATGATGAAATGGTAACGGTTTGCAGGCTAACCGGTTTGTTAATTTATTATGGATTTTATTTTATTGACATTGTTAAACTTAATAAGAAATGTATTGTATTTCTAATACTTACCTGTGAAATGATAGTCCAGTATTCTTTTTAAGATTAACTGGAGTGATTTCAACTACGCAGTACGGCAAAATTATTGTTTTATTTTATGATTGAAACGTGACGTGCGCTGTCGACCGCGGCACGTGGGAGTCTATATCGTCTAAATACATACCTATTGTATATTATCTGGATTATACAGTTTGGCTACAAGCGAATTATTTCATTGAGTCATCCACGTGTGATGAAAATAAAACTTAGGTGGAAGTTCAAATTAACTTAAATGAATTAGGATAATATGACAATTAATATTTATGCTTTTGGTTAGAAATAAAAGGAGCTTTACGTTTTTCAAAAAACCTTGCCGCAAGCCGGTACAAAAAGGGATGAATTTAATGATTTTTGAAATTTTATTGGGACGGTTAATGTGTTGGATTCATATTGGCATATAATTACAATACCATACATATAGTGATATGATCTGTTTTTTTTTTCGTGTTCCGAAATCAGCCGGTGCATATGTAGTAATATAGCGGAGTGGTACTGGAACTGGAACCCATCTATATTTTTTTTTGGTTTGTCATATTCAGTTATCAGTCGGTGTATATCAAGTAATACGCAGGTAGGATGAAAAGGAATAAAAAAAACTACAAACTACTTTGTTTTTCTCATTTAAAATTATAGATTTGTGATAATGTTAATAAGATACAACATTGTAATACTAGGTATATCAAATGTAGGTACCTACTATGTAATAATATATCACGGGAAGAAAATGGCGTTTGAGATACAGGCTCGGCCTAGTTCAGGCGCTAGGTTTCATTAACTAAGAACAAAAATACTCTATTTCCTAGAAATAAACCTCATATTTTTGTATCTTATTATGGTCAAATAAAAAATAAAGTCATTATTATTCATGATATGAGATATCCAAATTGTAAGTTTAAAATAATTCCGTTTACTATCCGTTCCCGTTCCTTATCCGTTGTAGATTCAAATCTCCAAGGCGAATTGACAAGTCCTTGTAAACAATGAAACAAGACTGGAGTCAACTTGGATTTCATGTATTTGTCGTCGGTGGATAGTCAACGGATACATAATTACGTGACCAAAATACTGGCACATATTTCGCGCAGCTTATTAGTATCGCTATTCATAGCGGAAATTCTGCCAGCATTTTGGGTAGTCTACCAACTTGCAGTGGCCTATGTTGTTTTTAGTTGTTAATTTAAGTATTATCCTAGCGTATGTAAATCTTGTCTATATTTATATATTATTTTTATTTAGAATTAAGTTTTATATATTATAGGTATTGTTATTAAACAAATTGTAATCATTTAATAAATTGAAATAAACGTTATGTTTAATTTATTTAAAATACATATTAAGTAGTTCTTAATTCTAGCTAAAAGCAATTATGATGATCGACGTGATTTCAAATCCCTGTAATGAGCCTGAGCTTTCGGTCAAGTATAAAATCGTGATGAAACCATAGCATAATGGTAGGACTTTTTCTAATGCCCGCCTGACTATCTACCACCCTCAAATTTAAAACCTGTCGCCAAGCACCAATTGGTGTTTTCCGGCAGCTGCACTAGAGAACCAGTCTTCCACTAGGCTTAACGTGCTATCATCTTGGGCTACATCGTCACCTAAGATCAGGTGACATTTTGGCCACAACGCTAAACCTATAACGATAAAACAAGGCTATAATTTTTATAACAAAACATTGCTTGCCTTAAGGAAATGGCCGTGTCGTATGTAGTTTTCTGTGAAATCTATCACTGTAAAAATGATCTTGAGGTACAATCGCTTACACAAATGTTATATTGTTTACCATAAAAAATAAATTAATACATCATAATATAATACCATTCAAATACCACTATATGTACATTGTATATATTAATAAATTGTTTTTAATCACAGGTTTTCTTATACAAGGATCCCGATTATTTCATTTCAATTATTATAGAATAATGGCTCTTTCCGTGGCTCCGCTCACTTGAACAAAATAGTGCTCTTTAGCGAGATAAAAAGTATCGTATGTCTTAATCGGGGTTATAAGCTATCTTTATGCCAAATTTCATCCAAATCCGTTTAGCTTTGTTTGTGTGATTGAGCAACAAACAAACAAACTTACTTTCGCATTTTTAATAATAATAACTCATTAATTAAGACGTTTAATTTTTTTATAGATTCATTGTTAAATATAGACCTATTACTAAAATATCATTTAATAAACAGATAGTAAATACTTAAATGCATCAATATACTGCAATTTGCTCATTCCTTTGCCTTAATGAAACCAAAAATTGTAATTTACATAAAATATATTTGAAACTCTTCTATGACAAACACACATAATTAATATTTTTTGAGACATTATTTTCAAGAATTCGTGATAAAATATTGGAAAGCAATTTTAAACGAACAAGTGGTCAAAAGTTACAAGTACTTATTGTGATTGATTTCTATCTATTTCACAACAAATAGTAAAGCGTTTTGCACTCGTTTGTACCAGCCAATAACTGGTCAGGGCAAATATTTATAGAAGCGAGACAACGGCGCGGTTTTTGAGAATTTCGAATGAAGGTCCCGACCGTGTCTTGTTTGTCTGTTTGTGTGTTTGTCCGGTCGGACGTGGTTCGTGTAATCTCAATGTTTACTCGGCACCGATACGCGACCTGTCCATCCTACAATGCTATTGATATTACGTTCCCTTCCCTAGGTGTACGAATCTACTCAAGTTATATTCAGATAGTATCAGTTTATATTAAGATATCGTAAATTCTTAATTTTCATGTATCTAAATAAAGATAAATAAATGTATAAGATACATTATAAAAACTGCCTCATTAACCTAGTGGTTTTAAGTGCGAGTGTTATGCTCGAGGTCTTGGATGCAGCGTTTCGCGTTCCGGGATCAGCAGATCCAGTAATAAAGCCGAGTGTTAGGGATATATTATAGTACTGAACCAGTCACAACGACTCTCTTGTAGTTTGTTTCTAGTTCAGCCAGTGTATATCTAACTGAGGAGAGGCTTGTGAGCCGGCACTACGTAGTGCGGGCTAGGACTGTTTTGCCCAAATGGGTCGCGACCACCATGCATGTGGTGAAAATTCCTTCATAATGACTCACTACTGCGTGTCGCGTTTCGGGGTCAGCCTGTACATATCCAGTTAAATTAATACAGGCTGGCATGACAGTGGCGACCGTCGACGTATTACGATATTTCGGTGGTCGCCGTTGTGTTAGGATTGTGCTGCACTTACCATCAGGGACAATACCGATAACAGGTCGTGTTACCATAAAAAAATCTACAATGGCGATGATTGGCGGCTTCTCTCGATGACTGGGATGTTCTCCGAACCGGTAGTAGTGTTTTGACTTTCATAGGTGCCTTCTTATGGCCTATATTGAATAAATTATTTTTTGCACCAAATCTCTTTGTCGTTGTTAGAATTAAAAGTATTCGTTTGTTTTTTAAATATGTGTAATTACTATTACTAATGACATAAATGTGTACTTTAGTAAAGAGGTTAAGGCTTAACGCATGTCAGGTTGCATAACCTTTTGTCACATGTGTTTCATCCGTAGCAAGTCCTTGTTCCTTTATCGGCCACTCACGTTTTCTCAATAAGCGATACCAACGAGGTGCTAAACCTCTCACCATAACTAATGAGACGATGCTAATCAACTTCGAAGAGCCGTCGAGTGCCGGAGTGGGCCACTCGTCGACTTCAAAGAACTTCTTGCCTTGCGGTAACTTTAAAAAATTGTTAACTCTGATGGAAGTTGCGTAATCTTTTTCTACTTACAAGTTTGAGATGAAGTTATAAGTAAATTGAATAAATTCGCTTTGTAACTAAACCACAGGGTTGCGCTTAAAGGTGTTTTGATATTTTGACATTTTTTATTTATTTATACCAGAATGATGGTAAACGAGCATGCTGTTCGCCTGATGATAAGCAGTTACCGCAGTCTATGGGCGATTGTAACACCAGAAGCATCACATGCGCTTTGTCGACCCTTTAAAAACCTATTCACTGCCTTTTTGCAATACACCATACTGTAATCCCCTAGGAAAATCTTAGCCGGGAGATCATTCTGCATCGTTCGCGAAAGGCAACTCCTTTGTAACCAGACTGTCCGCAACCATTTAGGTTTCAAGGTGTGGAATTGAACTCAAAGGGTTGATTGGCTTCTCTAGAGGATGTAGACAAATGTACAACTGGATCCGCTGTTTTTATATGTGTACTTTTGATGCCAGTTACTGTTAATCACACACATACACTCACAATAAAGCCAGATTGTTTTTTCATAAAGTTTTGTATAATACGACGTGATCACTAAACATATTATTTAATCTAAATAAATAAAAATCAAATGCTGTTGGTTGGTAAGCGCGTGATTAGAGAACGGATGGAGCAGTTTTACTAATATATTTTTTTAATGCTAGTAACAATCTGATTAAGGTTTATAAAGGGAAATAATTTTTTTTAAAGGCTATCAGAAAATTTGGAAATTTTTGAAATATGTTTTTGCTATTTCACTAGAATGATGAATATGTTTAATCCTTTTTTTGTACGCTACAAGCCTGGAATTTTTTCAGAAAAAAAAACTGATAAGTTACGCTGTAATCCAGTTAATGTCTATTGGAAAGGTCAGAAAAACATTTGCTAAGTCAACTAGTTAGTAATAAAAACACGATTACCTTGAGAATTTACTTCAGTATAATGATAATGACATCGATATAATTATTAATTTCAAATATACTAATACGCCATTTCATAGAGTAAAAAGTACTTTTAGAGCTTAAATTGAATGTTGCATAGCCTCTTCAAATCAAGAGCTCCATATGGGGCGGGAGCGACGGGCGGGCGCGGTCGACGCGATCAAAGCGGCATGTTCGTTCGTAGTCAACTTGTTTGTGATGCCTCTTCACTAGAATGCTGTCTTTACCTATAGGTTAACGTGTACTGCAGATCCTTCGTACATCAGACTTTGATGCTATGTCTCTGATGTATGACTCTGCTATGTGATAAATATAGGTATATATGAAAATTTATCTACGTCATAAATCTTTGTAGTACTGTCTTCCCGCCTTCCTACAACATGTTTTCCTTCAAATATAACGTGAAGAGATGTTTCAACAGGCCGCTATGGCCGATGTTATTGGATTGCACTGTGCTTACCACCATAATAGTTCATTCACATTAACTACGATAAAAAAGTTGTTACAGGGTTGTAGACTATCGTCTAGAAATAGTCTGGCTGGTTACCAGTTGAAAATAATTCGTTAAAAACTTATTAATTTGTTTAAGAAACTTTTTATACTAGCTCTGCAAAATTACTGTACAGCACCTGATGGTAAATACGATACTGTTCACACACAATGGCGACCGTCGGTGAAACAAATTCCATTGGCATTCGCTAATGTTATGCGGGTAAGAATTTGCGAACTTCAAGATAGTCATCAAGGTAGTTGTGGCTCCAGATCGCGTGAAACTACGCTTTTGAAGCAGTACTTAGTGTATCTTCGGCCAAATCTCATTGGTTACCGTCTGATGATATTGTTGTCAAACATTAGGCTATAATACTGGCTGTGCCAGTGATTCCTTTTCCTCGTGGAAACACAATTATAAAAAATAAATATGTACGTACTTTTAGTTGTATTGAAATTCAACATCGGCGATTTAACCGTACATCGCCCTTCGCAGTTAGCAGTCAGCCTTACCAGACTATGAATGCTTATGACCCCCGAGACGTAGCGAACTATTAATATATCTTTGTTTATCAGCGTCTTCATAATATAATTAATCATTAATGTATCATTAATGACTCTTTACTATTTTATTATAAATATAACATTAATTTCGTTTCACCGTATATTTTATAGGCAAATGCAATTTATATACAGTTTAAATGGTCTATACGAGTAAATACCATCCTAAAAGTTATTACAGACTATAAATTAAAATTATACCAATCAAATTCAGTCGAGTAGTTTCTGCGTGGTGAGCGTACAACATTTCAAAAATTTAAACTGTTTTCTGGCTTTGATTCTAAACGCTTCATAGTATTTTTTCTCAAATACCTTCGATGTACAAATTTCGACTCCATAATATTTTATTATACTCCTAAGAACATTAATAAAAGATCATAAGCGCTAGGTTAAATGGTGTGCAACCATCTGTTTCCTAAAGTCTGTAATTTCAGTGGGTTCATAAAAAGGAATCTTAAGAGTTAGGTTTATTGAAATATATAAAAATCCCCTAAGTAGCTGGTGCAATAATTGCAAATGCCGCCCACTCGTGGTGATTTGGGCATTTATTAAAGAGCACACAATGCCGGCGCCCACTACACAGAGATCGCTCTCTTCTATTTTATTTTTAATATTAAATCCCCAGGCAGTCGCTCCGATGTATAGAGTAATGTTGACATAGAGAGACTGAATTATTTTGATTAAAAATAACCATACGAGACTTTATGGCAATTGTAGTAGGATTAGTTGTAACTTGTATAACTCTTAGAAATACAAAGTTGTGTAATTTTTGTCTTGTTATATTTATATTCGAGCGTTTAATAGTGAGTAAAATTAAGAGCTGCGCGCGCATTATCTGAGGGAATTGAGACATGCTGAAGTTAGTCATCACTGATAATAATGTGAGTTCATTTTTAATTTTAATAATATAATATTTATTAAACCCTGTAATTATTTTTATACAATTAAAAAAAAGTAAAATTGGTGACTAATTTCATCATATTGTTGGCAAGCGGAATAATTTTTACTACTAACCTTTTTACTTATATTTAAGGATTTACTATATATAGCGTTTTTAAATAAACAAGTTATAATAAATAAATAAAAAATTGAGATATCTGTGAGCATCAATTAATCTATATTCTGCGTTTTTCATGGCGACTGGTGGAGGGTTCTTCAGAGCTATTATTGAGATTCAGACGGCAGACGTCTCTCTATCACGTCTTCACTGGCTACCTTCGGGCACTGAAACCGTAGCAGTAAAGTAAGATAACATAATTATTATGTTGTGTATATTAATAAAGCCTTTGGAGTATGTTCCTAAGCGGTGATGGCTCTGTGGTAGTGCTCGGACACCATGTCGATTGATGTGGGTTCGGATCCAAAAGTTGTAAAACATTTATAGATACGGTGTGGCGATAGTTTAGACAATGCAACATTATGTAACAATATAAAAATGGAAATGACTAGAAGCAATTTACTAGTTAATCTTTTCCTATTAATAAAGAATTTTAGACAACATTAACTATATTAATTTAGAATAAGCTTAATTTATAATCATAATTACTTATCATATTAATTTTAAAAACATGTATAATTTCAAATATCTAATTAATTAATTGTATATAAGTACCTAAAATGAAAAAGACTACAGAAGTTGATTTTTTTAATATTCATATTTTTAGGGTTCCGTGCCTCAATAGGAAAAAAGGAACCCTTATAGGATCACTTCGTTGCCCGTCTACCTGTCTGTCCGTCAAGACCTTTTTTAGAGGAGCGTGTGGAGATATCAAGTTGCGATTTATATCAAATAATCAGGTCTGCAATCACTTGGAGCTATGAAAAAACAAACTTCTAAGTCAACGCAACCCAAAAGATACGGCCGCTTATGCCGCATATTTTAACACTCGCAAAGAGAATAAAAACCTATAGGGTACTTCCAGTTGAACTAGAATCATTAAATTCAACAAGAAGCACTGTTTTATAGCACAAGTAACGGAAAAAATCCGAATCCAAATTTGCGATTACAAACTTATCTGCAGTTGATAAACTGACCGCGGCATATTTCGATGTATGGTGACAATAATTTTCCAACGGTAAAGTTAAGTTTGTTTGTTTACGGGATCTGATTTTCAGTAATGTTACCAAATTATTTCGTTGAATGTGGCTGTACAATAACGGAACCCTCGGTGCGCGAGTTAGACTAACACTTGGCCAGTTTTTTTAGTTAATATATTGTATTATTTCATACTTAGTTTGAACATATTTTATTAATAAGGCTCCGATTAATGCATTTGAATACACAACACACTTCAAAATAATGATAAATATTTTTAAGGGATTTGAACCTTACTATGTGAAACAAAAGATTTTTATTAGAGAGACGCTTCCATCAATAATTAATCAAAGCAACATAGTCAAAGTGAGGACCGGAAATTATTCGATAAACCCGAGTGCAGTACTTAGGAAAACAATGGCTTAGATTGATAGGCTTTTCTGTGTTTGATCCTCATCTAGGCGGAGCGTATCCCTTAAGGACAACGAAAACGATTTTACTCTATGCTGTCACTAGCCTTTACCCACGACTTCGTTCTCTTTGTCTTCATTGTGAATTTACTCACGCGCCTTATCAAGCTATTTGTACTAATACAGAAACTTTGCGAGTGTGTACGCAGCAACTCATTAAATTAATTTACATCACAATCTGATAAATGGTTTAAGAACGCACATGGAACAAAGAAACAAACAAAGAATTAGGGCATAGAATAATCTATTTAAAGATTTATTTCTACTTGCGGCAGGTCGACTGGTGAAATCCCGATCGTTTACCGGAATCACCATATTACGAGTATGTTCATCCACAGTTCTCAGTTAACTCTCTTATTACATATTTACTAAATTATACGAGACAAGCTGTACCCAAAAGTTTCATCCATGTTAATTTTATCCGACAAAATTTACACCGCACCGCCGCCAACGCACCCTGAGCCTATTATTAATCTCATTTCCCGTAATTTTCTACAGGTTTCCAGATTGCTTGACATTCACGGTCACTGCTCCGGCTTCTAACTTAGAGTGAAGTTATATAGCCTATACCTTTCCTCAATAAATAGGCTATAAAACACAAAAAAAATTTTGCTCGGTTCTCGTCGAGTGGCTAGGGCATTTAGTCACATGGCTCATTCGTGCCACTATTATAATAATAGGTCTTTACCTATGAAATTGCCGTTCTGCAGTACTGGCCATTTCAAATCAAAATAATTTTTGTTTGGAAGAATTCTAATTTCAAATTAATTTTATTTTAAAACATGGAATTCTTTTTCCATAAGTAGTCATTTGTTTAATGATTAGTGTTAAATTTTCATCGCATTTCAATCTTTTTTGTCATCATGGATACGTTAAAAATTCGAGTAATTATGGAATATGAGTACCGTCGTGGCAGCAACGCGGCACGAGCGGCACGCAACATCAACGACGTTTACGGAGCTAATACTACAAACCAACGCACCACCTGTTATTGGTTTGCTCGCTTCCGTTCTGGGAATTTCGACCTGAAAAATGAACCTCGCGGTCGTCCGAAGACTTTGGTTGACAATGACGAATTAAAGGCGATTGTGGAAGCTGATGATACACAATCTACGGTTGAATTAGCAGCAGCTTTCGACGTTAGCGTCAAAACAATATTGGTCCATTTGCGTCAAATTGGCAAGGTAAAAAAGCTTGACAAGTGGGTGCCCCACGAACTCAATGATCGCCAGCGCGAAGTACGCGTCGAGACGTGCCTTGCACTGCTCAACAGACACACGAATGAAGGAATTTTGAACCGCATTGTTACCTGCGATGAAAAATGTATTCTGTTTGATAACCGCAAGTGCTCAGCAAGTTGGTTGGACCCTGGTTCAGCACATAAACAATGCCCTAAACGAAAACTTACCCCTAGAAAAGTGGTAAAGACCTAATAGTTATTAGACATAGACCCGAGCCGAGTGTTAAATTATTTTAATTTACCCTTATCTCCTAAACTATGTGTCCAAATAACATTGTATAAAAACGCAAAGTAAATCTTGATCTTCATGATGAAGCAATTTTTGTTCGTTATAATTATGTCATGCCTAAAAATAACCAGAAGTCATTTTTTAATTTTCAACAGTTTTTTGTCACAAAATACCTTATTATGGCTTATGTATGAGATATAGGTATATGGTATTGCGGACCAATATGCCAGCGCACGCAGATAAAGCAGTGCGGGGATGCTTTCACTTCCGAAATATTTAACAAACATCAATATTTAAGGCTAGCTGAGGGATATAGTCCAATGTTAGATAGCCTATACTATTCCTCATGAATCCGGCTTATACAAAAATATTTTTTCGAATGTCACTAGTAATTATAGAGATTTAATTTAACCTATTTTTAATTTATAAATTTATAGTAGTATAGATATAATTAGGTGGCGAGATAAATTATAATTTATAACCCTATATCTCGACAGGCATAATAGACATAAAACATTTTGAAAAAATAAATTAAATTATTTTAAGGCGAAAGTTTATTACTTGGGTAATAGATTATTGCGTACAATAGTGTGCACAATTATATATGTTCTCAAAGTATATATGAAAGGATAACAGACTATGCTTAATATTAAGTTATCGACTAAATTAAATTACTTTTAACCTTTCTTTATTTACAATAAAATCAAATCTAAATCAAATTAAATTAATCTTTATTTAATTTAGGCCCTAAGAAGGCACTTATGAATGTCAAAACACTACTGCCGTTTCGGAAAACGTCCCAGACATCGAGAAAAACCGGTAAGACACTCGATCGGATTTATCTTTTTTTTTTTTTTTGTTAACTGTACAAATGTTAATATAACAGGTACAATAATAGTAATTTAGTGGATGCACAGATAGGAAGTCACTTCCAGACATCACTATCATTCACATAATGATCCACCCTTTAGTAACCTTTTGACAGTAAAACTTGCTTGACATGGTCCTTGAACTTGTTGTTCGGTAAATCAGTAATATGCGTCGGGATCTTAATATAAAATCTGACACTATTACCTAAAAAAACTTTTTTGGGCCTACTTAGCCTAAAACACGGTACGACTAATTTATCTCTATTTCTAGTATTAACATTGTGCTGATCTTAGACAAAATGTAACTTGACTAAGTTTTTACGAATATACATTAAGTTATCAAGGATGTATTGGGAGGGCAAAGTTAAGATATTATATTCCTGAAATTGGTTCTTTAGTGATTCGCGAGGTTTTAGGTTGTAAATTGCACGAAAAGCCTGTTTTTGTAATATAATTATGATATCTACTTCAGCTGCTGAACCCCACAGCAAAATACCGTAAAACATTAAGCTATGGAAGTAAGCGAAGTAAACTAATCTAGCAGTGGCAATATCTGTTAACTGGCGAAACTTACGTACTGCAAATGCAGGAGAGCTCAATTTTCCCGCCAAGGTTTTAATGTGCGAACCCCATTGTAATTTAAAATCAAGCGTAATTCCCAAGAAAACAGTACTATCAACTAAGCATACTAAATTCCCTTCTATTTTGATATTACTATCAACACGCCGGACATTGGGCAAGGCAAATCTCATACATTTTGTTTTGTTTGCATTTAGCAGTAAATTGTTTAAAGCAAACCATTCCACCGTCTGAAACACTTTAATATATGCACATTAACTAATCGAAGACGCATGCTAGACGTTGTTTTTCTCACCAAGTTGATTAAAGGCTCCATAGAGGCACCGAATCTTTTATCGTCTTTATCATTTACTGTTCCAAGAAAATTGCCAAGGCCAGCTAGTTTTAATCTGTTTGCAACAGAAGGAGTTGTTTCAAACTTGGGGTATAATGCTCCCATAGCGCGAATAACAAGACTTGTTAACATACTCCATAAATCTAACAAGCTAGACATTTTAAATGACGACGTTCCGGCAATCAAAAAATATTTCGCTCACTTAGAAGAATAATTTTGATCCAGTAGTTTATTATATATTAGAATTTATGTTGTTTATTACCTTTAATTTGATCTCTCGTCTGTTTCTTGTTACTCGCTATATTCTATTTATCATGTAGTCTACACTTTTAATTATAGTAGCACTAAGCAATGTTCTTTGTCTATTTTTCTTTACTTGTTTTAGTGTTTATTATGTAATTGTTCAAATAAATAAATAAATAAATTCCGAGATTGTAACTAAAATATTGTTTAATTGCCTAAGCTCCGAATCTATTCTTTTCACTTTGAATATAAGTGAGGTGTCGTCCGCAAAAAGAACCATGTCAGCGCCGTTTTCAACTACTAGCGGAAGATTGTTTACATAAAGGAGAAACAAAAATGGTCCCAAAATCGATCCCTGAGGGACGCTGATTCTTACCAATGATCCAGAAGATGTTGCCTCATTTACACTTACTTTTAGACAGCAGTCTGTTAAATAAGAGATCAGAAAGTCGAGATAAGGGCCACAAACACCGTAATTGATTTAGTTTAAGTATCAGTGTGCTGTGATCAATGCAGTCGAATGCTTTTGAGAGATCGCAGAATAAACCGATTGCATCCTGCGACTCTTTCCATGTCCCAAATATATGACTTAGTAGTGTTGCACCAGTGTCAGTGGTCGATTTTGTGAATCCAAACAGTCGACCATCCAATATCTTGTGTTTATTAAAATACTCTACTAACTGCTTAAGCATAATTTTCTCGAAAATCTTACTAATCGAAGGAAGTTACGAATAGATCGATCGAATAGCTACGAAAATATACGACTTTGTAATCAGCGTACTTATGTACTAAATAATTGAAATATAAAATAATACTAACTGTGCCCGCTACTCCGTCCGCATGGATTTTCCTATATGAAACGCAGTGATTAAAAAAAAATCAATGTAAAATGCACGTAAATGCAATTTATACTCATAGAAACACCCATACGTGTAAAAACGCATGCTAAATGTTACTACAGACTATAAACAACAATTCTACAAAATTTCATCAAATTTGAACCAGTAGTTTCTGCGCGATGGGCGAAGATATTAAACGAGCAACAACAGACAAAAGTTTCAAATTCTATCGAAATTATTTCTATCCGTGATTCTAACAACCTGTAATACCTTTTTAAGATTTCGACTCTTTACTGTTTTATTATAAGTACTAGCATCTCGCCCCGGCTTCACATTTAAACTTCACACTTAAAACTTTATTGGTTTACGCGGCGCACGCCAGTAAAGCTCACTGTCTGTATGATTTTTTCCGACATCTTCAACAATCATCGCCATATTTCAGCCAACTTACACAAAACCGTATGAAAAAGCGTTCGGAAGTTTTTGAGTTTATTGCGTTCAGACAGACGGATATACGCGGCTGGGGACTTTGTTTGTAACCGACTTTAACAAAAGACGGGAGGTTACTCAATTCGAATGTTTTTTTTATTGATGTTCAGCCATAACTTCATTGTTTATGAACCAATTGGGATAAGGTCTTTTTTTGTTGGATAAGGGATACCTCCAGGGTAGACCACCTATTAATTTCATTGGCATTGGACTCTGTACTTCGAAGATACAAAAGGGAACTCTTCAGTATCATTGAAGTTAAAAAAATTAAGTTAAATTTTTGTTAAAAATGGTCTTGTTTATATATAGGTCGTATGATTGAAGACATAAACAAAGTTTGACTGATTAGTAAGTTTCTATGATATCCCTGAAAGCGATAGGTGGTGCTGTTGTCGAGTTATTGATTACTGTAATGGGTAAAACAACTTCTGCGTGGCCAGTTAGTTTATTGTCCACATACTTACTTTAAAAAGTCCTTAACCTTATTTCACTGGCTAGCTACCACCCTCAAGTTGAATATCTATCGCAAAGAGTTTTCCATCAGCTGCACTTGATAGCTAGTCTTGCCTAAGCGTGATTATCTCGGTGATCACTTCATATCAGGTGAAATTTTGGCTAAACGATACTAACCCTATAAAGAATAACAGAAAATAAAATTATTTTTTCTAAGGGTATAATAAATAAATACCCTTAGCAACACTTAAAATATGCTTAAGTCCTCAACTATTTTGCTAAATAACAAAAACATATTTAATTTTTTGCGGAAATAAACTTACGAGAAAAAGCTAGTTAATAAGAAAATAGAAAAGCTACCTTCAATCGCCCAAGAAATACTAAATTAATGTTCGTAGTACATATATTGTATCAATTCAATTAACTTGTTATGCATACCTACAAATGTATTTATAGTATAGTTATTCGCAGTTACCGTGCAACTGTACTGGTAAACATTGACAGGTGCCGAGGTGGGGGAACCATCGCACACGGCTAATAGTTCAAAATTCAAAGTTCTGTTCAAACAGGTCGAACAAACACTACGCCATCTGGCGGGATTTGCCCAATACTTGGCGGGTCTTGCAGCGCAACCACCCTTTTGTATTAATCGACTACTTTATGTTGGATTGTTCAAAATAAAGACCTATACCCACTGGTGTTAATAAAGCTCAAAGTTCGATCGTAACCTTATAGAACGTATGGCAATCGTCATGATACTTTATTATATTCATTTGAATACAAAAAATTGCTTAGTATTTGTAATACAAGAACACTTATTTACAACACTCTAAAAGCGTCCAAGCCTATGAGATTTTATGCTAACATATAATAATGGCACATATTATTCCAGATAATGTTTTATGTTTTTAGCTATAGTAGTCGAAGCGAGTGCTCATATTGGAATCGAAATAGGATCGTCAGATTGTAACAAGTAAACAAATGACCCAAATTAAGTACTAATATAAAAATATATTATTTACAAGCAATTGCTCGTACTTCTTTCGCGTTAATTAAAATATAAAATGCAATAAAAATAAAATATAGCCTATATCACTCAAAGGATAAAGTAGCTTTTTAACAGCTAAATATTTTTATGAACCAGATTAGAAGTTTACAAACTTTACCTCTTTATAATAATAGCACAGATAATTAATATAAAAAATTATGGATATTATAAAACTCCTTAAATGTAACCGAAACTATCGGATATCTGCAAAAAACTAATATCCGAAACCATAACCGTATCCGATATAAAAGTTCCGAATAATTTCAGATAGGGACGAATTAGACCAAAAATTACTTAAAACAATAATTATCAAAAGTAAAGTCAATATTGTTTTCTTACAAATGTTATATGTTAAAAAATTTAATAACCATACAAGATATTATGCAAAACTATCGGTTATCCCAAACAATTTCATATCCTTATTCATAACAAATCCGCAACCAATTAAATACTCTTAAAATATCCTATGCAGATGTGAAATCTCATAACAGTGACATCCTTAGATATATTATAATCCCTATGTATAGAAACCATGCACAGTACGGATGTTTATATTTGAGTAGTTGAGTTATAATTGCGATGTCTGTCGCGAGTGCGTGCAATGCTTGTCTTACTGGGGAGTCGAGTAATTGACAGATTCAAGGATCGGCTGGTGCAAAAACATGGTGAAATTTTTATTGCTGTCAAACCACTCTTCGCTATTTTGCCGAGTTAATTTGTACACGTTACCTACTTTTGCTTACATAGAATTGTTTAAATAGTTTTATTTGTACACAGACTATATGTCTTCACTTGAGTGTTTATTTTTTATTCAATTTTAATTTGATAAAAGTAATAAATTTGAATCCAGAGTAACTGTTTGAAAGCATGAAAGCGTAATTTTTTTTAATCGGAAGCCAACTAATATTTTATTATAATGCATTTGCATAAAATATTTTTTTAAATATTGAGAGGTATTTATTATGTAGAGACGACGCGACGCCTCAACCAGATTTGTTATTTGGGTTAAGCGTTCGCAATCTCACCTAACAAGTGACGATGTAGCCCAAGATGGTAGCACGCTAAGTCTAGCGGAAGACTGGCTCTCAAGTGCAGCTGCCGGAACACACCTATTGGTGTTTGGCGACCACCATCATTTTTACCGTCATGGTTATGCTTTAGTCGGTTAAAAGTACCTACTAATTCGCAGACTATAATATTAATAAGCAACGCAATTCCTCTTTGACGATCAACAAAGTTTATATTACGTCCCATAAGGTCGCAATGATATAACTTATCACATACAAGATCATAGACACGCAAACCTATGACTGTAGTTTTAATTACAACGTTGAATATGACCCACGAGCAGCAGGTTAAAACCTCAAGTGATCCCTAGGGGGTCGCGTGCGCCTGGGTACCATGCTGGGGAGCTTTATGGTATTCCGGGGTCCGAATGGGTACTTTTTATAAAGATCTACTGATATGTAACGGATTCCCTAAGCGACGGTTCAACCCTTAAATTGAATATTTTATTAGTTTGTAACAAGGCGAAAATTGTTTAGTATCTAAATTAATAAATACATATATTATTCATACACGTCTACCTGATACAATTTATGCTTTTTTATTTTGTGTTTTGGATAATTTTGTTATTTACGTTACGTAAATATCTATGCGTTAGGAGTTGCAAGATAAATAAAAAAATCTGTGTATATAATAATTATGTACGTAGGTACGTAAGAAGTCAAGAGAAACATTTTCGTTACAACTTCTCATTAAGATGAGATAAAATAACCCTTTTTTTATATTTTAAGAAGAAAACATATGTTATCTTCGCCGTATGTATCTTCTTCCATAGAATTTATCTTAACATAAAATATTAGGTGCAGCATATTCGCCGTCTGTGATGCACTTTAGACTTAAAAATAGTTTTAGTAATATGAGGTTTAACGGTTTAATGAATATTGAGTAAAAAAGGAGATAATTTTAATTCATTTAATTATATGTATTTATGTGGGGTTGTAGGTGTGAAAGGATTTTTTTAGTAATTTACTAATAATTATCTTAAATATACAAATCCTATTAAACCACGTCTTAACACCACTATCGTCTTCACACAACCCCCATGTCGTCCCTCTCCTACTTTCTATCCCTTTCCTTCATATCATATTGTTCATTCCCACTCTTAGCTCGTTCATAACGTCATCTCTTTTACATCGTCTTTTACTCTATAATAACCAATAAAACGCACCTTAGATATTTTAAGTTTTGTAAACAAAGGTAATTCTAGTATACATCGTACATTTATGCAATCAATTTTGCAAATAAAGTAAACAAAGCTGGATTTTCACTTTAACTTCATAACTTCAGCGGTACATTTCTATAACTCTTAATAACTTGTAACACGTGCTATGAAACAATTGCAATTTCGAATAATAAACGTCATGTTTAGGCGCAATGGGCGAAAGGGCACGGACATATGGGCGACATTACAGGCCAGATTTTATTAACTCTCGCTGTCACTCAATTTGTAGAATTAGCGATGTAGACGCCGCATGGCTCGGGGCTAACCTAGGCATATCTATTCACAGGATGATAACGTGCAATTATAAATTTCATATGAATAAATCTGTTGTTCTGTCTGTACACGTATTTTTCCCCCAATTTCCTGGTGGTCATCTTATACAAAGTACACGGATCACGCCATAAAAAAAATTCTGTCTGTTGAATGTCGGGATTTAGGTAACTCAAAAATAGCTTGACCGATTGTAACAAATTTTTTACACGTGAAGCTTTTGTTATTTATTTAATTGATAGGCCGTAAGAATTTTTAATAATATTTTTAGAAATCATAAAAAAAATCCCATAATTAAAAGATTTTTATGAAATTGTATACAAAAAAAATCATAATAATTGGTATTAATACTATTAAAAAAAGTATTTTTGATTACAAGAAAAATATTTCTATTAATTGTTAGAATATTCTTGTGAAATTTTGGACACGGGAACAATAATATATTTTGAAATAATATATAAGCTACAAGAAATGTCATTAATATGAATAAAAATAAAATTACGATACGAAACTGATTACTGCTAAACAAACGCGTGCGAAGCCGCATACCATCGCTAGTAGGTATATTATAAATATATTATGTCAGTGTGTAAAAAGCTTGGAACATATAATATACGGATGCGATAATATTGATATTTCTACATACAACGTCTTTTGACATAATATATGTAGGTAAGTAGCTTTTTATCCGATAAATTTTGAGAAACAAAGCTTACTTTATTATACAGGGTTATTGGTAATTCGCCGTATTCCCGTTAGGAGGTGATAGGGGTGACTATTTGCGATAATTTTGATCCCCATATGCATTATGCTAAAGTGAACCATTTTTGAGTTATCATGTTTTTATCAAAATTCATAAATCATATTTCAAATAAAATACAGGGCAATTTAATTTCGTAACTTAAAATAACACGCCCCCTGTATTTATATCAATAAGCCGGAATACCGCAGGCGTTTAGCTGCTGACATCCATTGTATGCACCCTAACGTTTATAATTCAGTATTATTCGCGGCCGACCGTGCGCGGGAGTCGAACCCTGAACCCGGTGTTGTGGTACACGCATAATTGATTCAGATACGCGTGAAACTCAGTGTAATACATACTACATTTATTTTAATTTTCGCTTGAATTCATCACCATGTGCTTAACGTTGGAATATTATCAACCATTTGAACAGATTCGACCAGCAACGCATTATTTAAAAAGACATTTCAACATTATTTATTTTGTATTGAGAATTTAAATAAACTACTAATTAAATTAAAATTTAGTCATCTATATTAATATAATAATATGGTAAATTTACCTAATGATAAATATTTTAAGGTATATCTAGAACACATTGAAATATTAGAAACCAGGGGTAATCTTTAGCTTTATAGTTGTTAAATTGTAATCGATTTTGATAAATAAAAAAAAAAATTAAAACATTTTTATTCTTATCGATCTCAAAGCAAGAGTGTAATAAATTCGAATATTTGATATTCAAGCTCTTAAACATTCCAACTTTCAGAATCTATGTAGTATCTAAATTAAACTAAATATAATCTTATAAATGAAGAAGCTCTTACATTTGGCAACTAAATGCTAAAATGTGTATTTGTCCCACTTGTCATTGGCGAAATTGCCTACATAGGCGGAAAGCCATAATTTGAAAAAAAAATCTAAGACTTTACTTATTGTGTACAATATAAACACAGTCTTTCTATCTATATTCTCGTACATGATTGTCGCGGCAAGTGAAATCTTCGCTATCGGAGTTTAACAAAACTGCCCCTAATAAAACGCCAATAATTTATTCAGACGCCTCTTTGTAATCCGGCCCACATCGCGTCGCTGTGATCCGTACACGATCAAAAGCGAACAATAAAAATCTCGGCACTCTCTGCCCTCACGGCGTTTTGTTAGGGCCGTATTATGTGGAGTTTTTACACTGTTCAACACGACGCGACAAGACGCTGTGATGTAGATGTTTATATATATATTTTTTTTTTTTTTATTTTATTTACAGTGTATATATATATATATATATATAAGAAATACATAGTTTTTATTTTTATTTTGTATTTGTAGGTTTAGCAATTGACCGCAATCTCATCAGATTTTAAGTGACGATGTGGATGAAGCTAGTTACACACCGAGCCTATGTACCTAGGTGGTGGTGGTACCTCTCAAGTGCGGCTACCGGAACACACCTGTAGTTGCTTTTTCTTAATGCTTTTTTTCTGATTAATTATACTGTTAGACTTGGGGGCCCTGGAGCCTGGATCTTAAAGTACCTACTACTGGTGAATTCAGGTAATGATTTAAAAAAATCAATTTAAAGCAGTTGGCTGTCATAATAGAACCACTCTCTTTAATTCTGTTTTTAAACAAGAGATATCTCTATAAAAAACGACTGATTTTTAAAACGGTTGCTTGTAACAAGTAGGATAAGTCTTGAAGCATTTGATTACTTGATACAGTTATTCTTCGATTTCAAAAGTTTTCTTACTAAATGTCCTTATTAGATTAACAAGAGAATTTTAAAGAAAATAGAAATATAACCTCAATGATTTTGAGGAAGTCCCTGGTATATCTTAAAAATCGAAGGGCCGAAGCAAATGAAAAAATGGAACCACCCCTGAGGTATCCTCTTTATAACGAAAAAAGAATCATCTAATCGGTTCATAAGCATAGACGTTATGGCTGAACATCCATAAAAAACTAGTATAAAAAAATTATGTGTGCAATTCACACGTGGTAGAAGTGAAACCTTCACATCTATGTTTTTTTTAATTCAGAAAATGATCAAATACACACTAATTTAAAGTTTAGGAAAATGTACATACAAGTATTCATAATCATTATTCACAATATCATTTTCAATTAATGCATATTTGTAATATATATGGTAACCTAACAAAATATCAATCAGTAACAGAATGTCAGTGTTTTCTAAAAAAAATTTGTTTCGTGCCTTTTTAGTGAGGTAATGAAATTCAATTTGAAATATCCATGGTAACCTAACACAATATCAATCAGTAACAGAATGTCATAAGTGTTGTCTAAAAAGATTTTGTTTCGTGTCTTTTTGGTGAAGTAATAAAACTTTCGCTTTTTCGTTTCGTTTCATCGACTTTGAAATCACAACGATGCTAAAGAAGTTTTCACTTCAAAAACATTCGAATTGAGAACTTCCTCCAGTTTTGAAGTTAGTTAATAAAATCTTGATTATTCAGTTGAATTCATAAGCGAAAAAGTTGCGAGTTTCTAACACAATGTGCTGACTCCCTAGTGAAAAGAGAATTTTATAGGGGCCGTACACCAAAAACAACACGATTTGTATTTATATCTAAACCGTTCTTTTGTCGAGCGATTAGTAGCGTATTGTGCGAGCGCGTGGGGCACAAGTGTTCACTGCTGGGGTACTTACTGTGCTTACGGACGGGGCTCAAACGTTATTGCCGAGGTTTTTAGGGTTAAAGCGCGATGTGTGATTTACAATTCTTCACGTTTATTTAAACGACTGTAATACCTATATACTTGTTTTTACACACTAATACTATTTTGGTGTAAGTAAGCATTGATTATAGCTCAGTGGTAGCGTGTACGGACATCACGTCAATCGACGTGAGTTCGAATCCCTGAAATATAGTTGAGCTTTCGACGAAGGAAACCTCGTGGAGATCGTGGCTAGTTAGCTACCGCCCTCAAGTTGAAAATCTGACGCCAAGCACCTATAGGTGTGTTTCGGTAACTGTACTTGAGAGCCAGTCTCTCTAAGATTAACGAGTTACCATCTTGAGCCACATCGTCACTTAACATCATGTGAAATTGAGGCCAAACGCTACTATAAAGCATAATAAAGATACCTCTTTATAGAGCAATAATGTCAACAAAAATAGTACAAACACGAACTTTCATTTACAATAGAAGGTTTACAGAGCATGGACTAAGAATAATTGTAATTAAAAAAAAAAACGATTCTAAAAATTCGGAAATACTAGCTAGCAGAACTTAAATCTTAATCCTATTTTTATTATAAATAGCTGGCTCCCCTAGACATTAGTTCTGCATTTTATAATAGCCAATAACTGTACCACAGTGCCATCTATCCCAAAAATTTTTCATGAAAACTTTTCCAGGACCATAACTAAAAAAATAAAATAAGAATTACACATACTCATTGTTCAAATAGTAAGTTACGGTTTTAAGTTCGTAAAAAATGAATAAATAAAGCAAATTCAGTTTTTCCAAAATTTCCCAAGATTCCGGGTAACTTTTTAAAATTTTGTATACCTAATATCCCTATTCAGACTACTAATAACATGAAAAAAGAAACCATTCGAGCCCTTTCAGTTGATGCGCTTACCAAAGAAAATCATTTTATTTTAATCATAATATTCTTTATAAATAAAGGATAAATAAATATTACATGCATGTTACAGTTCATCACGCATGGTCGCCAACCTCTGCTAATGAGAGATAATCCCACCCTCGCAATCACTGCACTGCGATTCCATCCCCATGTCACTGCAGTCATTTCTACAGGCAGTCCTGCACTGAACCATACCCCTGGGGATACTATATGTAAAAATGAAACAATTCCGATTGAGGGCCGATTTTCAATAAACAGATAACTTCGTTCGAGGAAGAATTTTTAAATTTTGACAGGTTTTCCATACAAAATTATTCCTCAAGTAACGTTATCGGACGATTGTAAAACCGGCCCTAACTCAAGTAGGGACAACCTTTGTTCAAATTATAGAATGTGTTTATTTATTTTGGTGAAGGAAAACCTCCATAAGAAAGAATTTCATGATATAAGGTCCTCTCTTTAGTGCTCTGTCTAGCATCCTACCTTACCACCATCAAGTCAAAAACTTTCAAGATACTAATGACTTGCTCCAATTATTGATCTTGAATATGATTTAAGATTGAGTTTTGTATAAGTCCTTAGTCTATAAAGAAAAAAAATCCTAATATATAAAAGGAAACAATAAATTATTTATTTATTTATTTTAATAAAAATAAAAATTAGTTAATATCTAAAGGTCTAAACTGGTGTCGTAATATTCATAATTCTATCTTTCATTAAAACAATAGCAACAATTTTTAATCCGTTACATATTTAAACATGATGTAAATCGTAAACATAAAATAATTTCAATAAGTATAAAGTATTATTACACTTTATTTGATCAATCCATACATGTATCGCCTTGATGCGGTGCTATTACGTAAAATCATCAATTGCTTGCTTGTACAATTGTTATTTTAAATTGCAGTAACTGCACTTCTGTACAGGCGTTGATTTTGTTTGTCTATCATTATATAACATTATTTCGAAAAGGTGTTTTTTCCTGGCAACGCTATATCTCCATTAATTTTTCATGAAATTTAATAATTCGAACATCATTTTAAAGATTAACTTGCTCGCTATTGACGACGCGTTGTTATAATTATTATACAATAAATAAATATTATCGTTAAAAATGTCAATGAAAATATGTTCAAAGCGGCATCTATTAGAAATCCATTTAACTAACATGACAGCTGTTCGTTAGATTGTTTACAATTTATAATGTGCACATTCGCACAGGTTAGTTAGTATTTTATTATTAGAGGTACACCTAAACTACCGTCAATTAACTTCCAGGACTCGTACATAAAATGCTGTCTTCTAGAAATCGCTTTGAGCTATAGCGTAGCATGCTTGTACTAATACTTCAGTCCCAATTTATATCCGTTTCTTATAGTATATTCTATTGTATTCTGCTTTTCCTGGTCATAGCCCCCCCGCCCCATTTTCGCTCTCATTAATTATAAAGTTTTTTTTAAATAATTTTAGTGAGTTCTCTCCCTTTTTCAAATTAACCAAAAATTTAAGGACACTAAATTGAAAAAATTGTTCATGGCAACCCATCCCGAGTAACTATCGTGTTGATTTATTCTTCGCTAGTAATTCCATTGCGTCAGCACTGAGTACAATAACCCGCCTAATGGCTAGGGGCGGATCAACACAGTGTTAATTTTATTGTTGTAATTAAATTAAGCTGATGAATTTACAATACGTAAATGTCTACTTTTAATTTATCTTTCGTTTCAAACAATGTTATTGGTACTTGGATCAGGCTTAAATTTACCCACTTTGACATTTCAATGGTTGGCAGAAAATGCCCGAAACAACGTTCAAAGAAAATCGCACAGATTTGAGAAAAAGGGTGGAAAATTCATTATAAATTAGGTTAATGTTATGGAGTCCGAGTTCGGTGAAGCTGTAAATGCCGCAGCGATTTCAGGGCCCCTAAAGCTGACAGGATAGTCAGATCTAAAAAAAAATTATTATGGACTGCAACTACACGTAGGTAGTAAAATTTCTATAAGATTTTATGAACGTTATTACTATAATAAATTGACACGTTCTTCTTGGTCCCAAGTCCCTAAGTAAAATAAAATAAGAACTGTGGCATTTCAAGACAAGTTTTAGTAAATACCTTTTTTTATTCTCATACACGGCCACTTGAACCTAAATTAAGCATAGCTTGTAATATAGTAATCAAACAGCTGATAGAAATACACATTATAGTAGATATTATTTGCGACAATCGTGTACTTAGGATTTAACAAAATAACAATCTTTAGAACATTATAGCGTTTGTGAACATCATAATTACCATTACTTGGTTATTAATATTGAGTAAATCTGTATTCGAATAGAATCGGCAAGTGATTCGACCGAACTTGTCAACGTTTACAATTTTTTCTTTTAACAAGTTACCCTACCCTACCCTAGTTAGCCCTATCAATACGCTTTCGCCATTTCCTCGTTCATTATCAGCAGGATGCAACACATGCAGGAGAGGTTGGCTTGGGCGTCTCAGCTTTAAAAATGTTACTTGATGTCCCTTACACCCTTAGGCAATTAAACAATACCTTAGTTAAAATCTCTGAATGATTTGCTTTAAATAATTTACTGCTAAATGCAAACAAAACTAAATGTATGAGATTTGCCTTGCCATTTTTCGGCGCGTTGATAGTAGTAGTATCAAGGTAGAAGGAAATTTAGTAGGCTTAATTGATACTACTGTCTTCTTAGGTATTACGCTTGATTCAATTAAAACTTTGGCGAGAAGATTAAGTTCTGTTGCATTTGCAGCACGTAAGATTCGCCAGTTAACAGATATTGTCACTGCTACGTTAGTCTGCTTCGCTTACTACCATAATTTAATGTCTTACGGTATTTTGCTTTGGGGTTCAGCATCTGCGAAGATACCATATTCATATTACAAAAGCGGCCAATTCGACCAATATACAACATAAGACTCCGCGAATCACTAAAGAGCAAATTCCAGAAATATGGTATATTAACTTTGCCCTCCTAATATTTCTTTGATAACTTAATGTATATTCGCAATAACTTGGCCAAGCTAGATTTTGTCAAAGATCAGCATAATGTTAATAAAGGGTGTCTCAGAATGTTTTTCGTTTTTAGATATTAAATAAAAAACAAAATATCAATTAAATCTCGTTTTATTTAATTTTAATTTAAAGAGCAATTCTTGAAGTTTATTTATAAAAAACAACCGTTTGCAAATGCGCACCATTAATTTATTCACACTCATTTAACCTGGAGCTAAAATTTTCAATAACTCGCTGGAGCATCGCTCTTGGAATAGAGTTAATTTCTTCAGTGATTCTTTGCTTCAAAACATTCAGGTTGGGTTGCAATGGATTGTAAACTTTGCTTTTTAGGTAGCCCCATAGGAAGAAATCAGCAGGCGTTAAATCAGGGCTCCTCGGTGGCCAATTGATGTCTCCTCGGCGACTTATGACCGAGGTCGACCTCAGACCGTTAATTCTGACCGATATTGTCATATCATCCGGATTTTTTCGGCTACAGAAATGCAAAACCAGAAGGGCTATAACCGCAACACCTTTTTCCAGCAAGATGGAGCCACTTCTCATATTACAAATGACTCATTAGCTGGTCTTCACGATTTATTCCCTGGAAGAGTTATAAGTCACCGAGGAGACATCAATTGGCCACCGAGGAGCCCTGATTTAACGCCTGCTGATTTCTTCCTATGGGGCTACCTAAAAAGCAAAGTTTACAATCCATTGCAACCCAACCTGAATGTTTTGAAGCAAAGAATCACTGAAGAAATCAACTCTATTCCAAGAGCGATGCTCCAGCGAGTTATTGAAAATTTTAGTTCCAGGTTAAATGAGTGTGAATAAATGAATGGTGCGCATTTGCAAACGGTTGTTTTTCATAAATAAACTTCAATAATTGCTCTTTAAATTAAAATTAAATAAAACGAGATTTAATTGATATTTTGTTTTTTATTTAATATCTAAAAACGAAAAACATTCTGAGACACCCTTTACTTAGAAATAGAGATAAATATTAGTCGTACCGCGTTTTAGACTTAGTAAGACTAATAAATATTTTTAAGGTAATATTGTTAGATTCTATAATAAAATTCCGAATTACATTATTGATTTGCCGGACAAGAAATTCAAGAGCCATGTCAAGCAGTTTTTACTGTCAAAATGTTACCATAGGGTGGATCATTCTGTAAATGATAGTGATGTCTGAAAGTGACTCCCTCTCTATCTCTGTGCATCCACTAAATTATTATTATTGTACCTATTATATTAACACTTGTACAGTTGGAAAAAAGATAAACCTGATAGAGTTTCTTACCAGTTCTTCTCGAAGCCTGGGGTGTTTTCCGAACTGGCAGTAATGTTTTGCCGTTCATAAATAGTTTCTTAGGACCTAAATGGAATAAAGATTATGTTGACCCTACAGAACCCTAAAAAATTAAGAGAGGTAGGGCAAAAATAAATTTATTTGGAGATTTATCTCTACTTGAGGCAGTTCGACTGGTGGAATGCCTCCACCTTACAAAAAATTGCAGCCAAATACCGGAAGGGGGTTCAAGGTCGGTAACACGTTAGTGACATCTATAGTTTTACAAGCGTCCATAATCTACGGTAGCCGCTTACCATCAGGCGGGCCGTATGCCTGTTTGCCACTTCAGTTGATAAAAAAAGATGATTCATTTGAAATCAAGCTGTGAAGTGTAAGTATTTTTTGTGTAAAAATATACAAAAGTTATGTGTTACATAATATATTTTTAAGTCTATCAAGAATCTCGCGAGAAAGGAGGGTGTTTCATTTTCATAAAGCGAACTTAATATTTGAAACTTAATTTCACGAGATAAGACGAGCTTCTTATGGAACGTAGACTTTGTATTAAAAACTTTCATCCTACGACGTTCCTAAGTAGAAATAAGGTATTACATAATAATTTATTTATATTTTAACCATGTGCTCGAAACCAAGTAAAAATATTATTATTAGCATTATTTTAAAATACTTATATATACAAACTAGCTGTGCCCGCGGCTTCGTTCATGTGGACTCCAGAATGCCCGCACGAATCTTGCTCCTCCGCTCCCGGCTATTTTAAAGACCAAAATGCTTATTGTGGGTGTTCCTTAGAAGATAGATGTATACTCTCGCTGATTTTTTTGTATGTCTATTTAATGTCTACAATTATTTCATACATTAATTTACTATATCTCTTATGGTTTACTCAGCGTAAGCCATATAAGCACTTGAATTAATTCACCATGAGCAGTTACTTTATTTGTACGGAATTCTAATTCTTTTTCTAAAATAAAAGTAGCCTAAGTTACTCCCTATAAAATTAGCTATCTACCAGTGAAAGTCCAGTGAAAATCGGTGCAACCGTTTCGGAGATTACCCTGAACAAACATACAGACAGACAGAATATATATTATAAAAATGTGTTTTCTGTTATAGGAATCGTATATATTTTCATATGCATTTAGTAAAAACTGTTATTTTGACATTACAGACAGACACTTCAATTTTATTAATTGGATAGATATTCTAACTTTACAGTATACGATGCAACTTGGACGCTTTCGCCCAATTTAATCACATCATCAAGGTACATTCGTCGTGAGAGATCTCTCATAGCACCTCTGTTCTATCCTTCTATTTTTGGTATAAGCGTATTTATAATAATAATTAATGGAAGTAGTGAATCGACACTAAAACAACATCATGCTAAGAGGCACTATATTATAACTAACAACAAACAGGAATGCGGTTCCACCAGAAGTCAACCAGTTTGCACCCTTGAAGAGTGAGTTGGTACGCCTTGTATATGCATTGCAAATCCCATTGTTTTTATCGGAACACAACAGAACGAGCACTAATGACATGCGGCAGAAAGACCCGAGAAAGTGTTGCTTCTGTATTCGAAGTAAGAAAACAATTTATTACCAACAATTTAGAACAATCACATGATTAAAGTCGCAACAGTAAATTATATTTTACAAGTTTTAAATGGCCTCAATATCTCTTTGTATTTTAACATTTATGGTAAAGTAAGTTAGCCATCATTTTACTTCAACTTGACTGATGCAGATTGAATATCTTTAAAAACCAACTTAAATAATGCAGACCGTAAGAACCACTGGAAAAAACTGACATCGAATTGAGACTTCATCATCAACACTATCAAACTAACACTATGGCTTGAACTCTTAATATATTTGTATTTGTAATATTTAGATCCGAAATTCAAACTATTCACATAGTATGTTGTATGTAATTGTAAACTTATGAAGTCCAGTTATGTAGCATTGGACAATCCCACCTACCACACAACGTGCTCTGGATGCTGTTGGAACTGGCACAAATTTTGTAAAGGATCGAGGCAAATTGCTTTTGGATGATGGCAGAAAAACCATCAATTCTTGCCTCAAGAAATATCCCCGAAGCGCTACAAAAACGCGGCATCCTGAACGCAAGCCTCTGTATGACCTTTGCATATACCTAACCCACAGACTGCACGCGTAAAATAACTGGCAGTAATCTCTGAAGAGTGTCAGTTTTCCTTGCTTGCTACACCGTATAAATCTGCGGATTAACATATTATATCGGACTGCCATCGCCCTGGGCTCTCTTTCGATGTCCAGGTTATTTCCAGATCACCGATGACCCACAGACCTCTGTATTAAAAACTACATGACTCTGTATAGAGGAGTAACACTTGCCACGTTTTTAAGAACAAGTAACTCACTCTTTTTAGCGTTATACCTGAGTCCATACACATACACGCATACATAATATACTTAGTATCTATACATAGAACACTAAATATATAATTTGTATCTATATAACATGTGCGTTAACAAGTGAAATGTATATATACCTACGCTATCACACGGCGGTTTGTTAACATGTCGCGCCAGTTCGGCCCACGAGTCTGCGTGTACGAGCCAGATATATCATTCGGGTGAAATTTTTTAAATTATTCATCTAGTATGTGTTTATGCAGGTGTACGACCGGCCCAAATACCGGCGCGAGTCTACCGATGGCTTCAACACAAAGTGTTTTTTTTTTCTTAGCTTTTAATTGTGAACCGTTTATCGCCTTCGTTTCTTTTAAATATTTTATCGTGTGTTGTATGAGTTAAGAGGTATATATTTAAATAAACTTTTATTATATGAAGATAAAATTGTCTGTTCGTGCTAATATTATAAAGCTCAAGAGATTCCTTGTTTGTTTGTACGCGTAAGGCTGCCTGTACATTGAAACGGAGCAGAGCGAAACTGTGCAAATTTCGACCAATAGTATTGCATCTCTAATTGATTTTAAAACAATTTTATTGGTCGAAATTTGCACAGTTCCGCTCCGCTTCAGTGGACAGGCAGCCTTAACCTCTGGAATTACTAGTCAGATTTGAAAAATTGCATTTGCCTTTTATAGCTTATTCACTTAAGAAGGTTTTAGGTTATATAACTTCACGCTTAAACCTTAAAGAGCGGAGAAGTAACCATGAACGTCAAGCAATGTGTAGGAAATGTAGTTATGAGGACATGTATCCACCACTCACCCGCACACGGAGATCCTTTTCTTCGGGGTACCCCGGCTGAGTTTGTGGCTTAGGTTGCTGATCTTCTTAACAAGGCACTAGTCTACACTGGCACTAGGATTTATTACGGTTTTCAGGAGATTATAACCGATTTTATAATTTTTCTCAACGCAGTTG
Organism: Saturnia japonica; assembly: GCA_033032175.1. Taxonomy (NCBI): domain Eukaryota; kingdom Metazoa; phylum Arthropoda; class Insecta; order Lepidoptera; family Saturniidae; genus Saturnia; species Saturnia japonica. Next base: position 10,329,249 of record CM065325.1, read on the forward strand.
CGCTCAGAGCGGTTCGCAAGTTGCGAGATACAAACGTACTACGTTTTTTGATAGAGGGCAGCACTTGCGTTCGTTTAAAGTGCGTTAAGGTAGATAGGTGGACAGATGGGGCACTATGTCTGGAACCTCCTCGTGGTGTGCCCCGGGCAACGGCGGCCGCTTGACGGCCGACGGCTAATACCAGACCGACGGCGTTCCTCCCCTGTACCCCTCTGCTCATCAGAGGAGACAGGGGATGGGGCAAGAGTGGACCTGCTTCGGCTCGTCCACTACGGACGGACTCGTCGCTGACGGCGGAGGAGGAAGAAAACCTCCTTAAAAAATTGAGAGGATACAACCTCTTTAAAAAATCGCTGACGGCGGTGGAGTAAACCACCTTAAAAAAACCTTGGACGGACTGTGGTGGAGTAAACCACCCTTTAAAAAATCACGGACGGACGGTGGAAGACAACCACCTTAAAAAATTACTGGACGGAGGTGGAGAAAACCACCAGTATAAAAAATCAAGGACGGACAGTGGAAGGAAACCACTTAAAAAAAATAACCGGACGGTTGAGGATGAGCACCTCGTTAAAAAATCAAAGACGGACCTGACAAGGACGGACGGGAGCTCAATGACGGCAGAGGAGGAAACCTCTATAAAAAACCAACGACGGACTGGTGGGGGAGGGGGTGCGTTCATTCGCCTCCTTCTCCTGCCGTTAAAACCGTTAAAACCTCGGTAAAAAATCATGGCCGGGCTAGCGGGGTGGGGGTGCGTTCATTCGCCCCTTACCCCCGCCATATGCCAAACATTATGGCAGGGACTGAGGAGAAAACCTCTATAAAAAACCCAACGACGGGTGGGTGGGGGACAGGTGGTGGTTCATCCGCCTCCTTCTCCTGCCAGGCCGAACCAAGGGGAGATGGGTCGGGGGGCCTGTCTTCCCATTGCACTGATTTGGCGGACGGGGAGACAGTTCGTTACCGTCACACAAGCATGGCGGCGGACGGTGCACCGTGGAGTTTTTTAGTGAGTAGGAGTCTCACATAACCACTCGTTCCCCCGGGCGAGTGTGTACCCATGACGGGTTTTTCCACTCCAAGTTAACACAAAAAAAAAAAAAAAAAAAAGATAGGTGGACAGATACATTCCATTTTACTAATAAAACTAATATAGAAAAAGATTTGTGTTGACATATACCCAATGAAAATACGGAACATGCCGCCGACCTTAAAATAACTATCTTATTTTAAAGAAAACGATATAAACTAACTTAACATAAGACTACGATATGTTATAATAGTACCTAGTCAATAGGTAAAGGACAGACCTTTACTACAGGCCTTTTGGTAAGGGTGTTACCCATGCGTACGGTTACAACACGAACCACCCCGTCGGCACCCGGATGAAGCTTATGCACACGAGCCAGGCGCCACTGCAGCGGTGGGAGGTTGTTGTCAATTAGCACAACTACAGTACCCTCAGCGAGGGGTGTGCTCGTATTATCGTGGAACCATTTACTTCTTTGTTGAAGTTGATGTAGATATTCAACATTCCAGCGTTTCCAAAAATGTTGTACGGCCTGTTGAATGATTTGCCATCGAACGAGGCGACTAGGATTGTCAGTTGATAAGTCGACTTCAGGTAAGGAAACCAATGGTTCCCCAACTAGAAAATGTCCTGGTGTAAGAGGTAATAGATCACTGGTATCATTGCTCTGTACGCAAAGGGGCCTAGAGTTAAGTATAGCTTCTATTTGACAAAGAAGTGTATTGAATTCGTCGTGATTCAAGGTAAGTTGCCCTATCACCCGGTAAAGATGAGATTTCATACTTTTGACAGCAGCCTCGAATATGCCACCGAAATGATTTGCATAAGGTGAGTTAAAATGCCAAGTTATCGATAAAGAAGTTAATTTTTCATTTATATGAGCTTGAGTTGTGTCATTTTGTAAAAAGGTTTGCAAATCCATCAAGTACCGATCGCAGCCGACAAAATTTCGACCGCAATCCGAATAAACGTCAGTGCAAAGTCCGCGTCGGGAAATAAAACGGCGTAAAGCATTAAGAAATGCTTCTGTCGATAATTCTGGTACCAACTCCAAATGCACTGCCTTCGTTGACATGCACACAAAGACGCATACATAAGATTTGTATTTTATCGCGTTACGATATTTTCTTGACTTCAGAAAGAAATGTCCCGCGAAATCTACGCCTACATGTAGGAATGGCCTGAGAGCTCGCACTCTTGCAGTGGGAAGTGGAGCCAGGGTGGCTGCGGAGCAGACGGACGAGTGCGAAAACAACGAACGCAACGGCGCGTGCGCATTCGGACTGCATCGCGGGCAGATAAGATCCAGTAGTTTTGAGATAAAAGAAAATGCAATGTCTGTGGACCTACGTGCAAATGTAATTTATGAAAATAATCTATAAGTAAAGTCGTGAAGAAATGTTTTTTAGGTAAAATAATCTGATGCTTTGCATCATAAGAAATTTGAGCACGCTGTATCCTACCGCCGACCCTGAGAAGTCCGGCTTCATCAAGAAAGAGCTTCAACTTTTGGAGTTTGTTCGTACAGACATCATTATCTTTCAAACAGACAATGTCGTCAGCGAACTGATTTTGCTGCACGAGACTGATAACTCGATTTAAAGCGAATTTTGTTTCAGGGACGGTGATGCAAGAAGACGAATAAGATTTTACCTTACGACATCTATAATAAAATCGAAAGATTATGGAAACAACGCGTAGTCATTTCGGTAATGACGAAAATCGTTCTAGAAATTGTAAGTCAGGAGTTAGTTGTTTGGATATAAAAACATATTTTCGTCGTTCTTCATTTGTTTGTAAGTCAACATTGGAAATAGGCCAATCAGATTGGACCTGCTTAAGCCAGGTAGGCCCATTAAAAACTAAGTGAGGGTGGTAATTAGTTAAAGGATTTTTGAAGATAGATATGTACGTAACTGTACATGTCATTTTTGGGGTGCGAGTCAGGAACCTCCGCGTGGTGCATCCCGGGCAACGTCGGCCGCTTTTCGGTCGGCGGCTAATACCTGACGAGGGGTAGGGCTTCGTCTGGCCTCCCTCTGAATATCAGAGGAGGCCAATAGACGTAGCGTAGGCGGGCCTGATGTGCACTAGCACTGCCGTCAGACAGGTAAGTGGGGTATTTTACCTCACTTACAACCGCCGTTCTCGTAATCCCATCGGAGTGTCGTGGTTATGTCTCGCGGCTTCGTATGGGACCGAGGGTCTTGGCTTAATCGCCCGGACCGCGAGGAAGAAAACCTCTATAAAAATTACCCCAATCCTAAGCGGCGGCGCACCGCGAGAGGATGCATGGCTGATGGGTTGATCAGTCGTTAGTGCGACCCCCGTCAGAGAACCGGCCGACTCTCTTGACGGGTTATTCTAGGCTTACCCAGGTACAGGGGGCACTTGCCTGGGTGGACCGTTTTTCCCCCATACTCGTGGGATTCAAAATGAATAATACAATCTTAAAAACTGTAAACGTTAGGTTAAGTAGGTTAAGTGGGGTAGATAGTGATGGCGGAAGTGGGGGGGGGGGGGTAAGAAGCGGACTGGGGAGCCGCTTGACGCAGAACAAGGCCCAGTTGTGGCTGCGAAGGTGACGACGGCTCAAAGGGGGGCGCGTCGCGGCTCAGTCCGCTCTCAGAGCGCTGGACGCCCAGTAAAAGGAGGAGGAACTACCTCGATTAAACCCTTCGTGAAGGAGCCAGTTTCAGGGGCAGTCGCGGATGTCGATGTCGTGGTGTCTGTGGATAAAGGCACTGATATCGAGAATATGGATGCGGAGACCCTGAGGGCCCTTGCAAATAATAAAGTGGCCAGCATACTTGATGTATGTCGCACTTCAGGTAACCTGAAGGGGACTTATATCAAGGCCCTCAAGGGAGCAGCCAAGTCTCTGAAAGAGGTAGTTGACTCACTCTTGGAGCGAACTATCAGCGAGGAGACTGCACGCCTCGGACGGGAGACGAGGGTCCTCCGAAGACAGGTAGAGGACCTGAAGGAGGAGGTCCTCGCGTGGCGTCGTGAGGCGAGCGAGAGGAAGGCGATGCCTCCACTTCCTCCGCCTCCGGCCTCAGCTCCACCACCGCCGACAGTACCTCCTGCGGCGGAATGGAAACAGGCCTTGGCTGAGGCCTTAGCTGAACTGCGGAATATATGGGGCCAGGTTCTGGATGCCCGTTTCGCCAATATTGAGGATAGGCTCCTCCCGGCGCCGGTAATTCGTCCACCGTTGGCGGCGGACAAGAGGGTAGCAGGTCCTGCAGCGTCAGGACCTAGGAATGCCGGAACTCCCAGGTCTGGGTCACTTCGGACCAGACCTGTCACGCCTGTGCCGGCCCAGAGGGCCCAACAGGTCGGTGAGTCGATGGCGGCAACATCCACAACTGGCTCGCAGCCAATTGGCATGGAGTGGGCACCACTCCCAGCCTCGACCACCACGCAGGCCTCGACTGGGGCTGAGGCAGCGTGGACAACGGTGGTCCGGCGTCGGCCAAAGAAGGCAGTCGCAGCCCAGATGGCAGTTATGAGGACGGGCACCTCTGCGCCGGAGAAAAAGACTGGGTCCAAGCCGAAGGTAAAGCTCCCCTCGCCTCCTAAATCGACAGCAGTGGTGGTAACATTACAGCCTGAGGCGTTGAGGAGGGGCATGACATATAAGACGGCCCTGGTAAAAGCGAGGGAAAGCATAGATCTCCCGGAGCTAGGGATCTTGAAGCTGACAACCCGAGAATCCGCCACGGGCTCCCGCGTTATTAAAATCCCTGGCATCCTCGCTGGGGAACGGGCGGATGCACTCGCCATCAAATTAAAGAGGGCCCTGGAAGACGTCGCTACGGTGACGAGGCCCACGAAAAAGGTTGACCTGAGGTTGGTCGGTCTCGACGACACTGTGGAGAAAGAGGAAGTGGTTGTGGCTGCAGCGAGAAAGGGTGGGTGCGAGCCAGCCGAGATCAGGGCTGGCGAAATGCGCCCATATGGGAGGGGTGCATATGCACTTCATATGACCCTCCCCCACGCCGCGGCTAAGGTGTTAGCTGAGGCCGGCCGCCTACTCGTAGGGTGGAGTAGTGCCCAGGTGCAGGTCATGGGGGACAAGCCCATGCGTTGCTACAAATGTATGGGCTTGGCCCACACATGTGCTTTATGTCCGTTGGACGTGGAGAGAGGTGGGCTCTGCTTCCGGTGTGGGAAAGAGGGGCATATGGCGGTGGACTGCAGGGCCAGTGTGCTGCGCTGCGCAGTGTGCGCCGATGGGGGGAAGCCTTCGGCGCATCAAATGGGGGGAAGGGATTGCAGGCCCCCTCCCGTCAACAGTAGGGTGCAGAGAACGGCTGCACCTAGAGTAGGTGGCCCTGGGCCTGAGGTATCTGCCATGGACTCTTAATGGAGTACACTCATGGCAGCTACCTTCAGGGGAATTTAAACCACTCCGCCACTGCACAGGATCTCTTTGTGCAGTAAGTGGCGGAGTGGAATATTAGTATAGCGGTTGCCGCGGAGCCATACCACGTTCCGGCTCAGAATAAGTGGGCTGGAGACCTGGATGGCTCCGTGGCAGTTTATAGCCCAGAAATACCCCTCTCCGTCAAAGAGAGGGGGTCGGGGTTCGTGGCGGTCGCCTGGGGAGGGTACGCCATTATAGGGGTGTACTTCTCCCCTAACCGGGTCCTAGTGGAGTTCGAGGCTTTTCTTGACTCCCTGGGGCTGGCGGTGAGGCGGCTGACGCCGCTCCCCATCATCCTGCTTGGCGATCTGAATGCCAAGTCAGGGGTATGGGGGGCGGTGACCTCGAACCCTCGAGGCACGGCCGTTGAGGAGTGGGCAGTCCAGGTTGGGCTGTCTCTCCTCAACAGGGACACGACGCATACGTGCGTGCGACATAATGGGGGGTCGGTGGTGGACTTGTCGTTCGCCACTCCATCTGTCGCACGCCGTGTGCGAGGATGGAGAGTACTGGAGGAGGTGGAGACCTTGTCTGATCATAGATATATTCGATTCGAGGTCTCCACCTCCTCAGGAGAGCTGGCGTCCAGCCCTCGTAGCGGGGCGACATTCCCCCGCTGGGTGCTTGGTCGCCTTGATCGGGAGAGAGTGGAAGAGGCGGCCTTTGTCCAGAGCTGGATGGCGCCAGCTCGGAGGACCGAAGATGTGGACGCGTCTGCAGACCAATACCGGGAGGCTCTCACGGAGGTCTGCGACGCGTCGATGCCGCGGAGCAATAACCGCCCGCAGAAGCGGGCAGTTTACTGGTGGTCACAGGAGATTGCCGATCTCCGGGTGGCCTGCTCCGCGGCGAGGCGGCTGCTGACCCGTAGTCGCCGGCGGCGAACGCGAGAACAGGGGGAGGAGGCTCGGCTATATGGCGCCTACAGGGAGGCAAGGAGAACCCTGCAGGCGGGCATAAGCCGGGCCAAAGACGTTGCGTGGGGGGAACTCCTGGAGACGCTGGATCGGGATCCCTGGGGGCGTCCGTACAAAGTGGCCCGGAAGAAATTCCGAGGCCAGGCGCCCCCGATCACAGAGACCCTCCAGCCGGACTTTGTAGAAAGGGTCGTGGGGAGTTTATTCCCCGACCCTCAGGAGTTCCTCTCGCCGGCGATGCCTCCCCCGGGAGATGTTGCTGCGGAGGAGCCGGCTATGCCCCATCCTGTAACTGATACGGAGATGGGGCTGGTGACGGAGCGCCTCCGCAGTAAACGGAGGTCCCCTGGCCCGGACGGGGTTCCGGGCCAGGTGTTGTCGGTGGCGTTAGGTCACATGGGTGGTATGCTTCGGGAGCTGTTTGATCGGTGTTTGTCGGTCGGACAGTTCCCGAAGCTTTGGAAGGAGGGACGGCTCTACCTTCTGGCGAAGGAGGGCCACCCTTCGAATTGCCCGTCGGCGTACTGGCCCTTGGTGTTGCTGGATGATGTGGGGAAGCTTTTTGAGCGGATAGTGGCTTCCCGTGTCATCCAGCATATTGAGGAAGTGGGGCCGACATTGTCTGACGGGCAGTTCGGCTTCCGGAGAGGGCGCTCAACGTTGGACGCCCTCTCCCACCTGAAGAGCCTGTCTGCGGGGGTGACTGGAGGTGGAGGTAGGTTGTTGGTGGTGTCGCTCGACATCGCCAACGCCTTCAACAGCCTGCCGCATGGGGTTATACGAGAGGCGCTCCGATATCACGGAGTGCCCTCGTACCTGCGGCGGCTGTTGGAGGACTACCTCCAGGGTAGGGTGGTCGCCTACGTGGATGGGCGAGGGACTGTCGTCCGACGAGAGGTGAGGTGTGGCGTTCCACAGGGGTCGGTGTTGGGGCCGCTCCTGTGGAACATGGGCTACGACGACTGGGTGCTCCGCACAGCGCTCCCATCGGGGGTGCGCATAATCTGCTACGCGGATGACACCCTAGTCGTGGCCCAGGGGGTCAACTTGGAAGAAGTTACGCGCCTGGCCACGGTGGGAGTGTCCCTCGTGGTCAGGCGTATAGGATTGTTGGGCCTCAGGGTGGCGGTAGAGAAAACCGAGGCCCTACTGTTCCAAGGGCCTCGGTGTGGACCGCCACCTGGGGCCCACATACAAGTTGAGGGGGCGAGGGTCCGGGTTGGGGCCCAGATGAAATATACCATAGACGCCATCCGCCCGGTCCTAAGAGAGTGGTGTAAGAGGGAGCATGGCTCCCTCACGTTTCGACTGGTGCAGGTGCTGTCCGGACATGGTTGTTTCGGATGGTACCTGCACCGGATCGCAAGGAGGGAGGTGACCACCGTGTGTCATGAGTGCGGTGCTGCCAATGACACCGCGCAACACACTCTTTCTGAGTGTGCTGCGTGGGAGAGCCAGCGCCGGGCTCTGACCGCGGTGGTAGGAGGGGACCTCTCGCTCCCGAGTGTGGTTTGCGCCATGCTCGGCAGTGAGAGGTCGTGGGAGGCGGTGGCCTCCTTCTGCGAGGAAGTACTGTCGCAGAAGGAGGCTGCGGAGAGGGCACGCGAAGATGATCCTCTGAGCGATCCTCTCCGCCAAAGACGAACGGGCGGCAGGAGGAGGCGATTCGTCCGCCAACTCCCGCCGCCCTAGCCGAGTCAGGGAAGACGGGGGGGGCCGTCTTTCCATTGCACAGGTTCGGCGGCTGTGGGAGACAGTTAGGGTTGTACCGAATTGTCTCCCTTTGTGGTGGCCCGGCAGTAGTAGCTGGGCCTGCCACCGGGGCGACGTGGTTGAATGCAACCGCGAGCCCATGTCGCCCCACTAAGGTGGCTGAGGTACACCGTGGAGTTTTAGTGAGTAAGAGTCTCACATAACCACTCGTCCCCCCCTCGGGCGGGTGTGTACCCATGACGGGTTTCTCCAAGTACAAAAAAAAAAAAAAAAAAAAAAAAAATAGGTAGGCCCATTAAACCAAAGCTCATGGTTTAAGTTGGATGGTAGCACACCTCTGGATGCTGGATCCGCAGGATTATGCTCTGAGCGGACATGACGCCAGTGTGCGGCGGGCACGCGGCTCGTGGTCTCTGTGACACGGTTAGACACAAAAGTACGCCATTCATGCGACGATGAGCGTAGCCATGCAAGTGTGACCGCAGAGTCACTCCAAGCATACACATTTTCGATGGATAGAAAGTTAGTGTAGATATCTAGTATTTTATTAATTAGTTTTGATAAAAGAAAGGCGGCACATAACTCTAAGCCTGGAAGCGATATTCGTTTCAAAGGTGCAACCTTTGTTTTAGCGAGAAGTAGATAAACATGAGCCGTGTCTTGAGTGTCAATGATACGTAGGTAGACACAAGCAGCATATGCCTTTTCGGAAGCATCCGAGAAACCATATATTTGTATCTCGTTATTGTGATTAGGAAGCACGTGACGTGGCAAAGAGATAAATTGAAGTAAAGGAAGTTCAGATATGAACGTTGACCAGAGATCACAAACACCTTGAGGAGGAGCTTCATCCCAACCTGTGCCTGAAATCCATAGAAGTTGAATTAAATGCTTAGCAAATAATATGATAGGGCTAAGGAATCCTAAAGGGTCGTAAATTTTTGAAAACTCTGAAAGCATTATACGTTTCGTGCATTTCTGGGGATGAGACTCCACCTGATAAGAAAACGAGTCTAATTTTGGATTCCATTTGAGACCTAGAACCTTGACCGAAGTATCAGTGTCGAGTGCTGAAAGAATCAGAGCATCATCTGGATTCGAATTGTTACTGCTAATGGCTGACAAGAAGTCAGGGCAATTGCTAGTCCATTTACGGAGTTCGAACGTTCCTGTCTTGCAAGCGGCAGTGAGCTCACGTTGCATCACAAGAGCGTCTTCAAGACTTTCAGCCCCTGACACGATGTCATCTACGAACACCTCATTCAGCAGCACATGCGAAGCGATTGGATAAGACGCGGATTCGTCCATTGCCAACTGACGAAGCGTACGAAGTGCTAAGAAAGGGGCTGCAGCAACACCGAAAGTTACCGTACAAAGTCGGTACTCTTGTACAGGATCGTTAGGAGAATATCTCCACAGAATTCGTTGGAAATTCCGGTCTTCAGGTCGTATTTCGATAAAACGATACATCATTTTGATATCAGCTGTAAAAACTATCTTGTGTAGTCAAAATTTTAAAAGAACGGCATCTATGTCTTGGTGCAGTTTTTGACCAATTAGTAAGTTATCATTCAGTGAACGACCGTTAGTAGTCTTGCAGGAAGCATCAAAGACTACTCGGACTTTAGTAGTCGCAGAAGATTTTTTCACCACACAGTGGTGAGGTATATAGTAGGAAAACCTGTCAGCATGCGTAACCTCACTGACAGGTTCCATATGTCCCAAGCTTTCGTACTCTTGCAGACACTTAGTATACTCCTCTCGCAAGGCAGGGTCGCGAGAGAACCTTTGTTCAAGCTTGTGCAAGCGATAAAGTGCTATTTGACGTGATTCGCCGAGAAGAGGTACGTGTTCCTGAAATGGGAGGGAGACAATGTATTTTCCATTGTCACCTCGCTTATGAGTATTGACGAAGATTGATTCACAAAGAGCTTCTTCTTTTGTGACAGGCTTGACATCAGATACTGATTCAAGTTCCCAAAACTTTTGTAGTTGCATATCAAGCTGATATGTACTAACATACATGCAGACTTGTGCTGGTAATGAATGAGCTATTTTACCGTTAAGTAGGTAACCAAAAATACTATTAATGGCCACGGGTGTACCCTGTGGGCCCTTAATAATATCATGCAACAATATACTGTCAGTATAATCTGATCCTAGTAGAAGTTCTACGGGACGCGCGGAACGTAATTCCGGGTCGGCTAGGGGTAGATTTTGAAGATGACTTATATGCTCGAAAGTGCTCGGAATGCTTGGTAAATAGCTTGTTATCTTGGGCAAGATAAGAGCTTCGATAAATAATTTAGGTTCTGATTTGTTGTGAGGCGTAACTTCACACAAAACATATCCACGTGGCTGCTCATTTTGATCGCCTATTCCAGTCACAGTCATGCTAGTCCTGGCACGATAACGTGGTAAACCAAGACGTTGGACGCACAACTCTGTAATGAGAGTGGCTTGAGAGCCTTGGTCCACTAGAGCGCGCACAAGACGGGGTGTGCAGGGACCCGCATCCATAGAACGCATGTTGACCAATGCTGTGGTAAGTAGAACCACACAGTTATTTCTGTGGCCAGAAACACCACACACCGGTGTGGGCGAAGAGGAAAGTTCCGCTACTGAGGTCAGCTCAGGGGAAGAGAAGTTACATTCGCTTGTTAAAGTAATATTTGAAATCATATCTTCGTGTATAGATGTATGATGACGCTGGGAACACACACGACAGTTGTGTCGCGACTTACAATCATTGATATTGTGGCCAGAGAATAAGCAATTTTTGCAAATTTTATTATGTTCGATAAAGGATTTCTTTTCAGATAAAGTTAATTTATTAAACTTGTCGCATTTGTTTAAAGGATGTGTATTATCTTTACAATAATTACATTTAATGTTACGCCCGGAATCAATGGCAGTCGCAGCATGAACGTTCAAAACGCGTGGTATGTGCAGAAGACAAATCCCGCGCTTGTGTTCGTGCAGCGGCGCGCTGTGGGACCGACTGCGAGCGCGCCATCGCTGCGCGTGAAGCGACGGCTTGCCGCGACAACGAGTTAGGCATGCGGCGGCCTACTGCTCCCCCGCCACCCGCGCCTGCACCCGCACTGGGGCTGAGTGACGCGACGGAGGACATCACCTCGGACGCCGACAACTCTTTGTCTAGAAACTCGATAAGGTCACTCACAGGTGGGATCTCACATGGCGACTTCAGCGATAATTCGAAGCGTTTTCGAATATTCGGCGTAATTTTACGTAACAAAATATTCAACAGAATGAAACTCCATTGGGTGACCGGTAAGTCCTAAGATATCAACGCGGTTAAGTTTTCGTTATAAACATTTAAAATGTTACGCAAACTTTGTTCAACATTTTTATCATTGACCGGTTTGACATCAAGAATTTTGTCCAAGTGTTTGGTTGCTATAATTCGATCATTCTGATAACGATTCAGTAACACTTGCAAAGCGTTACTGTAGTTATCGCCAGTTATGGGAAGTGACTTTATTAAATTGTAAGGTTCACCTCGCAAGGACAAAAGCAAATAACGGAAACGTTCAACATTTGATAATTGTTCGTTGTTATGCACTAATGATGAAAACAAATCGTAAAATGCATTTCATTCTGTTATACCACCGTGAAAAGTCGGTAAGGCAAGTGTCGGTAGCTGAATTTTAGAATGACCGTGAGAACAAGTGGTAGGCTGTGCGCTGGCCAAACTTTGTCTACGTAGAATTTTTATGTTATCCGCTATAATTTGAACTTTATAATATAAGTTGTCGAATTGATTACGTATTTCTAATTGTTCTTCAGGTTTAAACTCGCCGGTTTTAGCTAAAAGTTTTTCAATTTTACCTTGAATAAGGAAAAACTGCTTTTTAACATTGTTTAATTCCTTAACACGAGCACGGAATTCTGCTTCATCGGCAGAACAATCAGCCATACGTTGGATGCTATTCATAAAAACTTCGCGTTCAAATGTTAGTTGTTGAAGTTCCATAATGAATGTAAATAATAAATATGTTTGTATAGTGAAGTAGAGAGATAGTTAGTAGTTAAGCACGAAGCACGCTAACAGCAATACGATACTATAAGATATTTCAATATGAAAGGTAATACTATTAGTTAGTGTTATTTGTAGTATGATAATACGGCGATATTGACCATGCAAAATTATAAGTGTGTCTAGTACGTAATACGTAGACAGCTAATTACAACCTGCAATATGAAGTTATATTATGTTAAGATAATGGTTAAATTGATTGGCGTAGCTAGCTCTGGAGCGCGTGCATAAGATAATAGATAAGACTTGTATTGTAGAAGCGAACGTCGACGCGAGCGCTAAGTGGCGTTAGAGAAAAAGAAAAGATTTGTTTACCCACAAGATGAAATAAACATGCAACTGATATAAATTCACTATTTTTACCTATTAATTCATTAGGAAATGAATTAGTACAGTTCGAAAAAACTGTACGCAGTGGTATTGTCGAAAAACAAATACGCTAAGCCTAGGTAAAACGGAAAGTTTCTTAATAAAGGGTAGTTTATGCCAATTTGATTTTGAAAAATTATAGAAAATTGTACTTATAAAGACCTAATATGCCAGCACAAACCCTAAAGTCCTTGTTAATTTTTGATAATCCGGCTCGAAGGACCAAACAAATGTGTAGGAAATGTAGTTATGAGGACATGTATCCACCACTCACCCGCACACGGAGATCCTTTTCTTCGGGGTACCCCGGCTGAGTTTGTGGCTTAGGTTGCTGATCTTCTTAACAAGGCACTAGTCTACACTGGCACTAGGATTTATTACGGTTTTCAGGAGATTATAACCGATTTTATAATTTTTCTCAACGCAGTTGCGCTCAGAGCGGTTTGCAAGTTGCGAGATACAAACGTACTACGTTTTTTGATAGAGGGCAGCACTCGCGTTCGTTTAAAGTGCGTTAAGGTAGATAGGTGGACAGATACATTCCATTTTACTAATAAAACTAATATAGAAAAAGATTTGTGCTGACATATACCCAATGAAAATACGGAACAAGCAATATGGCAAGCTACGGGAAGTGAGAAACTGTGAACAATGATAGGCTACACGGATGCATTACCGGCAGTACGGTGGTGAGTTGGTCAAATAAATTTTACATGGATAAAACCGTAGGGCACAGCTAATGTATTATATGCCAGCTGGTGGTACTAGCTTACTAGCCCGCTTCGCTGGATGTGATATTTTTTTATATCGTTATAAATAATTTTTCTGAGTCCTATTCCACCAATTCCTATTTGATATGCAGACAATATGCCAGTTAGTAGGACCGAGACCACTTTGTCGTTCTATATTTAGAGGTAGACTAGCTCTTAATAAACTACTCTGAAATCAAAATTTGTCATCTATCTGTACAATTAATAAAATGAAAGTGTCTATATGTAATTTCAAAATAACAGTTATTTACTAAATGCATATGAAAGTATATACAGTACATTTAACAAAAAGCCATTTTTTAAATTTCTGTCTGTCTGTCTGTTTCTTCCGGGTAATCTCTGCAACGGTTGGACCGATTTTGGCGTGACTTTCACTGCCAGATAGCTGATATTATAAGGAGTAACTTAGGCTACTTTTATTTTTATTTTTAATTAGGGTTCCGCGCAAATTAAAAAAAACTGTTCATGGTTGAATCGATTCGGGCTCTTAAATGGCTTACGCTGACAAAACTGTAAGATATATATCAAATTAATGTACTACATATTTTAGATATAAAAAAGACCAACAAAAAAGTGAGCGAGTGCATATGATTATCTTCTAAGGATCACCCTCAATAAGCATATAACATGGAGCGGAAGTAGCACGATTCGCGCGTATACCCGATCGACGGCATTCAACGAAGTGGAAGGCACAGCTAGTTTAAAAAAATATAACTAATGTGGCAAACAAGAATACAACCCACCTAATAGTAAGCGGTTTTCGTAGCCTATGGACGTTTGTAACACCAGAGGTATCACTTGCGCATTGCCGTCTTCTGGACATCTGGAAACCCTACCATATTTTACCAATCGGGTTGGCCCAAGTAGAGAATAATCTCCAAAGAGATTTCTATGTGCCCTACCTCTCTTCAGTTTGAATAGTGCATGGTGTTATGATGATTGTAGTTGCCGAGTCGCTTTATAACGGCATTATTTGTCATATTCGCACTTTGACAGTTTACCCTCGAGATTGGTGGCACTAGTCACTCGCGCCCATGTTTACTCGCAACACTCGCGAACACTCGTTATCGGGTCGATGCGACCGTTTGTAAATACAAGTTTTAGACCGATCAATTAGTACAGTTCTTCTATTTAAATGATGTTTGCTTCATTGCTTGCTTATTGATAGCATTTAAAGGGCACGTCGAAGATAGTGTATCATAATGTATGCTCGTTAATGACGTAGCTTTGCTTGCACTCGATTGTCATTCCATATTTTAAGTTTAAGTATTTAAAGTTTTAAGAAACTACGATTTTTGTATCAATTAGACACCTGCGCGTTCTACTATCATCATCATGAGTGAAGCCGCGGGCACAGCTAATAAAAATAAGAAACAATTTTCTTTGTTCAAGTAGCTAGACCCAAACTTTTTTTTCTCATAGACCCCTTTCAAAATTTTACTGGTTCCGGTGGACCCTCTACAGGTTCAATACTACCATATTCCCAAAACTCGACAAAAAATGTGAAGATTAGATCTAACAGTTTTTGAAAAAAAAAAAAAGTGAGAGTTGATTGGTTAATTAATTAAACCCTAGACTACCGTAAGGTATAATCAGAAAAGCAAAGTTAGCCAATCAAAAAAGTGACTCCATCCAACTTTACTTTTTTGACATCCACTCACAGCACAATCAATTGATCTCTTGAATTGCGAAATTGAGACACAATCGATTTTTTATTGTGGGGGACGCGCATTGCCTTAAATCTTACTATTTTTATTTAGAAAACTCCCCATTTAGAGTGGTAGTTAATAAAAATATATAAAATAGTAAATTTTCTTATGTTTTATTTATTCTAATATGTAAATATAATTACAATTAAACATTAATAACGTAACGTAGCTTCTACAATGACAATCTCCAAATAGTTATAATTGTATTGGGAGGGATGTACTTGATGGATTGACAGCAAATTATCAATATTTGGCTTCAGTTTTGTTAGGAATAACCGCAAATCTCCCCGTTCTTTCTGTGATATTTAATCTGCTCCTTTTTTTTATTAAATGATTTGTAACGACACTAAAGATATGACGAGGAAAACGCTACCAAATGCTTTATCGCAATACCCCCCCAAAGTCCAGGATATTTCTCGGGTATTTCTGCATGCAGCCAAAATGTTTGATACCCTTTTTTAAATTTCCCCTTCAGCTCCTCATTAGTGCTAAGCTCGAGTAGCTCCTCCTGTAACATCACATTCGCCACTTCCGTTTCATCAAATGGATTTATGATCCATGGTGGTGCAAAATCTATTGCAATCACACTTTACTTTTACGATTTAAACCGAAACTGTAAGACCATATTATTCATATAATCACCATTCTTATTATTTCATTTATACACCTGAAAACGGACGAATTAAATTAAAGTAAATAATCATTTATCGTACATCAAATCGCAGGCATTAGAGTAACAAACGATGAGGGTCGTACCCCCGTCCTCTAAGGAATAGTGGGATGTTTGCACCGCATCTCATTAAGATGCCGCCCTAGCGCGGCTATCTGCAAATTTGTTGGACCGTAAAAAATAAATAAACCTCACTCTCCCTCCAACTATGTATTTGATTACCACGGTATCGCCTTATGTAGAACGGTATAAGGAATTTTGAACTCTTTTGTTGAAACAGTAAAATTACTAGTGGATTACATTGTAGATATGATTTGGTGTTGACTACTTTAAAAGATTTGCTTCAAACGATTGCTTTTTCTCCTACTTTTGGTTCCTAGGGGCATGTGTTTTCTAGCGCTCACTAAATTAGATATATATACTGTATTTTTATTTATAGATTTAACGTTTCGCCCCAATCTCATCTGGCTAAAGATGGTAACACGTTAAATCTAGTAGATTAATTGGCTCTCAAGTGTAGCTGCCGGAACACACTTATAAGTGTTTACTGTCAGATTTTAACTTGAGGGTGGTAGCTAGCCAGATGGGCACTATAAAATGCCCTACCTCCATACACGATGTTTTCCTTCTACGAAAGCTCAGCAGGCTCACTACAGGATTCGCATACATACCTACTGGATCAAACGCGACGCGGCGTGGGAACACACCACCACTGAAACATCATTGCTTCACAGTTCATATATACTACATAGTTCAGTCACCAGCATTTGCGCGTATGCTTGGGCACTGGAATATTTCCTGTGCACCTAAATACTTCTAGACTTTTGCACGTACCTTCCGAACGAAGATTAGCTACGTTAGCCATTGGGGACGACACGAACGGTCAGGAGCATCATCAACATAGTTCAGTCAAGTAGATACTTATCACAAGGCAAAATGCAAAATGATATCTATCGTACTTCGTCTTTTTTTATTTTATTTAATGCTAACTGTGTTTATTTACAATTCTGCCAACGTCACATGAATAAAATATTTTTATAATTATTTTTGTAATCTTCAAACATAACTCTAGGTAAGTAATATAATAGAGACTTCCTCAACAAAACTGTCCAAGGAGTTTTTGTAAATACTTAAAGTGCATCACGTAAAATGTCGCCAAAATTACATAATATGATATCAAAATGGTCCAATAGTTTATGAATTCAAATAAAAACCAACCTATGGCAGATCAAGATCCCGCTAAAAACTCTTATATCGCACTTATCATGAGGCAAAGTCAATGCTGAGTCAAAATAAAAAAGACCTTTAACAAATTAAAAGAATTAATATTACTAAATATTGGAAATGATTGCAATGACATTGTTCGCACTACTCCAATAGTCTGAGTAAACATATGTTTCAATACAAGGGTGTTTCAAATAAACGTACATTTAGAATATGCTCGTTAATAGTTATAAATTGTTATTGAGGGGATGTCGGACGTGTGATAATCGCTAATGTGATGGTTTAATTATATATAACGCTATCAAAGGTGTTACTTACAAATTGCGTTTGAACATTTTATATGAAATTAACGTTAGAAAGTATACGGTTACTATAAATCAATTTTAAAATTTCTAGTTATTACAATAGTCTTCTTAAATATGACGTAACAAGAAAAAATATTAAAAAGGAAACAAAACACAAAACCGACTGCAACAGAAACTCTTCTCAATTTTTTTTCTAATTTTCCCTTTTATTTGATTCCCAGACGTCGTACTTCAATATTATATAGCCTGTGTCATTCTAATAATTAAGACGAATTTAACAACATCTCGTAAGCGAAAAAAAAGCTAAAATCCATCAAGCCGTTTAGGCTAATGAGCGTGCGCTGTATGCTTGCGTGGACGACAGAAGAACGCGTATTTCTTATAAAAACATTAATATTTATTTATTGAAAGGAAACATCGTGATATTTTTTTAGATAAGGACCGAGTATCTAAAACTGAAAAAAAAAAATTAAAATCTATCCAGTAGTTTTTGCGTGATGCGCTCAAAGGCAATCCTCTATAATTTTATTTTTATACTTTAAAGAATAAGGCGTGTAAAGATAATTTTTATGACACGAATGCTTAGGCCGGATACTAAAATTTCACAATTCTGTCCTTCTTATTATTTATGTAACACCCCTTATCTTGGTAAAAACGGGTTAATTTCAGTAATAAAATAGGGTCTCAACGAAATTAAACAAATCTTCGACCAGGTATGTAATTGTGAAATTTTATGTCAAGCACCTCTTTTGATTTTTCTTAGTTAAACTTGCATTATGCTGTTATAAAATTAAACCTTAGCGCTTATGTGTTTATCCATCCCTTTTTAAGCTATAGTATAGGTAAGTATTTTTATGAAGGTAATTAGTGAAATACTTTAAATATCCATTGACATCAAATACATATATTAACTTACACATTATTATTATTATTTAATTTTTAATACTTTAACCAGAATAGCCAGAAATAACCAATGCAGACTATACCTACATCTTATTTATTTAATTCCTTTGTAATAAAATGAAACTGTTAGTTTAATTTGTATATTTTGTTATTAAAATGTGAATTTGTTAAATTTTAAGTTTAAGGTTATGTTACTAATTTGTAAGCATAATAGAGGAATTGACTTTCAATTCGGCTAGAACGTTGAGAAACTTAGTATTAGGGATACAAATAGTGTTGCCATTAAGTAAATATTTTTATTGTTACTACAATTCTTTTTCCACATTAACATTGGTTGGCATACACCAGAAGTAAAAGCCCCCTCAAATAAAGATAAAAAAAGACATCTATGTAATAACATCGTAATAATGTGGTAATACCTCTGTATTAAGACAATTAGGTATTGAAGATACCAAAAAAAATATTTTAATCATATTTTGTAGGCTTTGCGTTATGTCCACAATTTTAACTTATGTCAAGTGACGATGTAGTCGAAGATGGTGACACGCCAAATCTAGTGAGGAAACTGGTTCTTAAGTGCAGCTGCCGGCACACACCCATAGGTACTTGTCGACAGATTTTCATATAGTCAAATAATGTTGGACCCCCAAACCAAACAAACTTCAGTGCTTATCTGTGCTATCCAACGGTATTGTACAATATTAGTAAAGCACCCGTTTCTTCATAATTACGAGACGTTCTCTGCAAATACTTGGACTCTAATTAAATTTTTTTATTACTTTTTGTTCCTTTAACGATCAACTTAAACAAAAGGAATGGTCCTTACATAGGAAAGATAAAAGTTGTCTAAGTCCATATACCGATTGTTAATTATGAATTTATATAACTTTTTAAAATTAGATTACTTAAACGGTCCTTATATAATTTCGCCTAGATAAGCTGATACAAATTATGTACCGTATTATGAATTTGCTTTAAAATTTAAATTACTATCTTATTGAAAATATAACGTAAAATGTATCATATAATTAATTGTAAAATAAGTTTCTAAACCCTATTCTGCAACATAAAGTAAATGTAGGTATATGTTAAATAGAAAACGTAGTAAATTCCAAGTAGCAATATCTGACGCCTGTTCACGCCTGAACAGTTGTATCTGCTTTGCAAGGCACAAGTTCAGACTTTTCTCCTCGAAGTTCTGGATAGGTTGCAGAGACGGGCTATCCGCATTGTAAATGATATTCATCAAGCCGCTTCAGCTGTGTCCCCATACCTCGCTGAGCGTGTTCTACAGTCTGTATCGTGGCGAGGGTTCTGAGTTGTTCAGTTTTTCACAACAGAACCACACGCAGTGGGCTTCGAAGCCACACCTTACGATATTCTCCCTCTGAGCACGAACAAAGTAATTTGCTACGTCTTATCTCTGCTACATTATCAAGCTGTGGAACTGTCTCTCTGGCAGTGTGTTCCGTCCTTCCTACAACATGAAGTCCTTCAAATATACCGTGAAGAGAAATTTAAGCAGGCATGACTGCCACGATTGACGTGGATGTTATTGGATTGTAAATGCATAACATCAGGTACAGTATAGACACTTCGTCGTTCTTGGATTTTAAAAAATCAAGTTATCTCTATCAAACTAGTTTTACATGTGTTCATTATTACATACTGATAATAGCGAACACTGAATTTACGAGCATGCTCATCACACAAAAATCAGTCTTATTTCTAAAATAAAAGCTCGACTTTTGGCTTGAATAGAATGCTTATTACACTGGGTCACAGTTATCACGTAGGTACTCAAAAAGACTTTGAAACTCCTATATTTCATTTTCCATCAGCAAATACATTACCTATATACCTGTATTGAGCTTTCAGTAAAGGAAAACATCGTGATGATGGTAGGGAAAATCTATCGCCAAGGGCCTACAGGTGTGTACCAACAGTTACAATTGAGATACTCCAATAGTCTTAGCGTGTTGTCATCTTGAGCCACATTATCACTTAACTCCAGATATGATAGTGGCACTGACAATTTTCTAAGAACACAAAATTTCAAACATTTCTGTTTTTCGGTTCACCACGTTTATCGGCAACCTTCACAAGTGGTTGATGATAGTCTCAAAGCCTAGAAATGGAAGAGCAATGAAGTATACCAATAGGTGCTTGGCGGCATATTTTCAACTTGAGATTGGTAGTTAGTAAGATAAGTATTGAAAAATGCCTTACTACCAAAAATTCAGCCACGACCATCCGCGACTAATTTCGATACGAATTAATAAAGTCGTTATACAAACCAAAATGAAATGAGCAAACTATTTCGAAAACGAACAATACGTTGAATATCCACCCTCGTTGTGTTTCGGAATAACCGATGAAATTAGTGTCGGTGGATGTGTGGCTCTCCATGGGCGTGTGGCGTGCGCGTGGCGTAAACAAAAAACGCGTGTGCACGCAACGCACTGCTATATTAAAAGAAATATGCTATTATACAGCATGACTTAACTCTTCACCTTTTTTTAAATTTATTAAACCTAACCCAGAGTTCCAAAAAGAGTGTAGTTTATTATTATCAACTAAGCCTGGTGAAACTGTAAAAGCCGCCTGAGGCTTCAGGGCCCTTATAGATATAATATAGTCTGTTCGAAAAAAAAAAACATTATGATACAATACGGGTGACAGAACTTCGATCGGTAGGTATCTTACAAAAAGTACCTATATAGGTAAACTTATAATATATATAACAAACCTTATGCATGGCTATGAGGCCTGGACACTAACACAAAAAGAAAAAAATTAGTTTCTGGTAGCGGAAAGAAAAGTGTTCTGAAAAATCCTGGGACTTGTCAAGAGATAGTGCTATCACTTGGAGGATCCGAAAAAATGCTAAGATTGAAGAATTGGTGAACGAGTTCAACTGCCCCCTTGCCCATACCTGGCTACGCGCTTGGATATCCATTATTAGTTATAGCAGACGAGTTTTATTATTTTTTAAAAAGTTTTCTATACAATTCTACTATTTTATTGAATCTTATAATTAGACACAACATTATTTTCAATGAATATTGTCCTATTGTTTAAATAAATGATAGTTTCCTACCTACCTATTTCTCGGATAAGTTACCGACTTTGAATAAGATGAATTTTTCGTGGAGGGAACCTTAGAACCGGCTATCTCATTCAAGGGAGGCAGCAGGCGCCCAGATTCATTGTCTGGTTCCCTCTACGAAAATTTAATCTTATTCAAAGTCGGTAACTTATCCGAGAAATAGGTGATCGGTGGGCCTGGTAGTTTCCTTTCTTGGTCTTGGCGCAAAGACACTACCAATTTTGGAAAACAAAAAATGGCTAATCCTGGTTATCCTAGTAAGAATAACGGGTCTAACTGTTTGAAATTTTGTTTTTTTTTTTTAGATCTGACTATATTCTTAGCCTTAGGGGCCCTGGAGCATCTGACGATCTTTACAGCTTCACCGGACTTGGTAAATCTTGAATTGTCATCGGTCCTTGATAAGTATGCCAAATTTTGAGTTAATCCGACGTTTTGAAGGGGGCCAAAATCATGTTCAAAGTTTCCGTTACATACATACTAACATACGTATGAAGCTAATAAAAAAGCGTTTTAAAAACAATATTCTTGAATGAAACTTACGATTAGGAAACGGATTCATTAAAAACTAATATTATTTTTATTTTAGCACTAACAAGGTACTGAGCGATACTTTAACACCCTGTATACTTATAATGGTGTAATCTGCGTGCGGCAGATACGTGTGACACTGTTGCTGGAGCAAGATTGAAACACTTAATGTCACCTATAAGCGTTCTGTTTGCTGCGAAACTGTGGCATTAATTATTGTACTTAGTTCTTATTTTAAGTTATAATAAAAATAAAAACATAATTGTCTTTACTTAAAACTGGTCTGTATAAGTCAGCCCCAGTCAACTCCGATTTTTACTTTTGCACACAATATCATGGGTGTAAATTAGGGTGGAGGGAAAGGTGGGCATTGCCCACCCAAAAAAAGTAATTTCCCACCCTAAAAAAAACCGACAGTATTGACGGAATATACCGCTTTTATTCTATTGATCTCGAGTAAAAATATTGTATAATTATTTCATCTTTCCCGGAAAATTTTCATCCTGCTCAAAAGTTAGAAGATTTCTAATTACATTACCGAAATTAAAAATTAAGATAGGCAAATCAGTTGGCTAGCTGCCTAAAGGATATCAAACCCGCATTTTCCTATTTACACATTTTAATCGAATCACGGAGATGATAAAATTGTTATAGTAATTATAAAATTATTGTTAACAATATCAAATAACGCGAGTTCTAAGTTGCGTTCTTGCAGAACGAAGGGTTCCTTGGTGCTATAATCCGGAATGGAGACGAATGAGCACGATTGCCCTATCGCGACGCAACAGACGAGCCCATCTTCGCATTTACTTTTACATTATATCGCCATGTATAAATGCTTACAGGAAAATCTGAAAAGATATAGTTTATTAGAAAAAAAAAAATTGTGCGTAGGTATTTATTTACCTATGTGCGTACGTATGAAGTATACTTCGTTTTTGGCTTAACAAAATAAAATTAACACCAAACAATTTCATCCCGTTAAACAACGTTAGTTAAACAATTAAACAATATGATGAAATTAGCCTTTAATGACATTAAATTATATGTACACAATAAAAAAGTCAGTAAAAGGAATTAACATTATTACCATTAATGTCTGACTCAATCATGTCGCACTTCCATCAGAAGATGCGCGCGCACCTCACAATTTTACTCTCTATTGAAAGCACCAAAAGAAGTACAATTTCAACAAGAAAGATATCAATTGTTTTGCCTAAAAACAACACAAGACATATTATAGAAAACAAGGCATTTTATTATTATTTTAGTTTAAGTTTATTCCAATAACAAAACATGGATATCTCATGAAGATAATTGACTTGCCATTATGAAACCAGTGTAGTAAGATTGACGATATCCATTATTTCCTAATAGGTAAATAAATATATTCGGGTTAGGATAACATTTGTTAATAAGTTTAAAGTTTATGTCCGGGATTGGAGTGTGTAGTGATGTGTATTTTTTGTTAAGTTCTCTATTACCTACGTATCTTCAGGAAGATGTATCAGGAGTACGAAAAAAAACCATCTTATTAATATCTAACATTTGCTACAATTAGAAAATTAATACAAATTGGCGAATATAATAAAATTTTGACAAAATATTTCCTACGTACCTACAGGCCCAGGCTACGAAGAATAAAAACAACTTATTAATATCTAACGTTTGCTAGATTTTCCTCGGACAAGGAGAAATAATATTTGTCTAGTGTGATGTACTCGGCATCAACGCCCCTCGTGTTTGTCGCGTAGAAAACTATCGGCGGCCCTGCGCGGCGGGCCGGCGCGAGGGCCAACGCTGATTGATACGGGCCTCAACAATGCATGTTTGTTTTCAATTACACAGCCGAGCCACGCGGACTGACACGTCCTACAACTAGAATTTAGCGATTGAAAAATTCACACAAGTATGTATTTTATAATAAAAAAAAGTACGTACATCATTGAATATTTTAAATGCCAACAATATTTTCTGTCACCAATGTTTATATTCGTGACGAATATGTATACCCAACAAGTATTTTTCTCATAATATAAATTCTATTGGTATCATTTAATTTATTCTGTCATCAAAATAATAGATTTGTCAACAAATAAATAGCTTTCTTTCTTATGGTTTATTTATATATTGTAGCCAATTTCGGTTGTGTACTGGATTGGTTAGGATAGATTTTAACTACGATCATATTGCATGAGCCGAGCGAGCCGAGCTAGCCTGCCCCGGTTGCCAGCCAGTGCCAATAACAAGTCAGCCGATGAAAATTTACATTTTAGAGGTAGGCGTTTTTATATCGTTTGATGACAAATCTATTGTTTTAGAGACAAATCTTATTAATCATGCCATTGAACGTGCATTTATTTGGCGATAGTTAAGATCATACCCATTTTAAATATTTAATTCTATAATTTTCAACAGGTACGCATTATTTGTGGTTGAGTCAGTCTGGTACATATATATACCTACTTTACCACCCCGCAATCATCACATTCAATAACTAAATTCCATGGTTCAGGCGTTTTGAAATATGTAGGTATGTCCATTTATTTCGTATATAACACTGAGTACATATGCATTCAGAAAGGATTTCAAAATTTAAATAAATCAAGTTAATATCTACTTGTAATAAATTAATAGAAAAGAATTAAATGTATTAATTAATTAATACTTTACTGCACTTTTAGTTTGTACACTGGCGAGCTTAATGCTATAAAGTATTTTCTTTCAGCTAACCAGCGGTAATGTTGAAAAAAATATTATTGTCAGTAGTGCATTAGGAAATTAAATATAAATTGAAAAATAGAATGATATACAAAAATAAATAAAATATAAATACATACAAGAGCATATATACATACTTATATAAATACAAATAAATATATATGTATAAACAAAACATAAATGCCAAAAGTTTGATCAATCTGTCTCTTTTTATTAAACAAATATCGGTTTTACTTATGTATGAAGTTATACCACTTTGGCGAAAAAATAAAAACAAAAATAACACAAAATATTTTACCCCGTGTGCCAACAACATGATAAAGTTAAGCTGCAATGAATAATAATGTGAATTAATTTTACTGACATTTTTCATAGTGTTTTTTTATACACTTCTACCTACTGACTTTTATCGTGATCGGTCAAACAGTGTTGGAATTAATCAATATCATATCAATATAGTATATTAATTATTAACATAATAATATTGAAATAGATTGTATCTCTCTTAACCTAACTTTTTAGTTACTTTAAATTCTTTCATGCACTTTAGTATTAGGTCTTTTATTCTCAGGTTTAACGAATGTCAAGGTCCAAATATAACTACTAACTAATCTACACTAATCAACATAATATGTAGCTACGAAATAACTATATTAATTATTAAGTACAACTTAATTAATACAATGAAAGCACGATCGTTTGCGTACCTATTAATATTTAACTTAAATTCCAAACAAAGCGTGCACGACTATAGTAGAGGTAGGTATGCTCAAAAACTCAAAAGTCAAATCGACAATGTAAAAACTGACTAACTAAAATAAAAACGTTACATTAAAATCCATTAAAACGTAGTAGAATACCCAGCTTTTAATGAAATATTAAATAAGTTAGTGAATGGTTGGGTCAGCATGCGGTGCGGCACGGTTCAACTGCTCTAAAAACAAATAGAATAGAACGTATAACTTATTAAAATACTCCGTCTGCTGGATTCGATTGTGTTAATTTATTATAGAAATATTTTCCAAGTTATACTTCTTTTGGCGTGTTTAGTACAGAGTAAAATTAAAAGCTGCTCACGCTTCATGTGACTGAAGTGCCGTAAATGATAACACAAGACAATTTTTAACAATAAAGACAACCAACTTCAATGTTTTTGAGGAGTTCTCTTGTGTACTTTCAAAGTCGAAGGTCCAATTCCAATGAAATTAAAATGTGGTCCCCTTGAGGTATCCACTTTCCTAGGAAAAAAGAATCGTCCAAATCGTTCTTAAACAAAAAAGTTATGGTTTAATATCCATAAAAAATATACAGTCGAATTGAAGGAAGAAAGGTTTATTTGTAACAAATTAAAACTTTAGACAATTTAAAAATGTTTTACTACTAAGTACTTACATTAACAAAAATCAAATGACAGTTACTAAAAAACGGTCCCAGCTTATCATAATACATGTTGTAAATAACCAATAGTCTTCTGTTGCGGCCATTTGGTGACGTCACATGACGGACATACTGTTTTAAAAAGACTAAATAAAAGTAAAAACGTGAGTCTTACAATATAAAAAAACAGCAGTATATATTATCATAAGATTTATATACATACGAAAACAAGAGGATCTTCAAAAAAGAACATAACAACAAGCCAAATATTATCGAGTCAAGAAGAAGAACAAAAACCTATAAGAACATCAAGAATTGAGAACCTCCTCCTTTTTCTGAAGTCAGTTAAAATGTATTTACATTATTATCATTGATGACTAACTTCATCATGTAAATATTTTGGAGTTGTTTTTGTTTTGTGTATATATATATGTAAATTAGTGCCACTGGTCAAGGAAGCTGGCTTGTATCTGTTGATGTGTAATGTGCATGTGCTGCATAACTACATGGAACGGCCCATCAGAAAAGCGTCGCGTGCGATGGGAGGAGAACATAAAAAATATCGCTGGGTTACATTAGCTAAATACACCAAAACACAGAAACAGGAAATCTTTGGCGGAGACCTTCGCATGAGTGGAATATACTAACGAGTGCAAGTCGCATGTATTACTTTTATTAGGTTATTGTTGAAGACATTTGAGCTAGACCCGCCTAATTGTGTATAGTTTTAATATTATATACTTAATTGTTTAAGGCAAAACTTTAGTTTGGTTTAAATTACACATATTTAAGTCTTACAAACTTGTTATTATTGGGTTTTTAATATGAAATTCTCAGTAGCAGCTCGGAATTTGGTTTCGTGCCCGATTAATGGCAATAGGCTCGCCCCCTATTAAATGGGACCTAAAAACATACTCAGCGAACTGTGGGTGTACATTAGTACACCTCTGCCTAAACCTTCGGGGAATACAGACGTGATAGTATGTATGTATGTATAAACTTGTAATCCCTACAGAACTTTAGTACGTGTATTTTGGTGTATTTATGGTTTTAATATCTTTATCTTCATTCTTATAATTAAACATTGATGTTAAAACATGATTAAAAAAAAAAGATTACACAGTCACTGCCAGTGAGTATTACGTAATATTTTGGAAAACTATAATTCTCTATTATTATTAAACAAGTACGTAATAAAAGGAATATTTATTTATTAATTAATATGAATATTACATATTCACAAAGCAAGGACTGAGTACATAATATTACGTACAAATTTGTCATAAGTCGTAATTTTTATATTAAATAGTTAATTTTGATTATTCGTATGTAATAAAAATGTGTTTAATTTTAAGGTATTTTTATTAAAAACTAAGCTTATTAACAAAATAACTGACAGGAAATTAAAATTTACATAACCTTGCTATTGTATAAAAACTTACACATATAATTGTGAAAAACATACATTTTTAATTTAGCTTCTATAATAAATAAGCATAATTTTATATACGTATCTTTATTTATTACAAGTCCAACAAAGCTGTCAGGAGTTTGAGTCCGAGCCAGCAACCCTATCGTATCACGAACTCGCCTTATTTGAAACACAAATATTTGAACCCGATGAAACTTTTCTACAGTCTACCAGCCCTTATTAATATTTTATTATTTTGTCTTGTAATTCCGTTTCGTAAATTTACAACTTCCCTTGTTAGCGGGTCTCGGCTCTAAAGCGATTATATTTTAAATTATTTTAATTAAAATACAGTACAAACTCATAATATTGCTTCCATTTTATAGCGAGTTCTTAGTACCGACTGTATTACTTTGTAATAAATAATGTGATCAATTATTATAATGAGTGCGTGATAAGACAAGAAAAATTATATTTTTGTTTGTACTACAAAGTTAGCAAACAAGCCTACGACCCGCTTGAAGGTAGCGGCTACAGTAACCTATGGATGCTTGTAATACCATAGGTATCACGAGAACGTTGCTGAGCTTTAACTCCTGTAGCCCAAGGAGCTGTGGAAACCCTACTCACCGCAAAAACACAATACAAGGTTATTTGGTTGCGATATTCTGTTGGGTGGAGATATTCCATCAATCGGGCTGCCTTAAGTAGATCTCTCTTAAACTAGATCGCGACCATCAAAAACCGAGTGGCACTCAGAGGCTTTTTCGCGTTCCGATTTAAGCCGGCGTACATCTAGTAATCTGTCGGAATGGTCAGGTTTTTTGTATGCAACTTCCGTTTTCCATTTCCACATTATAAATCACTAACTGTGCCTCACAGTTTAATTTGTGTTGAACTTATTCCACCAAAACCCGACTGCGTCGCCGCGCCACCTCCACCGTACCCGTGTAGTCTGTCACTGTTCTCACTTCTCGTACTTCTCGTATTTTTCTCAAATAGGTGCAGTTGTATCGGAGATTTACTCGCAACATATTCACAAACATAAAATTCTCACTCTTTCTTTACAATATTAGTACAGATTTATCAATGTTACTAAATATTGGGTAATAATTATGGGAATAAAACGTACATTGTAGTTATAATCATCAAACCATGGTGAAGCTGTAAAAGCCGTCTGAGGCCTCTGACCCTTATAGCTCACAAAATAGTCACTTGAAAAAAAAATTATTATCAAAATAAAATAAATTGTTTCTATTCATTTGAGAAATTCTTTTGATTGGTCTCAAACTGTCAGTTAACGCGCCATTTTCAAGTGCTCTCAATGTTGCGAACAAATAATATGGCAAAGACGCGAAGTGGTTCTGAACGATAATACCCAAAGCATTGTGTTTTGTCCCATTTTAGATCTGATCATGTTTTTGACGCAAATCTTTTCACGTGGCTATTTGTTTGTATAATATTTTGTACAATGTCAAGTTATGAAAATTATGTTGATAACCCATTTTAGGGTTCCATTTCCTGAAAAAAAACCCCTATTGCAAAGCATACGCTGTATTTGCTAGCTTTTATTTTTCCAACTATTAAAGTTAGCTGAAATGTTGTAATTTTCAAATCATAATATGTATTATTATGTTAGATATACATATATAAATATAGACATAAAATAAAAAACCAAAAATTCATATATTTAAAGGTGCCACGTACAATAATTGTGGTATTTTCCACTTTTGAAGTGAAACTTCTTTAGAATCGTTGTGATTTCAAACCGGATGCAACGGAAAAAACGACAGGTAAGAGACACAAAAGCTAATATGAATGATATACTGTGTAAGGTAAGGGCTACATTCCCATACATTTTTTACTGGCGCTTACGACCGTTTGGAACTGGGTGAAGTTTTTGTCGATTTATTGAAGTTTCACTTCTATCGTGTGTGAATCGCACACACACCTTTTTTTGTTTTTATCTATAGTAAAAACGGTTTAATAGTTACATATAAAATAGTGTGGAACTTGGTGAGGATATAATGCAGACTTTAAAGTGAAACAAGAAATAATAAAAATTGTCCAATTGAAAGTCGAGCTCGCTTTGAGTATCCCGAACGGACTGAAAGAAAACATAAACTATTTTGAACAATTTCCTTATTTTTTTACTTCTAATCGTATTACATATTTATATACTCAAATGGGCAGTGACGATAAAGAAGTAAGTAATAGTGTATTTAACTAATGTTATAGTTATTTGATTCTTGATCTCTGTTATATTAAACTAGTTGAGCGCCTCGGTTTCACGTCTGTTAAATTTATTTCACCAATTCTCCATCGCGTCCCTGCTCTCACTCCCGGCTATTTCAAAGACAAAAATGCTTACACCTTTCCTTTGAAGATAGACATAAATAGTCGCGCTGACTTTTTTGTATGTTTTTTTAATGTCCAGATTTATATAGTACATTAATTTGCTGTATCTCTAAAGGTTTACTCAGCTTACGCCATTTAAGCGCCCGAATTGATTTTTAATTTGCGCGGAACCCAAATTTTTTCTAAAATAAAATTAGCCTAAGTCTTACTCTTTATAACATAAACTACCAGTTCCGTCAAAATATGTCCAACCATTTCGGAGATTACTCGGAACAAACAGACAGATAGACAAACACTTTAAGAATAGGGTTTTTGTTATAAGTATCGTGTACACTTTTATTAATTGTATAAATAGATTAATAAAAGTGTATATGATATTGTTAAAACAATAATTGTATAATGTTAGTGTGTGTATAACAAAATTAAGTAGGTATATATAATAAGTAAACGTGTAATTTAAAATCTAAGTAAAGAAATGCCAATGACAAACTGCAATAATCCCTTTATAAATCAGAAGCTTGCAAATTTATGAGGCCACTGAATACATAGACGCGTAAATACGTAAATTATCACATGACAAGGCATGTTTAAAAACACACCCTTGTGAGGAATGTGTTTGTTTTTACCCAAAACATATTTCATGTTTATCGTTCAAATATAAGTGTGTCCATATTTGATATTTAGCTTAATTCCTTTAAGACTAACTAGAGCATAGAAATTCAAAGTTCAGGTGTTTTATCGAACTTTTTTTAAATACAATTAAGATCGCAAACTATCACTATCACGTATCACTAGAGCGTTTGCTGACCTTGAAGCCAAGAGAGCTCTGAGAAGCCTACACAACGCATGAACGCCACACAAGGCTATTTGGCTGCAGTCTCCTGTAGGGTGGAGTTATTCCACAAATCGGGATACTCCAAGTTGAAAGCAATTTACAAAACATGTCTCACTGAATCCTATCTCTCTGAAAAACGCTGTTGGCATGAGTTGCCTTGACAGATTCACTGGGCATTGTAGCGAGCGCAGAAGGCATGCAAACGAAATGGCAACAACCACAAGGGTGGCGAAGTTGTTAAGCCTTACATTGCCGTACATGCAGTTTCGCGATACATCTAACTATTCATAATCGAATTAACTATCCTACAAATAATATTATCAATATGACAGTTTGCTTGTTTAATGGATGTATGTTAAACAATCACGCAAAAACGGCTGAACGGATTTTGATAAAATTTGGAACAGATATAGTTTATAACACATATATTTTTCATTTTTCTCTGGATCCAATTCGCAGGCAGCAACCAGTGTATCTATAAATATTTAAGAATATGAGTGGGTTTTAATGGATCTGTAGAGGTAGTCATTTTCACAAATCACTATCATTCACATAATGATCCACTCTATAAAAACCTTCTTGAGATGGTCCTTGAACTTATTGTCCGGTAAATCGGTGATGTACTTAGGGATCTTAATACAGGACCTAACACTATTGCCTAATACTATACCATAACATATACCACAATAATATATACTATTAATTTGTGTTTATTTTTAGTATTAAAATTATGTCGAACGCCATAGCAGTAAAAAAATTAAACAAAACAATCTAATTCATATAACTATTCCTAAACAACAAACGAAATTAAAGAAGGTTCGAAATTCAAAAACCTTTTGTGTCGCCAACACGTGGCGGTGTTGTCATACCTCATGTTTTTTTTTTCTTCACTAATATTCTCGATATCTACCGGCACAGACGTACATATTATTATTCCGTACTTAATTCACCTTTCTTTACGTGGACAAAGACCGGTCCACGGAACTATGGACCTCGTATAATACGAGACATTATGTCTGAAAGCATAAAAGAACCCGAGAAATATTGGAAGAAAAATGTTACGCGTTATTCAATGTGTATTTCGGATGTAAAACAAACTGACATCTAATGTAAATACTATTGTTGAGTGTTACTATAAGAAGTATAACATTCATAATGGATATCTAATGGGTTTTTTGAGAAATGGAACGGTCTGTACAAATAGTGACGTGACTAGATGACTAGTTAGTATATTATTTTATATATCTTTCATAACGAAAAATAGTGAGTTGGAACATCTCCATCAAAAACAAATTTTGTGGAAGCACATTTCTTTAATTGAAACTTTTTAATGCACTTATTTGAAATTAATTCAGATGTTTTTCGGACAGAAATAAGGATTTTTTAATTACGAAATATCGTTCAAATTTATTTCTGTTTAATTCAATATTTAATATTTTATTAGTAGTACATTTTTTACATGTACAGTTACGAAGAAACAAATCATACTATTTAAAAAAATTGTGTGTAACCTTGACACTCATTTGAAATAAAACTTCCTAGAGTCCTTCGATCTATTATTACAATTACATATTATACTAAAAAATAAATGAGTGATTTTACAATCAAGTGGTATTTATCTATTGACTAATTGGAACTGTGGAATATACATAGACTGGAATGATCCCAGAACACGACAAACTAAAAAAAAACCTTAGATGGGTTTATCACTGTATATGGTTGTCGCAAAATGTCTTAGGTTGTCGCAATCCCTACCATCCCGCTATATTACTGCATTCAGAAAGCATCGGCTGAATTCGAGACACGAAAACCAAAAGAAAATCATAGATGGTTATATCACTATGTGTATGGTATTATAATTATATGTCAATATGAATCCTACACGTTAACCGTCCCAATAAAACTTCAAAAATAATTAAATTCATCCCTTATTGTACCGGCTTGCGGTAAGGTTTTTTTTTTTTTTAAATGTGAAACCGTTATTATTTCTTACCAAACGTATAAATATCAATTTCTCTATCCCTAATATGAGGCATGACGAGTTCTTTATACAAACTGTCTTCCACAACTTTATTCCTTAAAGTTTTATTTTCGCAACACAAAATAGCCTATGTTCTTCACCAAGGTCCAATATATCTCTTTACCAAAACCAATTAAAACTGGTTACAAACTTTCATTCCCTTTTTTCCTCCCTTAAAGTTTTATTGTTGTGACAAAAAGTAGCCTATGTCCTTCCCAAGGTCCAATATATCTTTATACCAAAATTCAGCAAAATTGGTTAAGCGGTTTAGGCGTGAAAAGTTAACAGACAGCCAGCCAGAGTTACTTTCGCATTTATAATGTTAGTATGGATAATACAATATACAGTCATAATTACACTAAGCATTACAAATAAGTTCATTTTATTTTTATAATTTTTTACATAGCAAAGATACATGCACATTTTTTTTTTCTAAATTACGTTCCAAACGTACATACGTCTACAAAATCTACTTTAAATTTATCAGTTATTTTTATACTTATTATACGGCATCTGAACTTTCTTCTTGTCAAAATATAGCTATTATAAAATTTCATAATTGTTTTACATATAGTTGTGAATATTCAAAAAGTAGTGTATGTCCGTTTATCCACGGTAACAAGAACACTTCACGGTATTAGAATTAACAAATTTAAATATACCAATGAAAAAGTACACTTTCATTCAATTTCGTGTTAAAATATATGTAAAAAAATATAACAAAGCCGCAAAAAGTATTTTGTCATTTCAAAATACGGATCTCCTCTTGGTTTCCCAATAGGAAACGTGTGCGTGAGTTGAAAATGTATCTATTGTTTGTCACTCGTTTATGTAAATGCACTGTTGCTTTATATTTTATTAAACGGTCGTTTTAATGAAAACAACGTTGAGTCAGATATGCAGATTACGAACAAGGTTTTAAGAATTGCAAGATCCGGCATTACTTTTGCAAAAAATGGCTAAATTTTAATGGCATTTAATTTTTCATATTACTTGTAACAGCTGTAAGCACGGGCTGTAAGTAAGTAACGATCGTATTATCAGACCTAGAAAAGCACATGCCTAACTTTGAACTAGCTATATAATTATTTGAGTATATACTATAGTATCACGGCAAAATGACTGACCTGTGCCTAGTAATAAGCCCAATATATTCAAAAACAATGGTGACCACCGAGAAATTAATAATCCATCGCCAGTACTCGCTGCCATGCCGTGCTCTCAATCCAGGGATTGTAGATGTATCAGGTTTCAGAATCTTGTACCGTGTACCAGATAAACATCATCCTGGTACGGAATATTAAAAACTTTTCAATATCGATCAGCGCCCTGTTGTTTTGTTCACCAAGGAGCTAAAAAAAAGTTCTCCAGGCATCGAGAAGACCTAACAAGGCCCCTGACGTTTGCAAAATTTTGGGCACCGTCGAGCTACTGACAACGGTACTAAGCCCCTGATATTTGCTATTTGCTTAAGGGTACCAGCTTTTTTTTAAATACCAACTTTTAGCATCATTTGTACCAGTATTATTGGGCCACTATCTACTATCCTCGAAGCTTCTCTTCGTGTGAAAATAAAATATATGTACACCAAATGTTACTGTAGTGATACAGTCGAGGCGCGGCGAAGAGATACCACGACAATGTTCTTTAAGTAACACCATTATTCTTATATAGAAAATTATTCAAGTATTCAAATATTCATATAATATCTATCATTCTATACAGAATCAGAAATATGTTGTGATAAGTGGTTTAGACTAGCCGAATATTGATTCGATTCGATGTCCATCGTTTGTACCCACGAATTCTTCAGAATTCACTTAATTTTACTGATTCAAATAAGTAACACTATCGGGTGACGGTGAAGGAAAAAATCGTGAGGAAACCTGAATGCTTAAGGTGGTGATTAAGCCCGTACCTTAGGCTTAGGGAAGAGGCCTCTGCACAACAGTGGGATACTTTTAGGCTAATATTATTATTATACAGAATCTATTGAAATTAAAATTATATACAATCATGGCTATGCTAAAATTAAACCATAATGCACAATATGTTTGAAGTTGACGTAATGTTGTACGAAGAAGGGAACACATTAGTCGGTAGACAGTTCCACAGCTTCACAGTACGGCAAAGATATGATCTAGAGACCGTACCGTAAAACTGTTGCTCCGGAGCTCAGCACGTGTGGTTCTATTATGAAAGGGAGTGAAGGGAAAAGTTCAATAACTCTAGAACACTCGCCATGATACAGATAGTACAACACGCTCAGTGAGGCAATGTCCCTGCGCAGCTGAAGCGATTCGATGAACATAGTAACTTCTATATAATTTACAATGCGGCCAGTCCGTCTCTACAACATGTCCAATGCATTGAGGAGGTATTTGCGGATCCGACGCAAAAGTGCGAACAGTATATACAAACAAGGTTGAACTTGTGCATATTATTTGGCAACATACTATAGTGGATTTTACATACAAACTCAATACTTAACAATTCTGCCCTTAATTTTTTTTCTACTTATCTAAATTTCCTCGCAGCTCACATACTTGTATCTAGATTGAGAATAACAATATTTATTACCTATATATTTCTTATGTATTGATGAATCCAAATTTAATATCAAGTTACATGCATAAAATTGACATATATTTGGGCAGAGTGAGTAAAATGTATTTAAAAATGAATCGCTTCATTCTTTTTTCATAGTTCATTACCAATTCATATCTACTTAGCCGTTACTGACAGCCTGTATTTACAGATTTGTACCGTACCGACGTAGTTAACATCTATAATGCATGCCTATTTGTATACTGTACAATGCTCTAACAGGCGTAACGCAAAGACAAGTGCACGAGACTCGTTGCATTCCATACGAAGTAGTTAACAATATGAACCTGCTTAACAACGCATACAAATATCCTAAAACTTCCT
The DNA here is from genome assembly GCA_033032175.1 of Saturnia japonica. NCBI lineage: Eukaryota > Metazoa > Arthropoda > Insecta > Lepidoptera > Saturniidae > Saturnia > Saturnia japonica. The sequence goes on from CM065325.1 coordinate 10,364,647, forward strand.
GTACCGACAAAGCATTAACTAGAATTCGACACGCCCATATCAAAATATATTATCGATCTATAAATTCGCTGTTGGTAACATAGAGAAAAAATATAAAGGGAAAAATTGCGTCGCTATTCGCACAATCAATCAACCGATAAGCCAATAAACCTCAGCGATGTTCTTTTGAATTTAGAATTCGATTTTTGAAACGGTCTATTGTGGGGGATGACCGGCGGCGCGGTGCGCGAATCTGCCTTGTCGGATTGCACAATGCCCGTGGCAAGCGGAAGTGAACGCCGCCGGTGTCTCGCAGTGAATACGATGTTCCTGGATGCGTTCAGGAACTATTGAGGTCGATGTGGAAATCAATGAATACGTATTGTAGAGATAGCAGCGAGAACTTAACTATTATTTTACTTTTCATACATTCGAGTTGAAGTTTCATCTTTCCATTTTTAACTTACCCACTTAGCCGGACTGAAAAAGTATCCTATCTTCTATTCCACGATATAATCAACTTCTATGTCGGATTCCTTTAAAATCCGTTCATCCGCTCGGGTGTAATTTGACACACAAAAATTCAAATAAAGGTACTACCTATAACGTTTATAATGCCATTTAACAGATTAAAGTAAAATATGTTATGTAAAGTTAGAATTTTATATTATTAAAATTGTAAAAGAGCTGTTTCTGAAATTTTCTATAAAAATGACTTCAATTCCCAAACCACCAAATGCAAAAACAAAATTTTAAATCAAAAGTATACCAAATTAATCTAACTAGATATTTAATTTCATATAAATATTCTTCTAGAATCAATTAATTTTCTAACCTTACAATCAATGTTATATCCAATAACACTCAAAGAAAAAATTCTTTAACAACAATACAACGCCTCCTTTAAAAAAAGTGGCATTGTGAAGTTGCGCCGTTGCTTCTGTCGCATAATAAGAAAAAATGCTAGAGTTGCCACGTTATAAAATTAAACATCCCATAAACGATTGATAGTAATAATGAAATATGTATAACACGGGTATAATGTTGTTAAGGTCCCTTTATGAATAGATGGATACATTTGACTCGGACCTTTTGTACCGTATTGTCCGTGAAATTGTTCGAGATGTAAGGCAGATTTATTGAACGGTGGGAATCGTTTGTTTCCTTCCGTAGATATAGTTGATGGTTGTGCTAATTATAAGGGTTGCTTGGGATGTTATCACATTAAATTTATTATCTTCACCAGGTGGTGGTGAAGTTATTATTAAATTAATTATCTTTGTTAATACAAAGATACAAATTTGTAATTTTTTTTTAAACCATAGAAATAACGATGACCTAATAGTAGCATGTAAATTCATCGCTTCATTCGACGTGTGTTCGAATCCCTGCAATGAACCTGAACTTTCAGTTAAGAAAAATATCGTGGTGAAACCGTATAGCATGGTGGTAAGGCATTTGCTGTCACCTAGTATTGTCGCATTTTATGTGTGTCCCAACAGCTGCACTTGAGATCCATTCCACCAACTAAGCTAAGTATATTACCATCTTGGGTCACATCGTCACTTAACGTCAGATATGATTATAGCCAAACACTAAACCTATAAAAAAGAATCTTTGGAGATTCTTGTTGACATCACAATTAAAAGACTGAGACATTAGTATTTTCTGTCTTCTTGTATTGCTCTAATTTGTACACAATATAAAATTTAAGGAAAAAAAAGATCTATGCCTTCAACTTATGGTTTCAGTGAAGAATACTGCGTATATTGTGGATAACCAAGAAATGTAAAAAGTATTCAGGTGATAGTCAGAAACAGGCTATCGACCACCTGGCCCAATTAAAATACTCAGAAGTCTCTAAGATAAACTGACAACTGTTCTAGAAAACCATACACGATGGTCTTTCCATTTGGACACTTCATTCAGTACACGAGAGCATCACCATGAATAGGAATCCTAAGAAAATGTATTATATGAACTGTCTCCATTTGTAGTGGAGAGAATGTTGGCTAAAAACTACGAAATCTCCATGTTTTTATTGTCATGGAAACCAACTAGTGCATATACCAAAAGTACTAAGTCCAAACACAATTTATCATGAGTCTTATGATTACTTATCAGAAACAATGTAGATATTTACTTAGAAATTGACGAACATGTTCAAGAATATGTAACTATTTGTATTTGCGCATAATCAATCATCGCTAAACTAACAGCTGTAAACATAAATGAGTAAATTATAATTTTGACACACATGTACCTACCGTAGCTATAGAAAGCATACTTTCTACAAATCATAAATTGGACTGGCATGCACCATAACTCTGTTGTTCCAAACACCAAAAATAATGAAATTTCAACCTTCCGCAGTACATAACAAAACATGTTTAACATTTTTTTAAATCCCAAATCTGCATGATGCTCATTACTTTCTTAGCAAGCCGCAGTAAAGCCGGTTTATACTAATTAGTGTTAATCAAATAATGTCCTCTTTTAGCTTTTAACCGACTGGTTTTAGTTGCTAGTGGGATGCGTTTTGTGATTATGAACCGTTCGGTATTTAGCAAGAGTCTGCTATTCCCTACAACATGAAAGATATAATGTTTAAAAAGTCTGACTAGAAATCACCACCTTTTTCTATCACGGTATGTCGTTTGATCCAATGGGTGTCTTTGATAACATGTACTAATAACATATATAATCCTCGGGATATAGGGAGGGATAACATCCTCGTAACTCACGATAAGAATTTTTATCGACCTCGCTTTTGATCAGAATCTTATCTGATGTTAATTGATAATATAGTCGAAGACAGTTAAAAGCTAAACCTACAAATAGTACTTGTTTTTATATGTCATTTTAAAACAGGATTGCAGACCCGAGCAGCAGCAACGTTAGACAAGTGACAGATCAAATCATGTTTGCTATATCCAGTACGCAAAAATATCACTGATCTAAATCGCATAATTTCTTTCTCGGAAATGAATCTAACGGTTGGAATGTCACTTTTTATTAAGATAATATTTTACTTTCCAAGGTTACCTAGATAGGCTTTTTTTGCAAGACGGTTTTGCAAAATGATCGCTTTCCCAGATATTTATAGTTTATTTATGTAGTGTATAAACACAGATGTCTTACCGTGGCTGTGTGTCATTATGACCAAAGACTCTGTCTATATTTAATTATCAATAGTCAATACCCAACTAATTTAATAGAAGCCTTTATTAACCTATTGAGTTGGAAACATAATTAAATGAGAAGGCTATGTTTATTTACGTTATTATCAGTAATAAAGGTTCTAACTAATCAAAAGTAAAATGTTTAGCTAAGGTTCAAGATTTGGTAAGCTTCAACACAGAGTTTAAGATTTTTAGATAAAATATCTAAATATAATTTCAAGTATAATAGAAGATTCTATTTATTTTTTACTTGTTATATTAAATCTTCGAGAACCTTCTATGACCCCTTCCAAACTTAACCTCTAAATCCGCGCCTGTAAACTTCACGTACCTACCACGCTGTAATGAATGAAACTCTATCTACTCTATTTTTCTCAGATACCTTCTGACAACTACATGATCAACCAAAAAAATTGTATACTGAGTAATAAACTGAACTTTTCAGAGAAAAATAACAGTTAAGTTCCTTAATTCGATATTCTAATGAGTGAATGAGTGATGATTATCTTATAATGATTTACTCAATGCTGGATCCAAAGAAACATTATTCGAAAAGAAAATATTATGCTCTTATTAAAGCTCAATTTTTAACTTATTGCTATATTATATTGTTTTTTTTTTTTAATTTATATACTTTTACGGCTTCGGCTGACAGTGAAGGAAAACATCGTGATGTAAATCTTCTTGTAACCAGTTTATGTGGAAGACATACAGAACTATGGATTTCTCGGTCTTTGAAACGCCACTATGTCGCGTTGTGGGTAGACGTCGTGATTGAATGCGTGCATTTGCCAAGCAGTAGGAGTGGGACACTTATAGGTTGGTAAACCCCTTTTTAGCTGGATTTTAGTTTGTCATGTAGTGGCTTTTATTCTTTATTCATAAATTTGTACTGTTTAAATCCACAATATTTAATATAGGTGGCATTTTCCATAGTAAAATTTGTTTATTGTGCATAAGTGAAGCTTATTTGAATTAACAATATGGAACATAAATTTCAAAATGACAAAAAAACCTGGAAAGTTCTTACGTGGGGGCCACGGCACCGTTTTGTAAGAATACTGAAATTCAAAGGTCTACAATAAAGAGGACTATTTGCATAGTTAGGGAAAAGAAGAAGAAAAAGGTTGATAAAAAATCTTACCTATATTTACAATTTGCACACATTTTGTCGTATTTACCATTAGCTACTAGATTCTGCACAAACACAGGAAATCACGGTGCTTATCGCGACTGACGTTATATTTATGTTCAGAACAATCCCATTAGGAGCGAATGTCAAAGAATTAACGCAACGTCAAGATAAATACGAGACGAGGCACTGTCATTCTGATAGTGCCACTGCGCCTTCACGTGATTACTTTATGTCGTGGAAATTTTCTTGTGAGTAATTAGTCATTTCTATTATAAAAATGGAACATTAGGGGTTGTTATACTCTTAAGCATATAGTGCACTTATGTTGACAATGTCAGGCTTAACATCGCGTTGCTTTTATTATTTACTTTAAGCAAAGAATACAATTTGCTGCATTACTTATTCTACGTGAAATGATATTTTAATTGTCTTTCTTATCGGCGGTAAATTAGTCACTAGTATTTTAGATAAAGTCTACATTAGACTTAACATATTAAGTCCTTACATATGAAATTGGCGTTTTGTTGAACTGGTCACTTTGATCTCAAATATCTGGCGTGTGGTTAGAAATTCCAAATTCAAATTTATTCCAAATTTAGGCTTGTGTATTTGTGTTTCGAATTTAGTGATTCATTTGTTTTCGCACCATTTTATTTTTCTTTGACATCGTTCTTTTTACAAAATAGAAAATTTAAAATATCGCCTTATTTACGAATATAAGTTCCATTGTGGCACCAGCGCGGCAGAATCAGCTCGAAGGATCATGATGTGTATGAGAAAGCTACTGTAAAAAAACACGGTACGTTTTTGGTTCCAACGTTTTCGTTCTGGAAATTTTGACCTACGAAACAAACCCCGTGGACGGCCGGAGACCCTAGTTGATAATGAAGAATCAATCGTGATCGTTGAAGCGGGTCATTCGAAAATCACATCAGAGTTAGCGGCAGGCTTCGGTGTGAGTGATAAGAAAAAAATTATTCACTTGAAACCAACAGGAAAAGTGAAAAATCTCGAGAAATGGGTTTCGCATGAATTGATTGAAGCACGCCAACAAACACCTATTGAGTTCTGCATTACAGTACTCAACCGTCACAATAAAGAGGGAATTTTGAATCGTATTGTTACTTGTGACGAAAAATGGATCTTTTACGACAATCGGAAACACTCATCACAGTGGTTGAACCCAGTAGAACCGGCCAAATCCTTTCCCAAGCGAAAGTCGTCTCAGAAAAAGGTACTGGTGAGTGTTTGGTGGACAAGTGCTGGTGTCATACACTACAGCTTCGTAAGATCTGTCCAGACGATAATGGTGGATCCGTATTGTCAATAATTGCAAACCATGGTGGAAAAGCTAGCCGTTAAACAACCGAGACTGGTCAATATCTCAGAACAACGCTAGACTCCATACTTTACGACCGACGGTCGGTAAATTGGAGGAACTGCGGTTGGAATGTCTCCGAAACCCTCCATATTCCCCGGACATTGCTTCAACAGATTACCACTTTATTCGGAATTTGGACAATTTCTTGCTAGGAAAATAAATTCAATTTCGATGAGGCTGTCCGAACTGCCTTCAAATATTTTATTGATTCTTGCTCCCACAATTTTTTCAGCAATGGAATCAATGAACTACCTTTAAAATGGCGAAAGTGCATAGATAATAATGGTAAACATACTTCGATTGATTAAATGTATAATTTCATACATTTTTTTTCATTTTACTTGTTACCATATAAACTGCTAATTTCATATGTAAGGACCTAATATTTAAAACTCTAAGAACATGAGATTGTAACTAAAAACAATACTGTAAAAATGAATTTATCAATTAAGCTGGCATTACTAATCATAAAACATAATGTGTTTCAACAAACCGTCCGTGCAACGAAACAAATATTTAATGTTTAGCTCCAATAAACAAACAATGTTTACATGAAAAATTATATCTAAGACTCTTCAAATTAATTTAGAATGTCGACTGAATTGGTAGTGTTTATCAGAATCAATATAAGTAACAGTATAATAATATTAGGTTTCAACAAACGTATAATATTGACACTGTTATTGTCATACAAGTACCTATCTCCCGATTGATTGAAGATTTTCTTTGTTTTCTTCACTAATTCTATTTACTCATATATTTTAATCTATGTTATCTTATAGGGAATCTGAAAATATTACTATTTCAACCCTTTGTTAGATTTTTATTTTGTTATTGATTTAGTGGGGTTTTCCATTAGATTTTTCCATTTCATTTTTTGCAAGGATATTTTAGTCTTTATAAAATTATTAGTTCGTGTCCGCTAGCTTCACTGGGCGTATATTTTTCATTTATATCGAAAAGTCAAAATCAAAAACATTTCATTTAGTTTAGGTCCAAAAAAGCACTTATGAAAGTCAAAACACTGCCACCGGTGCGAAAATACCTCAGTTATCGAGAAGAACCGCAAAGAAACTACTTATAAAAAATATCGTGTCTTATTCCACAATTTAGTCAACTTATGTGCCGAATTTCTTTAGAATCCATTCAGCCCTTAGAGTATGATTGATTGACAAACGTTTAATTAAACTCACTTTCATATTTATAATATAAAACATTACATATTATATCTAATAGGTACATAATATCATTTATGTACTTCTATAACTGTTTTTTTTTTTTTTTTAGAACTGACTATACTCTTAGGTATAGGGGCCCTGGAGCCTCAGACGGCTTTTACAGCTTCTCCGTGGCTTGGGAGCGAAGCGTGGTAACATGATCAAGGATGCCAAAGTGGCCGAACATCGGCTTGGGCTGCTGCCGTAGTTGCAATTAAGTCGCGAACTGGCTAATATACCCTATCCGTAGAAATTCGAACTAAACTAACTTAAACATATATACTTTCCTGCCTCCTGGAGGAAGGAAGGAAAATGTATATATGTACGTTCTTTTTTATAGTGTCATTAGACGTATTGCCAAAAATAAGTTGAGTTCTTATTAACCTTACAATTCATGGAAATAACATTTTTGTTCACATGAATATCATTGACGCATATTATATTTATTTATTAAATGTCACTTATATGTATCCATATGGTACACAAAGCGATGTCCTTAAAAAGTACCAATTACGATCCAGTTTCAGATCCGGCAATACTTCAATTAATAATTTCCCATACATACATGATTCCGGATTTGTATTTGAAAATCAAATTATTACAATTATTATACTTAAACTTAAATATTATTCGGTTACCTTGTAATTTTCCATAGCGTTATCAGTAAATCGTCCAAGATGGCGGTCAGTCACGGTTCTAACGATTTCAACAAATATAATTATTGGAAGTCGCACATCCACTTGTGTGTTTGTACACGTTTATTGACGAAAAGACTACGAGCACAAATCTAGTATTGTCACAGCCATTTAGTATAAAATATATGTATATGATTCTTTATCATTATTTTTCAATGCTTAGTACTTACACGGAAAATATTTGCTCTTTGTGAAAAATTTAAAACATTGACGTTATAATTTTAAATATAAATAAAAAAAAAATAAGAAGACTTCATGTTTTGTTCGTAAATATTTGACTTAACAGTATGATAGTTTTATTATGCCTGTTTGAACAGATTATGGCGGTTTGAACCTTCTGCCAGTTTTTATTTACGTTGATAATAATTTGTATATGTACGAAATATTAATACATTTAACTAACTCATTGAGAGCTTTCCAACCATTTCCACAACAATACATTATTTATGGAAATGTTTACGCATGTATTTTTATTCTCGGTTACTTGATGAACCCTGTTTTGCTGATTTTTTTTTCATCCATGTATAATTTTTATCCATTGGTTAATAAATTTTCCGTATAATCCGTTCATATGTACATTCATTGTTGTAGGATAAGCTGAATTACAAAGCACCTTGGAAGTATAGCATCTTATTTTCCAAATATAGCTTGGGTATATTTTTAACAGTAATTAGCGCGTCTCATAGAATTTGTAAGGGTTATTTAATTGTTTTCCCTCAATAATTAATTTTAAAATGTACTTCAAATATAAACAAAATAAATAAGAGAAAAGTAAAAAACAATGTCACATTCTCAATGGTAAAATAATTAAACTACATTTTGTAATTAGTTTAAACATAAATTGTAATAAATCTATTTTCATATTTACAAGTTAATCTATGTAAACTACAAGTAATGAATACTATGCTTGTCGCTAGAAGGCTGGCCACGTTGCTGAGTTGTATTGTATGGTTTTTCCGCTACTGGCTAGCTTTCTTTGTAATCGCGAGAAGGTAGACTAGTCGACTCGGGAATTACTTAAATCTATATAACTAAATCGATCTAAATATATTTAGCCCCTTGTATAAAGGTTAATTCTATTACAAGGTGGTAAATGCTTGCACTACTGTATTTCGGTCTGAAAGGTATGGTTTCAAACAGTTTAACTATTCAAAGTGGCTATACTGGTAGCCTTAGAGGTCCTGAATCCTCAGACAGCTTTTATAGCTCCGCCAGGCTTGAAGACGAGCACTGAAGACACTCAGCCGCGAAAACAGAGCAACAAGCTCAAGGATGCTAAAGTGGCCGAACCTTGGCTTGGGATGTTACCTTAGTTGCAATAATTATGTCGCGAACAAACTAATTCCATATCCGCATACTTAGATTTTTTTATAACAGAAGTAAATAATAAAAAATTTACAGGATATTTCGATAAATTACCAAGTGTAAATTACAGACATAACAGTGGCTAATGCAAGACATTTGGACGCACCCGCGATCAATTACATGTATATCGCTAAATAAACACGCGTTAGCCCCGGTATTGCGGTGCGGTATGCTATACGAATCTGTGCGGACACCAATTGGAAACACAAACAATCTTACGCTTTTGGTGATGGAAGCCCGTTTGAAACAACTTGCTCGTGACGGACAAGTTTACAGGTAAGTAAGTGTCATGTATTATAATAATTCAAAAATCAACTTATTATCTTATAAGAAATTAACATAAAGAAATAATTTTGATTATATTTTAAAGTATGACAAATTACTATTTTTCTTAAGGGGACGTTCAAGTTTTACGTAAGCGGACTTAGGTAAGACCAGATAATGAATGTGTAGTTCTGTTCGTACATCTATTTTTTTCCTTTTCTGATAAACATCCTGTATAGAGGACACTGATATTTTTCTTTCAATTTGTTTATATTTCCGCGTTTAACACAAAAACGGCTTGACCGATTTAGATACACGAAATTGTGTACAAGAGAAGCTCATGCCATTGTTCAATAGATATGCAATAAGAATCGTCAATAATATGAATACACAAATAATTAGTGTATTAAATACGCGTGCGTAACCGCGAGCAACGTTAGTATATAATAATTCTATTTTTTACATGTCTAATACGACATAGCTTATAGCGACTTACTAACGTTACCTGCCAGTAGGTAAACAGTAGTTTACAACGAAGCACAACACGTAAAAGGGTACCAGAGGGTCACATTACAATGAAGCCGATAATTTGTGCAGTCTGTACCTCGCTCATCTTATTAACACTTGTGATCCGGGTACAATAATGTCAGGAGAGATGCCATCGTGTCTGCAAGGTAACTAACTGTCCACGCTTGTACGATAGTTAGATAATGAATGATAATTGACTTTGCAGGACGATGACACACCGCACGATAGATCAATAATAGTTTATACTATAAATAATATTTGGGGACTTTCCATTATATTTTTCACTAGCTGTTATTTTAAAGAAAAAAATGATTGTTGTGGGTGATTCTTAGAAGACATATGCTCTTACTGACTTTTATGTAAGTCCTTTTAAAATCTACAATTTTTTAGTACATTAATATATCTATTATGGTTTACTCAGCGTAAGATATTGAAGAATTAATTTTTATTTGCGCGGAACCATAACTCTTTTTCTAAAGTAACAGTCACCTGAGTTACTACTTATAACATCAGCTATCTGCCAGTGAAAGTCCCGTCAAAATAACCCTTCCGAATGAAACAGACAGACAAAAATTTTAAAAATTGTTTTTTTGTGTTTATGTGCTTATATACTTACATATGCATTTAGTAAAAAGCTGTTATTTTGATATTACAAACAGACACTTCAATTTTATTTATTTGTATAAATAACAAATACTTCTTAACAAAAAGTGTAAAACACTTTTGGAAAGATTTTCAAAATTTATGACGTTCTTACTACTACTTTTTAGTGACTAGTTGACTACAAAACATGCCAGCCACATACGTTACGGTCTACCGGACATGTTTACCTGTTCAGGTTTACCTGCGCAGTGTAACTCATCTCCTAATTTATTTCGGTCAATAAGGGGTGTCGATGTAGCCTAATCTCTCGGTGGTGACCACTGTTTTTTGACTACATCGTAGTGTTTATAAAATGATGAAAGAGAACTTATGTAATTAGTAAATATGTTTACAAATATATGTAACTGTGTATTCCTTTCTGAAAATAATCATAATATACAACTTCTTAACTTCTGAACTTATGTCAACAAAATTTACAGAATTCTTCTTCTTCTTACCCCTTATCCTATAATACTTAAGTAGGTTCGGCACAATATGTTTTCTTCTTCCACTCCACTGTATCAGATTTCAGCTCAGTTATTCACACCTTTTATACACATATCATTCGTCACACAATCCATACATCCATCATCATCATTTCAGCCGCAGGACGTCCACTGCTGAACATAGGCCTCCCCCATAGATCTCCAGAGCGACCGATCTTGTGCGGCCTGCACCCAACGGCTCCCAGCGACCTTTAGCCTTTTACATCCGTACATCCAACAAAATTTACAGAATTATTTTAAGAATACATTCAACGTTAGAGCTCTATAGTCCAAGCAAATAATATGTTACATATAGTTTAACATACTTTGGTTACAACAGTCGCATCTCTCTATCACCATAGCATAACCCAATTACCCTATTGGGTAAACTGAAAAAGATAAAACATTCGTTTTTTATGATTTTATATAATGCCTACCATATGTAATAATCCTGAAAGGCTTACCGAAACATTTGCTACAAAAATGGAGCTAAACCCTAAAGAGTTTAAAAACTCTGTAAATATTAAAGAAAGTTTTTTTTTAAATTGCGAATGTACGCTTAAGTTCGCTACATTACGTTACGTCACGGTTAGACGTTCTCTGTTTGTATTTTTCTGAAGTTTTGTGAATTGAAGTTACAATTCTTTTTAACCTTTCATATAGTATGGAGGCAGAGGTAATGAGAACTATCTTTTTTTTTGGGAGACAAGTTGAAGAAGTGTCCAGCTATAATCAGCAAATTATAATTCAAAATAAAACCCACCAAAACGACGCTGTCGTATCAAGAGATAATGATACTTTTTCATGATTTTATAGTTTTTACTGTTGTAAACCTTGAAACAATTTTTGAACAACCAAGAAAATAGTTTGTGTAGTGAAAGTTATTCAAGAGGGTGAAAATTGAAAAGTAATAACTTTTGGCGCCACCGTAATTTGACGCTTTTCGAAGAACACTTTTCATACATTAAGATGGTACACCTGGTCTCTACCCTTCATATACATAGGTCATTATAAAACTCTGTGAATGTCATTTTACAATCATTAATTGTTGCTTTTTAAAGAAAAATATCCGTTTAGGCTTAGTAACTGGGACATTGGGAAATAGTGCTTCAAACTGGGACATGTACCCTACTTAACTATGTGATTAGCCATTTATTTTGTTAAAAACAATTCAACACACTTTTTTTAAATACAACTAAATACGTCACTACTGTACATATATATACACAGATTATAAATTTCAGAGACAAATTACACAAGTGCTCGGCTGCGGACCGAAAGCCGTTTCAAATATAAATATTATATGTTTATATATTGATAGAGTAGAGCGTTTGTCAAACACCGTTGTATACGGTGCCAATATTAACTCTAGTTATCGGGCTCTGGGTGAACCTAACCCAAGGTCACGGTCAAGGTCGAACGATTTACGTTTTCACAATCCGCAAATTATTTTCAGCTTGTTAATAGGTTAATTTGGTTACTTTTTTACATTAAGTGATCGTATAAAATATGTGTTGTAATCATACTCTGGGACACTTTTACGACATTAGGCTATAATTTAACTAAATCTGGTCTCTATACAAAGTGTAATTATTGTGCGAACATACTATATCTATAAAAAAAAGAGTTATTTATTATATAATCTAGTCGACCGAGTAAAACTTATATTGTAAATTGTAATGTAAGAAAAAAATATAATAAATTAAGATAAACTTATAAAGTAGGTAAAACATTACGTAAATAATTTTTTTTATCCAAATCGTTAAAACCGTTTTCGAGAAACCAATTACATATACATATTACAAGAATTGTTTTCACACCTTGGGGCCTAAATAGTCGCGGATAGTTCTGTTTCAGAGCAGTTTTCTCTTGCGAACGCTTCGGATTTGGAATAAACTCCCTGCTGAGGTTTTTTCATTGGACTACAATATGGGGTTTCTTCAAGAAGGGGTTGTACAGGTTTTTATAGGGTCGACTACGCGCATATTATGCTTTCGGAATTGCAATAGTCTTTAAGATACGGTGACAACTAGCCACCGATTTTATGGATTCCTATGAATGAATTCTATGAATTTTATGGATTCCTATTTTCATAAATGATTGATTTGCTTGGTACTTCTGCTACGAGTCACCTTTGACTTTATATGTAGCCTAATACGCTTCAACGCATTTTCACATAACCACCCTATTAAAATGCATATATAACAGCATACTTTTGTAATTCTAAAGCTTTGCAGATTTATAAAGGCAATTTTAAAACTATCGTGCTTTTTATACATTACTACCTTTTGCCTGTCTTCGAAATGAAACGACTCGCGCGTTATCTGTTGTAAACTGGTTGTGCTAATAATTCCAAAGTTTCATCGCAATCCGATGAATTATTTAGGTGATGCATAATGAACCAACAAATAAAGAAACAACTATTAATAATTTTACAAGATCTTTTTATGTTTAAAACTAGCTAAAATGCTAACAATATCTCTTTAATTACTTTTAACAAGGCAAAACGTCCGGATTGCATAGGCTGAGTTAACAAATATTTTGTGTGCAAGTTCCGTGTGTGCTCTGTACATATTATGTGTGTTTGTGTGCAAAGCACATATTTAGTTGAGCCCAATAAGAGGCCACTTGATCGTAGTGCGGAGAAATCTGAGCGAATTGTTTTAAGGTTGACCAAGCCCATGTTTACTGAATGTAATGGAATTAAAAATTAATGAAATAAGAGGACTTGTTTCTTTACTCATTGATAACACGTTGGTCAATATCGGAATGTTGGCTCAGACGATTCTACGTTTGACTTCCTTATCGAGAGTCATTTCAATAAAAAAAATATGTCGTTTTGATTTTCAGAGTTCATTTTGTTTAATAGTAACAAAGTAAAAATACGGCATTGTACCTGATTGGATGTACCACAGGTATGCATAGTACAATCCAAAAAACAGCGACTACCAACAGACAGCAATCTATCATCCGCCGTCGTTACCATGCCGGTCTACAAGCCTCTCGGCAAATGAAAATACACTAGCTGATCTCAAAACGCAATAACCAATAAGGAGAAGTTTGAAGACCAAATACGCGACGCTCGCCACTCGGTCGGGTCCAGATACAAACCACCCTGCTTGATTTCTAATGAATTTACACCGGCTGATCTCGGAACTAAGGGACCTTATAGACAGACCTAAGAACATTAGAGGTTGAGGAAAGAATATTAGAAACGATCACAATTCAAATTGTATAGAATATGTAAGAGTAGCTTCAAAAATAAACTGAACATAAAAATAGATAAGTAGGCACATTAGGAAATTTGCGTGTATGTAGGTAGGTACCTATTTATATAAGGAAGTAGGTTTACAATTCAAATTACCAAAACTATTTTCAAGAACAAATAGCCGTATAATGACTAAGCTTGCGATGGCAGTAATAAAATTTATAATTTGAATTTCCAGTGCGCCTCGTAACCTCGATCCGGCTTCAAGATGGCGGCCGTCTTATCGCCGCCATATTGTTTGCAGAGACGACGTGCGCCGATGCGCAAGAGTTTGCTTTCTGGAGACCTGTTTTACAAAAGTCCCCTCGATATGTTATATAATATGTTAATGAGGACATTGGGGAATACTTCGATATGTTTGATATTGCATAGTGATGATTTTGTGTCTTGTATTTACATTTTTATGTTAGCAATCCTTGGACGTTATTATTTGAAAAACAAATAAAACATGACGTCAATGGCGCGTCTTATTTTAGTACGTTTACGAAATATAATAATTTCTAAGAATATAGTATATTGTTTAATGAGTGTTTATCTAACTATAATTAGTCATAGAGTAGGTACGATAGATAAAACAAATTTATATGTAGGTACCTCGGAGACAGATTAACGCAGAGGTCTCGCAAGTACTTACATATTCATTGCAGCATTGGTTATATGCAGTTCATTTTAGCTAACTTTTTTTTTAGAACTGACCTTACTGTTAGCCTTAGCCTTAAAAACAGAGCCGCTGATGGCTTTTACAGCTTTACCAGGCTTAGGGACGAGCGCTTAAAGCACTCAGCCGCGAAAGCGTGGCAACATACGCGCAAGGGTGCCAAAGTGACCGGACCTCGGCTTGGGCTGTTGCCGCTATTGCAACTTAGTCGTGATCTGACTAATTCCCTATCCCTAAAATTCGAGCTAAACCAACATATACATATATACATGTTCCCCGCCTCCTTGGAGGAAGGGAGGGAACTTGTGTATGTATATTTAGTGATCTGACAAGTATTTCTACACTATCTAGCGTAAAAAAAGAAAAAAAAGGTTCATAACAGAACCCATGCTCCTATGTAATTTACACGTATATATGTTCATATGTGTGTAATGTTGTATGTGGGTAGCTAAGTGATGCACGTGCAGTGTCAATTGTATCGCGCACGCGGCTGCCAGACTCACACCGAGGAACGGACCTAGGCTTGAGCCCCTGCTAGAGAGGGTGGACGTAGGGGGTTTTAGCTAACCTCTATTAAGAAAAAAGTAGTAAATGTCCTAATACTCTGTATTATCCTAAGGTTATGAATGACATTAATCACAACGCAATCTACTTTAAAATTTATACCTACCTACTTACTTAAGTACCTAGGTGGCTACGTAGGTATTTTACCAAGTACTTAGTACCTAGTAGATACCTAGTAAATGTGAAATGTGACCAGGTTGTTATAGAGTTTACGGGGAACTGAAGTAGTTAGGTATGTTGGGTTATTTGAACATGTTGGTTTGACTATGGCACAGGATCAGGCATGCGGGGGGCGCAAGGGTATATACCCCTTCCAAACCGCAACCTACTAGGGTAGTTAAATTAAATAAAAAAGTAAATCGGGTTATGTCAGTAAAGAGCTAAAATGCTATTAGGTACTAAAATTATGTTTTTGTCTATTCTCCATTGTTTTGAAATTGTCTAAATCTATTTTTTGTAAGTAAAAGTTAAATGCATTAACTACATCTTTATTCATATCACAATGTGTCCGAGTTCTTTCAGGAAAACTAATACATGATGTGTTGCGTTACTTTATATTGGCAATCAATGTTTAAGTCATATTTCAATAAAATTAATTATAGGCATATAGTCAGTTACCGGTGATGACATGAAGTCACTAAGATGGGCCTCGAAGCTAAGGTTACTCAAAAGATAATGTAGAGGGGTCTATGTTGGGAGTTTCATAATAATAAACTAAATCCGCATAAGAACTAAAGTCAACGACATAACTCTCAGATTTGCTGGACTTAAGTGGCAATGAGCGGCTCACATCACTCGTAGAAAGGATGGCCGAGGAGGCCGTAGAGTTCTCGAGCAGTGATCAGTACCAGAAGACGCAACATGGGCAGACTCATCACAAGGTGGATCGACGATCTATTGATGTTTGCGGGAACCCACTGGTTGTGAGCACTACAAGACCGGTCGTTATGATCTTTGGGGGAGCAGCGGACGTCTTTGGGCTGAATGGATGGATGGATGTATATAGTCTAAAAGGGGGCAAATTATATCTTGCACTAGGGTGGCAAATAGTATTGGAAGGTCCTGCCATTGCGGTATCTAGTGGAAGCTAGAAAGCTTCTTCACATTATGTGTTTTCCATGCAGTTGAATATAAGTACATAACTTGGAATAAGTTAAACCTCGGGTTGAATTTACTTTGAAATCACAGCATGCAACCGCGTGTTTTAAAAGTGTCATTACAACAAGCAACGGTTTCGCAATACAAACATGCACAATTAACATTCAAGTTGATAAAACTGTTATCTTTAGTAGAAAAACAGGCTAATCCCGTCGCCGAGTGAGTCGGAGAACAAATTTGCTGTATCAACAATCAACCGGCACCTAACATTGGTACGTATCTCTAAGACGGCTTTCACACTAGACTAGGATCAATAGTCTAATTAACGCACAGAGAAATTTATTTGTAGTTTTCTCTTTACTTGGGACAGACCGACAGGTGGCATATCTCCACCCTACAGAAGATCGCAGCCAAATAACCTTAAGTTGTATTCCTGCGATTAGTGGGGTTTCCAGAGCTCTTTGGGAAAGGGAGTTCAAGGTCAGTGGTATTAGAAGCGTTAATAGGCCACGGTAGCCGCTTAGCATCAGAGGGCCGTATACTTGTTTGCTATCTTCGTTATATTTTAAAAAATCTTATTTAGTTGCCGAAATAATCAGTATTAAAACTTGCATGTATTCCTATGTAGTCTTCTACGATAATAATCCAAGCTGAGATATTACTTCATATATAGTGCTTTGCACTGATTGATTAATATCCAAATAAAGCTAGGTAAAGCTAGCTAGGTAGCTAGGTGGTCGCCGTTGTGTTTGAATGGTGCTGTGCTTACATTCAGGGGCAGTACCGTCAATGTGCCAAACTATTGTAAAAAAAAAGTCTTTTGCGCTGAATTCTACCGTTTAATGGCACTATAAAAGCTGACAAAGCCAATAATTGCTTAAATAATAGTTTAGTCCTTCAACTTCATTCGAAGCAGTGACAAGCTGTTTATGCCACAATCTCATATGATGCTAAATAAGGACGTGACTAAAAACGGCAACACGTTAAGCCTAAAGAAACTGGCTCACACGTACAATTGTAATAATATACCATTAGGTGCTTGGGGACAGATTTTAAACATGATTGTATCTAGTGAGGCAAGATTTAGAAACCTACCACCATGCTGTGATTTTAAAATGAAGTTTTCTTGCTGTGTGTGCTTGTGTTCTAGCTGTGGCCCGTGGCATATGCTAAGATTTGTCGCTCTAGACCAAAAAAAGGCTATCGGCTTGGGAGCACCATATTATCTTCTTTTTTTTGGCAGATGCGTGGACCCTTACAATTTGCTTAGAGACCACACTAAAAAAATATCGTCTATAGGTAATGCTTATGCAAATTTTCCTTTTTGATCTAGGCCCTTCTGAAAAGCGCTATTTGCCGGTCCTTGCATCTTGTCGCTACAGGCCTTGTCGTCCATGATCTTAGGTTGAATACACTCTTGACTCTAGCCCATTGTAGTATTCTAACTCACGTCGAATGTCGCGGTGTCCGAACACGCTACTCACTGAGATCAAAGCTTCATTCACTCTCAATATAGGTAATGAATAGCCTAAAATTTCTGTATGTGAACGCGCCCTAATATAGAGTCACCGCTTACACTGCAAATATTTCAACAAAGATACAGGGGGCGCTCAACTCTAACTCAACTATCCGAATGTACACACACACGGCTTTATGCAGAGAAACTGAGTAATACGTGTTAAATATGTGCCAATAATTATATTGTAGGTACTCCTTAGAATGTGTTAGTATTAACAGATAGGAAGAAAACAAATAAATCCTCGTAGATAAACGTAAATAAAATATTCAGAATTATACATATAAAATTCAGTTTATAGATAACTAGTTGACCCTTAAGCCAATTATAGATTGCAAACGAATATATTTTCATTAGCATCAACAGTTGGCATTTCTAATGACAAAGTACTTTAATCAGTTTTTTTAAACAAAAACATAAATTTAAACTTCCCGTATGTACTTCCCTACATCTTGCTAGATAGCTTGACGTTCATGATTAATGCTCCGCTCCATTGTACCGTAGCGTGAATATTATATAGCCACGTGCATACAAACATACAAAATTCGGACTCCCTCTCTTTATAATATTATAGTATAGACTATATGATCCGCAAAACATGCTACCCCTCGCTCCCGGTTATTTTAAAGATGAAAATGCTTATTGCGGATAATCATCAGAAGATAGACATATGCTCACCCAGACTTTTTTATGGGTCTTTTAAGGTCTATAATAATATAGTACATTAATTTGATATATCTCCTATGGCTTACTCAGCGTAAGGCATTTAAGTGCCCGAATTGATTCACCATGAGCGTTTATTTTAATTTGCGCGGAACCCTAATTATTTTTCTAAAATAAAAGTAGCCTAGTTACTTCTTATAACATCGGCTATCTAGCAGTGAAAGTCCCGTCAAAATCGGTGCAACCGTTTCTGAGTTTACCCGGAACAAACTGACAGATAGACAGACGGACGGACGGACGGACGGACGGACAGACAGACAGTCGGACGGACAATTAGATTTTTTTTTTAATTGTTGTTTTGTTATAAATTTCATATTTACTTTCATATGCATTTAGTAAAAAACTGTTATTTTGACATTACAAACAGACATTTCAGTATTATTCATTGTATAGATTACCAAAAATTTCCCATTTCTGCTCGTCCTTCAAGGAATATAAAACAACAATATGTTGATTTTATTACCTGACATTACCACCCTGCCTGATGCAAAAATTTAGGTGTTTCAGAAACAATAAATAACATCATCTCATTTTTCACAATGGATTGAAATTACAGCCGTTCGGCGTACGTGTTTACTCAATTGGTTTGCGAATGAAATATTGAATTTTTATGCAAGACAATGCACGTGAGTAACATAATTTGTTGAAAAATATATTAAACGTTCATTGTAGAGGTTCCATTGGGGTGTCAACCGTATTTACTTTCAGAACTTCAATTCATATACCAAAAAATGTACACTTTTAACACAGTACCCGACGTGGAGAAAGGGACAGAACTATGCTATAAACAGAGAACGTCGCGTCGGTTGCTATATGTTTGATGTTATTATAAATTACGATGTGATTTGATTCAACACGCGTCATGTTGCCTCGTGTTGGGTGGTGCAACGTGTTATAAGTATGTTTCTGCCTTTATTCTAGTACGATGTAATATTACAATTATTATTAACTGGTTGTGTTCCACGGTTTCACCCACAGAACAAAGAATATCTTTATTCCTGGTTTCCACAGAACAAAGTGTATAGGTATCATCCGTGTTAAATTCATTCGAACAACTATTCACTGCGTCGCCACCAACGTGCTGTGCCCGTGGTTTCGCTCACGTGGACTACAGAATGCCCGCGCGAATCTTGCTCCCCCGCTCCCTACTATTTTAAAGACAAAAATACTTATTATGGGTGTTCCATAGAAGGTAGATATACACTCTCCCAGACTTTTTTGTAGGTCTTTTTAATGCATATGATTATGTTGTACATTAATTTGCTATATCACTTATGGTTTACTCAGCATAAGCCATTTAAGCGCCCGAATTGATTCACCATGACCAGTTTTTTTTTATTTGTGCAGAACAATAATTCTGTAAAAAAAAATCGGTTGTCTGTAAAGTCGGTTTACTGACGATAGTTGAACATGACAACGTCATAAGAAAATACAGATGGAATGGTATCATTTTTCAAATAATATCGAAAGAATCATTACCTTTATCGCCGCAATTATCGTTGCTATAAACAATTGACTCCACAGTCACTTTTCACTGCACTTCATACTTGACGAAAACATGTAAATGTATTATTGTATAGCAGCTGTCCACGCGGACGCATCGCTCACTCAAGTAGGAGAGAGACAGATGTCGAACGCTGCCGAACGCGGAGGCCGATTGTGCCTCTTTGTCGCTCGTTCCGCGCTCTCGCTTGCACTTCAAGCCTTAAATGGAACGCCTCAGAGCGAGGTAACGCCGCATGGGTCATGTTTTTTCGTGCGTGCAGCCGGCTCCATCGAATTATAAGACGTTGTCACGTCAAAATAAAAGTAGCCTAAGTTACTCCTTATAATATCAGCTATCTACCAGAGAAAGTCCTGTCAAAATCAGTCCAACCGTTTCGGAAATTACCCGGAACAGATCGACAAAAATTTAAATAATTAGTTTTTTGGCATAGGTGTCGTTATGGAGTTCTATAACAACCCTGCTGGGAAGACACTAAATCTAAGCATAACTAAAACAAAACAATCGCTTATTTAGTAAATATAGGTACGTTCCTAGCAACGAGACCATTCAAAAAGATTCCTTTCTTTTATACCCTTTGAAAATCCACGTAGTTTCAGAATAGAACAAACACAAATAATGTTCATTGCAGGATAATAAAATGTACATACACATATGCAAAGGACAGCGGGAACAAGATAGCTACGTAATCGCGTCGACCGTTTCCAAACATTAGTGTTTGGCAAAGAAATCAAGCCGCGGCCAGACCGTTGCGGGTGTTTGTACGTTTGTCTGTGGCCCTCAATCAACTGGTTGTTAATATATCAACATAGCTATAGCTTCAAATATATTTTTCAAAATCGTTTTAAACGTAACGTGGTTGAAACTACGGAGGTTTTTTTAATATTAAAACTGTTAGTGCTATAAACTATAGCATTATATAGATTTTTAGTGAGGCTTCTGTCCTGCAGTTGGTTGGAAGAGACTGTCCATGATGATGAAATGACTTTTCTTTTTCAAAATAAAATTATGACTTTGATACATATATATATATATGTACGGTTTGATAGCTTAGTAACAACAGAATAGTAGAAAAAGTTTGGTAGTCACGGGACGCCCGGCAGTGAATTAAAAAAAAAATACACCGGATGATCCCGAAACACGACAAATAAAAAAAAGGCACTGAGAAGTGTGAAGATGTTTATTTTATCACGATCCCAACCAACCGCTTTTAATCCATCCATCCAAAATAAATGATCCAGTCTGTCTATTAAAAAAATTTAAAAAATCTCAACTCCACACCGCCAACGTTGGGCCCAACAACAGGTCTGACCCGCCGTATTACATATTTCACATCAAAAAATTACAAAAATTAACATTTACTTATTTTTCAAGAAAGTCGAAAATTAGTATGCAAATTGAAAATTACCAGATTTTCAGTTAATGTTATTAATAAATACATACAGTTAAATAGATTCAGCGTAAGTAATCGTAACTTTTTTTAAATGAAATTTAATTTTATCCTTATTTGCTAAAGTTACATAACTCATAATAATCTATCAGATGTGGAGACAGGGCGCCATTGATATACTGAATAAAGTTTTTTTTTATTATTTACAACCGAAAAGATTTCCTCTCTTTGGGCGAGTACCCGTAGCCCAATTAATCGGTTTGGCGGTGAGTTAAAAATCGTTTATAGGAGGCGAGCGGGCGGCGGGCGGCGACCGGCAACCAATTGAATTATTAATGCAGCCTCCACAAGCACGGGTACATATTTACTCGTCACGTAAATAGATGCGCACACAACCAACACGCGTTTTCTGTGCAGTATATGTGAAAACTATAGATGCTTCTTTAATAAAATATTTTAATTATTTATTTCTTGATAACTTGCAAAAAACTTTTCGACGACCAGTTCTACGTTACATTAAAAATTTTCATGAAAAACGACAGATCGTTATATAAATATAGTCTGTTCCAACAAACCGGTTTTAAAGGCACACACAGGAGTTACGTGGCTTATATTTCTGTATATGGGCTTGGATGTTAAATAGATTCCCCTAGACATAATAATTTTAACATAATAAATTATCTTTGCCGTACCGTGAAACTGAGGAACCATCTCCCGGTATATGTACGTCGCGGTCGTCGGGTCCTTCAAGTCTAACGTGAAGAGATATTTATGCAAGCCGTCACGATAGCGTTCACCGCCGATGGATTGTCGATCTCCCGGTGGTTACCGTTATGTTTAAATTTTACCTGCTGTGCTTAACGTCAGGGACAGTTGCGTCAATTTTCCGATCTGATATAAAATAAACAGTTAAGAATACATCACATGCAAAGACTGTGGACATTACCACAGAGGAATAAAATTATTTTTGAAAAAAATTCGAATTTCAAAGGGTTTTGTTAGAAGAACTGTCTATCTACTATTTGGTTAAAAGCAGATGTTCCGTATATTTTTGTAATGAACTGATATATTAATTATATTTGTATATAAGTAATTAGCAAAGTTGTACAATCCTAAGGTATTATTTAGCAACACAAACAGTTAAGAGATGAAAGAAAAAAAACCTATATTTTTTTACTTATACTATATTCGCGTTATTGTACACAATACGTACGTAAAAGGCCGTAGTTTTCCCGGTTGCGCGCGCTCGTTGTGCGTGTGTGCGTACATGTGCGTCTGTGTGCACGGGGTTGGTCTTTTAGAAGACGAGGCGACGGTGTGCGGGCGGGGGGAGTTTATACGTGCCTTAGGAACCATGGAGTCGCTCTCACTTCACGACGTATTTGCAGAGTTGTGCAATTAACAGCTCTTTATGAATATTCAACAAGAGTCGAAACGCGAGTTTTTATATTAATTGATGTGTAAGTTACACGAAAACACCTTTTTGCGGGTTTGCATGTTAGAGATTCGCTGACGGTTTTGTAATTTGAAAAATAGATATACAAAAAAGGTTTGAACATAAATGTCATATTTCTATTAAATTTAAATAGGTATAATCTAATTTCTGCAAGTAATTAACAATCGTTTGTTTTTGTACGGAGAAATCTGATTTTACCATTGACTGACGTGATACTCTTAATTTGAATATGTACAAGATCTTTGTCGTAAACAAAAATTCTATAAAAATCTCCTCTATCAAAAACAGTTTCTGAAAAGCTTCGCATTATAATTATAGAAGGCATTTCCAATAATACTTTAAATGATTGAAAGAGAGGACACTCGTTCGTTTATTAATAGTAGATCCCAGGCTCACATTCAACGATACAAAATAACTAAATTGTACTAGTGATGGTCTGATACCATTATTATAGTTATCGTCAATCTACCATTGGTTCAAGACATACACAAAATGTCACCTGTGAATTATTGAATTCTAACTTTTTCGCTTTTTGTAACATAGTGGAAAGTAGTATTTTAGTGTTTCTAGTTTTTTTTTCCTTCTAAGTAATTTTAAAGAACAAGGAAGTTTTAATGCCTTCTTAGGATCTAAATTGAATAAAGAATTATTATTATTATTTTGAGTCTTGATCTTGGAATATAATAAATTGCTATATTATAGTTTTTACTACCTGTGTCGCACGGTTTCACCCGTGTTAAATTGATTTGACTAGTAATTCTCTACCACTCCGTCGCGCCGTATCGTGCTGCCGACGCACTCGCTTTTCTTTCTCATTTTCCGTACTTACCTATAGCTTTCCCGATCGCTTAACACTCATAGTTACTGCTTCGCTCTTTATTTGAGGAATAATTTTGACGTTTTAAACTTGTCAAAATTTAAAATTTATTCTTAATATAATTTTATCTGTTGATTGAAAAATTGACTCTAAATCATCTATATTATTATATTTCGTATCCAGGATAGCTCCGCGAATCATAAGCCTTCCATTTTCAAACAGATATAGGTAACACAATTCTAAACCTATCAACAATCCGATCCATGTATCCCGTGGAAAACTGTGTCAGAGAGAGACAACATTGCGTTTATAGAGACAGCTGTATGAGGATGAGTAAATCGTTTGTACATAGAAGGGCTTAACTTTACAATCAGTTACATAGTAAAATTTGTTCTATGTCTTGAAATTAATGTCTATTTTTGTTTAATATTAATTATGCGTGTTGTTAAGGCAGAAGAGTGCGGACAACAAATATTGATTTGGCGAAGGGTACGCTAGGAACGAGGGTGCAAGGGTGGAGGCGCACATAATTTGGACTAATTCCTGTCTTGTTGACAGAGGCTTGTCTGGCCGGTGTGGCTTCGATCAACTTATTTCTTACGCAAGTTTCCAAGTGTCCGCCGAGTTGCTTAAGAGAACGTTCTACTAAAACAATTGTAATAAATTTTAATTTTACGTTATTTCATATATTTTTTATAATAGCTCGGCGCACTGACGGTACTGACTCTGATGGTAAGCGCAGCACAGTCCAAATACAATGGCGATCACCAAGAGATCTATACTTCGTCGGTCGCCACTGTCAAGCCTATGCATAAATATCTCTTCACTTTACGCTTAAAGGAGCCGATGTCGTAAGAAGGAGGGAACACACACACGGCCCGGAAGAAAATTTCTCTATTTCGCGGTACGACAAAGATAAGTTATAGAGTACTTTTTAGTTTGTGCTGAGATGGAGGTTACCGTCACATAAGGCAATTTATGTTTAACAGGATGTAGAAACATTTTTTTCCGGTAACCCGGCAAAGTGACTATACATCACCAGATGTTAAGTACTCTACAGTATCAATTAACAACGTCGATCGACGGTGATACAGATTTCGTTGACAATAGTCGCCCTCATGCCGGACCTGATGAAATGCCGCTTCACGACTAAGGGTGAGCTATAAGAGGTAAAATAAGAAACCCGTTTCAGAAAAAGAACAGCTCCAGTAAACTGTTCCAAAATAACAGTCTGTTACACTCTACTAGGGATACAATTATGTAGTAACACCAAGAGCCGTGGATTTAATTTAAGTAATAACTAGACCAATATTTAGAACAGGTAATTACAATTTAGTAACTTTTTTGTTAGTTTAAAAATAAAATTATAGTATTTTAATGCCAAAAAATTTACTTGAATACAACTTGGCAATGGGACAGACTCAGCTGATGCTATGTGGTGTGGTATCACTCCACCGCACAGCGCTGGTTTTAGTCTGCCCATGCTTTTATCAAACAGTTAACATTTCGCGCAATCAGCAGCTTGGCTTGTCACATGATATGCCAAAACAAATTTCAGGTCCTATAGTAAAGTTCCAAATAGTTCCAAACTTTTACTTGTAAATACTGTTATTTTAGCAATTTCCGAAAAATACGCCTCACTCCAATTCACGACTCGTTGAAACAAAAAAAAAAAAAAAAAAAAAACAAAACACCAAGTGTCATTATGGTCGAATACAAGCCTGACAGGCGCCACGGAGCAAGCCTAGATATTATACAGTAACATAACATAACATACCATCACGCCTAAATTCCCCGAAGGGTTAAGCAGAGGTGTACTAATGTACACCCACGGTTCGCCGAGTATGTTTTTTTAGGTGCCATGTAATAGGGGGCGAGCCTATTGCCACTAATCGGACACGAAACCAAACTCCGAGCTGATACTGAGAATTTCATAGGAAAAACCCAATAACACTTTACTCGACCTGGGATTCGAACCCAGAACCTCGCTCATAGCAATCGCGCTTACGACCACTAGGCTAACGAGGCAGTTATACAGTAATGCGTACATATAATAAAACGAAGGATATATTATTTATTTTCGTTTTGCGATTCCTGGCGTCCATGTCTCTTTATTATACCTATAATATTACTGTATTTACTAAATTTTCAGTGTAGTATTTTGGTTAATAAACACGAACTAGTTTTTAGTTTTGAATTTTTTTTATTGTTTTGTTGCATATTGCTACAACTTTATATTGCATATCCGCTATTAATTTAAAAATACGATATTAAAGACACTAACGCATTCTAGTGAAGAAAGGTCTGTGCTCCAATTTTTAGTCATTTATAATGACGACTATATTACAACCATTTTCCTTATATCTAGGCTCCGTATCTGATGCAATGAAAAACCTTCGCCAAAATACGTTTGTCTACTTTATTTGTTATAATTTAAAAATAAAACATATCTTAACAAGAAGTCTGGTTATCAAATAAAATAATATTAATAAGTAGGTGTGTACATACGCCACGCCTACAAACATGGGAACAGAAAACAAACCATCAGTAGCACTTAGTGTGTACTCACGAATACATACATACATAATTCATGTAGATTATGTATATACTATGTAGGCAGGTAGTACATTACGTATGGCTCATACGTCGCGGAATTTTGCCAGATAACATTTTATTGTATTTTCTCATGTTTTTGAGGTCAGATTACGGTAACCATCTATTGGTTAATGTCTTACATACTCCCTCTCTATATTTTTGAGGTTTGTAAGGAGTTTGTTATGTTAATACATATCGAATATGCGATCTCAAAATACTGAAAATATTCAAGTAGGTACCTATACCAATAAATAAAGATTCTACAAATAAATAATTCCTATATCGAAAAATCCAAAATAGATGCTAATCTTTTAAAGACTAATCACAAAGTTTATGTAATCATGTATATTTCGTTTTTCATGTTGAAGATAGGCGACGCCAGCCCGCAATGATTCATTTTAATGAATTCTATTTTTTACACAACCAAGAAAACTTCTTCTCGTCGTACTTCCATCAGATAGTGCGCACTCTACTTTCAGTTTTATGATTTTGAAGAAAATTATGCACGGGAAGTTTTTTTATTAATTTTCAAATTATCTTTATTGTTAGCTTTCAGGGCCCTTGAACTGTTAGAAGCTTTGACAATTTGAACGGGCTAGAACATGTCATTCCTCAAGTATTATGCTATATGAATTATCAATAATAAGAGTAAAAATAAAACTATGAGGCGTTAACAATTACTACATAATAAACGCCGCTAGTATCATACTTCATACTATATTATAAAACAAAGTCCCCCGCCACGTCTGTCTGTCTGAACGCGATAAACTGAAAAACTTCCGAACGGATTTTCATATGGTTTTGATCAATAGACGGAGTTATTCATGAGAAAGGTGTAAAATTCATAAAGAGTTCTGTAAATTGACTCAAATATAACGATGGTTCTTGAAGATTTCGGGAAAAAATCGGGAGCTTTATTGGCGTGCGCCGCGTTAACCAATAAAGATTAGTAATTAGTAAAAATTTCAACGATACATTCGTTTTTTGATTTTGATTTGAATCGATCTATTAGCATTATATTAATACGTGAAACAAAAACTTTCTACCCCTCTTTAAGCGTATTGCGTGCACGGAAGACTGTGAGATTTGGCAAGGTTAAAGTTTATATGGAGAAGGAGTGCAGAAAGCTAAAATTTATCTATAATACATGTTACTAATATATTAAATTAAATTAATTAATAAGTACTTCGAATCCTAACCCGACCAGTGCCATTGAACTTAGAGCCCCCAAAATATTGACACTGTCACTCAATAAAAAGTGATATAATATTCATTGTTTAGGTTCATACTGCAAATGTAACCAGAAAATAGTTTATGATTAAAAAGTCGCTGGTCGAATTTCGATCATTGCACGACCACTAGTTTAGATAAATTTATAAGATTTTCTTAGTCAATACCATGTATTAGGTTATACTTAGCTGAGTATTTAGAACGTTTATCAATTTAGACAATTAATTATATTTTGTCGATAGCTTTTTTTCATGTTTGTGTTAAAAAAAAATCACTATTACTGGTAATATATATTACTCTGATACCCGTGCAAAGCCGAGGCGACTCGCTATTTATAATTACATATGTAAATATTCAACTAAAATTAATAATCCAATACCTAATTATTAAAGTATTACTAACAAAGGTCGGCCTGTCTTTGAGTATATCTGAGTAATATACGTACACGCGTATGCAAACATGAGCATCCGCTACATCGCTTATCTAACTAAGTAAACTTTGCCCGTTCTATCTTAAAATATTTCCATGTTACCTACCTCGGGCGGCGACGAGTAATTCTAAGAAACCGACATTTATATTTTTGACGTTCCAGTTTTATTGAAGAATACCGAGGATAGATACATTTAAAATTAACAGAGAATCATAACATTTTTATAGATAGCTTTACCTACCCACTATAAGTATATACATATTAATAAATCAGTAGTTCTGTCTGTACATATAATTTATTTCCCAATAGACATCCTACTTCAAGAGCACAAATCACGTACGTGTCCTTGTATGTATAAATGTCCGTCCGGATTTAAAAATAAAATTTGTCAGATTTTTATGAAATTTTGTACACGGCAATGTTATGTCATTGGTCAATTCATAGGCTAAACAATTAATGTCAATATTAGTTTAAGAAATCGTAAAAATAATTAAATTTTCTTAAATTCTCAACCGATTCTGAGGAAATTTTTTACATGGGAAGCATACGTCATTCCATAATTGATGGGCTACTTATAAGAGTCATTAATAATATACCTATGTAAGAATAATCCCTAATAAAAGTTCTCAACTGATTTTGATGAAAACTGTACACTGGAAATACATGTCATTTCTTACTTATAATTTTTTATTTTGGTTTTCTGCCTATGTAGGCAATTTTGTCAATGTAAAGTGTGACAAATACACGTCATAGAATCTAGTCGCCAAATGTTCAGTGTACTGTAGAATAATCTGTGAGAATAATCCATAAAAAGGATACAGGATACACAACATAAAACAGTCACAAATTTATACGTAATACTTATTATGGGAAGTGCAGAGGTAATATAAAACTACATATGTTAAACATATAAATAATTCTTAATTATTATTAGGCTATAATATGAATTTATCATTATTATAAGTAAAAACAAAATGATTGGGGTGAAAATAATTACTGCGTAACAAACGTGTGCGGAACCACGGGCACCGCTACTATATATATGAGTCATATAGGTATACAAGCAAAATCAGTAATGACCACTTTCAACGAAAGTGGTAATTATACTTATGTATATATTATTTCTGTAACGTGTTTTTCCTGATAAAGAATATACATATATTATATTCGTTAATTCTTCAACAAAATTAATCATTCAAACAATATTTTAAAGCTTATATTCCCCGCTATTGACAAAACGTAGACAAATAGTTTCAAATGAGTAAAATATATTTTAATTAAGAAATTTATCTATTGTTACTATTAAAAATATTATTCACAACAATCCTCCTATTTAATGTCAAGGAACGATGTACGATACGATATGGGTATTATAGGGTAGCTGATTACGTGAATGACTGTGATGTCTGGATGTGATTCCCTCCTGTCTGTACATCTACTGAAAATGATAACAACTGTATATAATCCAATATTGTAAAAACTAATGAAAAAAATAAAACAATATGTTGTTAAACCCGATCGAGTTTCTTGGCGGTTTTTTCGATGACTGGGATGTTTTCCGAACCGGTGGTAGTGTATTGACATTCATATGTGCCTTCCTAGGGCTTAAATTGAGTAAAAAATATTTTGATTTTCATGTGGTCCAAGATGAACTGGCTCTCAAGTGCGCTGCGGGAACATACATTACATACATACATAGAGAGTACATTATACTTATAGACTGAGCCTGGTCGGCATTTCAAAATGCCCTACAACCGTGCTACGGTTTTACCACGATATTTTCCATAACCTTCCGGCTTAATGAGTAATTCGAACCATCAATCTACACGGTGTCCGAATAAACTGAAAGTAAGCCATCATTATTAAAAAACATAAAAAATCGTAAGTACTTACAAAGCGTACAAATCTTTCACAGTTCAAAAACGCTTTAAAATGTTATACGAAAAATTTATATTATAAGCAGTTTTTAAATTATAGCTTCTATTATCTATTATTCATAGATTAATGATTGGTTTTCGCACCGTTTCAACTAGGTGACGTCGGCGTAGGTACTATAAAAAAGTGGCAATCAAAACTAAGCCGAATCGGCGTACTCGAGTCAATATCATACCGACAATACTGACATTATTCACAGTTAGTAGTAGTCGTTGACAACTTTATTTTAAATAGTCACTACATACCACGATATTATTACGTAGCCGTATTCTAGAAGCCTATAGTGTTTGTAGGTAGCGCTGTATCTAGTTGAAGGGCCAGTGGAAAAACAAACATTAATCTATTATTTTTATGAAATCAAACTAAAGATATTCAATAAATCTCGAATCAGTGAGTTGGTGCATAAAATCTGGTGTTTAGCCCCCCGGCTTCAGCAGCCCTTTGCGCCCTCAGCGGTGGATCATCCGCGATCTTTCCCGATATTGGCACCGCGGGCAAAAAGGGCCCATAAATAAAAAAAATATTACAACCCGAGGCGGTACGGTATAAATATGTAATGATTTTTTTAGAGCCTTTAGCGAACTTATGGGGATTATTTGCTTTTGTTGATCTACGAGTTTTATTATTATGGACTATTGCAATGATTTGTAAGTTTTTTCACAATTTGTAAAGAATATTATCGAAGGGAATTTTTCCTCGCATGTTATATATCTAGTATCAAATGTTTTACTTTATAGTAGATACCTATTGTAGATTTCAGTAGAATCAAAAAGATATTTTAAGATTTTGTTTATTTCACAATCTGATTAATTTAATACGATTATAAATATATAATTATTTTTATTTTATTTTTAGGTACCTATTTAACTGAACATTTAAGTTAACTACAGATAACTTTTATCAAACGGTATAGACTACTTATAAATTATATGATTATACGTAATTATGTCTGATATACTTAATCAAAATTTAATAGGTACTAAAATTTACTTTCCAAGTTTGTTTAGATTGGTGTTATTTTTCAAGTCACAGGAGCTTTTCTCGGTCGCTAAGATGTTTTAAAAACCTTAAATGTCAAGTGCGTATTAGTTGTAATTTATTTAAAATATATTTTAACCGATAGATAATTTTCTTCAAAAAACCATAATTTTTGAACTCAAAATGATTTTAACTCTATGGTTCGGGAACTGAAAAAAAAATACGAAAAATTGGCATACTTATATGCCATCTCCAGGAGCCAAGTTATTCGTAAAATACAAACGCCAAAGGTGCAATGAATTAACAATAATTTTCAATTTCAAGCATTATCTATTCGTAACAAATCCTTAATTAATAACGATTAAACTGAGTAAACAGTCCAAGATGGCGGCGGAGGGCCACGTGCCCGCCCAATGCGTTTTTAATTGCAATCATTCCGTGTTTTATGTTGTTTGCACACTTTCCTGTGTTTGCACGAGCTAGGCCTTTATTTATGGCCGGTGGGAACGTTCCGAGAATTAATTCGCTCGTCTATTACTGCAATGGAATTAACTAGTATTTTCAACTTGGCATTTTACGTGGCTGTAATATAATAAAGTATAAATAGGTGACAGGAAGATGAGAACAAACGGTTTAAATAAGGTATTGGTGCCCGATTGGATTCTGAACACTGTATTATATTAAACCTATATACATGGTAAAATATCCGACATATTAGCACATTTGGGGATGATACTTTTTTTAACCGCCTTCAAAAGGGGAGGTTCATACGAATGTATATTTTTATAGATGTTCAGGCATAACTTTTTTGTTCATGAACCTATTTAGATGATTAGTTTTTCGTTGGAAAGGGATACCTTATGGTGGCCATCGGTACTGGACCTTCGACTTCGAAGATACACCAGGGAACATCTCAAAACCATTGAAGTTTGTTTTCTTTTTTGTTATATAGAGTCTTGTATTATGCAGACTCTTAGTTCGCGCACTTTTACAATTAATAATTTCTTAATATTTAAGATATTAAATACAACTTCTTAACACTGAGTTCATGCCGGGTGTTTTGAATGTGTTGGTCCGCTACTTCATTCGTGGAGCGCTGCAGTGTTTTGTCTTTCTTTTAAATGTAAGGATATTATATACACGACCAAGTCACTGTTTTTAATTCTTAATAGCCAAATAAATGCTTTTTTTATACAACAAAGGTGCCATGCAAGCATGCCATAGGTATTACGAGCGTAACCGGCCTAGAACCCAATCTTTTACCCCAAAGAGCTCTGGAAAGCCTACTCACCGCAGGAACATAACTATAGGTTATTGGGCTGCAATCTTCTGTAGGGTGGAGGTATTCCACCAGATGGACTGGCCCACGCAGAGAGAAATCTTCAAAGAAATTTCTTTGTGCCCAACCTTTCTTAAAACTAACTAACTTAAGCTAGAGCAGTCGCCGATGTTTGCTTGAAAAAATTTGGCAATCGCGTTGTCCAAGCCTTCGGTGTAATATACACAGGTGGACGTGTATCGTGGTTTTCCCACAGCATCGTGAGAGATACTATCGTAGCCTTCTGGGCTTGGTAACCATGCAGAATAATAACCGACTAAAATGTCAATTCCTGGGTTTTGTGAATTGTTATGGCCCGCGATCACCTTTTTCATCACCTGTTTCAAGTCAGCCACTATCACGATAAATCTTAATCAATGAAATACCTTTCCTACTATTCTAACTAAGAGCGGTAGAGCTTCTCTAAGGTGTTCTCCCGAAAATAACTGTGCTCACTCTGCTAAGTCTCAATCTTAACAGTGGTTCTGATGAGTTGTGTGGTTAACAACACAGACACTGTAAAAACAAGACGTGTTTTAACTCAATCGGCAAAAGTACCTGTCATTGACTGGGCTATTTTTTATACCATGATGGTGGCAAACAAGCATGCAGTATGCCATGCAGTATGCAGTATGTATGGTAAGCGGTTACCGCAGCCCATGGATGCTTGCAACACCAGAAGCATCACATACGCGTTTCCAACTCTTTAAAACCCTACTCACCCCCTTGAATTTTTGTCCTTTTTAAGGTTAGTTATAGGCTTTTATTTCTTTGTTCCTATGAAAGTTAGTATTGACATGTAACCTAGATTACTTGTTGAAAAACCCTTTCTCTGTCAATGAAAGTCCCGTCAAAAGCGTTTTAGCCCTTTCGCATATTCACCCAGTCAAATAAACAGACAGAGAGACAGTAGCCAACTTGACGAAGGAGTGAAAATTCATTTAAATATGTATTGTAATAATAAAAAAACCTCAGTGCCGATTACCTAATCTTAAATTAATGATAGTTGTCACAGTAATTTATCGTCTACATTGCTTGGTCATATTATACAACTTTAAATTTTTAACACAATTATAACAAAATATAAGTCAGTAAAATTTATTGTCAACTAATTATTAATATTATCGATTAATCCTTTTTTCTTTTTATACCAATATCGTTGAGCTTGCCATTAATTCATCATCACGCATAATTACTACTATTAAATGCAAAAACACACGTATTGTAGATACGTAGGTATATCATTGTATTACTTACACGAAGTAGGTATGTTCATAGTTAATCTACTTAGCAGTTAGCACGAAGCGTAGTTGGCGAGAACACGAACGTGTTTGCAGATCGGCGCGGAGCCGTTTTACATAAATTGTAGATTCGGCGTACTTAAAGCTCCCAGTCGCCATGCTCCGATAATGAAATCATGCAATGGCGCAGATGTTTAGAACTTACAAAAGGTAATAAATCTGTATATTCAAGAGATTCGAATTATTTTGTTTCGTAAGAAATTATATGGGCTAACTTGTACATTATAGCTATAAGTAATTTTCTTTCGGTTCGCAATTTACACGCCATTGTTGAAGATTGAAAAAGATTTTTTATAAATTATTATTAAGACAAATGAAACACGTAGCACGGTAAAGTGACGATCCTGTACCTAACGATGAGCACGCTGTAATCCAACAACATCGGCGACTACCACGGTATCTTAAATGTCTCTTCACGTTATATTTGAGGGACCACATGGTGTACACCATAGGTCCACAGCTTCACAGTAGGTACGGCAAAGATAGACTAACAAATTTCTTTGTTCTTCTCGAGATGGAGGTTACCGTAACGCTGTTGCTCTGGAGTCCAATGCATTTAGCATAGCTTCGTACTTTTTAGGTACTAATCTTCAAACGTTGCTCAAACAAGATGATGGTTCCGTTGTCAGCACGGTCTAGACTTTTTTTGCAACTCAAATTGCATGTTTTCTGCCATTACTTAGGTATTCATAATAACCAAACTATATTGCCCAAAATGCTAGCAACATTTTAATATAGAGTCAAATTATAAAAACCTTCTCTACATTTCTGATCAAGATCCCGCCTAAAATTCCATTTACATATAATATACCTATGATTGATTTTAATACAAAAAGAATTGTTACAAACGTTCAGGATACTTTATATTTATATACGTATATAATATATACTTGACATACAGAAGTTCCTCTTTCGCCAAAGCTATTCACTTCTAAAATCTAATCTTGAGTTTACTTACCTACCTATTCAATTATTCTGTTAAGCGAAGCATCAAACGCCCGTAGACGTGCATAAGACCTACTCTATAAAACGGGACGCAACCTAAGTAAATAACGAAACTTGAACGCATCTGCTTCTGTACTTTAATACCAGGGCCCCTTTGTAAACTACTGCCATCGAATATAAAGTCTATTGTTGATCATAGTTCAGTAAAAGTGTGTAGGTACCTATAGACTTACATATTTTAACATTTATTTGTTCTTTTTCTATTATCATAACATTATATTTATAGGTTAGTTATAAATAGTACTAAACTATTGTTTCTAGATGTCTGTAACTTAAAAACTGTAGCTGTATCTGTAAAAGCACCTTTAACCAACAATAGTAGTATTTTAAGGGTCAAAAGGAACCCATATATGATCACTTCGTTGTCCGTCTTTCTGTCTGTTGGTCAAGACCCTTTTTCTCAGTAGTGCGTGGAGGTATTAAGTTGAAATTAATATCAAATACTCAGGTTTGCAATTCCTGGGAGATGTGAAAAATTAAATCTTCTAAGTCAACTCTTTCAAAAGATACGGCCGTTTATGCCACATATTTTAACACACGCAAAGAGGATAAAAACCTATAGGATACTTCTAGCTAACCTAGAATCATGAAATTTAACGAAAAGCAATGTCTTATAGAACAACTAAAGGAAAAAATCCGAAAACCATAAATTTCTAATTACATCCCAAAAAAATACAAACTTATTTGCAGTTGATAAACTGACTATGGCATATATCGATGTATGGGGCGAGAACAGTTTTCCAACGACAAAGTTTGTCCTTCAGTATAGTTCATATTTTCGTTAGAATTGTTAGGTGCTTTCTTTAGTAATGTTAACTAATTATATTGGTGAACGTGGCTGTACAATTACGGAACCCACGATGCGCGAGTCCAACCTGCACTTTGCCGGTTTTGTTTATTTAATAACCATATTTTTTATTTTCCACACAGATTTTCTCTTCCTTTACTATGTTTAGTACCTGAATAGAAGATAATACAGAGCTGTGAAGTTATATTGTTGTTTTATATATAAATACTTTAATAATTTAGAATCTTACCTAATCCCATTTGTATCGCAATAATTTCAATACTTATTTAACTATAAAACCTATGTGTTTTCGATTTATCAATCTTGCTATGAATTAAAGGTTACAAGTAGGTACTTTTTTATCTTTGATAATGGCCTTTGTGACTTTGCTACTATGACGCCCCGTAAAAACCTCATAAACATTATAATTTTTTTTACTAAATTTGAAACACAATTATTAATTCTTATGAGCTAATTTTGCGATTCTATATAATATTTTTGCACTCTGAGACAAAGGGTTTGACAGCATCGAATTACAAAAACCTACCTCCATGAATGGTGTCATTTTAAGTAAATTCCTACAATTTTCATACTTAACACATTCCGTCAAAATGTGATGTACATTCTTCAACCACACCACATATCGTGCAATTAGGTGAAGCTACTTTTAATTATTAAATGTAAAAACTTATTTAATGGAATATGTCCTGAGCGAAGTCGGAGAGCTACTACTAAGTCAGATCTAGTCAACATTATTTGATCGATGGTTGTATAGTCTTATATCAGATCCCTTTTTCTTGCGATCTCATATCAAAGTACACCTTCCACATATCTTTACAACAACTTTTTAGACAAGTACTTATCTACCCTCTATGAATAGAAGTAATCTGTATAGGAATACCTTCATATGCAGCTTGGTTAGCGAATAACTCAGCTTGTTCATTACCATCTAATTCAATATGAGACGTAATCCATTGAAATGTTATTGTTTTACCTCTTTACTGGAATCTAAAGGTACCTTTAATCATTCATAATTTCACTCTAGTTAATTTAATTTTGTCTTCAATCAGTTTTTGGCGCGATGTGGCGCTTTTATGTTGTGGATTTATTTAAATTCATTAACTTAGGTTCTTCGACCCTATATTATGTAAAATTGGTACCATGTTGTGTGACATAGTTTGCTTATTATACATATAGGAAGAGTACTACAAATATATAATGGAAATTTGCATTTTGAGTTGCCACAAAACTTCCTAGACAGTTTCTAACAAGCGAGCCACCATCTCGTGAGATGGGATCTAAAAAGATTAGAATATACTACGTAGGCTTAAAAACATTGACATTGGCAAAGGCTTCTGCGGTGCCAAAACAAGAAGGAGAAGAAGAAATTAAAGATATCATTCAGAATTTTTAATAATGCATCGACATGCGAGCCTTATTTAAAGAGACCTATTCAACACATACAAAGCGTAATATATAACTGCTCGCATAACAAAACGATCAAGCTAGTAATGTTATGAAACTCGATACTGTATTCTCCCTTCCCCTATCTTATGACGTTGGGCCAATCCAAAGATTATCTTTCTCACGTCAAACGCCGTTTGAACCCTATACCGGAAAAGTGAAACAAGATGGCTGCTAGCCCCTCATTTATGATATTACTTTCAGTAATACACTTAGTTATATTGATGCACTTCGTTAACTTAGGTGTATACTTGTAAAGTATATAAGGTCTATGTAGATACTTATATCTATTATAACCCCTGACACGTAGGGTCAAATAGTAATCTAGGCAATTAACGCCCACCTAAAAGTCATATTATGATTAATTAACAATCCAAAATAATTTACTTAATTTGCTTCTTAAAAACATAATTATAAAAGAAGCAGATAGGTAGGTACCTGCCTACATATTATTTAATACAAAAATTGGTTACTTACCTAAACGTAATTTATTATCAAAATTTTTTTTTAAATGTGTACGGATTTTTTTTCATTTGTTTAACAAAAAAAGTTATATAAAATTTGATTGTAATGTCCCGAAAAACCAGAACTGGTTTATGCTGAAACAATGATTCAACTCGTTCTAGTTGCATCGTACACACAAATAATCTTCTATACATTTTATGTATGTAAAATAATTTTTCAATACCTAATCTTGTAATTTGTAGGTATTTAGATAAATTTATAGACACCGACTAAAAGCAAGCTAAAGATTCTAGCTTGCGCGCTTGCAAACCGGTTTAAAGATTATGGAATCGAAGTGTTTATCTATACAGGGTCTTGTAATTGAGAAATTGGCTCTCAAGTGCAAGTACCGGAACACACCTATAGATGCTTGGCGACAGATTTGCAACTTGAGGGCGGTAGAAAGCAAGGTGATCATTAGAAATAGCCCTACCACTGTACTATTTCAATTCATCACGATGTTTTCTTTCACCGAAAGCACAGGCTCATTGCAGGGATTCGAACTCACGACGAGGTGTTCATAGGTACTTACACGTTACCACTGAGCTATCATTGCTTTAAATTGCTCACTTTGCTCGCATCGCCAGACTAAATATTAAATATATTAATTCATTGCTGTAAATATTACTAGATATAGTCATGTATCAGATAGATAAGTACATAATTATAATACAACGACCACCTTGCAGTCAAATACATATTTGCATGGCCTTAAAGAATAACTACTCGTTTCGCGAGTACCATATCGGTTAAAGTGTGTTTATGTTAATGATATTTGAGAGAGGCCATAAGAGTCACTTTAATCTACTTTTATTAAGAAGACAAACTGTAAAAGAAGTGCAAGATGGTTCGTGTATTCGTCGAAAATAACTACTAGTAGTGGCATCTATCGCGCAACACTGTAAATAAATGTATGTAATTTACTTAAAATACAATAATATTTATCAAACAAAAATATTATGCCATGGCAACATTCGTAAACTGTTGACACAA
Organism: Saturnia japonica; assembly: GCA_033032175.1. Lineage (NCBI taxonomy): Eukaryota > Metazoa > Arthropoda > Insecta > Lepidoptera > Saturniidae > Saturnia > Saturnia japonica. The sequence continues at coordinate 10,403,054 of CM065325.1, forward strand.
ACGGAACGATATATACTTATATTGATATATTAATATGTTTATAAAGAGTTTAAAATTTGTTGAACTTGTCATTAAATCGACAAAAACGTTGTCCGAAATAACGACTCGAAAAAAAGTTGCGTACACATTCACGCCGGCTCTTGTCCACAATTCTATTTGCGGAAGCAATTTCGCGAAATGCCACAATTTATTTAAAAATTACGCCCTTGTTTGTGTGGGTAAATATTGACGTGTTTGGTTTATGATAATGGCAACACTGAGGTAGACTCGGCTCGCGGGCTAGCGACAAAATTATTTACCTGTACACATATTATTATTTAATATTTACAGTCGCAATGTAAAGTTTACAATATAATATTTGTTAAGTATGCTCCTCTTTTGAAAGTTAGTGTTTACTCCTTACATGTGGTTTTAATCATAGGTAAATTTGATGACTAAACACTCGTAAATAGGTTTGGTCGGTGAGCAGGTGGTTCTATTCCAATAGAGTACTTTGCATAGCAACATAAATACTTACATTATAAATCTCAAACAAATAACTTAAGACTTTTAATAGTTACATATAAAAATATCTTGTGAATTAGATAACAATGATGGCATAAACTTATTTATTTTATTATAAGGAAACCTATGTATAACTAAAATTAATAATGGTAGCTTTACCGCATAGTGCCTTCTAAATAGGGTTGCCTACCGTACTATTATTCCTATATATGTAGTATTGTTCTATTTTTTAGTCTGCATACCTACCATAAACTGCACAAGAAATAATATATAGTATGCAATGATACTATATTTTAGTTGGATGTAACCATAGACTTATTCTAACATAACATACCATGATACCTGTATTCTCCCAAGGGTTAGGCCGAGGTGTGGGTATTAATGAACACTTCATGTAATGCAACTTTTATTATAAACAAAAAAAAGTTAAAAGGCGCAAATTAATATATATTTTTTCTAAAAATAAATAAGTGTGAAATATAGCTTTACCTTTTTTAGTCTTTACATAAATACCATAATCAACCGAAAAAATGTTGACAACCCTAGTTCTAAGTAATATTGGTAAAATGTATTTTTACCCGTTTAACCAGTCACAGTTAAGCTCAACATCATAAACAGGGACAAATTAAAAGAAGTTTGTTAATAAATGACTATCATATCAACTTATAATCAGAATCGAATCATGTAAAACAAAGCAATTTTCTTTGTATAATTTATGCAAGCTTAACAATTTAAGATAATGTACCTACCTTCCTACTTCGCTAAGCTAAGATATTATGTACCTACAAGTCGATAATCATAACTAATTTAGAAGTGTTGTTTATTTTATACTTAGTAGCGAAACTGTAGTTACTGCCAAAGAAACTGTTCGATCGAACCAAGTCAAACTGCAAACAATATCATCTCTATACCTATTTGTACTGAAACAACAAATTTGTAGCCATCTTTAAATGCAAGCCTAACACGCGGACACACACTCAAAATGTGTACAGAGACAATATGTAGGAGTCTACTACGATCTTAAGCAACGACAAAATGAATCTCCGCTCGCGACTGATACGGCCCAGTTCAAACAGAGTCAGCGCCATTTTGTTTTGACAAGCGGCTATCGTATACTCGGAATGTTCCACGTTAAAGGCAACCATGACACGATACGCTTAGATCTAATTTGGAACAAAAGTCCAATGGTGTAGAAACATCGGAAATTAAGGGAGGCCCAGACACGATTCTGTTTGCCCTCTGACGTGGTCCCAGGACAAAGTTACAAATATTTGACGTGTCAATTTTGTGAATGTTGACTGAGAATTGCGGTTAATATTCTCGACCCTGGTCGACGTGGTTGCGTGTTCACTCACCCTTTAATTAAATGACTGAAATAGTCCAATTGTTAATTTATTAAGTTGAACTTCGGGTTGGATATTAAGTATTCAATTAAATGACAGCTTAAACATTGCAAAAGGAGGTGGTGCTCGGCCATCTATAAACGAATCTTCTTTATTGTTTAAACGTCATTAGATAACTTCAGATTGATTGATATATTGCTCACATGTTTAAAAAGATTTTCATCGAAATCGTTAATAACTGGTCAATTAGTAGAGTAACTAAATGAAAAATACCTATAAAAAGAACACTACCTACTGTTCTTTAAAATTTTACAATAGAATTTCTCGAAAAATCTGTTTATAACACGTGTTTATTTTAAAACTACCGAACCTATGTACTAAGAGAGGTAAAGCACCTCTGTGCTTTCTTCTTCTGAAATCTCTATGGAAATTTCTTTATACTTGGGGCAGCCTGACCTCCATCCTACACAACATTGCAGCCAAGTAATCTTGTATTGTGTTTCTGCGGTAAATATGGTTTCGAAAGTACCATGAGAAAGGGGTGATCAAGAAAAACAGTAACTGCTTAATACCAAGCAGGCTGTAAGCTTGTTTGCCACCTTAGTTATATTAAAAAAAATCGTATAAGTTCCTAATATCCTACTCGTACCTAGGTCGAGGATATATTTAAAAGGAATATTCCTCGATAACAAGAAATAAATGGTAAGAGAGTTTAATCGATATGGTAACGTTGCGAGATGAAACAATAGCAAACAATACAGCATCGATTGTAAAGACAAAACATTGTTATAACTTGTTAGGCGCATATTGCTCGTTACCGCGCGGCTATTTATTTTCGAGTGGCAACATCGAAGAGTCTATAAACAAAAAAACACTCCGGCGACTGTTTTCAATGACAACAATGCGCCGCTCGTAGTCATACTCAGCGCGGAGTGTTAAGAGTGACGGTTTGAGTAGCACTCACTTTTCGCGACATAGGTACCCAAGTAGGGGTTCTCGTTCAGTATTTTCATTGTATGCTTTTAATTTTGAGTGCGCGAACTAGCTCGCTCTCCAGGGACGTATGTTTGCAAGGGTAATATTTGCTTCCGCTGTATAATTCAACCGGCCGCCATATTTGCCAAAGAGCAATCATTTTAATATCGTCAGTCATCACATTAGGGCCGTGTGGGATACTTTGTTAGAAAAGATTAATTTTTGAAACTTAATTATTTTCGGTTTCATTAATTAGGTAGCTATAGGATTGAAGTATGTTTAATTACTCGAACCACATACATATATTCATCACACCTATTTCCCAACGGAGTAGGCAGAGACCACGTCCTTCCACCAGATACGATCCTGGCATACATCATTCGCTTCTTCAACATTCATTAATCTTTTCATGCATGCTCGTCTTTTTCACCTTTCTTCAGAACGTCCCCGATGTGATCAATGAACGTTCGTTTAGGCCTTTCTCTTCCAACGTTTCCTTTCACACTCGCATGATAAATTTCTTTAGTCATTCTTCTTCCATTCATCCTTTCAACATGCCCAAACCATCTAATCATCTCTCTCTCTAATCCGTGTGACTATATCTTCTTTCACACCACAAAGTTCTCTTATCACACTATTTCTTATCCTGTCACTCAATTTCACCCCTAACAAACTTCTTAGCGCTCTCATTTCTACTGCATTTATTTTACTTTACTCGAACTATATTAAATTATAAATAAGCAATGCCCCACGTTTTCATCCGTATTAAAGTTTTTCAAACACGTGTAGCCTATGATGGTTCTCAATACCCGTATTTGCCAGATTGCTTGACGTCCATGGTTACTGCTCCGCTGCTTAGGGTCGTAGCTTGAAGCTACATAGCTTATAATTTTCCTCCAGCGGTCTTCTTCTTACGATATCGGCTCCTTCAAGCGTAACGTGAAGAGATGTTTATGCAAGCCTGCATGACCGAGGCGTTCGCCGATGGATTTCGATCTCTCGGTCCGTTGTTTGGCTTGTACTTTGCTTATTATCAGGGATAGTACCGTCAATTTGCCGACCTACTTTAAAAACGATCTCCTACTCAGCTTTATAATATTAGTACAGATAATACAGATGAATATTTATTTATTTGCCCCCTAAGCCTATGTGTTCCTGAGCCATTTATCCGATTGCGATAAAACTTCAGTGAGTTGTTCGCATACTCGCGAAAGGTTCTGTTTTCAAAAGGTGGCGCGCAAGTCGTTTTATTTCAATGAAAACGGGAACGAATTGACGGGCAAAAGCTAGTAAAGTTCTCCTTTAAGCTGTCCTTTTTCGCAGTCGGGTAAAAACAAAATCTTTATACCTATAAAATATTTGTACATTGAGTACTTATAACCAAAATTCACCAAAACAAACTAAAACAAAAATTTTAGGTAAATTTCTTAGAACAATCCATTTCATAATTAATTTTTTTGAACAAATATTGAAATCTTGTTTATACCTATCGAAATATTCCATTGAATTACATACAAAAATCACAATATTTTTTAGGGTATTGAAAAGAAAACGCAATATAGGCATTCTGTTACCAATCTCAAATAAAAGTAGTACCTTTTCCATATTTTTCAAAAGACGTCCATTTCCAAAAATCATTTAAATACCTACTTATCTATTAGTTTGAAATTCCAAACTTTTTGCAAGATGTAGGCCTAGGCGATTTCTATTGACTTTTTAATATATTTTTTTTAGCATTTCCATTTTTTATACAACTAAGATGGCAAACAAGCATATGGCTCGCCTGGTGTTAAGTGGCTACCGCAGCCTATAGACACTTGTAATATACCATAGATATTATTAGGTCCTTACACATAAAATTAGCGTTTTATACGGTAAAAATAAAATGAAAAAAATATTATGAAATTATACATTTAATCAATCTAAAAAGCATTTACCATTATTATCTATGCACTTTCGCCATTTTAAAGGTAGTTCATTGATTCCATTGCAAGAATCAATAAAATCTTTGAAGGCAGTTTGGACAGGCTCATCGGAATTGAATTTATTTTCCTTGCAAGAAATTTTCCAAATTCCGAAAAAAGTGGTAATCTGTTGGAGCAATGTCCGGGGAATATGGTGGGTTTCGGAGACATTCCAACCGCAGTTACTTTAATTTAGCGACCGTCGGTCGTAAAGTATGGGGTCTAGCGTTGTTCTAAAGCAGTAGTGGGCTTGAGATATTGATCAGACTCGGTTGTTTAACGGCTAGCTTTTCCACCATGCTTTGTAATTGTTGACAATACAAATTTGCCGATATCGTCTGGACAGATCTTACGAAGCTGTAGTTTATGACACCAGCAGTAGTCCACCAAACACTTACCAGTATCTTTTTCTGAGACGACTTTCGCTTGGGAAAGGATTTGACGGGTTCTCCTGGGTTCAACCACTGTGATGAGCGTTTCCGATTGTCGTAAAAGATCCATTTTTAGTCACAATTAACAATACGATTCAAAATTCCCTCGTTATTGTGACGGTTGAGTAATGTAATACAGAACTTAATAGGTGTTTATTGGCGTGCCTCAGTCAATTCATGCCGTAACCATTTGTAGAGCTTTTTAAGTTTTCCAATTTGTTTCATGTGAATTAAAATTGTTTTATCACTCACACCGAAGCCTGCCGCTAACTCTGACGTGGTTTGCGATGGATCCGCTTCTTCGATCACCTTTAATTCTTCATTATCAACTAGGGTCTCCGGCCGTCCACGGGGTTTGTTTCGTAGGTAAAAATTTCCAGAACGAAACCAAAAACGTACCGTGTTTTCTTTTACAGTAGCTTTCCCATACACATAATTAATCCTTCGAGCTGATTCTGCAACGCTGTTTCCACAATGGAACTTATATTCGTAAATAAGGAGATATTTTAAATTTTCTATTTTGTGAAAAGAACGATGTCAAATAAAAATAAAATGGTGCGAAAACAAATGAATCACTAAATTCGAAACACAAATACACAAGCCTAAATTTGGAATAAATTTGAATTTGGAATTTCTAACCAGACGCCGATATTTGAGATCAAAATGACCAATTCAACAAAACGCCAATTTCATATGTAAGGACCTAATACTAGCACGTTGCCAACCTTGAACCCCTTAATCCTTATCCTAAGGAGCTCTGGAAACCCTACTCGCCGCACTAACACAAAACAAGGTTATTTGACTGCGTTCTTTTGTAGGGTGGGAGGTGTTCCATTAGTCACACTGCTTCAAGTAAAGATAAATCTCTAAAGAAAATCTGTGCCGGGCTCTCTTTACTAAAGTGATATCTACTTGTTAACGGTCAGAATGAATTAACCGCCTCGTTAGCCTAGTGATCGTAAGCGTGACTGCTATGATCGAGGTCCTGGGTTCGTTTCCCAGGACGAGCAAAGTGTTATTGGGTTTTTCTTGGAAATTCTCAGTAGCAGCTCGAGTTTGCCTTTGTGCTCGATTAATGGCAATAGGCTCGCCCTCTACTACATGGGACCTAAAAAAACTTACACGGCGAACTGTGAGTGTACATTAGTACACCTCTGCCTAACACTTCAGGGATACAGGCGTATTGATATATTTATGTATGTTTTAAAAACGGAAACTATTTGCTCACATACATAATATACCCTGATGATAATGATAGAACGCTATTCCAGAAATAAATGAAGCAATGATAGCTCGATGATAGCTTGTAGGTACGAACAACGCGTCATCGGTCAAGGAAACATCGTAATGAAACATTAACATAGTGGTAGAGTATTTTCTAATCCTCTCCTGGTCAGCTACCACCCTCAAATTTTTCAACATGTAGGTGTGTTCTGGCAGCTGCACTTGAGAGACAATTTCTCCAATAGGTTTAACGTGACATCATCTTGGGCCACATCGTCAATTACCACCAGTTGAGATTGTGGCCACAACGCTAAACCTATAAGAAATTAAAAATAAAGATAATAAAATTGGATTAACAAATGCACGCCATTTAACAAAAAAATATTTGTTTTAGTCAGTCAAGATCACAAACTACGGACTTCGGATTCACATTACTTTAATCTAATAATTTCGACACTAATGTCTTTTAGTATAAGATTATATTGATACCACCACAGAGTACTTAAAGGATACCACTGAAAGAATTCGAACAAACAGATGATACACGTAACTTAAAATTTGTAAATAGTAGTGCCATCTAGTTTTAATGGCTTCATTTTACGATACTAACGACATCTAATTGGTCGTACATGAACACACTACTGTTATACGCACAAATTTGTCAATAGAAACGCCATCTAGTTTAAATTGTCTACCGTTGAACGAACTTAACGACATCCAGTTGTCATAGTGCAAGCGAATTATGCCTTACGAACTGAATTTGCATAAAACGCTTGAATCATACCTTTGATACCTTAGATCAGAGATTCCCAAACTGGGTTCCGCGGAACTTAGGGGTTCCGTGGAATAATCATCATTTAATTCCAAACTAAGCAAAGCATATTATGGTAACTAAACAGTTGATATAGATACATACATAGATATTTAACACCCAGACACACACAACTGACATTTATGCTCATCACACAAAGTCAGTCATGGGCGGGGATCGAACCCGCGACCTCTCGGCTCAATAGTAGCGTTTACTACCACTGCGCCAATTATTTATTATAAGCTATTATATATTACCACGGTTACATACAATTGTCGGACATATTACCGACTACAAAACAATTAATTATAAAATAGTAAAACAGTTTCATTCTTAACGTTAAAAGTTTAAATTAAGAGTAATGTTTCAATTATATTACACATCTCTTTAAAAAAAAGTTTTTATATAAATTTCAGTGTTTATTTGTAATCATTTGATATGGGGTTCCATATAATAAAAGGTATTCGGTTGGTGTTCCGTTATCTTTAAAGTTTAGGAACCCCTGCCTTAGAACACCATAGTGCTCTCTTCAGGGTCGCCTTATGCATATTCAGCGCCGGGGTGCGAAAGTTATCATGCGCCCCCCACCTGCTCTTTTTATCTACATCAACTAAATTTTTCGAACTATTGAGTTTCCGATCACTAAATACACATACGCATGTTTCCCTTCTTCCTCACAGGAGGAGGGGAACATGCATATGAGTATATGTTATGTAGCTCGAATTCGTAGGAATAGGGAATTAGCCAGATCGCGATCTATTCGCATGCGTGACGACCGCCCGAGCCGAGGGTTCGTGCGAGTCGTCCAAAACTTTCGCGGCCGAGTGCCCTAAGCGCTCGCCCCCAAGTTCGGTGAAGCTGTAAAAGCCGCGGCGGCTCTGTTTTTGGATAGGGCCCTAAGGGTAACAGTGTAGTCAGTTCGAAAAAAAAAAAATAACAATTGAGTTGGAATATTTTTATATTTACAATGTCATTTTATCATTAAGTTTTGATTCTGTATACCTACTTATAATAGTCAAGTATCTTGAGTCTTGGATACATGGTTAACTGTAAATAGCTTTTATTAGTTTAAATTTTTATTATTTCCGGTTTTTAAGTATAGGTATGTAAATGTTAAGTCCTTACATATGAAATTAGCGTTTTATATGGAAAAAAGTATAAAAGAAAAAAAAAAAAAAATTATACATATTATAATCAATCGAAGTATGTACCATTATTATCTAGGCACTTTCGCCATTTTATAGGTAGTTCATTGATTCCATCGCTAAAAAAATTGTGAGAGCGATAATCAATAAAATTTATGAAGGCGGTTTGGATAGCCTCATCGGAATTCAATTTTTTTTCCTTGCAAGAAATTGTCCAAATTCCGAAGAAAGTTGTAATCTGTTGAATCAAGGTCAGGGTAGTATGGTGGGTTGTCGGAGACATTCCAACCGCAGTTCCTCTAATTTAGCGAATGTCAGTATGGGGTCTAGCGTAGTCCTGAAGCAGCAGTGGGCTAGAGAGATTGACCAGTCTCGGTTGTTTAGTCTAGCTTTTCCATTATGGTTTGCAATTGTTGTTGTCGTTATTGTCTGGCCAGATCTTAGAAACCTGTAGTGTATGACACCAGCATTGCTCCACCGAAACTCACCAGTACCTTTTTCTGATTCAACTTTCGCTTGGGACAGGATTTGGCCAGTTTTCCTGGGTTCAACCACTGAGATGAGCGTTTCCGATTGTTGTAAAGGATCCATTTTTCGTCACAATTAACAATACGATTCAAAATTTCCTCGTTATTGTGACGGTTGAGTTATGTAATGTAGAACTCAATACACCCAGTGAACACGTTACCTTACCTTGATCATCACACACAAGGCATACAGTCACAGTGTTATGATATGTATACACATGATATAAAACTGCTATGATTGGTAATGTTTAAGTTATGTTATACTGATATAAAAATACGATTTTAATGTGATGTAATGTCGTATTTTGTATATTACGTTCATCTGATGTAATATGAATAGTATATTGTTACGTAATATCCGAGATCACATTTTTCCGTACAACTGATATAACAATAAAATCCTACAATCACATAAATGATAAGTCACATTTTTACATACAAAAGACATAGTAATAAGACATAAAATCAAATTTTTATATAAAAAATAAGTAAATTTATTACGTAATTTCTGATGAACAATGAATCTTATAGTTAAATAACTGGGAAGTCAGTTTTTAATGTACGGTTGATATATCAATAAAATCAAGTATTTTCATGGTTCCTTTTTTATATTGATATACGAAGGCACTACCACGATTTTGTTCTAAGTATCGTTTTGTTTTATACATTGAATATAAGGGTTTGTTTTTATGAACCAATTATTAGCTCATATAAGTAACGCGGGTAACACGAACACATCAGTTCGTTCAACTGTCGAAGTACTTACAATGTTGACTGGAAGTACTTTCATACTAGAATGACCATTGAGTCATTCTAATAAGCAAGTGCGAATCTTATTCAAAGTTACTTCAGCAATAACTTAAAAATTTAGTAGATATAAAAGATAATAATATTCACGTTATCGAACCTTTACCGCCAATATTTTTATCAAAAGGAGATCTGGTTTGTAATTTCCCACATCATGAATATATTAAATGGATTTGAAAAGTATGTCACAGATATATCAAAGTTGTTGCACCAGCATATTACATGAAAATAGCGAAATAATAAGTCATTTCTAACTTATTACAAAGTAATTTTTGTTAAATAACGCGTGATATTACTCGATGTCATTCAGATATCACAAGTAAATGTGCTCACTGGGAATTTATTTTCATTTAAAATAGCCAAAAGCGTATCGATGTTACTTCGAGTGCCTAATTAAAGATATACTTTTTATTTAATTTTAATAGTAATAGAGCTGAATTGACTTGCGCATTGTAAGCGCGAGCGGTATGATACGCGTCGAAAGCAACATTCTGTGTCTTCACTAAAACGATACCTATGATTATTGAATAATGTTATTGGTACTACCTATATTTTTAATTAAATAACTAACTCGACTCTGCTTGCGTGAGCTATAGTGTTAGTCATGGTCGTTGTGGTACTAGGCTGGTAGATATACCTATCAAAACTTACGGCGGTCGGCTTGCGTTACCCCTAGGACTCTGAACACGGGTGCTTTGCACCCCTTGCACCCGAGTAAAGGCGACCCTACTCTCTTACGAGACCATAGATGTAGTATTAAATCTATGATTGATACATGAATAGTTTAAAATATCTCTTGTTCAATGAGAGACTTTATTGTTAGAAACATAATCCAATTTTATGAAATAAAACGCAATCACTAACTAAAGTACACATCGTAGAAATCAGTGCTAAATAAAGATGCATGTAAACCGGTTAGAAGAAAACTAAAAAAAGTCGGTTTTTATAAAACCGTATTAAAGTGAAATATACACTTTGAAATAAATTTGAATTTGGAATTTCTAATCAAACGCCAGATATTTGAGATCAAAGTGGCCAGTTCAACAAAACACCTTTCTTAAGAACCCAATAGAATAGAACTAATCCAACCCAGCCTATTAGTCAGTAAAAGAAGAAGATTTTGAAGCCATAAGTATTTGAAATTTGAAATACTAACCACAAAATACCTGAGTCAGGTGTTTGAAATACTAATTACAAATTACATTTTTAAGAAGTAATTCAAATACTGCCAAATTTGGGTATGGTAATGGTATAATAATTCTTCGTCTACCACCATATCATCCTAAACCTTATAGAAAATATTTGGGGAATTGAAAAGCCTTGAACAGAACGAAAAGTTCTTTATTTGGTATATCTAGTGGTAGTAATACGGAATTATATATTCAATAAACATGCATTTACCTAGTTGAACTGTTGATTTATTTTAACTTTGAACAAATAAGACGAAAATTTTTTCTACATAATAAGTAAAATAATTAATAGAATCCTCTTGTGTACTTGACTGGTACCCCTTGATACGCACATCTAGTCATTGAATCTATACACACTTCACGCATACATAAACCACGTGCACAAATGAATTAAACTGTCTATACTATCGGTATCCTTTAGATATTCTAACTTGAACCTTTTAGAAATTCGAATAAAATAAAACAATATCCGAATAAAATATCTATATAATAATGAGATACAACATTTTTAAATTGTTTTCATCAACATAAAATCATTATGGTCGCTCTGTAACTATTAGATTCAACATTCATATTGCTTATAGAATAGTATTCAAACCTATAACTACTAAACACATAAATCAAATTGATATAAGTTTTTGTTCAATAAATATAATAAAACATAAATAAGTGCTAACGTAGATAACTGAATTCATCTATTATCTAAAATAGGCGTTTAGTATTACAACAAATATTGAGTTGGTCATAAAAAAAATATGCATGATTTATTGAGATATTGGCTAAAACCAGCGACGCAGTGATAGTTATATCATAATTGTATTCACGACATACTTACTAAAAGCACACATTATATATGAACTACTATAGTTCTATACTATGTCACAAAATTCTAGCGTTTAAGTAGTAATGTATATCTACATAGTTCTGAAAGCACTACTTGAACTAACTTATTGCTACTATAAAGTAAGAAAAATAGTCATACTAAGAGACGTCTACTTAGTAATTCCATACTTGAACATTATTTATAATACAGTCAAAATCTGTTATAACGACATCGAAGGGACTGCTCATATTCAGTCGTAAAAACCGATAGTCGTAACAACCGGTGATGTTTAATGTGTATCGTGCAAGTACAAACAAATCGATAGGGAATTATTCCATCCGTAAAGTCCGTAGCCTTCGAATAATGTAGGCCACTTTTGTCTTATCCATTCTTCTACAGTATCCTTATCAATACTAGCAGCTTCACCACTCATTTTCCCGCCGACAATACCGTGCCGAGCCCGGAAACGTTGAATCCAACTAGACGAGCAAACAAAATCTTCGCCAAAACGTTGAGGAAAATCGTTAGCTTTTTGTTGAAGAATCAGACTGTTTATTGGCACATTATTAGCCCTTTGATATTGAAACCACTTTAACAAAGCTTCCTCAATATTCGTATGCTTCGTTGTTCTGGCTCGTTTCATGTTCAAAAAATTATTGTCATAAAGCGTTTGAATTTTTTCTCGCTCTTTCCAAATGGTTGAAATTGTCGAGTGTGATACACCATATTCCTTTGCGAAAAGTCTTTGTTTGAAATTCCGCTCTCTAGCTTGGATATAATACGCGATTTTTCTTCAATATTAATTTGTTTTCTTTTTCTTTGCGACATTTTGAAAGTTTCACGAATAACTCCACAAAGTTTTAGTGCGTCTTGTGTATAGATAAGTAACAAACAAACTGAAGAGATATGAACAAGTCCGGTGAAGCTGTAAAAGCCGCAGCGGCTCTGTTTGACGATAGGGCCCCTAAGGCTAACAGTGTAGTCAGTTCTAAATAAAATAAGAGATATGAAGAAGCGGGCTTTGACTCTACTGCATGCACGTGTTTTTTTCTAAGAATTAGAAAAGACCCTATACTAAACTAAATCCTATTGTTTTCTTTCCTGATTTTAATAGCCATTGAAGATAAATGTGGATACCTATTCAAATTGTTTACAATACAGCTTAGCCGGTCGTTCTAACAGATCTAATTCTCCGAAATATTAGTTAAATGTGGTCGTTTTATGAGGCATGTCGTTATTAGCAATGTCGTATAAAGCAATGTTTTTAATAAGGCGGTCATATAGCATTCAGCCGGGACCTTTGTTCTAGGTTATTATAACCGGCATGTTGTTCTAAACGATGTCGCAGTAAACGGTTTTGACTGCTTTTAAGTTAAATACAAAATAAATTATTCTTAATACTCTACTTTGTGAAAAAAAAAAATACAACTAAAATGGCAACATATTATAAAATCCCCAATAATTCTATGAAAAATTATATTTAATTATACATGTATTTGCTTATTACTATTATAACTAATATAAATTATAAATTAAACATAATTCAACTAAACCAAAAAAGTAGGCTTCATGATAATGTTAATTAATATTTTGCATAATAATGTACAAAATATAATCTATAATCAACCTGTGACTCTTTATAGCTTATTTATTAATAACTACTTAGCTCACAATTTTAACACGTTCTTTAGCTTACACAGAAATGATATTGACAAATTATAACTCCGGTATCTAAATTTAGATAATTAGTATTCCCGGTTTACAGTGTAAAGTTCAAAAAATAGGTTCTGATGCAACTTTACTAAGTATGTATACACACCTTCATGCGTCAAAGATTACAATCTAAAAAATATAATAATTTAATGATTAAACTTAAACATAACAGGTTCTACTGTCAAAGGGACTGACACACGACTGATTGATGACTGTAGGGTAAACTTATATTATTATAGAGTGGATCATTATTTGAATGACAGTGAATTCTGGCATGGCGGTGAATCTCTCTCTCACTCTGTACATTGATGAAATTATAAATTATTAGGCACACCTTTAGAATCGCTACCGACGAGTGCAAACTCCAAATTTTTTTATAGTTAGATTACTCTACATATAATTAGGTTAATATAAATTCACACACTGCGGAAATAAATAGTTTTTGATAACATTTATTATAAATCTGACAATACAAATGTCACTTTTATATAGTTGTCATAAAATTTACTTTTCAATAACATGTAAAAAAATAATTCTATACGCTTTTTTTATTTCTTTTTGAACGATTATTGTGTTTTTACATCTAAAGCGGCCTACTTTTACATTTTGTTCCGTTTTTTGTCTTGAGTGAGATATTTTCGTTTTTCTGTTGTGGTGGTTAATTGGTAAGGTTAGGTTTGAACTGTGATTATAATGCACGAGCCGAGCGAGCAGGCCGCGGGAGCGTCCGGCGAGTGCCAGAAACAAATACTTATTCATTGAAAATCCATAAATATAGAATTCCTAGATAGACCTAACCTCAAAATTGAAAAAAAGTAATTCTCAAAAACTATTTGTTTCCGCACTTTTTCTTTCACAGGAATTACTTCCAATCCTCCCCTCCGTCCTCTTCACAGCACATTCAAGCAATTCTACGGTAGCGGTTCTAATGTCCAACCAATTATTAATATGTATCTATTATGGCATTATATTATATATTACTGTATTATCTTAACATTATTGTACTGTTGAAAAGAGAAAAACCTGATCGAATTTCTTAAGGGTTCTACTCAATGACTGGGATATTTCTAAATTATGGATTATGGGATATTCTTATGGTCTAAATTGAATAAAGAATTTAATCATTTTGATTTTGACATTTTAAAGGTAGTGAACAGAGGAATTTCTTTGGAAACTTCTTTCTATTTGGAGCAGCCCGACTGGTGGAATACCTCCACCTTACAGAAGATCGCAGCCAGATGACTTTATGTTGTGTTTCTGCGGTGAGTAGGGTTTCCGAGAACTTCATGGCGTAGGGGGGTTAAAGGTCGCCAACGCGCTAGTGATACCTATATTACAAGCATCTATGGGCTACAGTAACCGCTTACCATCAAGTGGGGTGTATGCTAGTTTCCCACCTTTGTAGTATTAAAAAAATATATGTATGTATCAATCTGGTAAAAATAGTGCAAATGAACTGATGGCAAGTACTATCAGAGTCCAGTTCAAGAACAATGATAGCCATCTAAAGACTATTAAAAAGTTAAGCTATCCTGCAAATACTGCGGAGAAACCACAATGATAGCTTTTACTTCTATAGGTTTTGAAATTCTAATTAATAAAGTCACTGTTACTTTAAAAATTAATAACTTAAATATTCACTATAATTTAGATACTCTTTAATATAAATACGATATTATATTCAAGCCATGATTTCTTATTCCATAACAAGTTGAAACTTATCTATGTCTTCGCACATGGAGTTGAAGCCAGCAGCCCAAGTATTCATTTCTTTTTTCTGAAATGTTAATACCGTAATATTTTTAATACGACTGTATGAACCTATAAGCTTAAATTAATCAGAACACATTGAATTCATATCCTTATTTTATAACAACTACATGCTTCTATTACTGTTTTTGAACAGTATAATAAATTCCAGATAAAGCAGTTATAAATTTAATTTTAAATCATGCGGACAAAGGTTGCACAATAGAGATTTGTACCGGTTCGAGGAAAACCTATGAAAGACCTATGAGAAAAGACGGTTTTTTGAAAATACCGATTACGCCAGTTTTTTCAGTAATAATCAATTTCAAACTAAGTGTGGGTTGTTCGTGACTAAATGAACCAAATAATCCCATAACCGTCAAACCAAAATCACTTTATAAGCTATGTATATTTGGTAAACTAGGTACTATAATTGTTTGTCATTCTTTTTGATAAAGTTATTGTTATGTTACTATTAGAATCCTTTATCTTAGTGAAATATGGTCACAAGCAACCTCGTTTGATGAAACCACTTCAAGCTTGCGATCTGTACTGAAGTAATCACTCAGCACCTAACAACACCTTTTAATAAAATTGCGCTTAAATATTTATAGGTGCTCTCAGTGTGCATGTTCTGGACAGCAGGATATGTGCTCTCCATCCAGAAGGAGCGTACTTCTAGATGACGCTATCAGTCAAATATGTTTTATTCATCAAAATGATGACTTAATTGAATAAATTTAATAATAAAACCGAATATTTTAATTAACTCCCTTTATGACTTGTAAAATTTTTGTTTTTTTTATTAATAAGAAAAAACCTAAAAAAACGGTTTTCTATAAAAGATAATCGTTAAAAACCGATTCTGATAATTGTAACCAGTTCACCAGTAACACGGAAACAAAATTAGAGAATAATATTTTCCAACTACAAAGGCACTAAGCAAAAGCCACCTTAAACGGTGGACATATGGGTGGCTGAGTTTGCAAGCATTGATGTAGTATATATTAAATCTATGGTTGTGTGCTTTCAGTTACACACAGTCATTTACTACAATAATTTGAAGAGCTGTAAACTAAATATTTTCAACTATATAACATAATTATCAACCTATTTATCTACAGAAATGAATAAAATTAAAGTGTCTGTTTGTAATGTTTAAAATGTTCATATTAAAAAGTAGGAAAAATAAAAATGCCTTTACCTCTTTAATTGATAACTGTGATTTTGTTTTATTTTTCTTTATTGGTTTCTTTTTACTGATTACAGGCATCGTGAAGGTGAGGTCACCCAGGTCATCGACATCACTAACCTCAGAATGACGTGTCTCATTACTATCTTGAGTGTCATCATCAGATATTGAGTTCTGACGAAATGTTACTTTTTTTGCCTTACCATAACTTTTTCGTTTTGGCTGTAAAAAGTTATACTCATCTTAACAAAGTTAATATCTGGGTAAACATTCACCTATCTAGGTAAATGTGGAATGTAAAACTTTATCTACCAAGTTTCATCCAAATTGATGAATCTGTTTCTGAGAAGCCATATAATAGGTATACTTAAATATAATTATCCATAAATATATCCCTAATTATTGTTTTCAAACAGCCATAAACATATTATCGACTCTATGCACTCAATAAGTCTAGATTACATACACTTTCTTACTTCTTTTTGTACTCTGTTTGCTCATGTTTATAATATATGATATATTTTATACTTTGGTTATATAATTTTGCTCTAATGATGTGCATTTTTTTTATTACCTGGTTTTGAAAAAAAGTGGTGTGTAGCTTTAAGAAAATCTTTAGTAGTAATAATCATTTTTACATTATAGTGTAGTTTTAACTAAAATATGAAGGAACAAAGTTGTTTGGAAAACAGTAAAAACACTTTTATTGTGTTTCTAAACATTCATATCCCATACCTAAAAACTTTTATAAACAATGCTAGTAAGAAACACTGTATAAATTATTTTAGTTACAATCATTGATGTAGCTTAAACTTAATATAATCATAACTGCTAATAAAAAGACAATTTTTTCCAATGATAAAAACTTCACACCAAACTTATAAGTAGGCTGGAATGTGCATTATCATTAAATTGTAATGATGTTGAATTAGAACCCTTTCATTTATAATGTTTAAAGAATATACATTTTTATTTTAAACCTTTTTAGTTACAAAAATTACATAAACATACCTTTAAATGGTGTATCAACTCTATGTCTTCAAATAAATGTACGGAGTTTGAATCTGCATTATCAGTATTTTCATGTAACATAGAATGAACAGTTGTAGCCTCTGTATGTTTTTGTATATTATTTCTATTTTCAAATGTAGGTGCAACTTGTGCAGGTTTCACATCTATATACATTTTATTTACTGCCTCCTTACTTGTGATTGTATTTGATTTTGCAGCAAGAGGCATATCAGCTCTTGTTGGTCCTACCTGTCCTTTGATTTCTTGTAGTACAGCTCTTGCTCGAGACCTAAAAGCTCGGACTCTTGAATCTATCTTTTTTGGTGATGTATTCTCTAAATTACCTAAATTTTCACTGTCATCAAATCCAAAACATGTAAAATCTTTATCCATTTGTCTACATGGAGACTTTGCATGCACTGCCTCTATATTATCCTCATTCTTACGTTTTCTATTATTTGTTATATTCTCTTTATCATTAGAAGCTTTTTTATTTTGAATCAGTACATTACCGTCTTTTTTGCCAATTTCCTGTGCACTATTTCTATTTTTAAATAAAGAATTATTAGTTATATCTTCAAACAGAGAATTAGCTTTTTTTGGAGTAACAGACAAGGCCCTTTTCTTCTTACTAGCACTCTTTTCGGCAACTTCTTTCATAAATGAAATGATGCTTGTCTGCTTTAAATGTGATGTATAATCATCAACACTTTCAGGTAGCATTTCATTTGATTGAAGCAACATGTTTGTGTAAACAAGTTTCTTATTATTGTCATCTTTAGAACTAATAAATGAACTTTCAACTGATGGTGTCATGTTTGGCTTAACATATGTATTGACTGGCCATTTAATAGGCAAATTTTCGAATTCGACTCTCCATGGGCTTGCTAAAGGGTGTTTAACAGACATATTTATACTGCTGCTAGCAGCAGGTTGCTCTTTGAAAAAACTTATGTTACCTTGTAGGTTCAAGGGGTCAGGGTTGTTAACAGCACTTTCTATAGTCTTATTTCTTTGCTCTGAGTGGAAATTAACATTACCTGCTAAATCTTGATTATTAGGGGTTACAGGTCTAATTGGAGAATTAACAGGGGAATAGTTTATGTCATCACAATTGACACTCAACTCAAAATCTGCAGCAATATCATCTATCCTAATAGACGCAAAATTATTCTCATGCTCTAAATTCTTGACATTACAAAGAGTTGTTTCTTTATATTTAGTACTTATTGTTGTAGGTTGTTGATGAGTTATTAGATTTGTTACAAGCTTGTTATTTCTGACTATGGACTGTGCACTTAAATCAGTGTGCTCACCATTTTGTCTTATAGCAGCATTAGTTGGGCAACTCTGCATGGTTTTATCAATAAAGTTGTTAATAGGTTGAATATTTTTAATCCTCGGGTTTTCCATGTTATTATTTTGACCATCAGATGATGAAGATTTCTGACTATTTTTTGTAGTCTTAATATTATTAGAAACAACTTTCTTTAATTTATTCAGAGTTCTGGACAAATTTTGTTCATAATTATTATTAAATATTATAAATTTCGGTTTTGCTGGGTTTTTCTTAACCACTCTTTTCTTTTTCTTCTTCTTTTGTGGTGGTTCTTCATCAGGGTCATAAGTAAATTCGTACACATCCACAGCATCATGATTTTTCTTACTTTGTTTTTCTTCTAATACTTTAAAAGACTGGCTCTTGTTTAGTATTCTATTGTTTTTTCCAACTTTTTCTACATGATTTTTAGATTTTAATGTGGCATTTGATGGTGAGAAAAACTTCTTAAAGTCTATGTTTTGTCTAGCTGCTCTGATTTTTTTTGGGTTGTTATTAGTATCAGGACTACTTTTATTAGATGAATTGCTCTTTTTTGTATAACTTTTTGATTCAATAATACTACTTTTATTTTTTTGTTGAAGAGGCGTACTAGCAAACTTTGGAACTAGAGGCAGAAACTTACTTGGACTCATAGAATGTTCTTCAAATCGAGATGGCAATCTGTGTATTCTTTTAGGACGACTAGAAACACAGCTTTCTAAATTAGTCAGTGTTTGAAAAGGTGAATGAGTTGATTTGTCACATTTCAATGGAGTGTCATTATTTAAAGTTTCTGATCTTTGTGGAGAAATTTTTCTCTGTTGAGGTTGATTGTTTTCTTGATTGCCATTTTTCGAATGTTTAAGTTTTGATTCTTGCTTTGTTTGAATTTTATTTTTATTCAAATTGTTGCATTGTAGTTTTTCCGAAGATTCAACAAAAGGTATAACAGAATCTTTACTGTTAGGTAAATTACTCAAAACCTGATTTTCAACAAATCTTGTGGGCAGGCGCCTGTCTTTTCGTGATCTACAGTTTTTTTCAACAATTACTTTTGTTGAGACTTTATTTTTAACTTCGATAGATGTGTTGTTATCTGATGATGAATTTGATATATCCGCTAAAACTTTCCTACCAGACTTGGATACCTTATTATGAAGTGTAGATTTAGTTTCTCTGACAGAATTTTCCTTCAAAGCTTTCGCAACTTTTGATTTCGTTCGCGGTGGCATGATGGTGGTACATGTAAACTATACTCTGGCATTTAACTTAGAATAATAATATAAAGTATTAAAACTAGCTTTTTCGCTCGCTTTTTATTTTGACTTTGACTAGTCCGTGACTTTCATAGACCAATAACCAGAGAGTGACTTTTGGTGACTTTGACAATCACAAAAAAAAAACTAAACATAATTTTGACAGTTACCAGTGCTGCCAGGGCCCTCGAGTCGCTCTACTCTATGGTCGAAAATACGTTGCGTTTGACGTGCCTTGAAAGTTATAACAGGCTACAAAAAAGAAGGTACGTTTTTGGCGGAACCTTGAACTAACATATTGTGGTTATTATTTTTAATTCATTTAGTTAGGTTTTTTAGGTTGCATACATAACAATAATCTTGGTGGCGTTTTGCGTGATATTGTATGGTTTTAGTGCATATGCGAAATGGATTAAAAGTATAAGCTGAAAGCACGCATTCTGAGTGACCACAAAAACTCCCAAGAAAGTTCTAACAAGAGAGCCACTATCTTGTTGGGCTACTGAAGTCGTCATAAGACAGAATAATATATTCACTTGATAATGGCAGTAATTGTCGAGGACTAGTTGCCAAGTTAGAAAGAAGAAAAAGACGGTAATTCTAAATTCTAAAAATAATATGTGTATTTTCTTTGAGCAATATTTAAAGTAACTGTTAGCATTTTATTTAGTTTCCTTAAAATTTAGCATAGTAAGCAAGTGCTTACTATGTAACTACAAAACACAATAATTCAATGTTAGTTCACTTTATCTATGTTTAAAAAAAACACACAAAAAGACTCTATGTGTGAAATCTATAGAGCTTACTCATCCTTAGCTAAACCTTAGCTTATCTCAAACTTCGCTAAGTATTTACTCAACGCAATCTTAGGTTTCGAATTTATAGTCGAGTTACGCTAAGCTTATGCTTAGCTTTAACTGAGGAAGTGTCTGGTAACTGTCAAATAAAGTTTCGATATGCAACTGAACTATTAAATGTCTTCAACTCAAACCAATAAATTAATCACGAAATTATGTATAGAAAATTAAAAAGCTATTTAAATTGTGTAATTATAATATTCAACTTGCTTTAAAATAAAAATGACAGATTATTCGAACATTAAAAAAAATTAAAGTTTCAAACCAATAATGAGAAACAACAGGAATAACAAAATGTGTACGTAATAAAAACTATTTCGCCAAGCTAGCTCAATCTTTTTAATAATATAGTCGACAGATATTTATTCAACCACCACAATGTATGGTATGTATGTAATGTACCACAATCGTAAATTAGGCTAATTATATAAAAAAATCAGAAAACACGACAGTCATTTTAAAAGGCATTCAAACGACTCCCTAGCTAGAGCTTTTCTTTTTATTCCCTGTCAAATTAAAGAATAGAACTAACAACCAATGCATATACAACCTACATAGTGTAATCATAGTACCTTGACGGGAGACGTATATCACGGCATCTGGAAATACTAGGGCCGGGGTTGTCTTACTATAACTGTTATTTAAATCTAGTAGCCAATAAAAATTAAGCAATACATATAAATTAAAAAGTATATAAAATGACTGTTACGTCACTATTAAGCCTTACTATTTTTTTATTCATGTTTATCCAAGTTTTCCTTAAGTCGTCGAATTCGATGACTTGAACTTTACACAGGTAAAGCTGAGCAAATGCTAAGCATGCGACTATAAATTTCAATTTCGGAACTTAAGGCTAAGAGATAAGTCTGAGCATAGTCTGAGTACGCTCTATAGATTTCAGCCTTAACCTCAATTATTTTGCCATTCTTGCGCTTTCAGCACGAAAAAAGCAATTACAGCGACAAAGACAGAATACGTAGCCTTGGATATTCTGGATTAGACAAGACCGTGCTAAGAGACAGCAAAAGAGTTTATCCCGAAGAATGAAATATATAATACAAAATGGCCTAACATGAAATCCCTGGTATAATTCGGCAATAAATAAACTACCAAATTTATCCGGTTAATTTCAGGAAAATTATAAATAATATTTATCTAATATTTCTTTAGTCTATACTAATTAAGTAATTAGACTTTGGTTATATGTCTACGGTCACATGTTTAGAAAACTGGCAATGTGGCCGTCAGTATTTTTGACCTATGATTTTTGAGTAATAAACTAAATTAAGGTAAAAATATCGTACTCAAAAATGAAAGGTTATGTTATTGATGTGTACTTCTTAGTTTAACCATAGACTTATTTATGTATAACTGACAAACGTTGTCACTAGATTTTATCTGTCATGTTTAGATTTTAATACGTGCAATTTTAATGCTGAATAAAGCTAAAGTTCTCAGTTATATCGTATTTATTATGCATCAGTTATCATAGTTACGTTCACTGCGTCTATTACAGTCTATACCACCATAAGTGACCACCACTACGCTCTAAATAATACCTTTTGGAATATTGGTAAATTCACAAATTACGAAAAACAAGCACTGCACTGTTTTTATATAAGAAAATCTTCTAACACCACAATTTTGTTTGCCATCAGTTGCTAGTGAATAAGTAGTGTTGGCAAACAACAAAAACCGCTACGCACTTATGCATAGAATAAGTATACTATGTCCTGCTCACACATACTCACTATGACTTATTAATCATCTTACTTTCGCAAATATTATTATTACTAATGATAGAGCTGGTCTATCTCTATATTCCACCTACGTACGTATCCCTTTTAATTTTGCTCTTCATATTTTTTTATGTCGCTGCAATATCCCTAACACTTTTACTTATTTCCTCTAGGATAAAACATTATAACCGTTGACTGAGAGCACCATATCAATTGTTTGGGTAAAGTTGTAAAGTTTGGCCTCACGTAACTTAAAAAAGAAGTATGCAACAGGATAACTTAATACTTAATATTTTTTCTACAAGAATGTAGTTATTTCTTGGTTATTTTAGCTGACATAAAGTAACTATATCACTTTTTGACAAAGATATCTTTATGGGTTCAAACGTAGATTATTATTATAGCTCCTTTAATTAATAAGCCAAATTCATATCGTAATGTGCAGTGACACTAGTGACCATTTAGATTGCTGCCTGTATGCGTGAACAAAATACTGTTGCGAACTTTTAAAGTTTACCCTAATAATAGGAAAACAATCTTTTAAACAAACCAATTATCAAATATATGGTTTGAATATAGCGTAAAAATACAAATAACGAATAATATTTCAATGGAAAATGTATCAATACAATAAGTATATGATGTGCAGATTGGTATTTAAATAAAAAAACTTAATCTATACTCTATATATACAATTAATAAAATTCAAGTGGCTGTTGGTAATGTCAAAATAACAGCTTTTTACTAAATGAGTACGAAAATATATAAGATACCTATAACAAAAACTCTTTTTTACAATTTTCTCCATCTGTCTGTCTGTTTGTTTGTTCCAGGTAATCTCCGAAACGGTTGTACCGATTTTGACAGGACTTTCACTGGTAGATAGCTGATGTTATAAGGAGTAACTTAGGCTATTTATTTTAGAAAAAAAAAATTGTGTTCCGCGTATATTTAAAAAACTGGTCATGGTGAAACAATTCGGGCGTTTAAATGTTTTACGCTGAGTAAACCATAAGAGTAATAGTAAATTAATGTAGTACATAATTGTAGACGTTAAAAAGACCGCAATAGTTTATGACTATCTTTTAAGGTTAATGCAATATAACTTTTTTTATGGTAATAAAATTTGTTCTATAATAATGTATTATTTGCGAAAGTGTTTTATAAACATGGTATTAATCCTTATCGAAATAAAGTTCAACGAAAATTCATCACAAGTATTTAATTTTGGACAAAAATGCCTTTTACATTATTTGATTTCAATGAATATCTTAGGAGATATCACAGTTTTAATATAACTCGACAGCAAAATAATAATCAAGTACCGCGCGTGCATTTTAGCGGAATGATGTGGCAGGCGGGTGGCACGTATAAATTGTATTGTAGGTGCCTACGACAATTGATATTTGTCTCTCCCTACGTCCCGCTCACTCTAACCCTCTCTCTCTTATGTGACGCAGACGAAGTTGCGCAGGCTGCTAGTATATAATAATATTGGCTAATTAATTTAGCCACAAATTTAGCAAGGAACTCCTTTCCATTTTATAGAACTTGTTTTCCCACATCTACAATTCCAGCGGAGAATCAGTATTTCATCATGTGCCTCCGGAGTCTCTATCCCTCTATTTCAAATGCTAAGGGGGGAAAGACCATTAAAATTTAGCATCCTGAGATCAGTAAAGCAAAAGTAGATATAGAAATAAGATGAACTTACAATATATTCCAATTTTTTACTAAGAAACAGAGATTATTTTAAAAAAACCTGTGCGTCTCGGGACGCTCTACAGAAGTGATAACTTAAATTAATCTAAGTTGAACTATTTAATATTGAAATTTTTTAACTTGAGAAAAGCTTAGGTTATTACTTAAACTTTATATATAGTAATATGATAATGTGAAGAAAGGTTATTTAATAATAAAACCTTTTATTGATTATAGAATATACAAGATGTCCAGAAAGTGTATCGGGTATTTGTAAGTTCAATGAAACAAAAATTATTTGTATGCAATAAAAAAGTTTATTGTTTATTATTAGCATATGAATTGGAGAATTATTTGGAAAAGATGATGTTATCCAAATGATGACCGTTACGTTGCTGGCACTCTTCTAAACGGAAACGAAGATTGGCGATAACACGTTGACACATAGCTATCGATATTGCTGCCATTTCTGACCTGATGTTTTGCTTTAACTGGGTTAGATTCGTCGGATTGTTTTGATAAACCTTACTTTTAAGGTATCCCCATGCAAAATAGTCAAGCGGGCTAAGGTCGGGGCTTCTGGGAGGCCAGTTGATGTCACCCCTTTGCGAAATGACTTTATTAGGGAATAATTCGTTAACAACTTCCATTGAGTCATTTGAGGTATGTCAAGTGGCCCCATCTTGCTGGAACCACGTTCTTGAGTTGAAACCTGCAAACTCCTGCAACTCTGGGACCAAAAAATTTCGCAACATATCGCAATAACGGTCACTATTCACATTAATTGCTCGGCCTCGTTGATCTTCATGAAAATAAGGACCAATTATGCCTTTAGCAGACATAGTGGCCCAACCAACGACCTTTGGGCTATGCAGGGGTCGTTCATGCTTTCGTCTTTGATTCTTCTCTGCCTAGTACCGACAATTCTGCTTATTAACATGACCATTCAGGTGAAAATTTGCTTCGTCACTGAACAGTATGTTGTTAAATCGCTGCAGCATTTCGGTCGCAAAATTCAGTCGATTAGCATAGTCCGTCGTATCTTTCAATTCTTGAACCAATTGAATTTTATAGGCTTTTAGATGTAAGTCTTTCTTTAAAATCGAATGTAAAGACGATTTTTTGATGTTCAACGCTTGGCTTCGCTTTCGGATGTGAAGGAAAATTGCGTAGATGTGGTAAATAAAATATATTCTTTCATAAACTTGGTTTTATTACAGTACAACTTTACAGTTACAGAACATGTGAAGTGACAGCAGGAAGGAAGCGCTGTACGTTCAGAAAAAAGGAACTAAAAATGGTTGCGTTCCATATTCAACAACACTCTCCCTTGGAACGCAATCCCATTTTTCTTAAACAATATAAATGTTTGTCAGCAGCAGTACCCTTTGTTAATATGTCCGCAACCATTTGTTCACCCTTTATATAGCAAAACTTTATTTGTAAGTTATTGACATGGTCCTTTAAAAAATGATACCGAATATCTATGTGCTTAGATCTAGGTAAATAACAATCACTGATGGAGAGTTTTATCGCACTTTGATTGTCACTAAAGATGACAAGTGGGTTGCTCTGCTGTTGGCCAAGTTCATCGTGCAGTTGTTGCAGCCACAGCGCCTCTTGCGCCGCGGAAGACATCGCCATATATTCAGCTTCAGCTGTCGATAATGCGACGGTCTGTTGTTTCTGTGACCGCCAGGAAATACCACCTCCCTGTAACATAAAAATATAACCCGTGCACGACTTACGATCATGCACGTCACTCGCCCAATCAGCATCACAATATCCTGTGATGTTCTCATTACCATCTTTGGTGTAAACTAATTTCAAATTTTTTGTGCCCTGTAGATATCTAAAGATTCTCTTCACTGCACACCAATGCGTAGCTTTTGGATTTTTGTTATATCTGCTGAGTGTGTTCACTGCAAAGGATATATCAGGTCGTGTACCTTGAGCTACATAGAGTAAGGAGCCAATAGCTTGTTGATAAGGACTATCAGCTAATTTTTCTTCTTCTATGTTTTCATTAAATTTCATACCAACTTCAATTGGTGTTTTTACAGGCTTACAATCTGACATTCTGAATCTTGCCAGTATCTCATTTATATATTTTTCTTGGTCTATCATTACTTTGTCTCTGTCTCTGGTAATATGTAAACCTACACACTGACTTGCGGGGCCAAGATCTTTCATTTCAAAGCGTTGCTTCAATTTTTCTTTCAATAAAATTTTCATAGACTGTTGAGCAGTAAACAATATTAAATCATCTACCCAGACAGCTATAAATGTGTTCTTTTCTGCATTCCAATAGACACAAGGATCTGTTTTAGATTGTTGCATCCCCAGTTCATGTAGAACATTATTTTATTTAATATTCCACAAGCGGCTGGCCTGTTTTAGTCCATATATGGATTTATGTAGTATACATACTTGAGATCCTTGTTTGTATTGATCTGGCTGCTGCATGTAAATATCTCTATCAATCTCTCCCTGTAGAAACGCCGATACAGCATCCATTTTGATCAATTTCTAGTTCATATTTGGCTGCCAGAGCAAATAAATATCGAATTGTTGTGTATCTTACAACTGGCGAGTATGTTTCCTCATAGTCCATGCCCTTCTTCTGTGCATACTCTTTTATCACAAGTCTAGCCTTGTAACAGATTGTATTTCCACTCTGGTCAGTTTTTGTTTTAAATACCCATTTACATGGTAGAGCCTTCTTCCCTGGAGGGAGGTCTGTCAAACTCCACGTTTTATTTTTCATCAAAGAACTATATTCCTCATTCATGGCTTTTTTCCATTCTGTTGATTTTGGTGATAATAGAACCTCCTCAACAGTCTGTGGATCAGTTGTGTCTGTAAGCAAACACAAAAAACTATTTTTGTCATTCTGTGCATTATTTTGTGTATTCCGTAATCGGGACTGCAATGGTCTTAAGGAAATATTACTCTTATAGTCCTGTCTCATTGAAGAGGAAGGATAGTAAGTTTCATCCAGTTCTCCGGCAACAGTGTCACTTGAGTCTTCACTATAATTTTGTGTATCTGAGCCTTTACCTGACTTTACATGTGAGGACTCCCGAGTGCATATTTCTTGTAACTGAGTAACACCAGTACTCTCTGGCTTCTGACTAAATGGTGAAACAGTGCTGGAACTGGTTGGCTGGCTCTCCTCAACAGGAACATTAATTTCACACGGTATATTGATATTATCTTTGTAATTCTCCATGAAAACAACATCACTACTTTTTATTATTTTATGTGTTTTAGGGTCCATCAAACGATATCCCTTGGAGTTTTCACAATAGCCCACCAATACCATCTTTATTGATTTTTTATCCCACTTTTGGCGTTTTTCTTTTGGTACATGGACCATAGCGTCAGAGCCAAATATTCTCAGGTGTGATAAATTGGGTTTTTTTCCTCTCCATATCTCGTATGGAGTTTTACCTTTCAATACCCTAGTTGGGGAACGGTTTACAACATATGCAGCAGTTGCCAAAGCTTCAGCCCACAAGCGCTTCTCTAGGTCAGCATAGAATAACATGCACCTTGCTCGTTCGACCAGAGTCCTATTCATTCTTTCAGCCAAACCGTTGTGCTGCGGAGTGTACGGAGTAGAAGTCTGATGAACAATACCATGATTAGATAAGAACTTCTGGAAATTATGATTACAATACTCTTTGCCATTATCGGTGCGTATAATTTTAATTTTAAGTTCCAATTCATTCTCTACTTTTAATTTGAAATCCATAAAGGTATTTTGAACACTCATTTTATCTTTAAGGAGATATATATGAACCATTCGTGTAAAGTCATCTATATAAGTGATAAAATATTTCATGCCTCCATATGACACATTTTCCATAGGACCACATAAATCAGAATATATTAGTTCTAGCGGTCTCGTTGTTCTGGAACTAACATTATTAAATGGCAATCTGGCTTGCTTACCTTCCAAACAATGGATACAGCTGATGACATTACTTTCATTCTGAGACAGAGACACACCCTCAGCACAACCAGGTAGGTTCTTTACATCTGCAAAATTCAAATGTGCCATGCGCAAGTGCCATAAATAAGTGTCATTACAGTTTGAATTTGAAGTTAAATGAGCGATCTCTATACTAGTGTTCATTATATACAAATTGTTGTTCAATATTGCAGAGCATATAATTTCCCCATTTCCATTTTCAATTTGACATCCCTTGTTATTAAATGAAACTTTATATCCACTCTTTACAATAGTACTGACAGAAAGGAGATTAGCAGCTAACCCAGGAACAAATAAAACATTTTTTACCTGAATTTTATCTTCCTGATTTAAATAAATGTCCACACATCCAACTCCCTTTACAGCTAATGGCTCCCTGTTAGCTACTGTAATATTCTTCACTGATGTCTCTGTAACATTGTACATCCACTCGCTTCTGCTTGTCATATGCATGGATGCACCGGAGTCTATGAACCATTTATCACTTTTTTCTTGAGTGGTGGCTGAAAAAGCTGCAACAAAACTGGAGCTTTCTACTTTATGTGCTGTTTTCTTAGGTAGCTTACAAAACTTGGCAAAATGTCCATGTCTATTGCAGTTGAAACATCTCGGTCCCTTTGCTTTTAGTGGCTGTGTTTTTAGATTATTATATTTTTTAGAGTTTGTATAAAAAGCAGCTGACTTTGATACATTGACCTCTTGAATTAGTTTAGATTTGACTGAGTCAGCACTGATTGTAATACCTGAACTCTCTAGCCCCATGATCATGGGCTTGTATTCAATAGGCAAGCCTGCCAACATCAAAGTTCCAAGCCATTCATCATTGACATCAAATCCTATATTCCGGAGTTTGTGAGCTGTTGTCATGATCTTGCTTACATACTCTTCGACACTATCGCTTGACTCTAATGTAGTATTTATTAAGTCCCTAAGCAGACCTACTTTTCTTGTAAGCCCGTTATCATCAAAAGCTCTGTGTAAACTATCCCATACCTGTTTTGTAGTTTTACATTCTTGAACATGAACATAATTTTGCGGATCCAATAATAAAATCAGCTTAGCCTTCGCCTTGATGTCCTTGTTATTATCTACAGGATCTTTGCCAGGTTCAACGCAGCACCACAAATCTTCGTGCTCTAAATATGTTTTCATACTAAATTTCCAAGTCGAAAAGTTTTCTCTTCCAATTAGTTTTTCCAGATTAAACATATTTGAGCCCATTTCGACGTGTTACACTCTGGATGAAAAATTATTTTTACACGTGAATTTTCAGTCGGCCACGTTGCAATTACGACTTTGGTTCAAATCTAAACTAACTTGTATTTCACTGTCTGAAGTTGTATTTTCACTTTTCTGATATTTTAAACTATACCACATACAACCACGCTCTGCTACCATGAAGGAAAATTGCGTAGATGTGGTAAATAAAATATATTCTTTCATAAACTTGGTTTTATTACAGTACAACTTTACAGTTACAGAACAAGTGAAGTGACAGCAGGAAGGAAGCGCTGTACGTTCAGAAAAAAGGAACTAAAAATGGTTGTGTTCTATATTCAACAACAGGATGGATAAAGACGGATTTTGACGAACCGACGCCTCAACTTCTTCAATTGTTTCTTCATTGCGAACTGAACGAGGACGACCAGAGTTTTGAATTTTAACTGTCGCACCTGTATTCTCGAACATCCTGATCCATTTCCTAATGCTATCGTCACTTGGCGCGTGGCGTGTACGATATTCCGCACGATAGAGACGTTGAGCAGTCACTATTGAATCACCATTACGATAATACGCTCGTACGCAAAATGCGCGATGCGTCCCCGAGTACTGTTCCATCGTGACTAAAACTCCACAAAATGGCGGACGCCACGAACCCCTCCCCGCACCCTTTAGACGCCCCGTTTCGATTATGGCGCGAAAACAAATACCCGATACCCTTTCTGGACACCTTGTATTTTAACCTTAATTACAATTCTTGAATATGTATATTAGAACACTGAGTAGAGAAGGAAAGCCAGACATAGTGTTGTTGTAACACGTTACGTTACGAAGCGGTTTACTCTCCCATAAGAAGTTATCACTTCAAAACTACTTTTCTTGTTTCTAAAAAATCAGAACTTTAGCGGAGGTTAGGAACAGAGAGTAAAGTTCCTCATCCGCCATAGAAAAGGGAGGATCCTCCGGGCAGACGGGTGCTATTCCTGGCGAGCAGCTGCCCCGACGGTTGGTTTTTTTTTTTTTTTTGAACTGACTACACTTTTAGCCTTAAAAATAGAGCTGTTGCGGCTTTTACAGCTTTACCAAACTTGGGCGGTTGTAGTCGGGTTCTTGTATATATACTCAACCATTGAGTTAATTTCTATAGCGCGATGTAGGATGCGTCGTATGTTGCTCGATAGATGTCGCTATGTAGATGCGTCGAAGCGTCAGTTGTGGCGAGAGATGTCGCTACAAGAACCATCAAAATCAAACGAATCTTATGTTGAATCAACGTTTAATCAATAAATAAAACGCTTTTATGTTATGGACTTGGTATTTGTTTTCAAGCCAAATTTTGGCCACTTTTTTTTTTTTTTTAACTAACTACACTGTTAGCCTTAGGGGCCCTATCCAAAAACAGAGCCTTCACCGGACTTGACTTTTGGGTTACGAAATTTATAACATTCTAGCAACTTCATCAAAGTCGCTAGTTGTCTATGGTGGCTAGCCACTTCTTGTTTCCTTGATTGGGCAACACTGTGCATATTTATATAATTACAAATTGTGAACCGTTGACTTTGACTGTTGAGTTTTTATTTTTTAAAATTAGATTTTTGTGATGATGGTTTAATGCAAGGAAACTAATAGGTACGTTTGATGTTTGAAACTCGAATAAATAAGTTTGAAATCTAAGGTTGTAATAATATTATCTACTTTCAAACTCTTAGGGTAAGTAAAGACACATGGTCAAATTCCGTAACGATATTTGAAAATTATTTCGTAAGATATTTTATACCTTCTGAACAAAAAATTTAAAAACGTTAATATTTGTACAGGTGGATAATTTTGATTTTAATAAAAACATCACACTGTCAACAATAATTGACTGGATAGAAAAATATTTAAAAGGAAGATACTGAACTATCCAGTCATCGGCCTAAGAAACAGGAAAGGCCATGAAATTGGCCTTTACAACATATAAGTTTTGTAAGAAACGGTGTTGTTAAAATAAAAGTGATCAAAAATGGTGGACGAAAAAAATGCGATAGACACTGTCCAAGTAGCGCTACGCATCAGGCCCTTGATGCAGTTGGAGATAGAGCGTGGTTGTGATGAATGTATCGAGGTGGTACCAGGACAGCCCCAAGTGCAAATCAAGGACTTGGCGTTCACGTACAATTACGTGTTCGCGCAACACATCACCCAGCAAGAGTTTTATGATAAATCTGTAAAAGGACTAATTGAAAAGTTATTTGAAGGTTAGTGCTTTTTAGATTCCTTACATAACTATGGATAACTTTTGTCAATTTACCATTTCACAGTTCTTTGGCATGGGATCTTTAAAAACTGATGATAATGTTGGTTATCGCAGCCAAAAGATGTCCAACACTGATCCTTAATAATCAAATAATGAATCGAATAATCGCCATAATGATCAGTCCTGTGCTGTTTGTATCTAAAGGGTTCCCACAACTTTTACCAGGTCATCTGTCTACCTTGTCTTCTGCATCTTCCTGTATGTGGCCACTGCTTGAGAACTCTTTGGATCTATTGGCCATCCCTCCTATGAACAATGTTCCCTGCCTGCTGCTACTTAGTCTACCAATTCTTAGAGCTATGTCATGTTCTTTGACATAGCTTTGATAATAACTATAATTTTTATCACTATCTTCAGTCCTGAAATATTACTTTCACAAATTTACTATTGTCATTTGATGTACCTAGATTTTGAGCTTGTTTTAAAATTAAATATGGTTTTAAAATCTTCATTAGTATACTGCTGTCCGAAGAAAGAGGGGAGCATCTGCCAATATATTTGCATGGTGATAGGACATTTTCTAATGCTTGCCTGGCTAGCTACGAACCTTAAGTTCAAAATCTGTCGCCAAGCACCAATAGCTGTGTTCCAGCAGCTACACTTGAGAGCCAGTCTTCCACTTGGCTTAGCATGCTACCATCTTGGACCACATTGTCTCTTATGACCAGGAGTGATAGGTGGTCATAAAGCTAAACATAGAACAATTAAAAAAGATCCTTAAATTTTTTCTTTATTCTATTTATTATGTTATTTATTATTATTTGGAATAATTAAAATAAAATGTTATTGCATATTTTTAATTACAGGATACAATGTAACAATTTTAGCATATGGACAAACAGGGTCAGGAAAGACATACACCATGGGCACTAACTATTCAGGATCGAATGGTGACTCAACAAAACTAGGTAAGTCTTATTACTTATATTTGTATATTTCATTAACTATGTATGTAAAAAATAAAAATATGTTTATATAATATATTAGGTCCTCACATATGAAATTGGCGTTTTAAATGGTAAAAGTAAAACGAAAAAAATATGAAATTATACATTTAATCAATCGAAGTATGTACCATTATTATCTATCCACCATCGCCATTTTAAGGGTAGTTTGATTCCATTGCTGAAAAAATTATGGGAGTGAGAATCAATAAAATTATTGAAGGTGGTTTGAATAGCCTCATCGGAAATGAATTTTTTTCCTTGCAATAAATTGTCCAACTTCCGAAAAAAGTGGTAATCTCTTGGAGCAAGGTCTGGGGAGTATAGTGGATGTCAGAGACATTCCAACCACAGTTCCTCTAATTTAGCGACCGTCTGTCATGAAGTATGGCGTCTAGCATTGCCTTGAAGCAGCAGTGGGCTAGAGAGATTGACCAGTCTCGGTTGTTTGACGGCAAGCTTTTCTATCATGGTTTGCAATTGTTGACAATACAGATCTGCCATTATCGTCTGGCCAGATCTTAGGAAGCTGTAGTGTATGACACCTACACTGGTGTAACAAACACTCAGCTGTACTTTTTCTGAGTCAACTTTTGCTTGGAACAGGATTAGGTCGGTTCTTCTGCATTCAACCACTGTGATGAGCGTTTCCGATTATCATAAAGGGTTTATTTTTCATCTCAATTAACAATAGCATTCAGTTACAGTAATGTAACACAGCAGTCAATTCGTGTTTGTTGGTGTGTTTCAGTCAATTCATGCGGTAGGAGTTTCTTAAGCTTTTTCACTTTTACAATTTGTTTCAAGTGAATTAAAATTGTTTTATCTCTCATACCGAAGCCTGCCGCTAATTCTTATGTAGTTTGCGATGGAGCCGCTTCCATATTCATCTTTACTTCTTAATTATTAACTAGGGTCTCCGGCCGTCCTCGGGGTTTGTTTCGTAGGTCAAAATTTCCAGAACGAAAATGTTGGAAACAAAAACGTTCCGTTTTTTCTTTTACACTAACTTACCCATACACATCATTAATCCTTCAAACAGTATCTTGAGTGCTGATGCCATGGTAGAACTCATATTCGTAAATAACGCGATATTTTAAGTTTACCATATTGTGAAAACAAGAATGACAAAGAAAAATCAAATGGTGCGAAAACAAATGAATCACTAAATTCGAAACAAAAATACACAATCCTAAATCTATCTATACAATTAATAAAATTGAAGTGTCTGTTTGTAATGTCAAATAACAGTTTTTTACTAAGTTCACATGAAAGTATTTTAGGATACCTCTAACAAAAAGCCCAGTTTTAAAGTATTTGTCTGTCTGTCTGTTTTTTCCGGTTAATCCTCGACACGGTTGGACCGATTTTGACGGGGTTTTCACTGATAGATAGCTGATGATATAGGGAGTAACTTAGGCTACTTTTATTTTAGAAAAAGAATTAAGGTTTCGCACAAATAAAATAAACTGCTCATGGTGAATAAATTCGGGCGCTTAAATGGCTTATGCTGAGTAAACCATAAGAGATACAGCAAATTAATGTACTACGTAATCATAGGCATTAAAAATACCTACAATAAAGTCTGGGAGAGTATACATCTATCTTCTAAGGAACACCCACAATAAGCATTTTTGTCTTTAAAATAGCTGGGAGCGGAGAAACAAGATTCGCGCAGGCATTGTGTGTTCCACGTAAGCGAAGCTATGGGCACAGCTAGTTTGAAATAAATTTGAATTTGGAATTCCTAACCAAGCACCAGATATTTGAGATCAAAGTGTTTAGTGAAAAAAAAAAAAACGCCAATTCCATAAGTATGAACCTAATATGTGATTGATAAACTCCATAAC
Organism: Saturnia japonica; assembly: GCA_033032175.1. Taxonomy (NCBI): domain Eukaryota; kingdom Metazoa; phylum Arthropoda; class Insecta; order Lepidoptera; family Saturniidae; genus Saturnia; species Saturnia japonica. Next base: position 10,437,648 of record CM065325.1, read on the forward strand.
AACCATTTGACCTACCACCATGAAAGTTGGCAAATCCATGATTTTTTTTTTTATGGAAATAGTTTTTATTTTATCCCTGGTAGTGCTGTAGTCGAGTAACTGTAACTGAAAGGTAAGAGAACATTGTCTGCTTGGCCAGCCATAAAATAATCATGTATAAGAGAAAATTTATCAACTGAAGACAGGTCAATACTGAGCCTAAACTACTGAATCTACAAATATGTATTAATAAAACATTAAGTGCCTTTTTAAAGAGAGGAATTTTAAAGATAAAAAGGTTTTTTGTTTTGCGGAATATGACAAGACAGAAAATTTTGCCTTTTCTTAAACTCTCTGCTAAATAGTTCAAAATTAGCTTTTATGTTAGTTGCCTCAGAGTACAATACACAAGCATAGCAATTAGTTATCCTGTTTATCTTTGTCGCACTCTAGAGACCTACAAGATAAAAGCTATTTTCTTTTGAGAAAAATCAAATGATCAAAAGCCTACTGATTATATATAGTTTTATTAAAACTTATTATACTTCTTTTTTATTATAGGTGTGATTCCACAAGCAGTAGCAGACATCTTTGATTTCATTGATACCCATGAAGATAAGTTCATATTTAAAGTGAGTGTGTCATTCATGGAACTATATCAAGAGCAGTGCTTTGACTTATTATCCGGAAAGGAAAGGGGTCACAGCATTATTGAAATCAGGGAGGACATCAATAAAGGTGTTATTTTGCCAGGTAACTATTAAAAATAATATGTATAATAATGAAAGTGTTTATCTTGCTTGTTTCTGATAAATAAATTTAGTATATTCTGATGTCTGTGTCTGTATTTTTTTTACAAACTTTTCTTTATCTTCTTTGATAATATGGTTCAACTCTTCAACTGAACTTTATCTATTTGAAACATTTATTTATTTATTTGAGACAGTTGGTTGAGCAGAAATTATTCATTCAAGTTTAGTTTGGATGATAATGCATGATTAGCTAAGTGACGTTGTAGAAGAGCTATAGTAAAGGGAGGATCCTCCGACCAAACGGGTGTTATGTCTGGCGGGCAGCTGCCCAACGGTTGTAGTTGGGTTCTTGTTCATATACTCAATTGAATAGTTAATTTCTATAGCGCGATGTAGGATGCGTCGTATGTGGCTCGATAGATATCGCTGTGTGTCACTATGTAGATGTCGCTACATCACTCCCCTCCGAGACCGGAGGTCGATAGCAGGTTGAGTCGTCCATACATCATCTAGTGATGCTTGTCGGGCCAGTGGGATGTTCCAGTGAGTCGGAACCAGATGCCACATAGTTCACGGTGAGTCGGAACTGTCTGCGGTGATGCCCCAGTGAGTCGGGGTGATGCTCCCAGTGAGTCGGGGTAATAATGCCCCCAGTGAGTCGGGGTAATGCCCCAGTGAGTCGGGGTGATGCCCCAGTGAGTCGGGGTGATGCTGCAAGAATGCTCCAGTGAGTCGGAGTGTTGCAGTGCTGCGTAGTGACTGGCTGCTGCGTCGACCAGGAGAGAAGTGCGTCTCTGCTTGTTGACCGGCCGTAGTGCAGTGTGCTGTGCCAAGGTCGCTGAGAAGGCTGTGGGTGATGACCAGGAATGCGCGTCCGCTGCATGCTGGTGGTCAGGATACCCGTAGTAGCCGTGGATGCTGGCTGGCTGTATGACTCGCTGCTCGAAAGCTTGTCGAAGTGATGATGACGTCACGATGTAGCTGTGCGAAGAAGGTTGCGCTGTCGTTCATGCTCGGGGTCACTGCATTTGCTATTGCAAATTGAGGATCCTCCCTTTTCTATAGAGCTTCTACACTGGTGACCCCGACGTGATACCTTATATGGACCAAGATATGGTGCTTGAAGTGGTCTTCGTTCAGGACCTTGACGAACAAAGACATGGGTTGCAGTTACAAGGTCTTTTGGAATGTAGAAGGTTCTACTTGTACTACCATGCCAAGATGCTGGTTTCGGTGTCAGTTTACTAATATGAGCACGCAGTCGGCTCATGATGTCACTCACATCTACTTCCGCTTGTGTACTCGGAGTTATGAACTGTCCAGGTAAACGTAGTGGTTCGCCGTAGACAAGTTCTGCGGTAGATGCGTCCAAATCTTCCTTAGATTCTCCTCTAGATTCCTTAGATAGATATCACTGTGTGTCACTATGTAGATGTCGCTACAACGTCATTCTAAATCCAATATGGCTAGCTTCTAAAGATGGCGGACCAGTTATTTTTTATGCACCCCCATGGTATGGGTATCAAATGAAAGGGTTTGCTGAGATGAATACGAAAATAAAATTAGTACAACTGAAATATGGAATTAAAGCTTGTTTTTAAAAAGTTTCTTTATGTATGAAATTAGATATAGCGTGATGTTTAGTTTAATCTGAGCAAATGTAATTTTTTAATATTTAATACCATCCTAGAGACAAGTGGATTATGACCTTTATTTATCTTAGTGTAAAATAGGTTCATAATGAGCAATAATCTCTAAATGAGTTTAGACAATTTTGAGATGCTCCCTGGTGTATCTTCGATGTCGAAGGTCCAATACAATTGAAATTAAAATTTAACAACCCTGAGATAGCCCCTTTTCAAAGAAAAAGCAATCATCAGGATTGGTTAAGTAAAGAAGTTATTGCTGAATATCAATTGAATTAAAAAAAACTAATTGAGAACCTCCTCCTTTTTTTTTAAGTTGGTCAAATATAACAGCATATCTGTAATATATCAATTTAAATAGGTATAACAGAGTTGCCAGTTACATCAACCATGGATACTATGACTGTCCTAGAGAAAGGTTCATCAGGACGTGTTACAGGATCTACAGCTATGAATCAAGCTTCCAGTCGGAGTCATGCCGTCTTCACCATTATAATAGCAAAAGAGAGCCGCACTGACAAGTAAGTTTATATTTCAAAGTCAGTTGAAATGTCATGCTATTTTTGTTTGAACAACGTTTTGGAGAATACATTTTTAACGAAATTTTTGATGTGTGCTTAAATAAAAATGAATGTTTCTTCATGTTCTATGCGTTCACGCAACGATCATTCCATTGAGTTGAAACTTTACACGGGATGCTTATGTCATTGGTCAATGGATAGATTAAAAGTAATAAAAATATTACTCTTAGAAATCGTAAAAAAAAAAAATTCGTTTATTCTTGACCGATTTTGATGAAACTGTACACGGGAATTATAAGTCTTTCTGAGAATGAAATAAGCTATAACCATGGTCAATAATACTTTTAGAAATCGTATAAAGAAGATGTACAATAAGATTCAATTTTCTTAAATTCTCAACCGAATCGAATTTTTTTTAGACCTGAATTACATATATATCATACCATAATTGAGAGGCTATAAGAATTGTCAATAATACATTAGAAGGAAGACTCGTTAGCTCAGTAGGTTAGAGCGCCTATATAAAAAAAAAAACATTAGAAGTCCCTGAATAAAATAATAATTTTAAACCGATTTTGATGAAAATTGTACATGAGAAATACGTGCCATTCGTCAATTGATACGGCATATGAATTGTCAACAATATGAGTAACAATAAAATTACGGGATGAAAGTAACTACCTACTGCGTAGTAACAAACGCGTGCTTAGCCGCGGGCATAGCGCTAGTCTGAATATATAATTACAATTTACCGTAGGAGTTAAACCTTAAATATGCAAAGCAAGGAAGCTCTTACGACTCTTACCAAGGGAAGGAATGAGCTTTATCACTACGCCAGAATACGACGTATTGGCGATATCAAATGACGAGAAATCCACAGTTCTATGTTTTCCACATACAGCGGTATTACAAGAACATTTCTCAAGCATTCAGTCTTTATTACGATTTTTTCCTAAATATCCTATATTTCATTTAAATGAGTAAATAAATGCGGATGCTGAAAAATCAAAGACAACCACTCAACCACCACGACTTATTTAAAAATAAATACAATAAAATAAAAATCAGCCCACAATTAAATAAAATAATCTCGCATCTGAATTATTATTCTTCGATTGAATCATCCGCCAAAGCTATACATATTTATTTACAAACAAAAGGAAACAAATCTATTTATTGTGTCTTTTTATTGATGGTACAATGGCTAAAGTTGACTATCATGTAAAGTTTGTCATAATATGCATGTTAGTTAATTAGCCTTTTTATACTTACATACATTATTACATGTCTTTACTATAACTAGGGATGTAATGATACATATTTTTATCGATATCATACTGATACCGATTGTCATAATTAGTTTTTAATTATTGTTAATGTAAGTGGCCAGTTCCGGAAATGTTTAGTGTGCCCTATGTAAAATCATTATAACTTTCAGAAATTTAGCAACTACATCAAAATTCCATCTTGTTGATCTGGCCGGATCAGAACGTATAAAAAAGACTAAAGCTAGTGGGGAGCGTCTTAAGGAAGGAGTTAAGATCAACCAAGGTCTACTTGCTCTTGGGAATGTTATATCAGCCTTGGGAGATGGAACTAATAGAAGCTATATTAGTTACAGAGATAGTAAGCTTACCAGGTTGTTGCAAGGTATGTTTTTATCTTAAATCTATTTGTAAATCAATTTCTTTTTATTATCTCTGAGATATTGCCATGAAAAATATTGCATTTTTAGATTTTTGTAAGCTGTCTAGCTAACCAGATCATATTGAAAATATGTCTGATCTATAAGTGAAAATTTTCTGGATGTTATGTACACTAAGTATGTACTAATGTAATAGTATACTTGCTAAGTTATTTGTGTAAATACTAAAATTAGGTCACAATGTTACTGATATGTTCTCCTTGAACCCAAGTCCCTAAGGCTACAAACGCATTAGGCAGGCGGGTTCCTGACGGCCAATGTTACGGCTAGGAATTCTCAGTTGATTTTTCATGTTGCTTTCAAATGGACATAGAGTCTATTGTTGCACTTGTGTATGTAACTAACTATGTTGCAGAAAAAGAAGAAGAAATATTGCAAAAGATATTTGTTACTTCAATCCATTGCTATCTCTATTTGAGTAATAACTCAATGACATATCCAATATTCCTCTTCACATTTTATATTCTGTTATAAATCTTACTGTATCGGAATGATCGTGGCTAGACATCGTATTGTGGTCCGTTCAACCCCGTGTGCACATTACCGGCCGCAACGGCTAATGCGTTTACACTGACAAAATTCAAAGAAATGCTCTGAATTCGACGGCCAAGACTGGACACTGGCCGCCTAGTAAACCTTAATCACCGCAGGAACACAACACAAGGTTATTTGGCTGCGATCAGTGCTGTGGGGTGGAGGTATTCCACCAGCTGGGTGGCCCCAAGTAGAAAGAAATCTCCAAAAAAATTTTGTTTATGCAAATTACTTTTACTAACAGACAGTCTGGGCGGCAACTCCTTGACTTTGATGGTGGCATGTGTTAGTCCAGCGGACTACAACTTAGATGAGACTGTTTCGACTCTCCGTTATGCGGACAGGGCGCGACGTATACGCAATAAACCTATCATTAACCAGGACGCTAAAGCTGCCGAAATCGTTAGGTGTGTATTTTTTTATTTTGAATCAAAATAGGAAGAGGTTCTCAATTAAAATGTTTTTTTTTTATAATGGATTTTCAGCTATAACTTTTTTGTTTATTAACGGATTTAGATGATTCTTTCTTCCGTTTGAAAGAGGATATCTTAAGGGTGGTCCCATTTTAATTTCATTGGTATTTGACCTTCGTCTTCGAAGATACACCAGGGTACTCCTCAAAATCATTGAAGTTGGTTTTCTTTTTTGCAAAAAATTGTCTGGTATTAAATATATTCGAACATAATAATGTAAAATGTTTTGAGATCATAAGTATCTGAGTGATCGAATTCGATCGACATGTTACGAAAAATAAAAATCTTATTGATGTCACTAATCTTAAACTTGGAAAAGTAGAAGGTTATCTCGGCACAAACTTTCGCCCAAATCTTTAGAGCTTTTTCTGAGAAATCAGTTACAAACATATTAATTTGCGTCTATGTCTGTGTCGGTGTCTATGATACAGTCTCACGACTAGTACAGACGCCAATGTGTATTATTAAGAATTGTAAAAAATTATAATTATTATCTTTACTATCAATCTGTGTAAAAATAGCATAACATTATGAATTTTATAATTGAAATAAATTATTATTATAATTATTTCTTTTAAACAATATTATCTCACATAATAGTATCAGATAGGAACATTGTTAACAACACTTGCATTTTTTCCATGATCAGTGGATTTAGTAAGTATTCCAGTCTTACGAAAATTAAAAATAATCCTACTTCTCATCAGTGTTATTTTCTGGAAACACCATATCTCCGATATTTCTCCATCAAAACTAGTGATACAAACATCATTCTAAATTTTATGTTCCTCGTTACTGAGGAAACAATAGACAAATCGCTTAAAATTAATGATTTCGTTAAAAACTGTTTCATTAGCAATGTCATGTGTTGATGCTAAACATTAGCACAAAAATAAGGGCGCCATCTATTAACAATCATTTTAACTAACATGATATTTGTTAGATTGTTTATGTTCAATAATGTGTGAAATATTCGCATGGCTCAGCTAGTATATGGGTATTTATATTTATAGTATTTCAAAACGTTATGCCACATATATTTTATAAAACTAGATGTGCCCCTCGGTTTCACCCGAGTTTTTATCCAACAAATACCGCGCCGCCAACGCGACGGACCCATGTAATCATAATTGTTATCACTTCTCGCAAGTACAAATTATTTTAATTTTTAATTTTCTCCTAAACTATGTGTCCTAATTACATACTATAAAAAGAAAAATTTAAATTGTCTTTATGATGAAATAACTTTGGTTCGTAAGGATTAATATAATAAGCCTAAATAAAGCTCAAAATCAATCTTTAATCTTCAAAATAAAAACATGCAAATTACCTTATTGTGGTTTATGCTATTAAGAAATAGGCATATGTTACCGGAGACATTTTTTAGATATACTAAAGAACAATATTTTTGTAGAATATTTATTATATTTACGTATCACTAACCATTACGCCAGCGCATGCGGATAAAGCAGTTCGGGAACACTTTCACTTCGACTTACTTAAACAAAAATCAATATTTAAGGCTAGCTGAAAGGTTTAGCTTAGTTTCAGATAGCCTATACTATTCTTCGTGAATCTGGCATAATATACAAACAGAATTTTTCGAATACGACTGCTACCCGTTGTCCAGAGATTACCATGTTTAAACAAACAAACAAAAAAACTCGTCCGTTTTACTAAATTATTAATAGTATAGATATACAGGGACTGACCTCGGAACACGACAAACCAAAAGAAAATCATACATGTGTTTAACACTATGTGTATGGAGGTCGCGATCCCTACCACCTCGCTATATTACTGTATATACACTGACTAATCTCTGAACACGATAAACTAAAAGAAAATTATAGATGGTTTTTTTCTTTCTCACTGACTATACTGTTAGCCTAAGGGGCCCTAAAGAAATAGAGCCACTGATGGGTTTGACAGCTTCACCAGGCTTGGGGCGAACGTTTAAGGCAAATTTGGTTTGATGCGTTCTTCGTACAAACCTTCATCGTCTATTTCAGGGCGTGAAATGCAACAGACAGGACAGACAGAGTTACTTTCGCATTTATAATATTAGTATGGATTATTAATTTAATTATGCTGTCGTTCTCTATGGTGTCAGTAAATTACCCAATAGTAGAATAACGACAACAGTTTATAATAATAAATTTTTGAAATTAATTCTCCCTCTCTCTCCTATACCTTTCTTTGTTTCTCTATAACTGATACTTTAGCATGGTAAAAATAGCAAAAGATCGATTGTTGTGGAGTCCTTTTTGTTTTCTATAATAGGGATTTTTATATTGTTAACACAAATCTGAAAAGTGAATAAAAGACGGTAAATTTTTTGGAGAGATCGGCCTTTTAGACCTAGATTTATTGTGAATCGATACATCAGAGTTAGATTCGAATCGATCTTTTTCGGAATGAATTGCCTAGCAGCGATGCGGCACTCGACTTGCTTGCGTGATTATATCCAACCTAGGGTGACCACTTATTAATATGATTTATTATATAATAAATGGTGGTGTGGTCAACTCATATTGGAAAGTTCTAAATTCTCTGAAACTGTACATTTTTTAACTTTATGTAAACAATCAATAATCATCATTTTACAAACCAGTTTAAAAGTTTCAGCCAATACATCTGAAGAGCTATTTTATAGCATTTTTATCGAACGAATGTTCGACGTGACTTTTTAAATTGATATAACTTTTTTATTTATGAACTCATTGAAGTAAAACCACACTAAATGTTAAGTCAACCTTACCAAAATATATTAGTTGAAACCGTTTCCAAATCAGTTAAGCCGTTTCTGAGATTAGCGCGCACAAAAGTTGGCCAACAGACAAACAGACAAAAATTCTAACAGTCATTGTTTTGGCTTCTTCTGCGTTTATAGAGACCCCCAATAATAGTTTTTCTCATATATCTTCTATGTACAGACATCGATCAGTTACGTTTTTATTATATGTATAGATAGATGTAGATATGGTGGTCGCGATCCTTACCACCCCACTATATTATTGCATAAACACAGACTGATCTCTAAACACGACAAAGCAATAGAAAATCATAGATGGATTTATCACTCTATGCGTATGGTATTGTAAATCATCACTTATTGTACCACCCTGCCGATTCATTTTTCAAAAACTCGAAACCCTTTTATTTCTTTCTAAAATCATAAATATGAATTTTCATATCCCTAAATTGAGAAATAGTGGGTTCTTCGAACAAAATTTCATCCCCTATTTGACCCCTTCATGTTTTATCTTTGCGCCATAAAGTACCCTATGCCCGTCTCCAAGGTCCAATATATCTCTATTCATCAAAATTGGCTTAACGGGTTCTTCGTAAAAAACTTTATTCCCTATTTCACCCATTAAAGTTTTATTTTCACCACATAAGGTAGCCAAAGTCTTTCTCCAAATTCCTACATATCTCTATATCAAAATTCATCAAAATTAGGTTCTTTATACGAACATTCACCCCTCATTTCACCCCTTCTAATTTTATTTCCAAAGTAGCCAATGACCTTTCTCAAGCAAAGTTCTTCAAAATTGGTTCAGCGGTCTAGGCTTGAAAATGCAACAGACGGGACAGAAAAAATTACTTTCGCATTTATAATATTAGTAGGTATGGATTATTCAATTCATTATGCAGTCATTTTCTATAGTGTCATTTACCAATTAAAATACTAACAGTAAATTATTACCCAACACCAAATTAACGAAAACAGTTTATAATAATAAATTTTTGAAATGAATTCACTTTCACTATATACCTGTAATAAATTCTCTCTCTCTATACCTTTCTATGTTTCTCTATAATAACTGATACTTTAGTAAGGTAAAAATTACAAAAGATCGACTGTTGTGGTTCCCTTTTAATTTTCTATTTTAGGGATTTTTATATTGTTAATACAAATGCGAAAGTGAATCGAAAAAAGATCAATTTTTGAGAGATCGATCTTTTAGACATCAATTTTTTTGGGAATCGATTCATAAGAGTTCGATTCGAATCAATCTTTTTCGAAATGAATTGCCATCCCTAGCAGCGGCGCAGCTATATTCAACTGACAATATCCAGCCTATGCAGACCCCCTTTTAATATGATTTAACACATAGAACTGAGGTCAACTTATATTGGAAATTTATTTTATTAAACTCTTCATTTTATAACTTTATGAAAGGTTTCGATCATCATCGTTTTACAAACCATAGTATACAGATAGCTAAACTTTCAGTCAATTCAACTGAAGAGCTATTTTATAGCATTTTTATCAAAAAAATGTTCGACGTGATTTTTTAAATTGATATAACTTTTTTATTTATGAACTTATTGAAGTAAAACAAACACTAAATGTTAAGTGAACCTTACCAGAACATATTAGTGAAAACTGTTTCCAAATCGGTTATGCCGTTTCTGAGATTAGCGCGCACAAAAGTTGGCAAACAGACAAACAGACAAAAATTCTAACAATCATTGTTTTGGCTTCTCCTGCGTTTATAGAGACCCCCAATAATAGTTTTTTTCATATATCTTCTATGTACAGACATCGATCATTTACGTTTTTATTATATGTATAGATAAAGACAATTTTTAATAGAAATTCAACTCTCTAAGGAATAACTTTATTTTTTACTTTTTTTCTCAAGGTTGAACAACTTAGTTAATCAACTCCGTTTAGAAGTTCTCGGAAAATTACCGACAATTAGCGAACAAAACAATGAGAAATTACAAGAGGAGTTAGACAGAGAACGTACTAAATACTCTGAATTATTGAAAAAGCACAAACAAGTCACAGAACACTTGGGTAGTATGCTGATTGAAAATACGAATTTATGTGAAAAAGCACTTTTGGCTGAAGCGGCGAAGGACAAACTTGAAAGAAAATTAAACGAGTTAACAGAGCAATGCAACCAAACAATAGAAATTTTAAATACAACTGAGAAAAGCGACGACGGTTCTCAAAAGAATTCAGTGGTGGATTATTTGAAAGAAATAAAGACGCGGTTGGAAGATTTGCAGTCTCTTAACTTGAAATCGAATGAAGAATTAATTGACCATGAAATCAAACTGTCCTTTATAAAGGAAGAAAATGATCCAGACAAAGTTGACGAACACATGGTGCTGACAGATGACCAAGCGGTAATGGAAGAGGAAAAGAGAGCTATGGGACAAGTAAATATTACAATTAATTAGGCTGACTGTCCACAAAAGCGGAGCGGAGCTCTGCAGATTTCTATCAATAGAATTACATAAAAATTTGATGATTTTATTCTATTGGTCGAAATTTACACAGCTCAGCTCTGCTCTGCTTCAGTGAACAGGCAGCCTTTTAGATGATAAAAAATTGACTATTGAGCTATGTTAGTAACATCTTAATCTTAAAGCTTAAGTTTTTGCTGTCATTTGACAGCTCTGGAGTATTGCAAACATAGCATCTTATCGACAAAATAACTTTGGCCTTTACGCTTGAGTCGGCTTTACACGTTGGGTGAATAGTGTTAGGGCCAACGTCTGGAGCCCAGATTACGCTTGGCTACTGGGCGCAATACATTAAAAGTTCGATAGTTAACCGCACGCAATTCATACTGATATATTATAACAACTAAATGCAATTATTGTCATAATAATATATGTACTACAAAATATATACTATACACATAAATGTAAAGTAGAATCTAATGCTTAGTTATCGGTTTACTTCCTTGTTGAATACTATTAATTTAGCTATTAGTAATGATCCATGTGAATAAATAAATAGTTGACAAAATAAATATTATTTGGTTGTGGGTTGTACTCAGTAATAATAATAAAATTAGCCTGTAAGTGTCACGCTTTTGAGTAAAGGCCTCTTCCTGAGGCAAATCACAGGCTTTGTCACCACGCCAGCCAACTACTAATTGGTAATTTCAAATACCTAGAAATCCATAGTTCTATATTTTTGCCAAATACAGAGGTATTACAAAAATTATTCTCAAATGATCCGGTTTCCCCACGGACTTTTCCTTCACCGTTAGCCGACAGTGTTACCAATTTGTAAATGTACGCGAATTCCGAACCGCTCAATTCAAACTGCTCCATTACTGCAACTTTTATTGATTCAACTCGGTAGAATGATAAAATATTTTCCATTTCAGTGGGTTGATATATGTTTGCTTTCAGGTGGCACTTAACCAAGAACTACAAGAACTTAATCGAGCTATGGCGATCAAGGCGTCCGTAGTCCAAGCGATCCTAGCCAACAACAAGGAAATGTTGGATTCCCATCAGAATCTCAAAGAGAATGAAGATAAGATATCACTGTTGGAAAAGGAGAGGGATGAACTTCAGCAACAATTAAAGCAGTCAAAAGTAAGTTTTATTAATTACTACCTGTGCCCGCGGCTCCACGCGAATTGATCCGCGACGATCGCCAGCCCTCTATTTTAAAGGTTTTAAAACTTTAATGATATCACCGACTTTTTTGTAGGTATTTTTAAGATATACACCATGAAATTGTTAATCCTCTAGTTTTAATATGGTGAAGATTGTCAAACACAATGTTAATAGTAACATATATAATAAAAGGTTAAAGGTAATATATGATTAAAGGTCGACGTTTATAAGCTATGTATAAGTCAACAAATACAAAATGTTTCCATAAAATTTTATATACTGAGATTATTACATTACTCTAGTAAAAGAATCATAAAAATCTTACTATACATACTAGGGAAACAAAGATCTTTCTTTTTATTTGAAGTACCTCAGTCCCAAACCAGCAGAAGTGGACAATTATAAAGAAATTCGACGATTCAAGTACATTAGAAGTACATTAGAGTACATTTTACAGTCTAAAGATCCGTCACACGAGGAGCGTCGCACTAAGATCTCCACCCTCGAAGCTGAAATAACTGATCTTAAGAAGCGTTGTCAACAACAAGCCGGTATTATTAAGATGAAGGAGAAGAACGAAGCTAAAATAGCCGCACTTAATGCAGAACTACAGGCTATGAAAGTTACAAAGGTATATATTTAATCCTTACAACCTTACTGTCTAACAGCGCGTACTGTATTTATAATTGGTCTAGATTTTTTATGAATTTGCATATTGAATTTTAAGCTTCTACTTTAAAATATGCAGTCAACGAAACTAATGTATATGACTTGTATGGTTGAAAATATTGTAGGAATCATTGTTACTATTACGTATTTCTGTTTTCTTGAGCTTGAGTTTATAGCACCAACAACCAAGTCTTATTAAATTCCATGACATGTAAACAAGAATATGTTAATGTTATTGTCTTGTCATTAGTTAAAATGTTTTAGGCTCATATAATTAGATACAGTGGATTTTAAAGAATGAAATTTAAAGCGTAAAAGTTGGGCCAGATTTTAGCTAACATTACTCGTTTTTTTATATCTACCTCTCCTACACTTGGCTGTTTTTGAGATTTCACTAATTTTTATAGACAAACCATCTATCTCAATTGAGGCTTAGCCCGTTTTTTTGCAGCATGTTTTTCTTGGGCTTAGTTATTTTACTTATATTATTTGTTCAAAAACAAAAAAAATAGTCAACTGCTCAATTAGGCAAATGCATGTTTATTGAACATATTATTCCGATAAACCACTAGAAATACTAAGTTATGAACTTTCCATTCATATCATTATTTCTGTCACGTTCTGTTCAGTGTTATGTAAAGCAATATATAATTTTCAATTCCCCAAATATTTTGTATAGAATTTAGGATGATATGGTGGTAGACGAAAAATGTTTATACCGTATTGCTGTTACCCGTTGCTAAATATATATCTTTTTAAAATAAGAATTTAACGTTTTAATATTTTGATAATGGCGATACGACGCATTATAAAGCGATAAAGTGAGTTTAAGTTATTGAGCAAAGCTCGGACGCCCTGATGTTAACTATTAAATACGTAATCATGTCTAGAACTAATAATATTCTTCCAGGTGAAAATAGTAAAACAAATGCGTGAAGAAAGCGAGAAGTTCCGCAAATGGAAGGCTGATAACGAACGCGCTCTACTGCGTCTGCGGAATGAGGACCGTAAGCGAGCTAACGCCATGGCGAAGATGGAGTCGCTACACGCCAAGCAGCAGAACGTACTTAAGCGCAAGATGGAGGAAGCGGTTGCGGTTAACAAAAGACTTAAGGTGATTTCCATGGACATCATAATAAATAATGATTTTACTGTCATCTGGCCATCAATTTGCCTTTAGGCCAGAATCGTGGGAGTTCAAAGTTCCGGTTTCCATTAGGACCAACTATCTTTTATAAGTTAAGTCTCTGTTTACTGTTTTATATATATATATATATATAATTATTGAGGTTTGCCGTTGTGCGCGCATTTACGCAAAAACTACTGGTTCAATAAAAAATTGTTAAAGTTATAAGAAACTACGATATTTTATAAGCACATACGCTTTCAGCGATGTGTCTTTTTTGCCGTGGTGCTAATATTAGGTCTTTACCTATGAAATTGCCGTTTTGTATGAAAAAATATAAACGAATTTTTTTCATGTATTTTTTATTTGTATTAATCGAAGTAATCACCCATGCAATCAATGCATCTTTGCCAGCGCAGTGGCAGTTTATTGATGCCTTTCTTAAAGAAATCAGCTGGACGGGAGGCAACAAATTCTTCTAAGGCATTTTGTACTGCCTATCGGGTATTGATTTTTTTCCCGCCAAGGAGTTATCCAAATTCTGGAAAAAGTAGTAGTCTATAGGCGCAAGGTCTGGTGAGTAGGGCGGATGACGGAGAACTTCCAACCCCAGTTCTTGCAACTTTGAGACCGTCTGCTGTGCAGTATGAGGTCGCGCGTTGTCGTGCAGGAGCAGCGGAGACGAGCGATTGACCAATGCTGGTTGGAGATGTGCCAGCTTCTCCATTATTGTGTTCAGTTCTTCACAGTACACATCTGCAGTAATGCTCACCCCGTTTGGTAAGAAGCTGTGATGAATCACACCGGCGCTAGACCACCAAACAGTGACCATCACTTTTCTAGGGGTAAGCTCTAGGGCATTGTTTAGTTGCTGAACCAGGATCCAATCAACTTGCTGAGCGCTTGCGGTTATCAAACAGAATCCATTTTTCATCGCAGGTAACAATGCGGTTCAAAATTCCTTCATTTGTGTGTCTGTTGAGCAGTGCAAGGCACGTCTCGACGCGTACTTCGCGCTGGCGATCATTGAGTTCGTGGGGTACCCATTTGTCAAGCTTTTTTACCTTGCCAATTTGACGCAAATGGACCAATATTGTTTTGACGCTAACGTCGAAAGCGGCTGCTAATTCAGCCGTAGATTGTGTATCATCAGCTTCCACAATCGCCTTTAATTCGTCATTGTCGACCAAAGTCTTCGGACGACCGCGAGGTTCATTTTTCAGGTCGAAATTCCCAGAACGGAAGCGAGCAAACCAATAACAAGTGGTGCGTTGGTTTGTAGTGTTAGCTACGTAAACGTCGTTGATGTTGCGTGCCGCTTGTGCCGCGTAGCTGCCACGACGGTACTCATATTCCATAATTACTCGAATTTTTAACGTATCCCTGATGACAAAAAGATGGAAATGCGATGAAAATGTAACACTAATCAATAAACAAATGACTACATTGGAAAAAGAATTCCATGTTTTTAAAATAAAATTAATTTGAAATTAGAATTCTTAGCCAAACAAAAATTATTTTGATTTGAAATGGCCAGTACTGCAGAACGGCAATTTCATAGGTAAAGACCTATTATAATAAACATCGTAGACGAAGTCGCGGGGCGGGTATGAACTAGCTCCTTATAATAAAGTTTGCATGACGTATCCATAGAACCTTAATTTTTATGTCCTAAATCCTAAAAATATGTATTTCGACTATCAATTATTATGATTACAAGACAATTTATAACATAAATGAAAACCAACTTCAGTGATTTTGAGGAGTTCCCTTGTGTATCTTCTAAGTGTAATGTTCAATGTCAAAAAAAAGTATCATCCAAATCGGTTCATAGATGTAATGGCTAAATATCCTTAAAAGAAAATATACATTCGAAATGATAACCTGTTACTTTTTCTTAAGTCGGGCAATAAAAAAATTATGATACTGATAAAATGTTATAAAAACATTTTGCGCGTCAAAATTCCAACCCAATAACTTGAGAACCAGTCTTCCACTAGGCTTAGCTATCTTGGACTACGTCGTCACTTAAATGATCTTAAAATCAGGTGAGATTGTGGCCACAATGCTAAAACCCTATAACGATTAAAAAGAATACAATGATTTTTGAGAAAACGAATGTTTTTTTTTATATACCTAAATAAATGGCTAACCTCATCATGTCGCTCTTCCGTCACATGAAGCGCGCGCATCTCTCAGGTTTACTCTCTGCTGAACGCCCCAAAAGAAGTATAACTTCAAAAACCAAGCTGCAAAAGTAACTTGTTGTTAATACAGGAAGCGTTAGAAAGACAGAAGGCTACAGCTATGAAACGCAACGCGAAAGGTAACGTGAAAGCGGGCGCCGTACAGCAATACATCGAACAAGAACTAGAAGTACACCTCAGTATCGTTGAAGCGGAGAAGTCGCTCGAAGAACTTATGGAGTATAGGTATGCCAGTTCAACCAGCCAAACTAACCAAGAAAGCTTGTGATTCATCTAATATTAATATGTGGGCGACCGAGCTTTGCTCGATGTCTTATAAAAAAAAAACACTTATCTAGGTATACTTGAAATGTAAAACATTATCTAAATACAAAGTTTCATCCAAATTGTTGGAGCCGTTTCCGAGAAACCAATTGTATATATATATATACAAGAATTGCTCACTTAATATAATAAGATAAGTGCAAAAGTAACTCTGTTGCTTTATCACGCCTAATGGGCCGTTTAAGTATTACGTAACGCAATTTGGGGGACTTTTAAAACGTTACGATGCGTTACAAGGGCGGGAGGGGGTTTTTCGGAAAACGCGTTACGTAACATTGTTTTTTTTTTAAAATATAAATAAATAACTAAGCAATTCAAATTTTCCAAAATCGCTACCCTTTTCGTTTATGTTTTGCGGGGAATCCCTCGATTGCATTGTACGTCATTTTAATTTTTTTTTCTCCCCAAGTTGGCAACCATTTTCGTTTGTTTTACAGGGAATCCCTCGACTGAATTGCTGTAGTCATACTGTATTGTCCTCAAAACTGGGAGATTTGCACCATCAGCTGTTCTTGGCCTATAAAAGTTCTCATGCTGACTTGTGTGTTACGTAAAGTTTAAGGAAGGGGAGGGGGTACAGAAAAATTTTACGGCGCGCTACATGAGAACAGGGAGGCTCAAAAATCTTCAAAAATTGCGTTACGTAATACTTGAACGCTCCCTAAACCGCTGAACTAATTTCGATGAATTTTGGTATGGAGTTAGGGTGGACCTTGGAGAAGGATATAGGCATTGTTGTAAAAATAAAACTAAAAGAGATAATATAGTGGATAAGTTTGAATGGAGAAACCATCATTTTTCAAGTTAGGCATATTATGATAATTCATATTTATGCCTTTGGTATAAAATAAAAGAGTGTTTACCATTTCCGAGTTGTTTCAAACGATTTCAAAACGAAGCCTTTTCTGCTCTATTATGAGCAATTTTGGAATGAATTTCGCACACACGCGTGTTATTCCCAAATTCTCGGTTAGGATTTCTGAAACACAAGTTATTGGGATCCCGAGATTATCTTCTATCTCACGCACAGTCAAAAGACGACTGCGGCGCAATCGCGAGTTGCACACTTTAGCGGAGGTGAGGAACAGAGAGTAAAGTTCCTCATCCGACATAGAAAAGGGAGGATCCTCTGGCCAGACGAGTGCTATGTCTGGCGGGCAGCTGCCCCGACTGTTGTAGTCGGGTTCTTGTATATATACTCAACGATAGAGTTAATTTCTATAGCGCGATGTAGGATAGTAGGATGCGTCTTATGTGGCTCGATAGATGTCGCTAAGTAGTTGCGTCGATGCGTTGATGTGTCAGTTGTGGCGAGAGATTTCGCTACATCACTCCCCTCCGAGACCGGAGGTCGATAGCAGGTTGAGTCGTCCGTACATCTTTGTTATGCTTGCCGGGCCAGTGGAATGTTCCAGTGAGTCGAAACTGTCTGCGGTGATTGCCCCAGTGAGTCGGAGTGTTGCAGTGTTGCGTAGTGACTGGCTGCTTCGTCGACCAGGAGAGAAATGCGTCTTCTGCTGCTTGCTGACCGGCCGAAGTGCAGTGTGCTGAGCCAAGGTCGCTGAGAAGGCTGTGGGGCTGACCAGGAATGCGCGTTCACTGCATGCGTATGTTCAGGATACCCGTAGTAGCCGTGGATGCTAGCTGGCTGTATTGACTCGCTGCTCGAAAGCTTGAGGAAATGACGATGACGTAGCTTTTTGTGAAGAAGGTTGTGCTGACGTATCACGTCGGGGTCACCACTTTAGCGGAGGTGAGGAAAAGAGAGTAAAGTTCCTCATCCGCCATAGAAAAGGGAGGATCCTCCGGCCAGACGGGTGCTATGTCTGGCGGGCAGCTGCCCCGACTGTTGTAGTCGGTTTCTTGTATATATATTCAACGATAGAGTTAATTTCTATAGCGCGATGTAGGATAGTAGGTAGCTACTTATGTGGCTCGATAGATGTCGTTATGGATGTCGCTATGTGTCGCTACGTAGTTGTGTCGATGCGTTGATGCGTCAGTTGTGGCGAGAGATGTCGCTACACATACGCTCGATATTTTTCGATGTTCGACTCGAAAGTCGGCCAGAACGCTGATCGCTATCAACGCTCGTACGACTGTTTTTCAATCGTTGGAACTACTCTTTTATTTGAGTTTTGTCTATACAAGCATCCTCAAAGGCCTCCTGTATCATTTCGATGGTCTCTACACAACTTTTCAAAGTTCGAAACAAATCTTTCCGTCATTTTCAACCATAGCAAAGTACGTCGAACGCGAAATCAACAATGTACGTAGTAAAGTCACGTTGCACTCGAAATAACATACTTTGTCGGTTGCCATGGTAGCCGATGAATTCGTGAAGAGTCACTTGTTATGCTCGTATTTATTAAAGGTCATTCGGACGTTTTGGCGCGAAGTTGTGGGTACAGGCCAGATAGATACTTTTGGGACACACCTCTTATACTCAAGTACGATTGTCTTTAAATATGATTTATCGATTGATTGACTGATTGACTGACTGACGGACTGAATAACTGGTTATTTGAGTGGATAATGATTTATCTAAAAGTAAGATGATGTATGTATACACATCGTAACGCTTTTTGTTAACGCTAAACGTAACGCTTTTGTTAATGCTTATGTAAGATAAAATAATAATAAAATTTCCATACCGGGCTGTTATGTAAATCGATTCTCAAGGAGTAAACTCCAAAAATGAAATGTTTCTCTCAGGGCTTGGATAACAGAACAAATCGAAAGTTTGTCCAATAAAACAGACAATGAAGAAAATCAAAAGAAAATTGCAGAACTAGAAGATGACCTCGCGCTGCGCAAAGCACAGATATCGGATTTACAACAGAAGATTCTAACTGCTGATCAAGGTTAGTGCTATTCATCACCAATATTGAGTTAGTTTTATTACGTATCTTGAAATGCTTAAACAATTTTGTGTTACAGCGTTAGTCAATATGGCCACGAAAGGGTTGAAAAAATTATAAATAGGCAATCGGATAACTTTTCAAAAATCGTTCATTATTAATCATTATGAGTTAATAATGTATTATAAGTATTTAAACTAAGGTCTAAACGTACACGTCCTGAAATGGCCTCGCAAACGATACCGCAGATCGCGTGACGTGTGACGTGAGATCAGCACTAAATAAATGCAGAAAATTATAAGGAAACAACACTGTCAGCTATTGGGTAAAGTTCACTTACACACGAATGACGTCATGCGCTGTTATTGGTATTTAGTTACTAAAATGTACTATCTTATTTATTATTTTAAAATTCAACATTATTTCACAAAAAAAATGATAGGATGATAATTATAATATTAGAATATTTTCAACTATTTTTTTTTCTTTTTGCCTATTTTTATATATTATCGCTTCATTATAGAGCCTTCAACTCATCTTTGCGCGCGGCCCTATGTGTGCGTGAGGTAGCAGTCGTCTTCCAAACAACACGTGTTTTTATCACTTTGTTCTCTAAAATATCTGGTTCGTCACGGAGAAAAAGTTTCAACTAAGTAGTAGTTCTGCTTTATAATGCGTCGTATCACACTGATCAAAGTATTAAAACGCTAAATCTAATTAGTTACTTAATCAGTAATTGGTAACATAAAAATTCTTCGTTTACCACAATGTCATGCTAAACCCTATTGAAAAAATTTCATTTATCAGACCGTGATGGAAATAATGAAATTAATAGAACTTTCATTATTTGGTATTTCTAGTGGTAGTGATACGGAATAACAATACATTCAATAAAAATGCATTTATCTAATTGAGCTGTTGAATTATTTTAAATTTGAAGAAATAAAACTTTTCGACATAATCTTAATATTAAGTGAGCAATTCTTGTTTAAATATATGTACAATATGTATTAAAAACCCCGTCGAATCCGAAAGGGGGATATAGGTACCCCAATTAAAGAAAAATGACAATACCAAAATTACCAAATGACATTACCAAAAAAATTGAATTTATTTATTTATTATTAAAATAAAAATGTAATTGCGATTTAAACTTAACATATTTAGATTTAGTTTCCCTATAATGTAGCAAATTTTTAAAACGTGATAACACCGTCGCCAGCTCTGTCGCGGCGCAGCGGTACGTTTGATCGTATAGCGGTACCCTGCGCCGCGCCGTCTATATTGCCATGTAAGTTTCCTCATTTAACTATTTTCTTTTTACATTTTATTAGGGGTAATTTTTTTAACTTATAATCCGAGATAGATAACATAAACAGAATATAATCTCGATACCTAATAACACCTTCACGGATCCGACGGGGTTTTTAATACACACTGTATATATATATATATATATATACATATATATACATATAATATATATATATATATATATATATATAAATAATTGATTTCTCGGAAACGGTTCCAACGATTTCGATGAAACTTTGCATTTAGATAATATTTACATTCCAAGTTTACTTAGATAGGTGTTTTTCCTTTATTTTTGTCTATAAGACACCGAGCACAGCTCGTTCGCCCAGATATAAATAAAATAACACGCACGTGTAGTCACTGTACGCTGTACGATTTACGCATACATAGGCCCGCCCGCACAAACGAGTTGAACTGTCTATATACACTATTGCAAATATATTTAAATTTTTTCACATTTTTATTTAACACTTTACAATGGTTATCATTCAATTATTTTCCTTGATAATAATATTTAATTATAATTAAAGGCAGGTGTTATATATTTACTAGTAGTTATATAAGGCAAGCATGAATAATTAAACGATCAGCTGTTCATTTTTAAACATTTTTATATCACACTGACACGTCCTGACGCAACAGTGGCGACGTAGAAGGGATAGCCAAATGGAAATCGATGAAATATTTATTACTACATAAGACATTTTTTTTAAACATTTGTTTACTGTTGTGTAAAATAAACATTAGTCTATCAATAAAACAAACATGTGAACAGTAAAATATTTGAAACCTTGATATATTTTACATACATACCTTACTTGGTTGTATCATCGACAATCTATGAAACCATATTAACTTATTTACAAGTGTATTAAAATCAATGTTTCTTTGCCTGTCTCTTACGCGTTCTTAAAGCATTAATCTGAAATCAAACTTTGGTAAGTTGTTGTTGTGCGCACACCTGCAAAGCTTCTGGTTTAGTATAACCCGTTTACAACAGTGAGCGCCTTATTCGTTAATTTCAAACACAACGGGAACAAAGTCATGGACAAAAGCTAATAATAAATCTATACAATTAATAAAATTGATGTGCCTGACTGTAATTTCAAAATAACAGCTGTTTTACTAAATGCATATGAAAGTATATACAGTACATATATATTTAAAAAAAAACAATTTTTAAATTTTTTGTCTCTCTGTCTCTTTGTTCCGGGTAATCTCCGAAGCGGTTGGACCGATTTTAATAGGTTTTTCACTGGCAGATAGCTGATGTTATAAGGAGTAACTTAAGCTACTTTTATTTTACAAAAAGAATTAGGGTTCCGCGCAATTAAAAAATGCTGTCATGGTGAATAAATTCGGGCACTTGAATGGCTTACTCCGAGTCAAATGGAGATATGTCAAATCCGAGTTATGTCAAATTAATATACTACATATTTGTAGATATTAAATAGACCTACAAAAAATCGGCAAGAGCATATATATTATGTCTACCTTCTAAGTTCCATGGATCACCCACAATAAGCATTTTTATTTTAAAATAACTGGGAGCAGGGGTAGTATAATTCGCGCGTGTGCCTGATCGACGGAATTCTACAGTCCGCGAGAACGCTGCCGCGGGCACAGCTAGTATATGTAGAAAAAACAAAAAGTAAAAATATGAGTAACTAGCTGGCCCAGTAGACATTGTTCTGTCCTTTCCAATAGTCAATAACTCGACTACAACGCCACCTATCTCGATTCATTTTCCTGAAAACTTCCAGGAGCATGGCAAACAAGCATACGACATACCTGTTGGTAAGAGGCTACCGTAGCCTATTGACACTTTTAATACCATAGGTATCACTAGCGCTTTGCCGACCTTAAACCCCTCTACCTCAACGAGCCCTGCTACAACACTGCAGGAACACAACATAAGGTTATTTGCCTGCGATCTACCTCAAGCAGAGACTTATCGCCAAAGAAATTTCTCTGTGCCTTACCTCTTAAACAGCATAACAAACAAACCAAAATAAGAATTTCTTATATCCATAGTTCGAATTGTGAATTAGGTTCTTGAGTCCATAAAGAAATCCATTAGATAAAAGGATTTTCAGTTCTTCCAAAATTTTCCGGATTATTTTTCTTGTCCCTAAAAACCTTATTCAGTTTATTATATTTTTATTTATATAAATATCTAAAACAGTAATATTTTTAACCGTCTTCAAAAAAGGAGGAGGATCTCAATTCGAATAAATACTTTTTTATGGATGTTCCGCCATAACTTCTTTTTTTATGAACCGATTTAGATAATTCTTTTTTCGCTAGAAAGGGGATATCTCAAGGGCGGGCGGCCTATTTTAATTACATTGACACTGGACCTTCAACTTCGAAATTACACCAGGGAACTCCTCAAAATCATTGAAGTTTGGTTTTCTTTTTTGTTAAAAATGTTCTTGTTATAGCTGTGGTTCAATATTACAGAGAACAAGTCAAGGACGCAATGGGACAATATACAATCAATGCTAGAAGCTAAGGTCGCGCTCAAATGCTTGTTCGAGTTGCTAGTCGATGCCAAGAAGGAGTTGCAAAGCCAAAGCGAGAAAGGTTATCAGGCGAGATACGAGGAGATAAAGGAAGCGCACGACAGGATGGTCATCGAGTTTGAAAACAATAAGACCGAGTATGAAAGACAATTGGCCGTAGTGAAGATGCAGTATGAACAAAAGGTTATGATATATTTTAATATGGAAACTTTTTGTTTTAATGTTCAATATTGTTTTTATACAGATTTTTAGTCAATTGCATAACATTAAATGTTTATTATTTTATAAAGGACTTTGCATGTCGTAACTTTTTTTTCATTAGACAACACAATTTTTAAGTCTACATAATGCAATATGATTGTTTTAAAATTCCCTTGTGAAAGTTACACAAAAAATTCACTAACGATTTTGTCACGGCTTATATTGGACAAACAAACTTCTAATAAAAATAATCACCAGTTCTCACCCTTTCTCCGAAGTTAGGCAACATCGGGCAAAGTTAGTATTTAAATGACTGATCACCTGGGACTACCGTGTGATGTGGGCTTTTAGTTCTTTATGTTTATATGTTTTGTAATGTCACACATATAACAGAAACCTGTGGGTAAAAACGAACTGTTGCTAACACCCATACCAAATTTCAAATAACGATTCTGGTATGATCACCGAAGTTAATGAACGTGAGGTGCACTCAGTACTTAAGTGGGTGTCTCCTGGGAACACCATGTGACGTTGACTTTTTGTTCTTTATATTCCCTTATTATATATGTTTTGTGATGTCACACATATGATAGAGACCTGTGGACAAAACGAACTGTTGCCAACGTCCATACCATGTTGAAACACTGATTAGAAGTGATAAGCTATACCATTTTACTGTTATAACATAAGCGCCTTAACAAAAAAACTGACAGTGATGGTAGGATACGAAATTGTGACCACCATACCACATGGTAATTAACCCGTCAGAGTGACTCTCTTTTGGTTTATCGTGTTTCGGGAACAGCCAGTGTATGTCCTATATCCACCAGCCGAGAAGCTTGTTGGCTCGCATGATAACGGCGACCGCCGATGGATTGACGAATTTTCAAAGGTCGCCGTGGTTTTTGGATTATACTGTGCTTACTACCACCAGGCACAGTGCCGTCACTTTGCCTTGCAACTATGAAAAATGTTTTATAAACAAATTTTGTCTATACGATTTTA
This sequence comes from Saturnia japonica, assembly GCA_033032175.1. Classification (NCBI taxonomy): domain Eukaryota; kingdom Metazoa; phylum Arthropoda; class Insecta; order Lepidoptera; family Saturniidae; genus Saturnia; species Saturnia japonica. Next base: position 10,461,871 of record CM065325.1, read on the forward strand.
ATTCAACGTAGTTGGCAGTTGAAATACCTAATGGATCAACTGTACACTCTACACCGCGCACTGTTAATAGAGGCATCCCACAAGGCTCGGTATTAGAACCAATTTTATTTACACTCTATAGTTCTGACATAACTAAATCCATATTACATTGTCAATATCACATCTATGCAGATGATTTACAACTACTTATATATCTCTTTTAACCCTCAAAACTACGATACCGCCATTAGTGTAATGAACGAAGAATTATTAGGTATAGTAGATTGGTCAAAGTGTAATTCACTCATACTTAACCCTACTAAAACAAAATATATGTTAATAGGTACTAAACAACAGCTTAGTCATCTTCCTTTCATTAATAAAACAGTTATGGTAATGAATGAACCTATAGAACGTGTTTCAGAAGCACGAAGCTTAGGGTTAGTTATGGACACAGAGTTGAGGTTTGAGACACATATAGCTGCATGTGTGTGTAACTGTTTTTACCGTCTAAAGGTGCTACATAAAATGAGACCATTTTTGAGTGAGGAGCTACGGATACAACTTGTAGAATCATTGGTTCTCTTAAAATTGAATTTTGCTGATATAGTTTACGGTCCTCGATTACTCGCTAGAACATCTCGTCTCATACAAAGAGTTCAAAATGTGTGTGCGCGTTTTTGCTTCAATATAGCACCAAGAAGCCATGTCACGCCTACAATCAATCAGCACCTACTTTTAAAAATGAAATCAAGACGTAAACTACATCTCGCTTGTCTTTTGTTTGGGGTAATTCAATCTGGAATACCACCGTATCTGTATAATAAAATTGAATGGGTAGGTAGTCTTAGGTCATCTGAGCGTAGAATTAACTCCATCCAGTTAGTAACTCCTCATCACTGTACAGCAGCTTTTAGAGGTAGTTTCCGGTACAACGCCAGTAAATGCTGGAACAATATTCTGCGGCCGATAAGATCAGCGTCTAGTTTATCATCTTTTAAAATTAAACTAAGGAAGTATTTACTGGAAAATCAGGCGTTTCACGGTAATTGTAATTTGGATCTTTCAGCTATTTATCTCTTTTTTTCTTTTGTTTTTATTCTCAATCTAATACGTATTTATTATATATTACTCATAATAATTATGCATTATAACTATATTTATATTTATATTATTATTTTTATCATTATTCAAACATGTTACATACACGATATCTTAAATATTTCACTTTTTCTTCTTTACGTTTATTATTGCATTTAAATAATTACTGTAAACCCTCTGGGCTGCAACTAAAAATCAGCGCTGGGGCCATTCAGAACAGTGGCATCCAGCTTATGCTGAGTAGTATGCCCTTTGTAGTGGACTACGATCATAGTGTGTATATTATACATTTTTAATTTTCTTTATTAGCTTTAACTTTTTTTTTTATAAGTTATGATAAAAATGTGTGTTCGTATTTTCACAACAATAAATATATTTTCTTTCTTTCTGTCTTTTACCCGATTGTGAAAAAGGAGGGTTATGTCTTTCGAGTGTCTGTATGTTTATTTCTTTGGTATGCTCTGTAGCCTAAACGGATTGATGGACTTTAGCATACGAGGTGACGTAAGATTAGTCTTAATTGTGGGAGTGACATAGGCTATAAGTACGACGTTTGGATATCAAATAAAAAGCAATAAAATTAATATTTTTTATAATATATATTTTAGATGGCAGCATTATTAGCACTACAGCGCGGAATCGTCGGTAAAGGCGACAAGATTGATGCTTGTAAACAGTTGCAGAATGTCATTCAGTACCAACAGGAGAAGCTTGATCAAGTAGAAGAAGAGAACGTAAGTCTTATATAATAACAATTAGTTATTAAATAGGATTGTACAATTCAAATTAGTAATGATGGCTCAGTGGAAGTGTGTACGGACACCGCGTCGATCGAAGTGAGTTCGAATCACTGCAATGAGCCTGGAGCTTTCGATGAAGGAAAACACGCGATGAAACCATAGCGTTATGGCAGGGCATTTTCAAAACGCAAGTAATACTTTTATATAATTTATTAATTCTTAAAAAAAAATATTTCAGAAAAAATTAATTGATGAACTCAATCAGTTACGTGCATCACGAAAACAAAAAACTAAGAACAAGAACTGGTCACCTAAAGCCGCAGGCGAAGTTACCCCGAAAAAGACTGAAATCGTAGAATTGACTGATGAAGACGATGATGAATTTGAAGACAAGAAAGATGATCCAGACTGGAGAGCTACTCCGTTGTTTAAACGTATACAGGTATTGTTTCGTGTATTTATCCATCAACAAGAAATCAATACGCTGAACTAAAAAAAATCTATCAAAAATTTAATAAAAACTTAAAAAATGAATAAATAAGAACTTATGTTTACTCATCCCATAATTGATATGCTAAAAGAATTGTAATGTATACTTTTAGAAAAAAATATACAAAAACAGATTTTTATGCAATTTTGTATACGGGAAGTATATGCCATTCCATATTTCATAAACTATATTAATCGCTGATACTCATTTTGTTTTTGCAACTAATTGATATCAATTTGACATCCGTTTGCGATAGTAGTTTGACTAAAATTTGAAGTGCAATTTTATGTCAACTTGATACCAAATAGTTAGCGAGGTAATCGCCCTTTAGTCGACCCTAAACAAGTTTCATTTCAATAAATCATAATTATAAATCATTTGTTAATATACATACTTCATAAAGAAACTTGTTATATGTTACAAATGAGATTCTTGGGATTGAATTAGCAGTCCAACTGGTGACTCAATACAAGATCGCAGGTAAATAACCTTGTATTGTGTTCCTGCGATGAGTAGGGCTTTCAGAGCTCCTTGGGGAAAGGCGATTCAAGGTCGGTAACGCGCTAGTGATATCTATGGTGTTACAAGCGTCCATAGGTTAGTTTTATTTTGACCAGGCTCAAAGATCTCGGTTAACGATGAACTTCACAATGAACGATACATCATCAACGGAGTCATCAAGTTGCGCGGTGAAGCGGTCCAACGCCGGGTCACCGCAGTGCACGTGCCGCGGCAGCTGCTCCACCAAGATGTGCGGCTGCGTCAAGGCGGATAAAGGCTGCGGGTCAGCATGCCGCTGTCAGCTGGGGCTCTGCAAGAACAGGCGCCTCGGCTCTGATTCTGAAGATAAAGAGAATACTGTGAGTATCTGATAGTGATACTTATATTGCTAAGCTCGCGTGTAATAAAACGCCGTATGTAGATAGATGTAAAGGAATATTTTTGTCACACACGTACTATTAATCGCATTATTCACAAATTACACTATTCAATGGTCACAAAATTCACTGATCACAAATTCACTGATCAGACTATTCTCACTGATCAGACTATTCACTGATCAGACTATTCGCTGATCATGCTATTCACGGGTCGCACTATTCACTGATCAAATTATTCATAAATCACACGATTCACTGTTCACATTATTCATTGATAACACTATTCGCTGATCACGCTATTCACGGATCACACTATTCACTAAACACACGATTCACTGATCACTCTATTCACTTACCACACAATTCACTGATCACACTATTGACGAATCACATTATTTTACTAAAATTGTTGACTTTCCAATGTTAACCCAAAAAGTAACATTATTGATGGTAAACGTAATATCTATCAATTTAAAATAAAACTGCATTTGTGTGACAAACTAAGTCTTGCCATCTTTACGGCAAAGTCGCCGCTAGCACCACGTGCGGCTCTATCGCTTGCGGCGAAATGGCAACATAGTATTTTCATGCACTGTTCAAATTATTAGATATCGGTTGATAAATATTTGGCGATCCCGATATATCGGCCTGCCGATTTTATCGGCTGATATATTGTATCGGTATCGTTAAATCCCTACTTTTTATAATAAAAATAGTACGTGGAATGTAAATCTGAGATGAAATAATAAAAAATGTCGTAATGATTCTATAACAAGTTACTTATTTATTGATAGCCTAGCTTACAGTCATGTAAGCATACATGTATATGAAAGCACGAAACCATGATGGAGTCTTTAATAGTGTGTTCGATCAACAAGTATTGACGTGAGTTCAAATTATTCAATGAAAGTTTTCGAAGGAAAACATCATAAATTAACTATAGCCTAGTGATAGGGCACTTTCTAATATCTACCTAGTTACCACCATGGGTGTGTTCCGGCAGCTGCACTTTAGATCCTTTCCCTTTAGGCTTAGCGTGTTACCATTTTAGGACAAGTCGTGGGATGTGTATTGTTATGTAAAAACTTACAGTTTAATAACAAACAGTATCATTCTCTATGGTCCTCTTGCAGATATCTTCCTTTGGTTTCCCTTTCGTTGTCCAAAACAGAATGCTCAGAACACGGCTCGTAGTCGCTTATATACCAAGATAAAAGGAGAGTCGAAATCACCAGAAATGCCTCAAAATTTTTACGTCATCGTTTAAAAGGGGAAGTGTTCTATTTTCAGATTATTGTTTGTTGCATTACGCAATCAAAGCTATAAGCTTTTGAATCTGTCAGTGTTTTTCGAAACTACGACTGCACACACTCGTTGTTTCGAGTACATTTACACCAAACATTTTAACAAAACCAAATCATTATTTGATATGTTTCAGCCCTCCAGTACTGAACTAAGTCATGATACCGAACAGCCTTCTTATTTTGACAAAGGGTAAGTTTATAGTGCTCATTTTATTTAAATTAATGAGTTTATTATTAAAAAGAAATGTTTTCCTATCATTGATATGAATATAAACAGATACGAGACATCACAAGAATTAATGGATATAAAAAATAGCGAATGTGTTAAATCACCGATATCTTTACGTCTGAGGACCCGTCCATTGCGGGCCGCAAATGAAAACAGATTACAAGCGAACGGTAGTACTCAGAAATGGATGGTCGCCTTACTGTTGTACCATGCATGTGTCGCCCCAATGTCGACTTACTGCGCTAACAACATACTCCAGTACGGGATGGACGTTGCGAAATATAACATTGTATCGAATATTATGAAATATTTGATGCGTCAGGTTATTAACGTTCTAAGAGAGGCTTGCAGACCTATGTTCTTACTGATTTTTAAAATAATTTTTCACTAACACTTTTTGTTTCAAATATATAAAAATATAAATACAATATATAAAATAAAAATTTTACAGGGTGACACATTATTCTTTATATATTATTCGTTCTAAATTAGTAGGGAAAATCCTTAAAAAAATGTGTGTATTATATATATATATATAATGGTAAAATATATCTACATATTATTAATTAGAAATTACATATTTCCAGACGTCTATTGAAAATATAAAATCCTAACATTATATTTTCTTATTCCAAAGGCGCTTTCAGAAGTACTCCTTCTATAAAAACTTATCTGGAATTTGGCACATATTTAAGAGAAGAGACTCGGTCTAAACAGCTAAAAACAAACCAAAAATCCGTAAGTGCATAGTTCTGCAAAGCATTTTCAGTAAATCCATACAATATTATAGATGTCCCGTTTGTATAGTACATTGGATTTGTTTTTCATTCATCGTAATGTTAGTATAAAAATATATTTAAATTAATTTATTTAAAATAATTTGTAATTATAAATATTGACGTAATTATAAATTTTAGGTATGTTGCTTTAGTTATTTATTACTTTATGATAATCTATGTTACAAACCAGAATTATTAAGGTTTGAACACTAGTTTTTATGTTCTGCAGAACTATGGCTTGAGTGATAAATTTTTATATTAAAAATGATGTACCTAATTTGTTGATGTGATTGAAAACAGTACATAGCGTAGTACATATCGCTGCCATAGAGGGAGAATTAGATAACTAACGAAATCAGATTTGTTAGAAAACGCGGATGATTTACGGATTTTTTTTCGGCAGTAGGCAGTAAGTTTTTACGTAGAATAAAATTTATTGTGGTTGTTTTATATGTTAATACACTGATACAATTTTATCGTTTGAGTCTGTTACTGTGACCTCGGCTTTTTTCTTTACTGTTAAAAATTGTAATTTTTCCGTTTCTGACGTTATAAAATTTAGTTGCATGTTTTTTTTTTTGTGACTATCTAAGATATGAAAGCGTGGTTAAAACCAAAAGACGTTTCGTACTGTAGACTTTATGCCAAGACAATAAAGTCGAAATCTATAAAAGTATAATTCCCCCTCTACGGCAGCAGCAACATTATATATAACGTAGATATGTTTTTATATTGTCAATATAATATCTAATATATTATTTTTTATTTCAGAGGTCACCTTGACGTAACATTCGTAAAAAAGAAGAAAAGTTATTTTTTCCCCAACGATAACAATAAAGGTGAGAATTTGTAAAAATTGTAATATGTATTTTAATTATTATAATATGTAGTTGTAACATTATTAATCTTGTTTATAAGGTGGCCGTGTAAATTAACATCAGGCAAGTCCTTTGCTGCTGGTCACATACATAATCATCATGGGCCGATACTCAGGTGGAATAAGGAAATACTAGATACAATTAAAAAAATCCAATATATATATTAGTAAAACGGTATATGCAATATACATATTTTTAAAAAACATATAGGGTACGCGCGCATGGAAGCTAAGATAATCGGTTGTGATTGGCCAGTTGTAGTATGGGTCGCGCATGAAACGTTTGTTTCGTCGGCCGATCGAGCCCTACGCGCATTAACTATTTGTAACCGGCCGATTGGACCTATGATAAATAATATTAAATACATAAAAGTAACGGTGTTTATGCTCATCTTCTTACGAAAAAAATATATTGGGTGTATCTACTATTGGCAAATTGGTCCGCTTTTATAATTAAGATCAAGATCCAATCATAATTTATGCTTTACTTGAATGTTGCTATAACTTTCATTAGCCTAGTGGTCGTAAGCGCGACTGCTATGATCGGGTCCTGGGTTCGATTCCCAGGTCGAGCAAAGTGTTATTGAGTTTTTCTATGGAATTCTAAGTAGCAGCTCGGAATTTGGCTTTGTGCCCGTATAAAAGCAATAGGCTCGCCCCCTATTACATTTGACCTAAAAACGTACACGGCGAACTGTGGGTGTACATTGGTACACCTCTGCCTAAGCCTTCGGGGATACAGGCGTGATGGTATGTTATGTTATGCGCTTCAACCAGCAGAATTAATTCCTCCGAATTAATATTCATGTCATCCAATTTGACGCCAATAGCATCAGTACGTAAAGCGCGTAAATGGAAAAGGTTGACTAACAATAGGGCTCATGCGCGGGCGCTCGTACATGTATATATATATATATATAGGCTTTACGTCGCACCGTCACGTCGCGTCGGCCAGGAAATTTTGTTGTTCGTTACAGATTTTAAAACCAGCCGATTTTATTAGCGTTCATGTGCGGCCATACATGAACCACCTATCTCTGTATTGAAATGCGTGCATGCGTGCGTAGCATAGTAAGACTGCGTACAGACAAGGCGAAAGAAGGCTCCGAGTTGGCGTGGCCGATCAACGCTCAGAGTTTTCGTTCGCCCTGTCTGTAGGCGACCGGGATATCACGTTACGGTCCTTTCACACATACATCCGTCATTGACGAATCGTTATTAATAGCGATGTACGTACGATACAATCGGACGTATTCGTGATTTTATACGATTAGTGAACGTGTGATTACGGTTATATGTGGCCATGTGCCACTGAAAAAATAAAAAGTAATAGTATCGAATCAAACAAAAAATAATTATTCGTCGATGTGCGAATGAGTCTTTACTTACGTAACGAGTTTCATGTCGTACGGGGTAGTGACGTATTAAACAGTGTTTAACAATAATAATTTATTATATCGTCATTCATTTTATTATTATTTTTTTAAACTTTGTTTCAGACTGACAATAATATAAGCCTGTGTCAGCCCGCGTAATGATTATTATTTCACATATAGTTTAGAATTCTAAAGTTTAGTGCGTATTCTAAATTAAATGTATAAAATGTAATTTGACTATTCTAATATAATGTATCTTCAGACTGCCTTTATTTATAATGTTACGGAAAACGTCTTTTCATTCATGTTTGATTGGAAATAATGGAATATGATTTTCAAATAAAATTGTCTTTTTATAAATTGTAGTTTCATTTCACAGATTGTAAACAAACAAAGACAAACTATTGTACTATTTTTTTAACTTCGTTTGCACCAAGTCGTATGTAGCGAAGTTCGGCAAAACCAGTTACGTTACCGCTGAAGGTCTAATAACAGCCATAGAGATGGCATATAAAGATATAGAATCTTGCCGATACGATACCGATTCCGATTATTGTAGTAAATAATCGGCGATACCGATATCGATATCGAAAGATAAGTAATAAAGTATATATGTATTAATTATCGCCTGCCGGGGGGTAAAGTTCTTTGCGTGGATTGTAGGTGTATCTACTATGCACTAAACTGGCGATAGTCTTTTTTAATTATAAGTAGATATTTGATATTTAATGTCAAAATTAATAATAAATATGAGCGAAATAACACAACGCTTAGTAAAGACTTCAATGTCGTCGCAAGCATCACGTGCGGCTCTCGCCTGCGACAAAAGGATAATATCGTTGCTTCGCGCGCTTTTCAAATTGGTAGATATCGGGTGATAAATAACTATAATCAGCGATACCGATATACAGAGTCGGTATCTTACATCCCTAATATAAATAAATTTAAAGCAAATTTACCACACGAAAATACAAAATGCAGTAACAAGATCGTTACCAAAATTATTGTAATAATGGCTGTTATTGTGAACATTTTAAAACCAAATTACATTCAGCAATTTCTTTTTACTTTAGACACAGGGTTTCCTAGCAACATTTATTAATTACAACCACACATTTGAGGAAAAGGCTGATGGAGCCATCAGAACAACAAATGATGGACATGCATTTAGCTCTATATAATTGATAACCAGATAACAGTAAGTGCGATCGTGTGAATAATGTTGCCAGGGCTCGTAATAAGTTCTTCTTTTTCTTCCTAACTTGGCAACTAATCCTCTTTAATGAAGACCATTACTTTCATTATCAAGTGAATGTAGTGTCCTGTCTAAGACGATTTCAGTATCCTAACAATATGGTGGCTCTGTTGTTAAAACTTTCTAAGCTGTTTGTGGGATCTCAGAATGTATGCTTTAACACCAAAATATATCACGCAAAACGCCATCAATATTATATAATATAGGTCCAAAAACCTAAGTACGTACGGCCATCTTTGATTTTGGATTTTTGTCTGGGACACTAACTTCTAATTCTACTCAGCTCTATGATTTTTACTTTGGAACCATGGCGCTATCTCTTTCATTGTTTACAGATCGTTACCAAACAAACAAATTACATATTACGTAAAAAATATTACCCTACTTTTAGTTTCATGATAGTCCGGTTGTAAATGAATATTTTAATATAACCTAGCAACATTGTTGTAGTTTGCAATTAGTAACAAATACACAGAAAATAATATCGAAATATTATGCTTTGTTGAAGTGAAAACTTCTTTAGCATCGTTGTGATTTGAAATTCGATAAAACGAAAAAGCGAAAGCGACAGTAAAAAGATTGCCTCGCAATAATGAATTTTTTACCTCATCCAAAAGACACGACACAAAAACTTTTTAGACAACACTTATGACATTCTGTTACTGATTGATATTGTGTTAGGTTACCATGGATATTTCAAATTGAATTTTATTACCTCACCAAAAAGGCACGAAACAAAAACTTTTTAGACAACACTTATCGACATTCTGTTACTGATTGACATTGTGTTAGGTTACCATGGATATTTCAAATGTGCACTCATTGAAAATGATATTGTGAATAATGTTTTTGAGTACTTGTATGTACATTTTCATAAACTTTAAATAAGTGTGTATTTGATCATTTTCTGAATTAAAAAAAAACATAGATGTGAAGGTTTCACTTCTACCACGTGAGAATTGCATACATAATTTTATTTTATTTTTGTTTTCGGGAAGAATTTTTACTATGTAACTTTACACACAAGACACCATGTTTTTAGAAAAATATTATATTTATCAAACAATTTAAACACATCAAAAAAGTCTAAGCAACATGTACTAATTTAAATTTTAGGATGGTTCTTCACTTTATAACGTTGTATTTTATTTTTAAAATAATATCTTTAGGGTTCTATGATGTAAAAATAACAGCTGTTGTCTTTATAAGTTCTTTTAATAACAGAAATGAACAATATTAGAATATACTGTAGAAACTAAGATACATAAGAAACTAAACTTTTTTCTTACAAAATGAAATTTCTAAAAAAAAATGTATTTATTGTGAAAGAATAGAACAATTTAATACAAAGTATGGGCTCCTCTGCTATTCAGAACTTGTCGGCAACGATTATTCATTGAATTAATGAGACTGTTTATGTCACCTTGCGGTATTCGCTCCCAATGGAATTGTAGCAAATCCTTCAGCTGTTGGGTTGTTGTCGCTCCGTCCAAGTCCTTCAAAACACGTCTCTGGAGCATGCCCCATGCGTGCTCGATGGGGTTGAGATCTGGCGATTGTGCAGGCCAGGGCAATACCTGGATGTTCTCCGTTGCAAAGTATTCACTGGTTCGCCGAGCTGTATGTGAACGCGCATTGTCATGCATTAACCTAAAATCGGAGCCAAAGGTTTGTACAAATGGGTAGACATAAGGTCTGAGAACATCCTCAATGTAATTTTCAGCATTCATGTTTCCATTTACAAAAACGAGCTCAGTTCGCCTGTTCTTCATAATACCCGCCCATAACATAACTGTTGAGCCGCTGTATGGATGAACTTCCTGAACGCACCTGAGCCTTTCAGTATTTCCGGGCCGACGATACACTCGCACCCTTCTTGTATCAGGCTTAAACCCGAATCGCGACTCATCGGAAAACATAATTTTATCCCATTGTTCCTGGGTCCATGTTATGCGTTCGCTACACCATTCATAACGACGAGCGCGATTCCCGTGACGTATCGGTGGGCACCTGATTGGGCGTCAAGCTCGTAGGCCGTACTCATGCAGTCGATTTCGCACAGTTTGAGGACTTACATCAACACCACTTGAAATTTGTAGCCTCAAACTTATCTCTCGAGCGGTTAACAACGGCTGGTGTCTTGCAGTCAGTTGTATGTACCGGTCTTGCCGAGTGGTTGTACTCCTTTTACGGCCTGGATGCTGTTCAGCGGGTTCTACTGTATTATTGTAGCGCTGCCAAAGACGACAAATAACACTTCTATGAATGCCAAAATGTCGAGATGCCTGAGATTGATTACTTCCCGCTTGCAACATCCCTACAGCTCTTTGCATTTCATCTGCCATCAAATGACGTCGCTTCATGACGTAAAGAATATCTAACAATTCAATTTTGTCGCTAACTTTATTTAAATGGTTGGTAAAATTATAAAATCAAGACTAAACGTAGCAATTAAAACGCACTTAAATTCAAACAAATTCGCAGTCATTTGAATTTTATGAAAAAATAAAACATAATCAAATTTCTTTTACAACCAGCCAGTATGTCATCAATAACAAAAAAGTTTACTTACCTACGCACTTTGTTTGAGTAAATATTTAGAAATTAATTAATATAAATGGAAAAATTTGTAATATCACGCATGTTGCTTAGACTTTTTTGATGTGTGTATTTTAACACACTGGGTGCTGACATTGTATGACGTTTTCTTTAAAAATTAACACAATGGAATACTATAGGTAATAGTGAGATATTTTCATATTCTAACAGGCTTTATCTGCCTTTTTCTTAAATCTGTGATTATCTACAACCTGCACTATCAGTTATCGTAATAAAATAACATTTTTATTTTTAATGATTAGGTACGATTCTCGACTCGTGTATAACTTTGAAAGTCTATGAAATTTTTCTTATTTTTAGAATCGATGTCTATGACTATCTCTTATCGTTTCAGAGTTCTCCACACTGGACCATCCCAATACAATCAATGTTACACTGTATATTATATTTTTCAATGATATTCAGATTTTTGACTTGATTGACCCCTTTGAATAATTATTTATTTGGATGAAAAGATTATGCCAGATTGAAAACGCTTATTTCCTCGATCACCGAAATTAAACAACAACCAACTCGGTTAGTACCTATATGTAGGTATGTCGGCAAGAAATCTAAGCGTGACCTTGGTTAATTTGCAACATAAAAAAATTATTTAGTCATTCAAAATTCAATCAGAACAACTGTTCATTGCCTCTTGGAATTATAAGAATTTAAATCATTTCCGACAATTGTCTCATTGAGAAAGTTATTCCGATGTGAGTAAACTACTTTACTAAGCAATTTATCTGTTATTGCAGTAATTTCCTAACATCACATTAAATACTATTTTTGTTTTCAAATATTGTATCAACTGTTTTGACTACTAATTATGCCTCCCACGCACGAATATTCACTTATTTTTAAAATTATTACATACTTTAAATAAAGAATTCAAAGTCAAATACGCCAACTATTAGCTACGTAGCAAGTAGTGTGTATGGACACCACGTCGATTGACGTGAGTTCGAATTCCACAGTGAGCCTGAGCTTTCGGTGAAGGAAAACATTGTGATGAAGTATGGTGGTAGCGCTTTTTCTAATGCCTGCCTGGCTAGTTAGCACCCTCAAGTTGAAAATCTGTCGCCAATCGCCTCTATGTGTGTTCCAACAGTTGGACTTAGACTCAGTCACTAGGCTTAGCGTGTTTTTATCTTGGGCTACATCGTCACTTACGGGTGAGATGTGGCCAAAACGCTAAACCTAAAAGAATTTTAACTAGACAATTTTTAACAAAAAATTAAACCACCTTCAATGAGGAGTGAGGAGGTTCCTGGTGTATCTTGCGTACTCCAAGTTCCAATAACAATGAAATTAAAATGGTACCCTCTGTCCAACAAAAGGAGTTATGGCTGAACATCCATTACCTGTAAAAATACGTTGGAATTGAGAACCTCCTTTTTTGAAGTCGGTTAAAAAATAATATTCTATGTTCACGTTGTTTTCAAAATGAAACTACTAGCGCGCTACTTATTAAAAATGTGTGTACTAATACAGTAATCTTCGCGAGCTTGCGACATCTCATCATGTCGTCCAATTTCATTGTAATCTATAGTTTAGGAACGCATAGGAGACAAACAAACAAAGAAAAATGCATATTAATTATCCTATCACGCTACAGTATAAACTTTCATTGTAAGCACACCGCAAATATTGGGTATGATAACATTGATAATATTATTGCATCTATAATTTGTAACTACGTTTCCTAACCATATAGTATTTTATGTAAAAATACCGTAACTATTATATTGCTATTTCTTTGTCATCAGGAGCTATGGAATACTAATTAAAAGTATTTTTATTTGCATAAAATCTAAGTGAATTTGCAACTGAATCTTTTTATATTAAAGGACGTGTAGTGAAGTTCTAAATTATGTCTAAGTTTTACTTGTTGAAGTTTGAAATATTTTGATAAATTCATAAACGTTTTGATGAAACATTAACAGACAATTTTGGCTGGAACCTGAACTGTCATATGGTGGTTTTTATTTTAATTCATAAACTTTTGTTATTTGACCCTTTAATTTTGGCGGCTTATTACGCGATGCAGTTTGGTTATTGTGCACAAGTAAAGTGGATTATAAATAATGACTATGAACATGCTTTTATGTTGCCAAAAATTCTTCCTGATCTGTTTTGACAAAAGAGCCGCCATCTTGTTATAGCTATGTTTGAAGATTACAAAAATATGTAGAAAAACGTTCTATTCACTTTACTTTGGCAAAATTGTGGATCTACACAGTTGTCATTAAATGAGAAAACGACTACGACCCATAACAGGATTACTGGTATAGATTAATGGAAAATCCATCGCAAAATAGCTAAGCCGGTATTTTGTGTAGTTTGGCTACTACCCTTATAAACCAGTTCACTTATTTGACTTACGAGTATTCGTAGATGACTTCGGTCACGTTATCTTTAAATATTAAAGCGATTGAGGTCAAACACTAGTTAAATAATATTTTGTTATATTATTCCTACATAAGTACCTAATTCTGGCATCAAAAATTCTACAGACGGCAAAATCGAGTAGAAATGCAAAGAGTTTTTATACCTGCTTGTGAATATCCTCAAAACAAGACAAACCAGATACTTAATATGCACAGTGATGACCTACAATGGAAGTCGTTCAAAAAAATATAAAGCACCACTAATCAATATATTTTAGAAATATTTATTGCTAAGTACTGTGTTTTTAATAATAATAACCAATCTAAGAATTCAACAAACCGAAAAAATACCCTTTTTATTTTTTAAGGCAGGAGGTGTTAAAATAGTATTGGAACCCTATCGATAACCCACCTAATGCTTAGGTATCAATCCGGCCGCGGCACCTGTTCATTAGTTGAATCAGTTGATCAAAATTACACCTAACTGCAACTTTAGCCGAGACATTAGAAAGTTTTCGAACAAGCAGAGAAATTATACTGTTCGTGTTGTTAGAACCGTCGTGGATGTCAAGATTTAAAACTTTATTTTTGTCCATCTACTACGATAATAGCGAATGGTTATTAATATATATCTATACTTAGTAGCTATTAAGCACTTATTATTATTACTTACTAGGTGTGGATACAGAATGCCCGCGCGAATTTTCCTCTCCCGCTCCCGGCTATTTTAAAGACAAAAATGCTTATTGTCGGTGTTCCTTAGAAAATATAAATATACTCTCGCGGACCTTTTTTTAGGTTTTTTAATATCTACAATTATTTAGTACATTAATTTGCTATACTTATATCTTATGGTTTACTCAGCGTAAGCCATTTAAGCGTCCGAATTAATTCACCCTGACCAGTTTTTCTTTTATTTGTGCGGAAACCTAATGCTTTTTCCATAATAAAAGTAGTTTAAATTAATCCATATAAAATCAGCTATCTACCAGTGGAAGTCCCATCAAAATAGGTCCAACCATTTCGGAGATTACCCGGAACGAACAGAAAGACTAAAATTTTAAAAATGTTTTTTTTTTTTATTAAGTGTCGTATATACTTTCATATGCATTTAGTAAAAAGCTGTTATTTTGATATTACAGACAGACACTTCAATTTTATTAATTTTATAGATAATAATGCAGAGGAGTTTTTGTTTGTTTATTTAAACACGCTAATCTCTGGAGCTACCAGTTGGATTCGAAAAATTCTTTTTGTATATGATAGCCAGACTCACGAGGAATAATGCTATCTAACATTAGGCTACAACTCTCAGTCAGCCTTAATTTTGTTACGTAAATAGGAAGTCCTGGGCTTCCCGAAATGCTTTAACAGCGTGCGCTGGCGTAATCGTTAATGATACGAAAATACAATGTTCTAGAATAATATTAGCCCATAGTGTCTCTAAAGAAGTCAGTGATCATAAAGACAATTTTATGAAGTTAAATTTTGCTCTTTATTTATGTTATTTGGACACTTATTTGAGAGATAATGTAAAATTAAAAATAATTTGTATCTACTTGCTGGAAGAACAATTATTATGATAAACTACACGGGTGCGTTGGCGGCGCGGTGTTTGTCGGATAAAATTAACACAAGTGAAACCGTGGGGTACAGCTAGTGTAGAATAAACAAGCAAACGAATAAATTGCGATGTTTTTGTACTCTCAGGTGTTGTGTTACGAGTACTGAAAATATCAACCAAGCAATACTTATCTGTTTTTCTATAAATAATAGCAGTGTCCCACGGTTTACCTATGTTAAATTTATACGACGAAACGCACCCGTGTAGCCTTGTCGTTTTTCACTTCCCGTACTTGTCTACAGCTTCTCAGATCGCATGGCGTTCACAGTTACTGCACCGCTCCTTAGGGCCATAGCGTGAAGATATATTATATATTAAGTTATATTTTATTATTCCTCACGAATCTGGTTATCATATACAAAAATATTTTTTTCCATTTCAACTGGTAATTCCAGATATTAGTGCGTTTAAACAAATAAACAAACAATTAATCATAGATTTAATATACTTCAATCTGATTGAAATACACTTCAGATTTCCTAGGGGTTTCATAAAAATATGTTGGCCTAAGATACATAAGTATATTAGGCTAAGATCATAACACTATTTCCTAAGCGAAATGTGTCTGCTGATTTAATAATATAAAATAAAGGTTTAGTTTAAAACTTGACTTAAAACGTGGACGTAGGCCGTTGAATTGCTTGTGTTATTTATCTCTGTTTTCATGATACACGTTTGGTTTTTGTGGTAGGTATGCGGTGATTACATTTTTGGTTTATTTTCCATGATATGATGCCTAATGCATAGTGATATTATGTCCTTATTTTAACTCATGATTATCCGCTGTCTGCTCTACAATCAAATAAATAAAATTTGAATGTTACTTTTACCGGTCGTACAGGTTCATAAGTGGCGTAGGTAACTTTAAAGTTATGAAGTAAATTGTATATGTACAAAATTATAAAGTGCCTTGACCAATTCCGTAAGCACATCCTTACTGCATAAGGCGTCATCGAACGTTTTATATGAGTCAAATGAAAGCCTCATTGAATGCCCTACTATAGTGTTAACTCGAGAGTATTACGATAGTAATATTTTTTTTTATCATACTTATCCAAAATCGTCGGTGTTTCTTGTGTATTTTGATAGATACGCTGTAGCCAACTATCGTAATAGTTAGAGGAGAGTAGGGTAATGGGGGTCAGCGGGTAATGGTAGTCAGTACGATAAGAAGAAAAGTAAAATACGTTGACAAGTGATTATCGAGTGAAATGATCGGCCCCACACTAAACCCTGCTCCGCCTAATCACCGGTTTAAGTAGCACGTGACGTTTGGATGAAAAGGGTGTATTGTTTTTTACCGCAATTTTATTGTAATTTTTCTTGTGTACAACATAAGAGGTGAGATATTTTTTCAATATTTTTTTAAAACATAACTTTTTATTTATTTCAGTAAATTACCTAAACAATTTTGTTGTGAGACATTTTTTGTGAAATATTTATCCATTTATTTTTAGATTTTTTTTAAATTTATTATCAATTTTGTGGTAATGGGAGACAGATGACCCCCCAACTGAATATAAAAAGAAAGTAGCATAGCAATCTTTGTACAATGTTCTAAAAAATATTGATCATTAGTATTTCTAAAAAAAATCCGCGATAGGATATATCTATCTCTTTTACATAAGCCGCAATAAGATTTGTGACAAACAATTGTTGAAAATTAAAAAGTGATTTATGAACATTATTTTTAGATATGGCATATTATCCTTACGAACAAAAGTTACTTCATCATAAAGACAGTTTTATAAAGTTAAGGTTTTCTCTTTATGTCATGTTATTTGGAAACATAGTTTGAGAGATAATGCTAAATTAAAATAATTCAACACTCAGCTCGCGTCTGTGTCTATAGTAGTAGTGGCGCGAACGAGCCGCGCGATGCCGCGATGTGACCATTTGGCCACCTGATAAAAATATTGTCTTTACTGAAGTATTATAAATCATCAATTAGTGATTTCTTCTAAAATTATGTGCGGGTGAAACCGCAGGGCACAACTAATTATGATATATTCGTTAACCGAAAGCTAACCTTTGTAGAATTAGAACTGATATCATTCTAATGTGATGGCCAAATATTATGTCACTGAACTATTACCGCTTAAAAAATCTTAACACTGCGTCACGCGATCTATCATTAACAATAAAGAGTTGAAGTTATATTAATGAGTAATGGTATTATACCAAAATATATTTCTTATAATTTGTTTCGTTCTAAAACGATTTACTATCGAGAACCGGAGATAGTGCTTGTCACGTTTCGCCACAAGTCGAAGAAAGGCTCGAAGGCTCGCTTTCGTTGTTTACGGGGAGAAATCTCAGACCGGTCGCGGACCGCGGTATTCCACACTTCGTGGTGTTCACAGTTAGTATTACGCGACGCGCTGGCTTACCATCACGTGTATACCCCAACAAATCATCACTGACCGTATTTTCGTGATCATTGAACATTTTCTCGCCCTAATTTCGTAATTCCCACCTTGCATTGTTTACACGCGTGTTCTGTGTAACAACTCTATGGATGCGACGAAAAGGAACAGTTTGCATTTTTTATGTTAGAAAGTGTTTCTACCTGGTAGGAGTTTTTCTATAGGCCACCGGTAAGTTGTTTGATGTAAAAGTGTATAATAGCGGTATTATTTAGGGACGCACGACGGTTTTCGACCGCGGCGCGCATCGTTCGGATCATTTTAAAAACCTCTTGCCTCTTATTATAGTCTGATTAAAGTTTATGGAAGAATGTCATAATCATGAAGGCATATAATGTTAAATTTCATGATGTTTTGTAACTAATCTATCATTGTTAGTCGATAAAACGGATCCAAAAAAAAATTATGAAAAAATTAGAAACTCATTGAAACCATTCTGTGATATCCAGTAAGAATAAATTACTGTTGAAAATACCAAATAAAATTTTGAAACAGAGCGCCCAAAATATAGGGAACAACAGCCTTATGTACTTATTGCTGTATGTATGAACAGGTGTTCTTGAGTCATATGGGGGGACCCATACACATATCCTGTGGCAGCTCTGAATAATTAGTATTTACTTAGATGGCATTACGAATTATTTACGAGACTAAAACTATGCCGGTCTAAATAAATATTACCACGTCGTTTTGTTCAATAGGTTTTCAATATACTACTCTTTCCCGAAGTATTAAATGCTACCTTTACCTGTAACGGAATAAATACTTGATAGTATTTTCTAATTTTATTGTATGGATTAGTAAAAAACGTTGACTTGAATGACTAAGACAAATAACTTGAAAACGAAAGGAATGCGTAATTTCCGTAGAGTAGCGCTACAATCAGTTAAATATGAAATACAATTTTTTTTACCTCCTAAGCGGTTTTTGATGAATATAATTAAAAAAAGGAAAAGAAACTTAATTGTCAAAATGGTTTTATATGTTGTCTTTTTTATAATGGCACTGCAAAGTAGCGGTACCGTGTCCAATGGTAGACACAGTTCAATTCAAAAACAACGGCAACCGTCGAGCTATTGACAATCCATCGCCGGTCTGCCATATCTGTTTTGCCGGCCAGCAAGCCTCTCGAAAGCCGGTTATAGACTGGCTGATCCCGAAACACGACAAACTAAAAGAGAATCACTGTGATATATTTATCACTATGTGGATGATGGTAGCAACCCAGTCGGATACACATTCCTACTACCCCGTTTGATTACTGAATATATGTATATACCGGCTCATCCCGGAAGATGACACGCTATGATGGTGTTGCACCTGATTGCATAATAAAGCCCTACCATCCGGCTAATTAGTAAATACTATTTACATTATATATCACATAAATATCCATAACTTTAGAGAGTATTCTCTAAAGTGTAAAGGTTTTTTTATAGTAGCACCGCAAATTGACATTACTGTCCCTCATGGTAAACAAAGTACAATCCTAACACAACGGTGACTACTGAGAGATCGAAATCCGTCGACGATTGCCGCCGTCATGCTGGCCTGCATTGATTTAACTGGATTAACAGGCTGATCACGAAACGCGACACGCAAAAGCGAGTCGGGATTTTAATCACATGCATGGTAGTCGCGACCAAGTCGGGCAAAACAGCCCTATTAACCCGCTATTGCCATTTCTTCGTTCGTTTCTCAGCAAGGTGTACCAACGTGCAGGTGAGATTGGCTTGGGCGTCTCAGTGTTCTGTGCTGAAGATGTAATTCGACACCGCTTACGCCCATACTAAATACAGTTTGATGAGTAGGTCTGTTATTTCTCGAGACTTTTTGACATTTTAGATATGACAAAGAAAAAATTTGAACCGGCACTTTTGCACAGAACTGCGGATAATACAGTCAAAATCTGTTATAACGACATCGAAGGGACTGCTCATATTCAGTCGTAAAAACCGATAGTCGTAACAACCGGTGATGTTTAATGTGTATCGTGCAAGTACAAACAAATCGATAGGGAATTATTGGAAAAATATATTTATTCAACTATTTACATTTTGTTTATTACACATAAGTACAATGCATATTGTTTTTCTGTGAGCATAAAATCTGTAGTTTTGGTCTGTTTGGAACACTTCTGTTGTGCATAGATATTTTGTAATGCACATTGGATTTTAATTAACGTATCGTCATAATTGCTGTGGATATGGAACTGTTCATTAAAAAGAACAATCTTTCTTAATACACTAACAGCATTAATACCATCATTCAAAGTTGGTACAGTAAATTGTTCTTCAGAGTCTTCCTGTTCGTCATCTTCCTCTTGAACATCTCGTACATTATCATCTTCCGTAGCTCGTGCGCAAATTGCAATAGAGTTATCTACATCAATGAACTCTGCTCCTTCAGTAGTAGATAAAGCAGGTCGTAAATTTTGGGCTAATTGAACAAGAGAAATATTGTCCTCTCCATCATCATCAGTCACATCATCTGAGGTTATTGTTAAGAGGTCTTTAAAACCAGCATGTTTCAAGCAGTTATCTATAGTGTTTTGTGAAATGTTTTTCCATGCTTCTGATATCATCAAGATGGCATCAAGAACCGTAAAGCTTTTTTGGTCGCTACTGTCAAGGTTTTGTATTAACTTAAACACTTGCAGTCTTCTATAGTGAGATTTTAAACACCTTATTACACCTTGGTCCATTGGTTGCAATACAGATGTAACATTTGGTGGTAAGAACACAAGTTTAATGCATTTTAGATTAGTAACAGCCGGATGAGCAGGTCAGTTATCAACCAAAAGTAGAACTTTCTGTTTGTTTCCTTTCAATTCAGCGTCCCAGTTTCTTAACCATCTCTCAAAAATGTCCGATGTCATCCATGACTTCACATTGTTTTCATACGTTACCGGCAGTGAGTGTATGTTTTTAAAGCATCTTGGGTTCTTAGATTTGCCAATAACTAAAAGCTTTCTTTTACAGGACCCTGTCATATTTGCGAAAACCATGATCGTTAATCTTGTCTTAGACATTTTTCCTCCCGAACGATTCTCTCCTTTGAACTTTAAAGTCTTGTCTGGTTTCATTTTGTAAAAAAATCCAGTTTCGTCTGCGTTAAAAATTTCATCTGGTCCGTAGCCTTCGAATAATGTCTTGACTCTACTGCATGCACGTGTTTTGTTTCTAAGAATTACAAAAGACCCTACACTAAACTAAATACTATTGTTTTCTTTCCTGATTTTAATAGGCATTGAAGACAAATGTGGATACCTATTCAAATTGTTTACAATACAGCTTAGCCGGTCGTTCTAACAGATCTAATTCTCCGAAATATTAGTTAAATGTGGTCGTTTTATGAGGTATGTCGTTATTAGCAATGTCGTATAAAGCAACGTTTTTAATAAGGCGGTCATATAGCATTCAGCCGGGACCTTTGTTTTAGGTTATTATAACCGGCATGTTGTTCTAAACGATGTCGCAGTAAACGGTTTTGACTGTATACTTATCTTGCACCGTTTGTACGACTATGTACAATAGGTATTTTATAAAAATTTGGTTTAGTGTTGAAACAGTCTTGCATTGTACCCGTTTATCTCCAATCTTACAACATCCCGACTTTTTGGATAACAATCTACATTATAATTATAAAAACAATGTTAATACTGTCTTGCCATTTGGTTACTAACACTAGCACGATTATCGCGTTTGTATAGGAGTTATGATTGAAATAATGGTTTAGTGGTAAAGCGGTCGGTTCGCGCGTCGAATGATCTTAGTTTGAATATAATCCAATGAGCCTGAATTTTCGGTGATGGCATGGTGTTACCTAGGTGATTGTTTATTTCTTGTTTGATTAGCTACCTTTTAATATGATGAGTGTAGTCAGGTATAGGTCAAGCAATGGAGGTAGCTCTTTTATATAGATATATTGGCAAAGAAGCGTACGGTTCGTCTGATGGTAAGCGGTTTTCGTATCCTATGGATGCTTGTAGCACCAGAGGTATCAATAGTGCGTTGCCGACCTTGAACCACCCCCCCCCCCCTCCTCAAGGAGCTCTGGAAACCCTACTCATCGCAGGAATACAATACAAGGTTCTTTGGCTACTACTTTCTGTAGGGTGGTGCACCAGTCGGACTGAAATTTATAAGTAGACAAGTAGACAGAAATTTTCAAAGAGACTTCTCTGTGCCTTAGCTCAGGGTGTGGAAAAGTTGAATGAAAGTTTACTTGAATCGTACGCAACGCAAATACTTCAGCTTTAGGTTATAACGCATTGTTTGAAAAAAATATGTGTTTCTATTATTAACGAAGAACTAGAAGACATTGTCAGTGTCAGTTTTTAAAGATGGCAATAATGCAGAACAGAAGGCATAATAAAATAACATTAGTTTTCCTTTACTTTCCTCCCCTTTTCCTCTTCACCCCTGTACAAAATCCTGGCAACATCCTTGTTTGGTAGTAATACTTGATAGCAAGTTCCCTTTGAAGGTAGCGTGTTAATAAGAATATATAAGTTAAAAAAACACTTAATTAACTTAGAAAATAATGAAAACAAAAAGTTATTAAACACATATAAATATATAATTTAGTAATAAAAATAAATATACGAAGGTCAATGCTGTTTACGAACGAACATACGAGTAATGTTGTTTTTCAATAAATAAACTATGGGTATGTTATGAAGCAATAAATCTAATAAATAGGTTAACCGAGTTTATAACAAGTTTATAATTACATAGATGTATATGTACAATGTACATATTGCAGAAGACGCGACGTCGCGGTCATTTCGAACACCTGTGAGTACGAACTATATTATGTTAGGTGGAAAATATTTACCAAGATGTCTATAAAATTATTTTCTACATATTAAAATGTACTATTTATTTACTTAGCCATATGTATTAGATCTCAAAGTTGTTTTTTCCTGGCAATACGATATCTCCGTTAATTATTCGTAATAAATTAATGGCTCAAATATTATTTTAAAGCAATGATGCTTAGTGGTAGCGTGTACGGACTCCGCCTCGATCGATGTTAGTTCGAGTGCCAGCAATGAGCATTAACTTTCGGTGAAGGAAAACATCGTGACGAAACCATAGCATGGCGGTAGGGCTTTTTCTAATGCTCGCCTGTCTAGTTACCACACTCAAGTTGAAAATTTATCATCAAGCACCGATAAGTGTGTTCCGGCAACTGCACTTGAGAGCTAGACTTTCACTAGCCTTAGCGTGCTACCATGAGATTGTGACTAAACCTCTCAAACGATAAACAATAATATTTTCTTTAATAAAATTGAGTTTAAAAATATGTAAAGGATGTCATCTATTGATGCTAATGAAAAATTATTCAGGGCGCCATCTATTAAAACTTTAACTAGTATGATAGCTGTTAGATTGTTTACATTATTTAATATAAGTGATATTCCCACGGGTCAGCTAGTTTACTTATCGTTTAATATAATACAACATTAAAGCATTCTTCATCTTCAATAGTTTATTGAGATTTTCAGTTTAATCTGTAAATTTTCACACCTATTTAGCTATCTATCTATACTATTATTATAAAGAGAAACCTACCTCATTAGTCTAGTTAGTGGTCGTAAGTTGTACTGCTATGCTGGAGGTTCTGGGTTCGAGTCCCAGGTCGAGCAAAGTGTTATTGTGTTTTTCTATGAAATTCTGAGTAGCAGCTCGGAGTTTGGCTTTGTGCCCGATTAATGGCGATAGACTCGCTCCCTATTTCATGGGACCTAAAAACGTACCCGGCTAACTGTGGGTAGGGATGAACCTTTTCATTCGATACTGAGTACTGGTATCGAACCAAACCACCATTCAATTCTGAGTAGTGGTATCGAATCAATTGGCGTCACGATATTGCCCCCGCCCTGGGCCCTTAGCCAGTTAGCGGGCGTGATAATGAATAGCGGTGCGGGGCGGAGGAGCAGGCGGTTATATTTGATTGATAATTATTGTTTTATGAACAATCGATAGTAATTGTTATTATCGCTATATTATAAAATAAAAATTTCCCATTGCGTCTGTCAGTCTCTCTGAAATCTGAACATAATAAACAACAAAATTAAACTACTGACTTTTTCATTGCTATTATTCACAAGTGAGTTATAGAGTATCATTGAAAATTATTATATTCATTCGAGCAATGACATAAGCACATAAAAGCTTCAAATTACATAATTTTACTAACTGCACATTTACTAATTGTTTCTCTAAATAAACTTTTTATGTACTAAATAAAATTATTTTTTATTATTATTTTCTTCACAAGTGTGTTGAATAACGTCGTATGATACACGTGTGTATTGGTGATTACCGTCCTCGGCTCTCTTAAGACCCTCACGGCCTCACCTAACGGCTCGGGTCTCAATGGCGCCTCAGCGGTAATCACCAACATTACACACTTGTACCATAATGTACTATTAAAAATTACTTGATATTTAATTAACCTGTATTTATTTTGGCGCGTTTAGTAGAAGGTAAAATTTAGAGCACCATGGTGACGGAAGTGCGTCATGATTATAATGTAAACTAATTTTACTGACTTTTTTGTTTTATTGTGTAAAAATGATTTAACAGTCTATATATAAACATTATTTGAATCAACAGTAAAATCAATTTATATTTTAATTATTGCCGGCTAACTTCAGCAAGTTGTTGGCATAGACAAACTCGTTGACATCTAGAATCTCTTTCTTATTATGGCTTCAGCCTGTGTAGGAAATTTCGCCAATGTCAAGGTTTCGACGTCCATACATTAGATTTTCATTTGAATTTTATTTTATAGTTACAGATATGTTTTAATGATCGACCTTATCTATAATATATACGTATTATACAACCTCTTACTACGCAGAATTTATCAGTATCAGTTCTGTAACGGGCTAGTTTATCAATATTCCAGATCGGTGCGTTGATACCGGCGGCTTACGTGAAACGTCGACCTCCGGTTAGTCGCGAATTTATATGCAAATGAGGCGGGTTGATGCGTAAATAACCGCTAACTTATGGTATTACACCTACTTTATATCCATTCTTCTGTTTCAAAGCAGAAGGTATTGTTTACGGTTTCAAAAAATATCTATTATATGTTGAGACTTCTAAAGCTGAGACAATAGTTTTTATATTGTTTATCTATTGACTTTGAAAGGGTATAGGTGTTGTCATAGTTTATCACTGTAGTCAAATTCTACAGGACTGTTAGTCTTGTAAGCTGATTAGAATATTATACTTAAAACTTTTGGTACTATGGTTAAAATTTTTATTTAATTGTGGTTATACCATATATTGAGGTCAGAAAAGAAACCATTTGCTTTTTGTCTTTATTAGAGGGTAAATTTTAAAGCTGCGCGTGCATCACGTGAACAAAGTGTGACATGAAAATAGCCAACAACGATAATAACGTGACTTCATTTTACTGAATCAACAACTCATTAAAAACTAACTCTTTTACTAATAATTACTCATCACTGTATAATTAAACATTATTTTTATGAAATAAAAATGTTTTTTACATTCCATTGAAGACTGATTTTTATAAAAATTACAAGGTTCGTCTTCTTCTTCTTCGTAACTTGGCAACTAGTTTTCTTTATTGAAGACCACTACTGCTATTATCAAGTGAATGTTGAGTGTCTCAGTGTCCTATAGTTCAGTTATAGTACAGTTGTTTAGTTCAGTATTCTAACAAAATGGTGGCTCTTGTTACTTTTTTTGGCATATCAGAATTCATGGTCCGTGTTATTATTTTCAATTCACTTCACTTGTTCATAATAACAACGCTCATTCATGCAAAATTCCACCTTTATTACACAATATAGGGTCAAACAAAATACATTATTATGAATCAAAAACTAAAAACACTACATGACTATATGAATAATCACAAAATTACCCATAATTTAATTAATAATTGGTATAATTTATATTCAGTTAATTATAAGCTTTCTCTGACTTATGGAGTACGCTCATATAAAAGATTTCCTTACAATGTAACTTCCGAAGTATTGTAAGAGTCTAAGCGACAGATATTCAACACGAGGGTGCTAGATACAAATTTTCGTAAAAGGCCAGGCTAGTAGAATACGAAACTTCATCGACTAAAACGGTGTTCGAACGCGCTACTACTGACCCCATAGTATATTATGTTCCAAGCAAATTCACGTCATAAATCGAAACTAACAAACAAGAAACGACATGGAAATTACTTTGACCACATTCCGTACATCATGTTTATTATATCCCATAGAGTATAATCATGGAACGTTACTGCGTGTTTTGTATGACATTTGATAGTAGGTCAAGAGTTATAATACATCTATCTATATATAATATATAAAAGTTGATGTTTGTACCTATATGTATAATATGGAATTGATAAACTCCAACACCGTTTGACCGATTATCATGAAAGTTGGTAGATCTAGGTGTTTTAATGGAGAATGTTCTTATGCTATCCCTGAAAGCTATAGGTGGCGTTGTGATCCAGTTGTTGACTACTGGAAAGGGTAGAAAAACTTATATAGGGCTAACTAGTAACTTATATTTTAATTTATGAATTATTAGTTAGATAATATTAAAGAAAATATAACGAATTTTTGACATAGACTGATTTTGTAGACTAAAATTCCTGTTTTTTCCACTTTTTTTAAATACATCTAAAATAGCAAACAAGTATACGGCCCATCTGATGGTAAGCGGCTACCTTAGCCGTTGGTGTTTGTAATGTCATAGGTATGAACTAGCGCGTTGCCAACCTAGAATTCCCCTACCTCAATGAGATCTGGATAGCCCAGGTACTGACCGCTGGAACACCACTCAAGGTTATTTGAATGTAATCTGCTGTAGGGTGGAGGAGGTTTTTCACCAGTCGGACTGCCACAATTAGGTTTCCAATATGCTTTAAATCTAAATAAGTATTGAAAGATCATTGTTTTTGTTGTATTTGTATACGTATAATATTACCAAGTAGCCTAGGTATTTAAAAGATTACCCTTTGTATAAGCCATATAATCCAGTTACAATAATTATTTTATTTACATCTTAAACTATGGCATCGGCGCGGCGCGAGTTAGCAATTAACTTAGATAAAACGTGTATGCGGGTGCATTGCAGTTAGTTACGGTACGCGAACTTATCTAAATGCGGTTAAGTTGTACTACATTCTAAATTCTAATACTTTCACTTTTTTATATTAAATATAATTTTCAGGTTTTCATTGAACGTCATTGTTTAACAAAAAAAAAGTACATTATTGCAAAGGCCGTGAAACAGGCAATTGCCATTTCCACCGAGGTATATATAGTGCTTTTCTCAAACATGTATGGAAATATTGTCATTATTTTCGAAAAAAGAACACGCGAAGTATCGAATTTATGGACAAAGAGAATCAAATCCATTGCAGGAGCGTTTTTTGATTTTGAAACATTACAACACCCAGCAATGTTGTATGAAAAGGCCTTCTGGGGTTATTAAATACTCTTTGATTGGATCTATTTTATTATTCTTGGCAGGTCCGTAAATTCAATACTTCGCCTGTTCTTTTTTCGAAAATAATGACAATATTTCCATGCATGTATGAGAAAAAACAATTGTTAGTTTATGAAAAAAATGAACTTATTCGAAAAACTCTTTTCTTTATTTATCATTAGGGGCACGGCAGTGCGCTCTCCAAGACGAGCATGGCCGTACCATCTTTTTCTCGAAGCGACTCACGGCGCTTTTGAACCCCTGTAACTTCGTTGTGTATAAAACAACAAGTTTGAATTTTTAGAGATCAAGAGTAGATACTATGACTGGCTGTATTGCCTATATACCTAATAAGTTACCTTATAAGTTACGTATTATCCCTAGTCAAAGTTCTTTAATTTTGTCACTGACACACTCACCGATCATCGAAACTCTAAGGTACTTCTAGTAGTCTTACATACTTCAAATTTTAAATTTTAGTCAAAGTTTAGCATATAAAGGAAGGAAAAAATAAAAAATCCCGATTATCGAAGAACTGACCCTGACATGAAACCCAAGTACCCAGCCAACCTAAAGAAATATTTAAATACAGACTTAGCAAAATGATTTCATAATCTGATAAAAATCGAAGGTCTGGAGTACCTGATGTGGAACACTAAGAGCCCTGCTAAAATATAAGAACTATCGAAATATTGCCTTAGTAAAAGTTATTCATTCAATCTGGTCAGCATTTTCTAATGGTCCACAAAAATCTCATGTGAAAACTGATGTGGACCCCAAAGAGCCCAGCCAAACTGTAAAAGATATTGAAAAAAGGCCGCTTTATTGAAAATGAGCTCTGTGGAACACGAAACCCTCGCCGTTCAGACGTATTATTTTCTGAACGCAGCGTTAAAGCCCTCTGACGCGCGTTCATATGAACAGGGCCTAGGGGCAAAAATTAAGAGCAATAAATTGAATCAACATGATAGGCGTTTTCTGATTATCGATATTATGAAATTCCAGTATCTGATTTAGAAACATCATAATAAACTACAAAAAGAAATGAAATCCAATCAGTTCCACGACATGTAACAAGAATATGCTTTAACCTTATTGTCTTGTTTTTAATTAAAATGTTTTAGGCCCATATAAATAGACACCGTGGATTCTAAAGAATGTCATTTAAAGTGTAAAAGATGGGCCAGATTTTAGCCAAAGTTTGCTCCTTTTTATATCCACCTCCTACACTTGACTGTTTATGAGATTTCACTACTTTTTACAGACAAACCAACTCAATCGAAACTAAGTCCGTTTTTTCAGCATGTTTTTCTTAGGATCGACCTTTTTAATACGTCTGCACACCGCGGGTTACAAAATATTATTAAAAAAAAAAACAAGAGTAAAATCAAGCGTGAAAAAGAATTGCAGAGTACGTATATTCATTTTTTAGACTCTAGAAGAAATAATTCACTTTTGGGTTTGCAGCGACATCGACTACGAATGTGGCGTTTGTAATTTATACCTATTCTAATTTTGAAAACAAATAAAGTGTTCATGAATAAAATAAAAAAATTAAATATTGAGACACTCGATTCAGCCTTAAGCCTTGCGTTATTTATATTTAAAAAAAAGCAATAAATGACGACCACCTTACACATTTCACATTAATTACTCGCTTCAGCGCTCACAGCTACCTGCCGGCCATTCATTAAACGTTTTAATAATTATTATAAATATAAATAATTTTTATTATCATTTATCATAGGTTTTATCATAATTTTGCATCTAACGTGATTAGAAGAAATCGTGTCGCGACCCGTCTCAGTTACTACACAGTACTTATTATTAGTCGAAGTAAGTACCATTGAAGTTTCCCACGATGTTTTCCATTACCGTCGAGAATGTGAGAAATTGCAAAAAAAGTACTGGCTTCGTATCTCTAATAACCTACTGAGTCTCAGCCTTGAGAATTATAAAAATGGGAATACCTGCTATTTACATCCAGCAAAATAAAAATTGTATTCATATGTAACGTGTTTTGCATTCAGTTTAAATAAATAAAGCTCCCTCGTAAACTTTTTTTGACCCTCGCAGCTGACCCTTGTTAATATACGCCCAAGTTTCAAGGCCGCTTTATAAGATGGGAACCTTTATTTCGCCATACGACCCTAATTTATATGGTATGTAAAATAAATATGAAAATAAAATTAAATATAAATAATATAATTAATAATAAATATTCATGTATGTATGAAAAATAGATTAAGTAGGTAAATTTTTTATTTTGCATTATAATATGAAGTATGCAAAAAAATATATTTTAAAATAAAATAAAAACTTCTGTTGCTTCACTTGCATATTTAGCTTCATTTAAAAATTCTTTATGGTATTTTATAATTCTACTGTTTTACTGTATTAAGACCAAAATCTTTGTAACAAGTGACAATAACAGAAGAAATTTATCTTAGCGATTTTATAGGACATAAATAAGCTAAATTGAGTTTTAAATATTTACATTATCAATTGGTATGGGGATTTCATGGAACTCCGTATTCGTAACAGAAATTATTGGATATCCGAAACCGGTAAACGTATTCGATATATAACTTCGGATATGAATAAAGTTGACCGAGATACGGTTGAGTACAAAAAAAATACAATTAAAGTTGCTTCCCGCTGTTTGTCCCTATGTACGCTTAGATATTTTAAACTATACAAAGGACTTTAATGCAGTTTTCAGTACCTTTTAGATAATTTTTTACGGAATGATTTTTTATATAATAGATTCCATTTCAGTTTTTTTATAGTAGAGAAAATTCTATGATTTTTAATCAAGTCGTCAAAAAATGATTTTCAGTCACGTACATGGCTTACGCTGGCTAAACCCTATAAGATATGTATATAAAAATAATTTTCTAAATAATTGTAATTCTTTAAAAACCCCAGAGAAAAGTCCGCCTTGGCATAAGTCTATTTTCTAAGGTTGACTCACAGTAACCATTTATATCTTCAACATAATAATTAAGAATATTATGTTATTTGCGAAGCTATTTTCTTCAATTCAGTATAAATCTTTGTCTAGATGAGTTTGTTTGCTAACTTGGGCATTTAATGAAGATTGAAATTATCCTTTACAGTTTTCCATTTATATGAATACCATAGAAGATATCAGGAAAACAAAATTACGCGTGATCTAAGAAATCCCACTCAACAAAATAAGTCTCGGTCGGTTGGCCGGCACTCCCCACCTATGATTAATTGCGCGTCGCGAGCCAAGCGCTCTATTCATACATATGAAGTTATATAACACAACCATAACGCCTGTATCCCTGAAGTGTTAGGCAGAGCTGTACACCTACATTTCGCCAGGTATGTTTTAGGTCTCATGTAACAGGGGGCGAGCCTATTGCCATGAATCGGCACCGAGTCAAACTCCGAGCTGCTACTGAGAATTTCATGGAAATCCCAATAACACTTTGTGCAACCTGGGTGTCGAACCTAGGACCTCGAGCATAACAGTCGGGTTTAGGATCACTAGGCTAATAAAGCAGTTATGATCTATCAATATTATAGCAATATACTCTAAATGAGGCTTTTTAAATGTAAAATACACCACTTTTTAAACAGTACCCGTGCGAAGCTGGGGCGGGTCGCTAGTAACAAATAATTATCAAAACTAAAGTTAATATTGTTGACCTACAAATAATACCTATTTTACTTATTTATGCAATTAATTCAAAAATGTAATCTAAACTATCCGATATCCAAATTAATTAATATCCGTATCCATAATTTATCCATTATTTGGAGTTATTCAAGTCGTCAACTTTTCGTGAAAAACTCCTCACTACAACAGAATTCACCCATACAAGCTTTTCTTTTTCTTGAAGCTTAACGTTCAGGTCGTTGATATGTTTAAAAATGAATGCTAAGCAAGTAATAGTAGCCACATATGCTTTTTCGCTTAGAAAACTTTAAACACAGTCTTTGCACCATCTTAAGCTCACTATGTTATGTATAGAACACAATATTGGAAAGAATTTCCTTACCGGGCGTTTGGCGGATGGGAGTTACACGAGAAAAGTGTCCGACCCGACCGACACTTTTGTTTTAAAGTACTACAGGTAATTAAAGAATAGTAACTTACTTAAATAACTTTATAAACAAAACTTTAAATTATTTTTGTACATACAATTTTATTACCATTCCTTCATTGTGGTTGTTACTTAAATGCAAAGATTCATCGAAATCGTTGGAACCGTTTCCGAGAAACTAATTACATATATATATACAAGAATTGCTCACTTAATATAATAAGATATTAAGCGAAAGGAACTTCGTTCCTACTCGGGTTCTCACGACACGCCTCGAGTGTTATTTATTTATTCAATAACATATTAATAATCGTTAGATGACAGTAATAATATTAACTATGTGTATTATAATTTTGGGTAGGTACCTATGTTTTCATGGTTACGTTCATAATATATATAAAAAGCCATACTGGGCAACATTCAATAGCTTATCTCTGTTCGGAAAAAATTAAACAATGTTGTATAATATCAAATAATGTCCCCAATTGGTTTTTTCCGATTGATATTTATACTGACCTTTTGTTAGAACTAAAAGTAAAAAGTGAAGGCCAGTTTACACAATATTATGATGAGAACTTTTTCAATCCGCGACTGCCGTTCACATTTTATGGTCCGCCTACAGTTTTCATTGAAGTTTTAAGTTCACATGCCTCCAATATCATGGAATATTTTTCTTTACAATGTGTTAACTTTTGGCCATAATACACTGGCTCATGATGCAAAAATTGGGGCCTTTATAATTTTGATCAGTTATAAATAGATCAGCTGAAAATTTTTCAATTTACAATTTACAGTTCAAAATCAAAATCAAAAAATTCTTTATTCAATTTAGCTTATATATTTTAACCTTTAGTTGCGCATTTGTTTCCGACTGTAACCATACCACGATTTATTATAAACTTGCTTTGTGTTGTTCTCTCTTGAAGGTATTTGAAATAAACGTCTCATTTTTTCACAATATTTATAGCATTTCTTAAATATCCATACCAAATCCTTTATCAGTGAACTCATCGGATATTACTCAATTTAAAGTTTGTATAGCAACTAACATAAGGCTGTCTTTTGATACTATAAAAAAACTACACGGGGAGTGTCAGAAGCAGCGGCGAGTTGGTCAAATAAATTTAACACGGGTTAAACCGTGGAGCACAGCTAGTTAATCGTATAAAGAAAGTGTCACTAACGCATCTCGCCCTAACATTTGATTGCTTGTTATATAAATCGGTGAGAGTGACACGGTATCGTTAAATCAAAAAATATCGCTGCAAATTAATTGATTAGGAGAAAAGCTTCACACGAAATAAATCTGTCGTCGGACGTGTTTTATGATACTTTCACATGCACATCTATGTATAAAAATATAACGAATATATAGATTGTTTATTGCGTTTGACCACAACAATAAATGATGCTGATTGATATGTGTCCGAAGATAGTGATAATGCCTATGAAGCTTAGAATGGAAGCCGGTTCTCAAGTGCAATTCGTAGAGCACACGGATAAAGTCCTTGGTGATATATTGTCACCATGAAGGTTGTTGTAATAAGTTGCATGAGTAGTAAGTTGAAGTATTCGCCTTTTGAAATGAAAATGTTTTATAACAATTATTATTTCTATACGATGTTTTCTTCAGGATCAAAGAAAGATTCGTTTTCATCTCTTTCCACACCTTTGAACATGGCGTTTTCTGCTATAGATTTTTTAGTATAGGTATAAATATAAAACAATAACATTTTTCGAAGTGCAGTCGTGGTCAAACAGTCGATCGCGATCGAACACTTGGCCGGGAAACTTTCAAGTCGATAGCGGGATTTATCGTAACGTATAAAATAAAATGCCTTGAAAGTTTTACGGCAGTTAATTAGATCCTAGCCACATATCCAATATAATGTAATATAAACTAATACATTGAAAAAAAATTCTTTGTTTTTTTTTTATATCTGAACAGAAATATCAGTGTTTGAAAGGCATAGCTCCTCAGATAACAGATTTGTTCCGATGTGCTTATTTGTGCGAGCAAGAAATGAAAATAATAAAATCTAAATATCCCAAACGTCTAACTAACGGATGTACCCGTCATCTTGCTTACGACTGGCACTCTGTAAAATTACATGCCGGCCAGTGAAAATTACGAGAATGATATGTATGCATAGACATCCAGAGAAAGTTTGTGTAATTTGTGAATTTGCAACTTTATTTTTACCTAGTTTTTATGTGTAGTTAAAGCCATTTCATAAATGTTACATATTTTTCTTTCATAATAGTAGGTTGACACTTGAAAGTCGATCACTTGCTACGTATAATAAGCGTGCGAGTTGAAAGCAGAGCTGAGGAATTCGACAGTGTTGGACCTAATTAGTATAATGACGATAAATTTCAACGTTGTTTTAAATTAAACATTTACTTTAATATAAGTTATACGTACATAGTTATATACTTTAATATAAGTCTTTGATATTAAGGTTTAACGAAAAAAATTTGTAAAATTAACCGGAAAATTGGAAAAAAAAATCTTTTGGGATTTTTATAAACTCAATAACATAACTCACAATTAGAACGATGAATATGCGTAATTCCTATTTTGCTTTGATCGTTATGATCATAGATAACCTTTTAGAAAAAAAAAAAATTGGTATAGGTGGCGCTGTTGTCACTGATCCTTTTAACGACGGTTGGAAAGAGCAGAACAAAATCTGCGGGGGCAAGCTAATTCAAAATAAAAGTACTCTTTATTTAATGAAGACAATAAATACTTTGTTCATCGTTACTGATTTCAAATCTTCATCGTTACTGCTCCGCTCCTTATGGGAGTAGCATGAAGTTATAAATATTCCTCAAAAATATAGTCTATAAAATATAAACGTAATTGGTAGTCCCAGAGTAGCGTGTTCAAACAGACACTGTTGAGCTTTATAATTTTAATACATACATACACATAAATCATGCCTCTTTCCCAATGGGTTAAACAGAGACCACGTCCTTCCGCTTGCTACGATCCTGGGATATATCTTTCGCTTCTTCGACATTCATCACAATCTTTTCATACATGCTCATCGGTTTAAAGTACTCTTGACTTGACCTTTCTTCAGAACGGGGACGATTTTCCTCAATCCTCAATAAACTTCAATCGATATATTTTAACTTTTGATTTTAACGTAACGCTATATTTTCGGTACATGTTTTGGCATAGCCTCAATGAACATTTACTATGCAGCCATTCAAACAATAGAGTTTCTTTGGGTTATGTATGCAATTGTTACGAAACGTCTCGTTGACCGATTAGGCGAGAAAAAACCCCTCTTGTAAACGGCACCGTAGCATTGTTGTACGTGGGAATCTTGCTGAGTCGGTTAAGTTCCAGAGTTTGGCAACACCGCGCCGTTAGACCAGGTATGGATTAAGAATTATTTTTATACTGATAACATTTAGAACTCAGTAGTATTATATATACAATACAAAAATGAATACTGGATGATTTTAATTACTAACGATTACCTATGATTTCGTTCGCATTACAGACAATATAAAAAATCTCAACTTTTTTATAGGTGATTAATTGGTTCAGTATACCTAAAATTACTATCAAGTTCTAAGTTCTCTACCTGCCAATAAAAATGTCCCATTAAAATCTGTTCAACCGCTTTGGAGATTAAAACCGGATAGAGATATAGATAGATAGACAACAATATTAAATAAAACGCGTGTTTGGGTATTGTTAACGTGGAAACTGACTATATGGAGCTTAAGAAACATTATTTATTTTGAAATCGATGACAAACACTTCAAATTTATTTATTTATATAGATATATATTTGCATGGTCACGTTGAAGGTCAATTGCTTCTCAGTGATCACGTGACCTCAGTTTGAAATCATATATATATATGTAGAGGTACATAGAAGATTGTTTTATACGATTTGTTTTTAAATATGGTTTATATAAATATGTTTTGTAGTTGATCTTTTCACGAATTCAGTTTATTACAAAAAAGTAGGTAGGTAAGATTCTATTCGGAAAAACAAATTTATAAAAATTTACTTTTATAATTTAAATAATAATAGTATTATAATAGTAATGATTTAAAAATTATATATTGTATTTAAAAAACAAATATATTTAAATATTCCTCACTATAGAAAAAGCATAGACGTATCTTCATACATTTCAGATAATACAAGATTTGTTCGTTATTTAAGATACCTTATTTAAGTAATACATTATGTATATATATAATATTCTAACAGGTAGGGATAAACCTACGCTTTTTTTATCGTGAGGGCTATTTAAAAATATTTGTTTTTAAATATAAGTATATATAATACTGAAATCATTATTATTATTATATTATTACTTGCTTTTACGAAATACGTAACTAGGGAACTGGTATCCTAAGACTGTCGGAATAATATTTAAAAAACGAGCTACATTCATGATCTCATCTGAGCGACATAAGCAGGTTCGAACTCATATATGGTAATTTGTTAGTTATCGCAGACACCCACATGTTTAATAAATTATTTCGCACGAAGTCCGGATAAGAAGGTCGTCATATCAAATACAGGTCAAAATATTGTTTTCAAACTGTTTATGTTATGACATCATTATATTATTAAATAAACATGCATGTTGCTAATGTAATCGTGCATGCGAATTGATGTTTGAACTATTCCGAATGAATATCTCAAAATTCTTGTATAACAAATAAATAATTTGACATCGGATTTTACTATTATAGGAATACTTATATGTATTATGTGAAGCATATAATATTTTAAAAAATCATGTATTTGTATTTCATAGCAATTTTTTTACAAGAAGCGCTCGCATATTCTTCAAACAGATGCATAACAATTCGCTCATATGAAATCAAGCTTCAAAGTTCCTTGTTCTTGTAAGTTATACTTAAATGTATTTTTTAAAATGAGGATTGTTAATTCATTGTATGTAAAACTGTACTTATCCATAATATATGTAACTATGTCCTACATACAACACACCAACTTATACCATTTTGCCTTCAAGAAAAGAAGGTTGAATTTGCAGGATTTTGCTAATTGAGTTTTTTTTTATATACTTGGAATTAGGAAAAAAGGGCCATTTGGTAGTTTTTTTTTTGTTACTTTATGACGACCTTCTTCTTTAATCACACTTCGTCTAAAACTGAAATAGATGTATCTCCCTAAATCCACATACTTTTCGAGTTTTCTCCGGTTTGTGTTTTAGCTTTTGTAAATACACGTCTTTACCTTACGGCTACAGTATTGCATGAGAGAGGAATACATTTTATTTGTATAAATAAATTGTTTTCAGTGGCATCTTAAGAGTGATCGCTTTTCTTCATATTTTTCACTGAAGTTATTCTTTTTAATTATTTTATATAGCGGTATAACAAAAAAATCAATTTTTAGAATGTTTGTATGTAATTAATTGTTAATTGTAGAATGAATTTTAATGGAACTTTCACTGGCAGATAGCTAGTGCCATAAGGAGTAACTTAGGCACTAAAATAAGAAAAATAATTATAGTTAATTAGATAGAGATAATTAGATCATAAAAAGACCTAAAAAAAAGTCAGCAAGAGTATACACGTCTATCTTCCAAGGATCACCCGCAATAAGCATTTTTGTCTTTAAAATAACCGGGAGCGGAGGTAGCACGATTCGCGCGTGTGTCTGATCGACGTTATTCAACAGTCCACGCGAGCGGAGCCGCGGACACAGCAAGGGTTAATATAAAGTCACTGATTCGGCTGTTCTTGTTGCAATCAAAAGAGTGTAGCCGGGAGCTTATCTAGTTTGAATACAATGCACGTTGAACAATGATATATTTAAAATATTTATGATTGTTATGAGCCGTACATACTAACGAAAGTGGGTATGACTCATGTTGTTACCTAATATTTAGATAATAATAGCATTTGTTGGACTTATTATAATCTACTTCATGTGTGAATAAAACATAAATGCATAAATAAATAGAAATTTCGAAGTTTCCTTTCCATTTATAATATCATTCTAAAAGTAGAATTGGGTAACATCGTTCAAAATTACGAATGATATGAATATACAAATATTATAAAGGATATAATTAGATGAAATATGGTTTATACAATCGAATATATAATTTTTTTAATAGTACAATATCATAAAAATTCACAATCAAAAAAATAAGTAAACTAATAACTTTAAAATATAATAAACATAACCCTTTTTTATTATTAATCTTGCATCAAAAATAGTTTAATTAAAGTTTATTACATGACTTCGCTTTTACGAAATATCCTAAATCTCTGCTTTTAGATTGCAAAAAATCCGCATGTTTAGTGGCTGTTTCATAATGCATTAATTAATTTACACCGTTTTCATATTTTTACATATATTTTTTTACCCAAGCCCATGTCTGTATGAAAGAGTATCCGTCTCCTTTTTGTTTCATAGTTAACTCTAGTTAAAAGGGAACGAATAGTTTTCATATTAAACAAATATTTTAAATTTGTTGGTACATATAACGAAAGAAACTAGTTTGTATTCATGACATTTTTAACCTTTTTTTCTGACTGACTATATATACTGTTAGCCTTAGGGGCTCTGAAGCCTCTGACGGCTTTTGCAGCTTCACCGGACTTGGAGGCGAGCGCTTAAGGCACTCAGCCGCGAATATTTTTTAACCTACCTTTACTATGATATAAATATTAAAAATAAAATCTGTCATTCTTGTTCAGAGCTATATTCTATTTTAGCATTTACACATTTTACACAATATTTATAAAATATAAAATTACATTTTTTTAAATAGAGTTGTATTGCGTATTTTTCTTTCATATATATGGAAGAGCCTTCCAAACCAGGGCCGCAACAAGAATTAGCTTTGAATGATTTAGTTTTTTAAGTTCCTGATCGGAATAAATAACAGCAAATATTAGGTCCTTACATATGAAATTGGCGTTTTGTACGGGAGGAATATAAAGTCAATTTTTTTTGTTGTAAAATACATATATTTAATTAATCAAAGTATGCACCATTGTTATCTATGCACTTTTGCCATCTCATAGGTAGTTTATTGATCTCTTTACCAAAAAAAACCATGGGGGCGAGAATCAATAAACTCTTTGAAGGCGGTCTGGACTGCCGCATCAGAGTTGAATTTTTTTCCTTGTAAGAAGTGGTCCAAATTCCGGAAAAAGTGGTAATCTGTTGGAGCAAGGTCCGGGGAGTACGGTGGATGTTGCAGACATTCCAATTGTAGCTCATCTAACTTAGTGGTTGTTTGTTGTGAGTTTGTGTGGAAGCAGCAGTGGCCTAGAGTGATTGACCAATCTCGGTTGTTTAGCAGCTAGTTCTTCCTTCATGGTTTGCAGTTCCTGACAATAGATATCTGCCGTAATCGTTTGGCCAGATTTTAAAAAGTTGTAGTGAACGACACCGGCGCTAGTCTACCAAACACTCACAAGTAACTTTTTCTGAGTTAATTTTCGTTTAGGGCAGGATTTTGCTGGGTCTCCAGGGTTCAACCATTGCGAGGAGCGATTCCGATTATCGTACAGTATCCACTTTTCCTCACAAGTAATGATTCGATTTAAAGTCCCTTCATTATTGTGTCGGTTGAGCAAAGTAACACAGCAGTCGACGCGTATTTGCAAGTTCGATTCACTCAATTCATGAGGTACCCATAGTTCAAGTTTTTTTACTTTCCCGATTTGCTTCAAGTGGATTAATAGTGTTTTATCACTTACCCCGAAGCCTGCAGCTATCTCTGAGGTGCTTTGTGATGGATCCGCTTAGCCTTAATAGCAATTGTCTTTAATTATATAGCCTTTAATTCTTCATTTTCCACTTTGGTCTCCGGCCGCCCACGGGGTTGGTTCTGAAGGTCGAAATTTCGAGAACGAAAACGTTGAAACCAAAAACGTGCCGTGCTTTCTTCTGCGACACCAGCGCCGTACACATCATTAATCCTTCGAGCT
Organism: Saturnia japonica; assembly: GCA_033032175.1. NCBI lineage: Eukaryota > Metazoa > Arthropoda > Insecta > Lepidoptera > Saturniidae > Saturnia > Saturnia japonica. Next base: position 10,501,444 of record CM065325.1, read on the forward strand.
GTTTCTGCAGCACTGGTGCCACGGTAGAACTCGTACTCGTAAATATACCGCTTTTTGAATGTTTTCCATTGTGCGGTAATAAGCGACGCCAAAGAAAAAAATTATGAGGAAAAAACAAATGAATGACTGTTTTTAAAACTCAAACGTACCAGCTAAATGAATTTATAAATTTGAATTTGGAATTCTTAACCAAAGAATCAGATTCAGATCAAAGTGGTCAGTACGACAAAACGCTAATTTCATATGTAAGGACCTAAGGAGTTTTTGGCGGGATCTTGAAGTGACATGTTGTGGTTGTTATTTTTAATTCATTTATTTAGATTTTTGACCCTATATTATGTAATATTTGTGGCGTTTTGCGTGATATAGTTTGGTTTTTGTGCATAAGTGAAGTGGATTATAAAAAGCATTCATTCCGAGATCACACAAAAATTCCCTAGAAAGTTCTAACAAGGGAGCCACCATCTTGTTAGGATACTGAATCGTCATAACACTTGACAATATAATTCACTCGATAATGGCAGTAATGGTCTTCATTAAAGAGGACCGGTTGCCAAGTTAGGAAGAAGAAGAAGAAGAAGTAAGAACCTAATATATTTAATGATAAATATAATGCAGTATAAAAATGTGCTTGGTTAGGTACCTTATAGCACGAAAATCGCACGGATCTTAGTAATAACAGTAAGTTGAAAAAATGGTCTTACGCTAAGCCTAGAAAATTATTTAATATCACACTGATAAGAAGTTCTACGACGATATTCAGTTTGAGTTAGCCTTCTAACAATAAATATCCATGGTAAGTTTGTATCACAATTACTTCAAACTTATGCCTCACCGTAGGATCATCCAATCGACATGACATCTAAGCGTGTTTTCATTGAGCCGTATCAACTTCAACTGACGGACACTTTGCGGGGTTTGAGTCACAAAAGCTCTCCTTCTCTATCTGCGGCCCTGATTGAGCATCGTATCTAGATCGTACCGTATTTTTATTAACCGACTTAAAAAAAGACGGGGGTTACTCAATTGAAATGTATTTTTTATGGATGTTCCGCCATAACTTCTTTGTTTATGAACCGATTTGGATGATTCTTTTTTTGTTGGATAGGTCCTATTTTAATTTCATTGGCTTTGGACTTTCAACTTCGAAGATACAACAGGGGATCATTCAAAATCACTGAAGTTGGTATTCTTTTTTGTTAAAAATTGTCTTGTTAGGTGTCTGAAACTCAACTAACTCGTCAAAGGTAACGGCACTACCGTGATGAATAAGGTCAATAAGCATTATTACAAATATGTGGATATATTATTAAATATTTTTTATTTGGTTTAAAACTGACAGAATGATACTGTACAATAATTTGATAGGATTCCCTCTTTTAAATAAAAGGGAAATGCGAGTTATTATCTATTGTTTAGGAGTAAAAATATAAGTCTTAATGACTCGTCTTCTTCTTTCTTCGTATATATGTTTGTATGTGTAAGGTTTTCATGACGTCACGACACAGCAGAGTTGAAACGATCGCCCAAACCGCTGCCTGTGAATATGATTATATCTACCCTCATATATCATTACACACTGTGCTCATTCATAGGTGCATACCACAAAGGTTCTGTTAGGGACCTTATATCGATGTTTGCATGTTTGTTTCCTATGGGCTCCAAAACAGCTGGAGCGTTTTTGATGAAATTTGCAGATAATCTTCATATAAGATCAGTGGGTGATCCTGTAAAGTTTGGTAGCGATCGGATCAATATTTCCTATACACTCGAAAACGGCACAGCAACGGGTGACCGGGTTTGTTAGATATAAATGATTAACAAGGTTTTAATGTTAGCCGTTTTAATGATTTTAGATGGCGAACCGGTGATGGGGTGGGGTGGCCGCGCTGTGGTGCTGTGGTGCGCCGTGGTCGTATTAGCAGGAGATAGCGCACGAGCCTATACCGTCGACTGCAACCACGAGTATGCCGATTGTGACACAGAACTTAGTGAGTACATGATATCACTCTACATGTTATAGTTTATTTTATATCCACTATCTCACCTGACCTTAACTAACGATATGGTCAAACATGGTAACACGCCAAACTTAGGTATAGAAACTGGCCCTCAAGTACAGCTGCCGGAGCACAATTTAAGGTAATTGGCGACGGATTTTTAACCCCTTACGTAAATTGCGAGGTGTTAAGTTTAACGCCTGTATCTGTGTATCCGTGTATTTATGTATCTGTGTGTCTGTCTGTGACATCGTAGCTCCCAAACGCCAGAATCGATTTTGTTCTAGTTTTATTTGTTAAAACGTGAATTGATCAAGAGTGTTGTTAGCAATGATTCAAGAAATACTGTTCAGCCGTTTGAAGATTATCAGCTCTTCTCTAATTGATTAATGGATGTGACCATCCTCCACTGATCTGATCGAGTCGAAATTTAGTATTCTGTTACTTCAATTAATCTGCAGGATACATAAATCCTCACCAACTTACAGAAGATATATCGTGTTTGGGCTCATTGGAATGGTCTTAATGAATAGGTTACTTGTGTCGGGGGTTTCTTAGATTTTGAATGTATTAACTTAGGATAGTAGATAGCCAGGCGGGCATTAGAAAATCGCTTCCGCTGTGCTCTGGTTCCATCACAATGTTTGTCAGGGGTATTGTAGGATTCCAACATATGTTGATCTAAGCGGTGGCTGAACGCTACCACTGAGCTCTTATTACTTCATAACACTTCATTTTGTCAATATAAAAGCTTAAGATCAAATTAATTATATAACTAAGTTCGAAGCAACAGCAGTTAGCAACAGTTTTACGGTAACCTCAATCTCGGCACGAACCAACAGGTTCTCAACGTCATATTTATGCAGTAGCGTGAAACTGTTGAACTGCCTCTCGGCCAGTGTGTTCCCTCCTACTTACGACATCGGCTCCTTCAAGCGTAACGTGAAGCGATATTCTTGTAGGCTGGGATGACAATGACGACCGCCGAAGGATTCTGATTACTGAGTGGTCGGTGCTTGTACTGTGCTTACCGTCATGGACCGAACCATCACTATTGTCGTGCTACTTATTAATAACTTTTTAACTTTTTTGGAACAGCATGGGTTCATGAAACGATTATCAACAGTATCCAATCTATCAGTATTTTCAGATTACATAGCTACAGCACATTCACACTCTCAAAGAGATATAGAAATATATCATATATATATATTTTTTATATTTTTTTAGTATATTATTTTATGTATTATGTCTTTAGATATTTAACCGCTACATAGCAAGCAGAATGTAATAATAATTGCTTCGTAACTGGCACCACTTGATTGCTAAACATTACAAATGTGTATATTATGTTAAATGTGCTGTGAAGTGATATATACTACAGTATGTACCAAATAAATAAATATATTAGACGGAATGACGATCTGTGAAAGCCAACCGTAAGGAAGCGTTCATAGATGCGGAAAACAAGAAATTTTGAACACAGTTTATTTTCAACGGCGGAATTTAAAGAAACGATGATAATAATGTTATTTCTGCTCATTTATACTGCATAATTTAAAAAAATGTTCATTATAATCGGTAAAAATCAATTTTAGAACAATATTTAATTATGCCCACGTGTTATCTCACGCGAGTCACGTACCAATAACTTTGTATCGCGCCTGGAAAATACAGTTTTAGCTTATAAATCACCATCTGAGAGAACATTACACTAAAAATTATCAAATTAAAAAAAATCTATAGTTTCTTTACTATAAGCTAAATAAATAATTACAAACCAAAATATGTTAGTAACAGTAGTTTTAAAAACCATGAATGATTCCTCTAAAAACTCGCATAAAAGGCTTTGTTCTGAGTCCTGACTGACTCATACATCATCATCATCATCATCATTTCAGCCGCAGGACGTCCACTGCTGAACATAGGCCTCCCCCATAGATCTCCAGAGCGACCGATCTTGTGCGGCCTGCACCCAAAGGCTCCCAGCGACCTTTATTATGTCGTCTTTCCATCTAGTGGGGGGCCGTCCTACACTGCGCTTTCCGGTGCGTGGTCTCCACTCGAGAACCTTTCTGCCCCAACGGCCGTCAGTTCTCCGAACTATGTGCCCTGCCCACTGCCACTTCAACTTGCTAATCCTTTTGGCTATGTCGGTTACCTTAGTTTGTCTACGGATCTCCTCATTTCTGATTCGATCTCGTAGAGAAACACCAAGCATAGCCCTCTCCATAGCTCGCTGAGTGACCTTGAGCTTTCTTATGAGGCCCACAGTGAGCGACCTCGTCTCTGTGCCGTATGTCATCACTGGCAACACACACTGGTCAAAGACTTTCGTCTTGAGGCACTGAGGTATTTTGGACGAGAAGACGTCGCGCAGTTTCCCGAACGCTGCCCAGCCGAGTTGGATTCGTCGACTGACCTCTTTTTCAAAGTTGGACCTACCTAACTGGACTGTTTGTCCCAGGTAGACATATTCTTCAACAACTTCTAGACAAGAGTTCCCTACTGATACTGGGGTGGGCACCACATGGATATTCGACATGATTTTCGTCTTGTCCATGTTCATTTTAAGGCCCACCTGTTGAGAAACTTTGTCGAGGCCATCGAGCATTGTGCCAAGATCTTCCGGCGATTCTGCCATGACTACGATGTCGTCAGCAAATCGAAGGTGAGTGATGTACTCGCCATTAACATTGATGCCGAGTACTTGCCATTCCAAGAGCTTGAAGGCGTCCTCTAGAGCGGCGGTAAACAGTTTCGGAGATATTACGTCTCCCTGTCTAACGCCTCTTCTCAAAGGAATTGCCTTCGTGCACTGTTCCTGTACTCGGACCGACATGGTGGCGTTGTTGTACAAGCACCTCAACACTTCGATATATCGATAGTCAATACGGCACCGCTGGAGAGACTGCAACACTGCCCAGGTTTCGACCGAATCAAAGGCTTTTTCGTAGTCCACGAACGCTAAGCATAAAGGCAGATCATACTCCTCAGTCTTCTGTATAATCTGTCGCAGCGTATAGATGTGGTCTACGGTGCTAAAGCCTTTTCGGAAACCGGCATGTTCGGGAGGCTGGAAGTCATCAAACTTGTGCTCGAGACGATTCGTGATGACCCTCGAAAACAGCTTATAAACATGGCTCAGCAACGAGATGGGCCGATAGTTTTTCAATAAGGTTTTATCACCTTTCTTGAAGAACAGGACCACCACGCTGCCGCCCCACGTTTCCGGCGTTTTACCCTCGAGTATAACGGAATTAAAGAGCTTCTGCAGGACCTTAAGTACCGGTGTTCCACCCGCTTTAAGAAGCTCTGATGTAATTCCGTCATCACCCGGCGCCTTGTTGTTCTTAAGATGCTTAAGGGCCATCCTAATCTCGTACAGGGTGATGTCGGGGATATCTTCGGTATAGTGTCGGATCAGCCCGGCTCTCGGATCTGTAGCCGGGCTGGTAACAGGCTTAGTTGACGAGGTATATAACTGCCCATAGAACCTTTCGATCTCCCTTAATACCTCTGGCTTGGTGGACGCTACGCTGATATCATCCATTTTCAGCTTCGTCAACTGGCTCTGCCCAATAGATGCATTCCTTGCGAACACTTTGGAGCCTTTATTCCGCTCTATCGTCTCTTTAATACTTTTGGTATTGTAAGACCGGACATCGTGTCGCAAGGATTTATGAATAGATCTATTGAGCTGCCTATAGGACTTAGCGTCATCGGAAGACTGCAGCGCCATACCACGCCGATCCGCCATGAGTTTTCGGGTTTGATCTGATATCTTTTGAGTCCTATTGCTACGGTGAGTTTTAAAGAACTTGGACCCATCCGCATGGACTGTTTCTACCAGCCTATTACTAATATCATCTACGGAGACGCAACTATCTAGGCAATCGAATTGGTTTTTCAATTCAACTTGAAAGCTTTCGGGGTTTTGGAGTTGAGCATTAGAGGGTCGGAGCGTAGACTTCATCAGGCGAGACCTTTCTATTTTTAGATTGATATTCAATGTGCCTCTAACCATTCGGTGATCACTGCCGGTTTTCACTCTGTGAATCACAGTGACATCATTGAATATTTGTCTCTTCGTGGTCAAGATGAAGTCTATCTCATTTTTCGTGGAACCATCGGGGCTCATCCAGGTCCATTTCCAATGAGGTGGCTTCTGGAAGAAAGAGTTCACCATAAAGAGTTCCTTTCTCCATAAAATCGGCCAACCTCTGACCCCTAGGGTTCCGTTGCCCATAACCAAATTGCCCCACTCCCAACTCTTCACCATCTCTTTTGCCCAGCTTTGCGTTAAAGTCTCCCATTACAACAGTGAAGTGGGTTTTCGAGGTATGTATGGCCCTACTAATGTCCTCATACAAAACCTCCACTTCATCATCAGGGTGTATCGAGGGCGGTGCGTAAACCTGTATGACCTTCAACGAATATCTTTTGGATATTCTGAGTATCAGGTACACTACCCTGCTCGACACACTGTCGATGGTCACGATGTTGTTAATGAGAGACTTCCGGACGATAAACCGAAACTGATAACTGACTCATACGCGCAACCGAAATTACTAAGGACAGAAATGTGAAATTTGCGGAGGGTTTTGATATCATAATATGGTAGAGATCGTTTAGAAGGAACTAGGGTGTGAAAGTCGAGACCAAAGTTTGTATGGAAAAATAGCATTTTAGGCTCGGATTTACTTCTTTTTTAAAATTCTTTATAGGGTTAGTTCTTTACAGGTTTAGAGTAAGCTAAGCCTAAGTGAAGATCTGGTTCTCAAGTGCAGCTGCCGGAACACACCTCACAGGTGTGTTTAAAACTTGCCAAGTTATAAATCCCAAATCAAATTGTTTTGCTAATAAATTAAAGAACGTGCATTCCTACAGCTTTAATTAAAGGAACAGCTACGGAACTTGCCACCCGTTAGATCCCAGCTCTTCTAACGGTGCCAACGACTACCCCGAACGTCGTTTCATTCGAACTCGGCCCCTTTTTCACATTTTTGTTTTTGTTGAGTATAATATTCAGATACTTATAGGACTGACGAAATGAATAGAGTTTTAGTTTTGTTCTAAAATTATTGTATTGATTTTGCATAACCAATATAGTTAAATACTGTTAGCCAATGTCAACTCCCACAGCCTTTACGCATATAAAATTAATTTATATAGCCGTTTTTAAATCGAAACAACAAATTTCAATATAGCAATAGGAATTTCGTAATTTCGTATCGACGCGACGTTTCGTATGAGTCAATATGTATATTTAAACGAATTTATTTGTCAGCAAGAGTATTGTTGTAAAATGAAGGATCGTGGCTTGCTTAGAAAAGCATATTTGTAACATAAAGTCATTGGTTGTTTTAGAAAAATATGTATCGTCAAAGAGTTCATTCTCGAATCTTGGAACTTATATGGACGCAGACAGCCCGGTTCAGACTAGTTTCCTTTCGCGAACGCTCCAGGCGTAGAATGACCTCCTCCCTGTCGAGATTATCTCAGGGGACTTGAGTATGGGGTTCTTCAAAAAGGGAGTGAATAAGTTTTTGAAAGGTCGGTAACGCGCATGTGATGCTTTTGGTGTTGGAAGTGTGTGGTCAGGCGGACAGCGTGATTGTATGCCACCATCGTGGTAATTTTTTTTTAATTATTCTAAAGTTGCGCTTTCGTAATAAAATGATGCGACAAACGAACAAAACACCTTAATTTAACACGTCATCCGGCAGCCGCGTTTTATAACCAAACTTGTGAACAACAAAAAGATGAAAATGAATAAAGAATGCGTCGATGCCTCCGCTAAAAAAGGCCGCGATGGAGTCACGGCCGCGTTATTTGACGGTTCCGCCATATTTTAAATGGTTCATTTGGACCATTACGAATTTTTAGGATTTAAGCCGTTTCAAAGCGAACCGTGTTATATTACTCGATTTAGTAGTAAAATGTGTGACGTTTATATTTTTTTTGGAATGTTTTTATATTTATTTTTATTCAATGGCGATCACCGTTAAGCCGATCACTGTCTTACCGGTCTGCAAGCCTTTCGGCATCAGAATAACACTGGCTTATCACCATGTACTATTTACATGATGGTCGCCACCCATTCGGGTACAGGTAATCCTCACATAACATCCTGCTTGATTGTTGAATAAAATCAAATCAAAAAATATTTTATTTATTTTAGCCTGAAGACATTAACAAACTTTAAAACGCCACTACCGGTTCAGAAACAAAAACAGTCATCGTGAACTGCCGCAAGAATCGGGTTTATCTTTTTTCCACTGCGTAAATAATGTTTACAGATTAATAATTAGATTATTTTAAAGGATTTACAGAGAGGGAATCACTTTCAGACATCACTATCATTCACATAATGATCCAACCTTAGCTTTTGACAATAAAATCCGCTTGACATAGTTCTTGAACTCAGTGTTTGGTGGATAAGTAATGTGCTTAATAGAACCTAAAGTAATTTATGTTTATTTCTAGTATTAAAACTATGCCGTTTATTTACAAAATATAGCTGAAGAAAGTTTTACGAACATACATTAATTTGTCAAGAATTTATTTGGAGGGACAATAACCGAGCGTAGGAAATAAAGACGTAACTTATTGTCGTTGACATAACAGTTGTGTCGCTTCGTATTTGTCGTCTGTCGTGCGTAACAGTATGCATAGTCTGGCGTGCCATTGTTCCATGCGGGAAAGCGTCTATTATTTTAGGTTTTAGAAAACTGAACCTTATTACAATAAGGATAGAGATCTTAATCATTAAACGAAATGAAGAAATAAATTGTTCGAGTCATTTTTCCTATGAAAAAATCTGTGTCAAAGATGAAAATCGAGAAAAGAACAAGTTGAATCATGGTATCGTTGGAATTCAGTTTCTATCGCTTTTTCTGGTGCGTTTATCAACTATTTCGTAATTAGTATCGATTTTGTAGATGAGATCCGTGGTTTGGTATTCGGTTAACCCAGGACCAATAATAATATACCATTCCGTTACGAATTATGCGAAGAAATGTTTAGTGTATAGGTATTTATAGACCGCCTCATCTTAGACAACACTTTTTTCTCATCTGATTATGTGCATTCGCTTTGGTTAGTTAAGAAAATCTGTATTTAAAGGTAGTCATTATTTTTGTTGGTTTTTATAACTGGTATTTTTATCTGTCTCTTCTGCATTTTGGTCGTAGTTAATTTTGAGGTCAATTTAATACTTTTTTATTCTGAACCGACAGCGAGGCGGTTTGAATTCGTAAACATAGGTATCGATAAATAGACTAGGATTAAAATATATAATATATGTGAATATATTATCAACTAATTTCATCGATACACCGTTAAGCTCTAAGCACTGATAATTGTTTGAATATATTACAAGTTACAACATACATGATACACCATAATGTAATGACGTGTGGTATGCATACAAATCAACTTTATATTCAAAATAGATTGGTTCATGTTTCTCAAACGATTCGCATGTCACAGTGACGCTTTTTATAGTACCTATTACGGCCGTTTTCAATAACATATCTACTTATCCGTTGTTTCAGTTTCTAAAGATAGACAATTATAACTTTTTTTCAAGAACCCATCAATGGAAAGTTTTTCGTATCTACATAATATATATCCATATCGTATAGCTTAAATAGATATGAGGGAAGCCGATATCTGTCTTAAGTTATTATGTACTGGGTACCATGTATTATGTACTAATCGGGTATAATAACCTCAGATATGTTACTGAAAACGACCGATAGGTAAAACCTATCCGTAATCAGATATTTTTAAAGCCTTGTGTGACACCACATCCTTCAAAACTAACCACAGCATTGAATCGAATCATGCATGTATTCTATCTACCACCTCTTGTTTTTACTGTTATGTTTGTTTTCGTTTTAATTTCAATTCTATGATTTGATAACGGATTCGGCGTGGTCTATTCGTATTAAGTTCATTGCCAGCTAGAACCAACTGAATTTGTATTTGGTATGATTTAATTAAAGATATTAAAAGACCATTTATCATTATGGAACGAATTTTTTAAATAAACTATTGACTACATAAATTGTTTTTTTTTTTTTTAAATAACACTACTTATTTTTGTACTGGCATGCAAAACAGACGGAGAGATGACTCGTATATTTCAGAAGTAATACATGATAATCGACGTTATTCCAAAATTCCTGTCTATCTGTATAAAACAGTATAAATTAAATTGTAGTTATCGACTTAGGTTAGCAATACAAGATGAAATCATCACGCCGGTATAAAGTTGTTCAACGGCTTCAATTGAAATAGTACATCGTTTAATCGATCAATCCAAACGCGGCCGCGGCCGTCCACTTTCACTCGAGATCTCTCCGCGCTAGACTTAATATTTTGATCTCGATCCACATCTTAACAATGCAAGGTCATAGCAGACACGTTTCTATGTATTTTAAATAGGTAAAGAGCTTATAAATAGGTTTGTAGAAGTTAAGAAGGTAGAACACGTCGTCTCTTAAGATCATGTGGCCATAACGCTAAACGTATAACGATAAAAAAAGGTATCACATCATTCATCCTACTGAGTTGGAAGCTTTTACAGTTCAGTTGCTGTTATCACTTGTGTAAAAGTTACAGACATAATAGCATCTGTATCCGACGGTGGCGTGTGAAACGTGTCAACAACAAATGAATCAATTGCATATAGTTCAGATTATTTATTTATTTATTTATAGGCAACAGTGTTCATCTGCAATTCTGCCAACGTCACGTGAATAGAATATTTTTATAATTATTATTGTAATCTTCAAATATAGCTCCAAAAAGTTGGCGGCATCCTTTGTTAAAACTGCCCAGGAAGATTTTGTTGCAACTTTCTAGTTATTATTTATAATTCACTTCACTTGTGCACCATATAAAAACTACATAACGTTAAATGCCGGCGAAATTGTATAATATAGGGTGAAAGGGGTTTATGAATGAAAATAAATATATACTACATAATAGATAAGATACCGACAAAATCTCTATATATTTTTATGTATGTTGGTGCACATGCAGGTATTATCATGGCACCAAAAAGTAAGTTATATTTATGTTGTTAAATTGTCACTTGAACTGGCCAGTCTTATAAAATGTTTAACCTCGTATCGCATAAGTTATATATAAGCTCTCGACACAACTGTGTTTGTATTTGTGACCTTTTATGTTGTACGCATCGAAGTCGTGATTCGATAACGACTTAAACGTGCGTTTGAGATCCACCTTAGTCTTTTGTATCCTTAACCTGGCTCCACACGTTGGCTCGATTGTTCACTCAACACGGCCAATACTATTCGTCCAATGCAACGCGTCAGCGGAGCCGGTCCAAACGTTGGGGTCAACGCTATTTTGTCAATTCACACGTTTGTCTAATAGTATAGGACCAACGTGTGGAGCCAGCCTTAACGTTAAGGAGTTATAGACGTGTGCAACAGGTACACTTTATGTTTATACACGTTTGGTATGTACATAGACGGAGTTGTAGCATTGTTTGTTAATTGGAATTCCGTTGATACTACTTTTTGTTTCTGTTCCAAATGTTTTACGTATTGTTTAAATTATCGCGTTGACTACTGTGACTTTACTGAGTGTTACACGGCATTTTTTTCTTTATACTAGCTCGGTAAAATAACTTTACAGTACCTGATGTAAAGCACGATACAGTCCACAAACAGGCAATCGTCGTTATCATGCCGAACTTTAAAAATGCTCCTTCACGCCTCGTTTGAAGGACCCAATATCATAGGAAGGAGGAAACACTTTGACAGGGAGACTATTTCACATATGCACGATACGGTAAAGGTAAGAATCAGCGAACCTCCTTGTTCGTGCCAAGATGGGCGCTACCGTGCAGCAGTAGCTGCGTAGACCAGACCGTGTGGTTCTCAAGTGGAAGAGACATGATGGGATAATTACTGACATAGCCAAACGTTTGTGTTTCGCGCTCCACGATCAGCCGGTGCCATAGTAATTCCACACATTTATCTATATAAATAAGAAAGGAAATGCTGTTCGTTGGTAAGCTCATCAATTGAGAATGGATGGAGGAATTTGGCTATTTTTTTTTTTTCGTAATAATCCGAAATAGATCCGAAAGTTTAACGAAAAATTTTCCTATTCAGGACAACTGAACGTTCTTATTTCTATCAGATTTTTATATTTATGTATGTAAGGTGGAAAATTTTCAGGCAAAAAAAATTGGTAAAGTTGGTGGTATAGATAGGTTATAGAATAGACTATTGGAAAGGGAAACGACTACTGGGCTAGTTTGTTTGCAATCAACATTATTATATATAAGAAATAAGAAATAAAATGAGATATACACGGGAAGTATATGCTATTCCTCTATTATTGATAGACTATAAACTGTCACTAACAAGTAATATAGATTTTAAAAAAATGGGTGCGTGTACTTATGTACGCGCGTAAGAAGTTATACTTCTTTGGCATCATTAAAAAATAGATTTTAATTGCATGCAAATAATTAATTACAATAAAATAATAGAAGGATTGGAAAAGGATAATCAACAAAGTTCATTTTAAATTTGAAAAATTAAATAAATAAATATTTATTTTCTTTTCGAATTGTATTTTTAATTAAATGATGTCCACTTCCATAGTAATATATATATATATAATTATTAAAAACCAAATTTAGAGAATAATAAATATATAAGACATAATTTGTACTAAATATTATAAGATTCTTAATTTGAAATGTTTATTATTGATTATTTAATATTTTAAAAATAAATTTAACAATAAATTCAAAAATTGAATTTAAGGTTGGTCATTTTTTAAATATTTTTATTGATTTCTTAATTTAATATTCACTTTTCATTTTTATCAAAAAAAAAATCATTAAATTTATTTAGTTATTTTTATAAATATTTATAATATCAAATAATAAAAATTAATATTATAATTTGATGTTCAATTTTAATTTTTATCACAAACTTTTTATTAAATGTTTTATTAAATTTATTTCTTTATTTTGTAAATATTAAATAACCAATAATAAGTATTTAACGTTAATAATTTAATAATATTTAGTGTTAATTATATTAAATATAAGTATTTTAATTTATAACAATAAATAATACATACGGATAGTTAACCTCAATTGTATTGGAGCACTTGAAAAAGTATATAAGCACAATTTTTTTCACTAATATTCACAAATAGTAAGTAATATCAATCAAAATATTCAATTTAAATCACTACTGAACATAATTTATTAGCACATATATAATTCGCACTTGTATGAAACTAAAACACGTGTTGGGAATGTATAAACTAGAAACATGTTGATAAATATTATAAATATGAAAACAGTGATCAGAGGTGACGAGCGTACCAACATGCGCGACTAATATCGAGGTTCAATTTCTATTTTGTTGGTAGCTTTTTTTTCGAGACTTAATGAGCGGTTAAGCAGACAACTTCATACTGTTAATTTTGTGTCACAGATGCGCGCGCATCTTAAAATTTCACTCTCATCATTTTTTCATAACGCGCCTAAAGAAGTATAACTTCAATAAAATTAGGGGTTGAAAATATTTACTGCGTAATAAAAGCGTGCGGAGCCGCGGGCACTCCGTTAATTGAATATATAAAAATGAATAAAATAAAACATAAAGTCCGAAAGTAGATTTCTGTACTTGAAATAATTTTTAAAGTGAAAACTTCGTTAGTACCATTGTGATTCGAAACGCGATGAAACGAAAAAGCGTCTTTAAAAAGAGACAAACACATACATCTATAGAATTTAATCTGAGAGACAATGAAATTGAATATAATTACATTATACACGACTAATATAAGTCCTGATTTTCATAATTATGATCGTCGCGTCGTTGATTTTGCCTAACGGAGTGAGGCGACCAGACTTTTACGCACTGTTGTATGTATAGTACAACTGGTCCGAACTATATAGTCTCGCTGATTTAGGGGTTTTAAATAACAAGTATGGTGAAGCTGTAAAAGCCGCAACGGCTTCAGGGCCCCTAAGGCTAACAGTATAGTCAGATCTAAAAACAAGGACTTTAAACAGACCCTTTAAAAACATATTTTTATGTTTTCTGAAGGTTTGACTTCAACCGCGTGTGTTCTTTTTAGATTTAGGTTCACAGCAGTCTTTGTATAGATTATTTTACCTGATTATAAAAGTAGGAGAGGATAGAAGTATAATATCATTACTAAACATATTATGTAATAACGAACATTAACATACGGTATTACCTAATTGTCTAGGCCTAACACGTTCAGTCGTGTATTATTAGTTAAACGCAAAACGGATACCCGCTTTACGCAATATGTTATGAGGACAGTACACTTACGCAGTTACTTAGTCATTGGAATTTGGTAAAACCTTTTCTGTACGCGTGCCAACCTACTTTTAACTTAACTGTATGTATGTTTTGTGTATGTATGTAACGGTTGTGTTACACGTTGTTTTTGTAGGAAACTGTCTATCGACTACGTTTATAGCTCTTCCAGTAGGTACAGTTCGTTTGTTTTATTTATGTTTCTTTGTTACATAAACTAAATTTAATACACTAGCTGTGCCCGTGACTCCACTCACATGGACTACAGAATGTCAGTATTGTGGTGATTCCGTTTCCACCCACAGACGTCGCCCGCCGCGCCTGTTATTTTAAAGATGTTTTTTATTGCGCAGAACCCTAATTTTTTTTTTTTAATAAGTAGCTTAAGTTACTGCTTACAATATCAGCTATCTGCCAGTGAAAGGCCCGTCAAAATCGGAACAAACAGACAGACAGAAAGACAAAAATTTTACAAATTTGTGTTTTTTTATAGATACCCATATATTTATATGAATTTAGTAAAATATTTTTCTGAAATTACAAACAGACACTTCAATTTTATTAAATGCATATGAAAGTATATACGATACCTATAACAAAAAGCCCATTTGTAAAATTTTTGTTTTTCTGTCTCTCTGTCTGTTTGTTCAGAGTAATCTCCGAAACGGTTGAATACCGATTTTGACGGGACTTTCACTAATAGATAGCTGATGATATAGGGAGTAACTTAGGCTACTTTTATTTTAAAAAAAGAATTAGAGTACCGCACAAATAAAAAAAACTGGTCATGGTGAATCAATCGGGCGCTTAAATGGCTTATGCTGAGTAAAACATAAGAGATATAGCAAATTAATGTACTACATAATCATAGGCATTAAAAAGACCTACAAAAAAGTCCGGGAAAGTAAGAAACACCAACAATAAGCATTTTTGTATTTAAAAAAGCCGAGAGCGGGGGAGCAAATTCGCGCGGGCATTCTGTAGTCCACGTGAGCGAAACCACGGGCACAGCTAGTATTTCAATAAGTTTATTTACAACTAGTTTGGATTTTTACAATAGAAGACAATATCGGCGCGCGTTAATCAGAGAGGGATTTTACGTATGAGAATAAAGATACTATATTATTTTACAATGAGAATGTTGTGAAACTAATAGAAATTATAAACTTGTGATCTATGGCATTTAATTTTGTACAGTATTTGGCGATTATAATATGAGCATAAATGCTCTTGCTTCTATAGTAATTTGGATAAATGTTTTAAAATATAGACTGTAAATTAAAATCTATGCAATTATTAGATCATCGTTCTTCGGAAATTTCATATCTGAATACCGAGCCAGGTTGAAATAGCTATCTTTTCGGTAACATAGGAATGTAAGAATACTTTACCCAAATTCCCTAAATATTTTAAAACACTATTTCAATGTCTTCAGATCTACTCATTCTTTAATTCTCAGTATACCAAGTCATCATACTAATTTCTGCGACTGATCTTTCGCCGTAATAGCAGCCGACTGTGGAATTCACTTCCTATGAACATCCAACTAGCCGACTCTCGGGATTCCTTCAAATATTCTCTACGCAGGTTTTACTTAGAGCGTTGATATCGGCAATTTTTTTTTTACTAAATGTCATGCACACCTTGCAATAAACCTTTTTTTTGCTCCCCTGGACGATTGGTAGGAATGCTTTTTAGCATTAAGTTTTCCAATTGTACTTTTATGTACAATCTTCTTATTGTTCCTAGCTCTATTATAGTTTACATGGGGTAAGCTGTCCTAATTTTTTTGATTTTAAGTAAATCTGTCCTGGGTTAATTCCTGGGTTTGGTCCTGTCTAATAGGAGTTTCGTCATACTAGTCCACCATGTAGCAGCAGGTCGTCCTCTACCTCTCTTATATTCAGGTAGTTGCAACATACTTATGCGTACTTTTATGTGCAATAAAGAATGTAATATACTTACTAATATACAAGAAAGCTCATGAATGAAAGCTCAAGTAATTATTTATTTGAACTCGCAAATCTATTGTACTACTTCATCTACTGTCAATAATGACTACAATGAATTTCCGTCTTTCTACAGTCCCAGTCCTTAAGCTGTACTTGCCACGAAGTAGTCATTTTGCGGAGCCATAATAAAAAACACGGAACATAAATAAATTATGTTACCAAATAATAGTAACTGGAAGTACAAAATTATGTACACCCGGTAAATATTTCCGTTAAAACTTCTTTAGTGGTTAAAACCTATGTTTAATTAAAAGCGATAGTTAGTTCGTGATACTGCAGATAAGTAAGACTGGTTTCAGCGGATCGGTTATTTAGCGTGCTATTGCTAACCTACATAAACGTTGAGGTCGATTTGAGGCCGTTGGTATCTTTTATATAGTCATAGAATGTTAGGTAGCGTTAGGTTTGCTTACTAATTTTTTCTAAATCTAAATTTTAATTTCGAGGAAGTAACATCTATCTGAAACTCCGGAATGATTATAAGTGTTCAGCCTAGATCGTAACGGGCAACACCTGCCGTTGTGTATATTTACACGAACCATTTCGAGCCAGTTTTAACCCCTCCATAAGTTTATAACTATTTTATCTAGACGCTTGAAATTTTGTATGTTTAATAAAACCTCCCTTGAAAACCTGAAATCCAAAATTTCACGAAAAAAACTATTATAACTATTGAGTTATTAGGGTCTGTAAAGTATCATTTTTAACTCTCACTGACTCACTCATCAAAAAACATAAACCACTTCTTGGCAACTCAGAAACTTCAAATTTAGTATTTTTAATCATAAAGAAAAAAAAAATCGCAAAATACCTAATTGTTGGTTATGTTGAGATAGGCATATGTTATCGCGAACTTTTTTTTATATCGGGACCAATATTTTTGTAGAACATTGTGTTTACGTATCATTAATCATTACGGCAGAGCACGCGGATAAATTAGTTCGGGAGGGCTTCCGCCTCCAACTTATTTAACAAAAATCAGTAGTT
Organism: Saturnia japonica; assembly: GCA_033032175.1. Classification (NCBI taxonomy): domain Eukaryota; kingdom Metazoa; phylum Arthropoda; class Insecta; order Lepidoptera; family Saturniidae; genus Saturnia; species Saturnia japonica. The sequence continues at coordinate 10,518,805 of CM065325.1, forward strand.
CCAGAGATTAGCGTATTTATACAAACAATTTAATTATACAGTTTATAGCATAGATTTATTGCAGAAGGTCTATATAATTTCACGCTACGTCTCTAAAGAGCGGAGCATTAATCATAAACGTTAAAGCAATCAGGAAAACTGTAGGCAATTACATGATGTGATAACAATGATAAAGATGATGATGAAGATAAGTTCGTTGATGGCGGCGCGGTGAAATTTGGTTAGATAAATTTAACACGGTTAAAACAGAGGTGTAGCTCTTATAAGAGTATATAACCTTACTTTCCTGTAAAGCCTGTACAATCGTAAGTTTTATGTGCATCTAAACCAGTTTACCGGTCAATCTCGGTTGCTGACCGTGATCTACATTATCGAGTATAGATATATACCCAACTTTTGTTTTGATCGATTTTACTTCCATTTCCGTTCCAATTTATACTACATATGTTATTCGTTCAGGGTTTTTACTGGTTCACTACCTATATTTATTAATTGAGCCATTAGCAACTTATATACCTTATAAAGTCGATTTTATAGACTTGTAATTTAAAGGCATTTCAATATAATATTATTTATTATTACACGTACCTACACACTTTACAATATGATACTGACTTATAGTGAGCTATCTTGAAATAAGAAGTATAGGAAACTTAATGTCTTGGAAATTAGCGTCTGAGAAAGTAATGGGGGATTAAAATACTAAAACTCTGTTAAACTGAAATAACGTTCTGTTTTACTCAAACTTAGGTCTCTCTCTCTCTGTCCCTCTCGAGCAAAAAAAGTTGTAACTACACAGAGATCAACAATTCATCACCAATCGCCGCTGTCACGCCAGTCTACGTAAATAGAAACTGGATTTGTACCGGCTGTTCCCGAAACGTAACTTGGATAAGCGAATCACTAGTACGGGTTTTTTATCATTTTATCTGTCTGTCATTGCACCATACACTATTAGAGTAGGCAGAAACTTTTAATATATTTACGCTGTTTACGAATACGTATCCACATAAATCAGACTCAGTTGTCCCCAGTCTCTACTTTCACACATATAAATAATTATCAAAGTAGGCTGGAATGGTTTAGAAATAAAAAACACAGATGATGAGTTCATTACCTATAGTTAATTTTTTTTCTTACAGGCAAAATTGCAAATGAAGATGATGAACTACTCTTACCCAGCTCAACAACAACAACAAAAGCGATTATATCTACTCCAATATTAGTAACGACACCAAAAATAGAAGTTATTGTGAATAAAACTGATTTAGAAATTGAAACAGAACCAAAGGGAGTAGCAGAACCTAAACCTAAAGCAAGGTTGCTGAATTTAAATGTAGATGAATTACAAAATTTTGCAAATGCATTACACAATCAGACTAATGAAAAAAATAGTAAGAAAGGCTTAGATTTAAGTGACGTAACTCTGGACGATGATGAAGATGATACACCAAAAATAGTTTCAGAACATAAGCATAAAAATGTACCTGATAAGTTTTACTCAAATTTAGAAGCACCATTCCACCATCTGCTTAATAATGAACGAGGATCTGAAGAAGTGGAATCATGTAAAGAAAATGGAATATTTTACAAGGTAATATACAGTAAAAAAAGCGTCCAAAAGTAATTTTCTTTTCATAACAATAAAATCCACTAATAATTATTAATTTTCATTTATTATTATTAACAATATATTCTTATATTATCACTTATATAGCTGACATTAAAGTCGATTGGTTAAATTTATTATCATAAATTTTTATGTCTTAAATCTTATTGCTGTGACAATCACAAGAGTAATTTTACGTAGTTATGATAAATCATGATGTGTTTCCTAGTCCTTCCAGAGTTTGATCATTCTAATCACTGTACCATTTTACAACTATAATCGCTTTCATTGGGTAGATGACGATCAATTTTATCGTTGGCTGTTGTTTCTATTTTCTAACCTTGCTCCTTATCTGTTCATTGGAGAATTATTGTTATTAAACTTAATAAGATATAAAATATTTGAATCTACCCTCTTACACAGATCGGAGATCGAATGGATCGAGGCTGCGAAGAAACATGCGAGTGTAATCCTGGAGGTACTTTTGATTGTTCTCCACGCTGCAAGCATCCGTTCATCCGCCGTGGTAGGCGGTTAAATGATCCTCTATGTTTTGAGTCTCCTGTTGACGAGTGCTGTTCTATCATCGCTTGTGCTAGTGGAAATAGTGGTAATTGCCAAAAATTTTAGAATATCTTTTCGAATACTTACTTTTTATTAATCGCAGTTTCGTTGATTTTAGTTCAATCATGGAGTAATTTAGATACATATAAAAATATTATAAAATATTTTTTGAGATAATGCTCCAGTTTTTAAGATAATAACATTTTTCATTTTCCAGAAATCAAACAAACTAAAGTGGAAGTATGCCGATACGGTAATGACACATATACAGTAGGTGCTAAATGGCACATTAGATGCGAACAAACTTGCATTTGTGAGCCAAACTCTGTTGTGACTTGCAAACCCAGGTAATATAAATAGTACTATTAATGATATAATTAATAATAGTCATAAGTAAGACAGAGTTTTCATATTACATATTGTAATAACAAAATACATCGTTACCTAAATCAGATTTTGTAAAATTATTTTTTTATCTAATACAACAATATCTGAGCGACCGAGCTGCGCTCGGTGTTTTTGAAAGCAGAATCACCTATTATTTAGATAAACTTGGAGTATAAAACATTATCTAAATACAAAATTTCATCCAAATCGTTGGAGCCGTTTGTGAGAAACCAATAACATATATTATAAGAAATGCTCACTAGATAAGCCAATATTGCAAATAGAGATAATATTATTTGCTCACGGAAAATATTGGTAAATAATTGTTTTATATTGTTAAGGCATAGAAATAAATATTTTAAAATGCTTTTTTATACTAATGGTGAAATATACCACAAATCATAAGTTGTTTATTTACAAATTAGAACATTACGGACTATAAAGTAACATGCAAACTGTTTGCTATAACAATTAAATTTATTTTTATAATGTTGCAGATGTAACCCTATTTCACTCTCAGATAAGTGTATAAATGTCCAAGATCCTAACGATGCGTGCTGCGAAGTACAAGTATGTGATGTATCTCAGGATGTACATGAAGAACCTGCGGACAATATAACCAGCTCATCCACAACAACTACTACTGAGGTACGACACGTAATTTATAGAAGCAATCGTTAAACATGAAATAAAAATAATGTGGTAAATAAAATGAATTTACTTGATTTGATATTGTATTTTAAGATTGTTGCATCAGTAGTTTTCATTAAGTTATAATGGTTTCAAACAGAAAAAAAGTTAATATTTTCTAAAAAAATTACGTTAATATTGATGGTACTTCAAATATGCAATATATTACAATCAATAATATTTCTATGGTGTAATTATAACTATGTATACGTCTAAGGAATTAATTATTTATTTTGATAGTAATAAATATTTATTTAGAAACCGTACTTTTAGGCTATTAGGAGTTATGAAGACTTCGATCAACCGCGTTCCACAATTAGGCCATTAGTACTAACTGATCCTATTGGTTCAGTAAAAGTTCTTCACAACAATTCAGTTCAAGTAAATTTAATGCATATGAACAACACAGAAAATCCAATTCACCTACTTCTAAGTAGCGATGGTGGTAAAAATTATGAAGATATAGAACTGAAATATTCGAATTTGATTCTCAACTTAGAAGGTGGCAAAGACTATATTCTTAAAACAAAAGAAACTGGGACAAAATTCAATTTTACAATAACTACATCAGATTCTGGAACTAATAAAGTAACAATAGATGAACTCGGAAACACAACGAAGATTGGCTGTTCCGAAGGTGGCAAGTTTTATGCTGTAGGTAAGTATAAAGGGATTGGAGAAAATACCGTTAGATGCATAATACCAATTTATTATTTATTCTTATGATAAAATTTAAGATTTAAAAAAGTTGGCCGTCACGGAACACCTGGCAGATGTGAAACATCTTAGTAAATATAAAAAAAAACGCCAGGTGATCCCGAAACACGACAAACCAAAGTAAAATCACTGTGAAGACGTTTAATTTATTTAAAAAATCTTATGTGTGTGATAGTCGCGATCCCTACTAACCTCTTTTAATCTATTCATGTTTTAACAAGAAACATTGATATGATCCAGTCTGTCTATAAAAAAAAAGAAGCGAATTCGGTGGAGCCGCCAACGTTTGGACCAAACCATCGCAACGCTAACAGCCGCCAATAATGGTGCCAACAACCGGTCTGACTCGCCGCATTAGATATTTCACATCAATAATATTTTTTGTAGAAAATTTTAATTCTCTGTACAAATAAATTACTTCTATAATGTTTTTATATGATTTTTAGGTGAAGAATTCCACATAGGATGCACGGAACTTTGCGAATGCACAGGACCTGAATCTCGAGATTGTGCTGCTTTAGCGTGCCCCTCTCATGTTGGTTTAGAATTGGTGTCTAAAGGCTGCGTACGTTGGGAGCCAAGCCCACCGGCCCATCCTCCTAACTGCTGTCCAAGGTCTGCTAGATGCCTGAGTGACGGAACTTGCCACTTTAAAGGAGTAGCGTAAGTTCCTAAAATGGCAGTCAATAAAAGTACTCATAAATTAATTAATTATAGTAAATATTATGTATGATAGTAAGGCATTTTCATACCTAGCTATGCCTAACGATGTCTAGTTCTAATAACTTAAATTTAAAAATATGTCGCTAAGCAGCTGTGTTACGACAACACCTATCTACAAATATTTAAGTTTTGAATGTTAGTTTGTCATACGCTTTTTCGATTTCATTAACTAATAAATAAATTAAATAAAGTAATTAATTACATTCATGTACTTAGAATACCTAATTGGAGTGAAGTACCCATATCGCTGACTGGTTGTGAGCAACGTTGCTTTTGTGAGAATGGAGAATTAGATTGCCAAGAAGTTTGCAGTCCCCTGCCGGCAGTCCCTCCTCAAAGCTTTAGATGTCCACCATTACACCGTCCAGCACATGTAAATATATCTGATGAGGATTGTTGTAAGCAATGGGGATGTGTTCCTAACGGTAAGTTTTATAGCCTCATACACTATTATAGTATCGGTTTTTTATGCATGAATCATGTTATTATTATTATTAATTGTTCACTTTAAAGCTTGTTACAATACCATTCATTATATCACTATATCATCTGCATGTCATTCATTTACATTATTGCTTGCAGCCAGAAACAACGGATCTACATTACAGATTTACAGCATGCCAATATTAGGTGAACCAGATATAAATTATGTTACACCAGTAGCACCAATACTACCGACAATTATAACATCAGTGCTTCCTCCACCTCCAATAACAACCGACTCAATTGACTTCTATAGACACTTGACCCCTGTGAAATCGATTCCGAAATATTTGAAAACAGTTAAAACTGCATCTCATACGAATAACTCACCTAATAAACAAACAGAGGCGGGTGAAAATATTACTGTCTTTACTTTAGATGATATTGATTCGCCTTTTAAAACTATTCAAGCAGAACTTCCTTTAGTAAAAAATGGAGATTCTTGGAATATTCATCCTGAAGTCCCTAAAAGCCCTAGTCTAGATGATTCTTTTAAGCAAAATAAGAATAACATAAATAAAGAGCCAATATTTTTGGCTCAAAAGCAAGGAAATATGATAAAATTTAATGATAAACTGCATAATACTATACAATCCTCAAGAATCCCCTCAAATAAAGAGGTATCCTTAGGTCCGTTTAAGGTATCAGTACTAAATCATGAAACAGTGAGAAAGGTTCCAATTTCACAAGTAGACCATTTGGACCTATTTTTGCCTAATCATGATCATAGAAAAATTTCAGCTGAAGTTTCATTCCCTAAATTGGATACTGGTTCCAAAAGTGAAAGTTTTATATATCCAAAAAAACCCAAAGCTAGTTACTTTGAGCCAGATTTTAAGAACAAATCTATGAATTACATTATTCCTACAGTAAAACCGAATTCAATTTCATATTCACAATTAAGAGGCGATTCTATATCTGGAGCCAGGAAACACGTCACGATATTACGTACTAAGGACCTAAAACCCACAAAAACAGCAAATAATTTATTAAATAACGAGGCTCTATGGAATCCAGACAGTAAGATTCATGTATTGACGAAAGCGCCCAATCCATATGAGACAGTGTTGCACAGAGTCGTGCCAAATGCTAGAACTCAATTAATACCAACTTTCAACCAGAACATCAAGACACCACAACTTACCACTAAAACATATTCATCGTTAGATCTTGAACATTTATTAAGCCAGATGGAAGTAGAATCAGAAGTGAATAGAAATCTTGGGCGATCGGCAGACAAGAACCAAGACGTGGCAGGTCAGTGACCTTGCCTGGGAACACTTAATATGTTTATCGTTACTAGACTTGTGACTGACTTCAAATATGTTAAGACTATATTCTCGCTTTTTAATTACATTTAACACACTATCGTAGTCATTAAATAAGCTCATTACTAACAAAACTATCATAATTATACTAAATTTGTAGCATACGAAAAGTTCTAATAGTTGAATTTAAGTTAATCTCTCATGGCTTATATTTTTCAGGTCAACCACCAGTTCCTGGCATCCCACCTCACGTTATGCATCCACAGCAACCTTCCTTCTTACCGACAATTCCACCAGAAATTGAGTATCCTCAACAACAAGACATTCCAGATTATGATCAAAACAATATCCAACATCCTCGTCCAATTAATCCTTTAGAACCAGGGCTACCAAACCTGCCACCTGGATTGGCTGTGCCAACGAACTATGGGGATGTTAATAAAAAATTGAAAGTGATATCGCTAGAAGCTGATTCACCCACTAGTGTTAAAATGCTATTTGGCTTACCACCAGTTTTGGTTGGATTGCGAGGAAGCGTCGATTTGAGATACACGGACGATGAGTAAGTATTTTTATACAAAAGTCTCTCTTATGATCATTTTAATACTGAATTTAGACCGCTCTATGAACATATAATAATATGAATATTAGATCTACAACAACTATTTGGAAATCATTGAACTAACTTCCAACTCAAGTAGACCGCTGCAAGTACAATATGGTTAAATGGGGTTTTAGACAATAAAGCGATACCCTACATTGCAACTGCGATGACACCTAAACCATGTTACATCTTCTCTCGTGCTCTTTGTTTCCTCATTCATGCACAAACGCTGACCTATCTGTACCGTATATAATACAATAATTGACACTACAGAAAAAAAAACAAGTAAAATCTGCAAAAAATATTTTGATTTACAATTATTTATTAGGATGTTCTTGTAAAACGGCAAGGCAACGGCACAACTTAACAACAAACAGTGATGATATTAATAAAACACGTTTACTAATTCTCTTTCAGAGATGAAGATATTTCGAACTGGTATTCTCAAGTGTTTGCGCCGGAAGACGAAATCCTTACGACTAGTCGTTTGGATTTCCGATTAACGGGATTGAAACCTTCCACCATGTACAAAATTCGAGGAAAGTTGTATCTGCACAATTTACCAGTTGAACCAGAAAGTGATATTTATAGCGTTCGGACTCAAGACCTGCCCAAGGTAATCTTATATGTATAAAAATCTCGTGCCACGATGTATGTTCGGTATAAACTCCGAAACTACTGAAACGATTTCGATTAAATTTCGTAACTATCTGTAATTTTATCTCAATTATTGACAAATTACGGGATGTAAATAACTACTGCGTAGTAACAAACGCGCGCGGAGCCGCGGTTACATCGCTGATTAATTTATAAATCTTACCTAGGTTCCATTTACTTTGATTATTTATTAAAGGCTAGCGGTGTGCCCGTGGCTCGGCACACGTTTATAGTTACGCAATAGTTATTTATATCCCGTAACTTTATTTTTACCCATATTGTTGACAATTCATATGCCGTAGGTATCTATTGAGGAGTGGCGTATATTTCCCGGGTACAATTTTCATCAAATAATTATTTTCATTTCTTTCTTACCATAAGCATAAATACGAATATCCCTAATTTGAGACATGACGGATTCTTCAAACCAACTTTCACCCAAATTTTTTTTACCATATGTGGAATAAATAACTCAACGAAATGATTCACTTTTAGCAAAACTGTATAATCCAGATAATTTACAATAGATATATCGCTTAGAATATATAAATTCCCGCGAGCCGCGATTGACAGCGCACGTCATTAAAACAGTAATAATGCCGTACTGCGTAGTTAAACAGTTTAAAAACACTTCAGTCAATCTTAAAAAGAATACTGGACTATCATTTTATAAGCAATTATAAGAAATACAAAACATATATTTCTTATTAAGTATAACAATGTCAATATATCAACAAACCAGATTAACAGTCAGCAAAATGGTTGGTATGGCAGCCGATGTCATTTAACCATTATCGCGCATGCGCATTTGGTGTTCCCATATTTTGTTCATAGAAACTTTCATCCCCTATTTTCTACCTTTATAGTTTTATTTTCGCTACAAAAAGTACCCTATGTACTTCCCAAGGTCCAATCTATCTCTATACCAAAATTCATCAAAGTTGATTCAGCGGTCTAGGCGTGAAAACGTAACAGACAGACAGACAGAGTTACTTTCGCATTTATAATATTAGTATGGATTATGTAGGCGAAGTTTTAGTGAAATGATATATTTGATAGATATATAATATCTTCAATTTTTGTAACATTGTGGCACCTTGTTCGTTTAGTAAATTGCAATAATTATTAGCGGATTTTAACAATTAACCATCTTTAGTAACAAGTTAGAGACAATTTTAACTATAAATATTATATAAAAAAATAAACTGATGAAAAAAGTTGTCGAAAATGAAAGTTTTGCGAGACCAGCTAAAGCAATCATAGTAAAAATATACCATATATAATACATATATGTGGACACAATTTCACACACGGCCATTTAATTCCAAACTAAGTAAAGATGGTAATTAACAGCTAATATACATACATATATAGATATTAACACCCAGACACACACAACTGACATTTATGCTCATCACACAAAGTAAGTCTTGGGCGGGGATCGAACTCGCGACCTCTCGGCTCAATAGTAGCGTTTAATACCACTACGCCACCACCATTATACGCCATGCCATTATATACCATCACGCCTGTATTCCCCGAAGGATTAGGCAGAGGTGTACTAATGTACACCCACAGTTCGCCGAGTATGTTTTTAGGTCCCATGTAATAGGGGGCGAGCCTATTGCCATTAATTGGGCACGAAGCCAAACTCCGAGATGCTACTGAAAATTTCATATGAAAAACCCAATAACTGAAAACTGAAAATGTAGCTGAAGTAAATTAACTATATTCATTCAATTCATTTTATTAAGGCGAGACCAACAGTAGAAGAGAGACGAAGAGAGATCGACAGCAGATTAACGTTAGTAGACGTTAACGATACAACCGCTCAAGTTAGTTGGAGGCATTTCTCAGAAGATGAACTACAATATATAGATGGAATTCAAGTAAGGTAAGCGAACACAGTTGATAGGTACTCTTATAAAACTTATACGCGTATGTTTCCAGAATTCGTACACTTTATAAAATCAACTCTTGAATGGGTAATATTAATTATTTATAAAATGAAACAAACATTATCAAATTACAGATCAAATTTTTTGTTTTTCTTAGTTACAGTGATACGTGTTGCTTACTTCATTAACAAATTCATTAATACAAGTGAGCAATTCTTGCACAAATATAGTATCTAATTGGTTTCTCGGAAAAGGCTCTAACGATTTGGATTATTTTTTGTATTTAGATAGTTTAGCGTTTTACTTTCTAAGTTTAACTAAACAGATGTTTTTTTTAGACCCGACCGGGGCTCGATCGCCCAGATATTATGTAATTAAAGGAATAATAATTTGATTCTGAAGTGCTCATTTCAACGCTTATCAAATCAGATTTTTCCGTAGGTAGTGTTTAAGCCTATATTATATCGTTTTTCAGATATCGGCCAGTGGGTACACCGATCTACATCATGACAGAATTACTGCACCACAGTCGTTCCGCAGCAGAATTACACGACCTTCATCCTGGCAGTAGATATGAAGCTTCACTAGTCCTGATTCCTCCACCTCGAGCAATAACGGAGCTGTACGATCCTGGACAAGTTGAATTTACAACATTGCCTTTTATTGGTAAATATTCTTTTTAATTACGTTCTGCGCATAGATTATATCTACATTGTCAAACATTTTTGGTGCTACTATCTCTATATTGTTATGACCTGTTACAACCCGATTAAAAAGATAGAAAAATCCTGTTCCCGAAATATCTCGAAGCAACAACAAACTTCTCAGAACTTCGAAATATTGTTCGCGTCGTAAACAACCGCGGCGCATGTTTGTGTAAATATCGCAGTTTACACACACATGTATAGGGCTTATCGCCTCGATTACGACATCGAGTAGGCATTGAAAGCATACATCAAGAGGTCTTCACGATCTTTCTGCGGTCGTTTAGTGTAGTATATAAGCGACTCAGGCGCGGTGCCGAGCAGTTCAGTTCAATTTTGAATTATAAAGCGATAACAACGAGCGATAAAAAGGAAGCGAAACCACAGTGAAATAAATAACAGTGTTGTGAGTTCATGAAATTTGTAACTGTGTGGAATTCGAATAAAACTTCTTCACGTCAATCATCGATATTTTTAATACCCACGGGTGTAACAATATCATATTTCTCAAAATTGTTTTTTTTTAGAAACGGCATATCTCTCTTAATTATTTTCCAAAATTAATGTTTCAATCGTCATAGTTTATATTCCCCGCTATTTTCTCAATAAATTATGTAAATTGTTCACATTCCTTAATGAGTGTAAGTGATGTTGAATTACATCTTTAAAGCTGAGACGTCCAAGTCAACCTCACCTAAACATGGTCTACTCTGCTGATTAACGAACGAGAAGTAGAGATAGAGGGGTGGTAGGACTGTTTTGCCCAACCGGGTTGCGACCACCATGCATGTGGTGTAAAGTTCCTTCATAGTGACTCACTTTTGCGTGTCGCGTTTTGGGATCAGTTTGTGCATATCCAGTTAAATTAATGAAGGCCGGCATGACAGCGGCGACCGTCGATGGATTACAATGTTTTGATAGTTGCCGTTGTGTTAGGATTGTACTATGCTAACCATCAGGGATAATACCGTCAATTTGCCGTGCTACTATAATAAAAAGAGCGAAACTTTTCGCAAGGGTCAGCTAGTAACTTTCTATTGTAAGTACTTAGTGCGTCTACACGTTTTTACTTCTGTAATTATTTGACGGGTACAGATGTTAAATCAATGTAATTTGCATTACACTGATACCCGTGTGTTTTTCACCTGGAGTTGGATATTAACCATATTTTAATGGAGCAATTTTTTTTCCTACTCGTACGAATGACTTCAAAATTTCAGGTAGCTGTGGTATTTTGGATTTCCATGGAAGGCCAGCAAATCAGAGTGCTGAGTCATAAAAAAGCTAAACTTTGACGCAGATATATGAAGAAGTTAGATTAAAGATTAATGAAAACCTTATCGTTTTTACAGATCCATATAACTGGTCAGTAGTGGTGGAAGCCCGTACAGTGGGTTCAGAAGCAGTAGAGCTGACGTGGCGCGGTGTGCCATCACCAGCTGAGCGCTGGGTACGAGTGTACAGAGCTGCCCACGCTTGTAGCTCACCCACAGCTGCAACGGTCGGGACACGGAAGGAACACGACGCGTTCAGACTCGCTGCTAGAGACTTACCTCCCACTGTCACACTGACCGGATTGGAACCTGAAAGCAGGTAAATTATTCATTACTAATAATATCTAATATTATAAGTGCAAAGCAATTCTTGTATATATATGAATATATATATATTTATTTTTTTATAATTGTAGCATGGCCTGATGTACCTGATGGTAAACACATTGTAATCCAATAACTAGCGGTTGGCGGTTATGAGATATACTAATGCAATCATTTAATTATGAAGATATCTCGATTATAACCTTGATTACTAATTCGATTGGATTAGTAAATATGACGTTTTTTTTTAGCTTATCAATCTACATTAGCAATAACCATATATCTTAATTATGCCATCATTCATAATCGCCCACCTCTACCTATAACATCGGTGTCTACCGTGAGACCAACAATCTTTCGCCAGAGTCCTGCTCAAATGTCTCTTCACGTTTTGCTTAAAGGGCTCCATTTTATAGGAAGAACGGCTGTATTTAGATAATGTTTTACATTCTAAGTTTATCTAGATATGTTTTTCTTTTTTTTTTAAACACCGAACACAGTTCCTTCGTCCAGATATAATTTATTTTCATCGAAGTTTTTCCAACTTCACCTGCTTTTGATGCCTTGTAGGTAGCATGAACAGATACCGCATCAATCGACGAGAGTTCGAATCTCTGTAATGAGATTCAGCTTTTGGTGAAGGAAAACACTGTAGTGAAATCATAACAGGGTGGTAGGGTATTTTCCAATGCCCGTCTGTTTAGCTAACACATGCAAGGTAAAAATCTGTCGAAAAGCACCTATTGGTGTATTCCAGTTGCTATAGTTGGAAATCAGGCTTAGCGTGCCACATCATCAGCTAAAATCAGATGAGATTGTAGCCAAACGCTAAACCTAAAAAGAATTTCAAAGACATGACTCTTGTCTTACTGTTTTTGTTTAATGGTTTTGGTAAGTATCCTGAGGATATTTTTGAATAGACCTGACCAATTTTTCTTCCAAGTTCTTTCGCCAATATACTATGAACAATATTGGATTTAAGTGTGTAATAAAATTAATTTTAATCACGATAAATAAATAGATTACCTAAAAATTTGTTTCAGATGTCGGGTGTGGCTTGAATTGTTCATGACAAATGGTAAAGTTAAAACCAGTAATGTACTGGAAATAAACACAAAGTCACTGGACTCACCGGAGACAATTGACAGTAAGTATTTTTTGCAAAAATAACACTAGAATATGGCTATAGACAATAAATACTAAAAAATAGACCTTCATTATTTATTACAGTTTATTTCTGAAGCAGTTCTTACAGTACTGTGTTCTAATCTCGCGCTGGTAGATGAGGCGATATGACTTAGTTTGAAGATTTTGGCGGGATCTGAATCTGTCATGTTGTGGTGTTTACTTTAACTCGTTAGGTTGTTTAACCCCATATTATGTAATATTGGTGGCATTTTGCGTGATGTTGTTTATTTATTCTGCAATACGTGAAGTGGATTATAAATAATTAGAAACATGATTTTAACTTGCCACAAAAACTCCTGGGCATCATTTTGTTAGACTAAACTTTGAAGATTAGAAAAGACTACGAAGTTGTACTTAAAACTATTTAGAATGACAAGTGCTTCTGTGGCACTTAAACAACAAGAAGAAGAAGTTAGTTCTCAGAAGTAGCCAATCGCAGGGAATCGTAACTTACCATTTATCACTTAAAATTAGGTGGCATTGCTGCTATTAAATGCCATCGTGAATGGCTGGCAATTACCCTCAGTTCACTTTCGACTTGATATAGGCGGAAGTAAGAAGAAACTTTTATCTTTTTTTGTTTCCGCCTTACGCTGTGATATCCTATCTCTTTTGTTTTAACATATTGATAACAAAATTTGTAACATTTTCAAATCCCTTTTATTGAGAGTATAATGCGTCTATTTATACTAATATTTTAAGAGAATATTTTATAAAATAAAAAAGATGATCTGCCCCCTAAATAGTTATTTTGCAACCACAAAGTTTATAAAAAAATCGCTAAGTATTCGCTTTGAAATAGAAAATCAGTATTATGTACCGGATATGTTTGAAACAATCTGATTTTGTCATTTCGAACCAAATGCATTGCAACTATTGCAAAATACGTCATTAAAGGGAAGATAGTAATAAAACTTGACGTGTATAATCTCTCTGTATAAATAAAATGATTGAGATTTGCAGTTGTGCGCGCATCACAAAAACTACTGGATAGATTTTGATAAATTTTTGTTTATTAGTTTTACTCCTCAGATAACAGATCCTTTACAAGAAAAAAATATTTAGATTTATTCAGTAAATAAAAAGTTATTAAAGTTTTAAGAAACTACGATGTTTATAAGCATAATGTGTACTTCTGTCGTCTAAGCGAGCGAAGTCGCGGGCATAGCTAGCCCTTAAGGAATGTGAAAGCGAGTTTTTTTTGTTTGTTTGTAACGCAAAAACGGCTAAACGGATTTGGATGAAATTTGGCACACAGATAACTTATAACCCAGACATAACATAAGTCATAAATACTTCGAACCCCGGTAAAACATTTTTTTTACCACAACGGACCACATCTCGTTATTAATAAACTTTATAATTTTTACAGATGAAATAGAAGTTGCGTCAGTGACGGGCGGTCGCGGCAGTCCTCGTGGTGACTACTACGGAGCGCTGGTGGTGGTGGGAGTGGTAGCGGCACTGGGAGCCCTCACATCCCTGCTCTTACTCCTTGTCGTAGTACGCAGGCATCGCCCGCGATCAGTTCCCATTACTCGTTAGTACTCTATCTTTTCTTGCTTATAATTATAGTTATCAACAGAACCACACCCACTGGGCTTCGTAGACACAGTTTTACGGTAACCTCCATCTCGGCACGAATTAAAAAATTCTCTATGACTTATCTTTCTAGTACCGTGAAATTGTGGAACCTTCTCCCGGCCAGTGTGGTCCCTTTTACGATATCAGGTCTTCTAACGTAATGAGAAGAGATATTTATGCAGGCCGGCAAGATAGCGGCGAACGCCGATGGATTTTGATCTCTCGGTGGTCGCCGTTGTTTTTGGATTGTACTATGTTTACCATCAGGTATAGTACAGTCAATTTGCCAAGCTACTATGAAAAATAGTAATTAAAAAATGCGCCATGATACTTGAGCACTGCAATACACATGATAAAACCTGCAACAGAAACTTTGAGGCACTTTTCAAGGTCAGCAAATTTATATCTAAGCTAAGCTATGTAGACTCAGGGTAATATTATATGTTTGATATAATTTGCGCAAATTCAATTTTGTTAGCATTACAGCGATAACTATTTCTGCCGCAAAGTGGTGAGTGTCCTGAAGAGCAGTTCAACCTAACTGCCTTCTTTCTCTCAATTCCATAACAGAACTACACGCGCTGGGCTCCGGAGCCGCAATCTTACAGTAGTCTTTATATTTGCAGTCGTCGTTTATGTTGTAATTTACTTCGGGGTCTTTATAGTTATTTTGCTGAGTTAGGATAAAAAAATATCTAACAATTAGCATTAAGTTTTCCGTACCAGGGCATAAACTTGACATTGGTGTCCCTTCCCTCAAACGTTGAGATTTCAAGCAATTCTGCAAACTATTTTCGCGCTTTCTTAAACAGCCGGTCGGTGCATGTACCCCAGTTAGTCCCTTCCTCTCTCCACCCTAGATCTGAAACTGGTAAAAAATACCCATTTTCTTGATATTAAAGACAGAAAACAAATGTGACTCTAATTGCTATATTTGCTTCGAAAACATTTTTTAGTGAAATACATCTCGACTATGAAGTTTACATTGCTAAGAAGTACGAATACTTTAATATCATCTTCATCATCATTGACCAATGCATCTATGACAAACAGTTTGATTAGTGTTTTGGGAGCACCTCATTTCAAGGCTGTAAAAGCCAATTCTTATATTTAGATTAGATACTTTTAAATACTATCCAAGTTTAAATAGTATTTTCTTAAACAAGATTTGTTTTCAGCTGTGCCAACAGCTCCACGTGAGTCATCGCTGCCGCCATATGATAATCCAGCGTACAAACTAGAATTACAACAGGAGACAATGGGTATTATGTAGTTTATTATTAGACTTAGAACATTTCACTCAGAAGTCAACACACATTTCACGGTGAAGGAAAACATCGTGATGAAATCATATCATGGTGGTTGGGTATTTTTTAATGGCCGCCTTGCTAGCTACCACCCAAGTTAGAAATCTCTTGCGAAGCACCTATAGGCAGGTGTACTTGAGAGTCACTTCCCTTACTGATAGCGTGTCATTATCTTGGGCCACATTCTGACTTACATCAGATGAGATTGTTTCCATAACGCTTAAACCTATAAACAATAAAAAAAGAACTCGTCACTTGTTATACAGCAGGTGATAAAAAATCACGTACCATGCCAGTTACATGCATCAAAAATGCTTGTAACATAGCGGTCGAGTGTAATTTAAATTCATGTGAGTCAAGCTACATTACAACTCCCAGAATTCCATCGCGAGATGTCAAAGCTACGCGTGGAAAAAAGATAAAACAATAATATTTCAACAACATGTGCCACCAACTAGAAATGAGAACCTGCTAGACTAATAATACTGAATGTTATTGTCAACATTATGAGGATTTAATTTCCTTTTTTTTTTTTAAATAATAATGAAATAATTCTGGTAGTGTCATAAATTACTTCACCTGCAAGTCTATTGTCGTCGCTGTGCCTTGTTGCGGCTCAAACGTTATTGTTAATCGTAACACGTGAAACATAACGGGTCGTGATATATTATTACCCGTGATATTACAGTGACAAAGAGGTTTTTGTTATATTTAAAAAAATGTTATAATTTCCATACCTACCTTTGTATTTTATTATTTGGAGAGTATGAGATTTTAACACATAAAAATTTTCTTTTCACTAATGATAGACTTTTAATTCAATTTGGATTTTTATTTGAAAGTTATTGTAGAATATATCTCAACAATTGAGGTATTAATTAAATTGGTATATTGGTATTAATTAATTGAATACTTAATATTTATTCAATTATCTGAATAATGTTTTTAATTGATATAAAAATGCTATTTGCACTCAAAAACATTATGTAGTTTCTATAATTTGCAAAATTGATTTGTTTTGTATTTAGTAACTTCCATTATTTACTTTTGTTTTTTAATTGTTTCTATAATATTTATAAAATTTTGTGCCCAACTATAATTGGAAGACAATTTTAGTTCTGTAAGTGATTTATAATAATGTGTATTTTGTGTATACTTAATTTGTTTTCTGTTGTTGAGCCAGAATAAATGAATAAATAAACAATCATGTTTCCCCCTAGATCTCTGACAGTTAAGTTCCCGTGAGCATACTAACGGGCTCAACGGGATTTCTGAGCGAGGCATCGACGTAGTAGATACGCACAACGGCAGGCCATACAATGAAATGGGTGTGTGAACAGACACCGTAAACAAATAATTGTATATAAGTTCAATGTGAATATTTAGTGAAAATATATTAATATAAAAATTTCTGAACTGTAAAACACAAACAGTAATGTTCAGAGCGACTGCATTTCTTTTTGTGTTTATTTATGTAAGGTAAAGTCTGTACTTTAGGTATTTTCTTAATTACCCGAACTGACAAAACTTATTACAATAGGCTAAACTTTTTCGAATAAGCTAATAAGGTCAGTCGACTTCTACAATAACCATTTCAGTCAATACCGCCTATATTAAATACAAAAATAAACGATTATCAAAACCCAAGGATAAAAATTATACTGCTTTATATATAAAACCAATCTTAATACATGTTTAATATAATAGTTGATGTTATTTAAACCAGTGAGTTTTGTATTGAAAGAATGCATCATTTTTATTTTATAAGAATCTTTTTAATGTAATGAATCGCATTATGTCTAAATAAAGTTAATTGTTATAATATTGTTAGCATAATAATTATCGTCAGTAACGTGACGTATTTTTAATTCTTCGTTAATATATATTTTGTACAAGTCGAGCGAGTTTACTTGACACCTCGCATAAAGTGACGACGATAGCCACTCCAAGCGAGGAGTCAAGTTAACTCGCTCGACTTGTAAAACTATTGGCAGTTTTGTGTAAAAACATGTGATTGCCAATTTGGCTAATGATCAAGTGTTCTTGCGTGACGTCAGGTGCAACACTTTAAGGCCCAAAATAGCTTTGGACGATTTTTTTAAGCTTAAAAAGCCTACTGATTTCTTCTATATTCAAATTTTTATTAATAAGACTACAAAAAATATTAGAAAATTTAGTTCAGCGACAAATATTTATAATTTTTTTTATTACTTATAGAAATATTTTTACGTAGTCAATAAGTAAATAAAAATTAAAGCTAGTGATCAATTTGATAAAGCTAACATTAGGCTAAATTTGTTTAATTTTTACCAAGAAAATATCTAGTTGTACTCATAATCGCATTTGTAAATAATGTTAATAGTTAATTAAGGAAAATAATGTCTTTTGAAATTAATATTGTGAACTAGTTTCTTGGACTAATTACAAATGGTGTAAAACGATATAAATTATAACCACTCCATTTTGAAATAGATTCACCACAGAATAAATTTAGCAGAAACTTTTTATAAGACTCCTTTATATGTACTTGTATCTTATGCTGGAAACTTGAAAACCTTTTAAATTATACTTACCTATGTTAAAGTTGTTATTTTAAGTCTTAAAAATAAAAAATACACAGTATAGAAATCGTGTTTTTTTTCTTTATGACTCAAATATAATTTGAGAATATATATTTAAATATAATTTTCAAAAATTATACGGGGAAAAGGATTATTAATTATAAAAAACTTCGTTTAATTCAAATACAACACCAAATCACATTATATTTTCTATAATAGTGGTACATAATTAGTAGGTATATTTTTTTTTTCAATATTATTTATATATTCTTAACATTTAGCCTATCGAGAGTTTTTAATATATAAAAATAAGCCCATGCGAAATAATACCTTTTTTATAGATAACATCCAAAAAAACCAATATATCAAATAAATGTATTTAATTTTTAAGAAAATAGACAACATAATATTAAAAATATATTCTTGTAGTGGGCCCTTAAGGAAGTTGTAGGTCGTGTTACAATATTTATTTTTAAATATCTTAACTTTAACGATAAATTTCTATTATATATTTTATAATTTATGAATATTCTAACGTGCCTTCGACAACAATATTAAAAACTAAACAAAATATTCAAATGACCTTTATTTAGCTGGATTTAAATTAAGACCATTTGAAATGCGCAATAAAAACAAAAATTAGATATATAAATTACTAAATAAGTCAATAAGTTAAAATGTAACTTGATTATTTTTGAAGTCAATACCTATATGAATCGGCACAATGTATGAATATACTATAGGTATACATAAATATACTTATTAATTTTACTGGTAATAATTATTATAAAAATACGTACCAAAAGCGTTACATAAAAACAAAATTATTTAATTTTCCATTATATTTTTATACCTTGTTCAACTACACTATAAAATATGTTTTTTTTTTTTTAATATCTTGGTTGTATTTCGACATATCTGATATGTTATGCGACTATGGTCAGTAATTAAGTACTTAATGTTAATTAAAAGCTGAACAAAATTTATAGAAACGTATTTTTTTTTGTTTTCATGTAACTATTTAAAAATGATGACTCAATTTTTTTTTTTTGACAAAATTAATAAACATCAATGCAATGACTAAACTAGTGTTTTTCTAACAATTAACGAGAATAAAGTAATTTTTCTACAATGTTTAAACTGCTATGGATAAATCTATGAATATAATTTCAAATCCATATATAACTAGTAAAATTCTTAAAAACAAAATGACGATCAAGATTTACATGTATTTTAACTCTTGAAAATGATTTTATTATAAAAAATAATTTATTAGGATTGTTTTTTTTTATTTCCGATTAAAATTAGTTCAAATTTAATTTTCTCACACAAAATTTAACTTAATAAAATGTATAAGTGAAATAATTCATAAACTATGTAACGGCGGTACAGTCAGTTATGAATATATACATATTTATAAACATGGATTTTTGTAAAACAATTAAAAAAGTTCGATAGAGTTGTAATTATAGGTCGACATTATGCAACTCGTTTCAGCTCATTTGGTCACTAATTTCAAAAACTAAACAAAAGAAGCTCCATGTATTCAATTTGTCTCTTTCTCCTTCCATTTTTAAACGAATGGCCTTGTAATATGCATATAAATAAACTGAAATTACAGAGTATGTTAAGTTTTCTTTATAAAATTAAGGTAAAGTTAATGAAGGTATAGTTAAGTTATGAGTACTTAAATTGTGTCTTCATGTTTTTTTGTCTATAATCGCGTCTGTTAACGCATATCAAAGAATCAAAATCTCTATTCCCACCTTTACTCTTATAAATTTAGCAGCGTACTTTAATTCAATAAAATAAAAATATATGCGATACTTAGTTCGTGTTTAATAAATTTAAAATAATATTACAAACTGAATTATTATGATTATTTAACTGACTATAACTTTCATCCAGTTTAAATAAAAGCCACAAAAAAACAACGCGTTTTTATAAGAATTTAATATAAAAAATTACATATTTGTCAATTATGTAAATTGTAGGAAAAATATGCATAATATGTCTATTTATCAAGAATGCAACCAGGTAGAATGTTTGAGCACTCAAAATGTAAAAAAAAAACATCTTCCCATCGTTACTTTCATGTATTTTATTTGCTGAGCTGGTTGTCTTCGTGGGCTTTCTTGACGACAGCGAGTTTGGAATGTGGGTCCTGCGGTTGCAGCTGAGCGTAAGGGGGTGCACGCGTGCCGTGCAATACCAGCGACCAACCACGCAGATACCCAGACCAATCTGATTCCAGCCCTGTATTCACGCCGCCATTGTAGCGTGCCTAGAGGACAAAATCTAATTTATATTTTACAATCCCGGTTAGCATTTTATAGCCCATTAACTGCGGAAGATTATAGGTGATATAACTTCTTGCAATGACCCCAAGCAGCGAAGCAGTAACAATCAAAATCAAGCAATCTGTATCAAGCTTTAACCAAGTACGCGAAGTGAGAATGATAGCAAATATCACCCGGCGTTGGCGGCGGCCCGGTAAAGTTGATCGAATAAATTAAAACACAGGTTAAACCGTGTATCACAGCTAGTATGAAACATAATCCATATTTAATGAATTTGTTGCATACATAGAAATACGAAATAAATATCGGATATTAGGGTACACTTGTACTGCTCGATTCCTCTTACTCGTTCGTTTGTATTGTGAGAAAATCGATCCTTCTTTAAACTTAACATTTTACCATTTTTGTTTGCTCAGTTTTTTTTTAAATCGTTATATGTTTAGCTTTGTGTTCACAATCTCAATATGACCCAAGATGGTAGCACACTAAACCTAATGGAAGACTAGCTCTCAAGTGATGCTGCCGGAACACACCTATTGGTGTTTGGCGACAGATTTTCAACTTGAGGGTGGTAGCTAACCAGGCGGACATCAGAAAAATTCCTACTATGCTATGGTTTCATCACGATGTTTTCCTTCACTGAAAGCTCAGGTTCATTGCAGGGATTCGAACTTACGTCAATCGACGCGGCGTCCGTACATGCTACCACTGAGCCATCATTGCTTCATTATAATAATTGTGACACCAACCTCTAAAGTCCACGTTCCCTGTGGATACTCTCCCCACGTGTGCGTAGTCATGAACGGCCATTTAGTGAAACCGTCTCGGGAATCGTCATCGTTTGCTCGTCTACTTAAAATCATTGATCTGGGGAAAAATTGCAGAGTCGCTCATAAATATTGATGAAATAATAGAATTAATTATTTTTTTATTTATTAGAATTTGAAACCGAATTCTTAGGTTGTTTTACCAAAGCATACCGAAAAAATTATATTTGTAATATGAAGTCAGCGGAGACGAATGATACAATTGTTTGGAAGGTTATTACCTCCTAAAATTCTGATTCATAGAATTTTCACCCTTAGTATAAATAAATCCTAAATCAGCCGGATTCGAACCATGGATCATTCGTACTATACATACAACAGTGCGTCCCAAGTCTGGTCATCACATAATATACATATAGCAAAAGGAACCCTGTTCCTACCGGGTGTCCTACGAGGCTACGACAATTCTCAAGTTTTTTATTTACGTATATATCGTTGTTGCACTGACAAGATGCGCCACGTAATTCATTCTTACTTAAGGAGAAGCTAACATTACGTGTTTTTACTGATATTAAAGTAGAAAAATTAATAACGCTTATATATGAAAACTAAGATTTTTTTTACACATATATTATAATGAATCTAAAAACCCGACTTCAACAAAAACACGACTAAAAAACCATTTTATTTTTATTTTTGCTTTTGTGTTTTATTTCCAGACGTCGTACTTAAATATTATATAACCCTTGTCACTTCCACAATTAAGACAAATCTAACGCCACCTCGTATGCTAAAGTCCATCAATCCGTTTAGGCTACAGAGCATGCTAAAGAAATAGACATACATACATACCATACATGAAAAACATAACCCTCCTTTTTCGCAGTCGCGTAAAAATTCCCTGTTTTATCTTTGACGTACCGTGAAATTGTGGAACGATCTCCCGGCCAATGTTTTCCCTCCTTCTTACGACTTCGAGTATTTCAAGCATAAGGATATATAAGCAGGATGGCATGACAGTGGTGACCGCCGATGTATTTGGATCTCTCGGTGGTCACCGTTGTGTTTGGATTATACTGTGTTTACCATCAGGGACCGTAAAATTGCCGAGCTACGATAAAAACTTCCTAATGATATACATATTGAAAATAACTCAATACTGCCTCATACTGCCTCATTAGCCTAGTGGTCGTAAGCGTGACTGCTATGATCGAGGTCCTGGGTTCGATTCCAAAGGTTATTGGTTAGGTCGAGCAAAGTGTTATTGGATTTTTCTATGAAATTCTCAGTAGCAGCTCGGAGTTTGTGTTTGTGCCCGATAAATGGCAATAGGCGCGTCCTAGGTTACATGGGACCTAAAAACATACACAGCGAACTGTGGGTGAACAATAGTACACCTCTACCTAACCTTTCATGGATAAGGTGTGATGGTATGTATCGATATTAAATTGGTATTTACAATTTCGTATAATATATTAATGAGTGTATTCATGCTTAAAATGTATCTAGTACCTTGTGCCCATGGGGCTGGTGAGGAAGAATTCTAAATCCCCTCTACGAGTTGCGTTAGCACTGACGACGGCTTGCACGTGCTCCAAGTACCTCACCTCACTGGCCGTGCCGGAGCACGCGTTTGTCTCGATCTTCAATACCACATTAGCACCAGTAGGAATCTCACTGGAAACATTAAATAAATCATAGTGTTAGATGTGTAATAAAATCCCGAAGCACATTACTGATTTGCCAGACAAGTTCAAGGACCATCCATGTTAAGCAGGTTTACTGAAAGATAAGCCTGAACGAGTTTTTATTGGCTTTTCTCGATGACTGAGATGTTTTCCGAAACGGTAGTAATCTTTGACAGTCATAAGTGCCTTCTTAGGGCCTAAATTGTTTTTTTTTTATTTTAATTGTTTTTTGCTACAAGGCAGCGTTTAAACATAGGTAATGATATATGGTAGAAGTAGCAGAATAAACCTAACATGCGGATTGGCTTTCAAAAACAGCTACCGAGGATAGTTGGTTATGCAAACAATATCAGATTCTTTCTATGATATGCCTTTAACATTGTTTTCGAGTTGACTCCATCGAAGACTATATTTATAGTAGATTAGAGGTGGCATCCTTCGGAGGAGATTTTAAATGCAATCTAATTAGATATTATTAATGTAAAAATGAAGTATTACAACTAAAACTCAACTACGGCAAAAATCGGGCTCTTAAATTTTGTGTAATTGTGTAATCTTTTTACGATATGTGAAAGTGTTATTCACAGTAAATTATTATATCATAACAATCAAGGAATTAATTACTTATAGGTACTTCCCGTGTACAACATTTGATTATGATCGGTTGAGAATTTTTTTTAACGTTTAAGTATATAGGATGCCTATCAACCTTTATGATAGTAACCGATTCTATATAATATATATAGTAACGTTGTATATTTCTCAGATTTAAACATGTTACGCAAATCGCCCTAAGACTTCTGCGATTTTCATAAATATAAATATTGTTGACTCTTCCAAAAAAATTAAATATAGCTCTACAAAGTCGAAAACTTACGTATGAGCATTGACCGAGCCTGCCTCGCAGTGATATCGTGGAGGTACGGAACGCCAGTTAGCTGCCAGAGCAGTCATAGCACCTGCATCCAACACTCCGAAACCGAAAAGATGGTTGAACTCCAAACCTACGCCGTTCATCGTCCAATGGAACCGACCCTGTTGATACGTGTAATTATTTACTTATAATGAAGAGATTTACTGATTCACTTATATGTGGAATATTAACTTATGTGATAGAAATAACAAACGAGTAAGAACATATTCATGTCAAGTGATTTCATTAGACTAAATAAAATAGACTATAAATAAGACTTATTTTTAAATG
This sequence comes from Saturnia japonica, assembly GCA_033032175.1. Taxonomy (NCBI): domain Eukaryota; kingdom Metazoa; phylum Arthropoda; class Insecta; order Lepidoptera; family Saturniidae; genus Saturnia; species Saturnia japonica. The sequence continues at coordinate 10,543,306 of CM065325.1, forward strand.
CACATCAAAAAACTTATCATCCGTCAATTTATTTACATTAATAAAATATTTTTTGTATGAAAATAATTACTGTAATGCACAGAAACCAAATCTTTTACAAAACTAGTACTAAAATTAATCCGAAAATATGCAACAATACAATTTTTTTTTCTCTTATGCGCGACAAAAATGTTAGCCCATGTACGAAAATATTATTTTCATATCAAATATACTGAGCTCATCAAATTAACCAAAGTGTACAAACGTAATAATCAAACATTAGATTATATCAATAAAAGGAATACTATAGTTTTACTTAAAGCCATTCAAAAGTAAGCGACCGTAGGGAGCTCCAAGCGTTAGGTTTCTTGAGATGAGGAAAAGAACGAGTGTATCGAGCGAAGCGAGCGAGCCGCGATAACACCGGCGAGTTCCATATAAACTGACTTAGACGTTAAAAAAATAGACTAAAAAAAGAATAGAACAAAAATGAATTACAAAGTTTATTGTGCGGTAGTTATTATTAGATACGCTTTTATAAATATCTCTATTTTTAAATTAATAGTGACGCGTCACTAACTCAAATTGTTGTTAAATTAATGATATTTGCTGTGAAGTCAGTATTTTTGATTAAGATTAGGTTATTTTTTATATAAAAGAGGAAGGTTTTTTGATTTACTGTTAAATACCAGCCAATAAATAATAATAGTATGATTATATAAGTGTACCACACCAGCTGACGACATTTTGGCGATTTCAAACAGCGAGAAATCAACAATTCTATATTTTTCCCACAGACAGTGGTACTACAAGAACACTTCTCGAGCATTCAGGTTTCCTCACGATGTTTTCCTTCACTGTTAGCCGGTAGTATTGCCAATGTGAATTAGTAAACGTACGCGAATTCAGAAAAATGAGTAGGTACAAACCTGCCGGACATCGAATTAATATTCCGCCGGTCTTAACCACTCAAACTTCACGACTTTTCAAACAAAAATAAAACTCAAATATATTAGCAGTTCTCTCTGAAGTTAGTGGGTATACGCGCGTCAAAGTGATACGCTTAAACGTGTCGCGTTTCGAGGTCAGTCGGAGTATATTTATTAACCAAGCGGTTTGTTTGGGATTTTTACCCGACTGGGTCGCAACCATTATACATTTATGGAGATAAACGGTCACTGTGACTCTCTTTTGGTTTGTCGCGTGAAAAGCAAAAACGCAAGTACATTTTTAGAATATTTAAATGCAGGCGGCGTCTAATTAATACAAACAATCTTTTGTTTCTTCTTCTTCTTTCGAACATGGCAACTAGTCCTCTTTAATGAAGGCCATTACTGCCATTGTCAAGTGAATAAAATGTCCTGTCTTATGACGTCTTCTGTAGCCTAATAAGATGGTGGCTCCCTTATTAGAACTTTCAAAGGAATTTTTGTACGATCCCAGAATGAATGTTTTCAGCAATATTTATAATCCACTTCACTTAAAAAATAAAAACCACAACATATCACTTCAAGATTCCGCCAAAAACTCATCTTCTGTTTCATTCCTAATTCAAGACACTCTAACAGAATTTCCCTAAATTAATTATTATAATAACCAGTAACTTTCTAAAATTACTAAAATTGCTCAATTATACCGCCATTATCATACATCCAGCAAACAAATTTGCCGAATACAAAACAAAGAAGAATCGCAATATAGCATAGCATTGACATAGCCAAAGTCATTCTATAATTATTCTAGAAGAAAATATTAAAATCGATCCAGTTTTGAGGAGGAATAAGGGGCACATGAAATTTTGATATATTCCAGTTTACATATATCTAGGAATCATTCTGCAGTGGTCTCTCTCACACTATATTCGGTGTTTCGGGTACAATGCGATAGCAATAGAATTCTATTTCTGAAAACGTATTCTTCAAATGTCTTCCCAGTTGGCGATCGCGTTTTCTCCTAATATTCTTATAATCATAATTCAGACAAATCACCATCAAAAGTTATATATCATTCATAAATTTTCATGTGTAGGTACTTTTTTTTCGCTTATTGCTTTTTGTTGTCGTTGTTTGTTTAGATTTTCAGCTATTGCATTTGTAAACGACGTATTTCAAGCTGTCAGTGAGCGCTGCTGTACTTGGATCATGCTATACCTTCATCGTAATAAGTTTTAAACACTCACCTCTTAATTTTAAAATTGGTAACATTTTCTTGTAGTTCTAAGTATTTATCATAGATTAATGATTGGCTTCCGCTGGCGCTGCAACTAAAAATACGTTCGAGTCGGCGTACACGAGTCAGTGTTTTACCGACAATACTGTCACGTTGACAAAATTCATTTCAAATAATCACTACACACTACGATATTAAGTTGCCATATTTTAGGAGCTATTGTTTGAGTTGAAGCGTCAGCGGAAACCAAACATTAATATATGAATATACAATTTTTTTTATATGACTAACTATGACTAATGTAAGTATAGTACAATACAAAAACAGTGACGACCGCCGAGAGACACACGATGTGCATAAACGAATCACTACTACGACGACGGGTTTATCACTATTTGTTGACCACAATATGGTGGTTGCGACTAATTCGGGCCGTGTAGTCTTACCACCTAATATCGCCTTTTTCTCATTTGTTACTCAGCAAGGGTGTGCACCACGTTCATGTGAGGTTACTTGGGAATTCTCAAAGATTCCTTTGACTTAAATTGAAATGAAATTTAGAATATTTAATAAAACATTCATTTAATATTCACGAGTTCTGAGAGACCGTAAAATAAACTATTGGCATTTCGAAATTGCTAAATACTCAACATTTTGAGTTTAGTTAGTCTATATATAATATTGTGACCTTAATAAACTTAATTTAAAACTAAGTTACATTTCGTAAAAGGTAACGAACTTCTGAAACTTTGCAGACAAAAGCCTACAAAAGTCGGTGGAAGTTGAGGGATGTTGTCTATACGTATCTCACCTTTCCATTTCATGTAAGAAAACTGTTGCTAGCTAATTAGCACATTTACCGTAGCAAAGTTTTAAAAATGTCTTTCAATCGAAGGTTTCTCTCTTTACTAAATAAAATAATATATAAATAAAACAAAACATTTTAAAGGATACAATATGTAGCCTAAGTCGTATGATACACTAGATTTCACGTTAAAATCCTAGTTCACTTAGTTTTCATAAAATTATATCGGTTGAATTATTAACAATAGTGTTTGAGCCAATTATTTAAATTAGTTCATTTTCTTGATTATATGACCAGAATGAAATCAGACAAACCGACTTCTTCTAATCTGTTGTCCTTCCTAATACCAATTGGCTGACGACGCTGTAGCGTCATACGACGTCACTGTTGGAGGTACACCGCCGCCACCCTTACCAACATTATTAAAATCGGATCGCTCGAGTGGGTGTGACGACAATTATTACGTCGCAATACGTTGACCGATCGTCTCGCGGTGGTATGATCGCGGCGCTCCGTGTGTGCATTTTGTATTAAAAACATACCATCTGTTAACGTGGTGAAGAACGTTTAGCGATGGAATACGCTTGTGTGCAGCGTATGACCTGACGTTATAAGCTCCAGCTATTAAGGAAGCAGTTTCAAGTTCAAGTTAGTGAATGATATTCCTTCCCATATATTCAATTGGATGTAACAATTGAAATAGTTGTCTGTCGTTCATTGCTCACTGAGCTATACTATCGAAGGCCGCACCAGACTAGGAAACAGGCAATCTTTATTTAAAACCGCCGCTCCATGTGGTATGTGAGAGAACCAAGGGAAGACCGCAAAATTAACTCCTCGCACACACAAATAGTATATTACTTATGCTAACGTGAATGTAACATAAATGTTAACTTTAATAATACCTTAGCGTCGTAGAGTGAATTTCTCTTTGACGTTAAAACCGTCAAATGTTGTATATCTCTCCAGGTAAGATTTGGGCTGAAAAAAGATTGAAAGAATTATACAAAATTACTCTCTGTATTATTTTCTTTGTACATGGATTATTTGTATAATGTTTTAACGATATTCTTACTTGTTAAAAATGTATTAAAACGTTATTATAATACTTTAATGTGTTTTAGAATTTGCTTTTTCTTATTTATTAAATTATTTTTACAAATCAAAATAATTTTCACAATTAAAATTTTTTTTTTGTACCTATACCGTTTAATTATTTTTGTACGATTAAAAAACACCGTAAAATGAATTTTCATTTTTAGTTCACCATGTTGCATTTCGGTTATGTAATATGCGCGGCTTTAAATTTTACGCACCAGGCGAAAGTATAGCTTTAATAACTTACTTAGCATGAAGGGCAAGAGCGAATACGCCAGCGGCCTCTGGCGCAGCCGCCGAGGTACCGGAGTGCGTCGCAGTGCATTTGCCGTAAAGGTCTGTTGTGGCGACACCTGTGCTTGGATCGCGGGCGCCATTACTGAACGTACTCGCAAGAGTTGATGAACAGGATTCGTCGTAATGAGCATTCTGACCGTCATTAATAGCGCTAGAAATTAAAAAAGTCAAGTTTTAGGAACAACTGATGAATATAAATATTGCAAATTAAAGAGGGAAAATTCTAAGTCAACTCTATATTTACATTTTTTTTTATTATATATCATATCTACTGTCTTTATTGATTTCTCATTGTTCCTGTGCTTGCCAAATTGAAACACTCGCAATGTTTTACAGAGGATTTTCTTGGAGCTACGGATTTTATCATGTTGCAATATACAATTAACAGCGTCCGCCTAGCGTCCTAAAAAGTCTTAGCGTGAGCTCTAATTTCTACGTGATTCTAAATAATCCAAATTTCTGTCCATATTTAAGGTCATTTGTACTCTAAATCTTTACAAAGTTAATAGCACCGTGTATAAGTACACAACAATGCCAATGCTCATTTAAACAAATATTATATTCTCAATAGGTAGAGAAACGAAGCAGACTGAACAAATAAATGTTGCAAGTCTAAATTACTTTAATTTTCGTATGATTTCTATACATACCGAGTTATTTATCAACATACAAATACAGCCAAAGTTTGAATGCTCTGAATAAATTTTATTAATTTAGAGTATGAACATTTTTAAATAGAAAAGTTAGTGTTGCAGTCCAATCGGCCTTCACATTGAAACTGAACGATTAGATCAGCGACTCCGTGAACGCGAGAAAGCGGCAGTATATGCTTACCTGTTTATTGACACAGTCCACATAGAAGCTGCGTAACCGTCGCAATTACAGTCATCGTCCTCGCCGCCATCCCCGCTGGCCCAAACGTAAATATTTCCGAGACCGTTTCGACCCTGTATAAAAAAAGACCATAAACTGTAAACTTATTGGCCGCTCCACACTCACGCCGTGAACACCCGTGAAAAGACGTGAACTCGAGTGTGTGGATTTCACGCTTGTACACGGGGTTCACGCCTGTTTGCGCCTCGGTTACCGTTCCGAGTCGGTTTTTTGTGGCTGCGTCAAAGGGTTCGCAGCCGCGCAGCATGAACTGCGCGAACGGTTATCTACATTCACGGCGTCGCAGTTCAATTCTTATAAATTGAGTATGCTAAACAACTATTACCGACCGCTACAAATGTCCCTAATCCTACCGCCTCACGGGTAAATCGCCGACAGTCTGCCGCCTCACGGAAAAAACGCCGACTGAGAACCTTTTTCACCGACCCAGACGATAAAGTCGAGAAAGCTAACGTGTTCTACTCCACCGTCTCTCTAAACAGAGCGTGCCACCACCCACGCCCGCGTAACCACCTTTCTCTCCGCAGAGGAAGGGCGGTCAATTTCGCTCCCGCACACCCGCTACGTCCACCCTCACTAGCGGCAACTCAAGCCTAGGTCCGTTCCTCGGTGTGAAACCCTTGGGTCAGGCAGCCGCCCGCGTGATACAAATGACACTATACGTGCAGCACTTAGCTACCCACATACAAACATTACACACATATGTACATACGTGCACACCTCACAGGTACATATGTTCTGTAAGGAACCTTTATTTTATTTTTTTACGCTGGTTAGTGTAGACCATATTTCAGATTACTAAATACATATACACATGTTCCTTCCTTCTTCCCAGGAGGATGGAACATCTATATGTTAGTTTAGCTCGAATTTACGGGTAGGGAATTAGTCAGGTCGCGACTTAATTGCTATCGCGACAACCGCGTCAGCCGAGGTCCGGCCACTTTGGCACCCTTGTGCGTGAGTTGTCCAAAACTTTTGCGGCTGAATGCCCTAAGCGCTCGCCCCCAAGTTCGATGAAGCTGTAAAAGCTATCAGCGGCTCTGTTTTTGGATAGGGCCCCTAAGGCTAAAAGTATAGTCAGTCAGAAAAAAAAACTAACACAGTACTGTAATAATTCTATTAAATGTGTAAATTATTCAATATTTATGATGATAATATTGCCAGATTGGACGGTACTTTAGATAAATGTATCATGTTAAAAAAAGCATGTCTAAAGATTAATTAACTCGTCCTGTTGCGATGTATACTCGTTATCCACCATCACCTTTCTCTTTGTTTGTTTTGTATGTTTATTAAAGCAAATGATTAGAAAATACCAGTACACATAGATTCAAAGACGCAACATCTGAAGTTACGTCCATTTAGTGACAGTGAGTGAACCCGACTGTGAATATTATGAGTGCACGGTACGGCAAAGGTAAGAATTTGTGAACTTTCAGCCTACCAATTGCACTGCCGGTCTATTTCCATGTTAACGTAATATAATTCTGTAAGCAGTGGAACCTGTGCAAAGTTCGATGCCAGTAGCCATTGTTACAACTTTATGTATCATAAATAACGTATAAGTATTATTTTCTGACTAGAACTGACTACAATTTGATATAAATTGCTGGCTAAATGCATCGATATCTCCATCAGTTGTCAGAGCGTCTTTTACCTTTCCAACCCCTCCTGATAACTTCAAAATTCTGTTCTACCCCAATTTTCAATAGATGTAATAGATCGATTGATAGATTTCCAAAAAAATAAATAAAAAACGCTACCGTATTCCGCAATCGAAGATATGAGCGAAAACAGTAACTGTCATAGGAAGCGTTCCAACTGTCCTCAGAAGTAGCTAATAATTCGTACTGTATTTTATATTTGAGGTTGATTAATTTTTTATTCTTTATTAGTTTGGCCACAATTTCATCTGATGCTATGTGACAATCTACAGCTCCCGGTAAATATCTATAGCTGCATGGCGACAGATTTTCAACTTGAGGGTAGCAGTTATCCAGGCAGATATTAAAAAATGCCCTACCACCAACGCAACGCAAGCTCAAGCTTCGAAGTCACGTCGTTCGAAGCTGTGTCCGTACACGCTATGATTGCTTTAAAACTGTTAATTAACATTTAGTGAACTACGTCAAAATTAAATAAATAAATCAAAATGTTACGTAAAAAATTAACGATTACTTAAAAAGTACCCAACGATCTGTTACATTTAAGTTCAAAATAAAATTTATTTCACTAGCTGATGTTTTACTTCCATCTCCGAAGGAAACTTACGTACGTACGTAAATGCTATAGGAAATATTACGCAATAGAACTCAAGGTCCAAGAAGCGCTTTCTGGCTTAACTTCAAGTGAAAAGGAAAATGATTGAGCGTGTCGTCTGATCCCTAATCCTGACTATTCAAGTCGGGTTGACATTCCGCGGACAGATTTAATAAATTATAACCTTGACCTTTGCGGATAATCTAGGTCCGTTTATCATTTTTAAACATACTTAGATAATACACGCCGTGTTATAGTTATGTATTATAACTAGCGGTGTTTCTGCGGCTCCTTTACACGTTTGTTATTTACGCAATAGTTATTTACATTCATGTATTATTATTATTATTACATTCATATTACAATTCATGTATTTTATAAATTTAGGAATGACATGTATTTCCAGTATACAATTTTTATCAAAATCTGTTGATAATTATTAGTTGTTTACGACTAGCTCTGCCCCATGGTTTCACCCGTGTTAAAATTTGGATAGAACCACCACACCCCTTTAGGCGTTGAATTTTCAAATATCCGTTCTTAGCGGACGCATACATCATAATTACTATCTCTGTGCCGAGTTTCAATCCAATCCGTTCAGTAATTTAATCTATGTTTTGATAGATCAGTCAGTCAGTCACGGTTTCCTTTTATATTATATGTATTTAGATTTCCAAAAGTATTATTGACAACTCTTGGATAATTATGGAATGACTTATACTTGCCGTGATTCCAAATATTTTTTGGAAATAACTTTTTTACCATTTCAAAAATTATTATTTAAAATTCTTAGGCATAGCTCATCAATTATGAAATGACATATTATGCTTTCGGTGAACAAAATTTAATAAAAATCGCATTTTTGAGTTAAATTTAGACAGACTGACAGTAAAATTTAATTGCATATTCGTGATAGGAGTTCTTTATTAGAACTAGCTGACCCGCGCCATTTCATCTGCTTCACGTAATGAAAGCTCTCAAAAGGAATAAATTTTCCTCATTTTTGCAACATTTTTCATTGATGCTCCGCTCCTATGGGCCGTAGCGTGATGTTATATAGCCTAATAGCCTTCCTCTATAAATGGGCTAAATAATTTTCTCATTCGAACCAGTAGTCCTTAGCGTGTTCAACCAAACAAACTCTTCAGCTTTATAATATTAGTATAGATATCCATCGAGAAATTTGGAAAAGAAATTGTACAGACAGACATACAATTTATTAATATAAATAGATAATTCAATATATACATACATATTTATATAAAATAACACACAATATTTCATAAGTAAAGCCAAAACAGATATTATAAGAACAATGTAGTATAAAATGATATTACTAAAAACAAAAAGAAAAGAAAAATGCGTGTAATTTTCTCTGACAACCTCGTGTGTTTATGTGTGTTATTGGGCGTGCGTTAGTCACACTGTGTCTGTGTATTTATGTGTGTCGTGCATCTTTGTTACATGTGCCTATTCTGCAACAATTTCTAAACATTCTTGTTAAAAGTTAATATTCAAGTCAAACCAATTATGCCCTACAAATATTAGTAAATACTTCATTTGAAACGCTTTCTTGAACTGTAGACGACCCTGTTGAAATAAACTCAAACAGAAAAATCCACTCTAAATCTATAAAATACTAATCTTGGAGGAAAAACTTGTAGTTCAATTTGTCGGACAAATTCGAAGTAGAAACCCTTTCTTTGATCCTATCTTGAACTTATCACAATGGTTAAAAGGAGGTTTTCGTACGTGATCCATTGTTATTGAAATTAAAAGGGATTTGTGTTTTTATTCTTGTCCGCCCCGTCTGTTCAAGTCACATTTATCTTCGAGAAAAGTCGGCTTTACTGGATTGAAAAATATATGTAATAATCTCTTTCTTTAATTAGTTCTTAAAGTGGGCGTATCTGCTCTTTTTTTAAATCTTTTATTTTGTTAATTATGAGTCTATAATTATTATCTGTGAGGAAATCTCGGAAGGTATCTTTCATGCAAATGATTTGTTAAGAAAGCCGTAATAGACGCTATTTCAATTCTCATGTTAGCCTGGATTTTGCTTTACTTCATCCAATGGTCTTTTATAAGCCCGTATGTTTGAACACTCATCCAATTCTCTTAATACAATAAATGTAGGTTAAGTAGGTACAGGGAAACACAAAGATGTTTATAGTAAAAGAACTCTTTCACGAAACTGCCATATCATTGTAGAATATATTACAGCGTAATCTTTAATACGCTAAACCATAACATCTGCGCCTATATTAAATTTGTTTAATAAACAAGAAACCGAATGATAATGATTTATATACACTCATCAAAAAAGTCTAAGCAACATGTACTAATTTAAATTTTAGGATGGTTCTTCACATTATAACGTTGTATTTTATTTTTAAAATAATATCTTTAGGGTTCTATGATGTAAAAACAACAGCTGTTGTCTTTATAAGTTCTTTTAATAACAGAATTGAACAATATTAGAATATACTGTAGAAACTAAGATACATAAGAAACTAAACTTTTTTCTTACAAAATGAAATTTCTAAAGAAAATGTATTTATTGTGAAAGAATAGAACAATTTAATACAAAGTATGGGCTCCTCTGCTATTCAGAACTTGTCGGCAACGATTATTCATTGAATTAATGAGACTGTTTATGTCATCTTGCGGTATTCGCTCCCAGTGGAATTGTAGCAAATCCTTCAGCTGTTGGGTTGTTGTCGCTCCGTCCAAGTCCTTCAAAACACGTCTCTGGAGCATGTCCCATGCGTGCTCGATGGGGTTGAGATCTGGCGATTGTGCAGGCCAGGGCAATACCCGGATGTTCTCCGTTGCAAAGTATTCACTGGTTCGCCGAGCTCTATGTGAACGCGCATTGTCATGCATTAACCTAAAATCGGAGCCAAAGGTATGTGCAAATGGGTAGACATAAGGTCTGAGAATATTCTCAATGTAATTTTCAGCATTCATGTTTCCATTTACAAAAACGAGCTCAGTTCGCCTGTTCTTCATAATACCCGTCCATAATATAACTGTTGAGCCGCTGTATGGATGAACTTCCTGAACGCACCTGAGCCTTTCAGTATTTCCGGGCCGACGATACACTCGCACCCTTCTTGTATCAGGCTGAAACCCGAATCGCGACTCATCGGAAAACATAATTTTATCCCATTGTTCCTGGGTCCATGTTATGCGTTCTCTACACCATTCATATCGACGAGCGCGATTCCCGTGACGTATCGGTGGGCACCTGATTGGGCGTCGAGCTCGTAGGCCGTACTCATGCAGTCGATTTCACACAGTTTGAGGACTTACATCAACACCACTTGAAATTTGTAGCCTCAAACTTATCTCTCGAGCGGTTAACATCGGCTGGCGTCTTGCAGTCAGTTGTATGTACCGGTCTTGCCGAGTGGTTGTACTCCTTTTACGGCCTGGATGCTGTTCAGCGGGTTCTCCTGTATTATTGTAGCGCTGCCAAAGACGACAAATAACACTTCTATGAATGCCAAAATGTCGAGATACCTGAGATTGATTACTTCCCGCTTGCAACATCCCTACAGCTCTTTGCATTTCATCTGCCATCAAATGACGTCGCTTCATGACGTAAAGAATATCTAACAATTCAATTTTGTCGCTAACTTTATTTAAATGGTTGGTAAAATTATAAAATCAAGACTAAACGTAGCAATTAAAACGCAATTAAATTCAAACAAATTCGCAGTCATTTGAATTTTATGAAAAAACAAAACGTAATCAAATTTTTTTTTTATAACCAGCCAGTATGTCATCAATAACAAAAAAGTTTACTTACCTACGCACTTTGTTTGAGTAAATATTTAGAAATTAAATAATTAATATAAATGGAAAAATTCGTAATATCACGCATGTTGCATAGACTTTTTTGATGTGTGTATTTTCTCTTATTTAATTTATACCATGAAACAACGAAGTATTTTCTATTATTTATACAGTAACTAGGTGTGCCCTGCGGTTTCACCCGTGCATAATTTAAAAGACACCTTCAAAAAAGAATCTTAAAGGTAGCCTATGTGTTAATCCAGGGTGCCAGCTACCTCCAAATTACTAAGTAACAAACATTAAACAGATATACAAACTTTCGCCTTTATAACATTAATATTAATAGGATTTTTTTTTAAACTATATATATTCAATGAGCAACTTCTGACACTTAGCTGAAAACTAAGCGGCCAAAGTATAATTATTATTGATTCAAATAAATTAAATAATTATTACTTGTATATATTTAAGTGTGTAGGAATATATGATTTTTTTTATATATTTAAATTAAATTTGCAATTTTTTTTTCTAAAATACTACTCGTATATACTTCACTTGTACTTCAGTGTTCGCGTATTTTTATATTTTATAAAATCGTCTATTTGCACTACCAATAACGTTTTTTTCTACAATACCGCTATCTTGTTAGTTGGAAGAAAATAATTAAGCTCACCCGTATATGAAAAAAGGACAATAAAGTATTAATTCATATTATATTAACTTTAACAACAGTAACAGGTACCTATTGTTAATTTCATATTTCCTTACACAACAACTTTCACAAGAAAACGGGCTGCTATTTCCGACCATGTTTCCGTTTAATACCAAGAGCAACGGCTCAAACCTGAAAGGTTTCCCATTGAAAAAAAAAATGTTTTAAGGTGAACGTTCCTTGTTGCCTGGCGGTAACAAACAAGCCTGCTTTATGAAACGAACAACCGGGCACGGGTTGACCGCTGAAATGAAACTTTGTTTTAATTTGTTTTCTTGCTCGACAACAAAATTTATCCTCTTATTTGTTTCGTCGTAAAAATAGTATCACTTGGAAATACACGAAATTATTCAATTATGCATCCTGACTTGCGTTCTTTAGTAAGCAAAGAGGAGTCTGTGAAAATTACCCGCTTACCTAATGTTTTTCATTGGTAACGATGGTGGAAAGTATCTATAAGCATTATGTTGAACAATTCTTCGGAACACAGTCTATTATACAAAGGGCACAGACAAGAAGGCAACATCTTTCCTTTAACTCAAGATTTGATACCACTTGTAAGTATGAAATCGTCAAAGATTCACAGAACTTGTCTTTGATCTGAATTAAATGACCATAGTTGGTTTCTAGGCGGTCCTGCTCAGAGATGACAACATTAGGAACTCATCTTACCTGAATAATAAAATCAATCAAAATCTCAGAATAAAGAATTGCCTCTCGAGACCAAATGACTGTACACTCTATTAGTTGTTTGGCGATATATTAACGCTAGAAAATGCCATATATGATTTATTTATATAAATTACGTTATACAATTTTAGATTTGCTTAATAGGACAAGATTATGGTATGATTAATAAAATTAAATTGAGATTGTCTCCATTATATTGTTTGAAAATCTAAAATGTTTTGAATTTTGGAATTTAGTATCTAACGACTATTGTAATTTCCATGAATTTATGCGAAATAAATTTTAAAGAATAAGATATACCAAATGTATTTTATCTGACTATAAATTTTATTAGTGATGTCTAAAATTACATATGCCGACCAGACAGAATTACATATATGTTTATATAAAATATAGATATAAGTAATATATGTGTAATATTTTTTTTTATTATAGCACAACAAACTGATAGCCATTAATTGGCTGGTACGCACAATAAACCCCAAAAACAACGGTGAATATCGTGAGGCAGCAATAGCTACAATCCATCGCCAATCGTCGCTGTTATGCAGCCTTGCAAGCATCTCGACTGGATATATATTAGATGATACCGAAAAGCGACAAATCAAAAGTGTCATTTTATTACAAAGTGTATCACCTTGTGCATGGTGGTCGCGACTCAGTCGGACACAATTGTCAGTTATATCTCGGCATCCAGTCGGATACCGAGTTTTTATGTAATATATTATGTACTTGACTTAAACAAGGTTTTAAGATTTCAGTTATTAAACTGAAGGATCTTGCATTTGTGCTTGATTCCGTGAGTGATGAATGAGCAAAAGTTAAAAAAGTACATAAAGTGCTTCAACTCACGTAGTCTTTTAAATCACGGAGATCAACATGACCAAAAGATTATATTAATTCCAAAATAAAATATCCAAAAATATTTAGGCTGTATTATATACTCTTATTAAAGGGGCAAGCAGTAAAAATAATCACAAAGTTTTGGCATAACAAATTCAAAAACAAGCTTAAAACAGTGTACCTATGATTTATCAGAAGCCAGTCAACAACAAATACCTATATAATATGTTTGTATATATGTTTTATATTACCCATGAATTATATATTAAATGAAGTTATTTTTTAAGTAAATGCTGCAAGACTGCTAGGAAGTCCTTGTGAGCCTGTTTATAAGTTTTAGTATGATTATGTTATGAACTACGTGTTCAAAGTTACATTTATGTTATACTAGATATAGCCGCGACTTCGTTTGCGTGGCCTAAGGAATGCCGTCGATCGAGCATACGCACGAATCGTGCTACTGCCGCTCCCGGTTATATGCATATTGTGGGTGATCCTTAGAAGATCGACATATGTTCTCCCTGAGATTTTATAGGTCTTTTTAATATTCAAAGTTATGTAGTACATTAATTTGGTATAACCTCGTAAACCCAATTCTTTTTCTAAAATAAAAGTAGTCTATGTTACTCCCTTATAACGTCAGCTATCTTCCACTGAAATGTCCCGTCAAAATCGGTCCAACCGTTACGGAGATTACCCGGAACAAACAGACAATCAGACAAAAGTTTTAAAAATTGGTTATTTGTTATAGGTATCGTAGTTATATACTTTCACTTACATTTAGTAAAAAGAAGTTATTTTCGCATTACAAACAGACATACATACATTAATTGTATGTATAAATCATTAATATTAAATATGATGTTGTTTATACTCATAATTTAGTCAATTATGTTTTTAATGTTAAAAGTGTTTTAATAAAATTTAAGTACAATCTGATCTTTTCAGTTTCTGAGGTTTTCATACGTTTTTAACCAAAGCTATTCAATTAAATGACTATTTAATCTACATGGATAGTTCTATGAAATCTCTCATCTAAAACTAAAAAACCATCTTATAAACAAACTCGATAACAATTATTTTAAACTAATTTTACTTTAAGTAATTCTGTATTACTTCTAAAGAACCAACTCTAAATTGAATTCTGAACAATTCTATAGATAATAAAATAAGAAAATCGTTTAATGAAATAAAGTTTATCTAAAAGTTTTTACATCATATCTGATCTAATCTGAAAATTTAAGTAACCAAATAAACACATTACATGTATATTATAACTAATACAAATTCAATACAATACAATACAAACAATAAAATACTAATCAGCAGATGGCGCTAATGGTACAATAATAAAATACAAATTACACATCAAGAAGCTTTTGTTAAATTCCCGTCATTTAATTTGCCTTGATTTTAATCCGGTAAATACATAACTATTTGCTTTTCTCATAGTGATACAATATAACCGTAGTAAGACTGTGTTTATATTGAAAATAATTTATCAATTAAAATTCATTACCTAAACTGTAAATTTGATAATTAAACGAGCGATTTTGAATGTAGATGTGTTTTGTAATACTTTTTGTCTACATCTTTTGTTGTTTTCATTATTTGTGTATTTTGGCAGAAATAATAAAATTTTCATATCAATTTTATGGACCTCGGGCAAAGAATGGAGGATTGAAGGAATTCAATTTTTCTTGGTAGGTTAATGTCCCAAACTGGTAGTACAATACGACATCACTAAATACCTAATTAGAACTTATATAATTTTATAATACTATTAAAATAGTTGATTTTTCATATTTATATAAAAGTCTTATCTGTAATCATGGTTGCTGTAGGTACAGTTTTTGTATCTATATATAATACTAGTGGTATGTACGCGGCTCCGCCCTTGTTACTACGCAATTAGCTAAATGTATTGTACATAATTATGTTAAAATTAATGGGATAATCTCCACACGTTACTGTGATGAAATAATTATATTTCATTTGCGAGTTAATGTTGATTGAAATATGTGCTTCAGTGGGATTAGGTAGATTTTACAGTGAGATAAAACTAATGAACTTAAATTTAAATATAAGAAATGGATATTTATATATATATACATATACACCTACATTGAGTCAAGATACTTGTGAAAAAGGCTACTTGCAGTTCAAAGCCTACATGTAACTAAACTCAAACCGAACTATAATAAATACAAGGTGTCCAGAAAGGGTATCGGGTATTTGTAAGTTCAATGAAACAAAAATTATTTGTATGCAATAAAAAAGTTTATTGTTTATTATTAGCATATGAATTGGAGAATTATTTGGAAAAGATGATGTTATCCAAATGATGACCGTTACGTTGCTGGCACTCTTCTAAACGGAAACGAAGATTGGCGATAACACGTTGACACATAGCTATCGATATTGCTGCCATTTCTGAGCTGATGTTTTGCTTTAACTGGGTTAGATTCGTCGGATTGTTTTGATAAACCTTACTTTTAAGGTATCCTCATGCATAATAGTCAAGCGGGCTAAGGTCGGGGCTTCTGGGAGGCCAGTTGATGTTACCCCTTCGCGAAATGACTTTATTAGGGAATAATTCGTTAACAACTTCCATTGAGTCATTTGAGGTATGGCAAGTGGCCCCATCTTGTTGGAACC
The DNA here is from genome assembly GCA_033032175.1 of Saturnia japonica. Lineage (NCBI taxonomy): Eukaryota > Metazoa > Arthropoda > Insecta > Lepidoptera > Saturniidae > Saturnia > Saturnia japonica. Next base: position 10,559,514 of record CM065325.1, read on the forward strand.
ACGTTCTTGAGTTGAAACCTGCAAACTCCTGCAACTCTGGGACCAAAAAATTTCGCAACATATCGCAATAACGGTCACTATTCACATTAATTGCTCGGCCTCGTTGATCTTCATGAAAATAAGGACCAATTATGCCTTTAGCAGACATAGCGGCCCAAACAACGACCTTTGGGCTATGCAGGGGTCGTTCATGCTTTCGTCTCGGATTCTCCACTGCCCAGTACCGACAATTCTGCTTATTAACATGACCATTCAGGTGAAAATTTGCTTCGTCACTGAACAGTATATTGTTAAAGTTGTTTAATCGCTGCAGCATTTCGTTCGCAAAATTCAGTCGATTAGCATAGTCCGTATCCTTCAATTCTTGAACCAATTGAATTTTATAGGCTTTTAGATGTAAGTCTTTCTTTAAAATCGAATGTAAAGACGATTTTTTGATGTTCAACGCTTGGCTTCGCTTTCGGATGGATAAAGACGGATTTTGACGAACCGACGCCTCAACTTCTTCAATTGTTTCTTCATCGCGAACTGAACGAGGACGACCAGAGTTTTGAATTTTAACTGTCGCACCTGTATTCTCGAACATCCTAATCTATTTCCTAATGCTATCGTCACTTGGCGCATGGCGTGTACGATAGAGACGTTGAGCAGTCACTATTGAATTACCATTACGATAATACGCTCGTACGCAAAATGCGCGATGCGTCCCCGAGTACTGTTCCATCGTGACTAAAACTCCACAAAATGGCGGACGCCACGAACCCCTCCCCGCACCCTTTAGACGCCCCGTTTCGAATATGGCGCGAAAACAAATACCCGATACCCTTTCTGGACACCTTGTAGTAGCACCCCATCATAGGCTTAGTAACCATGCTTAGTCCATGATTATACACCAACAAAACTTGAACAAAAGACATTGTAAAGTGGTATCCAAAAGAAGGGAATAGAAATAAAAAATGATCACAAATTACATGGAAGTACGATATAAAAAAGATAGCAGGAGAAACGTTGATGAAGACTACAAAAGATAGGAATTTGTAGAAATCCCTGAAAGAGGCTTATGTCGTAGGACAAGTTGAAGCGTTTGTCAATGATATTAAATTAAATTAAAAATATGTATAAATTTCAGCTATAAAAACTTTATTATAATTAACAATTCTTAGTAAGACAAATAAAGGTTCTAAAATAAACTTCCTAAACATAATAATGGCTCAAGAATAATGTTATGGAAATTTTATTGTCGAAAGGATGGATCATTACGTGAATAATAATGATGTCTGGGAGTGATTTCCTCTCTGTACATCCACTAAAAATGATAATAACTGTAAATAATATAGTATAGCGTGAATTTTTATATATTTGATCGTATTTTCTTTTATTAATTAGTGCCTTCTTAGGTCCTAAGTTAAGTACATAATATATGTTTTTTTTTACATTTTTTAATTAGTAAATACCAAATTTCTTTTCGTGAAGATTAAGTTGGGATGCCTCGTATGTCAGTTCATGTTGCCAAACAATCTTTTCAGAGCAAAACACAGTAGAATCAGTACTACTGTTTTACAGCAAAAATAGATGCAAGTCGCCGGTATAGAACATTGCATTTTAAGAAATTACTTAATTAAAATCTGTCAACTACTTAATGTAATAAATAGGTCTTATCTAAGTGTAGGAAAGAAACTGTACTAGCGGTTCTGTTTACATTTAATTTTCTACTTATCATCTTATTAATACTATAATAATACTAGCAATATCGCTCCAGCCGTTTCAGAGTCCATAGGAAACATACACACAAACATCTATTTATATATATATATGACTCTGAAGCTACCCGTCAGATATGAAAAATTATTTTTGCATTTTATAGTCTAGTTATTGAGGAAACCAAAAAATTAATTTTTTAAAGTAATAAAAGTTACCTCATTAACTCCTCTGACTATGGCTCTCATTGTAGCGTTTCTCGGTCCATCCACTGTCCTCCCGTCGTCAGTTGGTCCCCACGACGCGCTGTATATATGTATCTTGTGCGGTTCATGACCCATCGAGTTGGCCTCAATTAGGTCAGTCATGTACGGCTGGTCCAGCATTCTTATACCTGTATGTGCAACAAATAAACTTAACAATAACTTTCATTAAGCGTCAAATGCAATAAAAGTTCAAGTAGGAGTTTTTTGGATTGATCTGCATGTTGTGGTTGTTATTATAATTCATAAACTTATGTTATATGTCCCTGTATTATATTTGATATAGTTTGTAGAAGTGAAAGGAATTACAAATAATAACTAAATACAAGCATGAATTTCAAGTTGCCAGTTCATACTGCAAATGTCAAACAGAAAATAATCTATGATTAAAAAGTCGCTGGTTGAATTTCGATCATTGGGCGGCCGCTAGTTTTAATGATTTGACAAAAAAATACCCTCATAATTTTATTATTTGAATTTAAAAAAATATATGGTCACTGTCTTGTTAAAGCGTGGTTTCAACTCTGAAGATTATAAAAATATTTTATCCATGTGATATTGCCATAATGGTGTAGGTATATAATAGTGTTACCATTAAAAAGAAGAAGAAAAATTCGAGTAAAGCAAACATAAATAATATAATTATTGTTTTTCAACAGACATACGAAATGAAAATGATATCGTTTCGTATTATAGAAACGTGCCAATATATTGACAAAGTATTCGATAACAAACCGCCTTCTGATATTTCATCCGAGGTAATAAAAGCAGTAGCCGGAGGGCGCGTTGGCGGGAACTAATGATCAAGCGAAGGGATAGAATTTCTTTTATGACTAAAACTACGCTAAAACTTTTATATGCTAACAAACTAAGATTCAATATTTATGTATGTTGGTTAATGATACTGCGATAGTCATTTGGATAGAGGATATTCTTGTCTTTAAGACAATGGTGGCTCAGTTGTAGCATGTACGGACGCCGCGTCTATCAACGTGGGTACGAACCTCTACAATGAGTCTGAGCTTTCGGGTGAAGGAAAACATCACGATGAAACCATAGTATGGTGGTAGGCTATTTTCTAATGTTAGCTACCAATCTCAAAATGAAAATCTGTCTGTTTTTTAGTGTATTTTTTTTATTAAGCTATCAAAACTTTATTCATTATTTTATAATTAATTTAATACATCCGTTCATGATTAAAGTGTTATAACATAAATAATTATCAATTTCCCTTTCGAGGCTTATCGTAATGTTATCTGGAAATATTTCGAAGTAGGTAAATAAGTTTGAGTTAGACATCAAAGGGAGCGCTAAGCCACCAATCAGCCCGCGAAACCATGAAATCCCCAATACTATACGTCAATAGAACACACACACACACATAGACGCAACAAACTCGTTTTATATTCACACCGTTATAAAGAAACGATAATGTAATAAAATTATAGGTTTCTCTAGTTAGTCTCCTATGAATCACTAACAATCAATTCAAATCTATTTCTATATACATATAAGCTATTCATCATTGTGTACCTACTATTCTCATTATAGTATTTATACGTTTGTTAAGAATTGTAAATGTTTTCATAAATTAGGTACATTTCATATGACAATCGTAATCACTAATCACACTTCGAAGAGTTTCGACATTCATATGAAAACATTTAAAGTCAAACTACCTTGGTTTTAAACTTTAAAATATTTAAACCTAACATAAAATAATTTAGTTCAGGTCCGTATCCTAAATATATTTTTCAGGTTATATTGAATTCGCCTTTAATTATGATTACGTAAATAGTTTCCCAAGAGCATAGTTATAACAAAATGGCCAAATTTCGCCTTCAAAATGGTAAATTCATATTATGTACGATATTATGTAGGTTTAGCTATTTCAGCTTTCGTTTCGCCCTAGTAAAATATGCAATCAGTAATCAGATTACATAATTGGAATCTTTGGGTAACTTTATTTTTACATACAATTTATTTTGGTAACTATTGTGTTTACTTTAATAAAATTCTCAGACTGACTGATAGATAACGAATAGCCGGTCTAGTTAAGAAGCATAACATTCTGTACAGAAGCTCCATAGATTTATAATGGAGATGAAGATTGAGATAAAATTTTGGTAAGTTCATCTTTATAAAAAGAGGATTAAAAAGATGGTTCCTGAATTGTTACCGATGTGAAATCCCATCGAAAATACTAATAAAAAATATACATTTTATACGAAAATATTGAGTTATTATGGAAATATTTTAGTATATCTATCTCGCTTCTTAGTGCGAGTAGTCTCGACGATCATTTTGTCATGAAGTTCATAAAAATATGAATCGGTACCTATAATACCCTACAGTTAATCCAACAAATACGAAAGTTATAATCTGATTTTGTGGAACAATATTCGCTTTATACATTTAACGTTACTACCAATTTTTAACGGAAAAGAATATCATTTAGTTTTATCCCTATTCTTTAGGAATATTATCCCTAAGATAATATTCCTTTGGAATATAAAACAGGCTTTATGAGAACTTTAGATTCTTGTAAAATTAGGCAAAAAAAGTAATATCTTTATCTTGTAATGGAAAGTGACACCCACGCTGTCTCTTGGCAAGTAAACATGTTGTTATAATTGTATGTAATACTAGCGGTGTCTCGCGGCTCTACCCGTCTCTATTATGCAGTAGTTAATGTCTCCCTAATTTATTTTTACTTATATTATTGACAAATCTTATCTAATCTTATCTTATCTATCTTCCCGTGAACAAAATCATTAAGAGTCAGAAGATCAAAATCGTTTTTTACGAATCCCTAAAGAATCAATTGAACAAAGAAGTGCAAAAAAATATGCGGTTAAGCCTTTTTCAATTAAATCTGAACATACGTTCTAGATACTATATACTACAAGGTGATTCTAAATTTTTATAATTTTACTGGATGTTAAAAAAATCCTATAAGCATCTTGCATCTGTGTCTTACACATTATTTAATACTCTCTATCTCGCTCGCGCGCCGTTTTGGGAAAAATTGTAAGGGAAAAGTCCGTGCCATTCTTTGAAAAGAAGCCTTTGCCCAGTATTAAGACACAGACTGGTAGCAATTAGATCTTGAAGACTGGCTCAAGTGACAGCGCGTCGAATGACATGGCTTCGAATCCTAAGCCTGATCGGTGATGGAAAAAATAGTGTTGAAAACATAGACGGTCGTAGGATATTTTTTAATAACCGACTGCCGCCATTCTGACATCTTAAAATGTAAGTAATAATATTTTGCCAAATTACTTTAAAATTTGTCATTAAATAAAAAACACATAATCTAAAGATAATCTTTGCCGCTCTTAACTCCCTTTATAGTTGATGTATCACATGATATAGTCATAAAATTTCTGGATGGGATTCATAAAATTGTATAAAGAAACTTTTCATAAGTGCCTTTTCGACGGCCTAACGACCCATTCGTGACTAAATTGTTTATGAAATTATGATTAAAATGTTAAGGTAATAAAAAAAAATTATGGTATAGTTCTTTTGTATTTTCCGAGTTAGTATTATATGTGATACTATTATATGCCTGCGACTTCGACCTCGTGGTATATTTCGTGTGTGAAAAACAGCAACTAACTAAAAACCTTACCTCACTTCAGTCTCACCTGACGGTATTTGACCAGTATGGCTTTGACAATACCCAAGTAAAATCATTTTAAATATTAACCGATATTATCTAAAAGACATAAGGGCACATTAATAACTTTAATCTTATTAAACGTTAATATCCTGTGAATAATGGTGTATTGTAGTTTGTAGGTTTAGTATAATTTAATAAAAATCCCGATGACGCAAACAAGACAAACAACGACATCTATCGTCTCGATAAAACAAATATATTAATAAGCTCAATCGGTCAAGTTGTTCAGAAGTTGAAAAAATCATATAATAACAATAGATGTTAATAGCAGAAGCAAACCAGATGTTATATAAAATATAAAAAATATTACATACTCTATAACAAAGTTCCCATAAATTTTATAATATTGAGAATAAAAATATAATCTTATTTAAATGTGTAAATACGTTTGTTCGAAAGTTTGTCCATTTAAAATACTCAAACGTCTGGACAGATTCTTGTGAAGTTTAAATAAAAAAGTTAATAAATTGTCATAAATTACGAAAAGTTATATTTTTCACATTTCAAGTATTTATTTATCTTCTTATTTATTTATACTTATCCATTTACATCGATACATTATTCGTAGATTAAGAATGACATCTTTAACAAAATAACTTATTTTATTTTTCTTACATTTGAAATATATCCTATATAACCTAAGGCAGTATATAAAACCCATTTCTAAAAACAAGCGGAAACTATACTTATACTACTACACTCGTTCAAAGTTTCATTGAATTTTCACCACAATAAAACAAGAACTTTAGCAAGAGATTTCACAGTGTACATTTTATGTTATAATTAGCGCGCGTCGTCGTAAAAATTCACTCACATCCTTTATTCATAACGCCCCTAAACGAACATAACTTTAAAAAGCCTTAGTTATTCTGAAAATACAAACACTGTATGTAGCTCTCTTTGTCTATATTTAATTAAAGATTATGATCTGGTTTTAACTACAAATTATATTACTACAATACGCTTAAAAAATGTGCCCAACCCGATTTAACGTTGAGTATTTAATTCGTCGGCATCAAAGGTAAACGTAAAACACGGAGAACAATTATGCGGTTCGCCGGAGTGTTTGTTATCTCCGGTATATTGTACTCGACGGCGACGTCTACATTTGACAATACGTTCCTTCTCAGTGCTAAGAACTTTACTAATGATATATTATATTATAACAACGGTCTAATTATAATGGATAACCTCTTTATTATTTCTCAAAGTTGCTTTTTTATGGCAAAGCTTTCTTCATTCTTCTCCAAAATTAAATCATTTTAAACCTTATGTTCCCCGCTGTTAACACTAAAATGTCTATAGAAATATTCACTACTACCTGTGCCGTAGTTTGGTTGGTTTCACCCATGTGGCCTATCGTTCTTTTTAATTATCATATTAGCCTATAATTATTAGTTTGCTTGACGCTTATGGTTACTACTTCCCTCTTTAAGGTCGTAGCTTGATGTTACCTTCGTCAATAAATAAGCTATAAATACAAAAATATTTTTTCAATTCTGCCTGGTAGTTCCAGAAATTAGCAAAAAATAACAAAATATCTTTACATTTATAATATTATTATAGAAAACGTTTTAGCAAGTTTAATCTTTCATAACTACTACACGTTCCTAACTCTATGGTGTTTTGTGAATTAATTTTTTTTCTCATTAGTTCGCAGAGTATGTCCTTCCGCTATTGAATGCGGTTTATTAGGTCAACTTTGGCTACGTGCTACGAACCACGTAGCGAACACAGCTAACAATTTCTGTAGCACTTGACGAATATTATCATTAGTATGGTTATACCCGTAAACCGTATTCTGATGCTCCGTGACGTCACTGGATGAAATATTAAAACTAGCGGACGCTCAATGGCCGAAATTAAAGCAGCGAATTTTTGATTATAGACTATTATATATTTTACATTTGCAGTATGAATATTATTTCACTTGCTGTCACTTTTTAGGGGGTCAAAGATCAAAGGCACTAGTCAGGTTATTATTCGCAGTATTATTTAATTTTATTTAGGACCGATTTTTCTGTCATCGCATAACATTATTTGAGGAATAATTTTGACTTTTTGACGGATAATGCATAAAAAACCTATCAAAATTTAAAGATTATTCTTCACTTAAAGTTATCTGGTAATTGAAAAATCGCCCCTTAAGACATATTATATATAAATTATAGCCTCGTTTTAGGCCTCGACTTTCGACTTACGTAACAAAAATAAATTTTTAAAGTTAGCTGAGTGTTTACAACCCTACTTACATCCTAGCCTATACTATTCCTCGTCAATCTGGCAATCACATAAAAAAAAATTTTTTTGAATCGGACTGGTAGTTCCATAGATTAGCATGTTTAAACAAACAAACAAACAAAAAACTCTTCCGGTTTTTTATATTAGTATAGATTAAGATTGAAATTCGCCCTGTGCCCAGAATTATGTCAGTAGGCATGTAACCCCATTTAAGTTTCTCGATTTGTCCTTGATGTCCTTCTCATAATATCCAGTTGATACACTACACATTCAGTTAACACGCATGACATTCAGTTTCGTGACACATTGACCTAGATTTAAAAATAATATATCTCCAAATATGGCATAACCCAAGAGAACGGCCGCGGCATCGCATTCGAGATAAATGAATCCTGTGATGTGAATAATAAAAAGTGTTTATTTAATATTCATAAGCTTTATTATTATACTGTACTCGGGGGTTTCAAAAATAGTCTTAAGTCTTAATTTTAATTACTATTAATCTTTTGATTGAGTTCGGAACTATATAATTATATTATTATTATTTATTTTAGGTGTTGCTAAAAGTTAGCATTATTTTTTTCCCTTTTTAAGTACCTATTATTATTATTTATTTATTTGTCTATGGATTCTTTGTAGTCTGAAATAAATATTTATTATTTTTATTATATATCTTATCAAGGGAATTTTTCAAAATCATTGAAGATGGATTTCTTTTTTGTTAAAAATTCTCTTGTATAGTTGTTATTCTTTAATGTATTCTATAAATCAAATTAAGTTTAGTATCTTAATTTATCTATTTTTTTAAGTTAGGTATACTTCTTAAGACTCGTTTTATTAGATAGAGACTTTCAGAGTAAATTCGAGAGCTGCGCACGCGTCATATGACGGAAGTGCGACATGATGAAGTTTAATGCCATTTTTTTTATTGTATAAAAATAAAGAGCAGTTAAATTAATTTTAATTATTATCGTCAAAGGCTTTATTTTTCTTTTGTTACGCTAAAGAACTCTATAGCTTCTTATGTACGTACATAAGTACACACAATTTACACTTCTAAAATTACTCAACAGTAGGTTCTAGCAATTAAACAAAAAAGCATTAAAATCTATATACAATTAACAAAATTGAAGTGTCTGTTTGTAATGACAAAACACGAACTTTTAAAATTCTTGTCTGTCTGTCTTTTTGTTCCGGTTAACCTCTGAAACGGTTTTTAACGAGACTTTTACTGGCGGATAGCTGATGCTATAAGGAGTAACTTAGGCTACATTTATTTTAGAAAACGAATTGTAGACATTAAAAAGACAAACAAAAACGTCAGCAAGAGCATAATATGTCTGTTTTCTAAGGATCAGCCATAATAAGCATTTTTATGTTGTAAAAAATCGGGAGCGGGTTTAGTACGGTTCACACGTATACCCGATCGACAGCATTCTGAAGTCCATGCAAACGCAACTTACCGGCAACTTTGGAGTGGTAGGCCACACCAACACCGCAAACACCATTATCTCGCGCAGCTGCTACTTCTCCGGCGCATCTCGTGCCATGGCTGTACAATAAATATATACAAATAAAATAAAATAAAAAATTTACGTCCTCTTACAATTCTCTTTAACATCAAAGGATTGTAAGATATTTATACAATTAGCATTAGCAAAACTTCATTTCAATATTGTATTTCAAGCATATTTTATAACAAAAAAAAATAAGTTCATAGTATTTAACATGTTTACATAGATAGAAAAGAAATAGATTTGATATCCAAAAGCTAGTACATCATTTTATTTGCAATAATAATTATTAATGATACATACAGAATAAAAAGAAGATGATTTAATAATATCGAATCAATAAAAAGCGTGAGATTAAAGGAAGAACGCCAAAGACTATCTTCGGATTTGAAAAATAACATCTCAATTGATTCTAACAAAATTTAATTTAAATCGACTGCTGAATCGAAAAGTTTCAATTAGTCTCAATCCTTAATCAACGCGAGCTTGATTGAAACGAAACCCTTCGTTTGGATTTACATTTTTAATTAATTATTACTTTTTCAATATAATTTATAAACATTAATCTCTCAATATATTTTAAGATAAACTACTTGTTAACATGACACTGCTTATGATCTATACGTATTGCTGTTTTTTTTTTATTTTGAATAAAACATTACGCAATCTAATATTTTTTCTCGTGTGTCTGTTAATATCGTTATTTTTTATGCAAGTTTAACTTCATATATAACTTAATTTATCTAAGTATATCTTTTCGTGTTAAAGAGAAAAATCTATGAAATTAAAAAAAAAACAATGTATATTATATTTCAATGTTTTTTTAATATTAAATTAATTCTCGACATTCTTTACGAAAACTTAAATTATTCCTTTGTAAAACAATACAAAGTAAATTCGTAAACTTTGAAACATGCGCCCGTAGTTTTCGAATTTGTTTTAGCGATTACTTTAGATAAGTCGTCTAAGCTTTTGTTCTCATTAGAAGTATTCGAAACGAAGTGAAACAAAACTCTTTAGAATTCAAAAACTGTTCCAAAATGAATAGGCAACCAATAATTTAGTTGATATTTTACATAACAAACTAAAGTCATATATTAATTTCAGTTGTTAACTTCTTCTATTATTATTACTTGTTTAGTTGTTCTTATTTTAAATTAGCGCCACTATCCCGATTTTTTACCCAAAAACTTTTTCAGCACCATAGCGAACAAAACAAAATAAGAATTACGCATATCCATCGTTCGAATCGTTATTTCATAAAAAGTTTAATAAAAAAAAAACAATTTCTTTTATTCAAATTTTTATTTTCCGGGTAACTTTTTCTTATTATTTGTAATTTTTTCTTTCCCTAAAAACCTTATTTGGACTATTACTAACATTTAAAAAATAATTAGCTAAAACACTCCAACGGCCGTTCTCAAGTGATGCGCTTATCCAACTAACCAACCAACCAATAGCATTTCATTTTTATATATATAGATGTATAATTTTAATTTACATAAGTAGGTAAATTTATTTCTTAAGTTTCATTGCAATCCAAGCATGCTGTTATCACCTTTAAAAATAAAAGCACTTCAATTTTATTATAAAAATAGTTTTTGATAAACATGTGTAATTGTTTTCTTTGCCAATGGCTCAGTGGTGCATATTATGTGATACCCAGATACACAGACTTAAATATAACAGGTTTTTTACATTAAATCTTATATTACATATGAGTACATACTAATGTGCAGAAAAACAATGCATTAACAACAACAGCAAGTTATATTCTGTAAACAAAGCATTTCAGTAAGTCGTTGTAACTCACAAAATAAAATTCCACATACCTATTAAACCAGTCATCAGTGTATCTTGGATAAGGAAAAGGATCGTTACTACTGAAATCATATGACGCTTCCGCATTCTGAAACAAAAATACAAATAAGTACATATCTATTTTTTCAGGTATTAGTTGCAAAACCATTTGGTTTGTTTTTCATTTATTTGGCACGGAAATACGGATAAATTCTTTAACGAGAATTCTTCGCCTGTGGCAGTTGCTTAGCCAGTTGGGATTAGGTACTGGTATGCCAGTTACTATAGCACTATAGGTAGAATGATGAGAATCATCCTTCGGCATGTATCGTGCCTTAACGATATAAAAAGCCTTTAGATATTTTCAGTCTCACAGCTAGGAGTATTTTTTTAAAAATATCGCCATTCGTTTACATCCAATTAGAATTGTAAGAAAAGAAATAAAGTGAATACATAATACACTTATGTAAGTTATACGTCTATAAAGTTACGTTCCATATTATGTAAAGAATGACCACAGTTTACTACAATAAAACAAGAGGCGTCAAAATGCGAGCGCAACGTAAAATTTCTCTGTCATATTATTTTCATAACCTGCACAAAAAATATAACTTCAAAAAAACATAAACTCTAATAGTTTATAAGTCATTGTAATTTGTGTTAGAATTGTGAGTAATTTACTTTAGATATTTTAACATAATGTAATCGATATTTTCTTGGAAAAGTAAAATTATAATTTAAAACTTAACACGTAGGCGTATCAATTAAAATTAGACACATATTTTTTATTTACTAATTATTTATAATTACCGAGTTCGATCTATCTAGTAATTGTAGTCAGCTCGTTTTAACACATTCTGTAGATACTCTAAATAGCATATTACTGTCAAATGGTACCAAAAGTTCTATCAACTGCTATTCTCATGATAATAATAATTCGCATTATACATTGCTAAGACGACCTTAACGTTAAAAACAAGATAATTATTTTATTTTCTTTTAATGCAAAAACAGGTCCGAAAACCCTATATCAAAATAAATAACACATATATTAGATGAGGTAAAGGCAAACAAAAATGTATCCATTAATTTTTGTTATGTCATATCATGTGTCCACTCTAATAACTATCTGATGGATGTCTAACTAATATAACCTTCAGACGAACTCCGAAAGATCATATTTCCTCTGCTTATATAGAGTACTTGTAAGAGTTATGTATCGGTTTATTTTATTATGTCATATTTTAGAGATTTAAGGAATATTGCTGATTTTTCCATAATCTTGAACGGAACGCTATTAGTATTCAAAAATTTTACACACTATAGCAATATCATCCATCATCCCAATGATGGTTTGTTCAACAAGCGTTGATCAGTCTTTCATATTCTTCAATATACATGCATTTTTCAATCCTATTTTATACTATAATTCTTTCTCAAAGCGCTTAGGATATTTGGCGAAACCCATGTAGTTGGTGTGCTCGGTTCCCGCTTTAGGCATTTAGATACGGTGATTTCTTTCTGCATGAATCCAAAAAATTTGACTATGCATCAGTAAGCAGTGCTCTCGGATAAGTATTGTGTCCAAAATGTAACTCAAAAAGTACCAAAAATTAGCTTTTCAAATTTTATGATATAAATAATTATCAAGAAAATCTCTGTAAAAATTTTAATTATTAATATTTTATTCCAAATTTCTTTACTTGGTCCAAATGCTTTGCTCCTCAATTAGGCATACTTAGATCAATGTTGACTGCTCCGAATCTAGATATAATAGAGTCGGGCAAGTTCATTTTCTTTATGACTATAGGCTTTTGCATATTCATGAAGAGAAAACCTTTTGATGATTAAATATTATGTTAAGTATGTAAACTAGTAATTTTACATTAATAATGACAGGGCTTAAAGTAATTGAAGTTTGTGTTACAACAGGAATTAACTTAGAAGATAAAGTTAAAATAACTAAATTAAGACCCCACATTCATATGGGCATTGATCCTTCTAATGTGTAGACAATAAAATATTTTTTATACAAGATGAAATTCGAATAAACTTATTAAGAGTTATTTCAAACAAAATCTTTATACAAAAAGATATTTTTAAATGTACTCTGTATTATGATTAAAAGCCTTACCATTTATAATTTAAATCTCTCAGGGACAGAGTTGAAAAAACCCCACAGCGGAGCCTTTCGGGGAGCCCGAAATGTTGATGTCGTTAATTTTACGCAAACCTTTTTAAATTAAAGGAGAATTTAAAATTACTTTTGTACAGAGGTACAAAAAGAAGAATCCGTTGTAAATATTTTTTAACAGAATGGTTTTGATATTGAAGATTTGTGTAATTTTTTTGTTCTTTCTTCTATATAATCTTTTCGGATATCTATGTTATTTTATTACATTTTTATCCAAATCAAGGTATTTTCAAGTGTGCATTAATTTTAAACAAAAACACATCCACTAAAACTTATGATAGGGATAAGTATAGAAAAATGTATTTTGAAGTATAAAATAGCTAAAGTTCAGTACTCAGAAATAACTTATAGTAATAAAATACATAACGCCTCGTTTTGTAAATTAAATAATGATAAAATTTTCCTTCTCATTGAAAACGAGGCGTTGTAAAAAAAATTAATAAGTATTATACCTACTTACGACTATAAGGTGAAAAGTTAATTAATGTAAAGTAAACTTACGTAATTGTATTTCAAATCTGGATGCATGTAATCCACACCTGTAAATCGAAATGGAATAAGTATTCAGGAATTGTAAAATAACGTAACAATTGTAACAGGTCTCGGAATTCACATGTGATTGCACTTAAAGCCCAAGTGTATAAGATCTGTCACGATACTGATGATGTATGGATCTGAGTCAGTGCTGAGCATATGGCAGAGATGCGATTGTTTAAGATGGATGTGTGGTGTAACTAGAATCGATAAGATTAGGAATTAATATATCACAGGAAGTATGAAAGTAGCACCAGTCACAGAGAAATTAAGGGGTAATAGCTTAAAGCGGTATGGGCATGTCATAAGGGGGGATGAAATTCCTATAGGAAGACTAAAGAAGGCGTTGATGGATTATGCGAGGAATGATATACCTATAAAAGGTATGTATACTGAGATATAAGGTAAGAGGTGATAAACAAGAATGTGAAAGTACACATGTTATGCTTAGGTAAGATAAGGATAAGTAGAAGATGATTTCAGAATGTTAACAAGCAGGAGTAATGGAGTATACTATATGTAAAGAAAAATATCTCGACGGTGCTAAAGCATTCTGGTGTGCTCGCATGTTAACATGAAAAATACACAGATCGATGCGTTTCAACTATTTCACATCAAAGCCTTTTGGTCCATTGCGTTTTATGATTTTTGTCAGCATCATCATCACTAAATATCTATCGTGATCAAACGGTAATAAAAAATTACCATCATCCATAATCGCAGTAGTGACATTTACTCCAGTATACCCTGAGCCCAGGCCGCTTCAACGTTCAGATCCAGTTTGGGTTTGCCACCGTTCTGTCCGGTGTTCTTTAAATACCACTGCAGAGGGAAGTAAGGATCGCGGGGTTCAGCCGCTGGAACAGTTTCCGGCAGACGAAGAGGACGGAATCCTCGCTTAACGCGCTTGAAACCGGTCTGCTGGACTGCTGCATGGACCTAAGTTGCACATAAAATTAAAATCATCAAAACAAAGATAAATTGTACCTTAAAATTGTCTGATTTTCCATTATGATTATGATAAAATATAAATATCACACAAAGGTTGAAACTTTGAGAGCAGCTCTTACTAGGCGTAGCCTGTTACCATCTTTGACCGTAACATCACTTAACCTCAGATGACATTGTTGTCATGTGCTAACCTTAAACACAGTAAAAACCCAAAGATCAATAAAAGTCAGAAAATAAAATAAATAAAAATTGTCACAGTGAGCTTTGTTAACTCTAATTACTATATAGCTCTGTTGTTTAGACTATTTATGCATATATCAACATCTCAAATTGAAAACAGATTGAAGTTTGTTGTATATGATATAGTCTGTGATTACTTGTTATGATGTAGGTACTTGAAAATAAATCAGTTGTATCTAAGAGATCGCACGGTGTAGTTTGATTTACATTATATAAACACAACATGGTGTCAGGTGTGGGGTTTGTAAAGTAATTTTCATTGAAGGAAGGGATATTATACCGTGATAATGCCGAATAGTGCAAATAAAACAAACGTAACTGCTACAACAAGCCAAACAACTATGTACTCGGCGCTGCAACAACCGCCGCCATTGAGCGGGGATGGTAATCTCGCAGGCAATTATCGTTACTGGAAGAAAACTTTCGATTGGTATTTAATTGCGAGTGGAAGAGAAAACACCTCGGATAGAGAGAAGTGTGCATTGTTTTTGCACATTATCGGGCAAGTTGGACGAGATATTTATGAAGAATTGGACCTAACACAGGAAGAAGAAATCATTTATACATCGTTAAGCGATAAATTCTCAAAAAGGTGCGATCCCCAAAAAAACATTAATTTTGAGAGACATATATTCTTTGAAACAGTACAAAATACCGAAAACTTTGAGAAATTTTTAGCATTACTGAAAATTCGAAGTAAAACATGTGAATTTGAAAAACTTCCCGAAAGTTTGATATTAACTCAATTAATAAGGGGAATCAAGGACGGGCAGTTGAGGGAAAGTATGCTAAGAAAAAGTGATTTAAAGCTGGAAGAAGCTGCTTCGTGGTGTCGAGCGGCAGAGATAGCAGGCCAACAGGCGAGCACAGTGCAACCGACGGCATCAGGAAGTAGCATATTCACGGCTACAAACAATTTAGTAGTGCCTGCCGAGATTGAACGTGTAAGCGCGGGCATGACGAGTCGGGTGCTGCTTACGGATCCACGGCGGCGCGAGCGGGCGCAGCGAGGGCGATGGAGCGGCAACGTCTCGAGAGGGCCACGCGGCACATATTATGAAGACTCGCGAATGTGCAGTTATTGTAATTTTAATCATGATCGTAATAAATGTCCGGCGTATAATGTAAAGTGTTATAGATGCAATAAAATAGGCCATTTTGCAAAGTGCTGTAAGACTGTTATTGAAATTGAACTTTCATCGGGCAGTGATAACGGGGAAATTGTGAATTTTATCGAAATAAATTCTGTATCAAAAGGATGGTTTGAAAAATAAAAATAAATGGTGTAGAAGTTAGATTCAAGTTAGATAGTGGTGCCGACGCGTGTGTAATGTCTAAAAGCAGTTTCCAGGAGGCTGGCTTTGATTTAAGTATGTTGCACCGCTCGGGAAGTATACTACGCGAGGTTAGTAAAAATATATTACCAGTGTTAGGACATTTTAGGGGAAAACTTCGCCATAAAGATAAAGTATTTATGAGTAAAATATACGTTTTAGATTTAAATTGTAATAATTTGTTATCGCGAGATGCGTGTACTGCGCTTCATTTAATAATTCGTGTTAACGAAATTCTTGACACAAAACATTGTGATTTGTTAGACAAATATAAGTGTGTGTTTGAAGGAATAGGTAGGTTGCCGGGTACGCACACTCTAATTATAGATGAATCGATACCTCCTGTTGTGTGTAGTTCGCGAAAAATACCAATTAAATTGAGACCTAAACTTCAGGAGGAATTGAATCGCTTAGAAAAATTAAACATATTAAAACGGGTGGATGAACCTACCGACTGGGTATCTAGCATTGTTTTAGTTGAAAAACCAGACGGTAAGCTACGTTTGTGCATTGATCCACAGCCTTTAAATAAAGCTATAAAAAGAAGTCACTTCCAGTTACCGACACTTGAAGAGGTTACAGCTAACTTATCAGGAGCTAAGTTCTTTTCTCACCTAGACGCGAGCAAGGCTTTCTTTATGGTAGTCTTAGACGATTATAGTTCAAAGTTATGCACATTCGCAACACCATTTGGTCGATTTCGATTTTTGAGAATGCCTTTCGGGCTATGTTCGGCATCAGAAGTTTTTCACAATGCAATGTACAAAACTTTTAGCATGGCAGCTGTAGAATTATTCATCGACGATTTACTGATATTTGGAAAAACGAAAGAAGAACATGATGAAAGACTGGAAGGCGGTTTAATAAAAATAAATGTATTGTAAGAGCCAGGGAAATAAAATACTTAGGTCATATTTTTGATGAGAATGGTATGCGGCCTGATTCGGACAGAGTAAGTGCTATACAAAACATGCCAATTCCAAATACTAGAAAAGAACTAGAGCGATTTTTAGGGATGACAAATTACTTGTCACGTTTTATACCAAATTATGCTGACATGACTGAACCGTTTCGATGTTTATTAAAAAAGAGTTCAGAATATCTGTGGCATGACGGCTACTATCAATATTTTAACTCATTAAAAAAGAGTATTATGAAAGCTCCGACCTTACGTTTTTACAACCCTAATGAACCAGTGGTCGTGTCAGTAGACGCTAGTTCGCAAGGGTTGGGGGCGTGCTTGTTACAAGGCGGTCGACCTGTCGCGTTCGCGGCACGGACCCTTACTTTGCCAGAAACGCGCTGGGCTCAAATTGAAAAGGAGATGTTAGCCATTGTGTTCGGCTGCATAAAATTTCATCAATATATCTATGGGCATGAGTGTGTCACTGTAGAAAGTGATCACAAACCACTTGAAACTATCTTTAAAAAGGCCTTAAATGAAACTCCTGCTAGGTTACAGAGAATGTTATTAAGACTACAAAAATATAATTTAAATATTACATATGTTCCCGGAAGGTTCATGTACATAGCGGACACACTGTCACGTTCTCCTGCCAGGGATAGCTGTAATGACGATACCCAGAGCAAAGTTGAAATTCACGTAAATGCTTTATACGACAACGTAAGTTTTGAAGAAGATAAACTAAAATTAATCAGGGAACAAACAGGTTTGGATAAAGCACTGAGTGGGGTCAAGAAGGCTGGCCACATACAAAGAATATTCTTAAAAGCGAAACAAAACCATTTTGGGCACTAAAAGAAGAATTACATATTATAAATGGAATTATTTTCCGAAGTGATCGAGTGGTCATACCGGAAAATCTTTGGCAAGAGATGTTACATAGAGTACATGAAGGGCATTTAGGAATAGAAAAGTGTAAACGTAGAGCGAGAGATGTGATGTGGTGGCCAGGCATGTCATCACAGATTGAACGAGTAGTAAGGGCGTGCGAGATTTGTTCGGAGCACCAGCCGGCACAGCCACGTGAGCCGCTTGTCCCGCACGAGCTTCCAGGGAGACCTTGGGAAAACATCGCGGCAGATATATTTCAAATAAAATCTAAATACTACTTACTAGTGGTTGATTATTATTCAAAATATGTGGAATTGTACACGTTGTGGGATATAAGAAGTAACACGGTTATTGATAAACTCAAAGCTACATTTGCACGTTATGGCATTCCGAATAAATTAGTGACCGATAACGGCTTACAGTTCATGTCAGAAGAATTCAAGCAGTTCGCAAAGCACTGGGAATTCAAACATACTACGAGTTCTCCCTATTATGCCCGTTCTAATGGTCTCGCAGAACGAAATATTCAAACAGTGAAAAGGCTACTAGAAAAAGCTAAAATGGATAAAACAGATCCATATTTAGCGCTCTTAAACTTCCGAAACGCACCAATTTCTGGTGAAGAACATTCTCCGGCTCAGTTGTTAATGGGAAGAAGGCTGAATACACGATTACCAGTGTATAATAAATTACTTAAGCCTAAAAACCCTTTGATACGAAATATTAATAATAAAAGAAAAAATAAAATTAATAAGTTCAAGCAGTATTACGATCGGCATACTAAGGAATTACGGCCTCTACAGCGCGACGAACAAGTCAGGATTCGTGAGCAGCCAGGAAACATGGGAAGATGGATTCCAGCGCGAGTGGAAAACGCTGCATCACAACCACGGTCATATTGGGTGCGCACGAACAACGGCTCGAGTTATCGACGCAACAGACAACAAATCCGAACCGAAAATCAACCGTCATTAATTACACCGCGACAAGCCACAAATTGCGATTATAGACGCTTCGACTATCAAACTAATTTTGATAACGATTATTATAAACAGAATACTGCCGCCATAACACCTAATATCGTCGGTCAGGATAACACTCAGACAACTCTGCCGCCCGTCAATATCGTGCCTGAGTCAATACCATCTCAAGTTTATTACAGAACACGCTCCGGTAGGCAGGTTCGTCCGCCCGACCGATACAAATGTTTAAAAAAATAACAAATACATGTATAATAATAATAAGTTATAGATATTTATTCTTTTTATTTTTGTTTCTTGTAATTGCTCTTATATAGTAAGTTATTCATCACAGCGATATTGATTAAGTAGACGCATGTCCAAAAAATTCTATAAAATACATCACTTCTATAAAATTTATATTCTCATGTTACTGTTCTGTTCTAGCCGGTTATGTAAAAAGTTATCACTGTTGTCACCCTTTATTCATAGAGAAGGGACATGTTGTATATGATATAGTCTGTGATTACTTGTTATGATGTAGGTACTTGAAAATAAATCGGTTGTATCTAAGAGATCGCACGGTGTAGTTTGATTTACATTATATAAACACAACAAAGTTAATACATCATTGAGGGTACAAAGCATATTAATGAATAGTAAACATTTTAATAGTTATTACAATGAACATACAACGGATCAGTTATTGGTTTTTCTTATCGTATTAAGAACGATGGTGACCACATTGTTTGAATAAAGCTTAACTTATCTTTAATTACAGCAATATCCGAACGATAGCCGTGTATGTCGAATTCGAGTACTCGGGATACATTTTTGCATACAGATATATAAAAAATATGTATAATTGGGAATGGAGACTAAAGAAATAATTTAATTATAGGATCTTAAATAATATTTAACGTACGTATTACAGAAATCTAAACACGTAAGCCGAAATAATTTTGACATAGAAATAAGACTTCTTATCATTTAACAAAGCCGTCTGAGAGGGGTAAAAACTTTTTCTTCTCGCACAAAAACATACTCTTATTATCCTAATATTTTTTTATTACCTGTTTCACATTCAGTTTCAATGTGCTTTTTGTTTTGGGATACTAACATTTTAACACTTTTTCAACTGATCTTCTTGATTGCAACAATAATTATTTCTTTTTGGTCGGCAAGTGTCAAAAATCGCATAACTCCGTATTACTGTAAGTCGGAACATTTTACTTGCGAACCACTGTGTTATATTCTTCATTTGAGACCATCAAAATTCTGTAGCTTTTTACACTTGTTTGGATAGAAATAAAATGAGTTATAAGAAAACATAATATTCAATAATGATTGTATGAATAAATAAATACGATTTATACACAAGAGAACTGTATAAATAAGTAATGAAAAGACAACATAAATAACTTAAACACACAATACTCAATAGTTGTTGATAATAAACGTTTTCACAAAATACTTTTTATATTTGTGTTTATATGCAATAGCTTCTAAAGTAGTTGTATATATATATATATATATATATAGTTAGATATATGATACCTTTCTAGTAAAAATAATAATTCAGGTAAGTGTAAATATAATGTAAGTATATCATTTCGGTATAGTATGCAACCTTGCTATATATATACATTCGTTAAATAGTACCCAGATATATTGAATCAATATTTTAAAAGCTTTCGTCGGAAAAATAAGCTCATTCCCCAGAATCAAAATTAAAAATATATAAAAACCCCTTAATACAGATCCATTACCATCTACAATAATATTCCTGATAATATTAAAGAAGAAGAAAATGTGAATATATTCAAAAGTAAATTTAAAGTCCATCTAATACATAAATCTTACTATTCATAATAAATAAATAAGAGAATTCATGAATGTTAGAACCATATAGAATAATTTTGACGTAAATAAATATACATAGTACAAATATAAATAAGTTAACCCACTAAACATTTGACATGATGTAAATGTATGACAAAGAAACAAATAAATAACATATATAAATAATACCTAATAAACTAAAAACGAACAAATATTGTATTACAATGAAATGTAATAATTGAACAATGTTGAAGCTTGAAACTATTTTCAGAGACATTAACAATTAAAATAAATTTCTACGAATGCATACGACATATTTTTTTTGTTAAATTAAAATGTTTGCAATAAGTATCATATTTGTATTCAAGAGACATTCCCACATATAATTATATTATAGTTATATATTAATATTTAGCTACTTTTAACTACTTCTGCACAGTGTGAATTTCCACAACCACTGTTGCAGTAGGTGAAATGGGAACAGTGATTTTCGAATATGAAAGATATACAGCTTACCAATGGATGTTGCTTGAGTATTCGTGCATGTGCTATGGATCTTCGCGAACGAGCTTGGGGCAAACCACGATGAGCGAAATGCCATTCTGTGTCAGAACCAAGTACCTATAACAAATGAAATGTACTATTTAAATACTAAAGGTATAAAGTATACAATTTTCCCTACACTTTCACTTCGGAATTTATTGTGAGTTTTCTTAGTTTTCAAATACGAAAAAAGAATCGTTTCGCTTTTATGAACTTTTAATTGACATGCGTATTCTTTAGAGGCGCTGTTAGTAAATTAATAGAAGAAAGTCTTTAGCTTACAAACGCATTTAGCGGCCTGTCGCGGCGGCTCACGGCGGCCAATGTTGCGGCCAAGAATTCCTTTCAAATGGATGTTCAAGAGTGTATGGCTGTGCTTGATTAAGTGGGTATGCTACGGAAGAAGAAAAGGGTCACAAAAAAAATGTCTAGCCGCTTCTCGTTAGGTATCTAATATTTACGTACAATAGCTAGATATCAAAGGCCACCTCGACTTGCCGCCGAGTGCGACTGTACTCTTAATCATATTTAAAAATGAAGAAATTTTATACTACGATATGATTTCATCGAACAATTATATCTGATTGGAGCGTGACCACCATATGCTTAGGCGTATTACGTTTAGGGATCAGCCAGCGTATATCCAGCTGCGGAGAGGCTTACAGGCTGACATGACAGCGATGACTCTAGCGACGGATTGCTAATCGTTCGTTGGTGCCATTGTTTTTGTATTATACTATGCTTACCATCAGGCAAAATGGCGTCACTTTGCTGTGCTACCAACTTTAAAAAAGACGATAACACGTCAAACCCAAAAGAAAAGTAGGTAGAACTTTTTCTTCTTCTTCTTTTTGATTTGGCGCCGCAAAAATCACTTGCCAGTGTCAAGTTTTCAACCTTCGTAAAATTTTCCAGCGTCAATGTTTTCAAGCTTTCGTAGTAACAGGTTTTTTTTTTAAATAGCATCCAACAAGATGATTCCTCCCTTGTTAGAACGATCTAGGGAGTTTTTGTGAGATTTCAAAATGCATGCTTTCTGCCTTATATTTATAATCCACTTCATTTCAATTGTACTTGCTGGAATATTCTGACAGCGTCTTGGTTACAGTTTACAACTACAGGTGATTTTATTTGAGTCAGGTATAGGCATATTTCGTTACATGAGACAGAAGAAAGATATAAGATAGAGAGAAAGAGGAAGACATATACATTATTATTTATCTTTGTTATACTCTTAATCTACTGATTCTTTAATTCGTTGTTATTCTAGTGGTTATCTAATTTATTTTAGTACATTTTTTTTGCCAGCCATTACAATCGCTTAACTTAAAATCTTAAAATTTATAGTTCATTTTTATTTATTTTTATCTTCGCTAATTATTA
The DNA here is from genome assembly GCA_033032175.1 of Saturnia japonica. Taxonomy (NCBI): domain Eukaryota; kingdom Metazoa; phylum Arthropoda; class Insecta; order Lepidoptera; family Saturniidae; genus Saturnia; species Saturnia japonica. The sequence goes on from CM065325.1 coordinate 10,582,490, forward strand.
TATCTAGTGATTGAGGATATTTGATTATCATTCTCGCGTCTCACCAGATCACCGTTGTGTCCGCCCGATACAAACCTCGTTCGTCTCGGACTTTCTTTATCAGCGACGTACTCCAGAAGCCATCACTCTCAAGTCAGCCTATGCATGAAGAATATTTATAAACTCGCATCATATTTCAAATACTACCGACGCCGACCAGCAAATACCACAGAACGCAGGACGGTGGAGTTTCCATGGTATTTGTACGTTTTACTATGGATTTATTCGCATCATAATTTGCTATTCGTTCACATCGAAGTCAAAATCGAAGAACCATCCGACAGACTCTTAAATACACTTCATTACTTATTTAAAACAAAACGCTTGAAAATACACGTTTAATTTTCGAACCAATTTATATCCGAATGAACGTTGTAATTTTCCACTCTACATTTAATTAAACTTCTATAATTACTTTGTTAGCGAACTGCACAACAGATAATGAATACTTTGTGTACACACTTAAAATTATACAAGGTGTCCAGAAAGGGTATTGGGTATTTGTAAGTTCAATGAAACAAAAATTATTTTTATGCAATAAAAAAGTTTATTGTTTATTATTAGCATATGAATTGGAGAATTATTTGGAAAAGATGATGTTATCCAAATGATGACCGTTACGTTGCTGGCACTCTTCTAAACGGAAACGAAGATTGGCGATAACACGTTGACACATAGCTATCGATATTGCTGCCATTTCTGACCTGATGTTTTGTTTTAACTGGGTTAGATTCGTCGGATTGTTTTGCTAAACCTTACTTTTAAGGTATCTCCATGCAAAATAGTCAAGCGGGCTAAGATCGGGGCTTCTGGGAGGCCAGTTGATGTTACTCCTTCGCGAAATGACTTTATTAGGGAATAATTCGTTAACAACTTCCATTGAGTCATTTGAGGTATGACAAGTGGCCCCATCTTGCTGGAACCACGTTCTTGAGTTGAAACCTGCAAACTCCTGCAACTCTGGGACCAAAAAATTTCGCAACATATCGCAATAACGGTCACTATTCACATTAATTGCTCGGCCTCGTTGATCTTCATGAAAATAAGGACCAATTATGCCTTTAGCAGACATAGCGGCCCAAACAACGACCTTTGGGCTTTGTAGGGGTCGTTCATGCTTTCGTCTCGGATTCTCCACTGCCCAGTACCGACAATTCTGCTTATTAAAATGACCATTCAGGTGAAAATTTGCTTCGTCACTGAACAGTATGTTGTTAAAGTTGTTAAATCGCTGCAGCATTTCGTTCGCAAAATTCAGTCGATTAGCATAGTCCGTATCCTTCAATTCTTGAACCAATTGAATTTTATAGGCTTTTAGATGTAAGTCTTTCTTTAAAATCGAATGTAAAGACGATTTTTTGATGTTCAACGCTTGGCTTCGCTTTCGGATGGATAAAGACGGATTTTGACGAACCGACGCCTCAACTTCTTCAATTGTTTCTTCATCGCGAACTGAACGAGGACGACCAGAGTTTTGAATTTTAACTGTCGCACCTGTATTCTCGAACATCCTGATCCATTTCCTAATGCTATAGTCACTTGGCGCGTGGCGTGTACGATATTCCGCACGATAGAGACGTTGAGCAGTCACTATTGAATCACCATTACGATAATACGCTCGTACGCAAAATGCGCGATGCGTCCCCGAGTACTGTTCCATCGTGACTAAAACTCCACAAAATGGCGGACGCCACGAACCCCTCCCCGCACCCTTTAGACGCCCCGTTTCGAATATGGTGCGAAAACAAATACCCGATACCCTTTCTGGACACCTTGTAGTTAAACCTTTTTAAATTAAATTTGGATTTGTATTTGTGTTTAATTTTTATTTATACATCAACTATGAAATAACTATTTTTGTTCTAATAGATTATATTCATAGTTTAAACAATAGAATAAAACGATATTTAAAAAAGTACATTTTTTCCAAGTCATCCCTTACGTCATTTATATTTTCTGTGTACTTCTGTAGCTGTAAAGTCAGATATTTTATTCCTTTGCTGGATACATTTTGTCTTTTTTTTTTACTTTTTTTCCTTTTTGGTACTTTTTGTCGGTTGTGTAGCAACGAAATGATTTTGGATGGCTGTAATCTATACTTATAATAAAAGAGTAAAAAGTCGAAATCTGTGCATTGAAGATATTTGAGAAAAAATAATAGGGGGGAATTAGAATTATAGACAGAACACATTTCAATAGTTTTTGAAACTTTTGTCTGTCTGTCGGTATGTTTGAACGCCAATCACGCAAAAACTACTGGACCGAATTTAATGAAATTTGATTTGATTATAGTTAATAGTCTAAAGGTACATTTAGGATGCATTTTTACACGTATGGTCTATAAATTGCGTTTAGGTTAGGTACATATAAAAAGAATTTATGTAGGTATACGAAATTAAAAAAGATACCAAATTAATGCAAATGATCTTTACATAATTATCAAATTAATAATTTAAGGCCAGCCTTTTGAATTTTAATTTTTTTTAGATAGATTTTAACGATGTTTTCAAGTGTTTAAAATAATTAAAAATATATATTCTCAAAATTAATTTGTAAAAAATTTGAGGTGTCTTAGAAAATCGATTTAGAAAGAGCACGTTATGGGTTTACGAGTGTTTTATTCTAGAGAATCAATTACAGTTGATAAAATGTTGCGAAATAACGAATGTTATGCAAAGGTACAAGAATGAAAAAATGTATTAATTGAATACTTATATAATTATTGATTAAATATAAACGTTAATTATTAAACTCAAGTACTTTAAGAAAGAAAACTTTAGAAACAAAGGCTTTTAAAATTATGAATATACTCTTTAAATGTAACTTATTTTTCAATTTAGAGAAAAATAATAGTAGTTCTAATATCAAAAAGAAAATTAAATAGTCGCTCTTCAAAGAGATAAATAAAATGATACGTTTTCCCATTTTAAAAATTTGATCGTCGAAAATATAATTACGACAAAATTTTATAACTGTTCTTTTAAATTAAAATCTGTGTTGCCATAAAACATAATTTTTTAACCACATATTCCCATTTTTATATAGATACCTTTCCCTACACTCCTATAAAATTGCTTGAACGTAGAAGTAATTTAAGAAAGTTATTAGCTTCGCAGTCGTGCAATGCTCTTAAACTAACTCCTAAAGTGCTTTAATGAAAACGGGCTTTATTGCTAAAGAGAAAAGGCTAAGTGGCAATTACTTTAACAGCAATGCGACATCAATTACTCGCAGTTATATAGAAAGAATTTATGAAATATAAGCAATGAACATGAATTTATTTTTAGACAATTTTTATTATTAGTTCCTTACATAATGTGAAATTGCCGATTTTTAGCCCCCAACGGAAACAAAGAGGTGTTATAACATATACGTTAACTTGTGTATTTGTGTGTCTGTGTTTTTTCTGTGGCAGCGTAACTCCTAAACGGCTGAACCGATTTTAAAGATTATCAGCTCTTTTCCAGTTGATAAGTGAATCAGCATCATTTGAAATCTGCAGGATATCAAACTTACAGAAGATGTTTGGGCTCATTGGAATGGCCCCAATGAATAGGTTATTTAGACATAATGTTAATTGACAAATAATCTAAAACGTACCATATTCATCGCACACTTTTCTAGGATAGTAATATTATTGGTTTACAGTGACTAAATACCAGGCAAATCTATCAGAATCGACCTCGAATCTCGCAGTTCGGCCATATACCTAGCGTTGAAATATATGAGTAGATTTCTCGGCGATATAATTTAATAGATGTCCTTTTTTCTACTTTGCCATATCAATCTACATTACAGCGAGCAAAAAGATAGAAACTGCAAATGCAATGCTGAATAATTGATTAACTTTAGAAGGATAAACAGAGTGGATGGATACTGCTTTGATTGACGATTCTTGGCTTACGGCAACCGCTGTTATCTTGCTATTTTGTTTTATTGTTATGAATTAACGTATTAGTTTTATTTATTAGGTATCATTAATTTTATACTTTATTTTTGTATTTTGTAATATTAGATTTATTTGATACCAAAGGGGGCTGATGTCAGGCAGGCTCCCGATCATAAAATAAATAAATAAAAAAAAACTAAATTCACAACATGGTGGAAAGTGTTCACACCCGGCGTGTGTAAGAAATAGAGAAAAACATGTACCGACACTACTTAAGTAGGATAAGAAGAAAATTAAATAAAAATGTTAATCGGATTCGGTTCGGGACAAGGCTAAGTGGAATTCTTCTAAATCAGTAATTTTACGTTCGGTACACGTGTACTGAATAATGAAATCCTACTTAAATTGCAATTTCTTATATAAAATATCACATAGAAACTTGTTAGTTTCCAAGGTTTCTAGTTAATTCGGTAAATTTATTAGATTAGTACACTGTAGTATATTATAAAATTTATTTATTATTATTTATTGGCATCCATTAAGGTAATTGAAAACATAATATAGAGTTAACGGTTCATGTGATTAGTGCTAGTGCAACGCAGCAATTGACCTGGATCTAATATATAAAGACAGAATGAATTTATGAATGGAAAGACAATGGCTAGTAGAAACAAATAAAATAATAGAGGTTTCCGTTGTGCGCACATCATGTAAAAACTACTGGATAGATTTTGATTAAAAAATAATAACTAATTCGTAGATCAATTTGCCTTTATTTTAAAAAAATATCACGATATCTTCATTTCATGAAATGGTAATAAAGTTTTAAGAAACCACGATTTTTATAAGCAGTACGTTTTCAACTTCCCCTTTTATTGCCATGGAGAAATGGGGAAACTGTTATTGACTGAATAATCTATCAACATATAGCTCAAACCACTGAACCGATTAGGCTGAAATTTGGTATACAGATAATTATAATAACATAGTCATCCGCTAATAAAGGAGTTTTATTCATTCAAATAATTAAAAATTTTAACAGTAATAAAACCGTAGTTGTAAATATTACAACTAGTAATATTTGTATAGAATAATGTCAACGAAGTCGCGGGCGGTTGCTAGTAGTAAATATAAACACTAAAATGTATTTTATCAACCAAATAAATATGTCGCGTTGAAACTCTTACCCTTTACAATGTTTCATGCACATGTGACCTTTAATCCTGAATCTATTTGTAAATCAACCGTGAATCAATTATTTTTATCTCAAATACAAATTGTGTATTCGTACATTATACTTTATAAAGGCGTGCCTTTCTAATGTGCTTAGTATTTCAGTTCTGCGTGATTAAAAAAAATTCTTTATAGGTTTAGTGTTATGGCAATAATCTCACCTGATGTTAAGTGACGATCTGGCCCAAGATAGGAACATGCTTAGCATAGTTGGAGGATTGGCTCTGAAGTGCAACTGCCGGGATACACTTGTAGGTTTTTGGCGACAAATTTTCAACTTAAGGGTTATAAGCCAAGTTGAAATCTGCCAAGTCTCTACCAAGATAGACACTTGAAAATATGGAGAATATATTTTTCTTTCCGAATTCTGTGAGAACTTTGACTATAATATATTATATTAAAGTATATAGACTGAAATGTCACATTAAGTTAATCTAGCGCAGAGAGGCCTGAAATGTAGTAGTCCATCACTTATGGATTTTTATATTATACGAGCTGTACTCGCGACTTCGTCCCCGTGGTATTTTTGGTGTATGAAAAACAGCAACTAAATAAAACCTCCCCTCACCTCAATCTCACCTTCCGGTATTTGACCGGTATAAACCTTGAGAATACCCAACTAAAATCATTTTAAATGTTAACCGTCCTTTACAAAAAGTTAATTGTAAATAATAACTTTACTTTTAAACCGTTAACATTCAGTGAATAATAATGCTTTATAGTATGTCTATTTAGTGTAGTTTAATAAAAATCTTGATAGCGCAAACTCCAAACAACTACGTATATCGTAGAAAATTTAGATCGAATATATATTTTTAATTATATTAAACATTTAACATTATAACGTTAAAAACTATCTAAAAACATTTAAAAATAAAATAATACAAGCCCAGCCTTAAATTACTTTTTTATTTGCTTCAATAGCTTAGGCTTTTAGAGTTGTAGTGCTGGTTGACTTGAATTATTATAGCAAAACTTTTTTAAACAGTCATTGTTTAATGTGAATAAATACAATACAGATACAATGATGCATGTAAACGCTTTGACGTCCAAGAGAAAGTGGCTCGTTTCATATAGACTAAATTAGTTGTTCAAATGCTCACTTCGGGTGATGCAAATGAAGTCCTTCATCTCTGCCTATCTTTTTCGTTCACTAGTTCACTAGTTCACTAATCACTTTGGATCGAATTACAGATGACATCTTGGCTGTTCCTTTAGACTCTTTCAACTCACTTAGTAAGTAACTAAGCGCACGCGGCGGTGAGCGAAACTGAGTTGATTCGACATCTCAGTCGCATGCACTACAAGGTTTTATCACTTTCCCTTTCATCTTTATTTCCACGCTTTTATTTAAGTATTCGTAAATGTTTGGATTTATTGTAACAGAGGGTTTTATTTTCGATTGCATAAGTAACTATTATAGCGAATCGTAGCATCGTTTAAACTTCACACACATAAGTTAATTCCATTGTTTTGATTTTTTTACTCGTTATTACTTAAAAGTTACTGTGAACGGATTATAATAAATAATAAACACTTTTATTAGTAGTAGGTAAGAGCTAAAGTAATGTTAATCAAATCCTCCTCCGCAGTCATGTCATATGCCCTCAATTCATCGGATGTCGTTCAATTTAAACTCATCTTACAACTCACGAATTGTGAACGAAAATGGTTTATCATCAGTGCGTACTGATTTACTGAGTGAAATGAAATGCTGAACTTCTTAAGTAACGAAGTTCACTTTACTGACTGAGTTTAGATCAACTGCTTCATCAAGGTTGAATGAATTTTCTCAAGCCTAGTTTCATAGCGGTGTCACTGTTGCGGGGTGAGGGCACGTGGCTGTACGCGTGCAGGTGCGCGGGGTGAGGGATGCTCTCGCCCCGTGCATGTACGCCGTAACATATTAATGTAAGTGTTTACAGAAACTATAGGTACTTAAGTTACAAGACCTAAAACGGAATACAACTTTTTTATTTTCTTTAATATAAGAGTTCAATCCACTTATAGTATACGTAACCCCATTTAAACACGTCTACTAATAATTAAATTACACTTTAAACCCTTAGATTTAACGATTTACGTAAGCCGAAAATGCCGAAGCCGACTCTATATTCATTCTCTTTCGAGTTGTCGATCTATATATATTAAATCTTTTTCGAAACGCATAATATATTAGAACTGAAATTCAAACTAATCTATTACTAAACTAAAACGAAAGATATGATTAACTAAAAAAAAATAATATCTAAATGGACGGTTATACAAATACCATATAGCAAAAGTATCTCCGTAATTTAATACATAGGTACTTTGTCCCATACGTGACCTATCGACAGAATTCATTTGATGGGTTTTCATGAAACTAAGTAAAATAAAAAGTAAGTTCTCTACTTCGATATTAGGTGAAAACCTTACATAACCCGATATTTAAACTACAAGCAAAGACACTTTCTCAAAGCTTCCTAATGAACCCATCTTCGGATTTCACCAAAACCGGCCTATTAGTCCCCATGTTCTTAATTATTACACTTTCCTTTGATGCGGTTAATCCTACATATAAATCAAACTGAAACGTAACACGTATAAAATTACTTCCACTAAGAGCTATGTATTTCTGTACAAAGGAATAAGTACTTTCTTAAGAATTAAATAATTATACGTTAGCGTTGGCTTGTCACGTTAACGTCAGGCTTACGTCAAGTTGACACTCACGTACCCGTGTTGAATTTCTTAGAATTTTTCTCATAAAAATAAATTTAAGAGAGAAGAAATTATTTCTATATTATCTGATACGATGTGATTATGGAACGCCACTCCAGTATCCAATAAAGTATCATGAGTTTTATTATATATTTTCTCTTAATTCGTTCACGACTCAGGTAAATGCTCATTTCTTATTAGTAATAATTTTATTATTAAAATCGAAAGCTCCCTACAAAATTTGTCGGCTCAGTGTGCCTTAACACATTAATAATGATTAAGCATCTGATTTAAAATTTCATTTGACTAAATCTATCTTTATTAATAGGTCTGTAGTTCTCTATCTGTACATCTAATTATCCACCTAAATCTTGAAATTGTAATCCTAAATCTCTTAAATGTACAGAACACTGATATCGAATTTAAGTGTTTATATGTCTGTTTTTATTTTATTTTATTGTATATACATTAAAATAGTATCACCGGTTTGGAATACATATCAGTCATCGATAAGAGCCAGTAAGAAACTTGCTCGTAATAATTATCGTTTAACGGCCATTTTCTCCGATTAGTACATATTTGTACTACGTCATAACTATCTTTAATTTAAAAGAGGTATCGGCTTCCCTCTTATCAATCCAATCTATAGGATATGGATATTACATATTATGTAGATACGAAATACTATCCATAAATAGATTATTGAAACAAAAGTAAGTACCAAAGGATAGATTTAGTAACTGAAACAACGGATAGATAGGTTATTGAAAACGGCCGTAAGTGTGTAAATATTTTTACAGTTATTAATAATAATATTTTTATGTGGATGTAAAGAGAGGAAGTCATTCCCAGACATCACTGTCGTTCACATTAATTCTCTGGACAGTAAAGCAAAGCTATATAAAAATGCACAGTTCAGTATTTTCTTACTAAGTAACATTTCTCTTGCATTGCTGTTTCGTCACTGTTTTTCTTAAATATTAATCGAAGTGTGCGATTTTAAATTCACAGAGAGGAAATAATATTAGAACGCATTTACTGACATTATTCATATTTGTTGGTGCCTTAAAGCGAACAGTAGATATCGCTCAGAAAAAGAAAATGTAAAATAGTGTAATTTTATCATCCAATTGATTTTGATAACACTATCGACCGACGGGAAGGACCACATCGTAAGGAAATCTAAACGCTTGAGAAATTCTTGTAGTACCTACCACACCAAACGTAGGTAAAATATGGAAATGTATATTACTCAGTGTTTCAAATCACCAGTGCGCCACGGACTAGCGTGGAGATGTTTTTTTTTAAGTAGTTCGGCAAATTGACTTCGCTATCCCCGACGGTAAGCACAATACAATCCAAATACAACGGCGACTAACAAGAGATTATAATCCGTCGACGGTCGCCGCTGTTATGCCAGCCTGCATAAATTTAATATTGGATACGCATAGGATAATACCGAAACGTGTGACGCAAAATCGAGTCAATATGACGGACTTTTCACCACATGCATGGTTGTAGCGACCCAGTTGGGCAAAACAACTCGACCACCCGCTATTGCCATTTCCTCTTTTTAGGAGATGTAATTCGATATCTCTTACAACCTAAAAAGCCTGCGTCTTCCTTCAAAAATGGCCTTTACCTAAATCAAAATAATTTTTATTCAATTTAGGCCCTAAGAAGGCACTTATGAACGTCAACATACTACGTCCCAGACATCGAAAAGAACCGGTAAGAAACTCAATCGGGTTTTTTTTTGTAATGGTTCCCATACAGGCTTGTATTATTTTTTATCATTAAAATTAAAATTACTCTACTACGTTCTATCATACTTTTACAATTCTGATACATACATGCTGAGATTGGTTATAATTAGTTATTAATTAATGTTGTTCACTATATTTGTTATTATTTATGTATTTTTTAATGAATGACGATTGTCAATATTAAATAAATAAATTAATTAAAACATTGCGTGTCCTTTTCCACTACACCAATGTTTGAACGGGTTCGAAATCTAGGTTTTAAGATATTTTTGATAATACGCAAAGAAATAACTTCACATAAAGAAAAAAAGAAACCTACAAGGCCTTTTTAAAAATAAAAACTTACATACCCCGCGAACTGTTGACGTACATTAGTACACCTCTGCCTAACCCTTCAGGGACGCAGGCGTGATGGTATATGTACAATAAATCAGTACGGTGGTACACACGTATGTAACAACAAAACCGGAGATAATGTTCAATCCCACATAATCCCCAGTCGTACCCACATAATGTATTGTGTCCACTCAATTTTCCATCCGAAACTATTACCGAGATACATAATACTCGAGGGAATCGGCTTACACTATTTTGATAGAATATTGCGAATATTTTTTTTGTAAATTAATCTATACAATTAATAAAATTATTGAAGAGTATGTTTGTAATTTCATAATAACAGGTTTTTACCAAATGCATATGAAAATATATACGGTACTTATAACAAAAAACCAATTAAAAGTTTTTTGTTTACTTGTTTGTTAAGGATAATCTTCGAAATGGTTGAACCGATTTTGACGAGACTTACACTGGCAGATAGCTGATGTTATAAGGAGTAACTTAGAGGCTACTTATATTTTACAAAAAGAATTAGGGTTCCGCGCAAAAAAGAGCATAAAGTAACCCGCGGGCGACTTCAGTCGGTGGAAGCGAGTTCACCACAATATCAACATGCTAGTACGTAAATAAATGAAACTCAGTTGCTATTTTTTTTTTAATTGTTGACATGATGACTGCATGCATGGTACGTGATGGAAACTACGGTACAATCCAGAAACAACGGTGACAGCCGGTGTCAAGTTCTATTAGCCTGCCTGCATAAGTACCTCATCAAGCCTCGCTTGAAGGTCTCGATATCGTGGGAGAAAGAGAACAGACTGGCCGGGTGGTGATTCTACATCTTCACAGTACGGCAAACATAAAAGATAGATTTTGTCGTGCTAAATGCTACAGTGTAGCTTTTATGTACCCCATCGAGGGTTCAGGGTTTAGCATTTAAGCGCAGTGGAAGACTTCTCATATGAACCCTCGATGGAGTGTGATATGTGACATAACAACGGCCTACATTTCGTAGGGCTGACAAAGTTACAAACTTTATAATAATAAAAATTAATTGACCACTGACGGTGTCTATGCTGACGGTTGAAGCTCCACAATTCACCGGCATCAGTGAAGGGATTGGTGGGAAGGGGTCGTCATGTTGTCCACTGGATTCACAAATCAATTCGTCTCGTGGCGAGTTTACAAGATTACACAATATAACAACACGACAAACGGCCGTAATAGGGAGAATATATTCATGGCCTAACATAGTTCAAACAAACAATTACAAGAAGTTTTCTTCGAGTTATCAAACGGAGTCACGCGTAACTCAAACCGACAAATTGGCCTTCGAGACAATCACGATTCGCAGTAATATAGAGAGAAAATATCTAGTCTCATAGCCCTACAAACACGTATTCAATCAATTAACAATAATTAACAAGGCGATATATAATATTTATATCGGGATTAGATAAAAAAAACATATTTCTCAAAAGAATTAAGGCGTCGCACGCCCCTCGCGTGATGTAAGAACACAAAAAGGTGACAGCTAACCGCGTGAAGTTACCTAGATGGAAAATACTAAAGACAACTTGTATTGCTAGACCGTGGTTCCGAAAAGTAGCTATGGCTCCTAAAACCAGCTATCATTATGTACGTAAGGGAGATGATGGGTTAAGGTCTAACATTCACCATGATAAAAACGATAAAATTCGCTCCGTAAGGCTTACCTTCGTAACTGACGTAGTAGGGCACAGAGAAATTACTTTGGAGATTTATCTCTACTTGAAGCAGACCGACTGGTGGAATACCTCCACCCTAAAGAGGATCGCAGCCAAGTGACCTTGTATTGTGCTCCTTATGGTGGGTGGTTTAAGGTCTGCAGCGCGCTAGAGATACCTATGGTATTACAAGCGTCTATAAGCTACGGTTGCCGCTTACTCTCAGGCTAACCGTACGCTTGTTTTCCAGCGTAGTTGTAGAAATAAAACTGAATCAGTTCTTAGTTCATAGCTATGATTATTATTAATTCGATAAAGCAATAAAAAATCTCATTTTTAGAACAATTAATTAAGTACGTAATAATACTTAATATGGATTTTTTAATATTACCCAGTAGACCAAAAAACACATTTTGTTACCGTCTGTACTTAATCAAACACTTGGAATGATCGATCGACAAAATCATAAAACGTAATTGTTTGATTATTCATACGTAGTATGTAACTACTTACATATATGTAACATTTTATCATATAAAACAGTTATGAGGCAAAATTAATAAACTTTGTGTACAGTGTTGTAGAAACGTAACCCCACAGGTTGCAAAGTTTTGGAAGGCTTCAATGTATGAACTTTGGAACACACTTCAAATTCTCAGTAGTTGTTCGAGTGGTCCGTGTCTGTCGGTGAAACTTTAGCATTTTCACAATGTTATCAAGACAGCTTATGTAAAATGCCTACCCGAATTCATACGTTCATTAAATAAAATGCAAATGTATATAATAACTAACCCCACGGTTTCAACCGTGTTTAATCATTTTATTAATACGTGAAGCGAAAACTTTGTATCTACCCGTTTTTAAGCGTATTGCGTCCACGGAAGACTGTGAGATTTAACATGGTTAAACTTTATATGAAGAATGAGTGCAGAAAGCTAAAATTTATCTATAATATCTGTTACTAATATATTAAATTAAATTAATTAATACTGCGAATCCTAACCCGAACAGTGCCATTGAACTTAGACCCCCCAAAATATTGACACTGTCACTCAATGAAAAGTGACAGAAAGTGATATAATATTCATTGTTTAGGTTCATACTGCAAATGTCAAACAGAAAATAGTCTATGATTAAAAAGTCGCTGGTCGAATTTCGATCATTGGGCAACCGCTAGTATAGATAAATACATGAATGGAATGACTTGACTTAGATCAGGGGTGCTCAAACAATCGGTTGCTCGCGGGAATTCCTGAAAATTACTACTTCATGAAATTCTGGCGATTGCGATCATTCATACGACGACATGTAGGATCTACCATTTGTAGTAGTCAGACATAGAGGTACCTGTTATGTACTAGAGATGACGCCTCAACCAGAATGTATCAAATACGCGTTCAAGTACATACACTCGCACTCACAGTCTGCGTCGGGCACTTGTTGTGATTACACGTTTGAGTGCTAAATTTTATTTCATAAACATGTCTTCATATACACTGAGATACTGATTAAACAACTCGAAAAACTCAAGTAAAAGTCAAGGAGAGAGATTTAAGAATTAAGTTCAATATATTAATACGCGGGTGTCCCGCGCCCTGCTGTATCAAGGGGAGCACATTTTTTGTTTATAATAGCTGCTCTAGTACGAAGTGGGTATACCTCAATGTAGTCAGTATTTTCAGAAATAAAAAAAAGAAATAAACACTTAGGACAGGACACCAATAAATGCTTAGCAACATATTTTTAATTTTGAGGGCAGTAGTTACTAGCTAATGCCTTAATATCATATGATAACTTTTACACAATGTATTCCTGCACTGAAAGTAAAGTAATTGTGCTTCCATAAATTCTGAGATAAAAAAAAGTATTGTATACTGTTATATCTCTAAGTTATATGGCGTGATGCCTACATCCTAGATCCTGTCCCGTCAGCATTTCTAGCTCTAATCTTAGACAGTCCGACTCCATCATCCGCACCATAATAAAGTTTATTCTATTGTTGACAGTCTTTCTTAATTAATTAACAATTTTATTTTTGATAAACTGTTGGAATATTCTCTTAATTATAACAACAGTATATACCACTAGCAATAGCTTGTAAATAAACTGTTATATATTTATATTGGATCACAATAAATCTATAAAAGAGCGCGTCTCTATTTTATGTAATAAAACTGAGCGAATAAAATGTATCTTAGAGATTTTCGAGTAAGCCGTTTGTTTCAAAAGATATTTGCTTCTTGTATACTAACAAGATTGTCAAACTCAAACTGTTTGCAACTTGTGTGTTTTATCGGAGAATTTTCGGCAAATGATAATTTATATGTATTTTATTGTTTTTCAAATATTTATAAGTAATCGATTCTTTATCTTAATGATACCTGTCGATTATCGAGTAATTCCACCACCGGGTATCCGAAGAAGTGTAGCATGTGGTGTGGAAAAGAGGAAACAAGAATCCAACTATCGATACCCTCACTATGGTTACTCATAGAAACCGACTAAAACGCCGAAAGACTTTTATTACACACACAAACACATGGTCTCGACGTACTCCCAATATAGGCATAAAAAAGACTGCGTTTGAAAAAACTAGCACCAGCATCAGGTTATGTAGAAACCGCAGAAGAGTTACCATCTACAAATAAACTGCCTTGGCCCATTGGGAAATTTTATACAGTCTTCGAACTCAAGACGTAATAGGACTTTAATAAACAAAACGGAGCCCGTAGCGACTACGGTAACGCTAAAACTATAGCAAATCTCCTAACATGCTTCTGTGACCCTATATCTGCACATTTGCTGAACTGTCGATAGTCTCCTTTAACGCTCAAAAGGTGACCGAATACTGGTCAGATTAAATTTAAATTGAACATTTATCTCCCGGCTAGTATGATCCCTCCATACAACATGGGGTCCTTCAAAATAACGTGAAGAGACATTTGACTGCGACGACTGACGATGGATTGTAGATTTGTTAATGTTTGCTAATGTTTTTGGATTGCACTCTGCTTGGCATCAGGTAAAAGGTCGTTACTTTGCCGGACTATAATTGTAGAGTGTTGTTATTCTAAACACAGTATGAGGAGCAGCACAGAGTTTATAGTTATAATTACAAATTTACAATTTATCCTTAGTTTTAGAGACACAAAGCGTACGCGTTCGTCTTGGTGAGTGATACAGGAAGTCCAGTCATTGTACATACATAGACCATATAAAGATACACAAGGACAAGCAATGTTGCCCGCTCTATTACAAAAAAAAATAGTATGTAACAAAATCCTTAACAAGTTTAACTTTGTTAAAAGATTTTTTCGTGAAACCAGAGAAAGCTGTAAAAGTTAAATTCAAGTGGTAAATAAGTAGCAAGTTATTAATGGCCAAAGTTTATATTTTTGTTGAGTAAATTTATATGGAAAGAATATTCGATAGTAGTTAAAAGAAATAACAGTTTCTGTACAATAAATTGTAATTATTTCCTTTGTAGTTTTAAAATATAATAACAAGCATTTGCTGAGACTTGTTCTCTTTCATGTTTATATTCATCTTTTCAAATTTAGGGAAGTATAGCTTTTAAAATAACGGCGGCTGTCGGTGAGACATATTTCATCGGCAGCCTACTTAAATGCTGTTTCACGCCTTATTTGAAAGACCCAATATCAGAGTAAGGAGAGAACATGCAGTAAACAAACAAGCAGCAAACAAATTTAAAGCAATTGTTAAAAATGTTAAAACTACTACCTAGTGTACCTAGTGTAACTAACTAGTGTATGTTAATGTAAACCACTAAAGATTTAATAGGATGAAAAACTTGAATGGGAATTCATAATCGTTTGAGTTACAACCTTAAAAATCTATTTATGCTATATAATCTGTAGGAATAATCGAATGTATATTTACCAAATAAAGAATATTTTACAAACTAAATAATCCATTTTAGCACCTTTGTAAAAATAAGAGGATGAAATATGTTGTTATAAATATCGTATATACTTTAATATATATTTATTAAAAAACTGTTATTTTAACATTACAAAGAGACATTTCAATTTTATTAATTGTATAGAAGACTACACGTATTATATTCTTAACTAGCTGAGCTCTATGGTTTCACCCGTGTTGGATATGATTTCTCCATACAAATCTTAAACCCCCATTAAACTGATTTAGGGGTTGAATTTTAAAAAACCCGTTCTAAGCGAAGGCCTATGTCATAATATCTATTTGTGTGCAAAATTCTAGACCAATCAGTTCAGTGGTTTGAGCTATGTGTTGATAGATCCGTCAATCAGTCACTGTTTCCTTTAATATGTATTTAGATAGGTATAATTTTCTTTTCTTGTCCATCTTTATCCCCGTTCTAAAATACCATAAATAACTTTAAATAAAGCAGTTCATATACATTGGATATTGAATGTATGAACACCTACTTCGAAGACAAAAGAGGTGTTAATAAAAATAGATATACCGAACAAAAACGCTTTAGGTATATCACAAGACTTGTATAGGTTTATTCTTGTATTGTTTTGTTCGACCGTTGGAGTGTCCATTGAAGGCTTGATACTTACAGTCACTTTCAGCCTACGGGTCTGAGCACTCCATTGTATTCATGTTCGAATAAAACTATAGACAAGTATTTATGTATGTTGCAAAAAATATTTTTACTGTATTTCTTGGGACAAAATTGCTAAGAAATTTTCCTTTTCATAAACCCTCAATTTGAATTCCAAAATTTCATTTCCATTTCTTTTATATCAAAGAAGAAGTGTGCAATTACTTAAATTACTTACTTAACATTATTTTGATTCTAATTACTTCATATTCAAGTTGGCATATTGCTTAAGTATTTAAAGCAATAAAATAAAATAATCCCAATACATACATTTAATACAAAAAGAATCTCTTAATCCAAATAGGAATTGTCATATCCTAATATATATATATATATATATACTTATTATACATTAATCTTTTTAAATCAATACTTTATATTATTCCTCAAAAGGGCTTTTCCTGACGAAGCTATTATCTTCATTGATTCTTCATCAACGTAATATAGACAAAATTGTTTAAAATTAATGACTTCCTTAACAAGATTAAAATAGTTTTTCATTAGGAATGCTATCTGTTGATGTTAATGAAAATATATTAATGTCACCATTCTATCTAACATGGACAGCTGTTAATTAGATTGTTTACGTTTTATCGTGTGCAATACATTCGCACGGGTCAGCTAGTAAATATTAAAATCTTAAATATTTTGTGTTAGACCACGTATCACTTGATAAACTAGTGAACTAGTCTGAATTTCAAGCAATAATCAATAATGAAAAAAAGAACACAATTAAAGACAAGCCAATTTTATTACTGATATGAAATTCGCATGGAAAAACAAAAGCATTTTCACGTGAATGAAGTTACTGACAACAGTTACCTACCTCCCAATACGCGTTTATGAAATTTCAATACTTGTCTTACCATCGCAACTTACATTAAATGTATTTTGTAGTACCTTTAATTTGATCATAATAATAATATAATATGAAACAAGGCCAATGTTTTCATCAAAATCATGTTTTAGTCAAACAAATCTCTATCGAAACCCGTGCTGTCGTTCATGAACGGACCACGAAGAATCTAACACACATAATTTATATGTAACCTCGTTTCAAAACCATAGGTGTATAATATATATTGTCTGTGTGTCAAACAATCACAAAATACGCTCACCTGGCCAAGATAAAGGCCAACCGCACGTAATTTAATTTTTCATAAAAAATATATCAGTTAATATTTGTGTTTGTCATAGAAAAAATAACACCGATCATTCATCCGATTAAGTTGAAATTGTGTACGTTGCGTACAACAATTTTTGGCACTTGCGTGGAATTTTCCAACATAGTATTTTATAACCGACGTACAACAAGTGGCGCGCAAGTTATTTGCAACAAATAAGTGTATTAAAAGATAGTGTTATTAAAATACTTTCCTGTGTTGAATGTATTTTTCAGTATTGAATTTGAGGAAGGATCTAGACAACATATCATAATCATGTAGGCAATAACAATAATTAAAAAAATATACTTAGAAAATTAACACTAAATTAAACCAGATATGACACGTAGTTATCGGGGAAAAGCATTTTTACTTAGATTAAGTCACTAGTCGCAGTTTATAAAATTGAAGTGTCTGTTTGTAATATAAAAATAACAGCTTTTTACTAAATGCATATGAAAGGTTAAACGATACTTTTAAATAAAATAAAATAAAACATTTTTGTCTGTCTAATTGTTCCGGGATAATCTCCGAAACGATTGAACCTAATTTGACAGAACTTTCATTGGCAAATAGCTGATATTAGGTTACCTATGAAATTGCCGTTTTGTATGAAAAAATTTAAACGATTTTTTTCATGTATTTTTTATTTGTATTAATGGAAATAATCACCCCTGCAATCAATGCATCTTTGCCAGCGCAGTGGCAGTTTATTGATGCTCTTCTTAAAGAAATCAGCTGGACGGGAGGCAACATATTCTTCAAAGGCATTTTGTACTGCCTCTCGGTTATTGAATTTTTTTCCCGCCAAGGAGTTATCCAAATTCTGGAAAAAGTAGTAGTCTGTAGGCGCAAGGTCTGGTGAGTAGGGCGGGTGACGGACAACTTCCAACCCCAGTTCTTGCAACTTGGAGACCATCTGCTGTGCAGTATGAGGTCGCGCGTTGTCGTGCAGGAGCAGCGGAGACGAGCGATTGACCAATGCTGGTTGGAGATGTGCCAGCTTTTCCATCATTGTGTTCAGTTCTTCACAGTACACATCTGCAGTAATGTTCACCCCGTTTGGTAAGAAGCTGTGATGTATCACACCGGCGCTAGACCACCAAACAGTGACTACCACTTTTCTAGGGGTAAGTTTTCGTTTAGGGCATTGTTTAGGTGCTGAACCAGGATCCAACCAACTTGCTGAGCGCTTGCGGTTACCAAACAGAATCCATTTTTCATCGCAGGTAACAATGCGGTTCAAAATTCCTTCATTTGTGTGTCTGTTGAGCAGTGCAAGGCACGTCTCGACGCGTACTTCGCGCTGGCGATCATTGAGTTCGTGGGGCACCCATTTATCAAGCTTTTGTACCTTGCCAATTTGACGCAAATGGACCAATATTGTTTTGACGCTAACGTCGAAAGCTGCTGCTAATTCAGCCGTAGATTCTGTATCATTAGCTTCCACAATCGCCTTTAATTCGTCATTGTCGACCAAAGTCTTCGGACGACCGCGAGGTTCATTTTTCAGGTCGAAATTCCCAGAACAAGAGCGAGCAAACCAATAACAGGTGGTTCGTTGGTTTGTAGTGTTAGCTCCGTAAACGTCGTTGATGTTGCGTGCCGCTTGTGCCGCGTTGCTGCCACGACGGTACTCATATTCCATAATTACTCGAATTTTTAACGTATCCATGATGACAAAAAGATTGAAATGCGATGAAAATGTAACACTAATCAATAAACAAATGACTACTTTTGGAAAAAGAATTCCATGTTTTTAAAATAAAATTAATTTGAAATTAGAATTCTTAGCCAAACAAAAATTATTTTAATTTGAAATGGCTAGTACTGCAGAACGGCAATTTCATAGGTAAAGGACCTATTATTATAAGGAGTAATTTAAGCTACATTCATTTCTTTTTAAGAATTAGAGCTCCCGCAAATTAAAAAAACTGTTGAATACACCATAAGAGATCTATCAAACTAATATATTACATAATTGTAGATAAGACCTACAAAATAGTCAGAGAGAGTATAAACTCTCGCAGACTTAAGAGACATAAGTCTATCTTCTATGAAACAACCACAATAAGCATTTTTATCTTTTAAAAAATATCCGGGAGCGGGGTTAGCACGATTCACGCGTGTGCCCGATCGACGACATTCTGTAGTCCACGCGAGCGCAGTCGGGGGCACAGCTAGTCTAACATAAAATTAATGATAGTCTCTGTACCCGACTGTGTCGCAATCACAGTGACTCTTTTGATTTGTCGCGTTTCGGAATCAGCCAGTTTATATCCAGCTGCCGAGAGGCTTCCATGCCAGCATGACAGCGACGACCATAGACGGATTGCTGATCTCTCGAAGGTCACTGTTGATTTTAAGGTTAAACTTCTTAGGAGCCAATTCTATAATTGTACGAGAATTGAGAGTGAAATTACAACGACGCGTCAGATTTCAGCACATTTTCTTACATGAAAGAGAAGAAAATGAGAATGAAGAGATATTTATATCCATATATACAGTTTAGGCTATCCACATCTTTCTTTTTAAGAATTTTCCGCGAAAAAGGAGGGTTATGTTTTTCGAGCGTATGTACGTATGTCTATTTCTTTGGCACACTCTGTAGCCTAAACGGCTTGGTGGAATTTAGCATACGAGGAGTCGTTAGATCCGTCTTAAGTATCCAGCGTTCTACAACAGTGCATTTCTTAAGGCACTTTCAGTCTCGCACAACCACTCTGTGGAACCAGCTGTCGCCTGAGGTCTTTCCGAACCGTTCTTCCCTAAAAGGCCGGCAACGCATCTACGAGCCCTCTGGTGTTGCGAATGTTTGTGGGCGGCTGTGATCACTTTCCATCAGGTCCATGTTCCATCATCACCTGCCCGTTTGCCCCTTTTTATCATAAAAAAAGTGTGGGAGTGTTTTTGTTGCAGTCTGGTTTTTTGTTTTCTTCGTAATAATTTAGCTTTTATATATACTTTTAGAATTCTGAGTGAACGTCACGTGAGATAATATTCTTTATCGGAACCCATATCACCGCGTATGGCTGCAATAAAATCCATTTTATCTCTGTGTCGTTTTATCATGAACCTATACTGTTAGGATTATTTATTGGTACTGAGTTATATTGTCTTATCTTTACTTATGATTGACGTAAATGTTTATGTTTCCGGTAAATCATCAGATTCGACTGACGCATCATTATATTAGTTAGAGCCGATTTTTCAATCGGCAAATAACTTTATATTTGAGAAATTATTTTGACGTTATGACAGATAATGTATGGAACACCTGTCGAAATTTAAAAATTATCCCATTAATAAAGGTGTCTCTTAATTGAAAAATCGACCCTTGGATGAATATATCTATAAAATTGAAATGCTTGTTTGTAATGTTAAAATAACAGCTTTTCTCTAATTTTTTTCTGTCTATTTGTTTCGGCTAAATTCTGTAACGGTTGAACCGATTTTAACGGAACTTTCACTGGCAGATAGCTGATATTATAAGGAGTAACTGAGGCTTAAAGAATATAAAAAGGATCCGGGTTCCGCGCAAATAAAATAAACTAAATAGCGCATACGAAATTTCAGGCGGACGGAGTCACAGGCACAGCTAGTTACTAATAAAACATATGTCTTCGCATTTCAACCCTTTGGATACGAAATATTTGAAAAACGTTTTAAGAAAATTCTACGCCAGCGAAACCGTAGGTGAAAAGATAATTTTTAATAAAATCATTTTGTTTTTGAAATCAAATAGGTCAAGTTTAGTGATGTAATTTTCAGCTGTTGAACTATATGTATGACGTCACTCAAACACACTGAACTTGTTTGGAAAATCCCGATGTGTTCACTCGTAGGAACTTTTCCGTACTCAATAGATTAGGTTTTTAAAGCTTTTCATGTATCTACAAACAATAATATATGTTAGAGTCAAGAGTAAGTTACTATTAGTCATTAGAACGATTACTGTTGCCTGACTTTTTGTTTTAGACCGTTAAATATTTATTGTAAAGATATTATTTATTTACGTTCCAGTCGCGTCGTATACTCAGTTCTAAAGTTGAATTCTTGAGCATTCGGGAATTCTCAGAACAAACTTTTTTATTAATACTAAGATATAAAAATTTTATTAAGAAATTTAAACTATAATGACAAGTGATTTTTCTTTAATTTCAAACACAAAATGGACGTGGGTTCAACAGAAAAAATATTGACTTTCGCTCCATTACTTTACTTTCAGTTATAGATTCGCGTGTTATTATTTGTATTACTATACAATATACATTTATGTACTATTGGATTAAGAAGGAAAACCAGTAGTTTGAATTTATTAAAAACGTTGATTTTGTATATTTTGTGGATATATATATATATATATATATGTTTAAATACCCTTAATAACTAAAAATATAGTAATTACCCGCAAACAAAAGCTCACGGTCCAATTATTGATTTTATCGATAAACTTATTACTACATATATTTTGTACTAAATTTTAATTTTGTAAATGTAGTAGATATTGTTAGTGGGCGTCTGTAATAGGTTAGCATATCCGAATTAGATTTAATATAAAAAAAAATTAAAGTTGTGTAGTAATATGTGCGCTGTTGGCTTTGCCTTTGTTTTTATTAATTTATTACTAAAAGGTCATCCAGTGAACACGTTACCTTAGTTTGACATCACATTACGTGTCATATTTACATAAATTTTAAATATGTGGTCTATGGGTGATGTCATATATAAACTGGGTTCGATCAAACTTTCTTGGAATATATATTTAAACTTTATACTCTACGTATAACAAACTTTCAGTCACGTATTATAAATTATGGACTATGAATCTTTAGAGCTGTTAATGCCGGCTTATATAATGCGTGCGGTCACAGAGCACACCAGTTGCTATCGCGCCCCGTCAATTGTGCGGGTCTTTAGTACAGTTTCAACATTCATACCAACAAATATCTAACAATATTATTTTTAATTTATAAATGTATTACGATCGAACCTCTTCCTATGTGGTATAACAGCGTGCATAAATAGAAGGAAGTACATATATTTAACTAATACTGAAGTTATAAAGTAAAATGCAATACTCAGCACAGAGGAATAAAGAAAAAAAAATACAAGTCAAACATTTTAATACAATATATTCCTAGTTGAGGCTAAATAATCAAAAAATAATCTATCTAATTTAAAACGTATATTATTGCAGAAATAAATCATGCTCTATATCATGTATCCCTATGTTGACCAATATTGATTGGTTCTTACCAGTCGCAAATCGAAATTTTGACAAATTTACGTATTTATTGAATAAATAAATCGTAATATAAATCAACTAGCAGAGTTGTTTTACTCTTTCCGGTAGTTAATAGCTCGACCACAGCGCCACCTATCGAATTCTATCTATAAAACATCATCTCGATAAAACAAATATATTATATTAATATGAGGTCAATCGGTCAAGTCATTCAGAAGTTATAGTAGGTATCACAAACAAATTCTAATCATCATATTTAATTATTTTAATATGAATTTTAAAATATATTACATACATATGTACGGTTAAATGCATGCGGTAAACCGAACATACGGTACATTAATTAAAACAAAACCGCTTGATTGTTTTAACGTAACAAATAATTACACTGGAATATATTTCACATGTGTGTTGTTTCATTGGATTCCAGATAGAACCACAAACCACGGGCGTGCTGTTACAATGCGCCAAGGGATTATTATTACTGCATTGCAGATCAATTATCACGTAGTTTGGCTTTAGTTGTTGTTTATTACTTTTAGTGCTTTAAGTATTATCATTTGGTTATAATTTTTGTCCATTTACAATATTGAAAGCAAACGAATTGGTAATCAATTTGAATTAAAGATTATTACAAAGGCCAAAATCATTATCAAAAATTCTTTATTCAAACTAGGTCTTAGGGAGGTACTTCCCAACCTTAAAATACTACTACTGATTTCTGTCTCTAATCTACGTTACGCCGCTCATCCTAGGCGTCGCAGCTTAAGTAACGGATCCTGGTTGTATATCCATAAAACCTACCATATTCTTGTGATGTTTAGAGGTGAAATCAGGAGGACTATTATGGACTTATGATTTATAACAACCAATTTTAGTAATATAGCATATATATTATTTTTATTATTTTAAAAGAACTAGTGATTAATTAAAAAATAAATAAGGCATATTTGTAAATGTTATTGGAATTTAGGTTCTTATAAACTTCCAAATCCTAATATTTATTTGTCTATACACTACATCATCGAGAACAGCCGGCAAGAAACTCGATCGGATTTAATTTTTTTTTTAATCAGTGTAAATAATATTTACAAGTAATAATTATCTTCTAATTAATGTGAATGTACAGAGAAGAAGTCTTCTCCAGACATCACTATCATTCACATAATGATTCAGTTTATAGTAAACGTTTTGACAGTAAGACCTACTTGACATCGTGCTTTTACCTATCGACAAGACAAAGATAACCGTACTGGTTTACGATACATTTCATAAGACATTATCTTTTATATAAACAATAATACTTTACGTGATGTCACGGTTAACAGCAAATGGATATATAAAGATATCTTCAAATAAGTGTGACGATCAAATTGTCTGAACACAAGGACATAAAGTTTCACTGTAGCTAAAGACAATTTAATTTCTACTTGGTTTTGTACCACAAACAAACATGTTCATGTTCCTAACTTTCATACTAGGAAATTACTTTAAAATATATTACCTACTATACTAGCTTTCCATCCACGGCTTCCTTCGCGTAAACTATAATATTTGTACTCTTTTTAGGGTTCCGTTTTTTCATTATGAGGTACGGAACCCTTAAGGGTTCACTTTGTTGTCCGTCTGTCTGTCTGTCCATATGTCAAGATCCTTTTTCTCGAAAACGACTTAAGGTATAAAGCTGAAATTAATATCATATATGTACTAAGATCTGTGTCCTCATACTGCTGTACAAAAATCAAGTTTCTAGGTTAACACAAGAGATACGGCACTTCATATTGCTCAAAGACCAATTATCAAAACCTAATTTTAAAAAAATTAATGGAAAATCCCGAAAATAAGGAATTTGTAACCCAGTGTGAAATTATAATAAAATAAAATTATAATAAGTTTTATTTTTTTTCTCGAAAAGGGATCAAGATTTCAATTGAAATTAATATCGAATAATACTAAGTTAGATCTATGACCTCAAACTAATGTAAAAAATTAAGTTTCTATGTTAACACAACAAAGCCCTTCATAATAAAAATCTAAACGTCGCACTCAGTAATCACTTATCAAGACCTGTAGGGTACTACCAAAAGGCTTAAAGTCTTGAAATTTGGCACGAAGGAAGGTCTTATAACAGAAGATAAGGAACAAATCCGAAAATAATGAATTTGTAATCCCTTGTGATATTAAATGCAACAAAATTATATTCAGGTTTATTTTTTTCTCATAATAATGGCTACATGTATAAAGTTGAAATTAATTTTAAATAAATAAATTTACCTATAATCTCACAATTCTGTAAAATAATTAATATTCTAGATTAACGCAATAAAGTGGTACAGCCCTTCATACTAAAAGTCGCTCTTATTGATCGATTATCAAAAAGTACAGAGTAATTTCAAGCTAAATACAATTTTGAAACTTCTGATTTCGGAACAGTCCACACTGAAGAAATCTGACCCGAAAAATAGTATTTACCATAAAAGCTGCATTATTCACTTACATTAGGGGTAAAATTAAAAAAAACTATATACATGTTTCATTAATTTCGTCGAAGAATATTGATACTAAGATCACAGATTTAATCTCTAGATTAGAATTCGCGCCGCTTCAACTAGATATCGTCGGCCTACTATAAAAAATATTAATAAAAAACTTTTAAAACGAGCTTTTATTCAATATTTCAAAAATAATCAAGGCTTATAACGCGCAAGAAAATTATTTATTTTAAATTTCTCTTTCTCGCATTTTTTATTTGCTTTAAAAGCTCTAAAAAACATTGAAATATTGAATAAAAGCTTGTTTTAAAAGGGTTTTTTGTATTCTTCTTAGCAAACCCTTTCGTTTGATACCCACATCATGGGGTGTGTTAAAAAATAAGTGGTCAGCCATCTTTCGGTGTCCGCCATATTAGATTTAGAATGATGTAAGTTAGCTAACCATGCATTGTCATGCAAACTAAACGTGTAAGCAAAATTTAAGATTCAGTTGCAAGATATGACCCATATATAATAAAGTAAGTTAAATAAACGCTTGTAAAAATAGATTATACCATCGGCTTACTATAAAAAAGTGGCAATTAAAAACTACGTCGAATCGGCGTACTCGATTCAGTATCATACCGACAAACTATCACGTTGACAAGTTTCATTTCAAATAGTCACTACCAGTCACTACGATATTGAGTTGCCATATTCTAGGAACTATTGTTTGTAGGTAGTGCGGTATTTCATTGAATCGCAGTGGAGACTCATAATTATCAAATAAATCCGAGCCGAAAATATTATTGGGTCCCATACAATCTGCAGCACCCACGTTCACGCTAGAATTTCGATGTTGAATTTCAAAAAACTCCCGACGGCTAAAAATCAACACTTCCCCAAATTTCAATTTTCTATCCTTAGTGGTTTGGACAGGTCAGGACAAAACCTTTTATAGATATAGAGACATAATATTTTCATTTTATATGCAGATATTATTATACATTTTCATCCTTGAAATTTTGAAAGATGACAAACCTGAACTAACCGGTCCAGATACAGTTTAATATCGAAAAGGAAGTGCGCATCAGCAAACTTGTTTTAAGGGCTTTAATCAATAGACCACAAATTCGACAACACGTAGATAGGTTCACTTATTACGCAGAACTGACGTCAATCGATATATCATGTTGGTATACGTTAATGGCAACCAAGTTTTTAATTTACCATTTCTTCTTACCATTATTCCACTTTACTAGGGTTTTCACAAAATAGCTTCTTCATCCACTCTCGTCTACCAACTGTCTCATCAGTATTCACACCTTTTATACAAACAAATAGGACGCAGAAACATGTCTTCGGAGATTAATTTCTACTTGGGGTAACCCGGCTGCTGAAACACCTCCACCCTGCAGAAGCTTGCAACGAAATAAACCTGTGTTCCTGCAGTGAGTAGGATTTCCAAAGCTCCTTGGAGCAAGAAGTACAAGGTCGGTAATGCATTGGTTATAACTCTGTTATTACAAGCGTCTATACAATGGTCCCCAAACTTTTTGTCTCGTAGACCCCTTACCAATTATTACTGTATTGGGTAGACCCCGGCTAAATACTTTCTTTACAAAGTTGCGAAGACAAATAAATAAGTCTTAACAAGTGCAATCGGTACAGGTCTATAAAATTATCTATAAAAATAAATTTATAAGGTCATCCCAACATAGATCCCGAATTTTCCCATGACTGATGCAAGTAAGTAATCATGAAATTCTCTGAATTTAGCTCGACACCTTCTTATTGTAAAAGTACAGTGCTATCATATTTTATTATTCTACTAGCCGTGCCCGTAGCTTCGCTCACGTTGACTACAGAATGCCCGCGCGAATTTTGTTCCCCTGCTCCCGGTTATTTTAAAGATAAAAATGCTTATTGTGGGTGTTCCTTAGAAGATAGATATATACTCTCCCGAACTTCTTTGTAGGTCTTTTTAATGCCTATAATTATATAGTACATTCATTTGCTATATCTCATAAGGTTTACTCAGCATAAGCCATTTAAGCGCCAGAATTGATTCACCCTAACCAGTTTTTTTTATTTGTGCGGAACTCTAAACCTTTTTCTAAAATAAAAGTAACCTAAGTTACTCCCTAAATCATCAGCTATCTATCAATGAGAGTCCCGTCAAAATCGGTCCAACCGTTTCGGAGATTACCCGGAACAAACAGACGGACAGAGAGATAGACAAAAATTTTAAAAATGGGCTTTTTGTTTTATAAATGTCGTTTATAGGTACTTTCTTTAAAAAACTGTTATTTTGATATTACAAACAGACACTTCAATTTTATTAATTGTATAGTCAAAATTTTCGTCAAGACTTGCTTAAATGGAATTCACTATTGTGTCGACCCCTATTTGCAACTCGCGGACCCCCAAATTTTGTTTTCGCTAACGTAGACCCCTTGAAGTTCGAAATCGACCTGCAGGGGTCCATATACTTTGGAAACCTACGGTCTATAGGCTATATACAACATTTTTAGGTATTCCAATATCAATTCACCTTCACGTTTCTTGTTATAATGTATAAACACTTTTTAACCGACTGCGAAAAGGGAGGGTTATGTTTTCGAACTTATGTATGTATATACGTATATTTATTTGGCACGCTCTGTAGCCTAAACGGCTGGATGAATTTTAGCATACGAGGTGTCGTTAGATTCGTCTATATTGTGAGAGTGATATAGGCTATACAATATTTAAGTACTTTGTCTGGGCATCATATAAAAAGCAAAAATAAAATATTTCTTTTTTACTTAAGTGTTTTTCTTGCAGTTGGGTTTTTTTTGTTTCCTTTTAAATCATTTATCTAGTTATATGAACTTTCATTCTTCCTCATAAACTGCACATAACAAGTATCAAGCTATTATTTTGATTGATTATTGTTAGCGCACCGCGACTTGCTTTGGGGTTCCAGCTGAAAATCAGCGCTAAGTGCCTTGTGGCACTTCAGTATTATGCTGAGCTGGACGCCTTTTCTTAATGGCGGGACACGCAGCTGGGTCATTTATATTGTTACTTTTTAATGTTTTTTTGTTGTTTTCTTGTGTGTGTATATTAATATTTGTCAATTTATGTAAAGCGTGTTTAGTTTTTAGTAATAAATATTTTCTTTCTTTCTTTCTTTCTATTCTCCTACTCTTCAAATCTTAATTTATAGTATTATTAAAATAAGTTAAAAGGAACTCTGATCTTATTATCCGTAAAGTTGAAGAAATCGTTTAAGTCACGTCACGACCAACGATCCAACTTTTAAATGATCAAACTTCTGAACACTTTTTTAATGAGTTTTTTTTTTTTAATTAAATTATTATAATTTTACATGATCATTAAAATTACGCTTCACTGTTTTTTGCATATTAGTCATATTATTTATGTTACTTTATTGATTAATAATTAATAAAAAAAGTCTTATTAGATGTATTTACTGATAATATAATTTACAGTCAACGACACGTTAGTTGAAAATCAAACAATAATTATCTATGTATGTCTTATACGCATAGAATAATAAAGTCCGCTCACTGTACCAACACGCCGAGTTCATAATTCTATGCTTATACGTATTATAAAAGAAAATCGCTGTCCGCGTCTATCGGTATATCCGCTTACTTCTAAACGGATCGAATATTTATATGGTTTTCACTGTAATTTAAAGATTTTTTTACGGAAGGGTTGCTTGTACAATAGATTCTAATTTAGTTTTTTGGTATAGTGAAGAAAATTCAATGTTTTTGAAAATACAAAATGGCTTACACTGAGCTATCCTTATGAGATACATCAAAATAATGTACTAAAGAATTGTAATTTTTTTAAAAGCCTAGATAAAAGTGCGTGTTAGCATATTATGTCTATCTCCGAAGGTTGACTCACAGTAAACATTTTATTTTTTAAATATTGATTTAAAATATCAGATTATTTGCGAAGCTCTTTTCTCCAATTCAGTATTAATCCTTATCCACATAAATATATTAGTTATCTTAAGTATTTAATGTTGATTAAAATTACCGTATGCGTAATATCATTTCAATTAATATCATAGAACAAACATTTCACAGATTAAAATGAGGCGCAACCAAAAAATTCACTCGCGACCTACCTATGAATAGCGAGTGACGGCGAGCTAAATGCGCTTTTCGTAATGTTGAACTTATCAGTACTAAAAAATCTACATCAATCGAACATGATCCATAGAACAAAAATTTACCACATTAGTAAATTACACCTGTGTGAAGGCGGAGAGGGTCGCTAGTCAATTTAAAAAAAAAAATCTTAACAAAAATATTCAATTCTTTGTAATTCTTAGTGAATATATGTATGTCTGTACACAACATTATCAATAAATACCGCAACAGTAAATTTTTTTTTTTTTAAATATAACTTTTTTATTTACTCTCTCTTAAAGTCTTACTTGAAACACCAGTAAAGCTTACTTACGCCCATAATATTTTATTATTATTCATTAATCATATTTTAATTTGTTAATAAAATAATTATTAATGAAATGATTATTATTAATATTGAGTTATATAAAAATAAATAGAAACGAATTTGATTTTATTTCAAAACGCTGTTACTAAATAAACGCAATTTGATCCCAAAAACAGAAGTTAAAATAGACAAACACGGCAGCTTATTAATTACTTAATATTAATAACTTGCCAACTAAGGGTTAGTTTAATTGGCAGTGTTAGCACGTTATAATTAAAGTTAAATATTTGTTCCCGAACAACAAGCCGGCAAATGTCACATCCGGGGTGCGCGTAAAACACCGGACAAACAAATTTAATACCAATTTTCGTCAAACCTTTATCGAAGCCTTGACAAAATATTTTTATAGTAGGGTAGGTAGTGGGATTTTATAGTAGGGTAGTTGTTTTTAAAGTGACTGCACTGTGCCTGTTAGCAAAAATAGCACAGAACAAAACACTGGCTGATCCCGAAATACGACACGCATTAAAAGCAAGCGTGCCAATATGATGGGTATACCACTTTGTGTATGGTAGCCGCGATCAATTCAGACACTTTTATCGTGTTCTACCACTTAGCACATCTACCAACTTTACGTATTATCAAATGAACAAGATTTGAAATAATATGACTCTACACGCAATGAAATTAGACGTATATAAAGTAAAAAAAATCTAATCAAGAACAGAAGCTTACGTTTTTAGTAGTATATACTACTGTGGTTATCTTTTTTAACTAAAAAAAACTTGTGTAATTTAGGTACCTACTACTTCGTCGAAAGTTGTGAGGAATATCTTACGGAAGTGAAATGGATGATATGTAAGAATTTTTTAAAATCAAACAGTATGTAAATGTAGTAATCCCTTGCCATTACTAACAACTAAAAAACCATATAGTATTTGTTAGTGTTATTGATGAGTCCGTAAAATATGTCTACCTCAGTGGGCACTGCAACCAACCTTAAAAGAACCGGAGACTACGGCCCGTCATTAATAAGTGACTACTCCCTCTGAAGATTTAATGAAATGGCTCGTGTGTCAATGTGTGTTGCCTACCACACCCTTTAAAGCGGAACACTGCAACACGATCATTGCATACATAGAATCTAATAAGGCTCACCTCACCATGGTCATACCACAGTACCATCATCCGACAAATCCTATCGTGATAATGATTTACAAAAAGTTATTCACGAGAATCATAATAAAAAAAGCCAGGGTAATCCGTAAAGGAAAATAATGTAACCGTATCATGGCTGTGGAGCAAGGATTTTATGGATATGAGATCACGGATCTGTTTATGGATAGGGATATTAAATTATTTGGATATTTGATAGTTTCAGATAATTTCAGTAATGGATAATTTTAAAGAAAAATTGATATTATTATACATTTTTATACATGAACAATATGAAGTATATTTTCGATAATTATTAGTTAAATTTAGATAAATTTCTGTCTCTATTCCAAATTATTCCAAACATTTATACAGGATATGGTAAAAGTTTCGTTTATTTTTTTATTTTAGATATAGTTACGATAGTTTCAGTTATGGTTACGGACAATGCATAACACCTGTTTTTCCATTGTTCATCCGACTCGCTACCTAAATTAAAATTGTACATCCAGTGTGTCATATATTTAGACTCATGCATAAACACCCACTAAATAATATAAATACATATTTATTATATTGACGTGTTCATTGAACATTCATGTAGAACATCTAAATATAGACAAAATATTCTGAGATACTACTTATAATTATAAATAATAAAGTCTGAACGAGCAACTTGTTAAATCATCTGGAACTAATATGCTTGGAGGCACGTATAAATAAGTAGAATGTATGAATAAATCCATCGAATGTTAGTAACATAAACGATGTTAAATCTGGGAGTAGAAGACAACCTTTGAAAACTTGATTTAAACACTTCATAATATGTTGAAAATTATAATCGTGAATTAATATTTATTCATTACTAACTGATCCGGCAGAGGTTGTTCTGCCATTTTCAGTACTCAATAACTAGATCACATCGCCACCTATCCTGAATTTCCTTTCCTGAAAACTTTTCCAAGATAATAAAGAACAAAAAATAATGCCTTGCCTTGCCTTAAGAGAAAAACTGAAATCTTTTAAATACAGGGAAACAGATTGATACAAAAAACATATAATTACAAAAACTCCTAATAAAGATTTGGGTGAAACTGTAGAAGCAAATTTTATAACAATAACACAGTCGAGCGATACCCACCGGTATGGGTTAACTATGTCGTTAAGGTCAATGCGAGCTCAGGAGTTACATCCTACGAACCATAAAAACGATATCGTTTACATATTTGCTAGCTTTAAAAGCCATAAACGAGATTTAAGTATGAATAAAATTGTTTCCTTCATATGAATCCACAAATTGAATAAGCATACATCTTCCCATATACAGAAAAATAAAAACATTGTTTTTTTTTTTTTCGAAAAAATATAAATAATAATGAATAAATATGAAGGGACACAATTCTACACACGGCTATTTAATGCCAAATTAAGCAAAGCTTGTAATTATGGTAACTATACATATATATATAAATTTAACCCCCAGACACACAATTGACAATATATGCTCAACACACAAAAGTCAGTCATGAGCGTGGATCGAACCCTCGATCACTCTGCTCAATAGTAGGACTTGCCACCACTACACCACGAGGCCTGATCTTTTGTATCGCTGACATACTTTTGTGTGAAAAACACTTAATTTTGTAGCTGTAGCTTTTGTAGCTATTTGTGTTCGACATACTAAGTTAGCGCTGTACGTGCGGGGATTAATTTTATGATCTCTGAACTCCTTAAATTATGACGGAATTGTTTGGTTTATCGCAAAGTTACACATGTGTTGACTCAGTCCGTGTACCTCAATATCGAGGCTATTTGCATAAATTCATTGCTAACCAAAAACCTTACACGATAGAAAGAAAACATAAATTATCCCAAAATCCTAAACAAACAGCAGTACCTAACCATCGTTGCTTAAAATATTTAAATGTTTTGAATTTACATCTATACAAATAAAAAAAAATTGAAGTGTCTGTTTGTAATGTCAAAATAATAGCTTTATACTAAATGCATATGAAAGTTTAAATACGGCACTTATAAAAAAACTATTTTTAATTTTTTTGTCTGTCTGTCTGTTTTAATTGTGTCGTTTTTCCGAATTGATTTTTATTTGCGCAGAACCCTGATTCTTTTTCTAAAATAAAAGTAGCTAAGTTACTCCTTATAACATCAGATGACTGCCAGTGAAAGTCCCGTCATAATCGGTCTAACCGTTACGGAGATTTACCGGAACAAACAGACAGACAGACAAAACTTTGAAAAATTGCTGCTGAGACATTCACAGAATGTCCGTGAGCTCCACGTTGCAATTCATACCGCATCATTAACTGTTACAGTATATCATGAAAATAAAGCAATCTGCAATCTAGTTGTAAGGGGTATCGATTTACATCTTCACCACTGAGACGCCCAAGCTAACCTCACCTGCACGTGGTGCACCCTGCTGAGCAACGAACGAGAAAATGACGATAGCGGAGTAGTGGGGCTGTATTGCCCGACTGGGTCACGACCATCATGCATGTGGTGAAAATTCCATCATAGTGACTCGCTTTTGCGTGTTGCATTTCGGTATAAGCCCGCGCACATCCAGTTAAACCGACATAACAGCGGTGACCGTCGATGGATTACGATCTCTCGGGGGTCGCCGTTGTGTTTGGATTTTACTATGTTTACCATCAGGGACAATACCGTCAATTTACCGTGCTACGGTAAAAAAATTTAGATACAAAGTGATCTAACAACTAGCAAAATAACACATCTAATAAAATATCAAATTATATTATATGTTATCAAATAGAATGTTATATCCTATAAATAGA
Organism: Saturnia japonica; assembly: GCA_033032175.1. Taxonomy (NCBI): domain Eukaryota; kingdom Metazoa; phylum Arthropoda; class Insecta; order Lepidoptera; family Saturniidae; genus Saturnia; species Saturnia japonica. The sequence goes on from CM065325.1 coordinate 10,616,112, forward strand.
GTTGTAAGTAACCAATTTACAGAATTCACGTTGCTATTGACGCAAAAGTGTTCTTATCCAACTCAAAGAAGACTAGGTACGTACTTTCATTTCAACGCTGCCTATAATAGAGACGAGAAAGATAATGACTTTTTGATTAAAAAGATACCCACTCGGTGAGATAAGATGAGAATCGAACGGAATGATCATAATAATCTCGAGATGAATGTAGATAATATGTTGTCGTGCCAATGTCAATTATAATTCTATCTATGATTGGTATGACTTCAGGCCTTGAATCATTTTATTAGCAGACGTAGGATCGGAGGATTTTTGAAAATTTTATTTGTAATCGTGTACCTAAGATCTGTATAAATTTTCAGTTCTCTCGAATTATTGTAAATTGAAATATCTATTTTGACCAGACTATATGGAGTGTAGACGTAATGCAAAGTACCTGTCTCACCATAGGTTTAAACTAAAATAGTGTCCACAAAAAAAACTAACTCCAAAAATGATGATGAAATTAGCCATCAATAATAATAATAATGGGAGTAACTTTATTTACACACCGTTAAATAGTTTTTAGATAATAAAAAGTCAGTTAAATGAATTTAAATTTTCATCATTTATGACTTATATCATTATTTCGCACTTCCGACACGTGATGCGCGCGTAAGTCTCAATTTCCCCCTGTACTAAACGCGCCTAGAGAAGTATTACGACAAAAATATTTATCTTTTTCGAAATAACAATACATAATTTTTATCTCGCTTACTACTTCATCGTAACTTTGAAATGGATCGAATATTTATTTGTGTCCGATACGACCCCAATTTCAAGGGTTGTGTTAAATATTATTTCCCTTATTAAATTTAATGTTGAGTAGAGGTTAACAGCTCGTCTATACAAGGTGGCCCGGTGTTTGTCGAACAAAATTAACACGGGTGAAACCGTGAGGCCCAGCTAGTCGCATTAAATATTTGCGCGATTTCGAAATTTTATTTACTTTACAGACGATTAGCAATTCATGGAGCTTATCTGTATAATGGACTATGTTGTATAATTTTATTACTGTAGCGTGTTTACTATAATATTATAAAGCTGAAGAGAATATTTCGTTAATTGAACAAGCTAAACTCTGGAACTGCCAGCCAGATTTGAAAAATTCTTTACATTTCAAGGTGATTCTCTCGTTTCGGGCAAACCACATGTCCTTTAAAAAAATACACAAAACTACGTAATCCAGTATCACCAAATATTTTATTTATTTTAGGCAACTTGCATAAGTATATTTGCCATACAAAAAATATCATGTGATTGACAAATAAGTACCTAAAAAATAAAGAAAATATGCTTAAAAATCATTACCAGCTCCTGGCGAGACGAGAGAGAGGGAAAGAGAAAAATAAGAGAACCACCCTTCATCATTAATATAAAAATAGACTGTGTATGGGAAAATATTTAGAGTTAATATAAAAATATTATTGTGTGTGTATATATGTAACATATACATTTTTGACTACATGAAACGGTATCAAGCCTTTTAAGGCTAAAAGTATAGTCATATCGAAAAAAAAAAACTAAAGCATAGTATAGACCTAAGCAGCCGCCTACTGCTACACTATATAAACATTTACAACACATTTTCTTACAAAGAACCGGCTTTGTTTAACATACCTTACAGATCAATTCACCAACCACCACAATACGGGACACTCGAACTCCTATTCACATTTCGTATAAACAAACTGTTTGAACATATCACTTTCTAAGAAAATTACTTGTTTATTCTACAGACGGTAAGCTACATTTACTAAAATTTCGATAAAGGGAAAATAGAATGTAACCTTGTACGCAACTGAAAATAAATATTAACCTTTTTTCATTGTTTTTGTAGGCGTACAAAAATATTTCTTTTTTATTTGTCTCGAAGACTAGCTTTATGGGCTGTGATAGCTTATTACTGTTAAGCCGATAGGTCGCGGGTTCGATTCATGCACATGACTGACTTTTGTGTGATGAGCATTTATCAGTTGTTTGTCAACAATATCAACTTTTTACCCTACTGCGAAAAAGTAGGGCTAAGTTTTTCGAGCTTGTGTATGTAAGTCTATTTATTTGCCACGCTCGGTAGCCTAAACAGCTTAATGGATTTTAGCATACTAGGTGTCGTTAGATTAGTCTGAATTGTGGGAGTAGCATGGGCTATAGCCATATATTAATATTAATATTTATTAATATAATATTTATGTACGACGTCTGGGAATCAAATAAAAAGTAAAACTAGAAATAAATTTTCTTGTCAAATGTTTTTCTTGCAGTAGAGTTTTTTTTGTTGTGTTTAAAATTATCTTCACTGTTAGACATAATCTTATAATTTTAAGTTCAGTCATTAGCTTTTATGTCGCATAGAAGCAAGTTCGGATTATCTAGGTCACCAGTTTCTTGCTTCCTGTTCTGCCTGGGTCAAGGCGTCTATTTCCGAACTAATGCTACGGCTGCACTGTTTACCGTTAACATAATCTTTATTGAGGTATTTACTACATTTCTCATTTAATAAACTTTACTCGATAATATGACTAATTACTAATATGTACAAATATTTTATCTTATTTGAAAATATGAATGTGTTCCTTCATATTTTTTTATACATTTTGAAAATAAAATTATTAACCATTGCCAACAATATGATGAGTAAAAATGTAAATTCATTATACTGACTTTTACTTTATTGTGTAACAATAATTGAAGCATTATTTTAATCAAATCTATAATCAATATACGCTCGTAAATTATTTTGTTAACTTACTTCAAAAAAAGAAGGAGGTCAACAATTCGAATGCATATTTTTTTTATGTATATTTTTTTTTTGTTTGAAAGGGGATACCTCAAGGGTATTCACATTTTAATTTCATTGACATTGTACCTTCAACTTCGATGATACACCAGGGAACTCATCAAAATCTTTGAAATTAGTTTTATTTATGTGAAAAATTTTCTTGTTATATTAATGTTTATTTATACACCATTAAATTATTTTTACACGATTAAAAAAAGTCAATAAAATGAGTTTATATTGTTACCGTTAAGCCTTTAGCTCTCTTACCTCACAAAAATGTACGTATTTAGAATTGGCATATATATGCGATCCTCGTGAGCAGATTTAATAAACTTGGCCAACTTCATCATGTCTCATTTTTACTACATGATGCGCGCGCAGCTATCCATTTTACCCTCTACTAAAAAAACAAAGAAGTATAACTTTAAAAAAATATTAACAAGAACTAAAAGGGATAAAATAAATAATAAGTATTTTACCGTTAAATATTTTTTTATCATTATAAGTTTAGCATTGGAGGCACAATCTCACCTATCTTAAGGGACGATGTGGCTCAAGATGGTAGCCTGTTAAGCCTAGTGGAAGACTGGCTCTCAAGTGCAGCTTCCGGAACACACCTATTGGTATTAGTATATAAAGAAAGTCCAAAGTTTAACTAAAATTTCTAGATTTTCTTTGCCGTAACAGTAAATCCGTAATCGTATTAAGAAGGCTGAAGAAGGTTCAGTACGTAGTAAGCTTGTAGTAACTCGCACGGATGTTAGGGTATGACTGTTCATTATGACCATCAGCTGTTGAGAAGCGGTGGCTCTAATCATTTTTTTAATATTCAGCGTTAAGTTGGCATTTTTGACAAAAATCATTATTGACTTATTATATCTATGCAATATAGCTGCACAAATACAACACAACTAAATTTTTTTTTTAAACTTTACTTTTCTTTTGAATAGTTAAAATGTGGAATTTATAAACTATGCAACCATAAGAATATAATTAATAATTATTATTGTAGTCAACAAGTAATTTTACAACCTTCCAATATTAAAGGGTGCGAAAATTGTATACTTTAGCACATTTAGCACAATATATAATTTACATATATTATTCGGTAAACATAAATTATTTATTTATGTTCCCAGATAATAAAAATACAGAAAAATATTGACATGAATTTAACGCACGAACGAAGGGCATAGTTCTACTTTCCTTTGAGCATAATAATTATGGTGACGCTCTACGGCGCGTAGCACTTACTCCGTAGCACTTAGCATTGTAGTAACTGAAGTAGGTACGTAGCTATAGTGGCAATCCATACTTTAATATTATAAAGCTCAAGAGATTATTTGTTTGTTTGAATACAGTAATCTATGGATCTACCAGTTAAAATAAAAAAAGTTTTCGTATTTTCTAGCATATTTAATGAAGTAGGTGATAGGCTAAATACTTTCACGTTAAGATTCTAAAGAGCGGAGCGACAGTCAAGCTGGAAAACTGTAGGCAATTACATGAAGTGACAATGATAATAAACACGGGCGCGTTGATGGCGACGCCATGGATAGTTGGTTAAACAAATTTAACTAAAAAACCATGAGCACGGCTAGTTACTAAAAGTACTGAACAATATTATTAAACGCATGAACCCAACGCAACGGCACAGTCAGAATTTTCTTTAATTGCGTAACCCCGGCTCCCCACGTTGGCGCAAACTTTAGTGTCAACGTGTGGAGCCGGAGTAATAATATGGTGACGTACTACGCAGCGTAGCACTTGCTACGCAGCTGAGCACTTAGCTTTGTAGCCACTGAAGCAGCTATAGAGACAATAATATCATAATTAAGTAACTGTACAAAACATTTCGTTTGCATACATGAATGATAATTTTCTTTCATTATATTATTGAATATTTATCGTGGCTTGCGGTAAAAGCCAGAGTCCTTAAAATTGTCTTTAAAAAATCCAAAAATTGCCAAGTGTCACATATTTTAAGAATTAACCAAATAAGCATACATTCGGAGTTTTTGGCGCGATCGTGAGCTGCAATGTTGTGGTTTTCATTTTAGTTCATTAACTTAGGTTCTTTGACCCTATATTATGTAATATTGGTGGCATTTTGCATGATATAGTTTGGTTATAGTGCATACCTGAAATGGATTATAAATATAAACCGATAACATGCATTTTGAGATGCCGCAAAAACTACCTAGATAGTTCTAATAAGAGAGCCATCTTGTTGGATCCACTTTGAATATTAGAAAATACTACGAAGGCTTCAAACCTATTTGATACTGACAGGTGGCAAGGAGTTTTTGACATGATACGGAAATACAATGTTCTATAAAAATGTTGGTCCTTAGTATATCTAAAAAAAGTCAGCGATAGCATGTGCCTATATCTTATATATAAGCCACAATAAGGTATTCTGTGACAAAGATTAGTTGAAAATTCAAATGTGATTTATAAGCATTATTATTTTTAGACAAGGCATATTAATCCTTACGAACAAAAGTTACTTTTCATAAAGACAATTTTATGGAGATAAATTTTGCTCCTTAGCGTATGCTATTTGGAACACATAGTTTAGGAGATAATAAATAATTAACATAATTTATTTGTACTTGCGGGAAGAACAATTATGATAGACTACATGGGTGCGCTGGCGGCGCGGTGTTTGTAGGATACAATTAACATGGGTGAAACCGTGAGGCATAGCTAGTGTGTATATATTTCTAATTATCGGTCAACTTTTGTCTAATTAAAGTATAATACAGTAATTCGTTTTCTCTATTGCTCCGTTCGTTGATCTCGCCCGTATCGGACGTCGCGTCGATGTTATCGTCAACGAACTATATATTTCCCCAGGTTCATGACTTCTCTCACTTGATAATAAAGATATTTAGCAAATGCAGAGTAACCTGTTTTGTATGATGGTAGAGCATTTTCTAAAGGCCATCAGGCTAGCTACCGCCCTCAAATGGAAAAATTGACACCAAACCCCTATACCTCATACTTATAGGTGTGTTTCCCAGTCTCCCTAGGCTTGGGTCAACATTTTAAAAGCCTAAAAGCATCTCTTTTAGGATCACGATAACAATATCTAATCTAATATATAAGTGATATATATTATTATCTAATACTACTAATACTGTTAAGCGAGCAATTTTTGTATATACCTATTTAATTGATTCCTCGGTGTTATGTATTAAATGAGAATAATGAAACATCATTCAGTGAGTCTATAAGACAACTACTAGTTTATTTTTAGATGTACCTCCATCAACAATATTATACTTAAGTACCTACAAAACACTCGGAAACGGCTCTAACGAGTTGGATGACATTTTGTATTCAGATAATGTTTTGACATTCCAAGTTTACCTAGATAGATTTTTTTCATAAGACACTAAGCGCAGTTTGGTCACCCAGATATTGACCATTAAGAGACATCGCAAAGAACCGATTTCACGTAAAAGGTGAAGTATTGCCATGCTTAAAATTATCAACTGTAATTATTATATTTCCTTTTTGTAAGTACCGCTTATCTTCATTATTACTAACTTATGTATTAAGTATTCTATGTTTAAAATAATTAGTCACTAGTTTGAATGCTACAAGTGAAAGAGCGGTATACGACCGTTTCATAAAAAAAAACATATGTGCAGTTCACACGCGGAAGAAGTGAAACTTACAGACTACATAAATATGTCTTCTTTAAAATCTTTTAAAAAAATGCTAAAACAACGGAACTCGAACTATTGACTACTCATACTGGGCATGTAACAGTGCGTACAAGTGTGGTCGTTACACCGCTACTCCAATTGCATAATCGTGAATATCATGACTCTCATTTTGCTCGCAGGCTAAATCCTATAGTGTTTGTCTCTTATTAGCGTTGCTTTTTCATTTCATCGAGTTTGAAATCACAGAGGTGCTAAGGAAGACTTCACTCCAAAAATAGTAGCACAGGCAAAGTGACGTCACAGTTCCTGATGGTAAGCAAAGTTCAATCCAAAAACAAAGAAACATTGGCAATCTGCAATTCATCGCTGGTCATTGCTTTCAAGCCAATCTGCAGCTTGATATACACCGGCAGATCCCTGAATGCAACACGCCGAAGCGACTACTATGGCGGTGGTTACCGTTTCACCTATTGTACGGTGGTCGCGATCTACTCCAACATAATTTTCAAAATATCCATTGGATATTGATATTTTAAAGAAATAAAGAAAGAAATATTATTTATTGTTACACAAAAAAGAGTACAAACAAAAAGCAAAAACATAATGTACAAATAAAAAAAAAGAAATCATAAAAACATAAAACATCAAAAGCAAAACAGAAAAAAAGAAATGATGTGACAAGATTTGACATCAACATCTCGCTTGTGACGAAAGTTGCCAAACGGCGCTTTTTTTCAGCCAAACCTTCGGATTTAGCCGGCAATCAATTGAATAATTACGTTTAAGATATTTCGCTCTCAATTGTAATAATGTACTGTAATGGGTATCAATTAGTCTGATAAATCCTATCAGATTTGCTTACTTGTTTTTTGTACTTTCGATTACTTTCTCTGTGACTAATTTACGTATGTTTCTTTTTAAATTTCGAGGAAACGTTATGCCTGAAAAGTCATTTTGCGCATATAGTAACAGACTTTTAACAGTTCATAATATGCGGGTTACTATGGTACAATGAACCACCCGCACCATAGTACTCTGGTATCGTTAGTAATCAATTATCAGTGTTCACTGCATTAGTCAACGCCCCTTGACATTGATGACCAAATTACGCGATCCTATCTGTCAGTTACAATCACAAAACAAATTACATTTCATTATAAATATTTATAGAAGTGAAAACTTTTTTAGCATCGTTGTGATTTGAAGTCGATGAAACGAAAAAGCGAAAGTAAAAAGAGACAGACACATAAATTCATAAGATTTAACGTGGGAGAAAATGAGATAGGAACCCTCGGGAAAGTTTTAGGCAATAGTAAAATGGTACAAAAGAGGTTTGTTGCCACGCAATAATGAATTTTATAACCTCATCAAAAAGGCACGACCCAAAAACTTTTTAGTCAACACTTATGACATTCTGTTACTGATTGATATTGTTTTAGGTTACTTTAGTCATAGAAATGAAATTATTACGGTTAGCGGCCTCTGTACAAACAGTATGGGAATAATTTTGAATGATCAATGATGAAAAATTACACCATTTCAAGTTAGTACAGAAGTAACAATAGAGGGCGCTAAAATGAGAACTCCAATAAAATTAAATTATGGATTTTGCAAATTACGTTACCAAAGTACAAGTTTGCATTTTGTCACAAAAACTCTCTAGAGGGCGTTGTAATAAAAATATGTAAGTTGCAAAATCCACGACTACAAAAGTAGGTAGGAACATTCAAAAGTACGAATTTTGAGATGTCAAACAAACTGCCTAAATAGTTCTGACAAGAGAGCGAAAATCTTATCAGAAGATCCCACTTTGTTTAGTTATTAGTTGAGAAAAGGAATCACAACAACCGTGGTGTTTCGTATACGTGTACGTATTATACATTTGTACGTTTTTCAGATGACATTCCCATGGATATTTTAAATGTGCAAGGTGATGCCTCAATTGAAAGTTATATTGTGAATAATGATTGTGAGTACTTGTATGTACATTTTCATAAACTTTGAATTAGTGTGCATTTGATTATTTTCTTAATTGAAAAAACATAGATGTGAAGGTTACACTTCTACCACGCGTGAATAGCGCACATAGTTTTTTTTTATAATTATGATCATTTACCATTATGTATATACGTGTGTGAATTTTTGTTTTCATATAATTTGTATTAAATGAAATCCATATCGAACTAATTACCATCATTATTTTTAGATAAAAATTAAAGAAACGTTTCAAAATAGGGATAAAAAAAATTTGATAATTCATTTTTTTTTTTTGTATTACAGAATTATGTTCGTTGGGTGAAAATTGTGGCACACTGAGCACAGAAAGGGTGATTGTGGAAGTAGCCGGGTGGTAAATACAAACATACATAGTGCTCTACTGGGTCGTGACCACTACGAATGTAGTGAAAAGCCCGTCATAGCGATTCGCTTATACGCATCTCGTTTCAGAATCAACCGCTCCATATCCAGTTTCTATTTATGCAAGCCGACATGACAGCAGTAACTGACGATGAATTGTTGATCTCTCGTTCGTCACCACTGTTAATGAGTTGTACTTTGCTTTTAACGAAGCATAGTTCAGGCACTTTACCGTACTACAATTAAAATAAAGAGTACCTGTATGTACTCGTCGCCGTCGGTATGTTCTTGGATGTAGCCTTCTAAATAATTCTAAATGCCCTATAAAACTTTAATAACAAAAAATCTTTTCGAAGTACACACGACACTAAGCCGATTCAATGATAGATTTGATACAGTCCCACGCATAAACACGCATACACACTCACACACACTCGCATACACAGATTACAGGCACTGAAGCACCGTTTGTTTCAATATCTTCTTTTTAGTATTTTATCCCCTTATCTCATCATATTAATAATAGGAATGGCAGACATGAACAAATCTCTTTTTGAGGCAAACTGAGTGCCAAAATAAAGGGAACCTGAAGTATAAAAATAAGATGTACTATGCGTCAATAAATTATTATTATTAATAACAATCTAAGTACTCAATTTAGAAAATTTGAAATCACGTCTCCCGACGCTTCGTACGACCGCTCTATCATTGTGACATCGTTATTAAATAATATTAATTTAAGATTTACATTTGAAAATAAAAAACTTTTACTGAAAATGCAAAACAGCGGCTTGTTTGTAATATTTTAACATAATTACCGCTTAGGTACTTTGTCAACGCCGCACCGCCGTCATGAAATTGCTCATCAAATAGCCGCTGAAAAAACAATCTTAGGTATACTTAACGACGTAAAAAATATCTCAGTATAATAATTGTTGGTAGGTAATAAATTGTAGGTGTTGCAGCCGCGTAATTTAGAACCATCACGTATTAAAGTAGGTAGTTTGTTATTAATTATTTTCTCTCGTCGCTAAGCATTATGATATCCAGTGGGGGTGGTTTTCGATTTGTTGTTGTCGCCACCGGCTCTCGCGATATACACTCTCGTCGGAACACCGTCGCGTCTGCACGGTGCAAAGTCGCTCGCCTCGGACATTCCTCGTCAACCACGTTCTCCAGAATTTAGTGTCATCAAGCCAGTGTGTGTACAGTGGGTGCGTGAGGCTCAGGAACTTTGAATATATAATGTATAGCTAAACCACGTCGGCGCCGACCAGGAATTATCACGGAACGCAGTACCGGTGAGTTGGCATGACATTTTGCATACACTTCTCTCGCTGGATATTCGCATCATAATTTGCTATTTATTTCGTATCGCAGGTTGGTTCCATATTTGCGTGGGATCAACCAGTAGGCTTTAACTTTGTTTACAAAATTACTTAATTGCAAGTGTTAAATGTATCTAACAATAATGTAACTGTATTTGTATATATGTATTTCTCAGTTTCGCTGTTAACTTGTAAATTAAATAGCCCATTGTAAACATCTACTCATAAGTCATAATCGTCACATATATATGCATTATTTAATACTAGCTGGTACCCAGTAAATAATTGTAATAATAATGTAATTAGTTTAGTAGTAATTTAATTTTATTTATCAAAAGTAACCTTCATATAATAAAAAATATGTTTGAGGAAATCTTTAGAAGTACTGGCCCGATTTTGAAATTTATTTCACGATTTCAGACTACATTATTCACGTGTGCCATGCCTCTAAGAAAATAACCTTATTTTCTTATTACATTTTATATTGTAATTAAGGCGAACGACTTAGAGGCGGTTAATAGTATATAAATTGTTAGTGAATAAATAACAGAGATTTTAAATTTCTTAATAAGTATTAATAAAAAAGCTTAATAAAAATACATTTTTCTCTATACTGATATGGAAAAAATAATGATTTACTATCAATCAATTTTTCAAACAAAGCTTAATCTACTTAAGTATATCCTATACAGGGGTAGTTAAATTAATTTAATAATAAAAGTAAACAGTATGTAATAAACTTACGTCCTTCACTCTTTATTGCTTAGCCCATATAACCCCGTCATACAATTACTGCTTTAGCTTCGCACCAATAAAACGTTACGATTGATTCGTAGGCGCTAATGTTTAATATCCCTTAACATATTAGATACGTATATACTTTAATACAATCGTGATACTGCTTATCCGTGACGCACGGTATTATTTGAAACAAAAGACATATTTTACTGCGATTTACTCAAGCATTTATTTTCCCAGAAAAAATTGTAATATAATTTTCCCAGAACTAAAATCTACTATTTGATCAAAAACTCATCTTATGTTATATATTATAGTGATGATATTTTATGCTTTAGGGAGCGTTAAGTATTACATAAGCAGGGTTAGGGTTTAGGTATAATTTTTTCTTACTTTTGCTGACAAAGGGAGCGAGGGTATATGATGAGTCTTACATAATATAAAAAATATGTAAAATTATGACAATTTTACGAAACATTTTTTTAGTTTAAATTAATAATACTATGTTTTTTTTTTTATTTGGTGTGTCGATATTCTTTACATATTTCTTACTTGAGATAAATCGGTTTTGCGAAAAACGACATAACTCTACACCACTAACTGTAGAGTTTTCTTTGCACCGATGTTCAAATCAGCGGGTTCCCGAGTACTAGGTCGGCTTAAAACAAATAACTATAACATAATTATTGTAATAATTGTATATAATATGAGATATTATCTTCATTTGTACCTAGAAAGGGGACTTGGCACTCAAGTACTCCACAAGAACGTACCATACAGGGACTGAACAATAGATTTCTAACGGGGTAGAATATAATGACCACCAAATAATACATTACCCTAAGCTCTTTTACCAAAAACGAACTATATATTGCCAAAATAGTAAATAATCACGAAAATCTTAGCGAGTAAATTAGTGCGCTATCTATCAAACGTTGTGGCTCGGTTAGGTTAGGTTATGTTTGACTCGACCAAGAAAGAGCTCGAGACAACCATTGCCGAGTGCGCGAGCGCCAGATACTAAAACTATTAAAATTTTAGTGGTTATTTACTAATTTTGGTGGTCATTTACCGTATTTGGGTTAACAATGATTAGTTTGTAGTTATTTGCTTTATTAATAGGACAGTAAAATGTAAAATTTTTGGGATTTTGATTTTAGAGATCATTTACTATTTTTGGCAGGATAAAGTAACGTTTTTTGAGGTTATATTTTACTATATCTGATGATCAGTTAAATGCAAGCCATTTTTGACATGTGGCTAGGAGCCGTGGATTCTTTATAATGTTTTCCTTCAGTCTAAGACTCATTTTAGAATTCGAACCCGAATTGTGTTAACCAAAATCGCTTCCAATCACGGACGTGTGGTGACGGACGTTACAACTCGCGCATCATATGAGTAAATAAATTTTATACATTCTTAAAATTACCATTACCTTTGTATATTGATGCAATAGGAAGCAAAAATGGCTCCGTGGTAGCGTGTGCAGACATCGCGACCATCGATGTTAAAACGAATCTCCGCAATGAGACCAAGTTATCGGTGAAGGCAAAACGTCACGATGAAACCATAGCATGGTGGTAGGAGGTAGTGCTTTTTCTAATGCCCGCCTGGCTAGCTACCACCCTCAAGATGAAAATCTGTCTACAAAGCACCTATTAATGTGTTGCGGCAGCTGCACTTGAGAGCCAGTTCTAACACTAGGCTTAGCGTGTTACCGTCTTGGGCCGTATCGTCACTTAACATCACTTGAAGAATCACATGAAGAATAAAAAAAGATTTTATAACAATGCGAGTACTAGAAAAAATTTCTTGTCGACCAAACATGTCAGTCTTTTATATATTGGTTATATATATTTTACGCCAAGTAATCTATAGTTCTATATTTTATCTCTAGATACTTTACTGTACTACGACAATTAATCTCAATAGTGCTCTGAAGCTTAACCATCGTTAGCCAACAGTGGTATTCAAAAAGTATGAGACGAATCTGTTATGTTTACGATTATTTGTCAATGAAAGCTATTTCACCAATCATAAGCCGCATAATAAAAATACGTTTACAATTAGTACAATATTCTATACACGGTGAACTACTTCCAAATAGTGAAAATAAATTCACAAACAAGGATAAAAAACTTTTGAAAACGTTCTAACTACAAATGTTACATTATATGTATTAATTTTAGTGCGTGTTAATATTTTTTTATGACAGTGCTGTAAATTGACTTTCCCAGATGGTAAACGCAGTACAAACCAAAAACAACGGTGACCATCTAGAAATCGGTAATCCATTGGCTGTCGCCGTTATTATACCGGTCTGCATACATATCTCTTGAACTTACCATATGTATTGTGAACGTTTATAATCTAACATGGCAATGCTTTGAAAATCTTTACATCAATTTGTCCCTATCAAACAACTTTTGTAAATATTATTTAATATTACATTGAAAAATATATTAATCAATTTAAAATGATCGTATAAAGTTTTCGACTAATGAGTAGGTATGCTGTAAACATTGGTATGTTTACGTAGAATCACGTGGTCGACTTACCGGTCCGAGGCTCTCGAAGCCGTGGCGTAGTGCGACGTCGTGAGCCTCCTCGTCGCGCACGGACCTCTTGAAGCGCACCAAGAAGGAATTGGTGAAGACCTCTCGAGACGCAGTTGCCGCGAACAGCACGGTTACAGTCAAGCATCGCAGCCACATGTTCGCACGGTGGCCGGTAGCGGCTGACTGAGGCCTGACTCCCTCTGACGTCACCGTATATCGACCGTGGGCCCACGCATGCGCCACCCCGACCTTTCAAACGCTTTTTACAGATTATGAAAGTTACACGAACGTTTCAGATGAAACAACATAGATTTATTTACTGTTCCTTATAAACTCGACCCAATCGGCGTTCTGATGCTACTAACCTTGTTCCATTAAGGATTCAAAGATTCGAAGGTATTACTGTCAACACACTACCACCGATTCATCGGCAGGAATCTCGATCCGGTTAATAATTTTTTTTACAATAATTGATTTTTGTTACACTTTGTTATTTACAGTCATTATCATCATTAGTGGATATTCAGAGAGGGATTCACTTTCGACAATAAAACTTGAACAGGATGGAATAAATTAAACTATTGAAGACTCGTTACATTTATCTTTTGCATGGTTGGGATTTAAGGTTGACAAATGTCTCATACTACCCAAATCAACCCAACCGCAAGTGGTACATTCTAACGATCAACAAACAAGGGAATTACATTGCTAGGTAGACAGAATTTGCGACAGTCTGGATTGCGACTGGAAATATAAATTACCGGTACTATTTCCAAAATTTCCAATCACGTGAATACTTTTAAAATTTCCAGAAACATTGAATTTTTTTTTAGTAAAAATCATCTCTAATCGCGATTATGTTCAAAACTTGGTCCTAGAATATTGTGTCTGGTTTTGACGTGCAGAAAATTTATAGAAAAATATTTTTGTCTATTAAGTTGTGAACTTACTGAAACACGGATTTATGAAGAAAACTTATTATCTTGTCTTGAGATTGAATATTCTAGCTATTAGAGTATACAAAAATCTATTATAAACATCAATGTAAGTGATGGTCTTTATTAAAAAGCTTTGTTATTTTAGTTCAGTAATAGTAGCTAGTTAAATTTCGGGAGCACTGCCGAGGGTTTTTAAAAAGTCTAAGACAAGACTGATTCTCAAGAAGCTTTATTAAGAATGCTTTTATTTGTTACAAATGTCTCTTTTATAAACTCTTATTCTATAAACACAAAGTGGGGCTGTTTACTATGAAATAATGAGAAATATGTCGCAATACATTCAGTCAAAACACCAGGTGTCTATCAGTAGTTTGCAGACATAATATGGGTTAAAAACGTAACATCAGCATTTCTAACGTATGTACCAATTAACAAGACGTAATAAGAGAGGGTACAGACTGCATAACTCCTCCCCCCTCAAGTTCGAAATTATCAGAGGGATGATTATCACTATGATTATTTCGATAGCAATAATTTTTACAAAAACTGAGCTTATATACTAAGAATACAAGAATTAATAGAAATATAATCACATATAACAATAAAGTTCCGGCACTAACACTTTTTACATTAATAATTCTTTCACTTGATGTTTTTAGTTCACTTTCACTGATTTTTAAAAGATTATTTAAATGTTGAAGATTTATTAATTCACTGTTATCCAAATTGATGGGTTCACGTTGCAATTGTTGCTCAGTAATTGTTATTTCGGGAAGATTAATAATCGGTAATTTTGACATCTTCAAATTACTCGTAGTAATATGGTGAGCTTTTAGCGTAATTTCACCAATTTTAACATCGCAATGGTCATCTAGGACGAGGAAGTATGTCCCTTCTATATTTTCTTTCGTTATTTCGTCGTTACAAATTTTTGATAATATATTCTCAGCGTTACTATGAAGAATCCATCTCTCTTTTCCAATTGGTTGTATCTTAATGGTCTTGATTTCAACTGGTACTGGATGACAAGAACTCGTATTCGAAGAAAATTGAATTAATGCTGTTATGCAAGTGTCTTCTGAAGTTGTTCGAGAATCATCCTCGTGACACAGGAACATTTCGTCGTGAAGTTCATTACAAGGTAAAGTGAGCGAGACAAATTTAGACCCTTTTACTAATAGGTAAGGAAATTTAGGAATAATGATGGTGGTATGATTAGAAGGATTGGTCATAGGTATTGGAATTGCTCTGTAGTATGTATAAATTTCATCTCTAATTATTGGTATATCTAAAATGAATGTTATTTGACTTCCTTTTGTATAAGCTTTAAGCTCTATACATTGCTCTATTTTAACTAAATTGTCATAACTTACTGGATACACAAGTTTGTAGAATTTCTCTATCTTTTTTAACAATTCTAATAATTCATTTGAGTTTATAAGAGATTGGTGTAATATTTTTAATTTACTGAATGCCAGAGAAGTTTCAATTTCATTCAACCGAATGTAGAGTAGTTGAAAATTATGGAAAAATAAATTATAAACATTAATAAAATTATGGGTAGTTATATCAATATTAGTTTGATTTATTAATTTTTTTATTTCTCGTAACTCTTTATCTATTCGAATGAAATTGTCCTTCGTGAAATTTGTTATCTTTATCATTGATTCAGAAATATCTGATATTAAGGTTACCTTTTTAATGAGTGTATTTTGGCGTGTCGTTAGAGAATCAATCATATTTTCATATCTTAAAGCATCATTATGATCTAAGTTACCAGTTATAAGCTTAATAATAGATCCAAGAGGATTGAGAAGTCCACGTTTAATTCTAGTTGATGGAGATAACTGTTCTAATTTTTGAATACTAATATTCATTACATAATTCGTTTGAAGCTTTACATTAAAAAGTTGAACATTAGATGTTTCATTATCAAAATGTGTTTTTAAATATTGATTAAATTTAGTATATCTTTTTATATTGAATTCTAAATCCTCACGTATCAGACTTAAATCTAAAATCTTAATTATTGTCCACTTATCATAACTTACACTAGCTTGACCTTGTTTCACAAGGACTATACCGGGATTTTTATCGATTCTGTGAAGTTGAAGGGCGTGAATCCTGATGATCAGAGCCAGGAGCCCGAGGAGGTACCTGCGAAGGTCGTTTTATATCCTTAATAGGCACGTTTGTTTTTCGAGTTTTCATTTTTACAGGACAGATATTTCTGTCAATTTTACCATATACTTGTGCTTTTTGATAACGCGGTTTATCTTTACTTCGCCTTGTATTAACACCTTTTACAAATATAGTGTCCTCTTCTTGAATATCAAATGATGTTTCACCACCACGTTTTGTTTTAATCTTTTCTTTATTTTCAATTACTTTGTCTGTTAAATATTTATAAAGATATTTCGTTCGTTTCATATGATCGTTTACTAATTGTTGCGTATATTGTTTGTTAAAGTTTACTTCAAAAGTACTATTAGAATCAGTGTGTCCAAAAACTACTTCAAATGGTGTAAGACCAGTCGTTGAGTGAATGGTTTGATTGTATGACATAATTGCATAAGTCATAACGTTAGCCGCGTCAGTTATTTTATGTTCATATTTAGCGATACGATATATTTCTAAAATAGTTGAATGGAATCTTTCAATTAAACCCATAGAATTAGGATTATGTGGAGTGCTTATGTGTAATTCTATTTTATAAAATTGTAATGTTTCTTTTAAAAGTGTATTGTTGAATTCAGTACCAGAATCAGCACTGATCTTATTTGGTACGCCATAAAATGAGAAAAATTTAATTAAGGCACGAACTACTTCAGGTGTAGAGCGATTGGATATTTCAAAAGCCTGACCTAGTTTACTGAAAGCATCTATTATGGTAAGGAAGTAGCTTCCTTCTATAGAGAATATATCTATAAATATTTCAGCAAAAGGTTTTGTTTGAGTTTGCGTTAACATTAATTCTGGTTTTAAAGGTTTGCGATCATATTTTAGAGTTTTACAAGTTTCACAAGAATTGATTACAGAAGCGACTGTTATATCCATATTTGTCCAAAAATAATTACGCTTTAATTTCATAAGAGTTTCTTTGATTCCACGGTGACTTGTTTTACCTTGATGATAAGCAAGTATAGTGGCACGTTGCTCTTTTTCATCACCTAAGTATATAACTCTTTTAGTACATTCATATATTTTGACGGTATCTTTTTTAAATAGTTTTATCACGGCATTTGTAAATTGTTTACGGTGAATTTCGCTCTCAAAGTAAAAGAAATATTTAATTTTAGGTTTTATATATTCTAAAAGAAATTTCTTAACAAGGTTAGTGTTGTTTACAGGTAAATGTACTTCCAAAATTTTTTGTTTTTCATGTGATAAGTCTTTTATTGATAATTGGTTTCTGTTCCAAGTAAAAATAAGGATTTGATTAGGTTTTGTGTCGATGGCTTCTTCAATAATGGGAATACCATTCGTATCAATATCTTCAGCAGAATGTATGGTTTCCGGTAATGAACAGGCAGTAATAGTACTGGATGAAGGAGAACGAATTGGGTGAGTTAAAGTCTTATCGGAATCTGAAGGAATAGTTAACGTTTCTGATGAGTCTGAAATTAGTATTGGACTCTCAGATCGTTCAGTGTCACTCACGTTTACTCGTAAGGACATATCGTCCTTTAATATATTTAATTTAATTCGTGATAGAGCATCAGCATTACTATTTTGTTTACCGTTCTTGTATATTATGTCAAAATCGAACTCAGCTAGTCTCAATTTCCATCTAGTAAGTTTACTATTAGGTTCTTTCAGTGAATTTAACCATGCTAAAGGTCTGTGGTCAGTAAATATTGTGAATTTGCGTCCATACAGGTAAGGACGGAAGTGTTTTACTGCCCAAACGATGGCTAACAGTTCCTTTTCTATTGTACTGTAACGTGTTTCTGCATCATTAAGAGTACGACTTGCATATGCGATAGGTTTTTCATTTCCAACTGATCCTTGTGAAAGGACAGCGCCTAAAGCGTAGTTTGACGCGTCTGTTGTTAAAATGAAGGGTTTAGAAAAATCAGGAAACTGTAATATAGGAGCATTCACAAGTAGCTCTTTACATTTTTGAAAAGCTTGAACATATGATTCATTAATTTCAATTTTATTTTTCTTTTTCAAACACGATGTAAGGGGTTGTGTAATTTTTGAAAAATCCTTTATGAATTTTCGGTAGTAGCCTATCAGGCCAAGAAAACTTTTAATTTCAGTGGATGTTCTGGGGAGTGGGAAGGCAAGTACTGCCCTGATTTTATCATCATTTGGTTGTAAACCATGCTTCGTAATTTTGTGTCCTAAGTAGAGTACATCTTTTTTAAAAAACTCACATTTATCGAGAGTTACTTTAAGATTGGTTTGTTTGAGACGATCGAACACTTTTCTTAGCTTCTCTACATGTTCTTGTATACTACTAGAATAAATGATGATGTCATCTAAATATACTAAGCAATGTATACCTTGCAACCCACGTAACACGTTATCCATTGCGCGTTGAAATGTTGCAGGTGCTGTTTTAAGTCCAAATGGCATCCGTGTAAATTCAAAATGTCCCATTGGTGTAGTGAATGCAGTTTTGGGTCTATCTTGTTCATCAACTTCAATTTGGTGGTACCCACTTGCTAAATCCAATGTACTGAAGTAAGTAGATTTCCCTAACTTGTCGAATAAATCATTAATATTTGGTAAAGGATACTTATCATCAGTAGTAATATCATTTATACGTCGATAGTCTACAACCATTCTAAATTTCTGTTCACCGGAGGCGTCCATCTTTTTTGGAACTAGGTGTACGGGTGCACTCCATGGTGAAAACGATTCTTGTATAACATTATCTTTTAGTAATTTTTCAACTTGTTTCTGTATTTCATCGTTTTGCGATGGTGGAAGTCGGTATTGCCGTATGAAAATTGGATCTTCATTTTTAGTCCGGATTCGATGTTTTACTTGATTAGAAAATGTAAGAGGCAGTTTATCACAATAGAATATATCCCTGTATTCAAAACAAAGTTTTTCTATTGCTTCTCGTTCTTCTTGATTAGCATGATCTAATCGGAGTTTCGATAAATTTTGTGTAAGTAATTCATCAATCTCAAAATCATTTAATTGTTGCCCGGTTGATAAATTTATTTTGCAAGTATTATTATTAAGGCTGGTTATATTCAATGGTTCGTTAAAAGTTAAAGTCACACTATCTTGCGAAGCATTCTGCATGACTGTTGTTGCAAATGAATCTTTGCAAGTAACTATAGCGCTAGGCATACGTACTTCATTTCCAAAATTTTTAAAATTAATTATTGCTTCACCATTAATTAAATTTGTAGGCACCTTAACACGGGTTTCAGTGCGTGGTTCTAGCGTTATTTCCCACGGGGGACTATAAATTATTGGAATTTCTGTATTTTGTGTCCGTAAAATTAAATTTTTCATGTCTATAGTCGCGTTCAATATTTTTAATAAGTTAGAACCTATTAATCCGTCATATCTTCCATCTACATTATATATATAAAATTTATGATTCATCGGACTTTTAAAACTTTCCAATAAAGGTATATCTATAACTTCGTCATGTAGGCTACGTCCATGTGTACTAATAACTTCAAAAGGATCAATATATTTATAATCTGAAAAATATTCATCAGCTTTAGCGGGACTAATAAAACTTCTGGTACTTCCGGTATCAATCATTAAACGAGCATCAATTTCAGGAATATAAATATGCGGTAGTTTATTTATGCCGTCATAATTTAAGTGTACTATTTCTGGGGGTCGCTCTTGGAGGCTTTTATAGGAAAATTTACGCATTCATTTTCAGCTTCTTCAGTTTCAACAGGTTCTATGTTTTCATGATAATCGTCATAAGCAGTTTGTTGATTATCGTCAATGAAATAATGATTTTCATATTCTGTATAATCAGGTTGATAGTCTTGGTATTCAATTTCAGGGTCGTTCATTTCTAAAGACTCTATCATATTTTGTCTAATAGGACGAGCTGTGCGCATTGACACATCGCTTGCCTGAAATTGAGGTGGATTACGTTGAGGTTGATTTTGTGGTGGTATACCAAATTTAAATTGTTGATTTGGCATGTTGAAATTAGGTCGGTTTTGTGTATTGTTAAATTGTGGTTTGAACCCTTGTTGATTAGGAATACCGAATTTAAAATTATTATTTCCAAAATTTGGTTTATATCCTTGTTGGTTTAGGTTAGGTCTGAATTGTACATTTTGATTTGGAATACCGAATTTAAAATTATTATTATACGGTTTAAAATTATTTTGTGTTTGGTATGGAATTCCGAATTTAAAATTTTGTTGTCCGGAATTAAATGTATTTGGCACAAATGCAGGTTGAGGTTTGAAATTATTATTAAAATTATTTGTTAAAGTAGGCGTGAAAAATTGTTGAACTGGTTTAATATTAGATTTATTTTTATTTTTAGAATTGTACTGATATTGAAAATTGACCTCCTCCATGACAACACTTAGTGCGTTTTCTAAAACGGTACAACCTTTAAGTCGCACAATTCGAATTAAATCCTCTGGTAAATTATATAAAAATACATTCAAGCACATATTATTATAGATAATCATTTTAGCGGCTTTGAGGCCTTCATCAGTTAATAAATTGACCTTGGAGAAGAGGGTGCAGCGTGTTTGTTGTATCCTGTTACAAAATTGCGTATATGTTTCACCAACTTTAATTTTTAAATTTTCCAACTCAATTGCCACACACTCTTCCGATCTAGGATCACCAAAATGTTGAATCAAAACAGCTCTTAATTGTTCCCAAGTTGTTATGTCTTCTCTTTCACTTAGTAGAGCAGCGGCTTTACCACATAATCTACTAGTTATAGCATGAAACACATATGTAGTTTGAACAACATTGTTTGATCCGCTAAAATTTCTGATTATATATTCACTTTTTTTAATAAATAAATTTAAAGTATTTTGATCACCATCGTACTTGGGAATTAAACTTAAAAGTTCTTTTGATACTAATTGAATTGTTGATTCATTGTTGCGTTGCATTTTGAATTGTATTTATTTAATTAAACACACACAAAGTAAAATTCACAAAATTAAAATTCACAAAATAATATTTTCAAAATAAAATTCACAAAATAAATCTTATAACAAAATTATCAAAATCAAAATTCTCAAAATTAAAATTATCGAAATTAAAATTATCAAATTAAAATTCTCAAAATTAATATTTATTATTAATATTTCTCAATATCTTATAATCTATGAAGTCAAATAACTTTCGACGATTTTTATTCGAAAATTATGAAAAATAATTTTCAACGATGTTTGTTTGAAAATTATAAAAATTTGTTAAATAATTTTCAACGATTTTTGTTTGAAAATTATAACAATGTCCAACGAAAAATACAACCACAGAAAATAACAAGGACGAGACAAGGATTGTAAAAATGGTCACTTACAGTCTGCTCGTTCCCATGTCTTGCCGTATAGCTGCTTTCGCTTTTAGGACAGGATCTCTCGGAAATAGATGTGGAACCCGACGTTAACTTATTTATTGGTTCGTAGATACTCAAAATCTGCACATGAGACCGATTTGTAAGACTCGAACACAGACTTTTATTGTTGATTGAGTATCCTACCGGCTGCGCCAGTTAAATTTCGGGAGCACTGCCGAGGGTTTTTAAAAAGTCTAAGACAAGACTGATTCTCAAGAAGCTTTATTAAGAATGCTTTTATTTGTTACAAATGTCTCTTTTATAAACTCTTATTCTATAAACACAAAGTGGGGCTGTTTACTATGAAATAATGAGAAATATGTCGCAATACATTCAGTCAAAACACCAGGTGTCTATCAGTAGTTTGCAGACATAATATGGGTTAAAAACGTAACATCAGCATTTCTAACGTATGTACCAATTAACAAGACGTAATAAGAGAGGGTACAGACTGCATAACTAGCTACACGACAAGTGAAAAAAGAGGGAATTTAATTTGAGGGACTGAGTTGAGGTGGATTTTTATGTACTTCACTTTTTACTATTAAATGCGAGAAAACTTCTTAGGAGGTGATTAATTGAGAGTGAAATTTCAAGGTCATGTCAAATTTAGGGACATTTCGTTACACGAGAGTGAAGATAGATATGAGATAGAGTAATAAAGCGGGGTGGTAAGAATAGTAACCACCTTATACATAGTGATAAAGCATGAGGAAACAGTCATACATACGGTAATGGAACGGGTTAAAAAGAAAGAAAGAAAGACATAAAGATAATAAAGATCGTAACCATCATACACATAGTAATAAGCCTTTGGAAGTTTACCAGTTTGGAGATACATATGAAAACAATCCTTCCAAATTAAATTGTTTATTTCTGTATTATTACCGCGTGCATTGCGTTTGCCGACCGAAACTGGACTGCCGGTGCACACAATGCACAAGTATAACATTAAACATTAATTATGACGCTACAAGCCCATCAATGATTTTTATTTTAAGGAGTTTCACTTCTATCTCGTCTACGTGCAGTTTTTTATACATAATTTATATAATTCAGGCAAAAAGATATTATTCTTTTGTGAGTAAAAGTGTATTTTATTCACTGTTATCGAGGGGTAATTGTAATAAATGTATTGTTATACCCGTGGGTAATAAAATGTCGATATCTTTCGCTTATATAATATATTCGTAATCAAAACACTAAATAGAGATTGTATAGAGTTTGCATGTATATTTCTGTCCTTGTATTCATCAAACTTCATGGTTCCAAGAGCATTGACAATTTTTAAAGTTCTCCAAAAACAGCAGCGTATTTTTATATTTCCACTTGAGCACCATTTTGCCTAGACCTTCGACCTGACGTTCGTTTGCTATAGGAGTCGAGGCAAAATGTCATTTTTCGTTCATTCGGATTAAGAGTAAATGATGACGAATTCCAATATCCAACATCGTTGGATTGGTTCATTAATGAATTTATTCCGTACTATTGTTTCATTTCGAGTGAAGGGTGCAGAACGAAAGACGAAAATGAAGGGTTTTTTTAAAGTGGTGCCAAACAAGCATACACCCGTATGGGTATGGGTAAGGGTTACCGTAGCATATGAACGCTTGTAATACCAGAGTTATCACTAACGCGTTGCCAACTTTGAACCCTCGTTAATGATATATTACTCCCTCCCTCCTTGACAAGGTCTTTTTAAGATCTACAACTATGTAGTAGAATAATTTGATATATGTCTTACGATAAATACTCAGCGTAATCTATTTAAGCACCCCAAAAGAGTCCTTTTTCTGAATTGGTTCCCCATTATCGTCACTGCTTATTTCGTATTTTACTTTATGTAACAAAATACAACTTATAACCTGGCCAGATAACATAGCTATGAATATATAAATCAAACACCATGTACATCGGATAATTGGTTCTCACGTGAAGAGAATATAAACGGACAGACAGACAGAGAGGCGTTAAGCGTTATAAAATCTATAGAAAATAATGTATTATTATTGTAAAGTGACTAATTCCACTACTAAGTAAGTTAAAAAGAATTAGTAAACCTCTTGTCCTGTAAACACTATTACATGATTTCAGTATCATATAACTGACCCCTGCTCACGACCCCGATTCATATTAGGATACAGGATTGATAAGCTAATACGCAAGGGAAATTTGGCTTATGTTAGCTTTAATTAGTTTTCTTACATGATAACCATTTGAATTTATACCTTGATTGAAGATAATATAAAACCTTGTCTAAGCCTACATAGGTAAACCAGGATAATTAATTAGGTAATTCCAGGCTTAATCTATATACTTATAACTTAATGCTAGCTGTCCCGACAGACGTTATTCTGCCCTTTCTGATAATAATTAATGCTTTGACCAGAACGCCATATATCGGGTTCTGATTGGCACTAGACCATATTATTATAATGTGTATATAATTAATTCACTTTGGTCCTTCAATATAGATTTGGTTAATAACGACTAATACGCCACCTATCACATTCTAACATAGCTATGAACCATCATCTCGATAAAACAAATCTATCTACAATTAATAAATCTGTAGTAATTTCTGTACAAGTAATATTTTTTCTCGATTTCCCGATAGACATACTATTTATATAGAAAACACAGATCACGAATATGCCCTTAATTTTTTGTCTCTCTGTTTGTTTGTCCGGATTAAGCTCAAAAACGGCTAGACTGAAATTTTGTACGCAAGTAGCTTATGTCATTGGTCAATTGATACGCTATAAGATTTTTCAATACTACTGATAAATTAAAAATTAGATTATAGACCACCAAACTACTCTCTTCATACTACCGCTTATATACCAAACTGATTTGTAATTTTCTGCAATAAAATTTCAAATCAATTTGCAATTAAAACACCCAACATAGTTAAAACTCATTACTGTAATGAAAACACATAAAATAAACGTCAGTTCCTAAGCAATGACTTCTAATAAATTATTCTTAATCGTTCTTCTGATAGGACTGTTTCCTAATAATATTAAAAACGAAATGGAGCCGTTCATAGTGGATGGTCTTCCAACGCAAATTGAAGAGTATCCGCACTCGGTTTACTTGGAAGTTAAATGTAAAAATCAATGGATATGTGGTGGTTCGATATTGAACCAGCATATACTACTGACTGCAGGCCACTGTCTCTACTCTTGTATTTTGAATAATAAATATAAACACACAATGTACGCTTTCGTTGGACACGAGGAACTTAAAAAGGTATGTTTGGTATACAATTCGATTAGGCATTTTAACGAAATAAATAAATATTGGGACCTTACAAAAGACCTTTTTTTGTGTGGGAGCGAAAGTTATACCAGCGAAATCTCTCTATAACCTACTAGATGACCTTGGCCTATCGAGAACTGCAGTAAGCTCTATTTTAGCGCGAGTATCTAAAGCTGCTTTAACAGATTCCTACCAAATTTGATTAGACAGAACCAAACCACGGTAAAGCCGTAAAAACCGTCTGAGGCTACAGGGCCTTTATAGCTAACTAAATAATCAGTTCTAAAAAAACAGCTAGGCATGAAGGGCATCGCGAGCAGTCAATGTGAGCACTGATGTGCCCCTTAAACCTTCACGTTGGTCGCAAATCCCGTGGACTGCTCGGAGTGCTTCCCTTTACCACTACTTTCCCTTTGCTTTTACTTATTTTTCTTTACGTTACTAGCTGTACCTCACTGTTTCACTCGAATTAAATTTATTCGACCAAAATTGCTGCTGAGTGCCTTAAGCGCTCGTATCCAAGCCCGGTGAAACTATAAAAGCCTTCTGAGGCTTCAGACCAGTTAAGGCTAACAGTGTAGTAAGATCGAAAAAAAGCTTGAAAAACAGTCTCGCTCAAGTCGTCGGATCGTGAAGATCTCCTGTTTTGTTATTACAGATGACGATACGGCGAGAAATTGTAGATATTGTTATACATAAAAACTACAATGAGAAAACGTTACACAATGACATAGGTTTAGCAGTGATCGACCGGAGTTTTAAATTCGGGAAAAACGTTAAACGTGTAATAATCAATCATAAATTCCCAGCTGTGAAGTATGCTGCGATCGCTGGCTGGGGTCTAATAGATGTAAGTTTATCAATTTTCCTTATAAATTTACAGTTTTTTATTATTTTCATATCCGAGAAACCAAATGTAAATACAAAACTTGATCCAAATTGTTAGAGCTATTCCTGAGAAACTAATTATACATGACCTACCTACGATATCTATATTATTATTTTCTATATATAATTTTTTTTAAACAAGCTTTTATCGCACTAAAAAGTAAACAATAATTTTAATTGAATAAAGTTACAGAAGAATGAAGTTCATTTGTATTTGCTTATCTAAAAAAATATTGAATTTACGTTTTTTAACCAATGTAACGCGGCAACTTTTTAACCTTTATCAGTAATCAATTTATAGATCCTAAATACTTGTTATAAATGCGAAAATGAGTTTATTTGTTACTCAACCACGTAAAAACGGCTAAACGAATTTGGATGAAATTTTGCACACATACAGCTTTTGCTTTCTATCGCGGTAAAGACCCAATTCTGAAGTCCACGCAGACAAATTCGCGGGCAGAAGAGATTTATAGATTAATGCACTTCAATCATTTATAATATTTTTTATTAAAAATCTCAAATATACATTTTCATATAACATTGTAAATGTCAGCCCTAGCACTACAGTTGAGAGTAGTTAATTAATTTCAAGGTCAGCCGAGAAGCCGTCATTCTGTCTGTACCTATCTATTTTGTGCTATTATGGTAATAATTCGCGACACTGTACCACACTATCACACTAATGCCCTAACACTCGGACACGCTAAATACTAACTTAGATTAACTTATCTCTGTGCTTGATGAGAGACAGTGTCAATTATTTTGACAAAATACTAAACCTGGAAATGTGCCGTGAACTAATATAGAATTTGGGAACCCCTGTTTTCTATATTGTATAGGTATTCTAAAATATTAATGTATTTTGTTCGCAATTTATGAGTCTGGAAAAAGTCGGACCTATAAACATCCGAATTATATTGAAACCTACTATAATTGAAATACCTATTTAATAAGTATCTACATTTTTAGGACAAGGCAGACAAATTACCGACGAGACTACAAAAGTTGGTTCAGAATCTAAAAACAAAACAAACATGCTCCAAATTAGAGATACATTATCCGGGTATGTTTTGTGCTGGAAGCGTTAAAAGCAACGATCCACGCCCGTCAAGGTCAGTTTATATTTTAATTCCTACTTTATATGTAATTTACTCCCTTGCGTTGATGAAAAGAAATTCAAACTGAACAAGATGCGAAGTGGCTCAATGGTAGAGCGATCGAACTTCGTTTCGTGCGGTGCTGGTTTGAATCCTATAAAAAGTTTGATCAACCGATGAAAGAAAACATCGTGATAAAATCGTTACACGATCACAAAATAGACAGGTACAGAAAGCCAACTCCATACAACGAGTGATAACAGCGCACGCACACATAAGACGCGTACGTACGAGGACCTCGAATCAAGTCAGTCGAAAGTTCCCGCGTTCACCCTATAAAGTTAAAAGTACATGCGTAATTATTGTTTTCAGTGTGAATCAAAATTCTGAATTCATAAACGATCTCATCAAAATTGTGCATTTCCTTGTAGGTATATAAACATTACATTAAACAAAAATGAATTCACGTTTTTTAACAAACTTTTTCAGTAAACATTTTATAGATTTTTATTAAAAGCGCTTAAATTAATAATCATTTTTTATTGAAAATCCCAAATAGAAATTTTAATAAAATATTGCGGATGCCAGCCTTAGTGCTACAGTCGAGCGCTAAATTCAAGGTCGGCTGGAGCGATCGTTCTGTACCTATTTATTTTGTGGCATGATGTGAGTGCTTTTCTAATGCTCGGCTGACTAGGTACCACTTTCAGATTAAAAATCTATCACCAATCAGTCAATATATCAGTGTGTTTTAATTCAATGAAAAATACATTGTATTATAATATCACTAGCGACCCGCCCTATCTTCGC
This sequence comes from Saturnia japonica, assembly GCA_033032175.1. Lineage (NCBI taxonomy): Eukaryota > Metazoa > Arthropoda > Insecta > Lepidoptera > Saturniidae > Saturnia > Saturnia japonica. The sequence continues at coordinate 10,644,123 of CM065325.1, forward strand.
ACGGGTGAAATTTGCAAAGTGATGTAATTTATGTTTAAAAAAGCATGTACGATTGATTTAGAGTTTATCGCTTTAATATTGATAATCGTTACGAAAAGTAAGCTTAACTTACGCGCGAAATTCATAGCACATAGGTAGCCCACAGTGCGGTTAGAACAGCGTGCGCCATCAAATCGTTTCACTGCAAATTATTTGTTTGGTTGCACGTAATTTTAAATCCGTGATATCTTGGTGTTGGGTACTCCAGACCAATACGCCGTGCAGGGCCCATAATTTATGGTATCACACCCTTTCCGCTTCGTCTCATTCACACATAGCACATCAATTCTCCTCTCATCCATCATTTGACATAATTCGTTTATTTTTTCATTACATCCTCCTCTAACATTCAAGGTAGCAAAGCGGCTTTCCACAGCCCACTTTCCGCCCCCGTTGGAAACGATACGTGATGTGTTGCGAACCGCACCGCTGCCATTTTTATTTATTATTTTAGAAATCATTGCGTTCCCACGAGCAGCTAGGGAGTTACTTGTCAAATGTCTCCTTTACGCTGATGATCAAGTTTTGTTTGCATCGTCGGCTAAGGATTTGCAAGCGATGGTGACTATTATGAATGAGGCTTTGAAAAGAAAGGGAATGAAAGTAAATGCAAAGAAGACGAAAATTTTGGTGTTTAAAAAGGAAGAAAACTTGACAGAAGTATGTGTCCGGATTGATGAGGATGAACTGGAGAAAGTAAGTGAGTTTGTATACTTGAGATCGATGTTTACCAAGGATGGAAAGTATGAGAGAGATATAGGAAGGAGAGTAAATGCCGGTAATATGGTGAATGGGGCGTTACACTCCTTCATGAGCAGCTAGAGTATTTCTATGAAAGCTCGTTTGGCTGTGCATAGAGGAGTGTTGGTTCTAACACTCATGTACGGAAGTGAAAGCTGGATGTGGCAGAAAAATCATAAAAGTAAAATAAATGCAGTAGAAATGAGAGCGCTAAGAGGTATGTTAGGAGTGAAATTGAGTGACAGGATAAGAAATAGTGTAATAAGAGAGCTTTGTGGTGTGAAAGAAGATATAGTCACACGAATTGAGAAAGGGATGCTTAGATGGTTTGGGCATGTTGAGAGGATGAATGAAAGAAGAATGACTAAACAAATTTATGATGCGAGTATGAAAGGAATCGTTGGAAGAGGAAGGCCTAGACGAACATTTATCGATCAAATCGGAGACGTTCTGAAGAAAAGTAAGATCAAGAGTACTCTAAACCGACGAGCATGCATGAAAAGATTAATGAATGTCGAAGAAGCGAAAGAGGTATGCCAGGATCGTAGCAGGTGGAAGGACGTGGTCTCTGCCTACCCCGTTGGGATACAGGCATGATTTATGTATATATGTATGTATGTGATATCTTGTACAGCTTTAACTCAAATAATATCATGTAAAGGACAATTTTAATCTACATTAAATGCACAAGTTTATCTGGATAAAGATTAATATTGAATTGGATAAAATAGTTAAGCAAACAACCTATTGTTTTTAATTATTATGTTGAAGATAAAAATAATTACTGTGCGTCAACCTTTCGAGATAGACAGGTGCCATATCAAACTTTTCTCTAAGCTTTTAGAAGAACTACAATTGTTTAGAACATTATTTTAATGTGTCTCATAAGGTTTTTACCCAGCGCGACGACTGACGACTTGACTATAAACCATTGAATTTTCTCTACTATACAAAAACTTAATTAGAATGTTTTGTACATGCAAATCTTCCGTAAAAATTCCCTAAATGACAGTATAAACCGCATAAAAATCCGTTGCGTGGTTTAGAACAAGTAAGCAGAAATACAGACAGACGCGAATAGCGACTTTTCCTTATACTATGTATTGATAAACCTCATAGATTTGAGAAAAACTCATAGTGAGACGCTTAGACATATCGCTGACCGGGATAAGCTTTCGTGTCCTTAAGTAACTAATAATCAAGCGGGGTGGAAGGATATCTGTAGGTACCCAACTGGGCCGCGACCACCATGATGATAAGCCTGTCGCAGTAACACTCTTTTAGTTTGTCGCGGGATCAGCCAGTGTAAATCCAGTTGCCGAGAGACTTGTAGGCCTGCATGACATTGAAGATCTCCCGGAGGTCGCCGTTGTTTTTGGATTGTACTGTGCTTACTATCAGGCAAAGTACCGTCACTTCGCCATGCTACTAAAAAAAGGCATCCACCAAGTAGGCACCACGTAGTGAGGACTCGAATGTGACACAAACTACCTACATAGGTACCTATTCTATAAGTTCATCAATACAATCAATAAAACTAGCGATCGCCCTAAGGTCGAAATTCGACCAGCGACTTTTTGACCATAGACTATATTTTTCTGTTTGACATTTGCAGTATACATGAACTTAACATTGAGTATTATCTAGGGTTTTTGGCGGGATCTTGAAGTGACATGTCGTGGTTTTTATTTTTAATTCATTTACTCAGGTTTTTGAGCCTATATTATGTAATATTGGTGGCGTTTTGCGTAATATAGTTTGGTTTTTATACATAAGTGAAGTGGATTATGAATATAAGATGAAAGCATTCATTCTGAGATCCCTCAAAAACTCTCTAGAAAGTTGTAACAAGGGAGCCACCATCTTGTTAGGCTACTGAAGCCGTCATAAGACTCGACACTTTATTAATTTGATAATGACAGTAATGGTATTCATTAAAGAGGACTAGTTGCCAAGTTAGGAAAAAGAAGAGTACATCTACATCGCTTGCTGTCACTTTTCGTTGAGTGACAATGTCAATATTTTGCGGGGTCTAAGTTCAATGGCACCGGTTAGGTTAGGATTCGCAGTATTAATTTATTTTATATAATATATTAGTAACAGATACTATAGATAAATTTTAGCTTTCTGCACTCCTTGTCCATATAAACTTTAACCATACCAAATCTCAGTCTTCCGTGCACGCAATACCCTTAAAAAGAGGTGATGAATGTGATGAATCAATTCGACCGCTTAAATGGATTACGCTGAATAAACCATAAGAGATATATCAAATTAATGTACTACATAATTTTAGACATTAAAAATATCTACAAAAAAGTCAGCGAGAGTATATGGCTATAATAGCTTCTAAGGAACACCCCCACAATAAACATTTTTGTCTTTAAAATAACCGGGAGCGGGGGAACAAGATTCGCGCGTGTACCCGATCGTTGGCATTCTGTAGTCCACGTGAGTGTAGCCGCGGGTACAGATGGTTCTAAATAAATATTAAATAGACAATGTTTTTTTATTTACAGGGGTGATTCTGGAAGTGCTATGGTGACGGATAAACATCAACAAATAGGAATAATATCATGGACTAGTTCAGAATATCCAGCACTAACAGTATATACAAATGTTAGCAATTATTATTCGTGGATTAACGTTAATTCAATCATTCTCCATTGTAAAAATAAATTTTAAATCAGAAATTTTGTTTTTTAATTAGTGAAATTTTCATATATTGCAATTCTTTGTAACAGATACGTATACCAACTTAATTTAAGGATTTGCATACCTACATTCTCTGATTTAAACGCCCGGCCCTGTCAAATCTGCATTAAGAATCATCATACCATTAATGTATTTACCTAGATGATTTTTCACAGAGAAAAGGAATGTATTTTACTCAATAATACAGATAAATTCTGCATCTATGTAGAATTGGGATTATTCCATTTTACCTTCTTTTCATAATATATATATAAGTATAAAAAAATTGATTGAGGTTTCTCATTGTGCACGCATCACGCAAAAACTACTTCCATCCAGCAAAACAGTCGAATAAGAAATGAGTTACTCAGCTTATAATAGAATAAAAGCTGAGTTAACGCTTCATAAACTCTAAATAGCCGTATAATAGTGGTTAACTCGACTATTTAGCATTTCCCACTAAATAGTTCTATAAACAAGTCGAATAAACGTTTAAAACATTGTGCTGTAGCATTATTTTATCATTTGAAAGACGCTGAGATATCTAAAGCAAATAAATTTTGATATTCATCGGAAGATAATCACAAAATTTAGACTCATCTTTTCGTAGATCTTTATAAAGTGTATGGAATCCACCATCTTGTTCTCTTTGCATCAAAATAGAAGAATAAAGCGTTTAATTCACATCTTACTTTTATTTAGCCATTTCTTTACATATAGTATGCAAACACTACCTCCTTTTTAATTAAAATTATCATATTTGTTGATTTATATGATTTTATACTTGTAACACTGAATATTGTAATATTGTGTTTCTGTATGCCTGGCAACTCGTTTCTGTACCAAAAAGATGACTGTCCGTAATGTGTACCTAAAGTGTGTAAATATAAAGTATTAATTAAATTTCAATGTTTAATTTATTGAATATAATACGAGTAGTGACCAGAATAATGGAAAACATTTCATCTATAAATTATAACAATATTCATTATGCCTTTCTACTATAAAAGATTCAAATTCCGATACCAAAGGAACTGCCAATCAGTTCAGACCGACAGTTATAAAAGTTTTGGTAACAACATTGATTAGGGTGAAAATTTTCAGTTTGGTTTAAAATAGTGTGCCATTTAATTTGTGATGCACTTATATATTTGACAACTATGCTAAATAAAAAATTACCATATCTTTATCCTAGAAACCCACAAATATTTTTAAAGACATACAAAAAAATAATAAAGGGTCTATCCCTTAAACAGCTAGAACACAAAATCGACTTATTTTATGGTTTATGTACCTACAGTTCTGGTGTCATTTTTTTTTGCTGACTGACTATACTGTTAGCCTTAGGGGCCCTGAACCCTCTGACGGCTTTTACAGCTTTACCATGACTTGGGGGATAAGCACTTAAGGCACTCAGTCAGAATTTTGGTGTCATGTTTGATAGTAGTTTAAATAATATTTTACATAAATTGAAATATTTTTTCCTGTGGCAAATTATTTGTCTTTATCTGTTTAGAGATAAGGCAGTGGGGAATTATTTCCCTTTTCCTGATTACAAACATGAATTGAAATAAGCTTACCCTGAGTTCACAATTTTCAATTAATGTATGTTCATAATCTCAGCAGTTATGCATATTTACGGTAGTCACGGTAGTGAATGTGTAAGGTGTTATTACTTGGAAATGAGGGGAAGGTATACATAAAATAAAATAAAAGGTGATTGTTTTGGTTTATAGCAATCTCAATATAACATTGAATGAAGCATGTTTAAAGTATTTCACATTTTGTAATGTCAAATCTGTATTAATAATAAATAGGCATGAAATAATACAACACTTAGTAAAGATGGCAATGTAGCCGCTAGCATCACATGTAGCTCTCTCGCGTTTTTAAAATGTTAGATATGGTTTGATAAATAATCAGAGATCACCATATATCAGCCTGCAGATTATGTCCCTTTAAATTTTAATATTTTTATGAATGTTTTATTCTTTATGGTTATGTACTAACCTAAATAATTGATTAAAGATATAAAAATAATTCATGAATAATCCTTAGAAGAATCCATTTAAAGCTGAGGGAATTACTAAGTTATAAAATGGTTTAATTGCATATTTCATTGCATGAAAGTAATTTATAGGAAATTTAAGCAACATGATGAATTTATATTTGTATAACCTCCTTACTTATTAATAAATTTCATTAAAGTTAATTCAAAAATATTTAACTCAAAATTATATAATTTAATCAAATTAACAATTACAAAATTGTTACATTTAACAAGCACTACGCAGTACTAGCTGTAGCAGATCCATTACCACCAGTAGCAGATTCTTTCTCCATTGCATGTGATGGTGGATGTTCAAGAACATTATCAATGAGACCAAACGACTTTGCTTCCACAGGAGACATAAAACAATCACGCTCCATTGAACCCTGTATTCTTTCAATTGCCAAGCCAGTATGCCTTACATATAAATTATTTATCTGGGCTTTCAGTTTCAGTATCTCCTCAGCTTGGATCTGGATGTCAGTTGCTTGACCTCTAACACCACCTGAAGGCTGGTGTATCATTATACGAGAATTTGGAAGAGCATGCCTCATACCAGGAGCCCCTGCGGCCAGGAGTAATGATGCCATACTGCAGGCTTGTCCAACACACCATGTCGCAACTGGTGGAGTGATATACTGCATAGTATCATATATACCTAAACCAGCAGTCACATTTCCACCGGGAGAGTTAATGTACAAGTGTACTGGTTTCTTGCTAGATTCCGATTGAAGAAATAAAAGTTGAGCAACAACTAATGAGCTAATATCGTCGTTGATCGGTCCCATAAGGCAAATGATACGTTCGCGTAGTAGTCTAGAATAAATATCATAAGCGCGTTCACCTCTACCAGTCTGTTCTACTACAATAGGTATCATGCCGAGTCGTGCCGGTTCACTCGTGTTAAAATGCCTTTGAAAGATACTTTCTTGTTGAACAATTATTTTGTTAACAATAATACGAATTCTTCCTACACCTTGACGAACATAATTTAATGCCATTTTTAAATAACTTCGCACGTTATAAAAAACTGATTTCAAGAAGACACTTAACGTTATCCTTTCCACTAATAATTGCAAATAATTTAAAATCAGTACGTATGTATGTATTTTCGGTATAATTTTTGATTTAATTTCGTAAACATAGACTTCAAAGTATAACTACAAACTAGTGATACGACTCGAGCCGTATTTTACTCGAGTGACCCGAGTGAATTTGTTAAACTCTTATTCGAGGAAAAATAAATTTAATTTGAATTTGTTCGTACTCGAGTTATCGAGTAAACTCGGCGCGCCGAGTAGATTCGGTAACCGCTATGCTAGATGTCACTACGTCACTAGTTTACGTCGGAACTTTACAAGATCAAACTTGTATCTTGAATTTAAACAAACAGTTGAATTCACGTTCGTCGTTTTATAGTTTTATTATTGTTATATGAAAGTGTGATTAAAAGTTTAAGTTTTGTTATTATAGTACCTAGTGTATAGCATCAAAAGCAATAAAACTGATAACTTCTTATTTACAATTTAAAGTCATTTTCACATGGTAACTTAATTAGTCGTAAGAAGTCATTTTTTTTCTCTTTGTTGATTATACTATTTCCATTTCTTTATTTTCTCGATGACAGTTCTAACTTGATAGTTGTAGTGTTGTGACCAAATAAATAATGATAACGATCGCATATATTTACGACAGTGACGATTCATCAGATTTTCATTAAAATAAATAAATAAAGATTACCTGTCGTTATAATTATTTCGTTTCATTGTCGATTACCTACCTATACCTACTTATTTTACAACAGCTTCTAAAATTTTGAAGTAGTTGGCATTATCAATCAAGAGTTAATACGTGTAACATCTTGTAATGAAATATAATATTAGTCAATAAATTTGTATGAAAGTATCAGGTAATAGTTTAGTTTCTTACATTTTGTAAAAAAAATATCGGGTGTGTTATCGTGTTACGTTTATCGATATAGCTCCATCCCTATCAGTTTCGCCGACTCTGGTATAACCTTGTACGTGTGTAAACGTCATATTTTTATAAAAAATAATGTAAAAAAGACGTTCGTTCAAGTTTTCACAGGAGCTGTCATTCAGAAAATAAAGAAATGGAACTGGTTTAATGAGATAAATAATATTAATTATTTTTTTCATATTAACAAATATTACTAATTTAATAAAGGTATTAAAAAATTCTTATGCGATACTCAGCTCGAGTGATACACTCCTTAAGTAGTTTACTCGAGTGCCTCAAGTCACAAAATCCTAGTCGAGTCGTATTACTACTAAAGCAGCCTTGTCAAATGTCAATTGTCCAAAAATCTAGCTCAAATTTCCTAAATTGCAGAAGATTAAAGTCCTGATTCCCAGAAAATTCCACACTTTCGTCAAGCTAGCTCAGTCTTTTAAATGATATAGTTAGCTGATAGTTGAATCGTTTATTAGACCACCACAATGTATTATTACTCATTCATAAGTTAGGCTAATTAAATAAAATAATCAGAAAACACGACAGACATTTATAAAAGACATTCAACGATGCGCTAGCTAGAGCTCTTCCCTTTTATTCTCCGTCAAATTCAAGAAAATAACTAACAACCTACATAGAGTAATCATAATACTTAGACGGGAGACGTATATCACGGCGCGGCGTCTGGAAGTACTAGGGTCGGGTTGTCTTACTATACCACATAATAATTGTCTTATGAAAAAGCATTTTCCAATAAAAAAAAAATTGAAGTATAACTACTTTAGGCGTTACTAATGGGTATTTGAATACATTATTTATAATTTAATTTGATAATTTAAAATCGTAATGTAAAATATTGGACATTTTAATATTGTTACGACCCATATTAAAGCAATAAAAAAGTGCGCATTGTTGTACTTGGAAAGTTTGGAAGCTAAGTTCCTGGAGCGTTTTTTTTTGTTTGTTTTGATAACTTCATGTAGGTTTTCTTCTTCTTAAGCATAAAGCACCGTATACAAAATACTTCATAAAGAAGGTTCTCAGACTTCAGGCTGACAAAGGTGTAGTAAAGAAATTAAGTGGAGCTACACAAACAAACTAATAAAATCATTACCATTGCAACCAGACAAACAAGGCATTATGGCACCGACAAAAAATTCATTAAAACGGTAATAAGAATAATGCACGTATAGTGTAGGTATACTGTGCTCGTGTCAAAATATATTCTTTCATCGCATTACCAAATTTCTCATTATTTAAATATTCATTATTTCAAAGTATAGTGATTGAATTATTGAACTCATTAAAATTGTTTACAATTATGTACGCACGTAAAAAAATATACATATTGGCGTTGCAAAATAATAATAACTCCAAAAAGTATATCCCGTTTCCCAACAAGAAGATTTGATCCGTATTTTCAGTCATATGACGCGCACGGAGCTCTCAATTTTACTCTTTACCAAGTGCGCCAAAAGAAGTATAAATTTAAAACTGTATAATGTTCAAATCCCGGCATTTTTCCTACATATCGCCAATCCCCAATGGATTTAAAATACCAAGTAATTTGGAGAATTCCCTAAGAATTAAAGTTAAAAGTTTCTTTTTTTATCTGTTAGCAATTTAATGGATGCATATCTTTTAAGCCAATCTTCGTACTTAAGTACCGTAAAAGTGGGTAAACAGGGTCCGGTGAAACTGTAAAAGCCGCAACGGCTCTGTTTTTGGATAGGGCCCCTAAGGCTAACAGTGTAATCAGTTAAAAAAAAAACGCTTTAATTTCTTAACGAATATAAACGAACTGAGACATTTTTATGTATCGCCGGTTAATTAAACTATAAGAATATAATTATAGAAAATAATGTAAAATATACAGAAAAAAAACAAGTATTTTACCAAAAAAAAATTTTTTTAACTGTCTACACTGTTAACCTTAAGGGCCCTGAAGCAAGCCGCTGCGGCTTTTACAGCTTCACCGAACTTGGAGTTTTTACCAAAATATACGTTGTTCCTATTTATACTGTAGGTAAGTTTTACGGTACAATATGGCTTTTTAGTTAGGGAATTTTTGTGGCAACTGAAAATGCTCGTTTCTAGTTATTTTTTAAAATTTACTTCACTTGTGCACAATGACTAAAATATATTTCGAAATTAATTACTTATGAGTGAATCTTTAAAATGGACGAAAAGATGTAATTATGATCGTCGATGCCCGAAATTAGGCTAAAAGGTTTATTCTCACAAAGTTGTTTAGATAAGTTTTTGTAATGCTGAAAGAAGGTACCGTTTGCGGATAATCATAATGCCAGTCAGAGATAAATAACAATTGAGATGGCAATCTTCATACTAATTATTTAACACGATAGTGAAGGTTTGTCTGTGGTTGTGAAATAATCTTTATATCTATATATTTCATTCATAATTAATACCACCGTCTCTTTTACTCTTGTGCAAGTCGTATATATAACCCCTATTGCATCCTTTTCTTTCGGAACTTATTATATGAATATGTAGTTTCGAATAGTGGTGTAAAACTGGAATACGTACCGATAACGTTTTGTTGAATCGGTAAACTAGTGGGGTACTTTACAATTTATTTTTGAATGATTTTACCGGTTCTTATTAAAGTTCTTTTAGAATTTATTTTCATGTATTTACTCACAATAAAATAAAACTGCACTTAAAAGAACTCATTAATTATTTTTATTACAATTACAATATATACATAGCATAATGGATATTAAAAGTTTCATTAGATTTTGTAACAATTAGCAATCGACCGCCAATTCTTACGTTTTAATTACAATAAAATATAGTATTAAAATACGGTACTCATCGAAAAAGTAGCTATATTGTATTAAAATACAATATAATATACATAATATAATATGTAATATAATACACTATAGTGAAATAATGTTTAGAATCAAATCCGTAATTGAAATTGAACCTTTTCGTAATATTAGTCATAGATGATTGTTTATAAGAATGTCGAGTAGGTAATCAAAAATGGTTAAAATTGAACAAATAAAATGATTAATTGTTACACGCAAATCAACTTTTCCTTCATACTTTACGGACTTAGGACCGACTTTATGCATTCGTTTTCAGAACCGTATGTATTGTATTATACGATGATAAAATGCATGAAGGTGTATTTAAAAAGAAGACTGCGTGTTTGTTGATTCCTAGAGAATCAATACGAATTAGACAAATATTAGCAGTATAAAAAATAAATATTAACTAACAATATACAAGTAATTAACAAATTAAAGAAATTGCTATATATAAATAATAAGCCAATGTACTTCACACCAAACAATTACAAAGGAAATTCCGCTAGGCTTTTAAATATTACAATAAACATTATTAGGTTCTATACAGATTTTGACTTATGTGTGTCATGCATTTACAAAATTATATATATTATAATAATAGTATTAATGATATAGCAATATTGTTTCACATTAAATGATATTTATTTATATAAAAATAAACTTAAAACCTAGAATTATTAAAATAATATAAACTAGATAGAACTTATGTATTTGAACCAAGGCATGATAAAAAAAAATTAAGACTTAATCTACATTTACTATAAAAATATTTCTTAAACATATCTTAAATAGCAAAAAAAATTGATGTAGTTTGATTTATTAAATTGTATATTATACAATAGGCATGATAATTTTGTTATGAATTTAAAAAATTATACTATAATAATATTACTGGTGTAACAATATTGTTTTACATTATATTTACCTATATGTAATTTACTTATATACAAAAATCATATACAGTATAAAGAACTTAAGTATTTAAACCAATGCATCATAATTATTATTATGTATTTACAAAACTATGACATAATAATACTATTGATGTAATATTATATCATATTATTATGTAATTTAATTACTTATAAATAACATACAGATTACTTCAAAATATTGCATAAGAAACTAAATCCTAATCTACATTTATAAAACCATTCCTTTCAACAGCCTTTAGGTTACAAAATATTTTACAATTTCTTAAGACTGGAATTATTAAAATAAAATGCATTAGAACCAATGCATGAAAAAAAAATTATGCGTTTATAAAATTATAATATTACTGATTTGACATTATTGTCTTACATTATATAAATATATTATTTATTTATAAAAAAATAACATACTGATAACTTTAAAACATGATATAAAAACTAAATCCCAACTACATTTACTATAAAAATAATTATTTCAACAAGTCTTAAATTGTAAAAGAAAGTGATGTACCTTCATTTACAATAATATAGAATAGCCCTTATGTGTTTGGAACAAGGCATGATAAATTTTGTTATGTATTTACAAAATTATAATAATATTTCTGGTTTAACAATATTTGTCTCACATTATATGTTATTTATTTATTTCAAAAATAACATACTGGTAACATTAAAACATGGTATAAAAAACGAAGTCCTAATTTACATTTACTTTAAAAATATCTCTTTCAACATCTCGTAAATTGCAAAAAAAAAGTGATTTACCTTCATTTAAAATAATATAGAATAGCCCTTATGTGTTTGGAACAAGACATGATATATTTACAAAATTATAATAATATTACTGGTTTAATAATATTTGTCTTACATTTTATGTTATTTATTTATTTCAAAAATAACATACTGGTAACTTTAAAACATGGTATAAAAGACTAAGTCCTAATTTACATTTACTTTAAAAATGTCTCTTTCAACATCTCTTAAATTGCAAAAAAAAGTGATGTACTTTAATTTAAAATAATATAGAATAGCCCTAATATATTTGGAACAAAGCATGATACATTTTGTTATGTATTTACAAAATTATACTATAATAATAACATTACTGATGTAATATTGTTTTATGAACTACAAAATTATATACAAAAGTTATACAATGTACCTTGATTTATGAAAATAATATGTACTTAGTAAAACTTATGTAAGGGATTATTATTAATTGGAAAACAAAACATTTAGAACTGAACATAATAAGAAGAGTAACAAAGTCTCATAGTATAATGCTCAGTAATAAAATGAACATAAAAATGAACTAGAAGGCGTCACATTATATTATACATATAGCACAGTGTTTTTAATTAATGAGGTATTAAATTGGTTGAGGTTGAAAATACAGTTAAGTGAAAAATAACTGCTGGACAAATGATCGCTTAAATAAAATATCTCCATGTGTATACATCTGGGTTTTTCTTGGATTGTAATTTACTCACAATTAATAAGTGCACTAATATAAACGATATAAAAATGGAACAATTATGTACTTCGCCTCCTTACTGATCTATAACCAAATCCTTTAGTAACACTTGTTCTAATTAAAGTTTCCATTTCTGCATGTTTAGGCCTTGAATCAACATTATGGACTCGTCTATTGAAATTTATGCACCATTGCTTAACTTTCATTCTAATAACAAACAACCAAAAAACTTTCATAAAATCTGCTTTGTGTGTTACACAATTATACCATTTCATATCAACTGTTTGTTCCAATGAATGTATTAACTCAGAGTAAATATAAACACTACAAATTGATGGTAGCATTCTATCAATAATATATATACTTTACCACACAATTTAACTTAAGTTTTTGGATGGATAAAATAATCTGTCAACATTAGAACTATATTCCCTTAATTCTATCAAAGAATGACAAGTTTCCTTCTCAGACAACAGGGCTTTTTTACAATTCTCGCATTCTTTACATTGCAAATTTGGTATTAAGTAATGACAAATAGAACCAGCAATATATGATACAGTTTTGTTTTGTAGAACATTCTCAGAAGGAATTACATTCTCTATGAAGTGAACACTAATATCAGGTTAAATATCATCATTATGAAATCCATATTTTTTGCGATTTACAAAATTTTCAAGTGTACCTAACATTTTATCATCATCATTGGCACAATTAGTGTACAGTGACTTGCCAGTGGTTATGTTGTTAATCAATAAAGTTTTAAAAGCAGAAACAAAATGATTACAGTCGGGATTTATACTGAACTGACCATGTGCTCTTACTTGTCCAAAAAAGTTTTCTAATGGGTCTTGATTTAAACGTCTGAGACTCAAAAATTTCACACCGTCAATTGAACATAAGTCGGTCCATAAAAGTTTAATTGATTTAATATTATGTATAAAATGCTTAAGTGATAAGGGCTTGCTTTCCCTTTCGTTGGAAGAGTCAAACCGCATTGAATCTAGTTTTTTCACAGCAGTATCCCAAAATTCCAAATGTTCTGAATTTAATAACAAAGCATGCTGTAATTTATCTCCAGAGAAACCAAAACCATTTAGGCTATCAAATAAGTTATTAACAAACAAAAGGATTTCTGCTGTGAATAAACCACTTTCAATGTCTATATTTGAATGAGCATACTCATGTTCCTGTATATATAACAGTGACTTCATATATACTTCCAGTGATGTGGACACTTGTCGGCTGAAAACCTGAGCTGCAAGTTTGACCTGGAAGAATATATACAATAATATAATAAATAAAGTAGCCAAGTAAAGTCATCAAATTAAAAAAAAGTTGACCCTACAAGGGTACCAGGCAGATGTGAAACATCTTAGTGGATATTTGAAAAAATACGACGGGTGATCCCGAAATATGACAAACCAAAGGAAAGTCCCTGTGAAGATGCTTATTTTATCACTATATGTATGGCTGTCGTGACCCCTACCACTCAACTTGATCACTGGATATACACCGGCTAATACCGAAACAACAAACCAACAGAAAGTCACCGTGAAATTGTTTATTTTGTAACAATGTGTATGGTAGTCATAACCCTTACCACTAAACCATTTTGTGTTATCTCCGGACATACAAACAGATAGACATACAGACAAAATAATTTTTTATGCTACATTCGTGGTCAGTATTGTTCATATATTAATGTGTAACAGAAAATTTTGAAAGAAATTACATGTTCAGACAGAACTACAGATTTATTAATATAGATATGTTATTGGCTAAATGTCGGAATTTGAGTGAGTGGGACTGAATGAAATAAAGAGAATGACTACATACTTTGCCTAGGTATTCTATATATGTACGTTACAAAATACCAATGATGCTCGGTTAGATTAGGTTGTACTTGTGAACAAGTACTAGCGAGCCAACCTTGTCAGCAGTTGGCGAATGCCACAGTCTCAATAGAATGCGTAGGAAATGATATAAATGACGTTTATACCTCAATAAAACAGTTCGTACAAGTCCGGTCGTTACACCGCTATGCCAATTCCACGATGAATATAGGCATGAAAATCATGTATGTTACATGCCATGGTTTCATCACGATGTTTTTCTAAACTAAAAGGCTGACCTTATAGTTAAGGTAAGTAAGTATTCATGTATTCATTATAGTTTTGAAACCTATGATGTCCGATACAATTTCCGAAATTGCTACCACTAAACTATCATTGCTTAAAACATATACATATATATCTTTTCATAAGAATATATATAAATACTTTGTTTTTAAAACATAAATGAATGCAGATTTAAACTTTTAACTGAACAGGATGATATTATTATTAATACTTACTTTGATCTAAAAAAAAATTATTAATAAAAATATGTACTACATGGCCTGTGCAACATTACACAAACATTGGATTATCTTAAAAATGTATGTACTTTCTAAGAAACAGACACTTTTATAAGTAAAATTATAAAAAGATACTGCTAATAAATAAGAGAAGGAAACCATTTAAACTTATGTGTCCAACAAGTTACTATTTACATTAATGTGTTATGATATGTTATTCTTGATAATTAAATCAATCTTCATAAAAATTCCCTAACATAAACTGGGTAAGTTTACAATTATTAATTACCTTCATTTTATCATATGTACTTGGTTTTATATGTTTATCTGTGAGTTTAGTGCTTCTTGCTCTTCCACCAATGCCATCTACTTTATGAAGCATTTCAATGAACTGCCATTGTGCCCGCTGATCACCACTGAGAAGATGTTTTTTCTGAAAATTGTTTCGGAAACCTTTTAATAAATGTGGTACATCATAAATATGATATAAAAGGTTATTACCAATGCAATAATAAATATTCCCATCCCTACAGGTATCGCTGTGTAACAGATTTATATTTGAGTCACATATTAATGATTTAATAGTTGCAACATTTGCAGAACCTTGGTCACTGACTGTAGCTCTGACTATGAAGCCAGTATTAAAAATGGCAGAAGTTACTTCTTTTATAATGTTTTTTAATATAAGTGTTTTTACGCCATCTCGAGCAAAATAAAAGGCAATTGGTATTTTCCATGGAGCAAATAAACCACGCAACATAAACACAAGAGCTTTATCTGCTACATTGTTAGTGCGTTTTCCAGAACCTAAATCCTCAAAGCCCTCAATAACACCCGTATGAAAGTTAAAATACAAGTTTTTGTATATAGACATCTCATCGAACAATAATGTACATTGTTTGTATAAAGCAGGTTTATCTTTAGCTGCATCTGACAAATGTTGAAATATGAAGTCATTAATACCTGGCCGCAAGGGTATATTACTAAGAATAGAATTAATAGTAGATTTAGATGGTAATGCTAAATGTTTTCGTAAAAATCTATAGCACTTAGGGCTCAATTTATATAGAGACAGAGAAAAGATTTTCTCCTCATTTGTAAAACGCCGACCTTTAGGTGAAATACCAGTCAAACGTAACTGTGAATCTACCAATAATTTACCAAAAGTGCTTAATATGTTGTATTTTTTTAAATACATCTTCGTTTTTGGAGCATTTACTACTGATTTAATCTTTAATTTATTATATCTTAATTGCAAAAGGCGTAATTTACGTTTTAAATTCCTATTATTACTACGTAATATTTGTTTACGTGGAGTAATCTGCTTTGGTTCTATACGAACCTTTCTAGTTAAATTAACCTGGCTGCTGTTTCTGATGTTTCTATTAATAAAACAAACAGGTGATGTTTGTAAAGAACATATTGCCTTATTGGAAGAAGTGGATGAGGGCATATTTGTTGGTTCATATTCATAAGTTGGTTGAAAAGTGTTAGTAGGTAAATGAAACTTGGTATGAGATGAATGTGCAGCCATATTTAAGTCGCAACTCAAATTATCTGTTTGCATGCCAGTAAGTTTTATTTGTTCTACAGAGGGGTTATTGGTATGGAGAAACGGCCGGACTACTCTAAAAGTATAAGGTTCTTTGGTACTAGGGGTATTAGTAGAAGAAATAATTTCTAAATAAGCTTGGTGTTTGTTTAATGTATGGTCTTGCACATTACTTAAGTTCAGTGAAGGAATTGCATCAATACTTAACTTTTGTCTCTCATTAATATGTTCAGGGATGAAATGTAAAATACAAATACGAACATTTTCTAGTTGAGTAACCCGATACCGTCGTAAGAACGGGCATGCCTTCAACCACTTATTCCATCTTACTTTATTTGTAAAAGGTACACAAAAATGCTTAATATTCGGACGCCGACTACGGCAACCAGGAACAACACAATTGGAAACCATAATTTTAAGTCAATACTTATTTATCAAAAAATAACACGTTCAACTGATAAACACACAAAATTTCGAATATTTACGAAAACATCTATAGTACACAATTAAGTAATTATATGGAAAATAAAAAGGCTCAGCTTTCCATTGACGTCCGTCGAGTTGGGGGATGATTTTTTTTTTACAGAAAGGTTACATTATTATAAGCACATACACAAAGTTTCAACATGCGGAAACCCGTAGTTTTTGAGAAAAACATTAATTAAAATAATTTATTTTTGTATTAATTGTCAATCCCTACCACAGATTATATAGAATTCACGCCATTGAACGTTTCGTTTTACCTACGGTTAAGTTGTCATACGTTCAGTAACATTTTATTTTATTTAAATTTACGAAAATAATTATATTTAGTACTCATTTCAATAATTTATCATGCACATATATATTTATCAGTTGATATATATTAAATTATAGCATTATTTTCATTATGATTCATACGAATTAAAATAAGTAGTGTCACAGTCTTTTGAGGGCTTGCAGAACGAAACGTAAAACTGACGCCATTTTGTACTGTCATTGTCAATGTCATCGTTTGTGTCCCTAGCAGTTGAGAGCGTTTAGGGAAGATTCCTCTGGTTAATGGTCTATGGGGAAGATAACAAATAAAATAATAGGTTAGGTTAGGTTCAACTTATGGCAAAGAACTGAATTGATTGACTCCAACTCTACCTGGTATGAGTCTCTTTTACCCCTAGAGTGTTTTTATAAAGCCGGAGGCGCGTAGGTAGAGCAGCCTCCGCCTGCTGTAACTAATTGTAAGCATCGGACGAGCCAAAGCGGCTGAGGCTGGTCGCCGAAGCTGCGGAGGTGAGAATGGATGCCTACAATTAGTTACGCAAAGGTGTAGAGGCTACTCTTCCCGCAGCGCTGGAGATGTTGCAGTCTCAAAATAGATATAAAAATCCCTCTAAATCTGTCCCCCTATTTTTCGCTGATGAAGGGGGTTCTACTCCTTCCCCTCCAAGGGGTCACCTCTTGTTTTTTACACTTATTATTAGTTTAAAAACATAAAAATGAGGAAAATTTCCTAAGAATTAAAGATTTAAAAAACTCTTAAACTTATATAAAATAAAATGTTACTGAACGTATGACAACTTAACCTTAGGTAAAACGAAACGTTCAATGGCGTGAAATTTAGAGATGTATTTTTTTTAAATCAATTATTTTGTAAAGAAATAAAATCGATTTAAAAATAATCGATTTTATCCAAAAAATAATCGTTTTTTTTTATAAATTCTTAAGAAATTGAATTATACACCTGAAATATTCAAAATCATCTCTTTATTAATCAAATAATCAGTGTTTATCACAGTAATAAAATCAACAACTATTAAGTATACAAATATTTAAAAACAAATTACCACATCTCTGTGGGCCAAGAATTTAGAAATAGCAGTTTTGGTAAATTTAACGCTGTTTTAAAAGTACAGAAGGATTATTAAATACCTACTTGCACAAAAAAATGACATTAGATTCATAAAAAAAAATTGACAGTGAAAAAAATCGATTATTGAATAATCGATTTTTCTAAATTAATAAATAGTTTTTATTTCGCATCCTTAGCGTGAATTCTATATAATCTGTGGTAGAGATTGACAAAATAATACAAAAATAAATTATTTTAATTAATTTTTTTCTCGAAAACTACGGGTTTCCGCATGTTGAAACTTTGCGTATGTGCTTATAATAATGTACCCTTTCTGTAAAAAAAAAAATCATCCCCCAACTCGACGGACGTCAATGGAAAGTCGTACCAATAAAAATATTAGAAAATTGTAAATTGTTGCGTCCACGCTGTCACAGAAACGTCGCCACAAGAATTTCTCCACAATCCACAAGAAAAAAGTGAAAAACAATGGCGGCTAGCTTCGAAACAGCTTTGTTGTAATTTACAAATTTAGTCTGTTTGACAGCAATGACAGCTAAACATGAATGAATTTTTAAACTTAAACAACCAATGCGTATGTACCTTTCCATGTGTAAATTATAACGTGTGCGAAAGAAAGAACTAAGGGTAGGACTAATACGATTATGGATTATTGTCAGGTATAAATGAGATAGATAATTATGGAAATTGGGACATAAAAATTTTTTGAGCTTTACGAGCCTGATGCCAGTCATTTAAACCATTTCAATTTCTTTATTTTCTCGATGACAGCTCCTGTGAAAACTTGAACGAGCGTCTTTTTTACATTATGTATGCATTATTTTATAAAAATATGACGTTTACACACGTACAAGGTTATACCATAGTCGGAGAAACTGATAGGGATGGAGCTATATCGTAAAACGTAACACGATAACAGACCTGATATTTTTTTACAAAATGTATGAAACTAAACTACTGCCGGTACTTTTGTACAAATTTATGAACTAATATTATATTTCATTACAAGATGTTACACGCATTAATTCTTGATTGATAATGCCAACTTCTTCAAAATTTTCGAAGCTGTTGTAAAATAATTAGGTATAGGTAGGTACTCGACAATGAAACGAAATAATTATAGAGACAGGTAATCTTTATTTATTTTTATTTGAATGTTTTTGTTCTATTTGTCTTTGTTCAAAATATAATAAATATATGCGATCGATATCATTACTTATTTGGTCACAACACTACAACAATCAAATTAGAACTGTCATCGAGAAAATAAATAAATGGAAATAGCATAGGGAAGGAATATACTTGAAAAATTCAATTCCGCCCTGGTAGGATTACGTAAAAATACCTGTGTCGAAAACCAAAATAAAAAAAGGAAAACAAAATATTTATGTCCCTCAATGAAAAAATAAAATACTGTCGTACATGTAATAATGCGTCCTATTAAATGTAAGGATAAATAACGCAACTTTTTAGCTTTAGACTAGCTAAAGAAAGTTGATGGCTACGAGTTCATGAGATATAGTTATGAGTTAGCGTAATGTTTACGCAATTACGTTCCTCATTTTTATAGAAATAAACTAGCTTTAATTTAACTGGCGAGTCCCCGACTCGACCAAGAAGCACGTAACCTAAATATCGACGCGACACGCAGATTACGGTTCATGCACTCGTACAACTTTGAAATACCTCGCGTCTGGAACGGGCATCAAGCCTCGAATTTGCAAACAGCGCCTACCCACACCACGTCGGGAGCCCCGCGACCGTGTCCTGGTCTTGATTTCCATAGTTGAAAATACTTGCATAAGAAATCGATCTGTCGTTATATAAATAAGAATCGTATTTTTGCGAAAAAAATACTTGCAAGACATTCCAGGTTTTTTTTTGTTGCAAATACGATTATGATACTTATTTACATAGCGAAATGGATCGATTTCCTATGCAAGTGTTTTCAGTAAAGGGTATTCTTTCATACTTGCAAGTTTTTCCCACGCGTACTAGAGCGCCGTACTTCGAAGCGAGGCCCTGGTTTTAAAACCTGGTTACGTAAAATACCTCCAGCTCTCACCCCTTCGCCATTGTCAGAAATTTATTTTCATTAAAAAAAATGCTCATATGTAGTATTGTATTCTCTTTGAGTCACATAAAATTAAAATACATTAAATTCACTATTTTTCTTGTATGAGAATTTATATCGTTTAACGTAAACATTATATACCTAATCTAAGAAATCATTAAACTAACCAAATCAAGAACAAATAAACTTTATGAATATATTATATTATATTTATATTATACTTATGTAGGGTCGGCAGACTACAATAAACATAAATTGTAAAGTACTACGTTGTATAGACCAATTAATAAGTCAAAATTTCATATTTATTGTTATATGCTCATATTCGATTATTATTAGCATATCTAGCTTAAAATTTTCGTTAATATACATGTACAAAGCTTAAAGTGCCTAAAAGGCCCATCATTGCTTATGAATGTATATTTTTGACTAGATGTACATTTTTACTATATATATATTTTTTTAATGACCAAGTATCTAAGGAATCGTTTAAATTCTATTCAGTACTAGTTTTCGCGAGATGAATCATTTTATCTATATGATTGTGCATGTGCACACATAAATCAGTTTTAATTCAACTTTGTCTATTAAAAATATATAATTTGAATATGCTTGGTATACTAAAGTATAGAAAATAAATTATTCACCAATCACTACACTGTTTTATTAACTTTTATCACAATTACAACATTTAGTATATAAGCAGGTATTTGTGTTATAATAGAATTATCAATTTAAAAAATGCATAATAAAGTATTAAACAAAATCAAAAATAAAAGAACATGATTTGGGATTTACCCCATAGCTGTTTACATAATTATTTTAGGTTAGTCTATCTCACATGGTAAGACACATGATTTTGTTGCTGACGGTGTCTTAATTTCATCAATGCTTCTTGTCTTTTCTTTTCCAAAAGTTCCTTCAAATTTGTAGAATTCTTACTAGTCTTCACTTCAAACTTTGATTTTCTCTTCACATTATCGTTTTTCACGTCAGATGTCAAGTTGGGCATTTTTCCCTGAAAAATCTTTATTTTGAGTGGACTTTCTTGTGGAGGTAATATCAACTGACTTTCTTGTGATGATGTAAAAGGCAAGAGTCGCTTGGCATGTAATTTTTCTTTAGCTTGCTGATATTTCTTTTTTATTTCTTCTGGGGTACATCTTATTGGTGAATCTCCTGGTACTGGAATGTAAAAAGACTGAATAATAATATTTATTTTTTATCATAATAGAAAACAATAAATACTAAACTAACTAATACCAAATATAAAATAACACATGAGGCATTCCATCTACGACCTAAGGACTAGTAATCTATTATTAATTGGCCTTAGGATTGCTGTGCTATTTGAGGTTGGTTACTAATAGCTTTAAGCAGCAGCAATCACTAAACAGCAGATGCATTGCATATCCTTTTGCTAATCGATACCAAAAAAATCTTTCTAATTATTTACCAGAGGATTGTTTAACAACTTTAATATACAATACACAAATTAAGTTTTAATTATTGTTTTTGTAGAATTTATAATTAGGGAGTATTTAATATCATTAATGTACAAATTTTCTTGTCAGATAGAATAAATATGGTTAGTTATATAATGTGCCAACTACTACTACTACTTTGTGTACTAGCAACCCACCCAGGCTTCGCACAGATACAATTTACTTATGAAGAAAATAAACAGGATAGTAAAGAATGAGAAATCTTTAAATAATAAAAATTATCATTAAAAAGTTTAGACCTCAACCATTGCAGTTGGGATATTGGGACCAAAACTATCCTATCTTTTAAGTTGGACCAAATCAGTTCAGTAGTTTCAGAGTTTATCCCGAACATACATTGTGACACAAGATCATTATATATAAGATTATGGTCCAAAATTTTTTATTAAGACCACCCTCTATCAAAGATTGTCATCCAAAACTAATAATTTAATAAACTAATTTCGTCATTTTTTTTTTTTCAAAAAATGGTGGCTGTTACTTGTTATGTCAATAAAATTTACTGTTCATGTTTTATATACTGAAATCTTATGTCTGTTACTGAGACCTCAGCTATTTTTATTTATGTGATAAACTGTAAAAAGAAGTTATCTAGTTTTCCATTTCAGATTTTTTCAAATTTAGGTACAGTTACCCTATTAAATTTTTAGAATATTTTTGAGACAAACTAAGAAGTTTAAATGTGGGTAAGAAGACCAAAAGATGTATCATACTTTAGATTTTATGCCAAAGCAATACAGTCAATTTCGATAAAAATGTAATTATCTATATCTTCCTCTACAGCATTAATATGTTGAAATCAAATTATACAGCTTAAAATAAATGGAAGTAAAATAAAACACCTGTTGTAGTTTCTGAATGATTCCCATGAGGCATTGAACTATATCGACTGAATACCATACCACTTGAAGATGGCCTATTATTAATATCTGCAAATGAGGGTGATACAGGCATGGAGTTATGTCGACCAAATGATTTAGATAATGGACAATCAGCAGCTGTTACGGTTACATTTGTTTTCACTGGCATCTGTGTTAGTTGTTCCAGTGCACTGTCATTTAGATTTCCCACTAAATTGTCAAATGAGTCATCATTGAGGCAAACAGAATTACATTTTATTTTACATATTGTTGGTGATTCCAACTTTACATTACCCATAATTGAATCCATTGAATCATAATTTGTTTTAAACTTAAAAGAGGTATTTGGACATTCTATGTTTACTTTTGTTCTCAATATTTTAGGTGATTTAACTTCATTGTTCAATATTATATATTCAACAATTTGACTAGCTTTAAATAGACATTCATTCATTGAATCATCTGACTCTATGGCATTTTCTGAATCCTGTTTGTTTACATTTGAACTTAAAACATTCTTTCTTAAACAATTAGAACTCAGTCTTCTTTTTGTTACTGGTGAATACTCAGGTGATGCACCGAATATATCTTCTTCACTGCCTGAAGTATGTTTATTTGTGCAGTTGTAAGGTTTTTTTGTTATTAATTCATGCAAATTTTTATTTAATTCAATGAGATCTTTGTATAGTTGTGTGTTTTTTTGTGTTGTCCTGATTGCTTTACGTTTAGGTAAATGTTTCTCAATTAATTTCGGTCTCAAAGATCTTTTTGATCTTCTACTCAGGGGTGTTGTGTCTTTGTTATTTGTTTTTACTGTACGCTCTGATTTTGGTGTATAAAAATTCCACACAACATCAGTTACTCCTTCGGTGCCGTCTTGTGTGCAAATAAACGGTACCGGACTCGCAGCGTCCGAATCACAAAGCGAGTCGCTATCTCTAGACGGCGAATCAGCTCGGTGTTCCGGTGTTGAACATAACACTAAAATGATAAAAATATTAAAATACGTTCTCACAATTATAACCCCGATTATGTTATTTGCCTTATTATAAACTTACAACTTTGTTTTTTGCTTTTCGCTACCATATTACAAGTTTTATTTTGTTTACTCATATGTTAATTGTTCAGACAATTTGTAACCTGTCCACGTGCATTAGACAATTATTTATGTATAAATTAAGAAAAGTACAAAAGATTGCTTTAACTAATAACACACAATATTGCGTAAGGTAAGTATTTCATTAAATTATTTTATAGAAAACGTCCGATACTTTACACCAGACACACATGACTTAATTTCGTTGTCAAAAAAATTGACAGCAGACCAGGGTGACCACCAGTTGATAAGCAATCCTGCTATACTTATTCCAGTTGCAGAAAGAAATAATTGCTTTCGTTAAAAATCTGCCAAATCTTTCACCATGCCTAATTTATAGGCCAAAATAATATCGGTATTATTTATCAACCTAACAAATACAAAAAACATAATTTGGCTTAACTAAGAATCACTGAATTCATACTGCGGAAATAAATAGTATTTGATAAAATAAATTTTTAAAATCACATTATTTTATTGTAAGTCTACAAATACAAATGTCAATTCTAAGTAGTCGTGATAAAATTCACTTTTGAAAGATAGGTGAAAATTTTCGAAGATCGTAATTTCCTTGTTTAAATTATTTTCTTCGTTTTTAAATGATTATTGTGTTGTTTACGTCAAATACGACCAACTTTAACATGTTGTGCTATTTTTACTGTGAGCGAGATATGTTCATTTTTCTATTGTAGTGATAAAATTGGTAAGGTTAGGTTTGAACTGCAATCATAACGCACGAGCCAAGCGATGCAGTGCGAGCGGGCTGTGGTAGCGGCTGGCGAGTGCCAGGAACAAATAATTATTCGATGAAAATTCATAAACAATTTCTAGATAGACATTACTTCAAAATCGAAAATAAAAATCTCAAAAACTATTTGTTTCTGCACTTATTCCTTTACAGGAGGATTACCTCTAACCCTCCCTTCCCTCACCCCTCCCATTTTGCAGCATCAAATTTAGTGGTAGTGGTTCTAAAGTCCAACCCGTAATTTTAACTATACGTTCCTTTTGTATATATTATCAAAATTAAATAGGTGCAATAATCAACATTAAATGGATAATTACAACAATATTATTAAATTTTATGTCAAGTGTATAATATAAAAAGTGATACATCTTTTCCAATATAGTATAGACTAACACTCATATTCTAAGTCGTTTCTTCGAAACTAAGAAATAAAGAAAGAAGAAACGAAGAAAATAAAATTTGGCCAAGTACAAATGGTGCAGCAAGGTTCCATCAGACAATGTATTTACCATAAATAATGTGTTTTCTTTCAGTCTATTGGGGATGCCTAGAACTAGCTACGTCTTTTTATTATTTGTTATTTTTACTTTATTATTATTTTACTTTTGGCTTTGCTCTATAATAAAGCATAGAAATACGTTGCTTGTATAATATATATTTTACTTTTTACTGTTTTAAATTGGTACGTTGAGCGGAAACCTGTTGTTTCCTTATAATTTTCTGTGTTTATTTAGTACTGATTCCACATATGACGTCACCTACTCTTCGGTATTTTTTGCGCGGAAATTTAAAAATTTATACGTTTAGAAGTTATTTAAAGTTTTTATAATGCGCTATTTATGTATGCAATTTTTCTATTTCAACACAATCCAACCAAAAATAGCCAAATTTCAAAAATGACAACGGAAGCAGCCTAATATTTAATTAGAAGCGCAATCCAGTCTAAATGGCAATGTAAAAAAGTTCTTATTGTTCTTTATCTTCTTAGTTCTTTTTTGTCATATTGTTTTTTTAGCTAATAATAGTTTTAAATAAAATTATCAGTAGGGTTGCCACCGTTTTTTTGAAAAAAAAAGAAGATATTTTCAAAAAATTGCAAAAAATATATTACTTCTTGAAAAGTTAGGAAAAAATAAAGTACATATTTGTTTTTTATCTTTTTTATTCAAATGCCCAAAAAAACAGTGTAATGTTAACAGGGTTCATGTATGTGAGTTTCTTTATTACACCAAAACTTTTAAATTCCTGAACAAATTTGAAAAAAAAAGACCTCCACAGTTTTGTTGAATACATGTAAAACTCAGAAGAAAAGTTTCTGTTGTCTGCGAGACGTGATGCAAAATAAAACGGCCAATATGAAAATAAATTTCAATTATAATTTGCTCTTCTGTTTAATTTAATAAAAGAATACAAAATAAGAGTGACAGTTGAATTAGCGATGAAAATATAGTATTTTTGTAATATATTATTTTTCTATAATTTATTGTATAGTACGGGTGGCAACCCTAATTATTGGTATCTTTTATTTCGTTTGGGGTAAAAACGATCGGATCTAAAAAAACAGAATTGTTTATTGTAGAATGACGTAACGACTGGTAACGACTATTTGGTCGGAATATCATAGAAACAATTGATTAGGATGTTTTCCGCAAAATATTAACTATATATTACTATATATTATTTAACTACCTTATCGCCTTCGACAATCAAAATTTTTTTTTTTTTATTTAAACTTTTGGTATATTATTATATTATACTTTTCAATGGATGTCACTGTTGTGTTATTTTTAAACAATCATTATTATATACTGTTGTTGTTATTCTGCTTTTCGGTAATTTGCTGATAAACCACTTTCTTTAAATTAGTAATAATGACACAAAAAATAAAATTGAATCTTATTTCGTGCGATCAAGGATTATAATGTTATTATGAAGCCTTCATTAATCTTATCATAACTTTGAGTGTGGCAATCTGAAATTCTCTCTCTTATACCATTTCCATTTCTTTATTTTCTCTATGACAGCTCCTGAGAAAACTTGAACGAGCGTCTTTTTGCATTAAGTATGCATTATTTTATAAAAATATGTCGTTTACACATGTACAAGGTTATACCAGAGACGGAGAAACTGATAGGGATGGAGCTATATCGATAAACGTAACACGATAACAGGCCCGATATTTTTTTACAAAATGTAAGAAACTAAACTACTGCCGGATACTTATGTACAAATTAATTAACTAATATTTTATTTCATTACAAGATGTTACACGCATTAATCCTTGATCGATAATGCCAGCTTTTTCGAAATTTTCGAAGCTGTTGTAAAATAAGTAGGTATAGGTAGGCACTCGACAATGAAACGAAATAATTATAACGACAGGTAATCTTTATTTATTTATTTTAATCAAAATCTAATGAATCTTCACTGTCGTAATCGTAATAAATATATGCGATCGATATCATTACTTATTTGGTCACAACACTACAACTATCATATTAGAACTGTCATCGAGATAATAAAGAAATGGAAATAGTATACATACCTATTAATGGTTGCATAATGCTTACATCAGCTTGCATGTTCCAATGTTGCAATTGGACTGGCTGCCCATTGTCATTGTCAACAATGAATACCAACAATGGATAATCGACAACAGAATAATTATGACCCCATAATATTTTTTATTCGCTGTGTAGGAATAATGCATTACATTAATCGTAGTAATAATGACCACCTCTAGTTCGATGGTCAAGTGACAACTTCAGGCGGAAATCTATAGACTATAGAGCGTACTCAGTCATAGCTCAGCCTTAGCTAGCTCAAACTTTGTCAAGAATTTACTCAGCGCAATTTTTTTTTTAGATCTGACTATACTGTTGTGGCCCTAGGGGCCCTGATGCCACTGCGGCTTTTACAGCTTCACCGAACTTGTACTCAGCGCAATCTTAGCTTTCGAATTTAAAGTCGTTTGGAAGTGTCTGGCAACTGTCAATTAATGTTTCGATACCGCATCTAGACTGTTAAATTTCTTCACCTCAAACAAATAAATTAATCACGAATTATGTATAGAAAATTAAAAAGCTATTTAAAATATATTTTAAATTGTGTAATTTTATAATATTCAACTTGCTTTAAAGTAAAAATGAGAGATGTCAGATGTACGAATAGTACATAAACATAAAATAAAAAGATTAAAGTTTCAAACCAATGACGAGAAACAACTGCGAACAATAGGAATAACAAAACGTGTACGTATTAAAAATGTTAAAAACAGTCATTTCTATGTATTAGCCAATAAGAATCAAGCAATACAGATAATTTAAAAAGTGTATAAAATCACTGTTAGGTCACTATGCTATTTTTTTTTTGTAGTATAATACCCAAGTTTTCCGTTAGTCGTCGAATTCATCAGGCAGAGCTGAGCTAATGCTAAGCTTGCGACTATAAATTTGAACTTCGGAACATAAGGCTGAGTTAAGTTTGAGCTAAGACTGAGCACTCTATAGATTTTAGCCTTAGAGTATCTACTTCCTACATGGACTTTTTGGCGGGATCTTGAAGTGACATGTTGTGGTTTTATTTTTCATATAGTAACATAGGATTTTGACCATATATTAATTAATATTGGTGGCATTTTGCGTGATATAGTTTGGTGAAGAGGATTAAAAATATAAAGTGGAAACATGAATTTTGAAATGTCACAAAAAGTCCCTAGTTAGAATTGTCAAGGATACCACCATCTTAAGAGAAAACCAGCTTTATACGCTATTGAAATATTTTACGAAGACTTAAAAATATTGACACTGGCAAGTGCCTTATGAAAACCAGATGAAGAAGAAGAATAGTACAGACCAAGAAGAAGCTTCTTGGTACAGACCATAGACAAATAACGAAAAGGTACAGACCTACATTTGACTGTGTGACGCCAATTTGGCAACTTCTATGATTGTTTATTTCTGGTTTTATTCTATGTTGACATTTGGCAATCACAGAGTACTGTTTGGGACAGGGTTGTCAATCTGTGGTGAATTCCCCGGATATCGGGGAATTTTAACTTCAATAGGGATTGGTAATATGTGGGTAAATACGGGGATTTTAACGATTTACCATTTGGAAGTTAATCTTCTTGTGGCGAGCTTAGTAAAATTTAAATTTAAGAGGTCCTTAAGCATTTAGTTTTAGTTTATCTAAAATATAGCAAATTTTTAAATGTGATAACATCGTCACCAGCGCCAGTCACAGCGGTACGTTTGATCGTATGGCGGTACCCACGTCACGCCACCTGTGTTGCATGTAAGTTTCCTCATTTAACTAATTTTTTTTACATTTTATTAGGGGTATTATTTTTACTTATAATCTGGGATAGATAACATAAACAGAATATAATCTTGGTACCTAATAACACTTCCATAGATCCAAAGGGGTTTTTAATACATAATATTGTATATTGTGTAGCTGAAAGTTATAAGGATTTAAAAAGGGTTTGTTAGCGACAGAACTGTTATTTTCGTGTCTTGTGTTAGGTTATTATGTTATATTATTGTGTTTATGTGTTGTGTACTATGT
This sequence comes from Saturnia japonica, assembly GCA_033032175.1. Taxonomy (NCBI): domain Eukaryota; kingdom Metazoa; phylum Arthropoda; class Insecta; order Lepidoptera; family Saturniidae; genus Saturnia; species Saturnia japonica. Next base: position 10,673,473 of record CM065325.1, read on the forward strand.
GTCATCACTCATCATAGAAAAGATTGAAATAGATAAAATTATACAGAAATGTTAGCGACTACGCTACATTATAAGTAGCATGTTATGTATTAAGTTGTATATAAATGCTTATGTATTGTGTGTTACATATATGAAAATAGAATTATTATAGAATAAGTAAATGCATAGAATAAGTGGATACAATAGGAATATTCGATGTCACAGTAAATTTACGAACGAAAAGCGGTGATACCGTCCGTATATTACATTGTTTTTGGTTCATATATGTAATATGTACTTGATGTATATAATATGTCAATGTTTAATGGATAGCTATTACAATAAGGAATATTTTGGTATATAACATGTGTACACAATATATATAATTACTACCATCGCGTCCCAATGGCATCCATACGGCGCGTCGTCTACGAGACGGGTATCCGGTGCAACAAAAACGCCCGTCCAAACCGGGGAAGCGTCACCCTCCCCCTTCCCCCTCCCTCACGCAGACGGGAAGTGACGCGTACCCAACAGGGTTTAAAAATTATTATTTATATAATGCATGCAGGTAACCATTAGTAACACATATAGAAGTTTCATTTCAATATCTTTTTTAATGGAATACATTTTTTTTCATATGAAAACTTTGTGGGGAATCACGACTATGCTCCTCCTCAATTTGGGGAATTTCAGATAGATTTTTGGGGAATTCAGACTTGGATATTGACATTTCACAAGTAGACAACTGACAACGCTGGTTGGCAACTTCATTTCGATATTTCCATTTTCTTTTAGTTGATGACAGCAGTGTGGCATGAGTGAACGTATTTGTTAGAAAATCGAATTCCCGCAATGCTTCTACGAAAGTGACATTTTTAGTGACAAAGTGCAAAAGAACTTGTGAAAAATGTTGGCTGACGGCGAAGTCGTAGGTGACGGATCATGGAACCTCACGATTTACGTTACGGACTTGAGCGAGAAACGAACAATGGTCGTAAAAGGCGACATGCACATTGGTGGAGTTATGCTGAAACTGACTGAGAGCTTCGGTGAGTATTTTGTTTATCTTTGATAACACGAAAACCAAAACAAATTGTATTCTCATTTCTCAGATGTACGTATCGTTTTACGATGGATTAATAATTGGAAAAAGGATGCTATAGGATAATAGGAAAAAGAATCCTTTACGCCAGCTGAGTCTTTTTAAGTTATGATATTTTGGATAAATAATTTTTTGTATGGTTATTCAAGGACCATACAATTAACAAAAATGAATGTCCTCATAACTAAAATGTGTATTACAAATCTGAGTTCTAGGTACACTATTTTTGTCTAATTTGAATCAAATGGAAAATATTAAAACAATAATAATAGAAAGTTATGTGTAATTTCCTAAATAATAAAATCATCTTCCACATCGGATTATGATACTCATTTGTTGTATATTTTGTTCCCTCAAAGGATGTGCAATAGTTCTAAAATTAAAAATTATAATAAATCTTGACTTATAATATTGCATAAAATAATGTGGATACTTTTAAACTATTCTATGAAGAGTTAATGTATATGGATTGAATTAGTGTATTGGGAGAAGCTAAACAATTACGAAAGTCTATTATCATGCTTAAGTCATAATAATTCCAAGTAAATATAAGGCGGGTAAAGTGACCTATGTTGGCACCCCATGAATTATAGTTCAATAATTATTGGTACTTCTGTCATTTAACCTCTATGATAAGAAAATACTTGTTTTCATGATGTTGCAACTTATCTAAATTGAGTAGTATAATCCCGAGCTACTATACTTGCAACAAATTAAAAACAAGAAATCACAAGTCAGTGTAACTACATTGAAAAGTTGAGTAATATTTAACACTGGTCCACAATGCATCTTACTTTTTTAATTACTCAACTTATAAGCATAAGTATAAGCTCAGGTATAAGCAAGTATACCTATGTATATTACAGTACATTATTTGTTATAATTTGATTGCATGAAATGTATTTCATTTATATATTTTATTTAAATTTATTTATAATTGTTTATAAATCATGGGGCTCATGTTTTTTTTTTTTGTTATAAAAGACTGCTAAGTAAAACTAGTATATTGCAAATGTGTAGTATAAAAATGTTTTAATACTTTATATTATTAACTATAATTAATATTTGTTAAATGGTAGTGCTCTTGGTTTTTACTTTGTGACTTATTGTGGCTGGTTATCTTTGTGTTTACTTTTATATAACTAGTTTTACTTTCAATCCTGTATCCATGTTATATGCTTCTTAGTGTATTTGTTCTCATTCTTTTGTCTATTTTGTAGGTTACTCAATTTGTGACTGATCAATATGAGTCAGGCATTTACAAGGTTGTAGCCAGGATTTTGTAGGGTATGGGGGGGGAGGGTATGCGACAGGTACTAATATTATAGGTACACTAGCTGTGCCCGTGGCTTTGCTCACATGAACTGCAGAATGCCCACGCAAATCTTGCTCCCCCGCTCCCAGCTATTTTAAAGACAAAAATGCTTATTGTTGGTATTCCTTAGAAGAGAGATGTATACTCTTCTGGACTTTTTTGTAGGTCTTTTTAATCCCTATAATTATTTTGTACATTAATTTGTTATATCTCTTATGCCTTACTCAGCATAGGCCATTTAAGCGCCCGAATTGATTCACCATGAGCAGTTCTTTTTATTTGTGTGGAACCCTAATTCTCATTTCGGATATTACCCAGAACAAACAGACAGACAGTCAAACAACAAATTTTAAAAATGGGCTATAGGTATTGTATATACTTTCATGTGTATTTTTTAAAAAACTGTTATTTTGACATTACAGACACTTAAATTTTATTAATTGTATAGATAGCTTGTTGCAGCATTGCCTTAGAAATACAGTGTAAACTCTTTATAACAAAACTCAAGGACTGAGCATTTTTTGTCGTTAGAGAGTTATCTTTATATGGAGTGAACAAAAAAACAACCAAATTAACAAGAATTTTTAATATGTATGTCTTAGATAATAAATGCTTAAAAAATTATTGTATACACATATAGTCTGATAACTTTGTCTGACGTTTTTTGCTATGCCAGTACTTGTTTTGTATTATTTTATGTATTCTATTCATATCTAGTTAAGTGGTGGAATCGTCTTCCTACACATTTCTTTGTAATAGAGAATGGTGTATCGCTATAAAGAGTGTTTCAATATGTGGGTTTTAATGCAAACCAACCAAGTTGGGCTCACTTCAACGTTATAGGGAGTTTATCGTTATAAAGGATAAGTTATAAAGAGTTTACACTGTATTTAAAACTTAATCAATGTCTTCTAGTTGTTCCTTAAAAATAGCAACACATATTTTCCAACCAGAGTTTTAAATAGGGATTTAAGGATATATAATTTTGCTGACAGGATACCGATTATTATAGTGAATACCAATACAGATATCGAAAGTTTAGTAATAACTACAATAAATAATGAAGTATGTAAGCTCCTACACATTTTTACCCATCTGGCGGAGGATAAAGTTTTTTGGGTGTTGTATGGTTAGGTTAGTACAGATTTCTGAAAAAAAGCTACACCAAAGCATCTAAATTATTTTGCTGCAGTTCTGCAACTTACCTTACTATATATAACATTTTACCTATAACCTATGGGCAGTTGAAATAATATTTGTAGAATATAAGTATTAAATATACTGGGAAAGTAAATATGTATACTTACTTATTTTCAGTCAAGCTTAATAAATAACTATAAGGAAGCATGGCCAAGGACATGAAAAACTCCATAGACTATTTTAAATTACTTACTTTAAACAAGGATATTTTTTTATTATTCTTCTTGAACCTGTATGTAGTTGTGCATTTGAATTCGAGTCTTAACAAAGAATTTGATTAATTCTGGATTTATTAATTTTTTTTTATTACAATTTAAGGGAAACTGAGCATAGCTGCTTAGGTGTATTTAATTATAAAATATTTTTAAACACTAAATTTCATTACAATCTATTATTTTATCTCTTATCTCTTTATTCTATTATTACATAATTAATTGATAGCTTTTAGATGTACTACATAATTTTAAGCTGCCTGTAAAATTGTATGCCCATCAAATTATAGAACAATGGGATTTGTTCATTTCCAAAATTAGCATTGTATCAATATTCATGAATTCGTAATTATTCTGAAGCGAGTTTGGTTGGTTACTGGTCTTGCCTGATTTAGAGAGCAATTTGAAAGAGACAAATATATGATTTGGTCGAGGGAGCGAGGACTTGCGCGCACGCAGGCATGCGCATGCGTCCTTCGCGGCCTATTATCAGTTGTGTGATCGGGTTTTTTTGCTTACGCTTTTACAGGTGAACTACCGAACAGCTATGTTGTGAAAATTACATTGTTTTACATGTCCAATAAGTAGGTATATTTTCTATTAGGAATACTCCCTGAACTTACTCTATTAACCAAGTAATTATTGAACTTGGATTGGTTAATATGTTAGTTAATATAATACCATTACTTTAAACCATTTTCTATTATTATTATTATAGAATTCAATCGCCTTCATATCTGTGTAATAAACTAACGTCAATTTAATATTTTACCTATATATTTATTCATCTACTTAAAATGAGTTAAAGCAACATCCTATGGGGAAAACTACACTGAATAGGTACTTTTCCCTAGTCTTCGACTTTTGCCACTTTGACCCCAAAGTTAATAATAATTTTTTTTTTAAACTAAATAACCTTGTTGATGTTTCTGGTAAAGAGCAATTGAGTAAAATTACCTTTTTGATATTTAAGTATTATTTTATTCACCTTTACGATAATGTGATAAATAGTGACATGTCACTAGTGATATCTGATAGGTTCAAGAATGAATCTGAAATTATTTTATTTTATAAAAGTTTGTTTGAATTTTAGAAGAATACATAATATGTCGTATATTATAGATAATTAAGACGATACACAGAAAAACAAGTTAGTAGTTATAATCTATATATAATAAAGCGGAAGAGATTTTTTGGTTATTTTTATAAACACGCTAATCTCTGGAACTACCACTCGGAATCGAAAAATTCTTTTTGTATATGATAGCGAGATTCATGAGGAATCGTATAGGCTATCTAACGTTAGGCTACAACTCTCAATTAGCCTTAAATATGGATTTTTGTTATGTAAGTCGGAAGAAAAGTGTTCCCGAACTGGTTTATCCGCGTGCACTGGCGTAATCGTCAATGATATGAAAATACAATGTTGTACAAAAGTAATGGTCTTTAGTATATATTTAAAAAAGTCCGCGATAGCATATGCCTATCTCTTATACGTAAGCTACAATAAGGGATATTGTGATTTTTTATGTTGAAGATTACAAATTGATTTATGAGCATTATTTTTAGGAATGACATGTTAATCCTTACGAATAAAAGTTACTTCATCATAAAGAAAATTTTATGAAGTTAAATTTTGCCCTTTATAGCGTGTTATTTGGACACAGTTTAGGAGATAATGGAAAATTAAAATAATTTGTACTTACGGGAAGTCACAACAATTACAATAGGCTACAGGGATGCGTTGGCGGCGCGACGCGGTTTGTCTGATAAAATTAACACGGGTGAAACCGTAGGGCTAAGCTAGTATAAATATATTACGTAATTAACATTTCGTCAATAATACAATATTGGTTGAAGATAATATTGTAGGTTATAGGTTAGTTATACTGTGATTATACTTTTCTCGTACAGTACTTACCGTGTACCAAAGCTATAAACACAATAATTCAATGCAAACTTTCCTCTTTATAGTGCAATATGATTTGCTAATGTAAACAATATTGATTCCAAATGTGTATATTAGAGTTGGTAAAACATAAGTGATGCGTAAACAATGTAAAAATTCTCATTCTCACCTACGCGAATCCGGCAAGATAACTTTCAAAATGGCCGCCGATTTCACCCACTTCCCGCCAAAACTCCTCTAATAAAGGTACCTCGTGTAACCTCGTTTAAAGTAATCTGTTTTTAAAATAAGTATTGTATTATTCAATAATATCTTATTGATTTTGTACTGTGAACTTGTATAATATTTAATATTTATGTCGCAGGTTATTATTATTTAATATTTTAAAAATCTTTTCCTGAATACAGAAATAAATTTAACAATTATAACTCTTCTACCTTGAACAAAATTATTTAAGTATGAAAATATTACGAACGTCGTTCATATACAGTATCCTAAAATGGAATATCAGCACAATGTTTTTGTGAAATGTGTCAAATTTTACAAAAAGATTTTTGTCATATCAGTTTAATCTTTGATGTAAATTTTAAACAGAGCTTTAGTTCACTAGATATAGTATAATAACAATAAGTATTATCTAATGAAGTAACGACTAAAACAATTTTAGAGAGACATGTAACTACCACAACAACGATTAACATTCTTAAATCTCACAGATAGTCGCTTCCAATATAGATAAAAAGTAAATAATATCCGTTAACAAAACTGCAGTGACGTCAAAATAACCATATCTATTAGAAAGCCATTGGAAGTCTGAAACAAAAAATAAAGGATTTTGATAATGGTTTTTTTTACTCGAACTCAGTAAAATTAATATACTTGGTACTAAATTCAGGATCTATCAAAGCTGGATAGAAAGCGATGACGGCTCAGTGGTAACGTGTTAGAACACCGCGTCGATTGACATGGGTTCGAGTCTTACAATGAGCCTACACTTTAGTGTAGAAATACATCGTGATGAAAGCATAGTATGGTGACAGGACTTTTTCTAATACCCTTCTGGCTAGCTTACCACAGTCAAGTTTTCTGTCACTAAGCATCTATAGAGATGTATTCCGACAACTGCTACACTTGAGAGCCAGTCCTTCTAAGCGTGTTACCATCTTAGGCCACATCGTCACTTAACATCAGGTGAGATTGATGCCAAACGCTAAACCCATAAAGTATATAAAAAAATAAATTATGATCTGATGCCCAACGCGGCTTTATACCACATTTATAGTGGTTGTGTTCACGCTCCACACGCGTTTATTACGCACTAATTCCTACGTTTCGTATTTTATTTTTACTCATAGTTTACGATTTCTAAAAGTATTATTGACAATAACTATTGCATATAAATTGAGGAATTACATAATATGTATTAAACTTTCTTTGTACAGATTTTAATAAAAATTTGTTTAACCGTTTTTGAGTTAAATTTCGGATTTGTATGAAAGACAATTTTTTTATATCTTAATAGGGATCAGTGCCAGTTTATAGTAGACTAGCTGTGCTCGCGGCTCCTCTCGATGGGACTACAGAATGTTGGTATTGTGATGACCCGGCTTCCACCCACGGAGATCGCCTGTCGGTTATAATAGAGATGCTTTTTATTTATTTTTGCGAGGAATCCTAATTTTTTTTCTAAAAGTAATAGTAGCCTACGTTACTCTATATAAAACCTGCTATCTGCCAATGATAGTTCAGTCAGAATCTATCCAACCGTTTCGGAGATTAGCCGGAACAAAGACAAACAGACAACAATTTTAAATATTGATTTTTGTTATAAGTATGTATTGTGTAGAGGTATAATTTTATAAGCATTTAGTAAATGGCTGTTATTGTGACATCACAAACAGAATCTTCATTTTTATTAATTGTATAAAGATATATCTATAACAAAATTTGGATACAAAATTACGTGTCCGAACAGAACTACAAATTTATTAATATGGGTATTAAATAAAATCGATGAAATATATTTTGTGTAAATACCTCGAGAGTTATCAAAACTTTTCACTTGCACTCAGATAAGATTATCAACGTAACATAGTAACATTTTCGTGACTTTCGTACAATATGCTCGAGTTATATTGTGCACTTTACTAACATTTTTCATTTTATTGCGTTTTATAAGGTAAAAATGTATACAATATATATAAAACACTCATAACTTATTGATTACATTTATAACTACTGTATCCTATGGACGCTTGTAATGCAATAGGTATTAATAGTACGTGACCGACCTTGAGCCCCTATCCTATGGAGCTCTGGAAGGCCTACTTAGCGCAGGAACATAATACAAGGTTATTTGGCTGCAATGTTCTGTAGGCTGGAGATATTCCGCTAGTCGGATTGCGACAAATAGGGATAAATCTCCAAGAAAATTTCTCTTTACCCTAACCTCTCTCTTTGATTCAAAAGATAATTGTTACATAAATTATCTTTAAAGTTATTTAAATGAGGTATTATCGTGGTCATTATGTGGTTACTGATAGTTAATTGTGTACGTAATGTCTTGAGTATATTCGATATATAATGAGATAAGCTTGAAATAAAATAAAATATTGAAGTAATCTCAATGTAAGCGTCTATTAACTATATAAATTTATTTTTATGAATTAGTTAAGAAAAAATCTGCAAATTTTTAACTCGCAAAAATGGGTATTTAGATGAACATTATTTTCTTTGTAGACCGGATGCGCGTATTCAATGCACGTTCCGAGAAACCGTCATGTTGAGTCGCGTGTTTCCGGCGTCTCCTTCCCTCCCCCGGCCGGTGTAGATAACGCCTTATCATCCGCTCATTGTTCCTCCACGCTGATGAGGTACTTGACCAATCGGTAGTTAAGGGCGTTGACTTGATTGATATATTTAGCCTAATCATATTTTCAACCTCAAAGTAAACCTCAAGTTACGTTCAATTAATTAAACTTTTAAAAGCAACTGCGTTCTTTAAATGTACAAGACAATTTTTAACAAAAAAAGAAAACCATCTTCAATGATTTTGAAGTGTTCCCTGGTGTATCTTCCAAGTTGAAGGTCCAATATCAATTAAATTAAAATGCGTCCACCCTTCAGGTATCCGTATCCCCTATCAAACAAAAAAAGAATCATTTAAGTCTTTACTAATATAATACAGCGGAAAAGTTGTTTATTTGTTTGTTTGTTTAAACACGCTAATCTACTAGCCAGAATTATCAGTCAGATTCGAAAAATAATTTTTGTACATGATAGGAATAGTATAGGTTATTTAAGTTTACCTACGCTCCAACTCTCAGATAGTCTTAAATATTGATTTTTGCTAAGTAAGTCGGAAATCTAGGCCCTCCCGAACTGTTTTAACCACGTGCACTGGCGTAATCTTTAATGACACGGAAATACAATGTTGTACAACAATATTGGTCTTTAGTATATCTAAAAAAAGTCAGCGATAGCATACGCCTATCTCTTATACATAAGCCACAATAATGTATTCTCTGAGAAAGATTTTTTGAAAATTAAAAAGTGATTTATAAGCATTATTTTTAGACATGGCATATTAATCCTTACAAATAAAAGTTACTTCATCATAAAGACAATTTTATGAATTTAAATTTTGCTCTTCAGAGTATGCTTTTTGGACACATAGTTTAGTAGATAATGAAAAATTAAAATAATTTGTACTTGCGGGAAGAACAATTCATGATTGAATACATGGGAGCATTGGCGGCGCAGTGTTTGTCGGATAAAATTAACACGGGTGAAACCATGAGCACAGCTAAGTCGGTTCATAAACAACGAAGTTATGGGTGAACATTCGAATTGAGTAGGTAACCTTCGTCTTTTTTTGAAGTCGGTTAAACAGTAAAGACTATATTAGTGATACACAATCTTTACTAGTTTGTTTAATTAACAATTATTTGTGTGACAATACAATATTTATACCTTATTATGTTTTTTGTCATCTTCGTTTCATTTCCTCTTCGAATTGAGCCAAATAAAAAATTATGCCTTTTATAACAAGCAATATTAGTCATTCCTTAATTAGTAAAACATTCCACCAAATATGGATTTTCCCGAACTATTGTGTTGTATCTAGGAAACAAATAGCTTTTAATTAATCTTTATCAGGAAAACACTGTAGGCGAATAATCGCTTATAAAGGCTTCCCGCTTGTACGGGTAAATTCCATTCGGAGTGTAACTGTAGCCATATTGTTATCAGGATGTGTTGGTGCAGTCAGGGGACGTCTGTGCTATCTTTAGTGATAGATAATATCATGACATCCTATTTGTTATAAAAAGAGTTTTGCGTTAATATACATTGCTGATGTAACCGTATCACTAAATGGCATGACCACTAAAAAGTCTTCATAAAATAATGATATTTCATAATTTCATTTGTGCATGTACATTGTACATATTTCGAGCGGAATTGGACAATGAAGTGAGAATGAGGTATAAATGTTTTTTGTTAAATTTGTTTTTAACATGGCGTACCTTCTATTTTTATCTCGATAGGTTATTTAGAAGATTATTTGCTGTGGTTTTATTCGTTTATTCAATTAAAGCCTTTATATTATAGTGTGAATAAATTTCATTTATATAAGTCTAGGAGTTTCTGAGAATTTTTTCTGATGTTCTGTTTGTTTTTTTTTCAATTTATTCAAAAACAAAAGTAAATAAAGATTTTAAACATTGCAGGATCAACGTAGGTTATTAGTACCAACATACCCTCAAATGATGATCCAGATAACCTTCTGGGGTCGAATTACTATGCTTCGTTCTTTATTATTCCATAGTCCTTTGGGTTTAATTTTAAACATTAAATGTGTTAAATTTTTGTGCAACGTTGTTATTTAATCTCTGTTCACATTGGAAACAGCTTTGGCTTCTATATTAGTAATTTTTAATTACAACACGCTTTTATAATGTTACGTATATTAGAAAATGCTTTCAGTATTTAAAATATCAGTGTCCATGATCGGCTTAGTACTAAAGGGGTGTTAACTAAGGTACAAGTCAGCCGGACTATAACGGTTGCGCGCATTCCGACACTCACCCAGTCCATTGGCTAATTGATCACATCTTACGGCTAAGATCTTTTATGAATGCGAATTTGCCTGTCATATCTATGTTTATTAAGTTTCAAAATGGGTAGTAACATTTGATAACCATTTACATGGGCGCATTTAATAGATTTTCATTCAATGGATGAAGAAATTCCACCGTTTATGGTATGTAATTGCAATGTCTGTATAAAGCGCCGCGTCGTCCGAAATAATCAACCGAGGTATAACGTCGTTTGTTATTGTGATTTTACAATCTTTAATTGATGGGTAGTGCTTTTATATTAACTGGCTTCAATTTCTTATAGTATACGTATTTTATTGATTATGTAATATAAATTCGTTAAGATCCCAGCCAAATAACCCTGTGTTGCGTTCCTGCGGTGGGTGGGGGTTTCTTGAGTTCGTTGGGGAAAGGGGGGAAAGGTGTTCAAAGAGAGATAGGGCACAGAGAAATTTCTTTTGGAGATTTTCGAATATGTACTTCCATCCTACAGAAGATAGCGGCTAAATAACCTTATGTTGTGTTCCTGTGGTGAGTAGGTTTTCCAGAGCTGCTTGGGATAGGGGGGTTTAAGGTCTACAACGCGCTAGTGATATCTATGGTATTACAAGCGTCCATTGGATAGGGTAGCCGCTTACCATCTGGCGGGGCATCTTTGTAGTACATATATAAAAAAAATATTATAAATGTATTCTATTTGACGTTAGCAGAATTGTGATAAACAAAAATACATAAATAAAAAGAAAAAGAACACGAGTTACAAAATGACAAAAAAAACTACGACAATTAATATTAATAAATTTTAAGATATACTCGTCTTATTACTCAATGGCTTAATAATGAGTATTCGAAGTTATAAGTCACGTAATATATGTCGAAACATAGCATTAGTAGTAAACATGTGTGTCTATATGCTATAAATTAAACAAGAAAAAAAATTTCACGTTTTCTACACTTATAAATTGATTTTTATACATGATACTTATAAAGTGTTGTAAAGGCTTACCGTGTGTGCTGTGACAGATCGTTGTGTACTAGCAAAAACATGACTAGCAGGCTTACGTACAATATTAAACGCTCTTCCATTATGTCTTACAATCATCGTCTGCGAAGGGATAAGCCGGAATTGTAAAGTATCGACCTCTTATAATATATTCCTCCGTTACTATTATTGATCTGTCTGCGAGCTAAAGACTTTAAAGATGCTAATTTTAAATGCAATGATAAAAACCACTTGTTGATTTACAGGTGATTTTATTTTTAAACATTTGTTTTATAATTGGCTGAATGCTGCGACTTTCCTTTCCTGTACAACTAAATACGGAATAAAATAAACGTAACGTTACGTTACAGAATTTCAGTAAATGTTCTAAAATAGATTATGTTAAATTTATACATTTTGCAAGTACGGTACGTATTTCACTAAGAGAAGTTAAATATTTTGTAAAAAGTTGTGTTATATTATAATTAAATAATTTATGACCTTTGTATTTGCTTTAATCAAAGTGATGACGAAAATGCCAGTTACATTAACGTTAAATCAATAATGATATCCGTCGCACTGTTTAGCAAAACGGAGTACGTAGTCTCATTGTTTCCCATTGTTATGCAAAACAGACACACGCAACGATAGTTCACTCGTCAATACAGTATGACACGTAATATTAACTACTATATTACGCTTCTAGAATTACATATAAGTTCTAGATAAAGGAATAAAACTATTCCAAACATTGAGATCTTACTCTCAAATATTTGGCTCGATGATCCAAAAAGGGCCTGGGTTTCTGTAACGAGAGCATGCCACGTTTCCCGATCCTGCGCAATTTCTTGTCAACTGTTAGCTTGGTACTGATACAGATTCGCCTCTACAGTGTCACGCCAGTCATTCCTAGTTTACTCTCTTCCACCATTCTCAGTAGGTGGCCGAGCCAGCTAAGTCTATGAGTCTTACAAAAAGAACATGAGCATACAAAACGTTACACATTTTTTTTTTAATACAAAGAAAGTAAAGTTTAGTGATCACTGCTTCCTTCAGCCTTCTGTAGCCATACTAAAGCATGATTGCAGTTTTACCCAGGTACAGCCAATAATAGTATATTGAGGACTGTATTGGAATGCCTCATGGTCCAATCCACTCTTCAAAACCGAAACACCGCAGCGCTAGAACTGCTATATAGTGTTAGTAAAACATCGGTTTTTGGGACAATATATTGATGATTTTTGAAAGTAAAACAATTAATCGATTGTCTATCGATTGTGTTTTGTACGGAGTATAATGTGTCAGCCCGTCCTCGAAGACGATAGGGAAAAAGGTCATAGACGGAAATGTTTTTTGTTTTCACAAAAATACCCGGAATTCTGTATTTGAAATCAACAATCGATTGTTCGATAGTTCCCATGACTATCGATTAAATAATTGTTAGCTGATGTTACTGTGTGAACCTACATTACTGCAATATTGCATCAAAATACCTGTAGTATCTATTGCTGCAGAATCATGCACACCTTCTTCCGCTTTTTCATCTTGTATTTATATTACTTATATTTTTAATATTTATATTGTTCTGATTTTTGATTCTTGTTAGCGTTGCAAAGATTTGTTTGCGATAAGCTAACTGTGTTTTACGTTTATATGTGAATGTTGTGTACAATTTGTAATTGGTTGTCAGATTTGTCATGTTAATAATATTGTCTAATTAGTTATGTAATTATCAATCTGTTATCTGTAATTGTACCTATTTAATAAAATAAAAATAAAATATTTTTAAAATAATATTATAAAGATTTTCTTTTTGTATTTATTACATGACAATGCTTTTCGGAAGTGACATGGCCAAAATGAGGGAGTTTAAAGAAGTGTGTTCATTATTCGTTATCATTAGGTATATTGTGATTGAGGGACGTCCGTTAATTATATGAGGTGTTTTATTTTTATTTAGAACTTAGCCAGAATGAGTAGTAGTGACCGAAGTAATTCTACAAAAAATTCTGAACCCTATTCCTCAAAAAAAAAAAAAATATAATTGAATTCTATTAATTAATAACTGTTTCAATGATTTTCTTAGTTCCAGGTATCGTTTATAAAAACATCGATTTAAAATGAATACTATGAGATTTACTTTTAAGCCGCAATACCATCGCGGTGATTCAAGACCGCATATGACTCCACAGCGGTCATGCATGATTGCGACCGGTTTTTCTGCGCGAAGAGCTGTGACGTCACCACGACAAACTGTGAGATGAGTGAATCGACACAAATAAGGCAATAAAGTAAAACCTGTAATAATGTCTCAATATTTAACATAATTCAAAAGGTATTGAGAGACTAACATATTTTAACTTTTATAGTAAACAGTGCCTATCCTGTATTTAAATTGTAATGGACTTAATGAAATACTTTTAATCGACTGTTGATCACCGTTAATGGATATTATAATTAACAAGTTAATAAATCATCGAACATGTTAAATGAGGGATATGAAAGAAAAGTTACCACTGTTCCATGATATTCAGAATGGTTAAACAAGAAATATTAATTACGGCACCATTTTATTAATAAAGAGATTAACAATGACCGGTAACATTAAAAAAAAACTACTGTTGAGAGGAAACCATTTAGTATAATACTAACTATGCTCCACCTCTTTTTTGCTTTATTATATTTTAATATAATAAATAAATAATAATATTAAGTATAGATAAATATTACTAAAATTGCTTTTAATTGAGTTAAAGTATCAATGGTAAATTTGTACAAAAGTGGACAGTGTCGCTTTTACGTTATAGACCCCACAAATGTAAAACTTTGAAATATTTATTCTTGACTCACGTTTAAGCGTATAAACTTAGAGTTGATTCAATGTTTGGCAACTTCTCAGACCGAGGGAAGGTTATAAAAACGTAATACAGCAAACTCGATTACCCAATTCGAAATAAATATTATAAGAAAAGTAGACGACCGTCCCCAATCTCATTTTGTTACAGCTCACCGAGTGTACTACTACTGAGGCACCTAGTCTCAAGGTGAAAATGGATTTTTATAAATGTATTTCAAATGATTTCTATTCACTGTTGTGATGCAATCGATTCACTATAAAAACACGTTATTTTTTCGTTCTTCGTTATAAAAATTAAACTCCATTTCCATTTAAAATTCTATTTATAATCGGCTGACTTCACTTTTATAGGGAACGGCATAGAAACCCAACGAGGAGTGTTCTCGATGTGTTCACGCACCGTTTAACTTTAATATGTATTTTGGCACGACTATTATTATACAATGGTAGGTATTTGTTTAATTTATGTCAACTAAACATTCAACTGTAAGGTACAAGAAAATTCGTATGTTATGAAACATAAGTATGAGTACCAATTTTTATTATATACTAGTTGGGACGTTGTTCTGCCCTTTCCAATTTTTAATGACCCAACGACAGCACCATCTGTCGGGTCCTCAATAAAACAAATATATTATGTAAATATGTGCTCAATCTGTCATTACTAACAGACGTACACAAGATTTTTATATACTTACTAGTGGTATTTCCGCGGCTTACAATATTACACAATAATTATTTTCATCCCGTAATTTTATTTTTTGAATAAATTGAAGTATGATATGTAGAGCTACTTTCCGTGTACAATTTTCATCAAAATTGGTTGACAATTATCAAAATTGTTTTTTTTTTACTTTTTTCTGAAACTATTGTTGACGATTCATGTAGCCTCTCTCTTAATTATTATGGTACTTTATTATTGAACTTCTTTATTTTTAGAAGTAATATTGACAATTGTTATAGCCTATCAATTATGTAAATACAAAATTTCATCAAAATCGGTTAAGAATTAACGTAATTTAAAAACTTTGGAAATCCTTTTTTTACGATTCTTAAAAGTGTTATTGAAAATTCTCATAGTTTATCATTCACGGAATTACTTATACTTCCTCTGTACAAAATTTCATCAAAATCGGTAATGAATTAACGAAACTATACTTTTTTGGAAATCATTTAGTTTTACGATTTCTAAAAGTAATATTGAAATTTCTTGTATCCTATCAATTGACCAACGACATAAGCATCCCGTGTGCAAAATTTCATAAGAATCGTTCAAGCCGTGTTTGAGTTAAATCCGGACATACAACCAGACAGACAAAAAAAATGTAATGTCATATTGGTGATCAGTGTCGTTCATATAGTATGTATGTCTATCGGGAAATTTGGACAAAAAATTAACAGTACAGACAGAACTACAGATTTATTAATATATATATAAGATTTTTTCTTATTATCAACGAATGAGTTCAATCGCTTTTTAGGCTATTTTATTCATACTATATAGAGACTTTGTACCTGATCGTAAGCATAGTACAAAGTGTACAAATCAAAAATAACGGCGACCACCGAGCAATCCATCGCCGGACGGCGTTGTAGGCCTGCAATATTCTCGATTGCTAGATATACACTGAATGATCCCGAAACGCGATAAACCAAAAGAGCTTTATGATAAAGAAGCCAGATACAAATACCTACCTTACTACACTGCTTGATTACTGGATAATATATATGTATATACAAGCTGATACCGGAACGTGACACGCCTAACCGTGCCACTATGCAAGGTGTTATAACACCTGGTGTATGGTGGTCGCGATCCAGTCAAACACAATTTCTAAAACAATTTTAAAAATAATGTCCATCTGGTTTGTTTATCAGTTTAGACATTGACCTGTGCGCACATTATTTCGTTATCCAGATGTGTAGTAAATAAAGTCAGGACTTGTGGGGTCATTACACGGCAGGTTTATCGCGACCGATTTTTGGTCCGGGGGGACACGGCCGTAGAATCGAGCCAATATAATAGTGACGCACGACCCTTGCGCACCAAAAATCAGCTGCTACAGATCGTGCAATGTAATAACCTCTTTACTAACAGATATACTACATATGTAATTAGTTTGTACATATACAATGTTATAAGTAATTATAACATTCTGACCCTAATTTTTTAATCGGTCAAGGTCAGCAAGTGGGTATTCGCAGCCACTCCTATTTTTCCCGATTTACGCACAAGTTTTTCTCCCACTATACTGCAATCTATAGGTATTTTAATATGGAATTAAAAAAAAATATCGCCGTTTGTTAATGATTCTTTTATAAACAAATTTACTAATTTATTAAAAAAAAAAATGTGAAGTACATACTCGTTTTATTTAGATGCCGCATCCGTATCTCGAAATTGACGAGCGGATGCCTATTTTCAGCGTTAAATTAAAATTATAAATAATAGAGAGAGAGTTTCGGGAGCAGTGTCTTTCTTATTGGAAATTTCCTCCTTTTTGAGAATCTTTTTTTTTATTTCTTAATTATTTATAGTTTTTAAAATATTCGCAAAAAACTAAATACCTTATTTCCATCTTGATTTGTTTGTAACTTTTGCAATTTCTATGTGCTGAAAAACGGTTTTAATACATTTTTTTAGATATCACTCCGGATCGAAAGAGCTATCGCTCGTATTTTTACGAGCTTTATCTCTATTTTTCACCATTTTCAACTTGAGAACTAGACATACGTATTAATAGCATATTATGTCTACGTTATACATACTTATTAAGACATAAAGTTTTATGTTTGTAATACCTGTAGTATCTGGCTGGAACCTCTTATCCAGATATAGAAATTCTTTTACCGATAGTTAGCTACGTTCAGCCTGATGTAGAAGAAGAAGTAGAAGCTTTATTCATATTCTTATAGTGTAAATTGTAATGAACGCTTACGAACTCGTATTAGTATTACATGTTGGAACGATGTTGGCTATCGCGCGTTTGATGGAGCTACACGGCAAAAAGTGTCCGACCCGACCGACGTAAAAAATTATATTTGATAAGAAACAAATTAGTTTGTTAAGTTATGAAAATAAAATGTTTGTTTTCATAACTTTATTAGCAAAAACCTATTTTTAATTTTTATTACATACAATTTTATTGTCATTGCTCCATTGTGCTTGTTGTTTAATAATATATATTAGCAAAAGGAACTTCGTTCCTACCCCACGTCACGTCTCCTTTTTTGTTATATGCAATTTTTGAGTTTTAATTTTATTTTCTAAAAAAAACTTGGACTACGCCGACGACTCTAGGACGCCGAGGTAGAAAGAACAGTATTGTGTTTAGTGACACCAAATTACCAGTTCGTATTAAAGAAAATTCGGTGAATGGCTATCATGACAATTGCTATCTTTGTTACATCTAAAAATATAGTGATCGATTTTATCACAGTATTATGTATTGCAGTTTCGATAATATGTTATCATTAGATAATGTTACCTGATGGTGGGTAACTTTGTTGTTGTATTGTAATATGATCTGCTATGTTGTTTATATTAGTCTTATGTGATTTTGAATATTGATGTATTTTGTTGGATTTTATCCTTGTATATTCTATATTTAGTACGATTTATCTAATGACAACATCCAGTGGTAAGCGAATACGAACTACAAAGTCGTTATATTGTTAGATTCAGTTTATAATTCATTATGAATATGACATCATTACGCTTAATATTATGGACTAGATTAACGTTGTATTTGTTGTAATATTTCTTGTTATATGTTATGTCATTTATGTGATGTTAACATGCAACAGTGTCTTTTGCCAGTTGAAGTAACACGCTGGGTGGTAGGACACGACAGTAATTGTATCTGATTGGATCATGGCCATTTAAACCAGGTGTACTCGTAACTCCCTCCATAGTGGCATGTTTAAGCGTGCCACGTACCTGGATAAGCCGGTGTATATCCAGTAATCAAGAGGAGTAGTATGGATTTTCCCTTCGAATCCCTTCCCTTCAGTTCCCTTCCTACAATTGTTAAGGCTAATAGAAACGAAATAATTAAAAGTATGTAGTTTAATAAAAACTAAAAAAAAAAAACACGCTATTATCACACACTTATAAAACATCTTCTGGCTCCATCACCAGACCCTCGTTACCAAGCCCAATCTATTGGATTCGTCAAAACAAATCATATGAGCCTAAACTGGAGGGGTTTGCTAGTAGCCACTGAAGAGTTTCACTATCCACCTCCTGGCTCCATACGAACTACATATACATACAAAGTTTCATTTCGATACGACAATCAGAAGTAGGTTCAAAATCAAATCAAATCAAATCAAAATCAATCAATCAAAATCCGAGCTGCCACTGAGAATTTCATAGGAAAATGTCGATAACACTTTGCTCGATCTGTGAATCGAACCTAGGACCTCGATCATAGCAGTCGTGCTTACGACCACTAGGCTAACGAGGCAGTTAGCCTCGAACCATTTCATACATTGTTTCGTTTTCTATTAGCGTTAACGATTGTAGGATGGGAACTTGGCTAGAGCCCCCGGTGTAATACCCACCATAGTGGTACTATGGTGGCACGCTTAGGCATATCACGTTCTGGAGTAGTAGGTATCTGTACCAGACTTGATCGGGACCATCATGCATATAGAGTGATGTGACTCTTTTTAACCGACATAAAAAAAAAAAACGGAACTTATCAATTCAAATGTATTTTTTTATATTATTATGGATGTTCAACCATAATTTCTTTGTTTTGAACCGATTTGGATGATTCTTTTTTCGATTGGAAGCGGATACCTCAAGAGTGGTCCCGTTTTAATTTCATCGGCATTGAATCTTCAACTTCGAAGATACACGAGGGGACTTCTCAAAATCATTGAAGTTGGGTTTTCTTTTTTGTTAAAAATTCTCTTATAGAGTCGCGTTTCAAAATCAGTCACTGTATATCCTGCTGTCGAGAGGTTTGCAGGTCGGGTTGACAGCGAGGACCGTCGATGAATTGTCGATCTCTCGGTGATCGCCGTTGTTTTTGGATTGTACTTCGCTTACTATCTATCATGCACAGTGTAGTTACTTTGCCGTGCTAATATAAAAATACATTTTAAACAATTTTATTGAAAAAGTGGCTTTGAGATCGGTTCATATTTAACATAATGTATTATTTATGGATTCTTTTAGGAGAAATCGTTCTGTAATGTTATTTCTTAATAGTATTCGATCGTTCTCGATTCAGAGTTTGAGTTTAATGTAACAGATTTTTATTAGGCTAATAACAAATTCATTAATATCGTTCCCAGTTTTTTTTACACTGACATACTGACCTTATTTATGCTCTAATGGTAATGGTTTGCATGCAGTTCTAACTACTAATTGACATGGTTTAGTCACGGTTTTTTACCCGACAGCGAAAAAGAAGGATTATGTATTTCGAACCTGTGAATGTATATAAGGTATATATCTTTGGCACGCTCTGTAGCTTAATCGGTTTGATGGACTTTAGCATACGAGGTGTCGTTAGATTCGTCTTAATTTTAGGAATGACATAGTATTCAAGTACGACGTCTGGGTATCAAATAAAAAGCAAAAATAGAAAAATATATTTTTTAGTCAAATGTTTGTTGTTGTTGCATTCGGGTTTTTTGTTTCGTTTTTAATAATTTAGCTTGTTTTTCATTGTTTTCAATACTACTGTAAGTGATAACCTTGTGAATCATAATTATTGCGCTCATGAAATTATTATTATTTAAAATTTGTCTTGATTTGCATTTTGCTATACGATTTAAGGAAAATCGTTCCTTTATTGTTTTATTTTAATTAACTACAACTGCTCTTGTTTGTGGATTAATTGGCTATTAGAAGTGTTTATCAGTTCTTTTGTAACATAATAAAATACTGAATACAGATTATTTATTAAAGTTATACAAATACTTTCTGTGGTGCATTTAGTAGAGAGCTATATTGAGTGATGCGCGCGCATCATTGCGAAAGTTCGACATAATGAAGTTAGCCATCAATGATAACAATATAATTGAATTTTACAGAATTTTTTGAATTGTGAAAAAATAATTTAACGGCGCTTAAATTAAAATTATATTAATTGAATTAAAATAATCCTTATTTATTCAAATTAAATTATTTTCTGACAATTAAAAACATCAGTAAAATTAATTTACATCATTGTCATTGAAGACTAATTTCATTATGTTGCTGGCACGCGGGATAATAGTTTGACGTATTTTTTTAACGCCATAGAAGTAGGTATTGACGAGCGTACGTGAAAGCACACATTTTTTAACCTTATAATTTTCTATTTTGCTAATACAATGGCATACTTATTACCAACTACATTTTGTTTATCAATTTATTTACATTATGAAAAATAAGCAGATATGACAATAAGAGGAAAAAATAAATAATCGTGGTGCAAAAGTTCCTAATCATGTAATAAAAATGTAAGAATTTTGTATACGTAACTTGAATATTTGTTCCAATATTTAAAATTCATGGAATTTACTTAAGTTCCTATTGGAAAATATTATTTGATCTCTTTAGTTTACTCGTCTAGCAAAATTCATTGGTACCTTATATACTAATGATTGTAACACCCGACTTATCATTTTCTCATCCGAAATTGGCATCCAGTGTACTTGACAAGAAAACATGGAAATTCCAACATTCACTTAAAATCGATTGTGTTTACGATCTTGTTCTTCCATAACAGATGTATTATGTGGGTAATTGAAACAAGGCCCTGTAGTATTTAAAATACCATTCTCGTCTTGGACATAAGACATTGGAAGAAATAAATTCATTTTTAATGGTACTGATGTAAATATGGTCACAAGGCTCCATTATTATGTTTATAAATGCTATTTTTAATACAATTAGAAATTTGGTTACGTTAATGTGTTCGCTTCCATTCCATTCGACACGACGCACGATCCAAAACCGTACGTTCCTTCACTTCACCTTCCATCACAAAATCTTTAGATAACTATTATTGTGAATAAAAAGACGTCCACAATATTTTAATGTGTGCTAAATTAATAGCGCTTGTTTTATTCTTGTTTCTTACAAAGTTACAGTAGTTCGTAGTAACAATGTGGTTTCTTAATAACGTTCTTGACTGTAGTTTGCTTGTAGATTCGTTGCTTGCTGTTGCTGGTGTTGTGGTGTTTCTCGAACTGATCGTAGTACTGCCGCCCTCTCCGCTATATTTAACCTCGCCCTTTGCCTCGCAACCGGTCGTGCGATGGATTCCGTGCGGGGCGTCGCTCAGCCAATGAGCGCGCACGCCCTGTGTGCGGCAGTACCATGAGTCACCATGCCAGATGTTCCGAGTCTGGCATGGTTCATCCTTACAACTAGTGAAATTTATACATTTAAACTTACAACTAGCTATATTCTTATTCTAATCGTTTTAAAATACACATATTCAGTTCATATTATTATATCTATTCCTAACACGTATTTATAAACCTTATTCCTAACACGTATTATTTCATTTATTTGTTCATTCATACTATTAGACTATCGTTATTCGCTCGCCCCGCTCGCTGTCCGCAACAACTATGTTCACACTGGTTAATTCCAAAACATAATACCCTGACGCGGTTAAAACTCAAATATGTGCCACATTTGTTCGTGCTAAAATGGCAACACCGCATCGTAAGTCGAAACCTATTTCAAAACGTTTGTGAATCAAATTTTAACGTTTATTTTCTGTTATTCATTCGATTGTCGTTAGTAACACATTACACACGTATGACGCTAAATACTTCTATTTTATTTTCCCTACACCTAAAGGCTAACTAACGCACACGACTTTGGCCGTGCCGTAACATTGCTCCTTCAAGAGCCAAATAGCAGACGTTTCCCGAGAACCTGGTTATTATATTTCCATGTGCGTAGTTATTTTAGACTGCGAAGTCATAAACAGTAGTTTTACAATACGGGAAGCGTTTCAGTTTAGGACCGTAATTATTGTTGAAGGAATTATTATAGGCGAGACGAGAAAAGTTATGCAAC
Source organism: Saturnia japonica (assembly GCA_033032175.1). Classification (NCBI taxonomy): domain Eukaryota; kingdom Metazoa; phylum Arthropoda; class Insecta; order Lepidoptera; family Saturniidae; genus Saturnia; species Saturnia japonica. Next base: position 10,696,169 of record CM065325.1, read on the forward strand.
GGTAGCTTGTTACCAGATGCAGCTGTTAAAATTTGTTTTCCGTTAACGAAATACGTGGTACTGTTTTGTTAATTTTAATAAGGCATTATCCTATTTTTTTAAATTTATGTATATGAAACGCTTGAAACTAGTCTATTATAATGTAATCATATTGCGTTGAGTTGCAGCTTTTGGTAAAATTATTATACATACTTTATTTAGCCCATGCATCGGAGAATAGTCCTATTTATAGAATGTGTAGGCGTTATAATGAAGTTAATTTACAGCTCGACATATTTCACACTAGTCTTGCTAAATTTAAAAAACTCAAATTTGTTTTTATTTTATTTTTCACTGTCCATTTACATATAATCAGTGCTTGTTAACAATGTAAGTTGTGCACTTAAGTCATAGGGTGCTAAGATTTAAATAGCTGTTTAGATTTAAGATATTATTGTTATTATTATTTTTTGATCTCTTACCTGTATTCGTGCCTTATGAAATAAAATAAATGTCACCAGGAAAACATGTCGTTCGCCAGGTTTGTCAACGTTATAATTTTTTTCCTAATATCAGTAAAATACGATTTAAAAATGGAATTGAATATCCAAAATATTATGATACGATAAAACAAACGTTAAAAGATGAATAAAAAAAAAAGGTGTTTGGCTGTGAGGTTGGAGGCGCAAATTACTGCCGACTTTTGTACGGATCTTCTTTAGATGTCGTTCCAGAGAAGTGACGTTTTTTGATTTTTTCTAAAAGTATTTTTTTCTAAAACCACTTGTTTAAAGCAACACAAACTTTTGCTAACTTCTTATATAATATTATGTACTTTTGAAACTCAATAGCGTTTTAATAAAACACTTTGGCCTAAAGTTCTTCCACCTAAAAGATGTAAAGAAAAATCATAATGTGTTATGGTTTGCAATCAGATTTATCGATTTCATGTTATTACGTCCGTTTCCTGACTTACGTCAATATTTATTTAAAGCGGCACAATATTTACAGAACGGCTTCTGTACATGACATACAAGTTGCAACGGTTGGAAGTTGGAAATGTTATAACTAATGGTATTATACCCTGTGGGTATACCCAAGTAACTCGATACCGTATAGCTTCGATTTGTCTACATAAAAGTAAATTACCTATATGCACTTCGAATTTTTGAGGAAGGTCTCTATGTCTAGGAGTGGACTTCTTTTGGTTGAAATTCTCATTTCAAATTATTGTTTTATAACAATTTTATACCTTTACAATTTACCTCTACCTTGGCTCACCAGTTACCGTGAAACTGTGGCACAATCTTCCGGCTGAAGTGTTCTCTCCTTTTTACGTCGGGTCCTTCAAGCGTAACGTGAAGAGGTATTTATACAGGCTGGTATGATAGCGGCGACCGTTGTGTTTAGATTGTACTCTGCTTACCATCATAGATATTGCCGTGTTACTACAAAACAATTTTTAACGAAAAAGAACACCGACATTCCATGATTTTGAAGAGATTCCTTGTGTATCTTCCGAGTTGAAGGTACAATGCCAATGAAATTATCCTCGAGGTGTCTCCTATGCAACATAAAAAGAATCATCGAAATCGGTTCATAAACAAAGAAGTTATGGCTGAACATCCTTAAAAAAGGTAATTTAAAAATATAGAAAAATTTAAAAGTTTCAAAAATAAATTTACAAAAAACGTTACTGGTGTAGAAATTCTTTTTTTTCCTACTGACTTTACTTTTAGCCATCAGAGCCCTGAAGCTTCTGACGGCCTTTACAGGTTCATCGGGCTTGGGATGTATAAATACATTAATACCTACTATGTATGCATTTAAGAGTATGTCGAAGAAGACAATAAGTTTATTAAAAAATGTTTTAATTTAAGTATATTTTATCGTTATAGGTTTGAGCGTTGTGGCCACAATCTCACTTGATCTTAAGTGACTATGTAGCCCAAGATGGTAGTACGCTAAGCCTAGTGGAAAACTGACTTACAAGTGCAGCTGTCGGAACACACCTCTATTGGTGCTTGGCCACAGATATTCAACTTGAGGGTGGTAGATTACCAGGGGGGCATTAGAAAAAGCCCTAGCACCATGCTTCCACCACCATGCATGCATATGCATGTTTTTCCTCACTGAAAGCTTCTGGCTCATTAAAGGAATTCGAACTCACGTCGTCGATCGACGCAGAGTTCGTACACGCTACCAACTGTGAAACTGATATTAAGTATTTCAACAAATATTTTACATAAATTTAGCTATTATCAATGAAGAGACTAACAAACATTCAATTTCATAGCCACTTATAATGAAGATTTTTACATTCCTCTGACTAGTCTGTGATTAACAAAGTACTTCTTTTTTCTATTGAAGCTTGTTCACAAATAGTTTTGAAAGGGCGTTGACTTCCTGAAAAGCCGCGCTCAAAGGCGCCGTTCACCCTCATAAGAAGTCATATATCATTTTTCACAATTACTATATACTACTAGCGATGTGCCCGCGGCTCCGCATGTGTTTAATACTACGCAGTAGTTATTTACATCCCGTAATTTGTTAATAATTGAGATAAAAACTATCCTATCTTGTAAATTGGACTATATTTACATATATGTAGTTATGAAATTTGATCATAATCGGTTTAGTAGTTTCGGTGTTTATCCCGAACATACATCGTGACACGAGATTTTTATATATATAAGAAGATATACACAAGGGAAGATATACAAAAAAATATATCTTATTCCTAATGAAAAAAAAAAACAAACAATAAAATTTGGTTCTCTACAATATTCCATATACCAGTTATCTTTTTTGTATAAAGACTCCTTTGAAACTGGCAGTTTATTTGTTTATAATCCTGTGAATAAAACAAAATTTTGTTATAACAAAGTTCAACTTTGTTCCTTAATCCGCAATGATGCCCTCTTCGATCGGCTAAAAAGAGGGGTCGTTGGCAGCAAGTCAATGTACCAATAGTCTTTTTTTTAATATTCTTAAAACAAGTCTGCCTAATCCGAACTTAAAACTAAACTCATAACTAGTTGGCATAAAAAATTTATTGGGTATTCAACTATTCATATAATAAAAATAAAATGTATTTAGGATCAATATAAGATTCATTCTATAATTTAGTAAAGATATTCAGTTTTGATAGGTATGTTATTGAAATGTTTCTATTATGATTTGTTTTTTACAATATTAATGAAACTAAATATGAAAAAGGGATATGTGGTAGGTAGTCTAGTACTCATAAGTAATTTTATTATTGAAAGGAATTACAATTAACATAATCATGTATCATAATCATTACGTAAGTGTATAAAGTTTGTGGTTAAAAAAAAATTATTTTACTTTTATTTAAAGATTCGAAAACGCCTTTGCTTTTTTATTTGGGTTTACTTGAATTTCGTGTTGTTCTAATACTTAAAATAGGGTCTAAATCACAGAGATCTAAATAAATGCAAATCTAAATAATAATAATCTAAATAATCTGTTCTTTATACATGCAATATTGCTTATTCTTAATACATCGTATTTTTAAATTTATATTACTATTATAATGCAAGTAATGTTTTTTATACTCGGAAACTAGTGGAGTCGATTCTAAAAATTATTGGAAGCTAGATTATACCTTAGCGATATAGACTAATTTTAACTCTTATTAAATTTTATGTTGTAACTACTTGGCCTGGCAAACTTTGTCCTGCCCTTTCCGGTAGTTAATGGCCTGACGACAACGCCACCTATCGGGTCCTAACGTATCTATAAACAAATACTTCGTCAATATGAGCGCAATCAGTCAAGTAGTTCAGAAGTTATAAAATCAATCTATATATCCATAGAGCAGTTAACACTTTTATTTAAAATAACTTACAAATCAAAAGAAAGCCATAACTCATCCCCTTATCATGATATAGCTCAAGGCGTTATTGCTAGAAACGAATCAAGATTAACGCTATTACAAGACCACCCGCATGCGAGATTGCTACAATTACGATCTACATCTATGTAGATAACACATTTCGAGCGACGACTCCGATGCCTACGGCTCAAAGTCAATGCTAATTACCCTTACAGTCTGTTTTTTATCCCGACCAAATATTGGACCGCTAACATTGAATGTTGAATAACGTCTGTTTACCCTACATGGGTGGTCTCCCTGATCATTAAATATGGCATGCAGTGTTTAAAAAAATCAAGACTCTCAATTTTAGTTGTTTTCTTTCACAATCTTCATGTTTTTGTCTTTACAATTATTATAACACTAGTTGTGCCCCACGGTTTCACCCGTGTTAATTTTATCCGACAAACACCGCGCCGTCAACGCACCCGTGTATTCAGTCTATTATAATTGTTCTTCTCGTAAGTACAAATTATTTAAATTTTTCATTATATCCTAAACTGTGTGTCCAACCAACATACTGTAAAAGAGCAAAATTTAACTTCATAAAATTGTTTTTATGATGAAGTAACTTTTGTTCGTAAGGATTAATATGCCTTGTCTAAAAATAAATAATGCTTATAAATCACATTTTAATTTTCAACTAATCTTTATCACAAAATATCTTATTGTGGCTTATGTATAAGAGTTAGGTACATGCTATCGCCGACTTTTTCTTAGGTATACTAAGGACCAATATTTTCATAAAACATTGTATTTCCGTATCATTAATGATTACGCCAGCGCACGTGGATAAAGCAGTTCGGGAGGGTTTCGACTTCCAACTTCGTAACAAAAATGAATATTTAAGGCTAGCTGAGAGTTGTAGCCTAATATTAGATAGCCTGTACTATTCCTCGTGAGTCTTAGCTATCATATACGAAAATAATTTTAACTAATTAATAATTAATTAATTTAACTTTTTCGCTTTATTATATTAATTAGTATACATGTATAAAATGTTTGCATTGGTCTCTATTAGTTCTTAATCCTTTTTGCCGTGATCTTAAAATCACCATTAAACTTTTACATTACAATATACCTTTAATTAAAAGTTTATACTGCATAAATAATGAAGAGATCACATACGCCGAGTTCTAGCATTGGTATAATCTGTACACAACTTGCTTTGTTTTGTTTCCTAAATTGCAGACAATTTCCATATACTCGTACCTACAAAGCAACGAAAATAAATTTCATTTATAAAATGTAATGTCTAAAACATATCCTTCGTCTTGCAATCATCCCATCTAAGCAGGGTCGGCACAACATGTTTGGTCTTTCCTATAAAGAAATCACACAACTATTAGTAAGGATATTCTATATCCAAATAAGTATCATTCATACGGTGTAACACATACTTGTATGCAAATTTATTACACACACACACGCACACATAGTTTTATTTTTAATTTTTTAACTGTAATCTACCTCATTTTTATTTTATTTTATTCTTCAAATTCGTAATGTGACAGTCAAGAAACATGTATTTGTATATTGGGGAAGACACTGTTACCTGAGACACAGGTTATAACTAGTTCAGGTGACGGGTTTCAGCCATATTGGATGTAATGTAAAATACTGTTAAAATAAATAAACGGCGTATCATTCGTCACATAATCCTTTTATATCGTCTTCTGTCATCCACTACTTGTTTACCGTTTAACTCTCTTCTAGTTTCCAATTCCACTCCTTCCAGGAAGTTTACCCACTTTTCTACTTATATGACTTTCATCTTCTATCATGACCTGTCTATACTACTCTTACTCAAACACGTAACTTGGGTAATATAAAGTGGTTGATATAGAAACTTGAAATTTAATGTCGTATTCGGTGGGAAAATTCAAGTGTCGGTCAGGGCGTTAGTTCCCACGCGAATGATCAGCGGCGGCAAGTGGAGAGATAAATATTTGTAAACTGCAGTTAGTTGGTCGAGTCCCTGACCTTGCTGAGAAAACAGTAATTCTAGAATTAACATTGTGGTACAAGTCACGTATTTCATTGAGAGTTTTATTGTTTATTTGCTATTACTAACAAGAGCTATTTTCAACTGCTTACTGTATGCTGTTCAATGTTAAATGAGTAATATTATTATATTATTGTCTATTTATTATTTATAGTTCCAATTTGATACAGGTTCTTTTACAAATTTACTCATTTATTTGTTAAAAGAAAATGTCATAAAGGTTAACTAAACAATTACTTTCTAATTCGAGACTTATAGGTATTCCACCAAATAAACACTTTTAACATTTCTCTATGGTCACTAAATAACAAAAAATACTTGTCCATTTATTTTCAAATATGCAGAGTTTCTAGATGAGTATTTATCATAATTCTCACTTTCGCTTATTTTCCATATTAATTTAGTTTTACAAACCAAAAAACCTAATTATCCTGCCATAAAATTTTCCTAAACCGTCTTTTTTTCTTCTTTTTAAAATTACGATTAGAACTGCTAACATTATAAGGTTTTACAAATAATATATTTTATAGTTTTCAATTGCTACAGTAGTATCAAGCAATGACATAAAAGGTTTTTAGAATACATTAAAGATGATACAGACACTTTTCACATGAGTCAAGGCTTCCCTCATTTCTCTATGACTCATGTTTTACCTTAGAACTTTCTAGCCCTTTCCGGTAGTGACACAATATGTGAAGAATTTAATTAATGTATACAGGCAAAATCAGAGACTTCGTCGTCAGTGGCACATGGCGGGCGCCTGGTTGCTTTGCCACGACCAAAATAGACAGGCTATTTATATGAGGCGCGTATCCGCTCGGCGCACGCGCAATGTTCCTCTTCGTCTACGTTATTACAGAAACGAGAAGCTGTAAGCGTGTACATGGCGCCGATTTTGTCGTCATTAAAAAGTATAAACATTTTCCATAAAATTTGAGAAAAAAACGAGTATTTTACAGTAGTTGGTTCATCCATCCAACATAATATAAAGACAAATCAATTCCAGGTTGATTATTTTGTGTTACTTCCAGGTTCCACTTGTTCTGCCAAAAGTCAACTAATAAAAAATTATAATTTAGTAATTTTGTATATTTCTGTCAACTAATGTTTTCAACCCATAAGCTATTGGACAAAATAACTTCAAAGTTAGTACGTTACTGAACGCCAATTTTGTTAATGTGTGTAGCGTTCCAAAAGCTTATATCCAAGAACACGTTCAAAAGAAGCGGTAATAGTTCATCAATCATGATCATACTAAAAGGCTTTGGAAGTAGTAAAATCCCTATCGCTGTTATAAAAATAAGTTACATTATTCTACACGATTTTTTTTTAGGCGCTATAATTTCTTTACGTATGCTTCATCGGAAAAATTGTACATTTCGAACATGAACTTGTTTGCCTCGATTATTAAACCTTGATGAGCAGAAATACATTTAAAAAAGACGAAAACACAAATAGATATATTAAAAATGAAGGTTATATAGTAATTTTTAGGAAGGTATATATAAAGTCTATTGTTAAAAGCTTTTCAAGGTGATACGAATAATTTTGTATACATTTATTATGGCAAAGCAAACACAGCAGGTCGCTCCCAAGTACAATGATGTAACTGTGGTGACGATATCTGTTATACCTATTTATAAAGCTGCTCAAAATATACGTACATTCTGTTCAATTTGGAATGACATTGTGGATATAATAAACATTGTGTTGATTATTTTGACACCGATTATCTACGTGTTTCAAGGGTACGGGATTAAGTGCATGACAACGAGCAAATTAGTGTAATTACACATTACAATAATTTTATTCATGTTTGATATCGAGTTCTAAGAATAATATGAAAAGAGCAAAATTCAAGCTGATAAGAAATAACGAGCAATGATGAAGATACACTTTAATTATTATATTGTGTAATTAAATTTATGTGTAGGTACATTTTTATTCGATGGTAGGTATCTGGGTTAAAGGTTTGGCCCATCAACAGAACAGTAAAAGAACTTTGTTTATCTGATCTGTGGGTCCATTCATCTACTTCATTTCGTTCTACGGGTTCTTTTGTAACTTAATTCTTTGTCGTTTATGGATATGTATTGAAACCATAGGATTCGAAAAAATATTATGTTTGACAAGTTAAATCTAGTGAATTAAAGATGTTAGTATTATTCATGAAGATAGAATTTATTACTTACTAGCTTTCGCTTGCGATTTCGTTCCAGTTGTCTTCGAAATAAAACAACTCGCTCGCCACCTATCTTAAATTGATTGTACTATTCGGATTACTAACATTCGCTGACAAGCGCACAACAACTCATCAAAGTGTCGTTGTAATCGGATGAATGGGTTTGATACCCATAGGTGATAAAGAAAAACATTATACAACATATTAAAATACTAGCTCTCCCTGCGCCTTCGTCCGCGTGGAATTTCGTATGCGGCGGCGGCGGTAAAGGAGAACGTGCGCGCGATACTGGAAACTGCTGTTTGTTCTAAAATAAGTTACTCCTTATAACATCAGCTATCTGTCGGTGAAAACCACTTCAAAATCGGTCCAACTGTTTCGGAGATTATCCGGACCAAACAAACAGAAATAAGAAAGACGGACAAACAGATAAAATACTTTAAAAAAATGGCATTTATTTACCATGTTTTGCATGCATTTAGTACAAAGCTGTTATTTTAACATTACAAACAGACACTTCAATTTTATCATGCGTATAGATATAGATAATAATGTAGGAGATAAAGTTTAAGTACAATTATAATATTACCACAGGAGTAACTTCCGAAATATGAAACGCAAATATATAATTTGTGACGTGTGACTCGTTGCGCCAATATTCGTAAATACACGATAAACGTGTCGGAATGATTCGTATCTACTTATAAAACGTAATCTGGGTCACGGTTTCACATCAGCCTTCTTGGATTATTTCGAACCCATTACGACCTTTTAACTTAAAAGTTTTTCTCATTGGTTTCCCATGACGTGTCCGATTGCTTCGCCTCTATGTATAAACGGACAAAACAAGACAGCAAAACGTGTTAGTTCCAAATTGGCTAGAACAGTTATTAGGAATAATTATAAAGCTCAATAGCTTGTTTATTTTTTTTCTTATTGAACGTGTTAAACTCTAGAATTGCCAATCAGATTAGTTTTTTTTTTTGCATTTTATAGACGTGTAATACGGTACGTACGTACGTAGTACGTTAAAGAGTTGATCGAATAAATTTAACACAAGCGAAACCGTGGGGAATAGCGCATGTATATGCATTTGAACTTTTCAGGTTACATTTCAATGCTTAAGTTAATAACATTACTGATACCGGAAAATTAGAACCCATAATATAATAATGATATGATGTCAAGGTTTTTAATAATTTTCTGACACAAACTGAAAAAGGCTCGTAACATAATTTTATAATTAATTACTTATTTATCAGAAGTTTGGAACTAAATTTTTCTCTAAAAATATAGACACTTTTATACAATAATAGCTGAATGCTGCATGTTATTATACTTCATTTATTTTACGGTCCTTGACTCGTAACTACAAATATGCAATAATTGTATTAAATACTAGCTGTGCACGCAGGTACGCTCGAGGGGGCTACAGATTGCCGTTGATCGGGCACACGCCAGAAGCGTACTACCCCGCTCCCGGTTATTTTAAACAGAAAAATGCTTATTGAGCACAATTCAGCACTCTATTTGAATAAATTTACGATAACTGCCATACGACTGTGGAATGCATTATCACGTCATCTTCAAGATGCTAAAATAATCACCAATTTAAAATCACAAAACTGCACGGATATTTGTTTAATAAACAAGAGTCGGAGTGATCAAAATTTCTTCATTTATAACTTGTGTATATATTTTTATTGGTACATTGTATATATATGTATATTAGTAAGTATGTATATTGTTCTTGTATGTATTTATATTTATTTCTATTTCATTTTATTATTTTGTATTATTATATTTTTGTATTTAAATTTTATTACCTTCTAGTTTTTGTATTTTTGTGTTTGCTCATGTTTTTTTTAAAGTTTTAATGTCTTTGATACCTATATAATTTATATATGTTTTATGGTTTACTCGGCGTAAGCTATTTAAGCGCCCGAATTGATTCACCACGATTAGCTTTTTTATTTGCGCGGAACCTTAATTTAATAAAATTAATAAAAGTAGCTTCAGATTTCCCGTAATAAATAGACATAATTTTAAAAATTGCTTTTTTGTTATAAGTACCGTATATATTATCATATTCATTTAGTAAAAAGCTGTTGTTATATTGACATTAGAAACAGACACTTCAATTTTATTAATTGTATAGATGTATTTATAGATTAACGGTATGCAACCGGCTATAGTATGAACACGGTTTATGTCTCCAGCAAAGATAAAGTTAAGTGGGACAATGAGTTCGTAAACAATTCCGAGATGAGCACGGCAGAAGTCTTTGTTTCACTTATAAATTAATGTACATAGTGCTTGCTCCATTTCTTTATACGTAGGTAACCAGTTTCTCTTTGTTCTTAATTTTAATGGTATTAGACCATAAGCAATCAATTTTTTACGCATTCATTATGTATCTTCACACATGACATTTCTGTCACGCTCCAAATCAACTCTCATTTCTAATGATTAAAAATGTTTCACAGGGTCTTATTGTACTTTCGTTTTTTTTTTCGACTTTATTTTAGGTAATAGGTTGAAATGTTGACAGTTATACTATCTAATCAATAGATTATTATATAGGTATCAGTATTATATATATATATGATATACTAATATTTTATAGTCACGCATATCTTGTTTTCCAACAACATACAAGCTATTAGTATGTTTGGCTTTACGGTCTCATATTACGGTACTTATATTAAACATTGTTCACATAATGTCGTACACGCACGCGATCACATACATCTATAAACATAAACTATGTTTTGCTTACATTTTAACACAGTGATATAAAAGTATCTCTTACCCAAAAAAAATTAATACGTCTAGGGATTAATGTCCAAACTTTACGTCTGTTATAAGTTTATTTGTCTACTGTAGATCAGTGAAAATATTCATAAATGCTTATGATAATGATGAATTCATTAAAAGAGAGAGCTTATGAACAGTGAAGGTGTACTATTAATTTTATTGCTGTTTCTATAGCTACACCCACATTTTCTCCTGTGTCTGCTTTTGTAACTATAAATGCTAAATTTACATTATCCTTACACTATGTCGGTCAACCGCTTATAATGACCAGTAAACCAGAACATTCGATGCACATTTATAAGGTTAAAGACGCTCATTTATCCGGCGCCTGTATTGCACGTTTAATTAATTTATGTAAGCGCAGGGAATCACAATAGCAGATGGTTGAACAGCTGTTGCCCATACTCAAATCTAAATAGCTTTGTATTATTATGACGTCTATAAGCATGTGTTAATTTGGAAATGCACTGTCTCATGCAATGTGTGATAATAATTTGTTTTCTCAAATTATTCTGCATTCCACTCTTAGGTGTGGACTCCCACGGTACACTTTTCGTGTCATTCGTATAGATTACGGGATATAATTAAATATTTGTACTGTATATGTATTTCAAAAGAACAACCGGTAAAACAAAAAGCAATAGAGAGAGCAAAAAATTCTGGGCCATTCGCGTTTATACTCGATAGAATTTATCTACAATCTTAAAATAATATAAAGAATAAAGTCTTGTAAATGTAGCATATACTAAACATGTTGTCATGTAGAATTTTCTTTATGAAATGGTTGGAGTACCATATTAAATATATAAATAAAAAACAATATTAGGATCCGTTATGAAGTATTCGGAATTGTATATAGAATCTCTATGTCCCATTTCGTGTCTCTGTGTGCTATTATAGACATGTTAAAAAAAATTACAAGTGTACATAGGTTAACGACTTGATTGGCCAAGATGGCGATTGGCGAACGTAAGTGGATGATGACGGTACACTAACTCTCGCCTATTTTAGTATTGAGAACAATGGATGCCCACGTACTCGTTTACTTATTTGGTATATCAGGACTCAGAGATAACATTAAGCCGTGTTACTGTCTAAATGAAAGTACTGATTTTCAAAAGCTTACAAAGTTTAAGTTCCAAGTCATGTGATTATTATTCATGCAAACTTCAAAGTTGAATAGATAGGTATGTTTTGGTATCACAATTGCATAATTATACATATTTTTTATTTGCTATCGTTACCAAAAATATTTAAATAAAAAATTTGGATTTTAGTTTTTTATAACACAAACGAATATACATACATATTTAATGACGATTAGATAAACACTCTTATTTTAAAGAAAGTATAATTTATAAACAACAAGTGTGTTATGAAAACTCCATTAAAAATTTACTTTGCCCTGACTAAAGGTAAACTGGCAGACGTAGTCTCCGTAGTTTTATTTGTTAGAGAAATTACTACAATAACTATATAAATAAATCACTTTCAGTTTAAGTACTAAAGTTATGCGTTTGGTACGTATCTACCATTGATCTCCCGTGAGAAAAAAAAGTACAGAGAAACAGATAAGATATATTTTATCAGCATCAATGCGGTTCATGCTGTGTACTACTTTATGTACTAAGCCTTTTATCATTTGTCAAACATTTGTTTAGCCGAGATTTCATATATTGCATTATGTGTGACGTATTGAGTTAACAAATTAGATTCTCACTTCTGGCTTCAATATTCGAGTTCAATGTCCCTAAAAACAATCTTTCTTGTATTCTAGAACGTGTAAAAGCAATCTCATGACTCAACTTTGGGTCTTCGATATCTTCTACCCATCATCTTTACTTTGATTACTTAGCCTTAGTGTTCTAATAGTTCAGTCGAAATTTCACACTTTGGTAATTGCTCAAGTGATGTTAATTATAGTTCTGTTGCCGGTATCTAATTTATGCCATGGTCTACGGTAGGCAGTGCGCATTAATGGGGGAATTTATTAACTCAAACCGGGTTACCAGTAGCAATGCTCTAAAATCTATAACGAATAATGATACACTATCTTCTTTACAAATTGCTCCTAATAATTTGAATCTAGTGCAGAGACACTTACTGATTTCCACTACTTTGCTATTAGCTTTAAATACTTGACAATAATTATCAAGTAAACATTTTATCCTTACTAGCCTAACTTGTTTTTCTGATTAGTTCTCTGTTATTACGATTTCAAATCCATTAGCTTTAATTGTATCAAGTTGTTCTATATCTCTCAATGGTGTTTTGGCATAATTCAGGTGAAGCGTAATCTCCTCGAACTTTTCGAATACATATACGCTTACATTATAACTTTAATATCTTTAAATATTAAACATAGAAAATAACTTAGAAAATCGCATTTAGAGACTTCGTACACAATAAGTAACTGGTTAACTTTACAAACATAATTTAACGGTAATTAGAAAACTGATTAAGGTAAAGAGTACTTAAAACAAACTACTTATTTAAAATAAAGATCTTTGAATATATTATGTCCCACTCATGCCAAATTATAATATCTCTCTGATCATTTCGATGATACTCTTTGCAAGTAACACAACCATTTCGTCAATAATATATGCGGGTTCCACTTTCACTATTTATTCAACCACAAATTTGTATTGAGAGTGGGCGACAGATATAACAATATACTGATTAATGCCTCTTAGAGAGTTGTAGCGATCATAATGATCGTAAACATATGCAAAAGTTAATTTAAATCAGTATCGCTTAAACGGGTATGTCTATAATAAATGCTATTTTTTACAAAGCTCTCTTTGTTAGTACCACAATTTGTAATTAATCTGGTTAGGAATGAAGATATTGCAAATTTTAATCATGAATAATTTTATATGTAGAATATACGCTGGGACCAATTTTCCGCAAATCTATTAATCTCCGACATGCCATTTTTATAAAATAAATAAATACAATCCATTCGTCCAATATGCAATCAAAACTAATTTTTTTTTTTATATTAACATGTCACAAAGTATTACCAATTAAACACCATCACCTTTTGTATATCGAAGTTTAGAATATTAAATACAGAATATCAAATAATAAATGTTCTTCTTTTTATTTTCAGGTAAAGGTGAGTCTCCAAACCAACACATAATCTTCCTACATAAGGTCGAATATAAAGTAAGTATCATAGAGTAATTAATTCAGTTCTAATTCTTAATATCATTATTTTGTTTGATAAGGATGTTGGTTTAATTCCACTCACTAATGGAAATGTAAACAATATGATATAATATTTATATATTTCTGATAACAGTAAAATTGGACTAATTATTACTAATTTTTTAATGAAATTATCCGTAAAACTCTCACTTACTTCTGTGTAAAATATAGTTGTCACGGAATAGCCTTAATATAATTTTACGCAAAATCACAGAAACACTATCTTTCAGACAACGCCTTTCTGCTGTGTGTGGAAGAAATTATCTTCAATGACTATCGCCCGGTTTCCGAAAGGTTGATCATCACAAAAATTAACTAATCAACTGTCAAATCTCTTGTTAAGTGTATATTGAGTTGCTAAAAGCATAGTTAACTACTTTAATTTGATGAACAGTTCAGTTGACAGATATGTCATATAATATCAATGTCAAATCAAAATGATCATAGATTAGTAAATTTAACACTAATCAACGTTTCAGAAACTCGAACTAATTTGACAACGATGTTAAGTTGACAGCTGTGTCAGTTGAACGATAGTTTGATCAACCTTTCAGAAACCGGGTGTATATCTGCCTAACGCCCGGTTTCCGAACGGTTGATCATCACAAAAATTAACTAATCAACTGTCAAATCTCTTGTTAAGTGTATATTGAGTTGCTAAAAGCATGGTTAACTACTTTAATTTGATCAACAGTTCAGTTGACAGATATGTCATATAATATCAATGTCAAATCAAAATGATCATAGATTAGTAAATTTAACACTAATTAACTTAAAAATAAAAATTAATTAAAAATAATATCAATGTCAAATCAAAATGATCATAGATTAGTAAATTTAACACTAATCAACGTTTCAGAAACTCGAACTAATTTGACAACGATGTTAAGTTGACAGCTGTGTCAGTTGAACGATAGTTTGATCAACCTTTCGGAAACCGGGCGTTAGGCAGATATACACCCGGTTTCTGAAAGGTTGATCAAACTATCGTTCAACTGACACAGCTGTCAACTTAACATCGTTGTCAAATTAGTTCGAGTTTCTGAAACGTTGACTAGTGTTAAATTTACTAATCTATGATCATTTTGATTTGACATTGATATTATTTTTTTATTATGGTCACATTGCGGATACCGTTCAACTTTACATTCAATAGCTCATTCGTAACTGTTAAATCTGTTGTTAAACGAACAGCTGTTTATGAGTTCTGCGTCCCGACGAGTATGATTACCGCTTTTATTACACGCTAGGAGTATTACATACCTACTATTCTTTGTTTATATTATTGCGATTTTACTACAAAAATTATAAAATGAGTTCACGGGGAAAAAATTTCACCGAAAAAGAAAAGTGTAAGCATTTGGAACTAAGTCAAAGGTAAGTTCCTACATATGGAATAACTGTACAATGGTTTGACGGCTTGATAATTGAAAATATTTGTTTTGTTTATGTAGATACAGTATATTGTGCGTTTATATTACAATAGACTTTGTTTGCAGGTACAAAGATGTTATAGAAAATACGAGCACTAATGCAGTTTTTACAACAACAAAAAAAACGAAACTTGGGAGGTCATTGCGTTAGAGTTTAATAGTACCGCTTAAGTGCCAAGAACTATGAAACAGTTAAATATCTTCACTGCTAGAAATGCTCAAGCTGGCAACCGTGAGAGACATGATCGTTTTATAACAAAATTTTTGTTTTAAATAAACTTAAATCAATAGTTAACTCGTCAAGGAGCACTGATTACTTGACAACGCGTTTGACAGTACATTAATCTATGATCATGACTTAACTAGCTTTCGAGAAACCCAAAATGGCGTTTGACAAGCGATTTTAGTCTAAATCTTGACATATCTGTCAACTGAACTGTTGATCAAATTAAAGTAGTTAACCATGCTTTTAGCAACTCAATATACACTTAACAAGAGATTTGACAGTTGATTAGTTAATTTTTGTGATGATCAACCTTTCGGAAACCGGGCGTTAGTCTACGACATTGGCTATATCAATCGTCTACAAATCTGTATTTGTATTATCTCACTAAATGGCACAACAAAAATAAAATTTATTGATCCAGATTCCCTCCATGCTTATCTTTATTATAAACCGAGATAATGGAATTTTTCACTGCAAAGACTTTGAAGCTTTTTTCTCCTTAACAATAATGAAAATGTAAAATTATCATATCAACAAAATACGCTTTCATCACGTCCATGATCTACTTGCCACAAACTTTCACTTCAATGACTTCCGCAGCCCACATCATAAATCAATAACAACATTCTACATTCTCCATCAATTAACCAACGTTAGATGTTAAAATTCGACGATATGTTTTTCCGTTTAAGAAACATTAAAATTTAATAGCGTTCCAATTTAGTTAGGTAAACTGGGTAAGTAGGAATGGAATACTTATCTAATCTCAAACGATGCGGTTTATTCAAAAGCGAACTACTATTACGAACAGCTGTTAAGTCAATGATATGGTTCAGTGAATGAACATTCTTATTTGAATGCGACCCTTTGATTTGTTAGAGAGCGTGTGGGTGCCCTTAATTAATTCTATACAAGTTTTTGTAATATCTTCTACCATACATTCCACTCGTTATCAATTTAGGTTTATTAATATTTTATTACTTTGCTTCCAATTCATATTTATTTCTTGGGAGATGCATCATTTAGTAAATATTTGTAACAATAATGGTATTTGAAACGACGTGTTTAACTATTTTAATAATGGTTAATTGTTGTGGCATTATAGTGCAATATTTGAGTATCTCACGTTTCACATTTGTAAATACCAATGTGAATCCGACATGCGTAGTTATAATAACGGCATTTATTCTGTTGTTTCTAATGATTTTCCTGCTATTAGTGACGAATGTTTAAAGTCATTTGTTATTCCACCGTGTTACGAATTGCGGCATAATCCACGTGTCCCATTGTTCTATGATTTGTCATGCATGGGTTTTTTATATTTAATTTCGTTCTCTTTTCTCATAAATTAGGTACTGTTTGTATATCAATATTCTTTCTGCTTATAAATAACTGTGCTCGTTTAAACGCAATTGTTTTATACTACTGATCCCACTGATGTATTTAACCCAACATCTATAAAGGTCAATTCTACTTAATAAAACTATATTCAAGCATCTGATATCATCATACAGTCTATATAAGCTATGGCGTCTATATGTACAATCGTATACCAGTTGCCAATCGTAACTAATAATAATAACGTTCGTAACATTGAATCTCATTACTGAAATATTAAAGTTTTACTAGGTATGAGTGCCTATTATCCTTTAAAGTACATTGTATATGTATGTAAATTTAACATGTGTAAGAAATTTTCTATTCTACGCTGATATATCTTCTATTCATTATCTTATTTAATTTTTCATAACACTTTAACTTTCCTTTTTTGTAGTTTCTGCATGTATACAATACCTAATAGAAATTTAAATTTATCTGAGTAAATAATGAGTAAAAATAAGTTTTGATTTCCACACATCATCTGTCCTAAAGAAACAGATTTTGTGTTTTACCTTTACCACTAGGCGCTATTGATGAACTATGTACTGCGATGAATACTAATTCTTGCATAAAATTACATTATCATATTAAATTTTTCAGATATGTTGTAGAGTTGGTTTTTTATTGTAAATAAATGAAGAAGTGCCATTACACAGATCGTATCTACTTGATTAATTTTAACGAGCATCTCGTGCTTCTGTGAAGCCTCTAGCGAATTCACTTTGTCAATGCGTCCTAGATACTTTGTCTTTGATCTCGCATAGTTTGTAAAACGGACAACTTGAGCCTTAGATTATTTGTGCAGGAATTTAAATACCTAGTCGTTGTGTCTGAGGTTAAAATTACATTTCTCTTTGTAAAATTTTAAGGATCTTTACAATAGTATTTATATTGTTAAAATTAATCTTGATATATTATACGAGATTCTTGATATATTGTACTTTGTTATAAAAATTTAATCCCGCAAAATTCTACAAAAAGTTGTTTCATTTCATAACAATGAGATTTAATTTTCGGAACACAATTTGTAGCCATAACAAATTGTTGCTACACAAATGTTTTAAGACACGATTTCTACTAAGCTGAATATTAAGTATACATCAAGTATTTGTAAGCTTGATAAATTGCATCAAAGGCGTTTATATAAAATTATCAATGAGTAACACCAATGGACTCTTTGTAGGTATGAGCAAATAATGCGATGATGATTTTCACTGACGCAAATCGAATTGCTATGTAGGTACAATGTACACCGTACATGCTATAACTATATATGTACAGATAATATCACTTAAAACTCATATAAATATGTACATATTTGTGAACTTTTATAAAAGTGTTTTTTTAATCTCTGATAGTTTATGAAAGTGCCATAACATTGTTACAGTACTATATTTATGTATAATAATTAGCATTTTTCTGTATTTGTTGCTATGGGTTTTGCTAAAATGGCCCATGTTTACTTACTATAAAGGCAATTATTTTATTGAAGTTCAATCAAAAAAAAAATTTTGATAAAAACACATTGTATAATAATATTTAGTATTGAAAAGGTGAAGACTGATTAAAAAATTTGTTGGATCAGTTGTTGTTCTGTCAAATGTGCGGAACTTTAAAATTCTCGTAATTTATGTTAAATTTTTATATATGCACATCGTTTTGTGTTGCAATGTTTCAATACAAATAATGAAACTATAACGCATTTACTTTGACTGTACCCATTACGAACACCCACATGTTTTTGTTTTAGTCAATCAATCACTAACGAACTATCTACGTCCGTTTCAATTGTGCGGGTTAATAATAATTTGAGACTTTTGCTAATGGTAGGTTAGTCCCTTTTCATCTTCAGTATTATACATTTCTGTCTTTTTTATTAATATAAATAATTTCCGACCATTAAAATTGTTTTGTAAGTGAATTATAAATTTTATTAATGTATATATTTTAGTGCCTCTAAATGAAAACAGTCCATTTTATTTGTTTTGATGTATTTTATTTATTTACCTGCTGTTTGGTAATATGAATATTTCTGCGGTCAGATATGCTGCCAATTACTATTTCTTCACAATGATCAGGTGCTGTGTAACACTGCCTGTACGACGGAAACAGTGGGTGGCGCCGGGGCGTGCGCCCACTCGCCTACGATTATGTCACCGATACCTTCTAATCATTTAAGGACTGCTGTGCGGAATCTTACGAGACTATTATCATTCTTTGTAGTAGCGGCTTTTTTTTATTGATATTAATTCCTTCGATAATTTTGTATGAGTGAGTACCTTTCATTTACAAAGCTATCTCTTCAATATGAAGCTTTAAAAATAGGTTTATAAATTATTGCATTAACAACGTCTAACACATAGTAGAATATCTTCCAAAGGATTTTAAATGCCTATAATTTATGTGTTATAAGGATATTTTCTAATGACCGTATGGTTATCTGCCACCCTAAAGTTGAAAATTTGGTGACTAATACCCATAGGTGTGTTCCGGCAGCTTCAGTTGAGAACCAGTTTACCTTTAGACTTAACGTGGTACCATATTCAGCTACATCGTCACTTAATATTAGGAGAGATTGTGGTCAAACGCTAGACCTACATGTTATAACTTTTAATATATTTCTCTACTAATTTGAGATAGTATAAAAATGACAGAAATAAGGTTATAATAAATAAATCGAACCGATTTAATAAATTTTTATCACCCATTAAATGAAGGCAGAGGTATAAAATAGTAATAGTAGGTATAGAATCAAATATGATTTTTTTTGTCCTTCTATATATTTAAACTTATCAGTAGGTATAATATGAGTTCATTTAACGTTAAAAGGGATAAATGTTTTCCATGGAGGACCGTAAAAATATGCGGTTATTTATATACGGCAAACGAATTTCTAATCGCCTCATTCATTAACCATCAGTAGCGGTTTTAGTAAACAAACAACGTCAGCAACTTTGGACTCAAGAAAAGAATTTGACACCGTTACACACAACCCTTTCCAGTGGAAATATGGTTCATTATAAAATGTTTATGTAGTACGAATCGTTTTGAGATAGATATGAGCGCTGCTGTAATCACAAAGCGGATCTTTACGTGAGTGCATCGGGCTCCCAAGAAATCAGATCAAAGGTGTGCCGCAGGGAGTGCACTAGATCCACTATTTCTTTTTAAATTGTTGGGAATCACCTACACCAACCATCGTTGGCGCCTACATAATCTTGTATAACATATTTAGTTTCAAAAATACATGTTTTTTACAACCTTCCGTCAAACGACAATCAGTTGTAAGTTGTTTATCTAACGAAACAACGTTGTCATCTTAAATCAGTTGACGGCAGGTAAATCTCTCAATTTAAATAAATCGAGGCGACACCACAAGACGCGGTGCGGCGCGGCGGCTCGTTCGCTTGTACTTACTTGCCTCTGTTTGTTTTACGAGACTATTTGAGATTTATTTACTATTAGTCGAAATAACGGTTAGTTTAATTACTTTGTATGTTTTATGTTTACCCTATGTATACGGTTTTGTAAGCATTAGCTACTCACACTAAGTTGTAGATAAACTCTCTTTGTACGTGACGTCTAAATATCACTCTCGTGACTTAGAATAATAAATTGATATATTTTACTGTTTTACAGAGCTTGGGGTTCTTAATACTTTCAAATTGCTTAAGTTTGGCAACGGAGCATGAAGGTCATTAATCTTCTATATAATTAAGTGTCTGTTTGTAATGTCAAAATAGCAGTTTATTACTAAATGCATATGAAAGTATATACTTTATTAATAAGATTTAAAAACATCGTATCGCATATACGATACCTATAAAAAACCCTTTTAAAAATTTTGTCGGTCTGTCTGTTTGTTCCGGGTAATCTCCGAAACGGTTAGACCGATTTTGACAGGACTTTCACTGATAGATAGCTGATGATATAGGAAGTAACTTAGGCTACTTTTATTTTAGAAAAAGAATTAGGGTTCCGCACAAATAAAAAAAACTTGTCATGGTGAATCAAATCGGAAACCATAAGAGATATAAAAAATGAATGTACTACATAATTAAAACATTAAAAATACCTATAAAAAAGTTCGCGAGAGTATACATCTATCTTCTAAGGAACACCCACAATAAGCATTTTTGTCTTTAAAGTAGCCGGGAGCGGGGAGCAAGATTCGCGCGGCCATACTGTAGTCCACGTGAGCGAAGCCACGGGCACAGCTAGTTTATAATAAAATCAGTGTCTTTATTGTTTTAGCAATGTTGTAATTTTGTTTATATTGATATAGCTCAGAAAATTAGATTTTTGTTTAAAACGATACTTGCTCAGCCTCTGATACATCTGAGCAGTAATATTTTGGTATTGGTATTTTTGGGATAATGTAACAGAACATCCAGAAAATATGGTTTTCTATATAAAACAAAATCGGTTCAAACCTTTCAAAGTCGCATAACTAGTGATGCATATTCCAGAGTCCAGACAGATTTATACCCAAGTAAATATTATATTGAGCTGTCAACACATTATACTGCATTATACTGTCGAGTCGACACACGATATGGCGGCGCAGGAACTGTCTGCCGTCAGAAATAGACTATCGTGTTCCACATAACAGTCGATAACGTAGAGAATAACGGCGTAATTAAATACAGGGAACTAGCAAAGCACTATGTCAATAATGTATTCTACTGAATAATTCGTTCTACTGAATAAGTTTGGGACATCTTATCAAAAAACTTAATTCACCTAACTGTGAAGTTTGTGGGAAAATAGACTGGTGAAATGTGTTATATAAGCAGCAGTCGTTTAATCTCAAGTTTAGGGTTTATTCTTTACATGTAGGTATTTTCCACGATATTCTAACTGAGTCGACTTCTGGTTCGGCTGGTATACCTACTGTGGAACTTTATTATTAATAGACACAGTATAAGGGATAGAATTAGGTAATCTTTTTATTTAGTTAATAATTTTATTCTCTGTAGAAATTATGTTAATTTTTTTTGGATTTGGATATTCTCAAATGGAGCTGGCATACACCGACTGTAAAAGCCCCCTAAATAAAGAGAAAAAAAAGAAGATCCGATTCGGATAAGTTAAAGTTTTTTTAATTGTCCAGTGTTATAATCGTGATAAAGAAACGATCAATAATCTCTAGAAACATCAAGGGCTCCAGCGAACAAGGTTCAGTTTTATAAAAGTAGCGCATTGGTGCCCTTACATTGCATCAGTGTAGCCATATAAGGTGCAGAGCGAGTGACAAATGGAATACATAATTATTCTGTGTGTCCTCGATCGCGAATACGATGAAATAAGAGATCATTAAAATATATTTATCCAATTACAAGTGAATATACATTATAACCATCTAACTATGCGGTTATCAGCACTCTCATCGCTAGATGACACAATTATCTTAACATAAACAGTACAAAAAAATGATAATGCGAAACCGATTTACGATGGGTTTTTAGCTCGGCTATTTGCTTCTGTTTACAGTTTTTTATATGTAAAATATTTCTCGATGTCCTTTACATGATCTAAACGCGTTTCCACCAAAGGAATTTTATAATCCCGGAGTATCTCTTCGAGGAGATATCGCGTACGTGATCAGAGTGATAAACTATCGCGAGCTACGGATGCCGAACGCGTCTATCCAAGTTGAAGAGCGTCGAATATGGTCACACATTACGCGAGTGAAACTGGCCATGCTTTGTTACCGGTAATGCGCAACGTCTGGTAATGAAGTACTTAGTATTAACTGCCGTGTTTACTTTATATGAATATATTATCTATCTATAACTATTAAGCTAAGGGTAAGTCTATAAGCATATGATATCAGATTTTCAGCCAGAAGCAATTGTCACACTTACATGTATGAAGGCCGATATTATCAAAGGCCATGATAATTCTAATTAAAAATAGAACATTCTGTTTAACATCAGGCTTTCTGTTTAATACGAACTCCGCCCTGTATTTTTTATAGCAATAAATGACCTTCTTTGTATTATTCTTACTCATAGGATTAACAAGTTCAGTGGGCGTTTAAAAAGACATTCCTGGAATTATCTGGAGATATGATACTCGAACAATAATATTCAAGTTCCGTTGAACGAATATACTTTCATTAGCTTTGAAGGTGCTCTTATGTATCATTAGTGTCAGAGACACGCATACAAGGTTGTCATGATAATGCTTATATCCTAGTCTATTAGCGGTCGCAATATTTTTTAGTATGTATATAATGAGGTATACCATACGTACACGGTACAGAATGTTTCCATACCAAAAATAAAATAAAAAATTTGGATTATTACAAATATATTTATTAAATCTCTTCTGTCAAACTTTTGGTTATAATCGGGAATCCAACTTTCTACTCTGTTACATGGAAGTTTTGTGTCCTGTGAACTGTGCCAATGTCGATGAAGTATTGTGGATTAACAATTTATTGCTGCAATATATTATTGCATTTGACTTACATATTATTTTTACACTTGCGTTTTTGTGTACTATGACTAATTTTGTGAACACATCTGGATGTTTTAAGAATACGCTGATGGTTGATGTCATTGTTAGAAGGAAGGAAGGATAAATTTATGTTTATTAAAGGTAAGTATGTTTTGGTATATAATAATTATATCAAACATTTATTATTAATAAACTTTTTGTTATACGTTATTTTACTGAAATTCTAACTAAATAATATTGAACACTAGAAGTTACTACGTTGTACTCCATTATGTTTACAGGATTTTTGGAAGAAGAATATTGCCAATGGACATAATATTTTCGGCTTACAACCATCGACGCTGTTCAACCGAGTACTTATATGTATACACTTGCTGTGTCCGCGACTTCATCCGCGTGGTATATTTCGTGTATGAAAAACAGTAACTAAATAAAAACCTTCCTCACCTTACGGTATTTGACCGGTATAAGCTATGAGAATACCCAAATAAAATAATTTTAAATGTTTACCGTCCTTTACGTTAGCTAATTTTATCTAATAACTTCATTTTTATAAACCGTTAATATCCAGTGAATAATAATGCTTCATGTTATGTCTGTTTAGTGCAATTTAATCAAAATCTTAATAGCGCAAACACCAAACAACGACATCTATCGTATAAAATTTTACATCGAATCGATATTTTAAACATTTAAAAATAATAATAAAAGCCCAGCCTTAGATAATTAATATAAGTGTTTACAGAAAATATACTTAAGTATGATAATAAATGTCAAATCAATTTCATGATAATTAAACCAAGCCGTACAGCGCCATCTAGAATTACTCCTGGAAAATAAAAAAAAAACACGTTTAGATTTCTTGCTTTTTTTAAATTCCTTAAAGATAAAATAATTTGGTATCTTTTCACCTTGATTCACTAAATATTTATAATATATTACAAAATTACATATACACACATTCTTTTTTATATGTACATAACCTAATCGCAATTTATAGACCATACAAATGTCCATAAGAATAAAAATGAACCCTAACTGTACCTTCAGACTATAAACTACAATCATACCTAATTTTATTATACTGCAAGCAAAATGTCCACGAGACACAAGCTTACGCTCTACAAGATGTGCATCCGACCGATTATGACATATAGCTGCGTTGTGTTCGCACATATGTCAAAATATAATTGGGAACGCTTACAAGCTATCCAGAATAAGTTTCTTCACCGCCTTACCGGCGCCCCTTGGTATGTTCGTATGGAGGATCTCCATAGAGATATGGATCTTCCTTCGATACATGCCTATGCCAAACACCTTTCTCGCTATTATTTCGACACCGCGTCGAACCACGCGAATCGCCTAATAAAAGCGGCAGCTTCTTACGATCCCCACCCCAACGCCTGCCGGAGAAAACGCCGGCCGCGTAATATATTCACTGACCCGCTCGACCAAACCGAAACAGCTAACGCGTTCTACGCCGCCGTCTCTCCAAACAGAGCGTGCCACCACCCACGCCCGCGTAACCACCGTTCTCTCCGCAGAGGACGGGCGGTCAACTTCGCTCCCGCACACCCGTCACGTCCACCCTCTCTAGCGGCAACCCAAGCCAAGGTCCGTTCCTCGGTGTGAAGCCCTTGGGTAAGGCAGCCGCCCGCGCGATACAAAGTGACACTATACGTGCAACACTTAGCTACCCACATACAACATTACACACGTATGAACACACACACGTGCACACCACACAGACACATAGGTTCTGTAAGGGACCTTTTTTTTTTCTTTTTTGCGCTAATTAGACTAATGCGCTAGTTAGTGTAGAAAAACCATTCCGATTATAAATACACATATGCATGGTGCACTCCTTCCTCCCAGGAGGAGGGGAATGTGCATATGAGTACATGTTAGTTAGTTCGAATTCTCGTAGGATTAGGGAATTAGTTAGATCGCGACCTTTTCGCATTCGCGACGACCGCCCGAGCCGAGGTTCGGCCACTCTGGCACCCTCGTGCGGGTCGTCACAAACTTTCGCGGCTGAGTGCCCTAAGCGCTCGCCCCCAAGTCCGGTGAAGCTGTAAAAGCCGCAGCGGCTCTGTTCTAGGATAGGGCCCCTAAGGCTAACAGTGTAGTCAGTTCAAAAAAAAAAAAAAAAATTATATTCGGTCCAGTAGGTTTTTGCGTGATGGGCGTTCAAGTTTACCGACAGACAGGCAGATAAAATTTTCAAAAACTATCGAAATGTGTTCTGTCCATGATTCTAAATACCTCCGTATTATTTTTTCTCAAATATCTTCAATGTATACAGATTTCGACTCTAATCTTTAGCATAAGTATAGATTGTATATCATCAAGAGTGAGAAGTATATTTGCGGAATTAAAAAAAAAAAAAAAATGAATAGCGATATCTTTCTGTTTGATTTCGATAAAGGTATATATAATATGTACAAATAAGAATTTCGTAATAATACTTAGAATAAATGATGACTAACTACCTCAAGAAAGAGGATGAGACAAAATATTTTGTCTTTATAACCGACTTCAAAAAGAGAAGGTTCTAGTTTCGATTGTTTATATATTTATAATTATTTATAGTTTTTCTATATTACCCGACTGCGGATGAGGAGGGTTATGTTTTTCGAGACTATGTACTAATGCAATGTCCTACACAAAGTTGGTTCAAACGTTTTCATTCCGGAAATTTTGATTTTAAAGATGCACCTCGCTCTGGTCGCCCTGTTACGAATAAAATGGACGCCATTTTTGAAAAAGTGGAGCAAGATCGGCATATCAGTAGTTACAATGTAGCTGAAGAACTGGAAATTGACCACAAAACAACTTTAACTCATTTGAAGAAAGCTAGTTTTTGCAAAAAGCTCGATATTTAGGTGCCACACGACCTCACTGAAAGAAACCTAATGAATCGTGTACTCATTTGCGATTTATTATTGAAACTTAATGAAACCGAGCCGTTTTTGAAGAGATTGATAACTGGCGATGAAAAGTGAATCACGTACTACAAGAACTTGTGAAAATGGTTTTGGTCTACGGTCGACCAGGTTTCACAGCCTCTGGCTAAACATGGGCTAACTCGAAATAAGGTGATGCTGTGTGTATGGTAGGACTGGAAGGGTTTTTACTGTCCGGCAAAACTATCGATTCGGATCTCTACTGCCAACAAATGATGAAATTAAAGGAAGCAGTTGAGAGAAAGCGGCCGGAATTAATCAACAGGAAGGGTGTGGTCTTTCATCACGATAACGCTAGACCACACACATCTTTAGTCACTCAGCCAAAATTAATAGAGTTTGGCTGGGAGGTGTTAAGGGCATCCACTATATAGCCCTGACCTTGCACCTTCAGATTTTCACCTGTTTCGGTCAATTCAATATAGTTTTTTTTTTTTTAATCGCGGGCTGGTCGTAGGATTTAAAAGACACGTTTATCGATTTGGGGTCCGTGAATACAAACAGAGTGCCATAATTATTTTACTTTTGGTGTACTATAATGAGGGTTACTTGCGAGCTGGATAATCGCAGGATTTACTGGTATAAACTCTGAATATAACTACTTAAAAGTTGGAACTATGTACCTATGCTGTGTTGAAGTCAAAGCGATCTATTCTAATGCTATATTTACAATACTTTCTCTTAAATGCGTCAATATCTGCTTTGTTTCTAACTGGAATAATGTGTTTGTTAAACAATGTTTTGCAAAGTAATATTGTTTACATCATAAACTTAGACTGTTAATTTTAAAATTAATATTCTTTCGACCTTGATAAGCTGTATTAACACATTGACTATATATAGTTTGAGCACACGTTTTTGTTAAATATTAATTTGTTTTAATCATAATTTGATGAATAACTTCAATGCACTTGGTCGTAAATACGTATAAAACCAAGAACAAAGGTTAGATGAATATAATAAATCAATAGGCGTCGTGGCGTCATCATTCCTATCTGTAAACACCACGATAAAAGCCACCAGTACATAGGCTGATACTGACAGGCAGTGCGACGAAGCGAGACATTATGAGGACTTTCCACTATATGTAGTTGTTTAGCATGAGCATCATGAGAATCCAGCATGAGTTTAAACAAATTATTTGTTTTTACTAAATTTATTTTTCAAACAGATCACTCCAGTGGTCGACGGAGCTATTTACGTAGATACGGTTAATTGGATACCATGTAAATATCTTCTTCTTGTTCTAATATATAACAGACAACCTTCATATTAGACCAGCGGATAATCCTGTAAAGTTTGGTAGCGATCGGATCAATGTTCCCTATGGTCAAACAGCACAGCAACGCGTGGCCGGGTTTGCTAGTACTTTATGGGAATAAATATCTGTAGATGACTTGTGAATAAAATGGTTTTAATCGAACGATTTAAAAATATATGTAAACAACTACAGAAGCGATCCATATGAATGTGCCATCACGCAACAATTGCTTTACGAATTCTGAGTGTCTGATATAGTTTCATATTATTTGCTTGCCCTATTATTATTGTTTGTTAGTAACAATACTTAGTATATTTTTTATGAGCCCTTTGAATGCGTGGTTTCTTGATTCTTAAATATTTCGTTTTTACGAGTCGGGGAAGGTCATCAAAACGCAATAAAACATTATATTATCGTTGTCTCGTTTCAGACGAGTTTAAACGTTCAATTTTAACGTTCTTTTGTTGGTGGTCCCTTGTGATAAGGTTTTTAATGTCATTGAGTTTAATGTCGTGAAAGTGTTGCAACCATGTTTGTTTTGTTTCCAAGTTGTAACTTGTAACTGTCAGTTGCTTAAATTACTGCCTTTAATCCGTGGTTTATTCTGTACTGATTGGAATATCTTTATGAGAATTTTTTATTATATTGTGCTACCTATGCCCCACAGTTTCATCAGTGTTAAATTTATTCGACCAACTCCCCATGGTGCCGTCGCCAACGCACCTAGGTAGCCTATCGTTGTTCTCACTTCTCGTATTTCCCTACAGCTTTCCAGATTGCTTGACGTTCATGGTTACTGCTCCGCTCCTTAGTGTAATGGCATGAAGTTATATAGCCTATAACCTTCCTCAATAAATCGACTATAAAATATAAAAACAGTTTGTCAAATCCTACAAATCAGATTTGAAAAAATGTTTTTCAGATGTTCATGTGTTTTCATGCGTTCCAGAGATTTGCACGTTCAAATAAACAAAAAATCTTAATTATACTTATAATACTAGCGAGCCACCTCAGCTTCGCACGGGTGCAATTTACAAAGTGGTGTAATTTGTTTTTAAAAAAGAATGTTCGATTGATTTAAAGTTTATATTTGGGTGGCAGCAACAGTGCGATGCCGGCGTAACCGTTTTGCTGCGAAGGATTTCTTTGGTTGCGCGTAATTTTGAACCATGATATTATCTTCTACGGTATTAATTTAAATGTAAAGTACAGTTTTATTCTACATTAAATTACCAAGTTACCGAACGCATTTTTCTGGATAAGGATTAATACAGAATTGCTAAAGCTTCGCAAAGAAGTTAAGCAAATGGTTACTGTAAGTTAAACTTAGGAGATAGACATATGCCATCGCGGATTTTTCTCTAAGCTTTCTGAAGAACTACAATTCTTCAGTATATTGCTTTAATGTATCTCTTAAGGTAGACTAACAGCGTAATATAAGCGTCCGCAAAAGGGTTTTTTGACAACTTGATTACATAACATTGTATATACTAATCACCGTAAAAAAATTCTAAATGACAGTGAAAACCTTATAAAAATCCGTTGTATGGATTAGAAGACATAACCGAACAAACAGACAGACGCAGATAGCGACATTCTTCTATAATATGTATAGATATAGATGATTGATGTCAATTTTTTTTATATAGATAATGTTTTACTTTCCAAGTTTACTTAGATCGTTTTTTTTTATCATGACACAGCGTAGCTCGGTCTACCATATACTGACTGCTAATTGAAGGTAATTCGCTACAACGAATTATATGGTGCAGTTGAAGGATAGTCAATCGACCGCGTCGTATATTTGACTCCGGCTTGACTGTTCTGGTCCGTTGATTATTGCATGTTTGTCATCGAGGCATTGATAACGTAGCAAGTTTTTTAGTTGAAGTTGAGTAATCCTGTTTATGTCTATTTCGTTTTAAAACGGAGTTGAAAAGAAAATATAACTCGAATATGAAATCAAATTGAGGATAAAATAACAAATTATTATGTAAATGTTTACGTTCAATCTACAAGTAAACTGGGAAATTTTAACGTATTATTAGAATGACTAGTTCACTGTTTTATCATTTAAATTCATTCATAACAATTAATGATTCATTGAATTAGAACTTATTGTAACTGTATCAGCATTATTTTTTTTCTAATGTTCTTGTGAGTCATACAGTGCAATTAGATGTTACGATTGTACTGTATCCCTCAAACCAGCTTCACGGTGACTCACGCCGACGGAAGCAAAATAAATGTACTGAAAACCAGTTTAGTTTGACCTCTGTTGCCATGTCATGCTTCGTTTCAGGGTTGTCATAAAAACGTATTATTATTTATTTATTCGACTATAAATAAACGTTTATGATATACAGAATTGGTTGAGAATGACCTAGTATTAGTATGGACTTAATATGGACGTCGAAGTTAATATTAATATTTTATTTGCCTATATTTTTAATAGAAAACAGAAATTATTCATAATTACATTAGTAGGCTGCCTAATCTTTGTACGAATCCTCTTGTATAATGACATTAATGACAAATTGCACGTGCAGCGCAGCATCGTACACGTGATAGAAGTCAAGCTTCTTAAAAAGAGAGACGGATAACCTAAAGTATGACTTAGATATTCTTTCTACGTTATATCTTTCTTTTTTCTCTTGTAACGAAATATGCCTAAACGTGACAGGTCCTTGAAATTTCATTCTCAATGCTCGTCCAAATATCGAATCGCCACCTAAGAAGTATCACTTCATACACATACATACACTTATTATGCACTAAGTGAGTTCATTATTGTCATAAAAAATCAGTGTATGTAAATATTAACAACCCTAACTACAACCCACTCTTAAAAATATTCAATAAATAAAGAGAAGCACTAGATCTCCTGTAGGTTCAATTTGTTTTGTTACATTGTAAGCAACTGTGACGTCAGAGGCAAAGTTGTCAGGTTTTGTCTTTTTTTGTTAGTCGCGCATCGTTGAGTGACGACATTTTTTATTCGATTTTATTACAAGCAGAGTGTCTGTAGTTGGCGGCGCTGATTAATGAAACAGAAAATGTGGCCAATAAACTTTCCCTACGGATTTGGCTTGAAGACGCATCGTTACTCTGAATTCTTTGTTTCGAAAGTCAAAGGAAAGCGCTTCGTTAAATTACTATACGATCAGAAATGACTAGTGTCTGTCTTGTTGTTAATATTAATTTTTTTAAAGAATTGTATTTAGAAGAAAGATTGTTATTATTTGAACATTTGTATGTGGACAATATTAAAACAACTCTGGACTTTAGAGAGAAACAAAACCTGATATTGCTAAAAATATATGATGTAAATAAAATAAAATACATCAAATTACAATGATATGTTGGATTACATGACACCAATCGCCATCAGCAGGGACTCGCACCTTGGAATCTAAATGGTAGCGGACAGTCCGGTTTCAGAGGAGTTTCCCCGCGAACGCTCCGTATGTAGAATGAGCTCTCTGAAAAGGTTTTCCCAGTTTACTGCAATATAGGAACCTTCAAGAGGGTAGTAAACAGGGGTTTAAAGGGTCGCCAACGCGAATGTGATTGTTGTAATGTTGCAAGCGTCCATTGGCTGCAGTGAACGCTTACTAGAAATGAATATAAATAATATACCCCATATTTTACTTAGAGTACTTAGACCTGTACTTGGACTTGCACTTTTACTTAGTACTTATAGTGTATCGAGTTTCTTGTCGGATGTTCTTGAACCGGTAGTAGTGTATTGACATTCACAAGTACCTTTTTAGGGCCTAAATTGAATAAAACATTTTAGATTTTTGCTAGCATCATTAGGTTTAGTGTTATGACCACGATCTCACCTGATATGAACTAGATGGTAGCACGCTAAGCCTAGTGGAAGACTGGAACACACCTATTGGTGCTTGGTGACAGTTTTTCAATTTCAGAGTGGTAGCTTTAGCCAAGCGGGCATTAGAAAAAGCCCTACCACCCTGCTATGGTTTCAGCACGATGTTTTCCTTCACAGTAAGCTCGGGCTCAATGCAGGGTTTCGATCTCACGTCGATCGACGCGTCGTCCGTTCAAGCTACCAATAAGCCAGTTTTTTATCTTTCACTTGTTAATGCAACTTTATAAGATGGTATAAATTAATTAGTATTTCATCTTGATTTCCAGAATTCAAAAAGGACTGGTCAGATCATGCACTCTGGTGGCCCACTCGCAACAAATGGCTCTCCCGGCCAAAACACACTCTGGACCAATACGGAGTCCACGCCGACGCCGCCCTCCATTTCACACCGATGCACAAACCCATCCGGATCCAACTGCCCGATTTGAGATGCATCGACTGCAAGATTGACTTCTCTATCGACACATTCAGTGCTGTTGTTCATCTTTGTAAAAGTCTTGGTAAGTAAAACCATTTAAATCCCCTTTTTAATCGACTTCAAAAAAAATAAAAGTCATTTGCTTCCTTCGTATAATTAAAAAATACAAGACCAATTTTTTATGTTTTTATACTGGAGTAACCTGGATACTTCTGGAAGATTTTAGACCAAAAAAGGGTACTATTCCTTTCTACATACGACTTATAAATAAACATTCACATTTATAAATTTATTTATTAACAATTGTTTGCACTACATTTTCCAATAACTAAAACTGTCTAATTAAATTTACAGCTATTATTATGGTTTCTATGTATTTTGTTTCAAAAACGAAAGTGCAATTCAAGAATACAATATAAAATTAAATCAACATTATAAAATGCGTCATTGGACTCATTAGTCACCAACTAGCTAAACGGATAAACAAAAGCAGACTGCTCTTTTTAATGTTATTTACTTTTACAATTTGATATCCAGCTCCTAGGGGCTTTTCACAGTGGTGTCTATAGATCGGCTTGTTAACTGCAACTGTTGGTTGCTCATTTCTTAGCGATTGTCGCTATTTTTTGGATTTTAAATTACTCTTATGATAAATATAAATGCAATTATTTTGACGAGCGCACATAAAAAGAGAGTTGAAAATGCACGATAATATTTTTACTTCGTGATCTCATTTTAAAAACAGACTATATGAGTAAAAAATTAGTTTTTGTATAGATTTAGGATTATCGTAAACAACTTTTAATATGCGTTTGTTTTTTATGTATATAACTTTGTAGATGATTTATCTGTTTTACGGTTTCGTTTTATACCCTTTTACGGGAAATACTAAAATATTGCAGCCAGGTATTCTGATTTTATGACTTAAACGGGTGTCTAAAATTTCCGACCCGTCGTAAATGTGAAGCATGGCAGCTGTTAGCTAAAACAATATCAGCAATTTGTCTACATTTAGATTGCTTACTTTGTTAAAATTTACAACTTACTGGTCTTGCGTATTCATTTTGTCTAG
Organism: Saturnia japonica; assembly: GCA_033032175.1. Taxonomy (NCBI): domain Eukaryota; kingdom Metazoa; phylum Arthropoda; class Insecta; order Lepidoptera; family Saturniidae; genus Saturnia; species Saturnia japonica. Next base: position 10,729,379 of record CM065325.1, read on the forward strand.
ACACATAGTTCAATTATAATCTGTTATTAATGTATTATTCTTTAGAGATTTTAGTCTCCCAATTTGTTTTGGAGTAAATTATATTGCAATTAAAATTATGTAGGTTATAAAGTACTATAAACTATAAAGTACTATAAAAATATCCTTTAGCGTGTATTCATATCACATTAATACAAATGATTAGGATATTTCTTTATATGATGGTCAGTCAATTCACGGACAAAATATTTCTGTAAAATATATGTTTAGGGCTTTGCTGTAATTTGTGTGTTTATGTTGTCAGTGTAACCCACCGAAGTTATTAGGATTAAATTAATCATGGATGTGACGGTTAACACATCAGCATAAAATCGAATGTTAAATTTGATGCTAAAATTAATTGAATTTTTCTTCGTGTCGGCACAGGTTGTATTAAAATTATAAATAAAACGTGTCGCGATGAAATGATCGACGCGTCTGTAAAGGGACTAACTGCCCAGGGTGCGCCGGATGTACCGCACTCGTGAAGACTCTTTTCATGCATTTGAATGGATTAATAATATCCGAGGCGCTCTGCTTTTCCATGGATGTCATTCTTAACGTTTCTATTGTGTATTCTCTTGAGGCAGATGAAAATATGTTTTGTTCTCGTTATATTCTTTCTGATTTGTTGTATTTATAGGAATAAGACACCCCGAAGAGCTTTCACTGTGCTACCCGCTGGAAGCTTCACATCTGAAACAGAATTACCAGAACTTAAAAGAAGCCAAAAGATTAAAGAATACTCAACCACCTGATACGAACACATTTATAGCAGCAACTAGAGGCTCTTCGAATAGTTTGGACAGGTCCAATGGAGGAAGTCCAGCGACGCCACCACCACCGAGATCGCTATCAGCTACGCCAGTTGCTTCACAACAGGTGCATTTTCATTGCTTATTGTTTTTTTTTTTTGCTAACATTACTACGTGTCTATTCCTTAGAAAACATTATTATTTGCAGTAAATATTAAACTTGTCATAACCATAATATTTAAAAACACAAGTGTTGGGTGCATAATATATCTAACTAGCAAATCGATGCGAATATTTCGCACATTATAACATACTATTACGCCTGTATCCCCGGAGGGTTAGGCAGAGGTGTACTAATGTACACCCACAGTTCGCCGGGTATTTTTTAGGTCCCGTGTATTATGGGACGAGCCTATTGCCATTAATCGGGCACAAATCCAAACTCCGAGCTGCTAATGAGGCATTTTATAGAATTATAACTGACTAATAATTGTTAATAATGTTTAATCATTTTTAAAGAAAACAATTTCGTCAATAGCAAAAAATATAAGCTTTAAAATGATGGTTGAATCATTAATTTTGATGAAGAATAAAGGGAGATATGACATTGCCACAAACAAAACCTTGGAGAAATAATATATAGTGATAACATTTATTATCCATATTAAAAGTTCGAGTGCCTAATTACTGATCTATCATAGTTTTGTTACTATTAGACTAGGATTTAGCTGTGAGTTCGCAACAAATATTCTCCTTTTCCACATCTTTATAATCTCGTATTGGAACATTCTAGAATGGCACACTCCGTCGTTACGGTAACCACATCTACAGCACACAGAGTGATGGGTCTAGTGATGGTGGTTACTGCGGAACCCCACCTCGAGCTGCGTCCTTCGATGCCCTCGATTCCCTTACTGAACTGTCACTGGCCGAGTCACCGATGGAGCCCGATACTCAGGCACGGGAATCTCTTCTCTCGCCGAAATCACTCCTCGAAAAGGCCAGGATGAACGTTGGGTATGTTACATAATATTGCACTAGATATTAATTTTATTCCAGTTTTAAACACATTTTTTACGTATTTGTGTTACCTAAGAATAGTATTGAAGTTTTTGGAAGGACCTTGATCTGTCATGTTGTGGTTTTTATTGCATGTATTTTAAAAACTTAGGTTATACGGCTCTATATTATGTAATATTGGTGGCATTTTGCGTGATGTAGTTTGTTTATTGTGCACAAATTAAATGAATTAAAAGCAATAACTAGAAGCATGAATTTTAAGATGTCACAAAAGCTCCCTGGACAATTTTAGCAAGATAGTGGATCTTGTTAAAACCTTGTTTGAACTCTAAAGTATGGAGAACAGGAGTATCATATCTAAAAACCGTCAAGTTAAGATAGCGCCAAAAGTTTTTTTTTAATTTCGACCACTTGGAAAACTTTTCACTTCACAAGCTTTTCCTTTTTGTAAATTTATTTTTTATTTGTATGGTAACATTTGTAATCTCTTTATTACGACAAAAATATAACCAATTTGAAGGCAAATCCTAGAAAAGGATATGACACGCAGCGCAGGGCTCACGGCATTGGCGCCACGAATGAAACCGAATGCTATCAAATAAATACTTTCAAATATTTTAAAACCTCGTTTTCGGCCTTGGTATTTTTATATAGGTATTCGTACTTGGAAGCCCTGGTATTGAATTTGGCAATGCAAAATAAATATACATATACTTACTTATGAATCTTTCTGGTGGCAGATGGTTGGATTCCTCTCTTTCCATCATGGAACAATACGTACGAGAGTGGGACACACTTCAACTCCGTTTTAAATTCTATTCGTTCTTCGATCTGACGCCGCGCGCTCAGGACGCGCCTCGTCTCAACCAGTTGTACCAGCAGGCGCGCTGGCAGATCCTCAACCAAGAGGTCAGCTGCACCGAGGAAGAAATGCTCCTCTTTGCCGCGTTACAGGTATTGCATAACTCGTTTCTGAAGTGAAAACTTGATAGGCACGTGCAACGATTTTTATATGAGGTAAAACTTATGAGTTTTCGTCACCGACATCAACATGTACCAGTATATCAGTAGCTATAAGTATGACGGGTTGAATTGATTGTTAGATTATACGATACCTTTTTACTTGGAAGTTCCAAAGTTAACTTTCTTGTAAACGATCAATGTACGATGAACATTGAAGGGCTCATAAAATCGTTCTCGGGCGATCGCGATCGTAACAGAGAGCCAAAATTTGAGTGAAACAGAACATTATTTCAGTATATCAGAGCGTGACAGAATATCGTATGTGTGGACGGACTACTCAATTGATATCTATGTTAATTATTGCTCTGAGTGCCAACTCATGTGAAAAACAAGACAAATGTTCTTCAATCAATTTAGTGATCGAAGTTAATGTTAATAATTTCAATTCAGTAATTTTAGTTATAAGTTATAACATACCATCACGCCTACCATATTCATATTATAATGAATTTAAAATTAAAAAATACTGTTATTCCAAAGTTTTAACATTTACTTTTAATGAAATGAATTTAATGAAAACACCAATTTTATCTTTTAGTGAATAGCAGGGAACATAGCTTTGAAATGATGTTTGAATCATTAATTTAGGGCCGATTTTTCAATTGTCTGATAATGTTGACGTTTTGACAGATAATTTATGGAAATCCTGTCAAAATTTAAAAGTAATTCCTCAAAGTTACCTTTTGATTGAAAATAATAATTAGACGAATAATAATTAATGTAGATATGATGTTGCCATAAAAAAACAAGCACCTTTTACTAATATGTCGAGTTAATTAAAAAAAAAACTATAGAAAAAAGAAAGGTAAATCATAAACATTCCATGTATTTTAAAACTGAAAAATTTGTCTAGCTGCAAATCGAGCTGCAAAGGTTGGCCGGCGTGAGTATCGAATCCGGTGACGGATATGGCGCTAGCGGTAGCACCGGGGCCTCCGCTCCCGAGGACGAAATAGACGCGGCGCTATGCGAGCTCCAAGCTCAGCTCGAAGGTGGACCCCCCACTCGACCTGATATCACGCACGTTCCTGAGCTAGCCGGTTACCTTAAATACCTGAGGTTAGTTATCCTTATTAATATTATTACTAGCTGTACTCCACGGCACGGCCCGCTCTCAATCGCGCCGCATACAGCCGGGATACAGCTTATCAGATTGCCTGACCTTCATAGTTATTGTTCCGCTTCTTAGAGTTGTAATGTGAAGCTATTATAGCTTATAACCTTCCTTAATAAATAGGTTATATAATACAAAAAGAATTTCTCAAATGTGACTAGTTGTTCCTGGGGTTAGCGCGTTCAAACAAACAATCTCTTGAGCTTTATAATATTCATGTAGAACACAACAATTGTCTCCGACTGAATCGCGACCACTATACACATGGTGAGATACCCATCACAGTGACTATCTTTGGGTTCGAGATCAGCCAGTGTAAATCCTGGTGCAGAGGCTTGCAGGCCGGCATGAAAGCAGTAACCGGCAAATGTTTATTGATCGTACTGTGCTTACCATCAGGTATAGTGACGTCATACTGCCGTGATATTATACAAGACAGAAGTCCTATCAAAAAATAGTAATGGGTACTATTATTTGTTAAAAAATATTATATTAGATAGGTACCTCAAGTGATTACCTTAGGCTAGTGAAACACATTGATAGGAGATTGTCTAATGATGTTCAACTTAAAGGGCTTAACTTCATATTGTAAGGGCTAGAGATTGGCTTACTAACATATCCTACTGTTTAAATAAAACTTATGGGCTGCTATTATTTCTAATTTAAAATCCAAAATTATAGCATAACGTTATTACATTTTTTATTATAATTATGTGTATTTATTTTGCGCCAGTAAGAAAAAGCGTATAGATAATATTTTTCGATAATCCTATTTTCAATTATTGTAGAAAATTTTATTAATATTTTTGAATCATTTCGCTACTGAATTTAGATTCAGTTCACCATACCTTCACTACCCTACCTTAGGGTAGAGTACACATATATTTATGTATTTTTATTTTTCATTCTATCATATTGCTGCGCATACGCCGTCGTTATAGCAAGTGTAACAACGAGTTCTGTACTATTGCGTAAGAAAAGTTTCATTTTATCCCGAAACATCCTCGATTTATGCTTTTATAATAAAATACTTTTGTTACCCTGCCAAAAAATATCTGTACTTATTATTGAAAAGATATTGAAAACAAAATTGTGTTTACCCTGAACTAACTAAACAATTTACCTTTTTAAATTAACAATTTAATTATTTTGTTCTCTGTAATAATTAAATGTTTTTGATTTATATATTTAAATACTTTTGTACCTATTAATTTGTTTATCTTTTCCACATACATGTACTGAATCCGTGTGTAATTATAATTATTGTGAATATTATGATCTAATATTAGTTACTATGGTAAAACCAGAAGATTATATACTATGCTCACTTTTAATATTATTGGAAACTAAATTGTATTTAATGTGCTTCATAAAGCTAACCTTTCAGTGGGATTCCTTATGTATTTCATAGCTACATAATAATCTACTTGTCAATTTTGATTAGTACAAAATTTCAGCGCCGTAATCAGGGACCTTGAAACCTAGTTATTAAATATTTTGATAGGGGGTATAGTCTACTACGACTCGGCAAAGATTGCAAAATATTATGAAAATGATGTCGTTTCGTTGCAAAAACAATTATAAAAGACAATCTTGGGCGCAATTTAAATAAAATTTCAAAAAAGGACGGAAAATAGGTATTTTAATAAAGAGAGAAATAATAGAACTATGCTATTAACTAGAGATGAAAAGGATATCCGGTAACTATCTGGTATCCGGCATATCCGGCCTTGTTTGCATTATCAGGCCGGATACCGGATAGTAGTTCAATATCCGGCCGGACTTCGGATATTAAAATTTAAAGAAATCCCATTATTTTACACAAGGCAAATAATACCACAATAGGTTATGAACACCGTTTAATTTTACAATCGCACGTCAAAAATGTGTTTTATTATTAATTAGTTTAGTACTCAAAACTAACAAGTGGCAAATTTTGGTGAATGAATACCAAACTTTCCGCATTTGTTGGTAAGAGGCGACTCCGCTTGGCTTTGTACACCAGACCAGCATCTTTAAATAGCTTTTCGCTGTAAACGCTACTGTCAGGTGCTGAAAGATAAATTCTAGCAAGCCTTGACAACTGTGGGTACTAATTCAAAATACTGACAAGGGAATAAACAAACGAACTGAGAAACATACACAAACTGATACGCGCTATAATATTCGAACGTCCCCGAGTCGTCCCGATCTCGGCTCACGTGCAGTAACACCCGAACGCGCCCGAATATTTCCTATCTCGTTCACCGGGCCAATATTCAAATCAAACTGATCGCGTCATGTAACGCGATAAAGGGCCGAATATCTGGCGCTCCGGCCACGTAGCTTGCCGAATATCAGGTATCCGGCAAAACAACTATCCGTTTCATCTCTACTATTAACCCAGAGCGATATATGAACATGCTAAAATAAGACAAATGCACGTATACGCGAAGTCAAGCAAAAAATACGAATAATGTAAAAGAGAAGGTGTGATATTGATTAATTAATACATTTTATTATAATAATAAAGCAAAACAAATTTCTCTTCTGTCACATATATCTACTGGTTTTCATGCGATCTTGTTTTCATATATTGTGCTTAAAGTTGTATACGTGTTTACAGGCCAAAGCGTTTTACGTTGAAAGCGTACAAGCGCGCCTGGTTGTCATGCCGAGATGGCGTACTCCGTATACATTCGTCACAGGACTCGGCCGCCAGAGGGGAACCCCCATCTTACGCCGTTGAATTGCGCGGCGCTGAGGTAATAATTATTTTACATTGTTTCGCTTTTATATAAGTAAGACACTTATTATAAAAATGTTGGGACTCATCCAGTAGATAATAGATAGATATCCAATTGAAAAGAAGTGTAGGAAAGTAAGCTGTAATTGAAAAAACTTAAAAAACTGTTCATAATATCATTTGCTGTGTAATAAAATTTTAATGACTTCGTGAACTATTCATGCATTTAATATCTATTGTATATGCCCCCCCCCCCCTATATTTTTTTTTTTTTAATTTTAAATTATTTGAAACTTTAATAGATTTTAAAAACTTGGTATATAAAAAAATGTGATTGTTAATTATTTTTCTTTAGGGCTAAATCAAATCAAACAATCATCTAAATCAATTCCTTGGAATTGTATTTTATAATAAATAATAGAATTAGAACATTGAATGATTAAAGATATTTTTGAAGAAAATCCTATGCCCTTAATGACGTCATCACTTGCACACTTTGCTTTGATACCCGAACATCAAAAAACGCCGTAGTATTATAGATTTTCCACTGTCATTTGTCAAATATTGTTGTGTTTGTCAAAAAAAAACATGCCAACACGCCATTGTTGTCAGGGCCATTGAATGAAAAGCTAGGTACGTTTCATTACCTGAGAAGTTACATTTATCTTACCAAAGTTCGTTTCTTTTTTATCAAAACAGTACAACCCCTTGTTAGTATTGAGACATATTTGCCACTATTATCTGCTTTTAAATTTGAAGGAGATTTTGTAATAACTTTGCCGCTTATACGATTCATATCTGATGTTTTCAAGAACATTAAAAAACATGTAATCAGAGATGTACAAGATATACCCTATATAAAGTATCTGGAATACAAAATGCAAGATACTTTTAAATTAAGTATTTCAGATACCAGATACAAAATACTTTATACAATAGTATCTGAAATATTAGATACAAAATACGTATCTTTGAAATACTTTTTTAAGAAAACTACATTTTATTGAATTTATGTGAATTATTTACTAATAGATCGCGTTGAAATGTGACAAATATATTATTTTTAAGATTCTAATTGCGACTTAAGTAAAACCAGTTCTTCAAACATTTTATCATTCATTTTTCTTCGATGCGGCCTCGTAATCACACCCCCAAAAGAGAACAGTTGCTCCACAGGGGCAGAACTTGGTAAACAGGTGTTATATTTGATTATTTTTTCTGTATTGTAGGATAAGCATTTAAGCTCTTTTAAGTTGGTATCTATATTTATTCAGGTATTGCAATATTTCTTAGTCAGTGGTGCTACCAGTAGACCCTGTGTTTTCGCCACTTATAATAGAAGAATCGGTATCCTCTAAAAACATGCATTAAGATTCTTCTTTTGACTTTTTTGTTATATCACCTTCAATATTGTCTAAACCCGATTGTCCGATTTTTGTTTTTCAAATCGATTAATATTTCGTGTTTCAATCAGGATAAGTTCTTCTACATATTCTACACATTTGCTGCACCGGCTCTAACTGCAATAATTTTTTTAACGACTATTTAGGTTTTCTTCAATGACATCTAGTAGAAAGCTGCAGTATTATAGTTTTTCCATCCTAAGACATTTGATGATAGTATATTATTTATTAGCTCAGGTAACAGACAACCATAGTAAGTGTCTTTTCCCTCTTGCAGGCTTTGAATAGCTTCTGCTATTAGCTTTGACCAGTCCACATATATATAGATAACTACTACTAAAGGTATTTTAGCAAATAAAGTATTTACAAAATACTAAGATACAAAAGAAAAGGTATTTAAGTACAAGATACAAAATGAATTTAAAAAAAGTATTTTAGATACAAAATGAAAATACGTATTTTGTATCTGTATTTCAGATACTTGTATCTTAAATAATTCACATATCTGCTTGTAATAAGCCATAAAATAGTATAATAGGTATTCAAATTAGTTTCTCAAAATTCTTAATATTATTAAGAATTAAAAAGGAAGTGTAAAAAAATTGGACAATGCCCATTCTAATATTATATGGAAATTTGCCCAAAATTGTAGTCATGTAATAATGTGTTTGTTGATGTAATATTTTAGATAACTCCAGATGCCCACCCGGCTTCGAGCAGATACAGTATCAAATTGGAAATACCCGCCGAAGACGCCATGCACGAGATGTGGCTCAAATGTGAAAATGTAAGTTATTATCATTATAAATAAATAAATAAATAACTGATTCTAACATGATAACTAGTAGACCAATCACATAAAGTGTAATTAGAATTTAGCCTATATGGTTCTTGGTCCCCTTAGGCTGATCACAGTAATAAAATAATTGTGAATTTGAATGTTAAAGCGAGATAGATTTAGCGTTTCAGCACAATCTTACCGAATGTTAAGTATAGATGTGGCGTTATATGGTTACACGCTAAGCCTAACGGAGGAACACACCCATTGGTGCTTGGATGAAGATTTTCAACTTGAAGGTGGTAGCTAGCTAGATGGGCATTAGAAAGTGTCTTGTATTTTTGGAGTTCATTCCTTAAAAATCGATTTCCATATAAGAACTCTGGTTGGAAATGTTATGAAAAGTGAAATTAATACAGGCGTTAACTCAAAAGCGTTACGTTTTTCTGCGCAACGTACCTTGCGCACCTTTCATTTTGAAATCATGTATGTGTATACTTGCATACAGAATCGTACTTAAGAAGTAAACTCCAATCTGCTTTGTTTTTGTTCTTTTCTAACTATACTGTTAGCCATAAGGGCCCTGGAGCCTCAGACAGCTTTTACAGCTTCACCGTGGCTTGGGAGCGAGCGCTTGAGACAGTCAGCCACGAAACGTTGTTTTAAGGACTCCCATGTTATAAGAGGGAACGCACTAGCAGTGAGATAGTTTGGTTTCACTTTCACGACTTCATATTACTGCAAAGATAAGAAGTCATAGTGAACTTCTTTGTATGGTTTCATCACGATGATTTTATTATCGTTTATAGGCTTAGCGTTATGTCCACAATCTCACCTGTAGCGTTATGTACACAATCTCACCTGGTGTTAAGTGACGTTGTGGCCCAAGATGGTGACACACTAAGCCTACTGGGGGAATTGACTATCAAGTGCAGCTGCCAGAACACACCTTATAGGTCCTTATTGGCAGATTTTTAAATTGAGAGTGGGTTCTAGCTAGCCAGACGGGCATTAGAAAAATCCCTACCACCATGCCATGGTTTTATCACGATGTTTTCCTTCACCGAAAGCTCCAGCCTCATTGCAGGTATTCGGACTCACGTCGATCGATCTGATGTCCCTACACGCTACCTCAGCCATCATTGCTTCTATACTACTATAGTTCGAGTTATTATTGGTGTATCTAGGAGGATCAGTATGCGGAGTGGGTGGCCGCATGCCGGTTGGGGTCTCGCGGGCGCTCGCTCGCCGACCCGACGTTCGCGGCAGAGGCGAACGCAGTACGATCGCTGCTCGCACTACAGCGGCCGCAGCCTGGCGCCGCGCTGCACCAGCACAGCGTGCCGCATCTCGACCACCTACAGCCGGAGAACTACCTCGCACCGAGGTATCTCAAGAAACTCAAAGGGAAGGTAACTATCCAGGCAGTTTTATCTTTCCTGTAAGGCACCTCCCTCAATACAAAAAATCGGTCAAGTAGTTTTTGAATTAAATTCAAACAGTTCATGAACCGCGAGCCAGATGGAATTTGAAAAAAAAAACTTAATATACATACAAAACTGCATACAATAGTTATGCGTCCTACTTCTCCGCATTGGGGTTATTTTATATGGAGAATGTTATATCTTCACATTACCACTGTAAAGTATTATTGATAATTTATTTTTCAGTTCACTCAACGACTCCTGGAAAGCCACGCGAACGTGAAAGACCTACCGCTCCTCGAAGCGAAGCTGCAGTATATAAAAACATGGCAGAACCTTGCTGACTATGGGCAGACTTTCTTTGTGGTACGATTCATGGGACATCGCAAGGAGGAAATCATCAGTATAGCCAACAACAGGATCATGAGATTGGATCCTAACACTGGCTATCACATAAAGACGTGGCGGTTTAGTACAATGAAGGTGGGTAATTTTTTTTTTTTTTTGTGGCTCGACAAAGTGACGTCGCATTTTGTGAAGATTAGCTGAGTACAGTCGAAAGACAACGACGTCCGAGAGAAATCGTTAATCCATCGCCGGTCGTCGCTGTCTTCTAGCAAGTCTCTCGTAGCTAGATATAGATATACCTAGATGCTAGATCTTAGATCTTAAAACGCGACAATCCAAAGAAGTGCCACTATAATGGGTGAACATTGTATATAGAGGGAGGACACGAACCAGTCGGCACAAATACTGTATCATTCCGCAACTACCCGTATGGAACAACCTATACCACTACAATAACGATTTTTAAGAGTAACGACGAAAAATAACTCCACAAAGACACGGGAACATTGACCGCCCTTCCAATGTCCAAAATAGACTGTCAGTAATAAAAAGAAATCTGTCTCCGAGCACCAATAGGTGTGTTCTGGCGGCTGTACTCGAAAGCCGGGTCCTCTAGGTTTAACTTGTGACCATTGTGATTGTGGCAAAACATTTATTGTTTTTGATTTGATTATTTGATAGTGCAGCTGAAGATTGTACCACAGTTAGTTGTCTTAAAATGGTGACTAGTTCTCAAATGCAGCGGCTTGGCTTTAAACTTTAGGGTGGCAGCTAACCAGGCCAGCGTTATAAAATAAATTAATGATTGCATCATGGTTTTCCTTTACATATAGACCACGCTCACAAATTTACCAAAGAAAACATTGTACAAAAGTTACCAAATATATTCTACCCACATATTTAGCATAGATTTGGATATTTTTTGAGTAACTCCAAATGGTAAATAAGAATATGTTTTTACATATAAATATTATTTTATTTTGTTCCAGGCTTGGAACGTAAACTGGGAAATCAAACATATGATGGTGCAGTTTGAAGAAGGTAACATAATATTCTCAGTTCAATCTGCCGATTGCAAAGTGGTTCACGAGTTTATCGGTGGTTACATATTCCTCTCGATGCGATCGAAAGATGCAAATCAGACTCTCGATGAAGAGTTATTCCACAAGTTGACTGGTGGTTGGACATAAAAATGTAGTTTTTTTCAAAGTATGGTTGATAAATTTGTAATATTGTGAAATGATCATTTGAGACCGCCATTAGTGCTGTGATACGTTACTGTTATCATAAGGGTAAAATTTCATAGAATAACCCCGTTAAATTTCTGTTGCTGGGACAATGCAGAGTCAGTTCGCTTTTCTTAATATATATAAAAAAATACCATATAAATAATGAAATTGGTCGGGATAAATTATTATTTTATAATATTACATTAATGAACGAGAGGCCTTGGAGGGTGTGCCTTGATTTTGATAATTTTAACATGTTATCTTTTCAATTCTATGATATGGACGAAAGACAATGTATTTTTATATGAATATATAATATATTCATGAACTGTAAACATTTAAGTATTCTGATAGTAGTGCTTCCAAATAAATCCATTTAACGCTACATACTCTTTGCCAAATTTAAAACGAAAAAGATGGAGATTTGCATCATATTTAATTATTTGCAATGTACCATCACTTCATCTTGAATTCTAAACTAGTTTTTAAAGAACAGGCGTGAGAATGAGCTTTTTAGAATAAGATTTTTTAACGTATTTTTAATTTCAACTACCCTCTAAGAAGTGCCATTTAATTAACTTAATATAATTATCAGTTTATGGTGCTTTTTTATAGAGGAAACTTCATAGCTGTAGATGAAAAAGGGTGGCCTTAATTTTTTCTTTTTTTTTTTTAATTATCCATTGTAAATAACATCAGTTGAATAAGTTATTTTTACGCCAGTGTCAAATATTTCGCTTTGTTTACCTAATTTGTGCAAAAAAACCTAATAGTTGACTACTAGTCTCTTTGATGTTGCATACAATGCTATATGTGTACAATGAATATTAAAAATATATTATTGCCTTATACGAAATGAGCAGTTTGTCATTAATGATGTTTAAAATATAATTTAGTATATATATTACGCATTTAATCCTTCTAACAATAATATGAAAAAAATTATATTCAATTTAAAGCAATGCTCTGGAATTTCGGTAATTAAAGAAACAGCTTATGTTTGTAGTTTTTTTTTATTGTTCGCATGGTTTTTAAATGTAAAAATATTAGGTCTAATGGTTATTTATTCAAATAATATAGTTCAGATGTCTTTAAATAATAATCGAATGACACATTACTTTTTAACTTACATTAATAATACAACAACATTGTATATTGTACAAATTGTATGTACACGTATTAATTAATAATGTAGTATGATTGTAAATGAATTTCGAAAATAAATATAATTGAATAACACATGCAGAATTTTATTCAGCATATCTCATAAGATACTGTCTGTGGTAGGATGATATGTCAAATTTTATAGGCGGAGCCGACATGACGACACTGCAGGATCCAGCAACATCGTTTATTCTGATGACAGCATTCGTGTCTGACCACAATACTTTTGGTTTACTGTCAGAATTATTTTCCGTATACTCCTCCACTGCTAAATGATACGGTGAACTTTCACACAGTTCTCTAGTCATGAAAAGTAGTCGATCACCTAAAATGATATTTCATTGTAAACCTTTTAATTGTAAAGAGTAATAATATATATAATATATGATTTTAAGCTATCCAAGATCGTATACATACAAAAGTAAAATTAGTATGTAATTGCTATTTTTCGTCATTTGTTTTAATATTTACTGTGTACAGTTGAAGCAAGAATCGACTCTTAAGAGCTAGCGCGCACTGAGGTATGTTTCTGTACGATTTTTTTTTTTGCAAAATCTGTGAACTTTACTAAATTTACTTTTTACTAAATGCATATTAAATGTATATATATACCTAAGGTATTTATAATGAAACACTACTTTTTAACATTGTTTTCTGTCAGTCTGGACCGATTTTGACGAGACTCACTGGCAGATCGCCGATGCTATAAGGAGTAACTTCGGCTTAGTACTTTTATTTTAGTAAAAGAATTAGGGATCTTGCGCAAATAAAAAAAAACTGGTCCAGGTGAATAAATTTGGGCGCTTAAATGACTTACGATGAGTAAACCATAAGAGGTATTTTATAGTAATGTACTACATATGTAATTGTATAAATTGTAGATTTTAAAAAGACCTACAAAAAAGTCAGTGAGAGCAATTACGTCTGTCTTCTAAGGATTACCCACAGTAGACATTTTTACCGGGAGCGGAGATAGCAAGATTCGCGCGTGTGCCCGATCGACGACGTTTTGTAGTCCATGTGAGCGCAGCCGCGGGTATAGCTATATTTTATATTAAAAACTCTGACAGGTCTCAGTGCTATTAATTGATGTGTCCAGTGAACCCAATACTACGTGCGTTTTTTTGCATTTAATAATAAACGCTAACTCGTAGTCAATGGCCGTGCTTCTTTCAAAGACGATTGCGATATGAATGACAAAAGTCATGGAAATTTTACCCCTGTGCTCGTACCAAATCTATTGCAATAATTTTTCATAGCGGTTTTAAAAACACCACACCGTAGTGCGCGCTAACATTAACAGCCTAGCCAAGGATACGCCGCGCCGCACAACGCTAAACCGAATTCCATGGCTACTCCGACATATTAACTATGTACAGTATGTACACTGTACATATAAATTACATAAAAATGAATTTACTACATACGTTTACATATTATGAATTTTTGGAGTGAAAACTTCTTTAGCGTCGTTGTGATTTGAAAGTCGATGAAACGAAAAAGCGAAAGCTACAGTTAAAAAGAGACAGATACATAAATTCATAAGATTTAACGTGGGAGAAAATGAGATAGGAAAGTTTTAGGCAATGGTAAAATGGTACAAAAGAGGGTTGTTGCCATACAATAGTGAATTTTATTACATCACCAAAAAGGCACGAAACAAAAACTTTTTAGATAACACTGACATTCTGTAACTGATTTATATTGTGTTAGGTTACCATGGATATTTTAAATATTCATAAATTGAAAATGATATTGTTACGACCTGTTACAACCCGATTAAAAAGATAGAGAAAATCCTGTTCCCGAAATATCTCGAAACAACCAGAAATTTCTCAGGACATCAAAATAATGTTCGCGTCGTAAACAACCGCGGCGCATATTTGTGTAAACATCGCAGTTTACACACACATGTATAGGGCTTATCGCCTCGCTTACGTCATCGAGTATGCATTGAAAGTAAACAAGAAAATTCGCGATGCATCACGATGTTTCTGCGGTCGTTTAGTGTAGATATATAAGCGACTCTAGCGCGGCGCCGAGCAATTCAGTTTTGAATTATAAAGCGATTGCAACGAGCGATAAAAGGAAGCGAAACCACAGTGACACAGAATAAGTGTTGTGAATCCGTGGAATTCAATAAATCTTCTTCACGTCAATCAACGGCATTTAAATGCCCAAGGGTGTAACAATATAGTGAATAATCGTTGTGTGTAATCGTATGTAAATTTTCATAAACTTTAAATTAGTGTGTATTTGATCATTTTCTTAATTACAAAATTAAAAATAAACATAGATGTGAAGGTTTCACTACTACCACGTGTGAATTGCACACATAATTTTTTTGAAAATGTTTCTCTATACGTTACGTCTGGATAAGTCCATGTCGAAATTTTCGACTTTTTCTTATCATCGACATTGTCAATAAAATTTACAATTAGATATTGAAACAATTTTTACATAACTTGATAGAATTCTCTGAAAAAGTTGGCAAATCTTACCCAAATTACAAACAGCAGCTGGTGGATTAGTAAAATACGTGACTATCTCCAAGTTCTTATCAACGTCTGGTTTAAATCTATAGAGTTGATTAAAATAATTCTGCGTACAGTAAATAGAATTTTTAAATGATATCATACTATTTATTCTGAAGTCTGTTGGTACAACTGTAACCCATCGGTCACGCTCACCCATATCTTCGTATCTGTAAATATTTCTTTGACCTGCTGTATAGACCATACTGTCATGTACACAGACTGCCGGATTTTGTATCGTTTCCGGCAAATTTGCTATACGCCTATATGTTCTTTCTTTCAAGTTGTAAACTATTGCTTTGTCCAGTATTAACCTAGAACAATTTTTTTACGAACATTAACTATAATTAAAGCATACTGCCAGACCTAGATAACTGCAGCTAAGCCTACAGGTTTTACTTTTTAAGTTGTAAACTATTGCTGTGTCCAGTATTCAGCGGCGTTAGCGTCTAATGTCCAAATTCCCAAAAAGTATTGCTCAAATTAAAAAGTATTACTTGATAATGTTAAAATCCCCATATTGACAACCACCACAAAATTCACCGCCATTTGGGGAATTTCTTACAAATCGACGACCCTGCCAGTATTACCCCAGAACATGTTTTTACGAATATAAAGTAAAATTATTGCAAGAATTAATATTATTTTAAGCAAGTAAAGAATATTAACATGTAAAATGAAAACAACTCGTTTAGAGAATCGCAGAAATTTGGGTATATAGATAGTCATGTCGAATATTTTATCATTTTTACAAAAAAACTCTTTGATCATATGCATAATGATCCAGTATCTTGTAACTACATCATATTTTTGATTAAAAATTTTATTCTATTTAGATTTGAGGTATGTATTTTGTATGGAAGGCCTATTCTGTAAAATAATATTAATAATACATAATATATCAAAAATATGCAAGATTTAACTCACCTAAATCCTCCTACACCACCAATAATATACAGTAAATCTCCATTAATTGCCACACCTCCATGTCTTCTTGATGGCAACTGTACCCCATGTATTGTCCACTCCTTCTTGAGTGTATCATACACTTTTACGTCTTTCATAAACGCACTAGCTCCTCGCCCATGCTCTCCACAGACTAACACAACTTTAAAACCTGTCCATGTTGCAATATTCCAACCCCATAAATTTTTTTCAGCAACTTCTATCCATTTCTCGAAAGCTACTTTTTCATTAAAGGAATACAAATTATGTGGAACTAACTCTAACTTTGTGTTTTTCAGTGGCGACATGGGTACCACAGGAGTGTAATTCCACAAGCGTTTTCGACTTGTTCGAACCATGCTTAAGACTTCATTGTACACCCTTTCGGTGAACTTTTCACATATCACAGATTTTCGTTCCATTACCGTTAATTCTGATAGCTCATAATTATTAATAGACAAATCAAAGAGGCATTCTATAACTCTGACAGCAAGACTGTTCACATAATCCTTTACAAGAAAATTAATTTCTTTTAATTCATTACTTGTTACTCTTTTTAAATCCAAACATCCTAGAATTATTAACAAAGCATCAGCCCCAGTTTCAGTGTCCAAAATCCATTGCAAGCCTAGTTTGAATATATCCAGTTCATCTGACGCATCTAAATAAGGATGTGACAAGTACCAAAATAATTTGTGAATATTTGGTATGTATTCCGGTTTCATGGATTTGAAAGACAACAATCCAAATATGGCACACAATTGTTCCAGATTTTTGTATGAAGAATTCTCTGCTATTGACATAGTCTCTATCCAATTACTAGGAGACAGTTGAATTTCTAAACAGTATTCAATCTGTTTTATAATTTCTGTAATTTGAAGGAAGTTTGCAGCTATAGCCAAGTTACCCATTGTAAAGAGAGAGTACTCAGATAGATCTATGAGGCCAATTTCCATATATCGAAGCAATATATCCATTGAGTTTGCATCAACAATCTAAAATAGTAAATGATTTAATTCAATAAAAAATTAATATTATAATATAGTGCGTTTTTTATTCTCATGGAGTAAAATGAAATTTTATGTGTTACTTACTAGGTTATATTAAAAACGTATGAGTACAGTAAAAGCTCTTTTCTCAAACATGCATGGAAATATTGTAATTATTTTGGAAAAAAGAACACGCGCAGTATTGAATTTACGGACATGCCAAGAATCATTGACACTTGTTAGCGACGCATAGGCCTAAGCGTGATGATAAAAAATAGTAATTGTAAATATAAGTTGTAAGGATCAATAATTTGTATAAACAATCATCAATCTAATGTTTTCAATGTAATATTACGACTTGTAGGTATATAAGAACAGTAAATAAGTTATAAAAATGCTTGCAATATAATAGAAATAGTCACATAAAGTATTAAACTCATGTATCGTCAATAATCCGTATTATATAGAAGTTATATGTAATGTTTTATGTTGTATAGGTTAATTAGCCTACTATGTATGTTTTTATAATGTTTATAACGTTGAATAGTGTATATATACATAACGAGTTTCAAGCCATTTAAAGTTGTAATGTTTAACGCTCTATATTTACAATGTTTATCAACCTATAATGTTGCAATTAGAGTTTTTAAATAGGTATTTATGTCCGCAATGTTTTTATTGTAATTGAATAATTGTAATTAGAGATATTAACGATTTATTAAACATTGTGTAGAAATAATAATAATAATAGATAGGGATAGCAATAGTGCAACCGCGACGCGTCACTGCGGTTAGCGGGCCATGCCCATATTTGGTAAAGAGCAGTAAAGGTATAGACGCCATCGTTCCGTCTCGCTCTCCGGCAGCAAGATAAAAGGCGAGCTACCGGGGCCTACCGGTTAAAATAGACACCCAACCTCACATGCCCTCCCTCGAAAGGGGTCCCGGCACTACACCCGCTTTCGATACCATCGACAAGGCGGAGTGCCTTGCCGCTTGTTTGGAGAGCCAGTGCTCCCCGAACAGCGTCAAGAACACCGACCGAGTCAGAGACATCGAAGCCCGCGTGGAGGAGCTGAATAAGCTCCCGGCATCAGAATCCCTGTCCCCAGTCACTTCTGAGGAGATCTCTGCCATTCTCAAAAGCCTTAAGCTTAGAAAGTCACCAGGTCCCGACGGTATCAGGAACGAAGTACTCAAACTTCTTCCCGATCACCTCATAGCTCTATTGGTCTGCATATTCAATGTAGCCATAGCCAACTGCCATTTTCCAGCCGTCTGGAAAACGGCCATTGTCATAGGTATTCACAAGCCCGGCAAGAGCACGTCGCTTCCCGACAGCTACCGCCCTATCAGTCTTCTAAATACCCTAGGTAAAATCTATGAGCGGATCCTTCTGAACCGTCTCAAATCCGTAATAGAGGAGAAAAACCTCTACCCGCCTGAGCAATTCGGTTTTCGTGCTAGACATTCTTGCACTCATCAAGTGCACCGCCTCACGGAGCACATTTTGTTTAACTTTTCCGAGTTATCTATACCCCGTCGCACACTGGCAGTCTTTTTCGACGTAGCCAAGGCCTTTGATAAGGTCTGGCACGAAGGATTAGTCTACAAGCTGTACTCCCGTGAAGTCCCCGATAGATTAGTTAAAATCATCCGCGACTACCTCAAAGACCGCACCTTTCGCTACAGAGTGGAAGGTGAACTATCCACACCCCATCCCATACGCTCAGGCGTCCCCCAAGGTTCCATCCTGGCACCTAGCCTCTTCAATCTGTACGTCAGTGACCTACCAAAACTTCAAGAGAAAGTTGAAGTAGGCCTATACGCTGACGATACAGTCATATACTCCTCTCAAAGGCAAACGAGAAACCTCAAATGTAGAATCCAAAGAGCCGTGACCACTCTCGGGAAGTGGTTTAACGACTGGCGAATAGCTATAAACCCCACGAAGAGCGCAGCGGTGCTCTTCGACCAAACCGCCACACAGATACCGCAAAAACTCAAGGACAATCCCCTTGAACTCTTCGGTAATCCGATCCCCTGGGAAAAGACGACCAAATATCTAGGTGTAACCCTAGATAGTAGACTCTCCTTTATACGCCACATCAATCTGGTTAGGAAAAGGGCCTCCTGGACCCTCGCCCGATTGCATCCCCTGTTATGTGCTGCAAGCAAAATGTCCACGAGACACAAGCTTACGCTCTACAAGATGTGTATCCGACCGATCATGACATATAGCTGCGTTGCGTTCGCACATATGTCAAGATATAACTGGGAACGCTTACAAGCCATCCAGAATAAGTTTCTTCACCGCCTTACCGGTGCCCCCTGGTTTGTTCGTATGGAGGATCTACATAGAGATATGGACCTTCCTTCGATACATGCCTACGCCAAACACCTTTCTCGCTCTTATTTCGACACCGCGTCGAACCACGCGAATCCCTTAATAAAAGCGGCAGCTTCGTATGTGCCCGACCCCAACGCCTGCCGGAGAAAACGCCGGCCGCGTAATATATTCACTGACCCGCCCGACCAAACCGAAAAAGCTAACGCGTTCTACGCCGCCACCGTCTCTCCAAACAGAGCGTGCCACCGCCCACGCCCGCGTAACCACCGTTCTCTCCGCAGAGGACGGGCGGTTAACTTCGCTCCCGCACACCCGTCACGTCCACCCTCTCTAGCGGCAACCCAAGCCTAGGTCCGTTCCTCGGTGTGAAACCCTTGGGTCAGGCAGCCGCCCGCGCGATACAAAGTGACACTATACGTGCAACACTTAGTTACCCACACACAACATTACACACGTATGAACACACACACGTGCACACCACACAGGTACATAGGTTCTGTAAGGGACCTTTTTTTTTTTTTTTGCGCTAGTTAGACTAATGCGCTAGTTAGTGTAGAAAAACCATTCCGATTATTAAATACACATACGCATGGTCCACTCCTTCCTCCCAGGAGGAGGGGAACGTGCATATGAGTATATATTAGTTAGCTCGAATTCTCATAGGATTAGGGAATTAGTTAGATCGGGACTTTTTCGCATTCGCGACGACCGCCCGAGCCGAGGTTCGGCCACTCTGGCACCCTCGTGCGGGTCGTCACAAACTTTCGCGGCTGAGTGCCCTAAGCGCTCGCCCCCAAGTCCGGTGAAGCTGTAAAAGCCGCAGCGGCTCTGTTTTAGGATAGGGCCCCTAAGGCTAACAGTGTAGTCAGTTCTAAAAAAAAAAAAAAAAAGGCCTACCGGCACACACGGGTGCCACAAACTGAAGACTCAAGACTCAAGAAACAAGACTGGAAGAAACAATACCCAGAAGATAGTACCAAGAATAATTGTATTGAGAAGTTTATTGTGTCTTGCAGAATACAGCAAATTTTATTGTGGTACCTGTGTGTCATTGCATCTTCACAAGTATTCAACCCGCCAGCGACTGTCCTCTCCGCTCCGTGCTACGTCAGCGCCGCGCCTACCAGCAGGCACCTCACTGCGTGTATGTACCTTAATGTTTCGCCCTCTTCACGCCTAGTAGTTTCGGGTGTGAGCAGGGTCGGTCGCACGTAGTGAGAGGGGCTCGCACGTACTGGTTTCCAGACAGCTGGTTACCGTAGCGTGTTATCCGCCGTCGGTCATACAGAGTACGAGGGAATGGTTTCCGTCGCGTTCGCGCCCTCGGTGCGCGGTCCCGCTCTGTATTGGTTGACGTAGCACATTTGTAACGGGCAGACGCACGCCCATTTTAGTTTCGGTCCTCCGAGCTAGATGAGCCCAGTTTAGTTTGCCCCATTTTAACACTGAAAAATGCTTCTGCGGCGACAAAACAAGAAGAGAAGAAGACATGCCAAGAATGATAAAAGAGATCCAATCAAAGAGTATTTAATAACCCCAGCACGCCGTTTCATACAACATTGCTGGAGCGTTGTAATGTTCCAAATTCGAAAAAAACGATCATGCAATGGATTTGATTTTCTTCGTCGGTAAATTTGATACTTCGCCTGTTCTTTTTTCGAAAATAATGACAATATTTCCATGCACGTTGAAAAAAGCACTATACATGCCTCGGTGGAAATGGCAATTGCCTGTTTCGTATTAGTGAAGTCCTCGCCTACCTACGGCTCGGCCTTCAAACTCATACTCTACCTGCAATTGCTTATTTCACGGCCTTTTCAATAATGTACTTTTATTCGCGGGGTATATGTTCCGTAAATATGCAGCGAGTACTACAGAAACTGTGAATATGGAATGGTAATATATATAGGATTATAGGGCATACGTTCCTAGGTGATAAAATAAAAAGCAAATACATATTATATTAAAAAAATTAATTCAATTGAAGTTTTTGACCATATTGATTAATTATTATCTTCATTGGCTTAGGCAATGGTTTAAAAGTTTTTAAAAGCTCCTTCAATTCAGACTGATATTCAGCAGTGGCATTAGCAATTTGCCTCTTAAAAATAAGACTTTGTTCCGTAGACGGTTCGAAGGGATAAAACACGCAAAACGGCTCTTACTAAAGGACGGAACTTATAATATGGCCGCATTTCAAAATATACTTTATGGTTTGAGTAATAAGATTGCTTTCATTGTTTGTTTACATTGTTAAAAACGCCGACTGCGGCGAAGGCAGCTTGTGTCAAAGGTGGAACCAATACAGCAGCGATGTTATTTAACATCATACTTTAGGCATAGTTGTAATAAGATCTATTTTACTTTTTTATTAGTCCATTTGACGACGCCTTCAGAAAGGATATTCCGTAGGATACCTACATATTGGAATCCTTTTTATTAATGTGTATGTACCGATTAGATATCTGCGAATAGTGGAAACGTGAATAAAAAGCTTTTACTGGTGGTTTATTGGTAGTTTTTTTTTTTTCAAAACATATTGAACACTTCAAATGTGAAGACTGAATAAGGATGACAAATTCGCATCTCTCGGGGCCAACTAAACTGTTATTTTTTAGTTTTTTTTTTTGTAGTTGTTCGCTATATAAACTTTTTATGGTTAAAAGTTTAGCAATAGTAAATTATTGAGTATGTTGTATTAATACCCTACAGCATGACACTACAAAAATAAATGTGGAAACATTATTTTCAAGTTTGACTTTATTAGTGATTGTCAATTTACTCCATGGGAATAAAAAACGCAGTATAGATATTATAAACAAAAGTTTACATATTTCAACTATATTAAGACACACTACAAATAAAAAGCTGGATGTAAATCACTGTAATCTAGTAACAGAAGTTCAAAACAATGATATTTATAGAGCAGTAGATAGCAATAACCACTCAACAAATGCAAGCTATTATCACAGACTCTATATACCCAATTCTAATCATTAATTATTAAGCAAAAAATCATTTAAATTTGTTAAAATTTACCTATTTGTTATAAGTGTATATATTTTTTAGTTATGTCTGTCAGAAACAAATTTACTCATGAACTTCAGTTCTAGCATGTGAAATTTCTAATCAACTGAGTTGATAAAGGCATGGTATTTTTAACAGACATATAGTTTAGACCCTTTTTTAACCGACTTCAACATAAACGGGAGGTTACTTGATTTCAATGTTTTTTTTTTTAAATATATGGCTGAATAGCCATAACTTCTGTTTATGATTCTTTTTTTGTTGGATAGGGGGGGTCCCAATAAACTCGAGCCTCAGATGGCTTTTACAACTTTACTGGGCTTGTCTGCCAATAGTATAATATTGAGTTATAGGACAGTATATGACATGATATTATTGCAGTAAGACTTTTATTTATATACAACTACATATATAATTATTTTTATGCATGTAGACCTAAACATACAACAATATTATGATGATTACAAAATATATAAACAAAGTATCAGAATAAAGTAATATATTTTTTAATTTTAATGGTGAAAAGGGGGCAAACGGGCAGGTGCGCCCCGATGGAAATGAAGGGCTTGCAGATGTATTGCCGGCCTTTTAGAAAAAAATAAGCTCTAAAGTAATATAATAATAATAAATATATTATAATATAAATATTGGATTCATATCTTACACTTATTTTAATTTCTGTTTTTCCTCGCTCAACATAACTCCCGTTAAACATTGCTCTGAAGTAATCGCTATGTTCACAGAGAATTTCTTTTTTAGCTTGAAATATCCGTCCATCAACAATCAGTGACACTTCTTGTGAATTTTCCATTATGAATTTCACTTCAAGTTTCACACATCAGTCTATACAATGGTACCTATGGTTAATGTGAGTTTCTTTATTCAACCAAGACATTCAAATGCCTAAAAAAATTAAAAAAAAAACCTTGAATACATGCAAAACTCTTGACTAATAGTTTCTGTGGTCTTTGAGACTGATGCAAAATATGACTGACAAAATGAAAATAAAATAAGAGTGACAGTTGAATTAGCAATGAAAATGTAATATGTTTCATACTATATTATTTTTCTATAACATTACTGACTAAAACTAATACATAAAACTAAACTAAAATAAAACTAAAACATAATGCAATACTATATAGTGTCCTACAGGTGTCAACCCTAACTACATAAGGTACAAAGCTAACTTCAACTGATCACCTGACACTGAGAGCTATCTTCCACTGGGCTTAGCGTGCTACCATCTTGTGCTACATCGTCACTTAAGATCTGCTGAGATTGTGACCACAACGCTAAACCTATAGCAATAAAAAAAGAAAATTTATAAAAGATAGATATTTATTGCAAAACACATCGATTTGATTATTCTCTAATCTGTGGTAAAACACTCAAAACTCAAAACCTGAAACCGTAGTATCATCTCAATATACTGTGGTCAAAACAGATTTTCGAGATTCTGAATTAGTCAGTAGTCACTGGAGAGGCGAAGAACTAGAGGAAGTGCAGTACGGCCTCCGCCAGGAGTATTCCGTAAGGACGGCAGTCGATAATAAAATATGCCTAAATTCACTTCACCGTTACGTTAATTTTTATAAATCAATTTAAGTTCTGTGATTCTTTCATTGCTGCCAGCTCCATTTGAATGTTGGGCGCTAGATCAGTTCCAGAAAAGCGCCAGATTCTTACTTGTACATCTAATAGTCTGTGATTCTGCTAAAAAAGTAAATCAAATATGATTTTCCAGTATATACCTATATTGTGGTCTTTGAGGGTTATTGGTCTATGGTCTTTGAGTATGATGCTAGATTATATTTAAAGCTAGAGGTGGGTGATTATGAGATAGTGACTCTAGTCTCTGGATATACTAATGTAATCATTTGATTAAGAAGATATCTCGAGATTTCTTGGTTATAGCCACTAATAATTACTAATGGGCAATTAGTAATTCGATAATGAATTATCACTCATAATCAAAATGGTAATAATGATCATTGTTCGAGACGGTTCGCATAATATGTGCTGGGCCCTTAATTCAATCAATCGCGAATAAATCCCTCTGGAAGCTATTGCTGCGATACACAGTAATAATTCTATTAACAAACAAAAGAGACTCACCTCGTCAGGAGCGGGTGGTGACCTTGACCTTGCCCCGTCGACCTGGACTGCAGATTGTGAAGTATGTGTGTGTAGAGTGAACTGTGTGTGTGTGTGTGCAGCTTCAAATCCCACAGGACTCTATCACGCAAGCAATCTGTTCATCAAACCTTTCTGGGACACCAACTCAAAATTATACAATGGAAAAACTTCAACCACCGTAAATCACATATATCTCAGCACTAGCTGAACGTCCGGAATGACGTAGCGCGTACAAAACAAAATAAACGCGAATTCACGGCCAAAGCACGAAGTAGCCTGCCCTACGTGCAAGTACGGGGGGGCGTGGGGTGGGGCGATGAGGCTAATTAATTTGTATTCCAAACAATCAATGACAAAGGATGTCTTTGAAAGAAAGTTCTTTAAAAGACAACATAATTATTACTTTAAAAAAAGGTCTTTTTATTAGCTTTCCACTCCCGCCCACCTGTAGGTAATACATCCAATCAATTATGAATGATCATTGACATTCAACATTCAATTATGAATTATTACTCATATTGAAATATCTTGATTACGTAAATCACTTATAATCGATTATGTAAATCATTCATAATTGCCCACCTCTAATTATAATGCTATTATTAAATTAGGAGATAAATAGATACGTCATGCTGTGGTATCTTCGAACAACGTTTTTTATTATTATTTAGCGACATCTTTCGAAGATAATTGATATATCTACGACAGATTTGTAGTAAAAAGGGTTCATAATATTATCAGTACGAACCACGAACCTATTAGTTACTACTTTAATAATAGAACTTTATTTCTTCACATTACTACTACATAAATAGAAAAAAGTTAAAAGATAACAATTATAAAGTTCTGTGTTAGACTTAAAATAATATTTTTACCACTTTTACCAGTCAGGACATTTGCTCCATATTATAAGATTATTATAAAAGAGTTTAGAGAAAATCTTTAAATATATATGGAGATAAATTATGAGGTTATAAAATATAACAAAGGAAACAAGGTTTTTAGCATAATAAAGTATGTAGTAACAAATAATATTGTAAATGACCATACTATTTTGGAGGGTTTTATATATAAATCTCAAAATTTGGGGAATTTGTAGCTTAGGTTAGTTATTAACCCATTTCTTCCTTTGGCAACATTTAGAAAATGTCTAGGTACCTGTTTGGATGCGCATAAGCATTTTTTCGTGTAGATTATTATCAGTGATTTGAGCAGTAGTTCGAGGTTTTAAAAACTTTACGGAAAGTATTTGTGTTATTGGCGTCGAATTGAGTTATCTTTCGTCCGAACTTAAGAACTGTTATTAGTGTTAGGTTAGGTTAGAATTTGAGTTTGGACTCCATAAATATGTACGTCTTATGTTTATTTAATACAATAAATATATTACTATTCTCATGAAATAAATTTGTTTTAATTAGAGTACATACCCTACAAATATAAATAAATATTTAACTAATCTACGTTCGTATATTGTACACTTATTTCAAGTATATCCACGAGATGGAGGCACTCAAAATAAAAGTATATTTTTGACATACCAATCTATTTCCGTATATTCATATTAATCTAAGTAGATACGTTCCACTGCGTTCCACTTCAAGTCCGGTGAAGCTGTAAAAGCCGCAGCAGCTCTGTTTTTGGATAGGGCCCCTAAGGCTAACAATGTAGTCAGTTAAAAAAAAAAAAAATCACCGACTTTTAGCAACCATATTGTTTGATTGACCAAAAAATTAGTGATTCTAGGTAGGCCTCAGAATACAGAACAAACCAGAAACCGCGAACGCACATAAAACTGAAGATACAAAAACCACTCTTAAATAGAGTGGTTTGACGTTGTTGCGATTAGTCACTCCTTTGTAAGTAGCGCGTCGTGACGTATTGTACAAGTGCCAATTTTAATTTTAAAATGCCGTCTTGTGTTGTTCCTACATGTAAAAATGCTGCAGGGATTATAAAAAAACAGGATGGGATCACATTTCATCTGTAAGTAGCGCATTCTAAAGTATATTTATTTAATTGTTTAATTTATTTTACATTTAGAAAATTGCGCGTCCATTTTTTAAGTGTTGCCATTTTATTTTCATCGAAAATTTTACCCATTTTTTTTTTATATTCGTGTAGAATACTTACTATTTTTGTGTATATAGAACCTTTGTAATTTTAGTTTCCCTGCTGATGAAAATAGAAAATCGGACTGGATGAAAGTCATACAAAGAGCACGGCTAGATGAGTTTTGGAAACCATCAAGCCGGAGCGTACTTTGCTCAATTCACTTTGAAGCGCAATATTTTTATGATACAAAAGGTGGGTTGAAAAGACTGAGGAAAGCAGCTAATCCAACTAAGGTAGATATAGTCATAATAATTACTATATTTATATTGTATCCCTCCTGGTGAAAATGTTTGTCATGTATTTTGAAGTAAGGTTTTGGTCCACACATATATATATATATATATATATATATATGCTCACGCCTGTAATCCCCGAAAGAGTATGCAAAGGTATAACAAGTATGCCCACTTTTCGTCGAGCTTATCCGTCCCTCATCGTGATAAGGGGCGAGCCTAAACCGGGCGCAAATTTCAGATTCCGGGCTAATGAAACTTCGGTGAATTAAATATATGAATAATACTAACGTTCTATTTCAGTATTTGGCCTTGACACCAGAATTTTCCGAGTTACACATAGAAACGTCTAAACCTTCGACATCGGACAATGTGCGTACCCACCTATGATAATAATGTTTATTTTTTTTTTATAATATTGAAAGGCAAACAAGGCACTTAATCGATATACTTAGTTACAAGTAAACTAATGTAGTAAATAAACACTAGTAGTAACAGTAATAAATGTAAAATAAACTAAGTAAGGCCCATGGACATTTGCAAGCTTAGGCACAAAGTGCTATTACTAATGCGTTTCCATCCATGAGGACTGAAATGTCATGCCTTGTACGGCAGAAATATTCTGTATTTAATTAAAGTTTTTGTTAAGCTATTACATGATACAACAACATACAACTTAAGGTTTTTCATTTCAGGTTACACAACCACAATCTCCTGCGCGATCGAACTCAGAGATCGGTGATGTCAATATTTCTGATTTGGAATCTGTGTTTGATACGCCGAGAAAGGTCAAACTTAAATCTCAATTACGACGAAAACAATTATTTTGTGAACAACATGTTCGACGAATGAAAACATTACAACAAAAATTCAACAGACTTGCCAAGAAGTACGAATCTTTAAAAAGTATATTAAAAAAATTAAAAAGCAATCCATATAAATAAATATTTTTTTTTTTTTAAATATCTTTTCTTTAGTGTTATAAGACTACCCCAAAATGTGGGAAACCGCTCCCGAGTTAGCAACATTATACGTATGGGAAGTGAGGCAGGTGCGGGACGTACGTATCGTTTTGGACACAGTGCAGCGTATGTAATTATTCTTGAACGCGGCTTCTGGTTTGTTCTGTATTCTGAGAGGTAGGCATAGGTTAGTTTTCGTAATTTTAGGTACCTATCGTTTACGTTGTAAACAAAAATGAGTTTACATAAGTATAGCGCAAGGCACAGTATTGGAATTAAAACATGAAATATTTTAATAATATTTTATTTATTAAACCATCTAAAAAAAACAAGACAACAAGAAATAATGTAAAGGTCATCAACCGAATCGCTCTCTTCTTCGTCGTCGGTTAGAAATGTTTGGAGTTCCAGAACCGGATGGACGTGGCGGCGCGGCGCGACAGTGGGCTAAAATCGGAGCCTCCCTTTCATAGGATTTAGAAAAATTAAATATGTTATTTCATAGTTTTAAGTATACAGTTTTGTCAAAACAGTCATATCATTGTATAATTTAGCAATTTCAAGCTTTATTTTTACCTTCTACACCATATAATATGTACTTGTAAATTTCAAATGTATGAAACTGGATTTTCTTTTCCTCATAACTTTTTTGTGTTTTGAGTTGTAAAGCTGAAACTTATACATATCGTTACTGGGGTGGTAATGACCCTTTAGGACCTTTCATCTTGACACCGGGCGTCCCCGTTCAACAGATATTTGTTGATGAAAATTTCATACTTTGATGACATTGTATTGAGGTGAAATCATCAATCTGTAGGTTTATTTTCGCCCTGAATGCTACAGGTATCGATTAATTAAGTTACGCCTGATTTACCCTACCGCTTCGTTTTCAAAAATACAATTCAGAATTTGTTTTAAAATTTAAATATACCTATTTTTCTTTATTAAAAGTTGTAAATTACCTACAAATTTGGACTATCTACTTAAATTAACACCAATTATCATTAATAAATTACCAATTTCAAGCTTTATTTTTACCTTATATACTAAATAATATTGACTTGTAAATTTGATATGTATGAAAATGAACTTGCCTTCTTCATAACTTTTTTTATTTTCAATTATAAAGCTGAAACTTATACGTATCGTTACCGAGGTGGTAACGAACCCTTAGGCCCTTTGACATTGAGCTCAGGCGTCCCCGTTCAAAAGATATGAATTAATGAAAAATGCATAATTAGTTAATTAAGCACCACTTTCTTTGAAATTGAATTCACTACCAGTAGACATATTGTCAATTTTAGTACCTAGTATATCTATTGATAAAATAAGAGTTATTTAAAATCATGCCAAAGCCTAATTTACTCATTACCTACCATCAAAAATGTGTTTGAAACTTATGAACGTGTATGAAGTTATTGTTGTTTTTGTAGTAGTTGTTGTTATATAGATTAGTTCTAGAGAACGATTATGATTCTAAATGAAAGTGGTATAAATACCATAAGTAATTATATTTCATTTCATAAATCATCAAAACTCCGTATCCTAAAGTTACCCAGCGTTAATTTTAATTTGTTCAATATGGAAGGACTGGTGTAAAATATCGACATTTTTGTGTTCATGAAGCAAAATTCTTTTGATGCAGATAAATTATTTCAAAGATTATTAATTTCTGTGAATTTTGCTCTGTCTAAAGAAGAAAAGACCGAACTTAAATCGTTTTGTGCAACTTATTCAGGTAACCTTAAAAGAAAATGGAAATCGGCTAATTATACAGGAAGTAATTTTTTACAAAAGTTTGCAGAGTGGTTAGACATAGAT
This sequence comes from Saturnia japonica, assembly GCA_033032175.1. Classification (NCBI taxonomy): domain Eukaryota; kingdom Metazoa; phylum Arthropoda; class Insecta; order Lepidoptera; family Saturniidae; genus Saturnia; species Saturnia japonica. Next base: position 10,759,492 of record CM065325.1, read on the forward strand.
ATCAAGTAGCCAGCATTTATTGAAACATACATTGATCAGTTGACAGATGAAGATGCATCAACGAATGTTTCCTTAGCATTACTACCTAGTACATTAGTAGAATACACTGTGCCTGATAGCGTATTTTTGTCACCTAAAACAAACCCAAACAAACAATGTGGATGAAGAACTCATCAGGAGATTTGCGGTGATTCTTCAGGTAGTCTCATGTGGAAAAGTTCCGGCAATATTGTTCTAAAACAGCTCATAAATAGGTCGAGTTATATCAGTGGTATTATATGCCTTCTAGCGTGCATAAATTACTCATGCATGATGCAGATATAATTGAGCATAATAACTTTATCCCAATTGGCAAACTTTCTGAAGAGGCTTCTGAAGCACGCAATAAAGATTTTAAAAATTTTAGAGTATTCCACTGGAGAAAAATTAGTAGAATTGCAACAAATGAGGATATTATCCATAGTTTTTTAATAACTTCTGACCAGACCTAAGATAAGTCAACTTAGCCATAAACCGCTATCAGATGAAGCTAAATTGTTATTGGTAAATTCTACATCAGATAAAGAAAATATAGAGTTTGTAAATGTAAGAAATTGGTGTGACTCTGAGTAATGTATGAGTGAATTAAGTATGTATAATCGGAACTATATGTATATCATAATTTTGTTACAAAATATTTTTATATATTTGGAATTTACATTTACATCATCTATTTAGAGGTACTGTTGAAATCGATAAGTTAAAATGAATATAAGATCTCATGTTATTTACACTGCTTTCATTTAGAATCCTAATCTAGCCCCAGAAATAACTGTTTAATCTTTTATGATAAACATCAATATCAACGAAAGAAAAACTTTTAATAAAGAAAAATAGGTAAATAGGTAGATAATAAAGAAAACGAAGCGGTTGGGTAAATCAGGGGTAACTTTATTAATCGATACCTGTAGCATTCAGGTCGAAAATAAACCTACAGATTGATGATTTCACCTCAATGCAATGTCATCAAAGTATTAAATTTTCATCAACAAATATCTGTTGAACGGGGACGCCCGGGGTCAAGATGAAAGGTCCTAAAGGTTCATTACCACCCCAGTAACGATATGTATAAGTTTCAGCTTTACAACTCAAAACATAAAAAAATTATGAAGAAGGGCAAGTTCATTTTCATACATATAAAATTTACAAGTCCATATTATATGGTGTAGAAGGTAAAAATAAAGCTTGAAATTACTAAATTATACAATGATATGACTGTTTTGACAAAACTGTATACTTAAAACTATGAAATAACATATTTAATTTTTCTAAAATCCTATGAAAGGGAGGCTCCGATGCCCACTGTGGCGGTGGCTCTGTGATATTCACTTAACATTAGGCTATCCCTAATTTATATTTTTCGTTACTTCCACGTTATCAGGAAGATCTTAATTGAAACAAGTGGAACGTTTAGAAGTCAAGCACATTCTTACCTGTAATATCACATTAATCGTGTGAGAGCATTACGTAATTTATTTTTCACTATATTCATTGTGCTAAATATTCTTTCAATATCAACGTTAGAAAGTGGAATTGACATAACTTTTCAACTTATCCAGAAGTTTGAAAACATTCAGTGGAAATAACGTTCCTTTTGAAAAGGTTATAAAAAATACTAGATATTGTATAATTTAACAGTAGTTAAGATAAAGCGCTACATTTTCCGCTAGGAGTCAACTGCTAATAATGGGAGTTGATTAATCTAAAATTCCACTAGCCTTTACTATCACTAGTACTTAACTTGCTGTTTGCAGTGATAGTGCATGTTTTGGGATTTTTTATGAAAAAGTCACTTGTTGCCCTTTCCTTTTACAATAAGTGCGGGAGTAAGAGAGGCCACCACGAAACATAGCGACTTATACAATAAAAATACCGTTTTTCATAAAACCAAAGCCACGAAAAAATTTCGGCATTTGATCCCACTATTCTAAATAGAGTTGCTCAAAATTAGAAAATGTGTTTAAACGGATGCGTCAAATGGAATAAAAACAAAAAAACGCCTCTAATACGTATACAAACAACTTGATTTGTTCCTAAGGTAGTTCATACACAAAAGTGAATAGTTTATAAAAACTTAATATCCAGACTGTATATTTTAATAAATTATTTATTGTATAGTTTATGCATTCTACAACGACGATTGCCTATCATGTGTTGCTGGTTACTTTATCATTTATAAATGAAACACTTACAGAATATGTTCGGAAAAGTCTTGTTAAAGTTTTCAGTATATTTTAAACTTAGCTGTGTTCCATTTAACCTAAGTATTGGCTGGTTATTTTTTTTCTTAAAATTATTATATTCCACCACGAAAAATAACATTTTGAGTCGTGTAGCGCAGGAGTAACGCGTCAGGGTAAAAAGTAACGCAAAATGTTACAAATACATCAATAATTCCAGCAATCAATCAATCCTCTAATCAATCCATCAATCAATACATCAACCAATAATTTATAATAAACATCCTTACGTTAGAACACAGAAAAGTATGTTCCAAGCTGAAACAGTAACACTCTCTGGAACAAGTACCTAAGAACACCCTGTTCGTTTTAGAGGTAACAGTTACGAGTTGTTACACAGAATACCTGTTTTTTGTATCTGTTCCGATATAATATGCTTCACTAGTATGGTGGAACAGCCTATTATTTAGTAAGAAAACGAAGCGGTTGTGTAAATCAGGGGTAACTTTATTTAATCGATACCTGTAGCATTCAACGGGGACGCCCGGGGTCAAGATGAAAGGTCCTAAAGGTTCATTACCACCCCAGTAACGATATGTATAAGTTTCAGCTTTACAACTCAAAACATAAAAATTATGAAGAAGGGCAAGTTCATTTTCATACATATAAAATTTACAAGTCCATATTATATGGTGTAGAAGGTAAAAATAAAGCTTGAAATTACTAAATTATACAATGATATGACTGTTTTGACAAAACTGTATAAGTACTTAAAACTATGAAATAACATATTTAATTTTTCTAAAATCCTATGAAAGGGAGGCTCCGATGCCCACTGTGGCGGTGGCTCTGTGATATTCACATAACATTTTTTTTTTTTTTTAGCCTTAGGGGCCCTAAAGCCGCTGCGGCTTTTACAGCTTCACCGGACTTGGGGGCGAGCGCAGAGGGCACTCAGCCGCGAAAGTTTTGTGGACGACTCGCACGAGGGTGCCAAAGTGGCCGGACCTCGGCTCGGGCGGTCGCCGCGTTCGCAAATAAGTCGCGATCTAATCGAATCCCTACACCTACGATTCGAGCTAACTAATTTATACACATAGGCACGTTCCCCTCCTCCTGGGAGGAAGGAAGGAACCGTGCGTATGTGTATTCAGTAATCGGAATGTTTCTACACTAACTAGCGCTAACTAACTAGCGTAAAAAAAAGAAAAAAAAAGGTCCCTCACAGAACCTATGTACCTGTGTGGTGTGCACGTGTGTATGTTCATACGTGTGTAGTGTTGTATGTAGGTAGCTAAGTGATGCACGTACAGTGTCACTTGTATCGCGCGGGCGGTTGCCTGACCCAAGGGTTTCACTCCGAGGAACGGACCTAGGCTTGGGTTACCGCTAGAGAGGGTGGACGTGACGGGTGTGCGGGAGCGAAGTTGACCGCCCGCCCTCTGCGGAGAGAGCGGTGGTTACGCGGGCGTGGGCGCTGGCACGCTCTGTTTGGAGAGACGGATGTGTAATATTTATTCGCATTTTCGATGTGATCGTCGGGATCAATAAAAATGTTGCGCGGCCGGCGTTTGCACCGGATGTCCGTGGGTGCCGGAACATAAGTGGCGGCTGTTTTTATTAACGGATTCGCGTGGTTCGACGCGGTGTCGAAATACGAACGGGAGAGCTGTTTAACGTAGGCATGTATCGAAGGAAGCTCCATATCTCTATGGAGATCTACGCTTCGAACATACCACGGGGCCCCGGTGAGACGATAGAGGAACCTATTCTGTATCGATTGTAACCGTTTGAAACTCGACTCGGACATATGTGCGAACACGGCGCAACTGTATGTCAAAATTGGTCGAATACACGTCTTGTAGAGCGTGAGCTTATGTCGCGTGGACATTTTGCTCACCGAACACAACAGAGGATGCAACCGGCCCAGGACCCACGCGGCCCTGTTCCTAACCTTACGGATGTGGGGTCTAAAAGAGAGCCTACTATCTAGGGTTACCCCTAGATATTTGGTCTCTCTTACGTACGGGATCGGATTATCGTAGAGCTTAACAGGTTTAAGCTTCCACGGTATCTGTGACGAATCCGCATCGAAGAGCATCGCGGCGCTCTTCGAGGGATTGACGGCTATTCGCCACTCGTTAAACCACTTCCCGAGAGTGGTCACGGCGCGTTGGACTTTGTGTCTGAGGTCGGATCTATTCCTATCTGAGGCATATAAGACTGTATCGTCAGCGTATAGCCCTACCTCGACCTCCGGGAGTCGAGGTAGGTCACTGACGTACAGGTTAAATAGGCTAGGAGCCAGGATCGAACCTTGGGGAACGCCTGAGCGTATTGGACGGGGCGTGGACAATTCACCTTCCACTCTATAGCGAAAGGTGCGATCTGTTAGATAGTCGCGAATTATTTTAATTAGCCTATCGGGGACTTCAAAGTGATACAACTTGTAGATCAATCCCTCGTGCCAGACCTTATCGAAGGCCTTGGCAACGTCGAAAAAGACCGCAAGTGTACGGCGGGGTTTATATAATTCGGAAAAATTAAATGCAACGTGCTCCGTGAGGCGGTGCACTTGATGAGTGCAAGAATATCTAGCACGGAAACCGAATTGCTCAGGCTTCACATAACATTAGGCTATCCCTAATTTATATTTTTCGTTACTTCCACGTTATCAGGAAGATCATAATTGAAACAAGTGGAACGTTTAGAAGTCAAGCACATTCTTACCTGTAATATCACATTAATCGTGTGAGAGCATTACGTAATTTATTTTTCACTATATTCATTGTGCTAAATATTCTTTTAATATCAACGTTAGAAAGTGGAATTGAGATAACTTTTCAACTTATCCAGAAGTTTGAAAACATTCAGTGGAAATAACGTTCCTTTTGAAAAGGTTATAAAAAATACTAGATATTGTATAATTTAACAGTAATTAAGACAAAGCGCTACATTTTCCGCTAGGAGTCAACTGCTAATAATGGGAGTTGATTAATCTAAAATTCCACTAGCCTTTACTATCACTAGTACTTAACTTGCTGTTTGCAGTGATAGTGCATGTTTTGGGATTTTTTATGTAAAAGTCACTTGTTGCCCTTTCCTTTTACAATAAGTGCGGGAGTAAGAGAGGCCACCACGAAACATAGTGACTTATACAATAAAAATACCGTTTTTCATAAAACCAAAGCCACGAAAAAAATTTGGCATTTGATCCCACTATTCTAAATAGAGTTGCTCAAAATTAGAAAATGTGTTTAAACGGATGCGTCAAATGGAATAAAAACAAAAAAAACGCCTCTAATACGTATACAAACAACTTGATTTGATCCTAAGGTAGTTCATACACAAAAGTGAATAGTTTATAAAAACTTAATATCCAGACTGTATATTTTAATAAATTATTTATTGTATAGTTTATGCATTCTACAACGACGCTTGCCTATCATGTGTTGCTGGTTACTTTATCATTTATAAATGAAACACTTACAGAATATGTTCGGAAAAGTCTTGTTAAAGTTTTCAGTATATTTTAAACTTAGCTGTGTTCCATTTAACCTAAGTATTGGCTGGTTATTTTTTTTCTTAAAATTATTATATTCCACCACGAAAAATAACATTTTGAGTCGTGTAGCGCAGGAGTAACGCGTCAGGGTAAAAAGTAACGCAAAATGTTACAAATACATCAATAATTCCAGCAATCAATCAATCCTCTAATCAATCCATCAATCAATACATCAACCAATAATTTATAATAAACATCCTTACGTTAGAACACAGAAAAGTATGTTCCAAGCTGAAACAGTAACACTCTCTGGAACAAGTACCTAAGAACACCCTGTTCGTTTTAGAGGTAACAGTTACGAGTTGTTACACAGAAACACCTGTTTTTTGTATCTGTTCCGATATAATATGCTTCACTAGTATGGTGGAACAGCCTATTATTTAGTAACAGCTTTTTCTGATAATATATAACAGTTCCAAACTGTTACTTGGAAATACCTGTTATTTTAACCTGTTCCGATATATACGCCTCACTCCTATCTAGTGTCAATCAAGCCATATGTTTTGTAGGATCAACCATAGATAAATATAGTATACCAATACTTCATACTGGAGAGCAGTCAGCAGAGATCTGGAGAGGATCAACAAACCCATAGAATATACAAAGTAGCGTTTTATAATAGTCATAATTATTTTGATAATAGACTGACAATTTTCTTATAATATATAGCAAAGAATATACTACTCTCTACCGAGAGATATATAGTTTCACTCATTGCTTACTAGTTTTAATGTTACGGTGATAGTGAGACGACTCGAAAAGATGACCGCAACTGCATCAGCAGTTACAGCATCCGTAGATGAAGACTTGGACGAGTGCGGTCCGCAATTGATTAACAAGTTAGAGGTGATGTACAAGTGTATATAAAACCCCTTCTGTTAATTTGTCTAAATTATTATTTTACCTTACAAACAATATTATAAGACACACTTATTTGTTTATAAAGTTCGGGTACTAATAAATTATTACTCTACAAGTATCAGATATATATTATAATAATAAGTTAACTACATATTTTACAGTAACATGCTTACAATTTAATAACTTTAACTTACTTCATAAAAAGAAGGTTTTCTGTTTTCCTAGTATGTTTGTATGCATGTGATTTTCTCAGACTTCTGGACTGGCTATTATGAGTCTTAGTCTTAGTCTGGGGTGGTCTATATACACTTATGGGAAAGTATAAATATATAAAATATTAAGGTATCATTCTTGTAAGCACTTACATAATTTATAATGATTGTTTATTGGTGATCTGTTATGATGGCAGTTTGTTTTTATTTTTTTCGATGATTTCTTAATTAGGTATCAGGTTTTCATGGGCTTGATATCTATATGCAATATTTTGTGTTGTTATATATTTTTGCACATTACTGATTTGCTGGAAAATAAGTTCAAGGACCAACTCAAGCCAGTTTTATTGTCAAAAATGTATTTAATTATAAGGTTGGATGATTACATGAATGATGGTGATGTCTGGAGATCTATTAAAACAATATAATGATTAAAATTGTAAATATTATTTACACAGTGAAGGCATCAGTAGTTATAAAAATAATATTTATTTGTAGTTTTTTGTTGGCTCCTTTTCAATGACTAGAATATTTGCTGAACTTATACCATTTCCATTTCTTTATTTTTTCGAAGACAGCTCCTGTGTGAAAGAGCGTCATTTTTACATTATGTATGCATTATTTTATAATAATATGACGTTTACACACATACAAGGTTATACCAGAGTCGGAGAAACTGATAGGGATGGAGCTATATCGATAAATGTAACATGATAACAGACCCGATATTTTTTTACAAAATGTAAAAAACTTAATTACTGCTGGATACTTTTGTACAAATTTATTAACTAATATTATATTTCATTACAAGATGTTACACGTATTCATTCTTGATTGATAATGCCAACTTCTTCAAAATTTTTGAAGCTTTTATAAAATAAGTAGGTATAGGTAGCTACTCGACAAGGAAACGAAATAATTATAATGACAGGTATATTATATATATTTATTTATTTTAATCAAAATCTGATGAATCATCACTGTCATAAATATATGTGATCGATATCATTACTTATTTGGTCACAACACAACAACTATCATTAGAACTGTCATCGAGAAAATAAAGAAATGGAAATAGTATAGTAGTAATATTTTGACAATCTTAAGTGCCTTCTTAGGGCAAAAACTGATTAAGTATTTTTGATATTTAATTATATCTTTATTTAGTAAATTATTTATAGTACCTAAGTCTAAAAATGAATTATAATACAGGGCAATGGAATCACATCAGGAGACATAAAAAAGTTAGAAGATGCTGGTTATCACACAGTGGAATCAGTTGCATACGCTCCTAAGAAATGGCTTATAACAATCAAAGGAATATCAGAGACCAAAGCAGATAAAATATTAGCAGAAGCGTTCTAAATTAGTGCCAATGGGATTTACTACAGCCACTGAATTTCATCAAAAAAGGTAATAAATATGTTACAAAATAGATCGATGTAATCTAGAAATTAAAATTGGAATAAAAGAAGTGAGCATTGTGTCGCTTTTATTATAAGCTTAATTCTGAATTTTTTCCACTGTGTTTAATAGATCTTCAAAAGGTCATTGTTACAACACATAGTTAGGACAAAGTTTTCAAAAGCAACACATTTATTTTTACTATAAACTTGTAACATTTCATTCTTTAGTGGTGTCCTAAAAGTGTATTAAGATGTTATAACCTTGAATTTGTTAGTTCTAATATATTAACTGATAATTGTTTTTTTTTTTTCATTATTACTTGAATTGCAATTTTCATAGATTTAATTTAAATAGATTGGCAACCCGAAAGAGAAAGGGCATAGTATGCACTTGTGTTAGAATGTGATAGGAATATGTGACCATTTTCATATGTGCTATTGACCAGTATTGGCTTAAGTATAATAATACATTATAATAGTACATTATCAAAAGCAAATCCCAATTATTTTTGTAAAATATAATGTATTAAAGTATAATTTAATGTATATACCATTTCCGTTTCTTTATTTTCTCAATGACAGTTCTAATTTGATAGTTGTAGTGTTGTGACCAAATAAGTAATGATATCGATCGCATATATTTATTATATTTTGATTTATATATTTTATATTAGATTTTGATTAAAATAAATAAATAAAAATTACCTGTCATTATAATTATGTATTTCATTTCATTGTCGAGTACCTACCTATACATACTTATTTTACAACAGCTTCGAAAATTTTGAAGAAGTTGCCATTATCAATCAAGAATTAATATGTGTAACATCTTGTAATGAAATATAATATTAGTCAATAAATTTGTACAAAAGTTTCCCGCAGTAGTTTAATTTCTTACATTTCGTAAAAAAAATATTGGGTCTGTTATTGTGTTACGTTTATGGATATAGCTCCATCCCTATCAGTTTCTCTGACGTTGGTATAACCTCGTACGTGTGTAAACGTCATATCTTTATAAAATAATGCATACATAATGTAAAAAAGACGCTCGTTCAAGTTTTCACAGGAGCTGTCAATGAGAAAATAAAGAAATGAAAATTGTAGTTGTGTGTACTGTAACGGGATGTAAATCTTATAATGAATAAATCAACAAAACAATATGCACACTAATGTAGTATGTATTTGGTCTTGTTTTATTCAATTTATTACCAATGTTTACTATACTAAATCTATGGTAATTTCATAAGTAAAAGAGAACTGACAGATTGCTAAAATATTCTACTTGCTATTTAATGCCTCCATCCTTCCCTTCTGTCTCATATCTATCCTATTCTATATAGATAAAAGTGTACAATAAATTATGATTTTTTTTTCTTTATTTTTATCATAAATAAAATGATAGATTGTGTGTGCATTTTGCATAAACTACTGGATAGATTTTGATTATTTTTTTACTCCTCATAACTTGGCCCTTATCTAAAAAAAAATTTTAGAACAATATCTTCATTCAATAAATAGTTATTAAAATTTTAAGAATAGCCAATTTGGTATCTGTGTTTTTTTGTGGTGAAGTGGAGTATAATATTATTATAGATTAACGTGAACAAAGTCACAGGCAGTTGCTAGTATAAAATAAAGAAACTGTTACAAAGGTTAATGTAAAGTTATATTTTACGTTTTTACAGGGCAGAAATTATCCAACTGACTACAGGCTCAAAAGAATTGGATAGATTGTTAGGTGGAGGTATCGAAACTGGATCTATCACTGAGATATTTGGTGAATTTCGAACAGGAAAAACACAGTTATGCCATACGTTAGCTGTGACATGTCAGGTAACTTTAGTATGGTTTCTTGTCATGGAATAATGAATCAGAGGTTTCTTGGCGTATTATTATAATGATATAGGTTATTGTCTAAATAACTAACCTAGTGTGAATATAAAGAAAGTTATTGCTTAATACACACACTTACGTTTATGTAGTTTAAGTTAACAATAGTTTGAGAGTAATGTTTTTTATCTACATTAAAATATGTATACTTGTCAATTCATTACTTATATAAATGTTTTAATTAATTTATAATGTCAGTTTGATTATGGACATTATACAGAATTTCTCATCGAACACGTGATCTATATTTCACGTCATCCAGACATACGTGTAAATTTTATGTAAATATGACTCATAAACTGTCAATGTGATGTCAAATTAAGGTAATGTGTATACTGGGTTATGATTATTGAATAGACAGGGTAAAGTATTTTGTGCAAAGTTGTGTTTACTAGAATTTTAGTTGAAACTTATGAAATTTCTTCTGCACCTATACTATTTTATAATCACTATTTTTACAGTTAGTAATAATTTTAGTCCCTTAGATAACCTAATATTCGACGATGACGTCACGTTTCCTAATTGGCTTTTCTAAACCATGTGACACCCAGATGAAAAAATGTTTAATATATTGTCAACTCGCGAATTGTATTTGTTATCTAGTTACCCATCGAACAATCAGGCGGTGAAGGCAAATGTATGTATATTGACACGGAAGGAACATTCCGGCCTGAGCGTCTGCTCGCGGTGGCCCAGCGTTACGGCATGGAAGGTGCCGCAGTACTCGACAACGTCGCATACGCTCGCGCGTATAACACGGACCATCAAACGCAACTACTGGTGCAGGCTTGCGCTATGATGGCCGAATCCAGGTATTTGTCTAATACAATCTTTCTCAAAGTGGGAGATAAACCCCTTCTTTATTCGTTTATAGGTTTAGCGTTTTGGCTACAATCTTACCTGATGGTCGAAGATGGTAACAAGCTAAACCTAATACAGCTGCTGGAACTCCTATTGGTTTTTGGTGGTTGCTATCCAGGCGGGCATTAGAAAAAACCTATCACCATGCTATGGTTTCATCACGATGTTATTCTTAGCTGAAAGCTCAGAGTCATTGCAGAGATTCGGGGTGTCCTTGTGGGTGTTGGGGTTTTTCAAGGGGGCAGTACAAAGCTCAAAGAAAATTAGGCGTTAAGGTTTTTTATGAAGGTGCTGGTAGATTATAAAATGGCAGATAAATATTTCAGCAATTCTATGAAATTCAAATTATAGTTTCTTTGTCCTACCCTTTTTTGTTTTATTTATTATGGCTTTCTTAGGTTGTGTGCCACGAAACCACGTGTGCCGTGTTTGTAGCAGTCAATTTATAACAAGTTTTTGTTAACTATCTCGATGTTAAGCCGGCTAGAAATTTTTTATTTAGCAAGTGGTCAGTGGATCAAATAAGTTTTAGTACCTATGGCTCTTGCCAGCCAGGGTTTAGTTTAGGGTGGGCCAGGCAGGCAAGGGAAACTAATATGTCTTGTATACCTTGCACTAGCATCGCCTTCTTTAGATATATATGCAAGTGTAGTGACAATGTCTTCCAAGTTGTTTGTTAATAATAACAACATACATATCTTTCTGATCAGAGGGTTACACATAATCCTGGATTATATACATTGTGTGTGAGTCAAGTTCGACTTACTCATACTCTGATAGGGATAGGCAGCCTGGTCTCGATCTTGAAATATAGTCTAACACTTTAAGAAATCTTTATCTTTAAACACGGCCACGCTTCGATGTGACTCAGTTTAATCCTTCCTTGGCGTTGGACAGTTTGAACACCCGTGCTCATAAAACATTTAGATAAACGGCTTTGAACCAACTATATGAGGCTTGAAGAGTGAATTATTTTGTATTACAGATACTCCTTACTGATAGTGGACAGTGCCACTGCTTTATATAGAACTGACTATTCAGGACGCGGTGAGCTAAACTCTAGGCAGCTACATCTCGGAAGGTTCATGCGGATGTTACTCCGTTTGGCTGATGAGGTATGTGTATACTTAAAACTAGTTTTTCTTACATATTGATAAGTGTAACATTATTTCTCAAAAATTATATTTTTTGTATTACGTATATTATTACATACTGGAAGAAAATGGTTTAAAACTGAAAATTTCAATAAATTTGAAATCATCGCTTTGGTCCAAAAACCCTCTATCACTCAGTGTATGGACACCTCATCGATCGACGTAAATTCGATTCTTTACTATGAGCCTGAGTTTCCGTTGAAGGAAAATATGGTGATGTAACTATAATTTTTTAATATGCGCCTGGCTAGCTACTATCCTCAACTTGTAAATCCGTAAAAAAGCGTGTTTTCCTGAATCTGTACTTAAATAGCCAGTTTCCTCATAAGGTTTCCATCATTTTGGCCTACATCGTCAGTTAATATAAGATGATATTGTGGTCATACTGCTAAAATCTATAAAGAACTTTTTTAATCTACTTACCACCAATAGAAAAATAGGATTTGTAATTCATACAAATTAATAAGTTGGTTCCTAATTCTTATCCCAGCGAACACATGACCTTAATTTGACATTACACAGTTCATGTGTCATATTAATATTATACTAGTGCTCGACCTATGGTCGAAATTCGACCAGCTACTTTTTGATCATAGACTATTATTTATTGTGTTTAGTATGAACATAAACAATTAATATTGTTGGTGTCACTTTTCACTCAATGACATTGTTTTGGGGGTTCTAAGTTCAATGGCACTGGTTGGTGTTGGTATTCACAGTATTATTTCATTTAATGTATTTGTAACACATATTACATACATAACTTTTACCTTCCTGCACTCCTCCTTTAACCATGCCAAATTCACTCTCCTCAGTGCGCGCAATACGCTTGAAAAGGTGTCCGAAGTTTTCTCCTCACATATTAAACTATTTCCATTTCTTTATTTTCTCGATGACAGTTCTAATTTGATAGTTGTATTGTTGTGACCAAATAAGTAATGATATCGATCGCATATATTTATTATATTTTGAACAAAGACAACTACAGCAAACACATTCAAATATGACCCACCGCCATTTTGTGTTTGTTTTAATCAGTCACTCGCAACAAGACGGTCGTGCTAGTCACTATATTTCACATTATCCATACGTTGCGTTGTGTATTTTGTGTTCCTCCGTGTTGATTGCTGCCCAGCTGTCAAATATCAAAATGCCGAAAGCATCTGTTCTGAAAAGGCAGGCGAGAGAACTGGTTATCAAGGTTCGTAATTACTTTGAAGCAGAGTATCAAAATGGTGGCTACTAGTTCAGTGCCAATGGGAAAAGGTGAACGCCTTATTATATGCCTTGCAGGATCTACGAAAGGATTAGTGTCAAATGCTTTACTGGCCTTTAAATCCAAGGAAGTAGTGGACTACCATGAAGAAATGAACGCGGAGTTTTACGAAGAATGGTTTAAAGAAATGGTGCAATCTCTGGAAGAACCGTCCATAATTATTATGGACAACGCTACATATCACTCCAGACAAATTGATAAAATACCGACGCAGGCCAATAAAAAACAAGAGATAATTGACTGGCTTCAAAGTCATGGCGAAAATGTGGATAGTACTTTATTAAAAGTACAACTAGTGAATATTCTAAAATTCAAAAAAAGCCTCCCTAAAAGATATGTTATCGACAAAATAGCTGCCGAATGTGGTCATTGGGTTCTTCGACTTCCGCCGTATCATTGCCAGTACAATGCTATAGAACTAATATGGGCACAAATCAAAGGACACGCAGCTCGAAACAATACTTATCCCCCTTTTACGGCAAACAAGATGTTAGATTTATTAAAAAATGCATGTGCGTAAGTAACTGCCGAAAACTGGGAAAAAATTGTGAGAAGAACCCAAAACATAGCGTCGGATTGGGAAATTCATGTGGCATTCGATAATATACAAGTACAGGAACTTTAATAAATGTTGGGGAGAGGTCATCGAGTGACAGTGACGATTCATCAGATTTTGATTAAAATAAATAAATAAAGATTACCTGTCGTTATAATTATTTCGTTTCATTGTCGAGTACCTACCTATACCTACTTATTTTACAACAGCTTCGAAAATTTTGAAGAAGTTGGCATTATCAATTCAAGAATTAATATGTGTAACATCTTGTAATGAAATATAATATTAATTAATAAATTTGTACAAAAGTATCCGGCAGTAGTTTAGTTTCCTACATTTTGTAAAAAAATATCGGGTCTGTTATAGTGTTACGTTTATCGATATAGCTCCATCCCTATCAGTTTCTCCGACTCTGGTATAACCTTGTACGAGTGTAAACGTCATATTTTTATAAAATAATGCATACATAATGTAAAAAAAGACGCTCGTTCAAGTTTTCACAGGAGCTGTCATCGTGAAAATAAAGAAATGGAAATGGTATAGGGGACGTTCAAATACTACGTAACGGAATTTGGCGCGAAAGGGTTCGATCAACGCGTTACGTAACATTGTCTTTTATTTAATTTAAATAAAAACTAAACAATTAACATATCCCAATATCGCAACCCTTTTCGTTTATATTTTAAGGGGAATCCCTCGACTGTATGGATGCAGTCAGTGTTGTTAAAGTGGGTTCATACTGTAATGTCCTATGAACATGGTGATTTACATCATCAGCTTTGGGTACAGAAAAATGTTACGGCGCGTTATATGGGGGAAGGGAGTTCAAAAATTGAATTACGTAATACCTGAACGCCACCCTAACTATATAGATTTGATAATCTATATTTTTGTCAAATTAAAGTCATGTTAAAAATTAAATAATAATTTCAGTTCGGCGTTGCCGTGATAATTACCAACCAGGTTGTCGCACAAGTAGACGCTGTCGGCGTTTTTAATGCCGACACAAAGAAGCCGATTGGCGGTCACATAATGGCTCACGCGTCCACCACAAGGCTGTATCTGAGGAAAGGGCGGGGCGACAACCGTGTTTGTAAAATATACGATAGCCCATGTCTACCAGAGACTGAAGCCATGTTTGCCATCAGTACAGAGGGCATCACTGATGCCAAAGAATAAGTACGTCTAAACAGAACGTTGATTTATTATAGTGATTTATGAGACAAGCAAGTATTCTGACTTTAGTTATTTAAAAATACACATTTTGTGATTAAACGATTTTTAAGCCAGGCGCGGATCTAAGAGGGGTTCATAGAGGTCAAGACCTCCTCCCCTAAACTAAAAATAATTTTCAATAATCATAGACTCTTTTTTCTTTTGTTTGATGTTGAATCTTCGACGAACTTCAACTATGACATACTCCAAACTTGAACTTTAGATCATTATCGACTTTTCAGTATTTGTCTACTGCAAAACATGAATTGGAAGAGTTCAGAGCGAGCTATGAGCTGATTTTCGACGAATTAAAAATTGATTATTAAATTGTTGACAATCACTAATCCTTAAAGATGAAGTCGGTAATTGTTTTTTTTTATTTACGAGTTTAAATGCTGGACGTTCGACAGTTCTTTACATAAATAAAAGAATGACGTCATGCTTTCCATTTTGGTTAATCCCTCGGCTCTCAAGGTCACAAAAATGTATGTAAAAATTGGCATATAGCCCATTACACGGGAGCAAAGTTATTATAAGCTTTATGATTAATATTTCGAACATGTATTTATTATAAATAAACGTAAAATAATCCAATAAAGTTAAAGTCTTATTTTGTTTTTTTTTTATTATTATTTCTACCACCCTTTTGATGTTGTGTAAACCGTTTTGCATATAAGTGTAGGCGTATGAATGAGTCCTAAGCTTTTTCTATTGTTAAATAATTTTAGTCAAAATATAGAATTAAGCATTTGTCTATAGTTATATTATATAGAAAACGAGAAGTTTTTTTATATCTTGAGAGTACCTAATCTACGGAAACACTGCACGCACCTTTTTGAAAAATTATTCTTGCATTTTATAGCCTATTTATTGAGGAAAGTATAGACTATATAACTTTACGCTACGTTTTTAAGGCGCGAAGCAGTAATCATGAACAATGACGGGGTTTATACTGCGGGAGTGTCGGCGGCGGCGCGGTGGAATAAATTTAACACGCACGAAACCGAAGGGCACTGCTACTATTTTATAAATTTATTGCCTGTCCAGTCACATACAGCATAATTTTGTTTGTTTTTCCGAAAGTACATTTTTGAAGTGGTAAAGTTGCATTTTATTAATTATAACGCATATTACGTCATCATTTTGCACATAGGATTCAAGGCTAAACATGTTATGCTACAATTATTGTGTTATCAGCATCTCGACATATAGATAGGTAATTAGTATTTAATATGACTTACAATGACAATACGACAATACTTATATTGTACCTAGAACATCCAATTCCTTTGAGTGATTTAGACTGCGTGTGCAATGAAGCGGAGTTGTACAAATTTCGATCATTAGACTTGCATAAAATTCTAGTGTTGCAATTCTATTGGTCGGATTTGCACAGCACCATTTCAGTAGAAAGGCAGCCTTAAAGTGTACTCAAATCATTTTCATGTATTGTTGAAATATGAGAAAGTTCGCCTTTTAGGGAATAAATAAAGTTTACAAAAAATAGTCCTTGTTTGGTTGCTGCGATTAGGACTATCAATCAGATTCCACAGTGATCACGAAGGCCCCTTTTTACTGCTCAAAAACATTCGCGAAAAGATAACCTTTTATAGACTGGTTTAGTTTTAGAGACTAAATATACCTTTTGATATCTAAGACACTGATTCTCAATAAATACGCTATATCTCTTGAAGTAGATATATTTTTAACTATTGTTGCCGACTCTAAAAAGACGTAAGCTAAGATTTAAACCTACGTCATCAAAAGGCTTACTAGCTGTTCTTGGATTGAACAAAAACAATCAGTATATTAAAAAAATGGCCGGTGAAAAAGACAATGTTCAACTTGTGTTCGAGAATATTGTGTGCTCAGCGTATAGTCGGTCTGTCGCCGGAGCACCTCCCACAACCCCAATGTGTAACCCTCGGTGAATCATCCGCTCTCGCCCTCATTAAGCAAGTTTAGCGAGCGTTTAAATGAAATTACATTTCCAACAACTTACATGATTTTATTCTCACAAAATGTAGGCATACAACAACGTGTTAGGTGTGTACTTCTTATTATAATATAGCATATTATTCTACGATCGGAGTCCAAATCACAATATTTTCATTACGCCATTTACATATGTAGAATTATTGCTGAAATATTACGTAATGATATATCAAGGCAAATATACGGTATACACACATGTTTCAAAAATAAATATTATAATATCCTACGATCAACTAAAAATATTATATCAATAAGGCTAGATAGTAATTAATTTTTTTGAAATCTGCAAAGCATGGTTAACTATCTTCGTTATCATATCGATATGAATAAATAAATAATAATATATCCTTTCAAATTACTTATTACTAAAATGTATCAAAAAATTTAATTACGTCAGCATTATAAAACCTTAACCTATATTATTTTCCATTTTTAAAGCAAGCTTAGTTTGGGGTCTAAATTTTCGTAACTCGTAAATGATTCAACGCGCACATAAATATCGAAATTTATACCTCATTTAGTAGATTTTATTCAAATGTTCATCGTAATTTATACTGATACCAAAGTTACTGTATACAATTTAATTACGTAATTCATTCGATTATTGACAAAAGAACAGTTGTTTATTCTTATCTATACTATAAAGCTTAAAAGATCAATTGTTTGAATGCGCCAATATCTGTTACCACAAGTCAGACTTTATTAAATTATTTTTGCATTTATAGTCTATTTATTGACGAAGGTTATACGCTACGACGTTACGGAACGGAGTCGTAACTATGAACGATCAATCAATCTGGCAAGTATGGAAGTACGAACAACTATAGGCTACATAGGTATGCTGGCAGCGGTAAGGTGTAGAGTTGTTAGTAAATTTAATACGGGTGAAACCGAGCTACACAACTATTTTTATTATGCAAGTGCGTTAAGTAATCGAAATTAAAACTCAACTGGACCTTCATACCATATTGTGGTTAAATGGGGCTTTAATTAACAAAACGAAACCATTATCTATCGTGCCCTACTTGCCCCTATATCTACACAATCGTTAAGCTAACTTCTAAGCGGGATGAAAGTGGCCGAATACTGGCCAGACTGTTTAAAACAATCATCGACACGAAAGAAGGATCGAAATTTAAAAATTATGAAAAATACGAGTTACGAATGTACAACGTTCGCAATTGATGCATTAGCATCTTATAAGCGCTGAGGACCTCGGATCAATGAATTGATAATGGTCAATTAACTTTAAACATATTTCACATTATTTAAATATAAGTATTAATAAAAACTAACTTTCAAACGACTATCGCTAATACCTACACGCATATCTGTATCATAAGATCTGTTTATTATTTCCTAAGAAAAAAAACAACAACAGAATAATAATGTGGTATTAAATATGTCCACGTTAAAATATAAATGCAAATTAAATATTTTTTGTTAAAATTAAATCTATATCACTGATAAACTATGAACATTAGAGTTTGAATTTACTAAACTAAATTATAATTAAAAATATGAATATAATGTTCAATATTCAGATAAACGGGAACATGATTATCAATTGATTTTTTTTTTCTTTATCTGATGACTAGAAATTTAGTATGAAAATAATGTTGTGGTAACAAAATAATTTGGTAAACATTTTGAAATATTCCTTGTTAATTTTGCTCGTCTCACACAAAATTGAGTATGATTTCATAATATATTACTTAATTAATATCAAAGAAAAAAAATTTACTTTTAATCGTCTCTATGGCCATAGATTTATCAGTGTTAAGTGATAACTGATAGATCAAGTAAAAAAATCATTAACTAAGGGCCGGTATTTCAATCGTCAGTTAACTTTATTTGAGGAACGATTTTGACGGATAATGTATGGAAGATCTGTCAAATTTTATACATTATTTCTAAAATAAAGTTATCTCTGTAGATCGAAAATCGGTACAAAAATTACAATTAATAAATTAACTAAAAATTAATACAACTATTGAGGCACTATTTTAAATATTACAAATAAATTATATAATATAATGTTACATCTGGAATTAAAAACATTAAAATTACATTCTCAATAAATTATGTGTCATTATTCATTATAATATAATATGAAATTGTAACTATCTATAATCACAATCTATTGCTTGTTAGTAAGTACCATAAGTTTATAAAATGGGTCTACGAATTATATTTATTTTTTTTAATAACTATACAAAACATGTAAGCTATGTTCATTTTAGGCACGTTTTTCAATCGTCAGGTTAACTCCTTTTTTATATAACGGTAACTGTAGTTTATCAAAAATTATGCCAATGTCACGAGAATAGAATATTTATCTAAAGAAATCTTCAATGGCATACAAATCTAATGACACTTGAAAACCCCGCCAAAATTAAATTTATTTGTGGAATAATTTTGACGTATAACAGATGTATTGAAAGAAAACAGGATCTAAAAATTGTTGCATAATTTTATCTGTTCGAAAAATTTACCCCTAACAAAATAAACGATATAGTTACTTACAAATTACATTTTATTCTGATGTTTTCAACACCTACTTATATATCGCAACCCGATGCATGACTCACTTTTGCAATATGTCCGAAAATTAGTTAAGTATGTATCATGTCGCTTAAAGTACTTCTGCAGTTGTTTTTTTTATGTTAAAGGTAAGTAAACGTAATAACATATCCTATTCACCTTATCCCAAATCAGGTAGTGTTATTATTTTATTATACTTGAACATTAAATGCTTCTTCTAAAAAAAAAGGTTTTTTTTTTTTCAAAGTGACAATGTTACAACAGAGTGTGCGAATTATCTTCTTGTCTGTGAATAGAACTTGTAAGTAAATATATATTCGGATACAGGTTTAATATCAATGCATCTACAAATGGACTAAAATGTTAATTATTTTCCCAACATGATCTGCCCTAAAATGATGTAATGTGTGAATTAACGTTTTCAAAATATACATTATGTATAAATTTTCACGACTAATTTAAATTGTACTTATTTCATACAAGCTACATAATTAAATATACCATAACATATCTGTTAAGCCACGTTATGAGTACTGTCGGCCCGAGTCCACTCGCATGTTAGTCGTAGCGTGAAAACACGTGATTCGAGCGCATTCGGACATCGGCATCGGCAAACTCGGGCTCGGTTCTATTTTATGAGGTTAAAGCCACGTTTTCACTATACGAGTACTCTCGGACTGAGTGTGCATAGGAGACTACTCGGGATTTGGTTGACACGTTATGACTTTCTAAGCATCCAAATAGCATTTGTTAATTCGTGGCCGCGCACTATTTGGGAACATCCACGTTGACAAAGTAATCACATTGACCAATGCACTTTTTAAAATATTCTAAAGCATATTCATATTCCACATTATTTATAGCTCACACTTATTCGTTGCCGCAGGACCACCTTACGTATAAATCCAGCCCTGATAAAATGAGATTAAAATTAAATTATTAATACAGTGTGGTCCGTTTAGTACGACTTTGCATATAACAACCAATCGCTTTTGGTGACGTGAGTATAGGATGTTTGATTTAAAATGAGTCTATATGAAAGTACATTTGTTTATTACGACTCAGCTTATAACGACCGACCGCTTTTCAGGTCATAATTCAAAAGTCATGATTGGAGTAACACAGACAATATAACTTGTAGCAAATGTGAGGTTTAAATATTGTATGTTTTAATAATCTATATTAATTAAGCACGAACCTTTCTTTTAACAGTTATAAATGTGTAAAACATTTAAAATTCATTATCACGGTGTTCATTAGCAAATAATTTTTCTTGTATAATTTTAAAGAGGATGTCTCACAAACTAGTTACTTCGAAATATTAACGGAATAAAAAAATCTTGGTGAAAAATAAAGGATTTTTTGCATAGATGTACTAATTTGAATTGGAAACACTATAGGCTGAACGATTGAGAAATGTTTTTGTAAAAAACGTAAAGAACTGTTGATATCTCTATGTTTGTAATCTCCAACACATCGTTGGCTGGAGTGGTGATTAACCTAGTACTTTCGGTAAGAAACCTTTGTCTAGCAGTGTGGCACTTAGAGGCTGGTATTATTATTATTATGGTGAATAGGTTGGCGTTTGAATTCATAGGTATTTAGTTAAATTAAGTAAATTCCAGTAATTTCACTCGATCAAAATGCGAGTAAGGTTAAGCTTATGTTTCTCGGTTTCTCGAAATTATTGGAACATATTTGATGGTTTTTATCCAAAAGTGGGACAAAAATCTACACAAATGAAAAAAGTCTCGAAAACTGCGATTCTTTCTTCTGCCAAAACTAGGAAACGGTTCGGAAATACCGTTTTTTTTCAGCAAAACTACTGTTCCTACAAAGTGCATCAAAATGATGACTTGACTGAATAAATTTAATAAAAAAACAAAACAGATTCATTACTTCCATTGATTTTTAAATAATTAGAAGTATTCAGTATAAACCGGATCTGATAATTGTAACGAGTTCACGTCACTAGCCAAAACAATTTCAGAATCCTCTATCTCTGTCTTTCCTTGATATCTTGGTAACTAGTTTGGAGTTATCAAGTTCTACATTAGTGTATAAAAATGGAAGTTACAATATGGTTCTTGTTACATCACCTTTGTGTTGCTAAAATTATTTATATCCGTAGACCCTGGATGTACAGCAAATTGTAGAGTGATGAAAGAGAACATGAGTTATTAACACTCATAGCTTGGGTTCCGTTGGCGAGCCGCTGTGACCCGGCAAGTCTAGCGAAATTGTCGCAACAGGAGCATGCGCAGTCGCCACCATACCTTCCCGTTCGAGGCGTTCATGTTCATGGGCCACTAGAACGCGAAGTTCATCCTGAAGTCGGAAAAGTCAAACTCAATATATTACAAAAATTGATTGAAATAATATTTATTCATTTAGAATTAACATTTACGATGCATGAATTATTTACTTTCTGTAACTTCCGAAAATCTGATAATCTTAATTTTCTTTATCGTTTTTTCTTCTATACCAATATTACTATTTTTTTTTTTTAATATCAATTTTGTTTAAGGACTTTTGTCACTAAGGACATACCAGTCAAAGAGCAAAGATTTGATTTTATGTTTTAACTGATAAACTCAAAAACTACTGGACCGATTTTAAAAATTCTTTCACCAATATAAACCTACATTATCAGCGAGTAACATAAGCTATATTATAAAAATAATTTATTACTCATAAAAATGACGATAGTTTTACACAAAGCGATGTTTGTCGTATAAAATTAACATGGGTGAAACCGTGGGGCACAGCTGGTTTGTAATATAACATCGTTACTTTAATGACAACTGCAATAAAATATATCTATCAAAGTTTTACAGACTCATAAAAAAATATTTTATTTGCATAAATTATGGTTAATTATAGTCCTACTAGTTCGTGCGCGACCCCTGTTTTAGACGTTGGCGGGGATGAGGTAGAATGCCACTACACTATACATTATACACTACAGTAAACAGTATATTATCTCGGCAGGGTTCCTAGAAATAATAATCTGCAGCCGCTCGGTAGATACACACGCACTAGGGCTGCCCTCTGACGTGTTTCTTGGGTTACCTACTGAGTAATTGGATAATGCTCTAATCAATTGTCATAAATATCTTTTCACCAAAATATATTACTGCTTTTGTAAGTTTTATAAAAAATATTTGTACTTAGGATTTATTTCTAGTTTCAAAAGCGAACGTGAGTTAGTAAGAAAAGAATGTACATTTTTATTTTTCAAATAAAAATATGGTTTTATGCTTTGTTTAATAAATCAAAATAATTTTAAATCCTGGGATTATAGTTAATATAATATTTCGTCATCAATACATAATATAAAAAAGGCGTCATCCGCGTCTGTTTGTTTGCCCGCTTACTTATTCTAAACCATGCAACGGATATTTATACGATTTTCACTGTCATTTAGAGAATTTTTACGGAAGGTTCGTATATACAATACATTACAATGCAAGTTTTTATACAGTAGAAAAAATACAATGTTTTGTAAACAAATCGTAAAAAAATCGATTTTTGGGCGCACACACGTTTTACACTGGTTAAACCTTTAGAGATACATCAAAATAATGTAAAAAAGAATTGTAGTTCTTCTAAAACCCTAGAGAAAAGTCCGCGATATGTCTATCTCCTTTTTAACTTCAACATAATAATTAAAAATATTAGGTTATTTGCGAAGCTATTTTTCCAATTAATCTTAATCCTTATCCAGATAAATACGAATTTAATAATAATAATTTGATATAAATATGAAGTTATGAACTATCAATACTAAAACGATAAACTTTAAATCATGCTTTTCCTACTATATTATAAAACAAAGTCGCCTACCGTGTCTGTCTGTCTGAACGTGATAAACTCAAAAACTACCAAATTGATTTTCATACGGTTTTCATCAGTGAATGGAGTGATTCACGAGGAAAGTTTTGGTTAGTTTTGTGTAACCTGGCTAAAATATGACTATGATTGTTGAAGATGTAGGAAAAAATGAGATATGGTATATTTAAAAAAGTAATTCCTCTTAATTAATTATGTAAAGCTGGCGCGGATAGCAACAGCAACAAGTTAGTTATAAATTGCGTACTCACGACTATCGTGTACTGAAGTTTACCTAGACTTTGTTTCAGCCGTTTGTATGAAGACGTAATACTGCTTACTTTAGTGTACTGTGTTTCGCACCTACGTCACGCAATTGCACGCGTTTTCCTTTCCCAACCTGCGCTCTTTATCGTCACTAGCACCTCGCCCCCACCAACGTGTGTGAAAAATAGCACGGTCGCGCACGAACTTGTTCGACTACACAAAAATTTAGTATAGAGCTTTAAAAATATATATTCTCCAATTCACATTGGAATTAAATCATGAAGTTGTATGTTTTTTTTAAACTGCTTTTCAGAAAACCATGGTTGGATGTGTTGTCACATTATTCATATTAGGTATTAAATTGTTATGTATAAAATGTTACTATTTGAATAAGGGAGGGAATTCAAAGCAGCGAGAACACTTTTCAGTACACAAACCTAGTCCCTAACATAAGTGGGTCCTTAGTGCGTCCTTAACTTTATAAGTTCGCGCGTAAATAGTTTTGTGGTAGTGCATAAGAATTCGCGCGAGATGATTCGCAGCGAAATCGCTCTTTCTGGAAGGATCTTAATCTTTTCTTTAAATCATTATTTACCACATACAAAGTACTAACCCCCCAACCAAGCCTGTCAGCGAGGTCTTGACATCCATCGTCGCAGTCACCGAGCCAGGCAACATCCCTCAAAGATTCCTCATCAAGTTGTAAACCGCCACTCATTAGGCCCCAAAGCCTGAGCAATGGTGACCTCATGCCTGCCTTCTCACGATTTATCAACAATCGCGGGCACCATTCAGGAACCCTTAAAAATATTTTGTATAAATATCACATCTACTATGTGTACAAATTAGAAGATAACACTTTAAACAATTTCATAAAAATAAAATAATTAAATAACATTGAAATATTTTTTTTATTACTGCTATTTTAATATAAAAATATAATTAAATTTAGATGCCAAGATTTAGATTTAGGAGCCAAATTTTCACATCTGCTAGGCGCCCCATGACACCCCATGTTTTTAAAGTGAAACTTCTAAGATAAGGTAAGGCAATACGGTAATTGGACGAGAATAGAGAGTAAAATTACAAGGATGTGTCATGCTTAGGCTCATTTTGTTACATGAGAGTGAAGAATGATATAAAATAGACTGTTGCCATTGGGGCGACATCTCTCACCACAACTAACGCACCCTACATAAGCGACATCAGCGACATCTATCGAGCCACATACGACGCATCCTACATCGCGTTATAGAAATTAACTCAACAATTGAGTATACAGGGTATTAGTAGACCGCTCCCGAAAATGAAGACAGACGATAGTACTAATGACACCTTTGATGATGGGATGGAAAAAAAATTGATCCTGATTAAAAAAAAATCATATTATTTAAACTTTTTATTAGCATTATTTACGCTCCATCATGTTAGTACAACTTAATGAAACGAGAATTTTACAAAAAAATACAATAATTTACTTAAAAAAAACCAGCAATGAACACCAAATTAAATACAGCTGATTGCTCGGGTCAAATAACGCGCAAACGCGGCGCGTCGCGGCGCCAGTCCAGCGCGAGCGCGGCGCGGTGCCATTCTCGCGCGGCCCGCAGCTGGCGATCGCACAAATACTTATTTACAATATTGTCTAAATACCTAACTTATCTACTTTGCCACTGTGCTAGTGTCTACCTGGCCACTTTCATTCGAATTCTCCGGTTGAATTAAAAAAGTAACGGGTTCGATTCCCCGCGAATGAAAAAAATACTTAAATAAAATTTTAACAAGCATTGAGCCATGTTTTTTAATCCATCGTGTAAGAATGTTTATTATTCTGATGTATTCAGTTATGTACCTATTCATATCAGTTCAGTACTAAGTTATTTATAAAAAATGTAGGTATGAAACAGCTTACCGATCTAAAGCTTCCGTGGTCTTATGAGATGCGGCTCAAATTGTGCCCCATTCATTTCGAGGCAGATTTGGGCTCGGCGTTGCGTATCCTCATGCAGGCATCATCGTGGAGTCCTCGACCCAGTCCGCACGTAGTTTGTCGAAAATATTCACGGTCCTTTGGTGCATTTCGTTGGCACTAACACACTTACGATTAAAAGCACATTCTCTCACATACCCCTACAGAAAGAAGACTAACGGGGTCAGATCGGGTGACAGAGGTGGCCAAGAGTATGGTCCTAGTCTGCCGATCCAGCGATCATCAAATAGCTCAGTGAGGCGCTCACGGACGAATCTGAGGATGTGGGGGTGCACCATCATGCTGAAACCATTTTCGGCGATATTCAGCTAATGATAAATCGTCTAAAATGCCCTCCGACTGTTCATTTATGAGGTTTAAATATCGCTGTCCGTCAAGTTGCTGTGGCAGAATCATTGGTTCTAGTATGCGATCCTTAAATAAACCTGCCCATACGTTAACCGACCATCGGGTTTGGTGCCTGGTTTGTAGAACAGCGTGCGGGTTCACCTCGGAATAAACGTGTGTATTTCTTCGGTTCCACAGCCCGTTTCCTGTAAATGTCTACTCGTCCGTCCAGATCACGTGTTCAATGAAACCAGGCACACGTTGTTGCGGGTCTTATCCAATGGTAAAAAACTCGCCAGTGATCGTTCTCACCGGATACCAAGCTTGCACTTAGTGCACTTTTTATGGGCACATTCGTTTACGCTTTAACACCTTGGAAACTGTCCAGTATAACACACTTGTTACATCTCGAAGCCTTAACAATTTAGCAATACCTCGTTTAACTAAGTTCGGATTTCAGCGAACGACATCAAAAATGCTCTCCTCGAACTGAATAGCCACTTGACTTCCACCTCCTGTCGCTACTGGGGCAGTGGGCCGATTTTCCAACACTCGCTGAATAGCTGCTGTTATCAGGCGAGAGTCAGTCGGATGTCCAGCTGTCGGGAATCTCTCTCGGTAAATTCGTAATGCACGCGAAGCATTCCCGCGAGCTTCTCCAAGGCACATTATTCATTAACATGCTATCGTATTCACGAACACTATAAACGTATGCGTTAGGCATTATTAAAACAAAACTCTCATAAAATCAACACAATCTTAAAAAGAAACAAAAAACGTAACAATAAAATAATGACAAGAACTTAGTTAACAATACGATTGAACGAATATCTGTCGCCCACGCACGCGCACATGAAATGAAAGTCAAAGTGTAACTGTCTCAAGAACTAAAAATACTAAACTTAATAATCAACCCCGCTAAAAGAAATAAAGCGCCGCGGGCCGCCTCCTTGCAGTAGCCCCTCGTTAGCGTCGAAAGCGGCACTTTGATCTTTTCCGCAGATCGATAAACCGTTTATACCTACATTCACGACTATTATTTCATAAGTTTAGTTATCCCTACTGACTAGTCTTCATATGGAATTTAGAAGTTATAATTCAATTTTTTTTTTATACATTTATACAATCAATTGTACCCTGACGTAACAAGAAGCTCGCTACTACAAAAATGATATTAGAATATTAAATTAACCTAATTGGATTATCACGTACACAATTAAAAAATTTACAATTTTGTACAAGAAATTAAAAATGAAATGGTACAGAATAATGTAATAGTTGAAGAAACTATTTGCAATTATGATCGACAATTAATTAATCTATCAGAATGAATTTAAAATAGAATTCTTGTACTTTATGTTAACAGACTTTCTGTTTTTAGTCCGGCCAATACTTTAATTTGAAAACAGGTAGGTACGTCACATCTATCGAAAATTACGGACGGCAGCTGGCGATCGCACAAGTACTTATTTACAACATTTGTCTAAATACCTACTTTGCCACTATGCTAGTCTCTACCTAGCCGCTTTCAATCCGATTAAAGTACCGGGTTCGATATCCCACTAATTAAAAAAATACTTCAATTAAATTTTAGCAAGGGTAGAGTCAAGATTTTTAATCCGTCGTCTATGTTTAGTAGTATTCTGATGTATTCAGTTATGTATCAGATCAGTTCAGTACTGATTTGGGCCAGGCGTTGAGATAGCTAAGTGCCGGGTTCGATTCTCCTCCAAAGTACGCAATGACGAAGTTGGAATGTCAATTCTAAAGGAACCTTGTGACGTAGAATCTGCACATACTAAATTAATTATTGTCACTACTGTGTTTTGTTTTGTAAGATTCAGAAATACACACCGTAAAATTTTCCTCATTTTTTCTATCTAACTCTGTACAAAACAATGCATTATGAATTATTACAGCACTACACTTTAGGTTTTTCGTACTTTCGCTCATTTTAGTTGTTCATTTTACACACACACACCGGCGGTGACACCGCGTCACCGCGCTCTCCCCGTGCCAGCGCGTCAACACAGTACTGGCACGCGGCCGCGGCCGCGGCCTGCTGGTGTAGGTACTAAATTTGCAAGCGACATAAAAGAATTAGAGGCGGCGCCGGCGTTCACGATAAAACTTGCAAGTAATTTTTGTAAGTACCTACCTGTTTTCAAATTAAAGTATTGGCCGGACTAAAAACGGAAGTGTGTTAACATAAAGTATAAGAATTCTATTTTAAATTCATTCTGATAGATTAATTGACTATCGTAATTGCAATTAATTTCAACTATTAAATTATTCTGTACCATTTCATTTTTATTTTCTTGTATAAAATCAAAGATAAAAAGATTAAATAGTTTTTATAAATAACAGCTAAGCTTATAAAATAAAAGTTGGGAATGTCTAACGCTTTATCGATCTGTGGAAATGTACAAAGTGCCGTCAACGGCGGCCGCGGCTCACCGCCAAAGGAGCGGTTTGTTTTGGCGGGATTGATTATTAAATTTAGTATTTTTAGTTTTTGAGACAGTTTCATTTAGACTTTCATGCGCGCATGAGCGACAGATATTCGTTCAATCGTATTGATATTTAAATTCTTGTTATTATTTTATTGTTACATTTTGTGTATCTTTTTAAGTTTGTGTTGTTTTTATTATTGTTCTGTTTTAATAATGCCTAACGCGTACGTTTATA
This sequence comes from Saturnia japonica, assembly GCA_033032175.1. Classification (NCBI taxonomy): domain Eukaryota; kingdom Metazoa; phylum Arthropoda; class Insecta; order Lepidoptera; family Saturniidae; genus Saturnia; species Saturnia japonica. The sequence goes on from CM065325.1 coordinate 10,788,349, forward strand.
GTGCTCGTGAATACGGTAACATGTTAATGTGCCTTAGAGAAGCTCGCGGAAATGTTTCGCGTGCATTGCGAATTTACCGAGAGAGATTCCCGACAGCTCGACATCCGGCTGAGTCTCGTCTGATAACAGCAGCATTTCAGCGAGTGTTGGAAAATCGACCCATTGCTCCAGTAGCGACAGGAGGTGGAAGTCAAGTGGCAGTTCAGGCCGAGGAGCGCATTTTAGATGTAGTTCGCCGGTATCCGAACTTAGGTACACGAAGTATTGCTAAATTGTTAAGGTGTCGGAATGGAACAAGTGTGTCGTACTGGACAGTTCATAAGGTGTTAAAGCGTAACCGAATGCGGCCATACAAAGTGCACAAAGTGCAAGCTTTGGTACCCGGCGATCACGACCGCCGGCGAGTTTTCTGCCGTTGGTTTATTATACCAGCAACAACGTGTCCCTGATTTCATTGAACACGTCATCTGGACGGACGAGTCAACATTTACCAGAAACGGGTTGTGGAACCGAAGAAATACACACGTGTATTCCGAGGTGAACCCGCACGCAGTTCCACAAACCGGGCACCAAACCCGATGGTCGGTTAATGTATGGGCAGGTTTATTTAAGGATCGCATACTAGGGCCAGTATTTCTGCCACAGCGACTTGACGGACAGCGATATTTAAACATTATAAATGAACAAATAGTGGACATTTTAGACGACCTATCATTGACTGAATATCGCCGCACATGGTTTCAGCATGATGGTGCACCTCCACATGTGGCAAGGTTCGTCCGTGAGCGCATCACCGAGATGTTTGATGATCGCTGGATCGGCAGACTAGGACCACACGCTTGGCCACCTCGGTCACCCGATCTGACCCCGTTAGACTTCTTTCTGTGGGGGTATGTGAAAGAAAGGGTTTTTAATCGTGAGTGTGAAAGTGCTAACCAAATGCGCCAAAGGATCGTGAATGTTTTCGACAAACTACGTGCGGACTGTGTCGAAGACCCCACGATGATGCCCCGACTGCATAAGGAGACGCAACGCCGAGCTCAAAACTGCCTCGAAATGAATGGGGCACAATTTGAGCCGCATCTCATAAGGCCACGGAGGATTTAGATCGGTAAGCTGTTTCATACCAATTTTTTTTTATAACTTATTTTTGAACTGATCTGAGTAGATCGTACATAACTGAATACATCAGAGTAATAAACATAATTACACGACGGATTAAAAAGCATGAATCTATCCTTTTTAAAATTTCATTCAAGAATTTTTTTCATAAGCGGGGAATCGAACCCGGTACTTAGCTTATTCAACCGGTGAATTCGAAAGAAAGTGGCTAGGTAAAGACTAGCACAGTGGCAAAGTAGATAAGTTAGTTATTTAGACAAATGTTGTAAATAAGTATTTATTTGATTGTTAGTTGCGTGCAGCGCAAGATTGACGCTGCGCCCGGGCGTTCGTTGATCCGAGCATCAGCTGTTTTTGATTTTGTGTTTCATTGCTGGTTTTTTTTTAGTAAAGTAATGTATTTTTTATGAAATTATCGTTTCATTTAGCTGTACTAACACGATGGAGCGTAAATAATGCTAATAGAAAGTTTAAATAATATGATTTTTTTTTATCAGGATCAATTTTTTTTCCATCCCATCATCAAAGGTGTCATTAGTACTATCGTCTGTCTTCATTTTCGGGAGCGGTCTACTAATACCCTGTATATACAAGAACCCGACAATAACCGTTGGGCAGTTGCCCGCCAGACATAACACATGAACGTCAGCGCAACCTTCTTCGCAAAGCTACGTTATCGTGATGTCATCATCACTTCCTCAAGCTTTCGAGGAGCGAGTCATACAGCCAGCCAGCATCCACGGCTACTACGGGTGTCCTGACCACCAGCATGCAGCGGACGCGCGCATTTCTAGTCATCACCCACAGCCTTCTCAGCGACCTTGGCACAGCACACTGCACTTCGGCCGGTCAGCAAGCAGAGACGCACTTCTCTCCTGGTCGACGCAGCAGCCAGCCACTACGCAGCACTGCAACACTCCGACTCACTGGAGCATTCTTGCAGCATCACCCCGACTCACTGGGGCAATCACCGCAGACAGTTCCGACTCACCGTGAACTATGCGGCATCACGCAGCACTGCAACACTCCGACTCACTGGAGCATTCTTGTAGCATCACTCCGACTCACTGGGGTATCACCGCAGACAGTTCCGACTCACCGTGAACTATGCGGCATCTGGTTCCGACTCACTGGAACATTCCACTGGCCCGGCAAGCATCACAAGATGTATGGACGACTCAACCTGCTATCGACCCTCACCACAACTGACGCTCTCTACATAAGCGACATCAACGACATCTATCGAGCCACATACGACGCATCCTACATCGCGTTATAGAAATTAACTCAACAATTGAGTATATATACAAGAACCCGACAACCGTTAGGCAGCTGCCCACCAGACATAACACCCGTCTGGACGGAGGATCCTCCATTTCCTATGGCGGATGAGGAACTTTACTCTTTGTCCCACACCTCTGCTAAACCATAGTCAAATATTTCACAGGTATAAATTTGTTTTTGCAAAAAAAACGAATGCTCTCATTTAATTTCTACTCATTTAGGTCAGACTACATTCTATGGATATTATACAAGGTGTCCAGAAAGGGTATCGGGTATTTGTTTTCGCGCCATATTCGAAACAGGGCGTCTAAAGGGTGCGGGGAGGGGTTCGTGGCGTCCGCCATTTTGTGGAGTTTTAGTCACGATGGAACAGTACTCGGGGACGCATCGCGCATTTTGCGTACGAGCGTATTATCGTAATGGTGATTCAATAGTGACTGCTCAACGTCTCTATCGTGCGGAATATCGTACACGCCACGCGCCAAGTGACGATAGCATTAGGAAATGGATCAGGATGTTCGAGAATACAGGTGCGACAGTTAAAATTCAAAACTCTGGTCGTCCTCGTTCAGTTCGCGATGAAGAAACAATTGAAGAAGTTGAGGCGTCGGTTCGTCAAAATTCGTCTTTATCCATCCGAAAGCGAAGCCAAGCGTTTAACATAAAAAAATCGTCTTTACATTCGATTTTAAAGAAAGACTTACATCTAAAAGCCTATAAAATTCAATTGGTTCAAGAATTGAAGGATACGGACTATGCTAATCGACTGAATTTTGCGAACGAAATGCTGCAGCGATTTAACAACTTTAACAACATACTGTTCAGTGACGAAGCAAATTTTCACCTGAATGGTCATGTTAAAAAGCAGAATTGTCGGTACTGGGCAGTGGAGAATCCGAGACGAAAGCATGAACGACCCCTGCATAGCCCAAAGGTCGTTGTTTGGGCCGCTATGTCTACTAAAGGCATAATTGGTCCTTATTTTCATGAAGATCAACGAGGCCGAGCAATTAATGTGAATAGTGACCGTTATTGCGATATGTTGCGAAATTTTTTGGTCCCAGAGTTGCAGGAGTTTGCAGGTTTCAACTCAAGAACGTGGTTCCAGCAAGTTGGGGCCACTTGCCATACCTCAAATGACTCAATGGAAGTTGTTAACGAATTATTCCCTAATAAAGTCATTTCGCGAAGAGGTAACATCAACAACTGGCCTCCCAGAAGCCCCGACCTTAGCCCGCTTGACTATTTTGCATGGGGATACCTTAAAAGTAAGGTTTATCAAAACAATCCGACGAATCTAACCCAGTTAAAGCAAAACATCAGGTCAGAAATGGCAGCAATATCGATAGCTATGTGTCAACGTGTTATCGCCAATCTTCGTTTCCATTTAGAAGAGTGCCAGCAACGTAACGGTCATCATTTGGATAACATCATCTTTTCCAAATAATTCTCCAATTCATATGCTAATAATAAACAATAAACTTTTTTATTGCATACAAATAATTTTTGTTTCATTGAACTTACAAATACCCGATACCCTTTTTGGACACCTTGTATAAGTATTTTATTGTTTATTTCTCATTTATTAATAGAACTGTTTATGTATTTTGTTCATTAATGTTTATTGTTATATTCCATGTATTTCATTTATATTTATTAAACATTTATTTACACCAATGAGTAAAATTAAATCAAGCAGTTTTTTCAAAACAGTTCAATGAATCATTTAGGAATGCTATACACTATGCTTCACTCTTGCAACATTAAAAGAAAATAGGTTGATTGCAGCTTGCAGCAATAGGCCGTGGTAGTTCCGGCTTAGAATTGACCCCTCCATCTCTACCCGTGGATGTCGTAAAAGGCGACTAAGGGAAAAAAAGCTAGGGGATGGGCAGCAGCATCCCCCACTTAAACAACAAAATGCAATATCTGCGCTCGCCAACCCGCATGCCCAGCGTGGCGAGTATGGGCAAATCCCCCCTATGAAAACGACAAGAACAACCAGGCCCCCAGTCCCCGGCGGCCCCGCTATTCCTAGTTTCGGTAGCGTCTATGGTAACGGCGGGGCAGGGGGTGCTAAGAATCCCCGGAAGAGTTCCAGCTACCGACCCCCACGACAACTGGCGCTGGCAACATATAATAATCGCACTTTGAGGACTGACGAGAAGATTGTCGAGCTGGAAGAGGAAATAGACAAGTTACGCTGGGATCTTATAGGATTATCAGAAGTCCGAAGAGAGGGTGAGGACACGATAATCATGAAATCCGGTAACTTGTTCTATTACAGGGAGGGCGACCAACAGTCCCTAGGTGGTGTCGGGTTTATCGTCCGGAAGTCTCTCATTAAGAACATCGTGACCATCGACAGTGTGTCGAGCAGAGTAGCGTACCTGATACTCAGAATATCCAAAAGATATTCGTTGAAGGTCATACAGGTTTACGCACCGACCTCGGCACACCCTGATGATGAAGTGGAGGTTTTGTATGAGGACATTAGTAGGGCCATACATACCTCGAAAACCCACTTCACTGTTGTAATGGGTGACTTTAACGCAAAGCTGGGCAAAAGAGATGGTGAAGAGTTGGGAGTGGGGCAATTTGGTTTTGGGCAACGGAACCCTAGGGGCCAGAGGTTGGCCGATTTTATGGAGAAAGAGGGACTCTTTATGATGAACTCTTTCTTCCAGAAGCCACCTCATAGGAAATGGACCTGGATGAGCCCCGATGGTTCCACGAAAAATGAGATAGACTTCATCATGACCACGAAGAGACAAATATTCAATGATGTCACTGTGATCCACAGAGTGAAAACCGGCAGTGATCACCGAATGGTTAGAGGCACATTGAATATCAATCTAAAAATAGAAAGGTCTCGCCTGATGAAGTCTACGTTCCGACCCTCTAATGCTCAACTCCAAACCCCCGAGAGCTTTCAACTCGAATTGAAAAACCAATTCGATTGCCTAGATAGTTGCGTCTCCATAGATGATATTAGTAATAGGCTGGTAGAAACTGTCCATGCGGTTGGGTCCAAGTTCTTTAAAACTCACCGTAGCAATAGGACTCAAAAGATATCAGATCAAACCCGAAAACTCATGGCGGATCGGCGTGGTATGGCGCTGCAGTCTTCCGATGACGCTAAGTCCTATAGGCAGCTCAATAGATCTATTTATAAATCCTTGCGACACGATGTCCGGTCTTACAATACCAAAAGTATTAAAGAGACGATAGAGCGGAATAAAGGCTCCAAAGTGTTCGCAATGAATGCATCTATTGGGCAGAGCCAGTTAACGAAGCTGAAAATGGATGATGGCAGCGTAGCGTCCACCAAGCCAGAGGTATTAAGGGAGATCGAAAGGTTCTATGGGCAGTTATATACCTCGTCAACTAAGCCTGTTACCAGCCCGGCTAAAGATCCGAGAGCCGGGCTGACCCGACACTATACCGAAGATATCCCCGACATCACCCTGTACGAGATTAGGATGGCCCTTAAGCAGCTTAAGAACAACAAGGTGCCGGGTGATGACGGAATTACATCAAAGCTTCTTAAAGCGGGTGGAACACCGGTACTTAAGGTCCTGCAGAAGCTCTTTAATTCCGTTATACTCGAGGGTAAAACGCCGGAAACGTGGGGCGGCAGCGTGGTGGTCCTGTTTTTCAAGAAAGGTGATAAAACCTTATTGAAGAACTATCGGCCCATCTCGTTGCTGAGCCATGTTTATAAGCTGTTTTCGAGGGTCATCACGAATCGTCTCGAGCACAAGTTTGATGACTTCCAGCCTCCCGAACAAGCCGGTTTCCGAAAAGGCTTTAGCACCATAGACCACATCTATACGCTGCGGCAGATTATACAGAAGACTGAGGAGTATAATCTGCCTTTATGCTTAGCGTTCGTGGACTACGAAAAAGCCTTTGATTCGGTCGAAACCTGGGCAGTGTTGCAGTCTCTCCAGCGATGCCGTATTGACTATCGATATATCGAAGTGTTGAAGTGCTTGTACTACAACGCCACCATGTCGGTCCGAGTACAGGAGCAGTGCACGAAGGCAATTCCTTTGAGAAGAGGCGTTAGACAGGGAGACGTAATATCTCCGAAACTGTTTACCGCCGCTCTAGAAGACGCCTTCAAGCTCCTGGAATGGCAAGGACTCGGCATCAATGTCAATGGCGAGTACATCACTCACCTTCGATTTGCTGACGACATCGTAGTCATGGCAGAATCGCTGGAAGATCTTGGCACAATGCTCGATGGCCTCGACAAAGTTTCTCAACAGGTGGGCCTTAAAATGAACATGGACAAGACGAAAATCATGTCGAATGTCCATGTGGTGCCCACCCCAGTATCAGTTGGGAACTCTTGTCTAGAAGTTGTTGAAGAATATGTCTACCTGGGACAAACAGTCCAGTTAGGTAGGTCCAACTTTGAAAAAGAGGTCAGTCAACTAATCCAACTCGGCTGGGCAGCGTTCGGGAAACTGCGCGACGTCTTCTCGTCCAAAATACCTCAGTGCCTCAAGACGGAAGTCTTTGACCAGTGATGACATACGGCAGAGAGACGTGGTCGCTCACTGTGGGCCTCATAAGAAAGCTCAAGGTCGCTCAGCGAGCTATGGAGAGGGCTATGCTTGGTGTTTCTCTACAAGATCAAATCAGAAATGAGGAGATCCATAGACAAACTAAGGTAACTGACATAGCCAAAAGGATTAGCAAGTTGAAGTGGCAGTGGGCGGGGCACATAGTTCGGAGAACTGACGGCCGTTGGGGCAGAAAGGTTCTCGAGTGGAGACCACGCACCAGAAAGCGCAGCGTAGGACAGCCCCCCACTAGATGGAAAGACAACATAATAAAGGTCGCTGGGAGCCGTTGGGTGCAGGCCGCACAAGATCGGTCGCTCTGGAGATCTATGGGGGAGGCCTATGTTCAGCAGCGGACGTTCTACGGCTGAAATGATGATGATGATGATGATGCAGCTATCACTTTGGTCCAGCTTGTTATAAATCGGAGTGTAGTTAATTACAATGATAAACTTACATATCAACAAGAGAAGCAAATGGCTGGACTTCAAGTGATGAACCCATTATAATAAGCAGATCACAATGCTGGAAGTCCTGTTGAAGGCACTCTTGGAATCGTGTTGGGAGGCTCTCACCAAAGAATACTATATCAGGTTTCACAATCCCTGGGCATTCTGTGCATATAGGTATTTGATCCGCAAAGATTCTCTCTGCAATAACATTTTATTTTTAAACATAACTACTTAACAGTTGAAGGTTGCATCTTTATTTTAAAAAAAAAAACAAAATGGAAGGATGTGTTCAACAAGATATCTGAAAAATTTGCCAATTATCTAAAATTGTTTGAAAAAAAATACTCAAAATATTCAACAGTTAATGCTATGTGAAAAAAATTTAGTCCTTTAGACCATGATGACAAACTATTAGGATTTGTGTTTTCTAAATGGGGAATTTATTAACCACTGAGACATATTGAATTAAATACTTTCACAAAATAATTTTTACAGAATGCAAATTATGCATATTTTACTCAATTAATTGTTTTAAATTAAATTTTTATAAGTAAAATTTTATCGTAAACTAGTGGTGCCCATGACACATGTTTCTCTTTCGAGCTACAAATAATTTGAAAACATTAATATCAGCTTTACATTATACATTATTAAGTTATAGAACAAATTATTTAAAAATTATGAAATATATACCTTTAACAAACTCAAGTGGATACTGTTTGCGGCAATCAAGACAGTGTGATGTGTAAAAGGTTCCATGGGCCTCAACAATTTTTTCTTCTGGTATCTGAGCCCCACGCTCCAATGTGTCAATGTTTTGAGTATAGTGACGTAATAGAAGCCCTAAAATATGCAATTTTAGATATTAAATATAATATCTAATTAAACAGTAAAATCCAAAGCTTGTATTTGATTGTTGTGACAAAATAAATAGATTTATTATTTTAATAGATCAAAGTACTCAACTCAAAATTTAAACAAAAAGTTATCTCTGTGAGACTTATTTTTACATACTTACACTTATTTTGACATAATTTACCTTTTTCATGTAACAACCTAATGAAATAATGAGAAATTGTTGGTTTAAAACTTCCCGGGAACAACTCTTTGGCCAATGTAAAGAATGGTTTTGGGTTTTGCCGGAAAAAATTGATTTCAAAAATTGCTTGTGGCTCTGGAAGTTCATACTTTTGCAAGTTATGATATAACCCAGTTTCTGGACTACGAAAGTCTGGGATACCAGCAGCTAGAAAAAATAGACAAAGTATTATATTGTAACAATTATTAATGAATTAAAAAAAACTCTTTAGTAACTAAACATATAATAAAATATACTTTATTCTATTCAATTAAAGATTATACTATAATAAGCTTTGCAAGATAATATTCTAAAAGTACAGGTCATCACTCTATTGAGACAAATTAAACAAAAATTTACCATAAATAAAAAACATATAAAGGCAGTTTCAATTACTTACAAGTGGAAATACCGGCTCCAGAAAGAGTTATAATATTTTTGCATCTTTCACTCTTTATCCATTTCACTATTCCATCTAAGTTGACTTCGTCTAGAACCTTATCAACAGGCGCTGATGATTCTGGTGTCTCGTAAAATCCTAGTTTTTGGGCTAAATACCGCCTAATCGAGTCCACATCCAGATCGCGGATTCTGGACCCTAAGCTTTCCACCGGATTTGGCGGGATACTCGGTGCTAGACCGTCTGCAGAATCGGTACCTGGAAATAGGTTTTTATAACATTTGTTTCTAATAGAAATATTATCATACTGTTAATCACTCACCATTACTCTTTCCTGGAGGCGAGTTAGCAGACATTTTACGTAAAAACTGAAAACTGCGTCTTGAAACCTTTGTCCAATTTTGACACAACCTTTTTGACAATTTTGACACTTTTAAAACGTGCATTTCTGGAGATCCTTAGTTACGAAATAACTAGTCCATAGTCTATTTTTATCCAATGCCTACTAATATTATTAATTAAAAATATAATACAATCACAGTGAATTTCCGTGAAAAAGTAATAACGATTCTAAGTTCTGGTTGGATTTGGTTGGCTACATTCATAACATTTATTTGATCATTGGTTTGTAAAAATATTTTTCCTATTAGTAGGGTAAATTCATAGTTTCCGCGTTGCTTCAACCACGAGCTACAACCAAAATTAACCTATGAATAAAGTTTAGAATATGTTAAAAGTAGGTACAATGTGGCATCACAATATAAAGGTTGTCTAGACTTTGCTCTATAATTAATCTATGGTAAAGTTCTAGACGCATGGTTTAAGCTTCTTCGACGCATGCTATGTTTGTACGTTTTGTGATGCGTTGCATGCATTGATAATAAATGGTTTCTATTATACACTCTCTTTCTCTGGTGTCCCACAAATAATCGAATAGAAGTTTACAACACTATTTTTTTCACGCAACTAGCATAATTTCAAATAGTATTGAAATATTGTGTATTAAAGTCTGGCATATGAAAGTACTGAAAAAGCGCGGTAAATTTAAAAAATATCAGTATAGCAACCTCAAACTTAGTATGACATACCTGGAATAACCTAATTTGATACTTTATAATATAAAATAATTTGTTTTTGCTGAAAAACAGTATTATTTGTACACTACTGCTTGACTGCATGTGGACAGGTTCAAAAATGGGAATAAGTCTACGAAATAAATCAATACTGAGGTAGTAGTAGCTACTAACCTACATAGGTAACCTCATATCAAAAGAAACTTACCTAAGTTTTTGATAATTACGATTGCTATAAATTCAAGTTCCCAGAAGGATTCGAGGGAAGCCTTTGCCCAGTAGTGGTTTAGGTTAGGCTAAGTTAAAAATAATAATATTAAAATGGCTAGCGCTAATCGCGTAAAATCGAATTTCTATTCAGACAAAGTTGAAGTTTCGATATGTAAAATCATTATCGATATTGATCCAAATCAAACAAACACGTGACATTTCGAAAAATCAGTTTACTACGTCTGAATCAAAAATAAGACTAGGTATTATGTAGCAATCTGATTTAAAAAAAAAAACAACAATGTTCTATAATAATTTTGGTTTATTCACTTTCATAATCAAAATCTGAATCTAAAACTTCCATGTGAAAAGATTCATTAGAGTCACTGTAATCACTGTTTCCTACATTAATAATAAAACTTTCTAAGATATTTTCTGTAATTCTGTCCCTTTCTTTATACATATTTATTTTCAACATGTTACGACATGATCAGTCATTTTCTTCCACTCCTCTGGAGTTATGGTTTCAAACGATTCTTTTATAACCCCCTCTAATTCCAATACGGCAAGGGCAATATTTTTACTTGCCACTTTACGTTTAGCCAAACTCCATATCAGCTCAATGGCGTTTAGATCGCAGTGGTAGGGGGGAAGTAATACCTCATGCCCATTCTGCTTCAGAAGTTCATCAGCTTCATATACTGGTTCTGGTGTGTTTCGTTTTACAAAACATAGGAGCTGTGCTTTTGTGTGATATTCTTCAAACGGAATATTATTATTATTATATTCTTTATTGCACAAAAAAAAAAGTACAAATGGAGGACTTAATGCTAACAAGCATTCTCTGCCAGTCTTCCAAGGGAGCAAGGGAAAGGTATATGTAAGGTGTGCATAATGTTAAGTAAAAAAAAAGATTATAACGATTATTAAGATTATATATTATTAAGAAGTATTCAATTGCTCCAAGTAAAACCTACGTAGCGAATACTTGAAGAAATTTCGAGAGTTGGCCAGTTGGATATTGATAGGAAGCGAATTCCACAGTCGTGCTGCTGTAACAGCGAAGGATTGGTCACGGAAATTAGTATGATGACTTGGTATACTAAGAATGAAAGAATCAGAAGACCTTAGATATCTATTATTATATCATTCAACGTAAGCCATTCTCTTATGTCATTTTTGCGATTTTGTGATGTAGGAGCTTTATTTACAATGATTGAATGGTAACTGGTGTTATCCATAACTATTAGACTGGGCCCATTTAAATTGGGTATAAGCTTTTCTCTTAGCCATTTATTAAAGTTTACATCATTCATGTTGTGGTGGTAGTCCACCATTTTGGATTTAGTGCTAAAGACTAACAATGAGTTTGGCACAGGGCCTTTCTCAGATCCAGCATGTACAATTATGTACCTTTTCCCTGTCGAAACATTTTAGGACCTAGTAGGAACTTGTTTTCTAATTATGTAAAATTCGTTAATTTTGTTAAGAATAGCATTTATGTCGAAACTATCTAGGTCGGACACTGTGGGCTTATGTGGTCGTTTTTCCCTGGGGTATTCCAGACACCTTCATTTACTGTACCTTCCTTTTTTATTCTTTTTAATGTTGTAACACTCACTTCTGTAAAGAATGGTGAAACAGAATGATTAGGTGCTGCATTTATAATAGCAAATCATTTATTAGATTATATCTTTATTAAACTTATGTACTTAGGAAAAACTTACCAGTGATTGAAGCTATTTTATCCAATTATTGGTTCTGGGTTCTTATTCTGTCTTTTTGCTCCAAATCAGTCAGTTTTTTAATAGTTTTCACTATCTCATCAACCCCTGCTACATCCACCAAATTTTCTGTAAAAGAAAACAAGTGTTAAATTTACAATGTAACATTTATTAAGGTATGTTAGATAACCATAATGCATTATTATGAAATTATTTAACGTAATATAAACTGAATGTGGATCAAAATAGAGAAATAGTTTTGTAAAAATATAAATAATAATTACGATTTCAAACAAAGTATCAACTTCTAAGCGTCATACTAATCTAAGAAATTCAACACCACACGTAAACAGTCTTGTTTCAGTTTGAATTCAGCGACTTTCTCCTGTTTTTCTTCAAATTTAGAAATCATGCGAAACAACATCTCCCTCACTCCACTTTTAATTGTTTTATTCATTTTTGAGATAGAAAACAAGGTCACAACAAATCACCAAGAACACGCCATCTTGTTTTGACAAATTAAATTTGACATTTTGTCTAACATTGCCATATAAAAAGTCTGCAAATAATTCGAGTGTCTACTTTCGTTTGCCAGACTCTATTCAACATACCCGATAATTTACTATTATCACTACATCATTCAGGAAACTATGAAATGTATACGGCGAATGAATTACAAAAATAAAAAAGAGCGATTGGCCCACGGGACGCGGTTTTGTCTACTTTATTCGATCTTCACATTTGGAGTGTTTAATATTTTTTTCATAAGTATAATAACTTGTATAGTTTTACGATTAGGATTAGTAGGTACCAATTAGTGACATCATTATTTTAAAAATACAATAAACTAGTAACACATGAAATGTCAGCTTATTCCGTGGGAATAAAAGACGCACTAGGAGCTGGAGTACATTTGTCTAAAAGAGAACTCTGAGTTTTTGGCGGATCTTGATGTGACATGTTGTGGTTTTTATTTCTAATACATTAATTTAGGGTTTTGGCTTTTGACCCTATATTATGTAATATTGGTGGTGTTTTGCGTGATATAGTTTGGTTATTGTGCTTAAGTGAAACGGATTGTAAATATAACCTGAAAACTTGTATTTTGAAATCTCACAAAAACTCCCTAGATCGTTCTATCAAGGGAGCCACCATCTTGTTAAAGGTAACTTTGAATAAAATATCTACTAATACGAAGGCTTGAAATCATTGACGCTGGCAAGTGATTTTTGCGTTCCAAAACAAAGAGAAGAAGAAGGCCCGCCACAATAAATATTTCTATAGGGAATTTTATAATCTTTGAATTAAAACTTTTTATAAATGTACCTAAGTTATGACTTATGACTAAATGATGATGTGTTTAAAAGACAACATAATAATTATCTAAGGACTGGCTTTCCATTGTAGCGCTGGGAAATAAGTTTCAGGTAAAAAAAAAACAAAAGTTTATCCAGGCGATTGCTAGAAAATCCTTTATGCGACCTACTATAGTTATCGTGTTATAGTATTATAACTTATGTTTAGTGTTTGAAGTTGCATCCAATGCATCAAGCGAGAATTACATCAGGATGACTTGCATCAGGGCGACACGCTGGTAGGGTAGGAACGTAGAGGGCGCCACATATTCAGCCCAGGATCATCTACATTTTCGAACAAACACAAAACCGGAATATTGGGTCCCTTCCCTCCAACATTTATGATTTATATATATACCTGTGATGGGAATTCCCTTGACAGTTTCCGGACAGTGTATGGAGTACACTACAGTAGCGTTCAATTTAGCATACGTTCCAAATGTTCTATCCTCCATCAAGGGCTCATTGGATAAGTATTTACTTGCAGTGAAAGATTTTCATCCGATTTCACCCTAGATGGATTAAAGGGTGATAAAACAATAGCCTGCGCTTCGCAGGGCTAAGAAATTTATAACAATTTATACTACAAATTATTACAAGTTATAATAATACAAATATACTCACCACTGTTGGTGTCTACTCTGGTCGGAGAAGCTCCACAATTCAAAAGTAACAGTCAAGGAATAAGAAGGAAAAGTTGGGTAAAAGTCGTCGTTCAATAGCTTCTCACACCAATACGTTTTGTGGCGAGGTTGCAAGTTCATACAATATCACAATACAACAAATGACCGCAATAAGGGGATCTCTCGTGCCGTGGCCCAAACATGCGAGTATTTAATCAATTGATATTAATTAACAAGGCAATGAACAAATTATATCGCGAGCCGGTCAAAACGCATAACCTCTCAAACAAACCAAGACGGCGTGGCGACTGACAGAAGTCGCAGAAGTGAGAGCGTTGAGCACGTAAGTTACATAGAGGGAGAAAACTATAGACAACTTGACCCCCTCCTGGTGTGTGTAAGCGCTCGGGCAGAATGAACCCGAAACGAAGAGTAAATAATTTTAAGGGACATTGCACTGAAATATTTGTAATGGTTAACTTCATCGTGTTGTTAGCACGCGGGATTTCTTTTCATATTGTCGATCAGACTAAAAATAAAATAAAAACATCGTCTCGAAATCTTAGGAAACGTCTAGAATGTACTCGAAACATTGAGTTTGTTGCCATAGCTAGGTTCGAGGTAGCATTATTTTTATTCAATCACACAATCAATCACCTTATCATACAGATTGCATCAACAAATTTAATAATAATCTAAAAATAGTTGTTTTTCCTCTTCCTTGAGAAACGATGACTCATGTTGTTTACAACTTGCTTATGAGTTCAAGTACCTTCTATAAGTTTTTGTGATCGTTTCATTTAACTATATAAGGGAGCCGTATCTCGGCCCGAGTCACAAGTCCGGTGAAGCTGTAAAAGCCGTCAGAGGCTCCAGGGCCCCTAAGGTATAGTCAGTACAAAAAAAAAAAAAATCCGTGTCAGTTCTATTTTCGAAGTGAAAACAATAAAGGATATAACGTGGCAATTTTGATGATTTTAATTATTTGATTTGATGTGATGATTGATGATTTATTAATGATTTAGAGGAGTTTTCTGATGTATCTTCGAAGTTCAAGGTCCAATGCCAATGAAATTAAAATGGGACCACTCTTGAGGTATACCCTAATCAACAAAAAAAGAATCATCCAAATCGGTTCATAAACAAAGAAGTTATGGCTGAACATACAAAGGGAAAAAAAAAACATTGGAATTGAGTAACCTCCGTCTTTTTTGAAGTCGGTTAAAAAAGACATCTACAAGAGGACCATAGAGGGAGATACTGAAGTACCTAAAGACTGCATTTTAACAACAGATTTGTGAGTTTGTTTACATTGGAATTAGAATGGAATTGGAAATAGGAGTAGGTACGTATAAATTATTTACGCGAAAGATAACGGCATTTTATTACTCACGGGTGTAACAGTATTTTTTGTATCATTATTAGGTAGTAGGTTTGTGATGATCATATTAGAATCTTTATGGGGTTTCTTTCACATCGAAAAAGATTGGGAAAGGCTGGTCTATATAATATTCAGCCTCCGATCAATCTATTCAAGTCTTCATCATTTATGATCATAATCACTTCGGTATTAAAAATTTAGGAACTGAATACCGAATGTTCATTGTAATATTTGTTTGATTGACGTGGAGCATTAAAACAGACGTCAGATGCGCATACACCGCTAATATTATCGAACGCACCGTATGTGTCGTAAAATTTGAATAAAACCTCTCATCTCAATAGAGAAAGTATAACTTTTTCAACTATTAAATTGGTTATAAGGTTTTTACGGCCCCGTATTGGCTCTTAGTAAAGAGTGCTATAATATTTTAATGGCTAAACTCGCATTATAGATTTTCATACTGATATACAAAATATTTAATCTATTGAATTTGGTCATAAATTAATATAATCACGAATGTTTTAAGGATTATAGCT
This sequence comes from Saturnia japonica, assembly GCA_033032175.1. Taxonomy (NCBI): domain Eukaryota; kingdom Metazoa; phylum Arthropoda; class Insecta; order Lepidoptera; family Saturniidae; genus Saturnia; species Saturnia japonica. The sequence continues at coordinate 10,804,164 of CM065325.1, forward strand.
TTACCATAGAACAGAATACTTTTAACTTGAGTAAATAATGTACCTACTACCGACCTATCTGTGTAGCAATGCAATAAGTACTTATACGTAACGATTTAGAGGGAAATATAACTCATAGAAGACATTAATTAGGTATAGTATATAAGAGATATTACCTACGATCTATATTAATAAATTGGGGTGCGAATTTGGTCCTACCTCCACGCGGTGCATCCTGGGCAGTGGCCAGCAGTATTTCCTAATTGGGAACTGCTGACCATTGGCGAAGAGGACCATACCAATCCAAGGTGTTATGTGAACCGTGCCGAGGGATGCGTGGCTGAGGGTGAGCTCAGTCTCGAACGGTACCTCTTCGATACCAGGGCGCATCGGAGAGCAATCCTGCCCTTCTACCGACATGCAGGGCTCTGTCGGTGTGTGACCTCTTTTTTCTAGCTACTCGTGAGAACAAAATGGATGAAACAGAAATTATTTTGAACAATTTAAATTCTCTTGTTGACGCCCTGGAAGAATCTAGGGTCGCCAACTTATCCGGGACGGAGGGAGGTAACACCGCCCCAACGCCTGGATCTAGTACCTCCTCAGCTCAGAGGACGAGCCTTGGGACGGAGGTTGCTTCGGTGACCACCCCGCCCAAGGAGACGGACTCTGAGCAGAAGAAAGGTAAAAGACACAAGATGTCTGGAGCAGTAAGGAGACGGTTTAAGAGGCTGTTGCAAGTGGATATTAGCCCCGACGAGGCGCTGAAACTGTGCAAGAAGCCCTGGACCGATATCCTAGTGGAGAACCCTGGAAAACCGAAGGCGGTCAAACGAATTCGGTCTGAAGAGGAATCTCCTAATGCTCAACCCAAAAAGGTGTTTAAGCCTTCTTATGACACCAAAGTAAAACCTAGCTTTGGGGAGGTCGCTGGATCTACACGAGTGGGCATTCGCAATGTGAATCCCATGAGTGTGGAACAAATGAAACTGGTCCATAGTGCCCTTACACAAGAAACCCTTAAAATAGGGGTTAAGGGTGATGGACCATGTTTCTTAGGACTTAGCCATAGGCCGGGTTGGATGTTAATCACCTGCATGGATGAGAGGAGCAGTAATTGGTTAACGGAGACAGCTTTAAAAATAAAGCCCTGGCCGGAGGCTAATTTCACGGTTATGTCGGAGAGTGAACTCCCGAAGCCGGCAACTGGTTCGACGTTCTTGCCGGACAACGAGGCTGTGACTCTACAGAACGCACTCGAATTGTTACGGTTACAGAACCCAGAATTGAATCCGGAACACAAGAGAGTGCTGCTTTGTAGGGAGGAAAAGGGAGGAAGATTTGTTGCTTTCGCCATTGACGTTCCCTCAGTGCAGACTCTTCAGAAAAATAACAATAAGGTTATGTTTGGCTTTAGATGGATCATGTTTAAAGTCAAAACCGGAACGGAAGGAACCCAGGCGATTAAACCACTGGTTGTTCCTCCTTCCAACACTAATCAAGGAAAGGGTTCGGAAGCTGTAATGGCGACACAACCCTAACTAAACGCTGGTGTGATTACAGGTGATCCTGCACCCTCAATCTCCACGGCCTTTGTGCGGGGAGAAGGGTCGACGTCATTAGTGGCGCAACGAAACCTTCTCCCAAAGCCCCTTGGTAGGGGAGGCCATAGAGGAAGCAGGTCTGGGAAGGCTGACGGAACTCAACCCAAAGGTGGACGTACGCGTCCCCAGAGGGGGAGGGCAACCGCTGGTCGACCACTTGTATTTTAAAAAACAATAGCGCGAGCTACGGGTCAAGCGAGGTTCCTCCAGATCAACATCCATCATGCTGCTGCAGCAAAGGCAGTAATGGAGAAATGCCTTTCGGAGGGCATTGAGGACCTCGCCCTTATACAAGAACCATGGCTCTGAAATAGTAAAAACATGGGACTGAATACCGCAGGAAGCGTTTTGGCGCACAACTGCGTGACCAGACCCAGAGCCAGCATAGTTTTTAGCAAGAAAACTAATTTTTTACCTGTTCCAGATCTCTGTTCTGACGATCTTGTTGCAGTGTTTATAAATCTTAACGGGTGGCAGGGCTCAAAACTACTCGTGTGCTCAGCCTTTCTTTTAGGCGAGAAAAGCAACCCATCGGAAGAGCTTGTGCGGGCAGTGGAATACGCCAAAAAAACACAACGCCGAGCTACTGGTGGGGTGCGACGCAAATGCCCATCATACAGCCTGGGGGAGCACCAACGTCAACGAAAGGGGTAAGTTACTTAATGATTTTATCACCATCCATAGTATAGTAATTTAAAAACAAAGGATGTATACTGACCTTCATTACACGCGCTGGGCAAGAAGTTTTAGATATTTCATTCGCCACTAACAACTTGGCTAGGAATATTACCAACTGGACCGTAAGTGACGAAAGCTCAATATCAGACCATCGACATATATACTTCGAACTCTCTGCATCAATACAAAGTCATAATACTGTGTACAATGATCCAAGAAACACCTCGTGGAAAACCTATAGAGAGACCCTAAGGACTAATCTGGAAGTAATCCCTAGAAGCATTAAGACTGTTGAAAGTCTCGAGCTGGCAACTATTGCTCTCACGACAGCGATCAAGGATGCCTTTGAGCAAAGCTGCCCGATGCGACAAAAGACCTCAACAAGACGAGTCCCTTGGTGGAAATCTAAGCTCCGGAAGGTTAGAGAAAAAACCAGGCGTCTTTTCAATAGGACTAAAAGGACCCAAGAATGGGAAGTCTACCAAATAGCCTTAACTAATAATAACAAAGAAATTAGGAAAGCCAAGCGAGCATCCTGGAGAAAGTTACGTGAGGGAATTAATGGTTTACCTCAGGGAGCTAGAATTCACAGAATTCTAGCTAAAGACAAACCTAATCAAATCGGACTACTCAGAAAACAAGATGGGACCTTCACTAACAGTGAATGGGAGACCATGGAGTTTCTTATTGCAGCTCACTTTCCAGGCTCTGGAAGTCTTATGCCGCGAGGCAGTAAGTTGCCCTCTTTAGCTAGACCTCTTAATGGGGACTGGCATAGAGCAGCGACCGTCATAAGACCACAGAACGTGAAATGGGCTATAAAAACATTCAAACCCTACAAAACGGGTGGTGAGGATGGAATCAAACCTGTGTTATTACAGCAGGGCCTGGACATTCTAACACCACTTTTAGTTAAGATTTTTAGGGCAAGCCTTGCATGGAGATTTATACCTGAACCGTGGACAAAGTTACGGGTAATTTTCATACCCAAGGCTGGCAAGAAAGTCCTTCCGACCTATCAGCCTTACATCATTTCTTCTTAAAACAATGGAGAAGATAATTGACAATATTATTAGGGAGGAGGTTTTAACCAAGAACCTGATTTGTCCCAATCAACATGCCTATAGCAAAGGTAAATCTACCCAGACTGCCCTACTTTGTCTTATCGACAAAGTGAAGAAGGCATTGGAGGATAAGCAGATTGCACTATGTGCATTTCTTGACATTGAGGGCGCCTTCTACAATACACCAACAAAATCGCTGATTCAGGGTCTTGTTACCAAGAATGTAGATGCGACCACCATTAGGTGGATTGAAGCAATGCTCTCAACTCGTACAGTTAAACTGTCATTACATGGCAGAAATCATGAGGTGGTTACCACAAGAGGCTGTCCACAAGGCGGTGTACTATCGCCCCTACTGTGGGCCTTGACGGTTGACCAGCTTTTGCATAAGATGGAGGAACTGAGGATTGACGTCCAGGGCTATGCTGATGACCTGGTGAAAGTTGTTCGAGGTGTCTGTCAAAGTACCATTTCGTACCTTATGCAGAAGGTGTTATATGCCATTCAAAACTAGTGCAAGGATAATGAGTTGAGGGTTAATGCAGATAAAACCGTTATAGTACCATTTACAAAAAAAGGCGTCTTGATAAATTAGTACAAACCTCACTAAATGCCAAGACAATTTCCTTTTCATCAGAGGTCAAGTACTTGGAGGTAATCCTGGACCAAAAATTGACCTGGAATAGACAGATTGATGCTTCAATTCAGAAAGCAAAAATAGCAATGGGTATCTGTGGACGACTGGCAGGTAAGCGCTGGGGTTTAAACCCTAAGCTGATTATGTGGCTCTACACCGCTGTGGTCAGACCAATAATAACATACGCCGGTGTGCTTTGGTGTAGGAAGGCAAACCAGTCGACTGTCAGGGCCCATTTAGGTAGAGTACAAAGAATGGCGTCTATCTTAGCGACGGGAGCCATGTCAACCTCCCCTGGAGCGGCTCTGGAAGCTGTGTTAAATCTCACGCCCCTTCACCTATTCGTAGAGAAGGTGGCGATGTTAACAATGCACAGAATGTATGCCCAGGGGAGGGTGAACTGATTATCCCTGTCCTTGAGATCTCTACTAGACTCAGTGATAGCAACACCAGTTTTGGGAATGATATCAGACATGATGACTCCCAAAACTATTTTAGAAAGATTTTATTCTATAGAGTTCCCTCCACGGAACTCTTGGATTAATTTCGAGATAACGTGGAAATCAGGTAGCCTACTACGGTATACTGACGGGTCCAAATCTGGACATAACGTAGGCTGTGGAATATATGGGGAGCGACCCAATCTGAGGAAACACATTAGTCTTGGCAGTTTCCCCTCCATTTTCCAAGCGGAAGTGTACGGCATACTTGAGTGTGCCAATATCAATCTGCAAAAGGCCTACGTTAATCATACGATTTACATTCAGTCGGACAGTCAGGCCGCTCTCTTGGTACTGGCTTCTGATTCAACAGAATCGAAGCTTGTGGCCAACTGTGTGGCAGTGCTGAACAGTCTGGGTAAAAATAACAGACTAATCCTGCGATGGGTCTCGGGGCATGCAGGAGTTCCAGGCAACGAGTCTGCGGACGAACTTGCAAGAGCCGGAGCTGCGGAAAAACAGATTCGTCCTAAACCATTCTGTGGTATCCCAAAAAGCCTTGTTCGATTGACCTTAAGGAACCATTACAATCAAGAGGCAATTTACCAGGACAAAATCATTCCGAAGAGCTTATTGGCGCTTTTAACCAGCTTAGGGCTGGAGAAGCTCTGATGCTCAGTAGGAATCAGCTACGAATCTTAGTGAGGGCACTCACTGGACACTGTTTTCTAAATAAACATTTGTACAACATAGGTGTCGAGGGCACAAAAGATTACAGATTCTGCAAAAGTTCGGACGAAACTCCAAAGAACCTCTTGTGTGATTGTGACCCACTAATACCTAAACGTAACCGGATTCTGGGAGAGCACGTGCTGCTTCCAGAAGAGGTTCTGTTGCTCTCTGCCAATAAAGTCCTGCAGTTCATCAAAGCTATAGGACTTGATGGGGAGCTTTAGCAGTGTGGGGCGATCACAAAATCGGTCCAACCGATTCAAAGATTACCCGGAACAAACAGACAGATAAAAATTTTAAAAATTGGTGTTTTTTTTATAGGTATATACTTTCATAAGCATTTTTTTAAAAACTGTTATTTTTTAAATTACAAACAGACACTTTAATTTTATTAATTGTATAGATTTTAACGATTATTACTATGAAATATTACCTTATTCTACTAAACTGCTTGTGCTTACCATTTAACACCAGTGTTAAATCTAATTAGGCAATTGTTCAATTAGGCAGCCATAAAATTAATGTCATAGGAAGTTAAATATATTTGCGGCAATACCTATTAGTAATAAAGCAGCAAATCGTGATTCGGAATTTATCAAATTTTGCCAAGATGTAAAACTTTGATGATAATGTAGCGTGCATGAGACCGTGGCTCTCGCGGCCGCGCCGGTTCGCTACTTCTTGATTCCAAGTCCAACCTAACTTAACCTAGCGTTGTCGGTAATGGTACAAATATTAGGTATATTAATTAATAGATAATAAATTTGTATTAGGACTATTTATTTTGCAAACATATAAGTATACAGTATCAAGCTAACCAAATATCTACTTATTTTCTGATAATCTTGACTTAGTTACTGATCAAGTTTTCTTGCGGTTTTTTTTACTGCCAACAAATAAATAATAAGTAGTCAAAATACCTTTTTCGGTTTTTTTTTTGCTGACCGAATATTTAAAAAACCTTTTAATTCTTTTTCCCTTTTCATTTGATGAATATATATATATTTTTAATGAAAACTCCTCGTCTCATGTTCTTTTGTATAAAGAAGTTAGTTTTTCTTAATGTTGTAGCTTAGTGATTTTGGTCAAATGTTCATAAAAAACCTATAGACTGGATACACCTTTTAATCGCTTTTACAATCCCCGTGTTCAATCGTAGGTACAACGTATTACAATCATGAGTAGTCGTCATATTAAGTATTGCCTTTTTTTGTAATCTATATCCTTTTTCCATTATATACCGTTGTTATATGAAACGCGATGAAACGAAAAAGCGATATTAAAAAGGGACAAACCTATACATCTCTAGGATTGAGTCTACGAGAGAATGAGATAGAATACATTTACATTATTCACAACTAGTTGTGCCTACGGCTTCGGTTGTGTGGGCGACAGAAGAACGCGTAATTATTATAAAAATTGTAGTACGTACTTCAAATTTTAATAACTTTATTGAATGCAGGCATCGTGATATATTTTTTGATAGGGACCAAGTAACTAAGGAGTGAAACAAAAAAAAAAAACAGAGGTAGTCATAAGGTTTGCCGACAGAAGTGAAAACTAAAAATAATGCAATAACTGTGTTCTTTTTTAAATTTTATATCAATTATAGTCTGGATTATTGCAGAGCGTGTCGGCGACGCTTAATCACAATATTTTACCCATCCAAAAAGTCAAACACGCATATATATTCTAAGCAATATACCTATTGTAAATTATCTGGATTATACAGTTTTGTTACAAGTGAATTATTTTAAGGTGTTATTCCACATGTGGTGAAAATAAAACTCTGGTGAAAGTTTGTATGAAGAACCAATTCATATTTATACTTTTAGCAAGAAAGGAATAAAAGGGGTTTCACGTTTTTCAAAAAAACCTTCCCGTAGGCCGGTACAATAAGGTATGATTTTAATTATTTTTGAAGTTTTATTGGGATGGTTAATGTGTTGGATTAATATTGGCATATATTGATAATACCATACAAACAGTAATAATCCCATCTAATATAGCGGGGCGGTAGGGATTGCGACCGCAATACACATAGTGATAAACCCAGCTATGATTTTTTTTTGTTTTTTTTTTTGTATTATATAATTTTTTGTCAGTCAGTCTGTCTGTTTGTATGCCCGGATTTAAGTCAAAAATGGCTTGACTGATTCTTATGAAATTTTGTACACATGATGCTTATATAATCAGTCAGTTGATAGGGTATAAGAAATTTTAATATTACTTTTAGATTATGTAAAAAAAATATCAATAAATATATATTTTCGTTCATTCAATTATGTACACGGGAAGTATAAGCCATTCCATGAATGATAAGTAATGCGAATTTTCAATAACAGTTTTGGGAACTGTAAAAAAAGAGACATTTTCAAAAAATGAAATTTTCATTAATTCTTTACCGATTTTAATGAAATTTTATACACGGCAAGTCTACCTATTGACATAATTAATAGGCTATAAGAATAGTCAATATTACTTCTAGAATTAAAAAAAAAAGTAATTCAAAAAGTTTAATTTTCATCAATTCTCAACCGATTACGATCAAATTTTGTAGACGGTAAACATACATCATACCTAGTATAATTGAGAGGCTATAAGAATTAATAATGCATTAGAAATTTTACATTAGAATAATACTTTTCAACCGATTTAGATGAAAATTTTACACGGGAAATACATGCCACTCCTCAATTGATACGGCATATGAATTGTCAACAATATGAGTAAAAATAAAGGGTTTTTAAATAATTATTGCGTAGTAACAAACGCGTGCGGAGCCGCGGCTCACCGTTAGTAGATAGATAATTATAATTACTGATTTTTATAGTTACGATCGTCGTGGATTTTTTCGGTAATGAATTTGAAGTGGCCGGAAGAAACAAACTGATCGTCCATAAATGTATAAAAATATCTAGTTACTTATTTATTTAAATCTAAATTTCGATCGTAAAAGTAGCTTTGAAACTATCCTCTGATAACAATCCTTTTCTCCATATATTTTCTATTCCTATTCAAACATTTTGTTACGCTATTTTTCTCAAATAAAGTTGGTTGTTATGTATTAACAATAAAAAAATGGAATCATTTTTTCTTTTACTATTTCTTCGAAATAAATAAATTTCAGTTACATTAAAGGCTTTTTGCGAGATATTTTTGTATCTTTAATAACAATCTTTTCCCCTGTAGGTAGGTACTATATCTACTGTTATAACAAACTAAACATACATAATGTAATTTAATATATGTATGGGAAAATTAAACGTATTTCGTAATTGATGCGATAATATGTTATGTGCAAAGAGAAAAGTTTTGATAAAACCGAGTCGAGTTTATTGTCGGTTCTTTTCGATGACCAGGATGTTTTTCGAACCGTTAGTAGTGTTTTGATCCTATTAATATAATAAATGTGAAAATGTATGTTTGGATGTTTGTTACTCAATCACGCTAAAACGGCTGAACAGATCTCAATGAAATTTGGCACACAGATAGTCTATGACCTGGAATAATATATAAAGTACTTTTTATCCCAGTAAAACCAGTGTTATCTTACAAATATAATAAACGGAAAGTTTCTATGTTTGTTACTCAATCACGCAAAAACGGCGATTTTTTTGGTTTGTCGTGTTCCGAGATCAGTCTGTGTATATTCAATAATACGCAGACGAAGTCGCGGGTACCAGCTAGTATTAAATAAGTGCCTTCTTAGGGCCTAGGTTGAATAAAATACTTTTGATGATTTGGTTTTCGTAGTGAGATGCTCAGGCACCCGTAATCAAGAGGAGTGGTAGAAATACGTATCCGACTGGGTTGCAAGTTCGCGACCACCATGGCATGCACATAGTCATAATCCCGTCATAATGAATTTCTTTTGGTTTGTTGTGTTTCGCGATCAGCCAATGGATATCTAACTGTCGAGCGGACACAGTACAAAAGGGTATAGCCGAAGCACATTACTGATTTACCGGACAATTAGTTCAAGGAAAAAATCAAGCAAGTTGTCAAAAGGTTGAGGTATAGATTGTGTTGAGGTTAATTATGTGAATGATAGTGATGTCTGGAAGTGACACCTCTGTGCATTCACTAAATTATATGTATTAGTAATAGGTATGGTTATTAACTGTAAATAATATTTGTTCATATATTCAAATAATAATAATTTTTTTTAATCATTAAGTATAGGTTTAGCGTTGTAGCCACAATATCATCTGATATTAAGTGACGATATGGCCCAAGATTGTAGCACACTAAGCTTAGTCGAAGACTGGCTCTCAAGTGCAGCTTCCGGAACACACCTATTGGTTCTTGGCGACAGATTTCCAACTTGAGGGGGGTAGCTAGCGAGGCGGGCATTAGAAGTAGAAGTCCTACCACAATGCTATGGTTTCATGAAAATGTTTTCCTTCACCGAAAGCTCAGGCTCGTTGCAGCGATTCGAACTGACGTCGATCGACGCGGAGTCCGTACACGCTACCAACTGAGCCATCATTGCTTTTAGTCCGATCGAGTTTCTTGCACTTATTTTTCGATGATTGGGATGTTACCGAACCCTTACACAGCAGTGTGTTGACGTTCATAAGTGCCTTTTAAGGGTCTAAACTAAACAGGTACGAGTATTTTTTTAAATTGTAGGTCGGCATGACGTCTGTGACCAAGATACTTACGATCAGGTATACTACCGTCACTCTACCGACTTCCTTTATAGAAAAGGCTAGAATAGCAGTGATCACTTAACATCAAGTGGCCCGTATATTATTTTCATTTCAAAAAAAAAATTGAGCCACCAGTTGTACTGTCCCAAGTAGAGAGAAATCTCCAAAAAGTTCTGTGTTTTCCTCCTTCTTTAACAACGTATATTATACTGTTTTGCTCTTGGCATTCCATTTATCTGATGGGACTTCGAAAAAGGTTGAGGTGCGCTAGTTTGTCTACAGAAGGCTCTAGTATGCTGCGGTACTTACGCGTTATTTATTAGTGAATAAATATATCGATGTAAAAATATTCAATCAATGATACAAGGTGTCCAGAAAGGGTATCGGGTATTTGTAAGTTCAATGAAACAAAAATTATTTGTATGCAATAAAAAAGTTTATTGTTTATTATTAGCATATGAATTGGAGAATTATTTGGAAAAGATGATGTTATCCAAATGATGACCGTTACGTCGCTGGCACTCTTCTAAACGGAAACGAAGATTGGCGATAACACGTTGACACATAGCTATCGATATTGCTGCCATTTCTGACCTGATGTTTTGCTTTAACTGGGTTAGATTCGTCGGATTGTTTTGATAAACCTTACTTTTAAGGTATCCCCATGCAAAATAGTCAAGCGGGCTAAGGTCGGGGCTTCTGGCAGGCCAGTTGATGTTACCCCTTCGCGAAATGACTTTATTAGGGAATAATTCGTTAACAACTTCCATTGAGTCATTTGAGGTATGGCAAGTGGCCCCATCTTGCTGGAACCACGTTCTTGAGTTGAAACCTGCAAACTCCTGCAACTCTGGGACCAAAAAATTTCGCAACATATCGCAATAACGGTCACTATTCACATTAATTGCTCGGTCTCGTTGATCTTCATGAAAATAAGGACCAATTATGCCTTTAGCAGACATAGCGGCCCAAACAACGACCTTTGGGCTATGCAGGGGTCGTTCATGCTTTCGTCTCGGATTCTCCACTGCCCAGTACCGACAATTCTGCTTATTAACATGACCATTCAGGTGAAAATTTGCTTCGTCACTGAACAGTATGTTGTTAAAGTTGTTAAATCGCTGCAGCATTTCGTTCGCAAAATTCAGTCGATTAGCATAGTCCGTATCCTTCAATTCTTGAACCAATTGAATTTTATAGGCTTTTAGATGTAAGTCTTTCTTTAAAATCGAATGTAAAGACGATTTTTTGATGTTCAACGCTTGGCTTCGCTTTCGGATGGATAAAGACGGATTTTGACGAACCGACGCCTCAACTTCTTCAATTGTTTCTTCATCGCGAACTGAACGAGGACGACCAGAGTTTTGAATTTTAACTGTCGCACCTGTATTCTAGAACATCCTGATCCATTTCCTAATGCTATCGTCACTTGGCTCGTGGCGTGTACGATATTCCGCACGATAGAGACGTTGAGCAGTCACTATTGAATCACCATTGCGATAATACGCTCGTACGCAAAATGCGCGATGCGTCCCCGAGTACTGTTCCATCGTGACTAAAACTCCACAAAATGGCGGACGCCACGAACCCCTCTCCGCACCCTTTAGACGTCCCGTTTCGAATATGGCGCGAAAACAAATACCCGATACCCTTTCTGGACACCTTGTATTATGAATGATTAAATAGAGGTTTAATATACTGGCACGTTTCTATAATATTTATATTTTATACATTAATTTTTTTGCTATGAATTCATTCGTAGTTCATGCATTCTTCGTGCATCTTGTACTAATTAGGTTTTTCGAAGCACTCTAGTATATGAGTTGTGGTACCTAATTTATACTCTGGGGTTTATTGTTTCTTTTTCATTCTTATACTTAGCTCTTAAACTCACACAATACACTCATTCATACAACACACAGTGACCGTTATACACTTGCGTACTTGGAATCACACATACACATTTTATTTTTCTTATACATGTTTTGCTGTATTACTCTTTTGTATATTTGATATGATTTTTGTATGAAACCAGACGAGGGGCATTGGAAGCCGGGACATTATTTAACATTAAAATTATTATTATCCGGACCCAGTGAACCCCTATAGCTGTATTGTGATCTTTATTTAACAAACATTATTATTGTTATTTATTATATTTTGTCTCTTCTTCTTCTTCTTGTTTTGGCACCGCAAAAAGCACTTGCCAGTGTCAATGCTTAAATCCTTCGTAAAAATTTCCGTTAGACAAAGTGGGGTCTTCTAACAAGATGGTGGCTCTCTTGTCAGAACTATCAAACGAGTTTTTGTGACATGCCAAAATGCATCTATTCTGCTTTATATTTATAATCAACTTCACGTATGCACAACAACCAAACTATATCACGTAAAATGCTACCAATTTAATAAATTAAAAATAAAAACCACAACATGTCACTTTAAGATCCCGCCAAAACATATATTTTGTATCAATAAAAAGATGAAAACATTACGCACACACGAATTATGCGTAATATAATTGTATCTGCACGCACACAACACGTGAAGTGTGTGATCACTGATCGGATAAAATTGTAAATGTGTGACGCTACGCACATATTAATAAATGTGCATCGAATAATGCCAATAGCATACAGACGTAAGTAGAGTGTATACATGCAAAAAGTCAAGTGTGTGATCGAAGGAAAAGTTGCACGTGTGCACGCGGTGCACGCGATCCAAACCACACGCATCCGGGGCATTTGTTACTGAGCGTTTGTGCATAATATGGTTTTAATATTTATTTATACCTATGATTTATACATTTAAAAGTTTTTGTATGACATTCTTAGTTTTGCTTTATATTATGGTAGTAAATAGTATGATATAGGTATGGTTAGTATGGATTGTAGGGTTACAATCTGTGATAATATTTCATAATTCTTCTTCTTCTTCCTAACTTGGCAACTAGGCCTCTTTATTAAAGACCATTACTACCATTATCAAGTCAATATAGTGTCCTGTTTTATGACAATTTCAATATCCTAACAAGATGGTGGCTCCCTTGTTAGAACTTTTTATGGAGTTTTTGTGGCATCCTAGAATGTATACTTCTAGTTTATATTTATAATCTACTTCACTTATGCACAAAAACCAAACTATATTACGCAAAACTCTACCAATATTACATAATATAGGGTCAAAAGCCTATGTAAATGAATGAATTTTTAAATATATTTTTTTTTTTAAATGTAAAGTGGGTTGGTCAACATTTTTACAATTAGATTTGAGAATTACATAATTGACCCCCAAATTGTTACTTTTTAGAACTGAGGTGGAACACACTACTACACTTTAAATCTGAACATAGTAACATGAATATTGCTATTTTATAGCAGAAATAGATAGCGGCGAAAATGCTGTGATCGTAATCGAATCCTCACAGGTTTTCGTTTGAATAATAAATTGTGTTAATTCAAACTATGACTAAGTAAGTATGTATAATTGCCATATATAACAAAAAAATGCAATGTATTATCAAATTTTTCTCTATAAATATAAATATATTTATACCAAGTTGTAGGTAAAGTTCATTTAACATTTAATCTTTCATGAAAGTTGTACTTACGCCTAAAAATGTACTTATAAATAAACACTTTAGAAGATTGAATTTAGTTTAGAAACACTATTGATTCACTTAGAGATTAATATTTTGAACATTTCTTCAACTGAGTTTCGTCTGTAGTACCAACCAAGGCATGAAAACTATTTATCTTTTCAAACTGTTACATTTCAAGTATCTATATAATAGGTGGGGGAAAAGTTTCTTCGCATTTTTAAATGAAAACTCAAGACATTTTATTCAAAGTTTATTTACAGTATATATGTGCCGTTTTATTCGATGAGTTTCTGCCATTTTCTAGGTAGAGGCATGATTCCATTGCTGTAGAAACTTTGGGAATTCTGATCAAAAACGTGACAAATAGTTTTGGCAGTTCTCTCTTGATGTTAACCTTATAGAACCTAAAGAATTCTGAAGAGACCGAAACAGGTGAAAATCAGAAGTTGCAAGGTCAGGGCTCTATGGTGGATGCACTAACAGCTCCCAGCCAAACTCTCTTAAGTTTTGCTGGGCGGCTAAAGATGTGTGTGGTCTAGCGTTATCGTGATGAAAGACCACACCCTTCCTGTTGATCAATTCCGGCTGCTTTCTCTCAGCTGCTTCCTTTAATCTCATCAGTTGTTGGCAGTAGAGATTCGAATCGAAGGCTTTGCCAGGCGGTAAAAGTTCATAATGAACAATGACCTTCCAGTCTCACCATACACACAGCATCACCTTATTTCGAGTTAGCCCAGGCTTAGCCACAGTTTGTGAAGCCTGGCCGATCTAAGACCACGAACTTTTTCGCACTTCTTGTAGTACGTGATCCATTTTTCATTGCCAGTTATCAATCTCTTCAAAAACGGCTCGGTTTGATTATGTCTCAATAAGAATCGCAAATGAGTACACAGTTCATTAGGGTTCTTTCAGTGAGCTCGTGTGGCACCCAAATATCGAGCTTTTTGATAAAGCCAGCTTTGGTCAAATGGGTTAAAACTGTTTTGTGGTCAATTTCCAGTTCTTCAGATACATCGTAACTACTGATATGCCGATCTTGCTCTACTTTTTCAAAAATGACGTTCCTTTTATTTGTAACAGGGGGACCAGGGCGAGCTTTAACATCAAAATTTTCGAACTGAAAACGTTTGAACCAAGTTTGTTCTACTCTTACTGACACTGCATTAGGTCCATAAACATCACAAATTTTTTTCGCTACTTGAGTTGCATTTTTGCATTTTTTGTAATAATATTTTAAAAAGTATCGAATTTTTAAATTAAATTAACTCATTTTTACAGAAAGAAAAACAAATGAAAAATGGTGGGAAGCAATACAAGAATTGCTCACTTAATATTATTAGATAATGAAGGAAACTGGAAATGAAGTTTATGCGACTTTGAACTAGTTAAAAATAAATTGATTTATTTCTCGCTGGGTACGATATTTTTATCGTTTATGTTCTAAAGGATAACTTTTAACTTGCAACTGGTAAATATTTTATAACCGGTATGATTAGAACTGTTTCCAAGTTGTTGTAGGTGTAGCAACTATGTCAATATGTGAATCTGATGGTCTAAGGGAGTTTTGTCCAAGAAAACACAGAGATCAAGTAGTTAAACTTTATTAGTAAGGTCTTGATAATAAATTCTTGTGATTCAGGAAGAGTCGTGTGTGATGTTCGAACAATAATTGCCTCGTTGCATATTGGTGCAACTGCACGGTAACAAATGCAGTAGCGCGCAGAGGCGTAGTGGGGTGCGGGGCGGAGCGTCGCAAGCGGGGGAAGTCAGTCGCATTGTGACCGCGCGTCGGGTTGTTTGTATAACGTTCGCGCGCGCCGACTTCGTCGCGATCACGACCGAGAACGTGGGCCCAGCTATGGTATCCGTGGGCGCGTGGAGGCGCCGCGCGCCCGACGACTGTGAGGAGCGCTCCGACCCTGGTGCCTCCAGCTCGGCGGTGCCGCGCGCTCCTCCCAACTGTGCCCGATGCCGTAACCACAGACTGAAGGTCGAGCTGAAAGGCCACAAACGATACTGCAAGTACCGATATTGCAATTGTGAGAAATGCCGGTTGACAGCAGACAGGCAGCGGGTGATGGCACTGCAGACTGCATTGCGACGTGCT
Organism: Saturnia japonica; assembly: GCA_033032175.1. Lineage (NCBI taxonomy): Eukaryota > Metazoa > Arthropoda > Insecta > Lepidoptera > Saturniidae > Saturnia > Saturnia japonica. The sequence goes on from CM065325.1 coordinate 10,819,658, forward strand.
CAAGCGCAAGACGAGGCCCGAGCGAGAGCCAAGGAGATAGGTGGTCATCTCCCAGGAGTTGAGTTAGACAGACCGGAGCCGCCTATAGTGAAAGCGCCGAGGAGCCCAGTTGTGCCGCCGCCGCCACCGCGGTCTCTCGGCTCGGCGAGTTGCGATTCGATTCCGGGTTCGCCGGGAGTTTCTCCATATGCTCCGCCGCCGCCATCGGCGCCTCTTTTGCAGGCGATGCCGCCGCTGATGCCGCCACAACAGCCCGGTGAGTCTTTTTCGACCATACTAAAATGAAAAGTTTAAATTTAATTTACAGCGATATTATTGTGGTTTAAAAGTCTTAGATATATATATATATATATATACATATATAGGTATTAACTAAAATTTTACCGCGGCTTCGCTCGCGTTATAATTGAGTTACGTTCCATCTTTATTACTTTCTAACTGAATTATTATATAGCAATTTTCATAGATCTATCTTCAAAAATGAAAGATTTTCATAAAAACTAAAAATCCTTCCTTTGTGCTCACCCACAGTGTCAAAGAAACCCGCATGTCAATTTTCACTTAAATAGCCCAAGTAGTTTGGGCTCTGCGTTGGTATGTCAGTCATTCAATCAGTTATTATTTTATATTATATAGGTATACATAAATAGATAAATCGGCTGTATTCTATTCCTAATCTAAAACCTAAAACCAGATTGATAAAATCTCAACTATTATGTTAAACAAATGTGAAACTAATTTAAAGTTTAATGACATCAAATATGAACCTCTATAAATATAAATATAATAGATATCTAAGTGCGTATTGCGGATATGTATTTAGCTATATGAATATAGCCTTAAATATATTGACGAAAGAAAATAAACGCCCCTTGAATAGCATCCAGTCAATTTAATTTTTACTTCAATAATAGCAAAATATTGCGTGAAATAATAACTTACAGCCTCGTCGAAAGCGTTGCTTTGTTGTGTTATTATTCACTTATTATCTTTACAATACTTCTCAACTTTAAAAAATAACGTGATTGTATACTAAACAAAGGAAAAGTTGTTGAGCGAGTTCAAGTTGCAGTAATCGTCAATATACTTGCACTGTTCGTTATATCAGTATAATGTTAACTTGGAAATTGTAATGACAGTAGTTGCCATACATTATTATGAATAAAGTTCTTGAGGTTAACACAGCGAGCATTGCTCTGAACATTTAAATAATTATAGCTTCATTACAAAAGGTTGTGGCCCTTAGACCATAAGCCAGTCATAATAGTAAGCAAAATGACTGCTTTTCTGAAAGTTGGTTCTCCTTTACATGGTGCGTTTATAAGAAACATATGTAATATCCACCACTAAAATAAGAACAGGAGTACAATTATATCTAAAAACACATTATTATTTTGTTATTAGAATGAACGATAAATATTAGGAAATTTGTAAAACACTTATTTAAAATAGAATAAACGCAGAAATAACCATTACTATGTCACTGATTTGGTATGCTGTTTACTTTTTATAGAATTATATTACCCAGTGCTGATTGTTAATTCTAAACCCAAAATATCACGTAATGGCCGTAAAAATAAAAATTATTTATGGCAATGTGTAGTTATTGAAAAGGGATAAAAGATTTCATATTTACTAAAAAATACAATGAATGAATTCATAATAAGGTTATTATGAATGTTTTACGTAAAACTAATTATGTAATCAAATAAGTTACTGTAATTATAAGTTATGAATATTATAAAAAATTTCCAAACTCGGCGATATTTCATGTAACTAGGAAGTTCTTTGTTACATTTATCTGTAAGTGGATATTATTTGCTAAGCACTCTTAACGTTTGAATTACAATGTGTCTAACATAATAATTATTATATAGGCATCAAGTTATTTCTATATCTTTTGATATTATGTAGGTATATATAGGTATGTGTATATTTGATTAGCTTTGTTATTATCAACGTTATTAAAATAATTATATACCTATATACTTTTATTGCATCGAAGTTTAAGTATATTTATATATATTTGCCACACTTGTACATTCCTATGTTTTTAATAAATAAGGTTTCTTGTTCATGCCGATTGTACGAAATTTGTATTCGGAAAAATAAAAAATAATTTATACACAGAAAAATTATTATTAAAAACTAAATAATGAATTATAGATTTTTAGAAGAATAAGAATAACAATGATAAGGTGAAGTGAAATTTAAAGTTTTGCTAAAAAAACAAACAAATCGCCACAAACGAATTTTCTCAAATCATTACTGACAGCATTAGTGCTAAATAAGTCAAATAAATTCAAAACTAGTGACTAAAGTTATTTCTTTATTTGATTTAATACTATAAATTCTAAAATATATTTTACACCAAAAACTTATAAGACTTCTTCGCAGTACGTCTTCCGACGGCTTCCATCATCTCGAACCGTCGTAGATATGCCTAAGAAATATAAAATACCTATATCTACACTTTAGACTAGTCGTTATAAAGTAAACAAAGACAAACTTCAATTATTATTTACCTTCATCTAGAAATGTGACAATTCATTTTGCAATCTGTAAGACTTTCCTTGATATTGTCTAAGTATTTTTTGTTGTTTATAGGTTTTATTGATAGATGTATTAATTTTTATTATTGAACAGTCTATTACGGTTTGTTAAGGGTTATATTATTAATTATGTTTAAATAAATGGAGATGAACATATATTATATATTAAAGTATATTTATTTTTCAAATTGTAATGCCAACGTCCAATACTAGGTATGTAGAGTTCGTGAGGTTAACACAGCAAACATCGCTTCGAACATTCCAATAATTTTATATGTTTAATGTACATTCATTCAAGAACCTAAGATTTAAAATAACAAAATCTCTGTTTTTAATAGAATGTAACGAAGATAATTTTTTTTCGGCAGAAAAACTTTCAATTTAATTTTTTTTATGTAGTCCGCTCCTTTTTATGCGCTCTAGGTAAAAATATACAATTATATGAAGAAAATTATAGTTACTTGTAACTTATAACTAACCCAGTTCCTATTATTATTATTTAATGAATAATTTTTCAGTTGGTTTAATTACGTCTCACGATAAGCGTGTCTTCATCAGGTCCCATAGTTTGAATATATTATAGTTAAATTTGTAATCAGAGCTGGATGATTCACTCTTTCGTGCTAATTATATTTTTCTTTATTATTATAATTCTAATTATCTTTGTCCTTTTTTAACGTTATTAATAGGATGTGTTTGTCTATGTTTTTTGCTATGATAATATAATAGTTAATAAGTACAATGTTGATTTAATTTTCATTACGATAAAATGTATGATGAAATTTATTATACCTACATTATTTACATTAATGTGTCTAATGAGCCACTTTATAGCTATCCATGAAAACTCATATTTTCTGCATATTTGTAAAGTAGAAGTCGCTGTAGCTGAAAGCGGCGAGGATTATTATTATACTAAAAATAGAAATAATCAACATGCAACACATTTTTCTTAATAGTTTTGACTTTTAAAATTTTTATTGGTTTGTTTGTACCTAAGTAGAGTAAAGCAAAACTGAAGTTATTTGCATTTGCTCTCTTACTCGTTATTTTACCTAATTTAGGGATATAGGGATTCCGGATTTAAGTAAAGTAAAAATAAGAGAACATAATTTGAAGATTAAAAATTACCTAAAACGGTTTAGAACTAACGCCGCAATGATCGAAATATTATTTCTAACAAAACGTCTTGTTACTAAGAGTATTATAAACCTTTTAGATACAAAATAGAATGATAGATAGTCACTTCGAGTTCTGGTTTAACGCAAGATTTAAAGATAGCAGTTAACAATAGACCAGACCAGTCGCTAAATATTTAAGATCTGTATTACATAAATAAGTAGTCTTTGTGGTGAATCACGTCTTATACATCTCAGTTAATGTACTAATTGTTGCTAGGCACTACCACATACCTACTATATATAACACCAGTGGTACGCTAAGTCGAGTCGCGTTTCGTGATCAGCTGGTGTATATTTAGTAATTAAGCGAAATCATAATAAGGACCTAACATAACCATCACGTCTGTATTCCCCGAAGAGTTAGGCAGAGGTGTACTGATGTACACCCATAGTTCGACCGGTTTGTTTTTAAGTAGCCATACAAAATACTTATTTGATGTTATTGGCACCATAAAGCGGATATCACCTGCTGGCCTGCCTTTTTATAGCCAGGATTTTACGTGAAATTAAATCTTATTTACTTTGCCTTATACAGGAAAAGTATTATTGTGATTAATTTATAGATTTTTGTTGAAAATCCACTACTGGATCTATTAAAGTTATTTTTATGAGACAACAATGCATCCATTTTATTTAATTAATAGTGCTTCGGCGAAACATATATCTCTAATTTTCTACTTTTTCCGTGCAGTGAGATGAAGTGACACTCGAAAGCTTGATTTTCTCGCGTCGCGACGTTTGAATATGCAAAATTTTGCTTAATTTTCTCAGAACGTTCGGATTACCGGAGAAAGGTGCTGTACGGATCAAAACGGGACGTATGGTCACGTTAAGTATAACAATTAGGAATTAGAAGTATCTAGGACAAGCGAGAACAACGATAGACTAACAGACGGGTGCGTTGACGGGCGGTGCGCGGTGGAGAGTTGGTCAAATAAATTCAACAAACACTGGTGAAACCCCCCACATTTTATAGCTAGTTTTTACCCGACTACGAAAAAGGATAGTTATGTTTTTGAAGAGTGTGTATGTATGTAGGTATTATTTTTTGTTTTATTTTTTTTGCACGCTCTGTAGCCCAAACGGCTTCATGGAATTTAGCATACGAGATGTCGTTAGATTCGGTTTAATTGTGGGAGTGAGCTATCTATATAATATTTGAGCACCTACGACGTTTGAGAATCAAATACGAAGCAAATATAGAAAAATTTTTTTTTTAAATTAATCGATTTTGTTGTAGATGGGTTTTTGTTTCCTTTTTTAATAACTTAGCTTGTTTATATTTGTAGACGACAAAGTACAACAAATAAATAAATAGGTATATATTATGTGCCAACGTAATACGAAACGAGGTGTCCTGTCGTCGAGTAAGTCTGTGTGAAATGTATAAATAAATCACGATTACAGTGTTTGGAGTGCGAGAATAACGTCCTCAGTTTGCAATTACATCTGTGACATTTCGTTTGATGACAAGTAGGTAATGTCTTCTTTTACCACTTATATTACCACTTCATTTTTTATTTATTTAGTTTGAATCAACGGGTTCGTAATATAACTATTTCTGTTAATATTCGCTGGCGTAAACAATGTTTACTAAACATATACATATGTAGATATATACCTACTAAAACGCAAGTAAATAATAATAAAAACAAATCAAATTTGTCACAAACAAGCTAATTTATTAAAGAGGAAACAAAAAAACCAACTGCAACAAAAACACTTGACAAAAATGTTGTTTTTTCTATTTTTGCTTGTTATTTGATTCCCAGACATAGTACTTAAAATATTTTATAGACTATGTCACTCCCACAATGAAGTCGAATCTAAAAACACGTATGTTAAAATCCATCAAGCCATTTAGGGTACACAGTGTGCAAAATAAATAGACATTATATACATAAGTACATACGCTCGAAAAACATAGCCCTACTTTTTCGCAGTCGGGTAAAAAAAGTTGTGGACCATGCGTCTGCGCTTTGACCTACAAGTAGGTATAAAAGAATTAAAAAATCGTATTCAATTATCTTATATGACCTTGACATTAAATTAAATTGTCAGTATTGATTATTATCAACAGGTTATAACAAGATAAGAACCTAGTAACTTTTTGTATCAATTGATCTATCCACAAGATACAACATATATCTTAAATATTTCAAATATTGTTTTAAATCTTTAATAAAATATTAACACAGAATAAGATATGTACATACAGGTCTGCTGTATGTCTGTAATCAAAGTTGCAGTTGATAACAGTCGCCGTGTCAATTGAGGTGATAATGATAACATTTGCATGTTTATATTTAATCAAAATGATGCACGTAATAATATTATTATTGCGAATAAATGGTGCACGTCAATTAGGTGCGTGTGTTCCGAAATAATTAATCAAAATGTAATTTATTTGATATCAAAGTTTATGTTCTAAATTGGTGAATATATTTAGAATTACCGTTTAGATAAGAGGTCCCCAATTTTTTTTATCTCGTAAACCACTTACTATGAAATTCGTTTGAGGGTCTACCCCCTGATTACCTGATATTGATTTTTTTGCAAATTTAACAACTTCAAATGTGTTTTTGACAACTGATATAGCGCTACTATGTTTGTAAGATAAAAAATTTCTAACTGTGGTGAAGTTTTATGTAAAAACTTTTAAAACGTCGAGTTTTACATATTTATTAGTTAACTAGCTATGCCCGTGGCTCCGTTTGCATGTACTACAGAATGTCGGTATTGTGGTAACCCCAGTTCTAATTAGGAGGTCGCTCACCGGTTATGTTAAAGATTAAGATAAGTTTAATTTTTTTTGCGCCGAACCTTAATTCTTTTTCTACAATAAAAATAGAAACAATTTTTTTCTCGCTGACATATACCCTTCGCGTTTCGTCGTCGACTCCCGGGGGTCGTTATAGACAGCTTTGGGAATAACTTGTTTAGATCGTCGTGCGTGCCAGAGTATGCATTAGTGGTTACTATTTGGAACATAACGCTTAATAACCACTAAGTAATCTGTAACATTATAATTAATATAACAAAGTTTAGGTATATTTAACTCGCTATGTAGGTATATGAGTCAAATGTTGTAGGTACCTACCGAAATTTAAGCACTTCCACTTAACCGTTTGAGCTGACATTTGGAATACTACATATACTATTGGTATACTATTGGCTACTATTGGTTACATATAAGTATATGTAACTTGGATGACAATACGATAAAACTATATTATTGAGCTGATCTGATGATGGAGTCGGATGCTGGTCATAACAATGCCTCAATAAAACAAGATATCCTAGTCGTGTTTAGGTTTGTTGAATTCGTTTCGATAAGTAGGTAAGTACTATATTATAGTACTAGGTCGTGATAAGTGTCTATAAAAGTTTTTTTGAAACTTAATACATATATTATTTTTAACATTTTTCTACAGATCGAAAATTTGAATTTGGGGTATAATTGACGAGGAAATTCTTTAGGAACTCGATAAACTAACGCCACTGGCTCATATTTCATAGGGTATAAATTTCAAAACTTATAAATACGAATGCTACTGAAATTGAATATAATGCTATAATAATGTTAGAAATATATTAATTTATTTTCGTTTTTTTCTACAATTTTTAAAGAAAGGTGTTAAATATGTATAAAAAACATAATATACCTATATATTTTTATATTCAATGTTTTTTTCTTGTTATTATTTGTTTTTGTCATTCTTTATGATATAAAAAGAAATCATTGGGTAGTAACAACATGGCTCCCTAATTCCCCTTATCTCATTTCCACCTCTCACAGTATGCTGTCTGTCCTTGTTTATAAAGGCCCATTATCCTACTGTCTCGCTCTTTAAGTTTTATTCCCCCGGGGTGAAGCTACGCGATAGGTCGCCGCGAGGGAGGTAGAAGGGGTGAAATAAAAACTTGGGCCTAAGGGCGGGTCTTATGTAACGGTATGTGGCCGCTGCTGGGGTGTATTTACGAACTTTGTATTAGTTATTTATTTGACCTCTAAATAATAGTAGGTATTTTTGCATCGGGGTAATTAAATGCGATGGTGTAGTGAAAGTGCATCGTCGTTTATAACTTGAAAAAGACAAAAGTTTAACGTTTGGGTACCTAATTACTGTAAATATTATTAGGGTTTTGCACAAAGTCTAAAGTAAAATTACATTAACTTCTATTTTTTTAATAATAGCTCGTCACATTGACGCTACTGTCCCTGATGTTAAACACAGTGCAATCCAAACACGACGGTGACCACCTAGAGATCTAAATCCTTCGGCAGTCGCCGCTGTCATGCCAGCCGTTTATTTTAAGCGGTTATTGATCAGATTTGTCCCATTTTTGTTACTATTTCAATAGTGGTTTAATTAAGATTATGTCTATTTTTAAAAAAACCTAGGTACCTATAGTTTGAATGAATTTTACATAAAACGGATCGCGCCCTTTAGCGGTAGAAAAACGGAGAATTCCCGCGCGCTGTTTTGTAAACTTCACTCGCCATACGATTACAATATTTCATTCGTAAAAAAAATTAAGGTATTTGAGAAAGAGCAACAATATTTACCCAATATTGAGGCAATAATTGGGGGCGAAAGCTTTTCACCTTCCGTTTAACGAGTAGGTACTTATTTTCCGTATTCGGAATTGTGCACACCAAGTTACGCGACGACTGGGAACACAAAAAACCTGGAAAATTAGTTTTTTTGTTCAAATATTACAATCGTATTGATACAGATATCGATACAGGCCGGTATTATCATTATATTAATACGTGAAGCAAAAACTTTGTACCCCTTTTTAAGCGTATTGCGTGCACGGAAGACTTTGAGATTGGCATGGTTAAAGTTTATATGGAGAAGGGGTGCAGAAAGCTAAAATTGATCTATAATATCGGTTACTAATATATTAAATAAAATAAATTAATACTGCGAATCGTAACCCGAAAAGTGCCATTAAATTTAGACCCCCCAAAATATTGACATTGTCACTCAACGAAAAGTGACAGCAAGTGATGTAGATGATACTCATGTTTAGGTTCATGAATACTGCAAATGTCAAACAGAAAATGGTCTATGATCATAAAGTCGCTGGTCGAATTTCGATCTTAGGGCGACCGCTAGTTATTATTATTATACCAATATCCAAATACGCATTTTTTTACTTTCTATAAGTTTCTCCGGGCTAATTTACGAAACAACTAAAGAGATTTTAGCTGGACTTTTATAGGTCGGTAGGGAACTATTCAGAAAGTATTTTGGACAATTTTAATAGTTAGTCAGTGAATTAAAAAATAAATTCTGTATTCCACATATGCGGAACCGCGGCAACAGGTAGTTAAATATAAAATTGAAGTTTTTAATATAGCTTCAAGACTAACTTTATAGTTTTGAAACATAGATTAATGATTGGTTTTCTACAACTAGATGCTGCGCTACCAACTCCTAGAATACGGCAACTTCATATCATTGTGCATAGTGACTATATGAAACGACGCTTCTTGCGTGAACAAAATAATGTTCAGTCTCGATACGGCACTCGTACGAGGTGGTCGATTCATTTGTGCATAAATAGTTCCCGCGTGTTGTGAATTTCTAAACATTACCCTATTAGTAGGAAAAATATTTTAAACGATCTGATAATCAAATAAATGTTAGGAAGGTAGCTTAAAATATATAAATGACGAATAATAAAATAATAGAAAATGTATGAATATACTCTGTGTATAATGTGTAGATTAGTTATTAAATATAAAAAAAAACTTATTTATTAATATAAAATATTATGTTGTTGATAACAAAATACCAAAAATATTGTATTTATTTATACGATTAAAGAAGAAGGCAAATAATTTATTTACCACCGTATTACTTTGACAATAACAGAATATGATGCTATTCAACGCATAAATATACAGCATAACAGTTATAGATACTAAAGTCCGTACTAGATACTAAAAAGATATTCGTTTACCGAGTCATATTTTAACTTAGACAGCTAATTTTGTTTGTTAGTTCTTCCTTTAAACATAAAGTAGGTTTTACGGCGATACAAGTTCAATCTCCTTTTATATGAATTTATTTGAATATTAATAGCAAACTGACCAAGAGCGAGCCGTGTATACGCTATAGGATTCCGCAGCATTTTAGTATCTACAATGCAATAGTCCAATGGTCTGCAATGGTGCAATGGTCTACAGGAAACATAAAACAAGATAAATACTATTATTTATCTTATATCTTCTTATTTATTACATACAACTTTTATAAAATTCTGTTCAAAGGTTTAGCGTAGTCATTATTAACTATTAATTAAATAATGACTACGCTAAACCTTTGAACAGAATTTTATAAAAGTTGTATGATGGTAGCTTGAAGCTTTAAAAATAATATAATGTAGGTACATCGAAAACTAACACAAGCCGACCGAAAATTAATAAAATAAAAATATTTTTTTAAAACTAAGTCGGTTCTTTTCTCGTACTTAACGCAAGCGTTAAGTAGTAGGTATACTGTAAAAATACACTTTTAATAAAAAAAACGCTGAAATAATATCCAATCGACGGAAAAAGTTTCATCAAAATCGGTTCACTACCTAATTCCCGGCTTCCCGAGATACACATTTGCCAACGTTCATACTAATAATATTTATATGTAACAAACAATACACATAACTGGATGTCATATACGCAGCAACACTGAATGGCGCCATTTAAGATGCTTTGATTCTTATTATTTATCGTTGAAACCATATCATGTGAATACTTACTAAGTAATAGTAGCCATATGATCCCAGCATCTTTATCTACTACCTAGTTACTAGCTGACCCGCGCAACTTCGTCTGCGTCACATGAGAAAGAGAGAGTGGAGTCGTAGGCACCTATAATATACGATTCTAAAGGAGTTGAAACTTTATTTTGCGGTGGAAATATTTTAAAACTGTGATATCTCCTAAGATATTTATTGGCATCAATTGATGTCAAGGGCAATTTTGTTGAAAATTAAATACTTGTGATTTTTATTTCATTAAGGATTAATACCATCTATATAAAAACACCTTTGCAAAAAATGCATTGTTTTAGAATAAATTTTATTACCATAAAAAAGGTTGTATTGAGTTAAGAGAAAAAATTCCGTTACCCATGTTTGTTGCGTAACTTTAACGATTTACGCAGCGCACGCAATGGAAGCCCTCATAAGGAATAAATTTTCCCCGTTTTTGCAAGGTTTTTCATTGATGCTCCGCTCCTATTGGTCGTAGCGTGATGTTATATAGTCTATATATAGCTATCCTCGATAAATGGGCTATCAAACACTAAAATACTTTTTGCATTCGAACCAGTTCCTGAGATTTGCGCGTTCAACGAAACAAACTCTTCAGCTTTATAATATTAGTATAGCTTGTAGTATTGTTTTTACATAGTTTCACTACGCGTACTGGCACATACTTTGGATTATCTAATAAAATACGCTGCTTTTCAACGTGACAGTGTTGTCGGAATGACACCGACTCGAGCACGCCGATCGCGGCGTGGTTTTGAAGCCGGTTTACGCCAGCTACAACCAATCATTAATCTATGGTTTAAAAAAAAATGTTTTTTTTTTTAATTTTAAGCTAACTCCAAACAATAGATGATGGATTGCTAGTATTGTAAGATGTCTATAATGTATTTATATATGTCCCAGATCTCTTCAAATTATATGACAAGACCTCGGTGTCGAGACTGGTGAAAAACAAGTTTAGTTTCCGTCAATATGAGAAGGGATGCGGTGTTTTGTTCGGGGCACCAGGGTGTATAGGTCATCTGTTAGGGTTGATACTAAATTAAGTCAGATTACTAAAATATTATTTATAAGTAAAATACATTATCGTTCGCGTAATATTAATTAAGATAAACAAGTGTAAATTTATTAAAAAATTAATGCTCAATGTTAATCTTACACGTGAAGAGATTAAAAAAAAAATTCAAACATCAAAATAAGAAGAGTCACAAAATTAAAAAGTAACCATTTAAGTATACAACCTTGGCAATCATCAATCAATCAATTAAACCCTTATGTTAATTTGATTATGAATTTGTTCTCTATCACTCGTAAAAGGATGCACAAATTGCCATTATAAAAATTTTTCGTACCTATAGTACTTCATTATTTACCTAGGTACCTTTTTTTGTAAATTTTATCCTACCATAAAACAACAGAAAGTATCACCCCTGAAGCTCAAATGTTTGATATTTTACGACTTCACCGCTCGTCAATTAAACTTTCCTATTTCAGACGGTTCTCTTAGGGTTGTCATTATTGTGATTCGATGTTTCAATTTGTTTTATTTTTATTTAAAACAGGCTACCGGGAAACAAATGCCTTCTTGGGAACTACAATTTTGGGAGGTCTGTGCCCATAATTACTATAATGGCAATGTAGAATGGCGGTTGCGGAATTAGGTCTAAGCTAAAGTAGCGATGATCTTGCTGCCACCAAACAAAGTGTAAAACGTCTACATTGGATTTAATTGATAACTTTGGGAGAGGCCTACTTCCACTAGTGGAATGTTAATAACTATTCAATGATGGTGATTAAATTTTTAGTTATACTTCTCTGCCTTGTCAAGTGGCTAACAATAAGTATCAACGTATTATTATATTCAAAATCATATTGTAATGGGATAACTTTTTCTTTTTGATTTCACTTGATCTGTATATTTTTGTTCACGCAAAAACGATCCTTCAATCAGTGGTACTGCGCGTTAAATAACTTTTGAAATTTGTATGAAGCTGATTTTGAGATAAATAAGTTCAAAATCAAATGTATAAATAATTCAGTTATAGGCTCAAGAAGGTATCCAGGTTTCATACTACATTGAAAATAATCCATTTCAATGAGAAAAGTCTGTTCTTCTGTTCTGTATGTTCAACCATAATTTCTTTGTTTATGACCCGATTTGGATGAGTCTTTTTTAGTTGGAAAGGGGATACCTCAAGGGTGGTCCCATTTTAATTTAATTTGCATTGGGCATCCAACTTCGAAGATACACCAGGTAACTTCTCAAAATCAATGAAGTTTGTTTTCTTTTTTTGTTAAAAATTGCCTTGTTAGAGCTATGTTTGAAGATTACAAGAATAATTAATAGATTAATGTTCAATTCATGTGAAATTGCAGTTATCATTAAATAATATATTAATATAATGAATATTAAAACAATAAAACATAAGTGTAACTTGAAATTCTTTGATAAAAATACGTATATGAAATCAAGTGACGTACCCTTTAGACTTGGAAAGATAACTGTTGGTAAAGTAGAGAAGATTTTATTAGTTCAAGTTTAGATAAAGCACCGAGAATAGATGGTATACGGGTACAAGATTTACAATATATTAAAAAGGAAATAGGGCCAGTTTTAGCTAAATTTATAAATGTAAGTATTATGTCAGGGAAGTACCCAGATATGTAAAAAAAGCAATAATTCGGCCTATTTTTAAGCAAGGTGATCATATGGATTATTCAAACTATAGACCTATAGCAATATTCTCATCAATGAGTAAAATTGTAAAAAAAATATTGTTGGCTAAATTAGTTCATTTTTAGAAAAACATAACATAATTTCAAACGTTCAACACGGATTTAGAAAATACAGAAGCACTAGCTCAGCTCTTGACCGGTTTTATGATGATCTGAATAGGCATTTGGATAAAAAAGGTATGTAGTAACTCTGTTTATAGACTTTAAGAAGGCATTTGATACGCTGAAACATGTGGTACTAATTGATGTTATGCAAAGTTGTGGTATCCGTGGTCCGGTGAATGAATGGTTCCGAAGTTATTTAAATAACAGGACTATCAGAACACTTGTCAACAGAACATTGGGCGAGGAGGCTTTTACATGGTATGGTGTCCCAATTGGCTCGGTGTACGGCCCTGTTGGGTACATGATGCACGTAAATAGCATGGCTAATGTTGTCATTAACTCTTCTGTATATATGTATGCGGATGACACGTGCATAATGTATGTCAACAGGGAGTTGAAAGTTATAGAAAAGTGTATTCAGGAGGACTTTGAAAATATCTTAAAATGGGCACATGACAATGAACTGAAATTAAATGAAAATGAAAAATGAAATTAATACTGAATGTGTCAAAAACCAAATGTATGCTCATACAGTCATCTTATTTGCGAAAGCCTGATGAAGACACTGAACATCTTGGGCTAATCATATGATTGCCTTCATAATAATAAACATATATGCAGTTGCCCCGCTATACAGCTAGTAAATGAATATAAGTACCTTGGGTTAGCGGTTGATTGTAGCATGAACTGGAAGAAACACACTGAAAATGTTTGTAACAAATTAAAGAAGTTTATTGTATAAATTCAACCATTTAAAATATGTGTGCAGTAGGAAAACTCTGTACATATTGTATCAAGCTCTGGTCGATGCTACACTAAGCTATGATTTAAGTACATATGGCCGTATATTTCGTACATACCTAGACAAAATTTTATCGATACAGACACGGTTTCTTAAGCTTTTGATTGACAAACGGACAAAGGATTCCTTGTAACAGTAATTATAATATTTTGTATAGAAAGTGTAACCGTTTTACAGTTTGGTGATTTTAGATAATAATATTCATTATACATTTTGGAAAAAAAATATTAAAAATCATTTCTTATTTTTTATTAAATAGTTTATACGTACTTAATGCTCCTAAAATCATTTAGATATTTCTATATTAGTAGATTTACCTACATTATTGTAATGACAGGTGACATATTTTTTAATCATAATAATGTATGTGTTCGACAACCCTACGCTAGGGTTAACATTTTACGAGCAACCCGTATTTCGGGCAGTAGCTCGAGCGGACAAGGTCGGTGCAATAGCTTGTACCTTACGTTGCAGATGAGCGTCTCTAGCGCTTGGAAGGTTGCATTTCTCGGAGAAACGTATCCGGTTTTTCATCAACTAATTTTCTTAGTAAATAAACCGAGAAATTGGATTAAAGATCGCGTATCTTATACAATTAATGTATTTTCTTTATCATCTTATACAGTGTAAGTAATATGTGTGTTGGGTTAATACCAGAAACCGGTGAAGAATCAAGTAGGTATCTATATACTAATAAATTTCGTCTTGGCTTGTATTTTATGTCCCTTTCGTATTGTTAAACTAGCCGTGCCCGCGGATCCGCTCACGTGGACAACAGAACGACGCGTAGTGCTTATAAAAATCATAGTTTCTTAAAACTTTAATAACTTTTTCATGAATGAAAAGATATCGTGGTAATTTTTTTTTGATAATAACCAAGTACCTAAGTAGTAAAACAAACAAAATTGATCAAAATCTATCCAGTAGTTTTTGCCTGATGCGCGCCCAACCTCATCATTACACGAATGCACCCAAAAACGGAGTGTAATGTTTTCAGGGTTCGTGTATGTGAGTTTCTTTATTCCACCATAACTTTTAGAATGCTCAAACAGATTTGGTTAAATGGGGTATCGTAAGAATCCTTACATCATACCCGAGTGACACAGGTCCATTGTCATGGGAATTTTATTTATCTGTTTAATCAGGCGAGTAAATGTGACCTTTGGCTTTGTAACCAAAATACAACTTTTTTACAATTTTTTGTTCGATTTTTGGAAGGGCAGTCGTGTTTTTAATTTAATTTTTATTATTTATTTTATCGAGAAAGTGATAGAGCTATTTCTGATAATAAGCACAGTGCAATTTATAGACAACGGTTACCACCGAGAGCTATTGGTACAATCCCTCAGACTGCTCAAATGTCTCTTTACGTTATATTTCAAGAACCCATGTTGCAGGAAGGGAGGGGCACGCTGCTCGGAAGACGGTTCCACTGCTTTACAGTACGGCAAATATATGTTACTAGCTTTGCCCCACGGTTTCACCCGTGTTAATTTTATCCGACAGCACCGCGCCGGTAACGCACCCGTTTAGTCTATTATAATTGTTCTTCCCGTAAGTACAAATTACTTTAATTTTTCATTATCTCCTAAACTGTGTTTCCAAACAACATACTATAAAAAGCAAAATTTAACTTCATAAAATAGTCTTTATTATGAAGTATTTGTTCGTAAAGATTAGTATGCCTTGTCTAAAAATAATGCTTAAAAATCACTTTTTAATTTTTAACAAGTTTCTGTCACAAAATATACTATTCCTCGTGAGTTTGCTTATCATATACAAAAATAATTTTTCGAATCCGACTGATAGTTTCAGATATTAGCGTGTTTAAACAAACAAACAAAAAACTAATATTAGTATAAATACATAGTACCATACTCTTCTTTATTATTATGAATGGTTGAATTTGGTACATAAAGTTATCTTATGCTGACCACTGTCGACAGTCCAATTTTAACTGTCTGATGACAGTGACCGTTGATTTAACCTTTAGTGCGATGCAATTATTTTTATTATACACAAATTAACAAAACAATTTTTTTATACAACTGGGATGACGACCAAGCATATAGCCCGCCTGATGGTAAGCCGCTACAGTAGCATATGGACGGTTGCAATACCATAGGTATCATTAGCGCGTTACCGACTTTGTATTCTCCTACCCAAAAAGCTCTGGAAACACAACTCACCGTAGGAACACAATACAAAGTTATTTGGCTGCGATTTCATGTAGGATGGTGGTATTCCATCTGTCGGACTGCCCTAAGTAGAGTTCTCTAAAGAAATTTATCTGTAGGTATCCTACCTCTCTTAAATACATCGTATCGATGTTGATCGATGGATATCGATCATCACTATGTTAAAATATTTATTATATAACGTAACGCTTATAAAGAGTCTTTGTTACCCGTCTGGTGATGTAATGTGTAGCCACGTGTATCTGTAAGTGCAGACGCATTTATCGTTTCTAATGAAATGTATAATCTCAATCTTATTTATCATTTGCGTTAATGCTCGTGGCAAGTCTGTAAATGTAATGTTATCACTTAGAAACAGTGATTGTGATCATAATTTTTATATTTCAATTATTATTTACTATATTTTATCGTTATTTATTGTCGTTGTGATGTCTCACTTGGTCGCGTCGTTTGACGTATGTGAGCAGTTCTCATTTTTTTTGCCATAAGCACGTTGAATACTGTCCCACAACTATGCACTTGAATAAAATGTAGAAGCAAACACTAATTACTAAACTTTCTACGACATCTGTATTTTCATATTAAAAAGTCACAAAATATAAATAATCGTACAATCATATATAATTACATCATTTTAAAATCTGTATTTCAAAATAATTGAAAGTTACCGTATGTATAAAAAATGCAATGTCCCATTTTCATATCCGTAATTTTAAAAAGATATATTTATTTATGGTATATAGTACCTATACAATATATTGCACTTTATCTGTTAATAAAGGTAAGAAGATTAATAATGTATCTGTTTTTTTATATTTTGTTATATGATTTTAAACTTATATTCATATTAAACTTGTCCCAGCAAAGATTCCAAAAATGAAATTCCTTTTTTGTTACTTATTTTAGACCTGTTAGTATTGAAAAAGTACCAATATTACTAAATTCAGACGTGTTAGGTAACACTAGACACCATTTTATGCCACCATGTTTAATTTTCAAACGCCATTGTATTTCTGACGGCTGCTCTATACACACGTGTCCAGCTGAAGCATATTGTAATTCCAGATTCGTTACCACTGTTCCAAGGTTAGTTTTAAATTTAACAGATTTATTCTTCAGTTTTTTGTAGTTTATATTGTTCTCTATAAATTGGTGTAAAATATTACACTTTCACTTCATTTTTGATCATAAATAAGATTTTTTGAAAATTTGAAACTATGTTTCGTTACTTTCTTTTTGGTTACTTTGGCGTGGTAACATATGTTGAGGAAAGTTGAGTAACAAAACTGGAAATTATAAACCCACGTTCATATTCAACAGAACACACACACAATGCCGTTAACTACAGCTGAGAAAATGAAACGTTATAGAGAAAGGTTAAAAAACAATCCTGAAAAATTAGAAGAAATAAGAAAAAAAAATTTACAGCGAATGAAGTCGAAATATAAATATAAAAAAATATCAGAAATGACAGAAGCGGAAAAAAATATTCAAAGGAAGAAATGGAAAGACCAAAAACAAAAAAGGAAAAATAAACAAAAGAGTACAACTGAAGTCGAGTTAACAAACTCATCTACCACAGTGATATCAGCAGATTCGTCTACAGTATCAGCCTCAGCAAGTCCAGAGGAAACAATAACCAGAGAACCAATGTTGAAAAAAACGCAACAGACATTAACAAAAACAATTTTCAATTTAAGGAAATCTAGAAATCATCTAAAACTTGAGCGTGATAAAGCAATAAGTCGCATCATTTACCTGGAACGGCTTTACGAAGCAACAAGAAAAAAACTATATAGGTTAGAGAAAAAGAGAACAGAAGAAAAAGAAAAGTTTGATAAAGAACTCTCCAAAATGAAGGCTAGAAATGAAGTATTAGAAGCTTCTCTAAAAATAACATATAAAAGCTGCGAAACTAATAATGAAAGGGATCTGATAAAAAAAATAGCTAAAAATGATGTAGTTAAAAATAATAAAGCACAGGTGTCAATTTCGAAAAAAATAGGAGTACGGGTTAGAGTTAAAAAGTCTGCTAAAAAAATATCAGAAATTAAAAAATCTATTATTGACTTTTACCATCGAGATGATGTAAGCAGGGCTACAGCAGGCAAACGTGAGTGTAGGACGGTAAAGAAAAACAAAAAACAAATAAGATATCTAAATGACTCTTTGCGTGTCTTATATACGAAGTTCAGGTACGAAGGGGGCACTGCTTCATTTGCAACGTTTTGCCGATTCAAGCCGTTTTACGTCTTATCACCAGCTCTACATAACAGAAATACCTGTCTTTGCATTAAACATTCAAATATCAGTCACAAAATTGAAGCATTGAAACGCCACAAAATAATACATTTTCAAAATACTCATGCTCTCTTACAGAATGTCGCTTGTGATTTAGAATCCTTTGATTGTATGCACAGTAACTGTAATAGCTGTAAGAATATTTCTTTAACATATGAAAATTATGAGGAAGATCAAAATAATAATATAACGTGGTTCACGTGGGAAACTCAAAATTACACATACAGAAAATTTACGAAAGACGGAGAACAAGAAATACAAACTAAAAAGACAGTAAAAACACGCAAAACCCAAACAGTCTCCGAATTTATAAAGCTGTTTGAGGCTGATATACCAGTTTTTAAAAAACACTGTTTTATCATGTCACATCAAGCGAAATCTTACAAAGATTGTATCGAAAACTTGGGAGATAACAATTTGGCTGTGCATTGTGATTTCTCTCAAAACTACGAGTGCAAGATGTCAGAAGAGGTCCAGTCGATGCATTTTGGTGCATCAAAGATACAGGTTACTTTGCACACTGGAGTTATATTTTATAAAGGTGGACAGAAATCATTTTGCACTGTTTCCCCTTCCAATGTACATCAGCCACACGCAATATGGGCTCACCTTAAGCCTGTCATAGATTTGGGCAAAAACTTGGTTCCAAACCTTACGACCATACATGTATTCTCAGATGGACCTAGTTCACAATATAGACAAAAAAATAATTTTTTTCTAATCAATTATTTTTCTTTACTCTATAATGTCAATATTACATGGTCATTTTTCGAGAGTGGTCATGGTAAAGGTGTGGCTGATGCTATTGGAGGAGTTGTTAAAAGATGTTTAGATAGGCAGGTTTCTTACGGACATGATATTGTAAACGCTTCTGATGTGTATTCGACATTGCAATCGAAAGTTGAAACCATTCATGTCGTTTACATATCTGAAGAGGAAATTAACTCTGTCAAAAAATGTGTACCTAAAAATCTTAAGACTATAAAAGGAACTTTGAATATCCATCAAATTATTTCTATGTACAAAAACAACTTAAAATGCGATACTGAGTCTTGTTGTCAATACTACCAAATTCAGCATCGCACCTTAAGCTGTTTTTGTAGTAAAGTCAATGTAACTTGTAACTGCTATAATCCATTAAGTCACGTGTTTAGGAATATCCCCAAAACAATCAAACAATTACTCCAATCTGGACATGATAATTCACGTAACATGGATATACCAGACGACATTACAATCCAAGACTTAACTACAGAGTTGCGATCGGCGGTGTTACAAATTTTTGATTGGAACATTGATACCACGATCGATTGTGATTCTTTGTTAAATGATATTGACATTCGTGATTTGCCAGTTATAAGTTTTGAAAATTACGATCTACAACAGCAATCGCTTAATAACGAATCGGAAAATCACAATAGTTTTGAAGTGTGTAGGAAGAAAGAAGAAAATTACAAAGAAAATAAAGAACCTGTTAGTAACCTGATGTCTCATCAAATAGAACCAAACCTTACAACATCAAAAAATCGCTTAAATTCAGACAATAAAGTTGAAAAAATACAAAAACAAACCAAGGGAAAACCACTCACATGCAATAAATGCAATAACTCTACGCCAAAGCATGATTTAGTAAAATGTATGAGCTGTAAAAAATTCTACTGCCTAACTTGCACTGAAGCTCAACGTAATTTCGATTACATATGTAATCCTTGCTTTGGAGAAATTTAAGCTCCTGTTTTCTGTTTTTCAGATACTATCAACATGGTTGTTTATTGTGATGTCGATAAATTTCTTCAAAGGAATGATTTTAATTTATGCCTCAAGGAAAATTTGGTCTGGCCTTGGGTTTCAACTCATTTCATATTATCCGAAAAATGTTATGGTTGTGGAACCGCAACAAACGTATCAAATGGTACATCATTTCACTTTATACTAATAATGAACAGAAAAGATATAACATACTTATTGGAAAGTTTTTTTTTTTGGTGTCAATCATGCAAATATTTCAGTGTGTATGACCACATGCCTGAAGATGAATGTGAGTTTTGTAATTAATAAGTGTATATCTAGTAGGATTAATATGATGATATATTTCTATTGATTCATGATATTGCCAAAAATGTACCTTATTAGAAAGTCGATAAATTAATAGTGTAACTAGCCTAAGCTAAAATGTTTTTATTTTATAAACTTTCACTGTTAGTTAGTATTATTGATGTTACCAAAATATGATTGTTACAAAACTAGTTGATTTTATGGTTTTTACGATAAAAATATAATTCATATCCAGTTTCGAAATGTTTGTTTAATAATTATAACAAATACTGAAAATTTAAGTCTGATAAGTCTTGCATGTTAGATATAAATAGTAGAAACTTGTAATGAATAAGTTTATCTAGAAACGTTAATATCTTGATAGACATCTTTTCAATATGCTAATAACCTAAGTATTTAACTTACCTAAGTTTAAATTTCATATTGTTATACTGTTAATTATTGATAACTGTTAAATTTTACTCTTAGTTACCATAATTTTGTTGACAAAATACAAGCGCTACTTAATGTTCCTAAAATGTGATTATTGCATAACTAGTATAAGATTTCTAAGCCGATTGTTACGCTAGTTTTTGGATTTTTTTGTTATTTGTATTTTTCAGGTGATAACAATATAAAAAGTTATCTATGTATCAAACTAGTCCTAAATAATAATAATAATAATTCATTTTTGTTAAAAAATTGAGTAGGTACTTAAAGTGTATGGTACTATTATTACAACATTTATTAGAAATACTGAAGCATTAAATGTGATTAGTAGTTACTTACCTATGAATCTCAAAATGTTACTTAATATATGATTTAAAAATATTCAATAGTTTGCTTTTATTTCAAAATGATAGACATAGCTTTACATTTTTATTTGGTTACCGTATAATCCACTTGTTGTTACTGTCCCAGTCTCATGATTCACAATTTTTATTTGTTATTTTATTTTTATTCAATAATCTTCATATTGAAACATATATAAAAATTAAAATTAATATTTAAATTATTAAAAACTATATTTTAGGTTCGCAAAACATCGAATATACTTAGAATAAGAACTTTACATATGCTTTTTATTTATGGTAACAAAATAAAAATAAAAATGCTGAGTGGTCATTGATTTCTTAATTTTTGGGTTTTATTTTTAGATTATATTGTAATATGTGTAGTTAAGTTTGGTAAATTTTTCACACTCATCACAAAAATGCCAAGTTTCTGAAGATATTGATTATTGAAAAATTAACAAAATAGGAATTTTTAACACGCCTTTATTTAGTTTTTGTATTTTTTTTTCATTTAAACATACTTTTCATATGAATATTTCCAGAAAACCTCAAAAATAATGAATCAATTAATCTGATTTCATAATTAAAAAAACGATTTGTTTATATTTAAAATTTGAAAACAATTTCAAAATGATGGCAAAAAAAATGAGAACTGCTCATGTTCGGATGCCTGCTATGAGCCCGAGTTTTCGAAGAAGCAAAACATCGTGATGAAACCATAGCATGGTGGTAGGTAGGGCTTTTTCTAATGTCTTCCTTGCTAGTAAGTTGAAATTCTATCGCCAAACAACAATAGGTGTGTTCCGGCAGCTCCATTTGACATCCAGTTCACCCACTAGGCTTAGTGTATCACCATCTTGACCCACATCGTCACTTAATATCAGGTAAGAATGTGGCCGTAACGATAATTTTTTTTTTTTAAATAGAAGTACTCAAATCCTTTCCTAAAGAAAAAGGAAATAACAAGAATAATTAATAACGGAAAATGCAAAAAGATGAGTATCATTATTTTATAACACTATATTTTTTTATTATACTATTGTGTAACACATAAGTAATAAGTCATTTTTAATAGGCTTCGAAAATACTTGCAGTAGTTAGTGTCGGTCGCATTGTCGCCGATTGAAATTTGATATCAATTTTAAAATTTGTAAACCTCTATAAATTATCTATCTAATACTAATAAGTGAGCAATTCTTGTATAATATGTATGTATATATATGTAACTAGCTGGGAAAAAGAAAAAGAAAAACATGATGGGTTTATCTCTATGTGTATGGTGGTGGACATTTCTACCACCCGCTATATTACTGCATATACATCGGCTGATCTCGAAACACGACAATTTTAGCAAAAAAGATAGCCTATGTCCTTTCCAAAGGTCCTATATATCTCTATACCAAAATTCATCAAAATTAGTTTGATGTGTTCTTCATACAAACTTTCATCCACTATTTCACCCCTTCAAGCTATATTTTTACAATATAAAGTACCAAACACACCTGTACCTTTCCCAAAGTCCAGTCTATCTCTATACCAAAATTTATCAAAATTGATTTAGAGGTTTAGGCGTGAAAACGTAACAGACAGACAGAGTACCTTTCGCATTCATAATATTAGTATGAAAGTATGGATAAGTTGCTTATCTACATGGTACATACGTAGTTGTTTTTTTAAGACACCGAGCGCGGCTTTGGCGCCCAGATATAAAGTTTTTAAATGTGTGTTTATCTGGCAACACCATATCACCCTTAGTTCTTCATCAAAATTAATAATTCAAATATTAGCTTAAATATGTTCCCTACTATTGATCATAAATAGACAAATAGTTTAAAATTAATGTTTTCGTTAAATTTTACATTCTTTAATGTGCTAAATATACGTACGGGTCAGTTAGCACATTTAACAAACGCATATTGTTAGTATAAATTTCCACCAAAAATGGTTCTACCGTCAGTGTGTATAATGAGTTATCTTAGTCACTCTTAATCTGTCTCGTCTTGTAGCCGTTCCATAGACATTATCAATAAGGTCACGTAACAACGCCCGCGTCAATTGGTTATTACTTATTACGTAGCCGTAACAAACTAAGTTCTGGGATCATGCCCATTAGATAATCGGTTAATATGTCTCATTATAAAAATAGAGATTGCAGATAATATCTAATGCATTATCAAACAGTCACTGAAAATTAAGCGGATTTTTTGCAATCTAAAAGCAGAGATTTAGGATATTTCGTAAAAGTGAAGTCATGTAATAAATTTCAATTAAACTATTTTTTAAGTAGGATTGACATTAAAAAAGAGTTATGTTTATTAACTTTTAATGTTATTAGTTTACTTATTTTGTTGATTGTGAATTTTAATGATATTGTACTATTTTAAAACCAAAAATATATTCGAGTTTATAAACCATATTCAACTAATTACATTCTAGGCTCAGAAATACTCGTCTCCTTTGGTTATTAACATTTTGTAGTTGACAATATCTAATTCAAAGAGAGGCGGGCACAGAGAAATTTCTTTGGACATTTCTTTCTTCTTGGAACAGTCCGACTGGTGGAATACCTCAACCCTACAAAAAATAGCATCCAAATAACCTAGTGTTGTGTTTCTGCGGTTAGCAGGGTTGCCAGAGCTCTTTGGGAGCAGGGGGTTTCAAAGTCGGTAAAACACTAGTGATACCTAAGTATATGTATTACAAGCGTGCATAGGCTACAGCAGCCGCTTACAATCAGGCGGACCGCATGCTTGGTGGCAAACAAAACGTTGGCAAACCTTTATTGCATAAAAGAAATGATATCAAGAAGTCAGACGCAATGAGAAAATACCGCTCTATAATAATTCGCATTATGAATGAAGAAGAAATCGCTTCATGAATATAGGTGGAATACCAAGTGGCTACGTGTGTCTCTGTTTAACGGGATTCTTCCCTCTAGTGCACAATTATGTGTCATAAAAGGAATTGCTTTTAAAAAACCATTTAATTTTTCTCTCGTTCCTTTGTGGTCGCTGTCGTTGTACTAAACTGTTCGTTTCTTTTAAATTTTTTTGTTAACTTATTTGATACTAACTACTACTCGCGACTTCATACATTAATTGATTAATATTAATCCCTATATCTAATAACGCATATCATAGAAAACTATAAAAGCATTATTTGCAAACCTGCTCTAAAACGTGTATTTGTCACACTTGACATTAGCTAAATTGCCCACATAGACAGAAGCAAAATTAAAAAAAGAAGGAGGGAAAGATTTCCTTTATTTAAAGGTATGGCTAAGGAACCAACATTCCGTGATGAAATAAATAACAGTGTCTATAGTACTACAATAACAGAGCAGTTGTAAACATTCCAATATCTTTGTAGGAAATGCTAGCCTGCAAGTATTTAGACGTAGTTTCTGAGACGAGGAAGGAAAACATTGTAAGTTAATCTAAGTGTCCTTTATCACTAAGTTATGTGCTTAGTATCGTAAAAACTGTTTTAATTTATACTATTAGTGACGTCATTATTTACGATATTACACCTTATGCTGGGCCCTTAAAAAACAACATGTTCGCGAGTACCTCAAGTCTTTGCGCGACGGTTTCCTAGCCACGAATCCCGTAGACGTAGACCATGTAAAGTGATGTGTGTGTCAGTGGGTGTGTAGCTCTAACACAGCCAGTTACACACAGATGGTGATGATGGTGATGGTGGTGGGCTGGCGTACCATACTCGTCACTTCCAACGGCAACAACAGTTTATCAAACAATCACGATATAGTAAATCAAAATCACGCAACACACACACACATTTATATTCTTCTACATATACAGTACAATCAATTTCACCGTTACGTGGATTATTGTCTCAAAGAATCTCCAAAAAAAACACTTAATATTACAAACAGGGTTTTATCAAAACCCACGCGTCGCGGTATATTTGCAAGACTGAAGATGAAATTATCGAGCGAACGCTGGCCGGAAAATTTTTTAGTCCTACTTACCTCATATAAGAAAAATTATTAACAAACGCAAAGCGCATGAGTTCACCTGCCAATATTTAATAATTAAATTTCCAACACTACTTATTGGCATAAATGAAAAATAAAATAAACGTGAATATGTTTTTCTTATATTGTACCGACTTAAAAAAAAAGGCGGACGTTACTCAAATTCAAATGACAATTTTTTTATGAATGTTTCGCCATACCTTCTTTATTTATAAACCGATTTGGATAATTATTTTTTATTGTCAAGTGCTCAAGGGTGGTCCCATTTTAATTTCATTAGCATTGGACCATCAACTTCGAAAATACATCAAGAAACTCTTGAAAATCGTTGAAGTTGGTTTTCTTTTTTGTTAAAAATTGTCTTGTTATTTTATGGCTTGTATTCATCCATAATTCTGCCAATGTCACGTGAATAGAATATTTTTCTAATTATAATTCTTATATATTTGAAACATAAGCGCATAAATATGGCGGCTCCTTTGTTATAACTGTCCAGGGAGTTTTTGTGGCAACTTAAAATACATGTACATACTTTAATCATCAATTCACTTTTACCTACACAAAAACCATACTATATTACTTAAAATATCGCCAAAATTACATTACTTTATATTTGAATCTTGAAAGCGTCACTTTACGGAAATCCATCGTAAATAATTTATCCAAAATTTATTTGCTACCTGAAAAAGATTAACAGCTATTTGGTCAAAAAAGTTTGTTTTTAATTGTTAATGAAGACCTGAAAATACTAAGTCCGAAACTAATGGTGAAATAGAAGAAATACCAAAAAGTGAAATGTTAGTAGCTAGAACGAAAACAAAAGTTCATTAATTACAATAAAAACCAACACAAGACAAATCAAGAGACCGTCAAATGTTCTTCTTCCTAACTTGGCAACCGGTCCTCTTTAATGAAGACCATTACTGGCATTATCGAGTGATTTATATTGTCAAGTGTTATGACGATTCAGTATCCTAACAAGATGGTGGCTTTCTTGTTAGAACTTTCTAGGAAATTTTTGTGGGATCTCGGAATGAATGCTTTCAGCTTATATTTATAATCCACCTCACTTATGCACAAAAACCAAACTATATCACGCAAAACGCCACCAATATTACATAATATAGGGTCAAAAACCTAAGTAAATGAATTAAAAATAACAACCACAACATGTCACTTCAAGATCCCGCCAATGAATGTGAATGTGATCCCCGTGAATGTTATCAAACGCACAGGGCGGTATCTTAAAGAAAAACCTATCTAGGTAAACTTCGAATGTACAACATTATCTGAATACAAAATTTCATCCAAATCGTTGAAGTCGTTTCCGAGAATACAATTATATATTAGGTCGGGGAAAAGTGTTTTCGCATATCGTAGGTATAAACTTGTTATAGAATTTCTTTGCCTGTACTATTTGTATCTGGCTGGTTTTGGTAACATTAAAAAGGTTACATTAAAAATTTAATAATAATTAAAAAAAAAAGTTGTTTTCCCGCTATTTTCATTTGTTTTTCTTTCTGTAAAAATGAGTGAATCTAATGAAGAAATTCGATAAATTTTTTAAAATATTATTACAAAAAGGCAAAAATGCAACTCAATCAGCGAAAAAAAATTGTGATGTTTATAGATCTAATGCAGTGTCAGTAAGAGTAGCACAAAGTTAGTTCAAACGTTTGCAGTCCGGAAATTTTGATGTTAAAGATGCACCTCGCTCTGGTCGCTCTGTTACGAATAAAATGGACGCCATTTTTGAAAAAGTGGAGCAAAATCGGCATGTCAGTAGTTACGATGTAGGTGAAGAACTGGAAATTGACCACAAAACAGTTTTAACCCATTTGAAGAAAGCTGACTATACCAAAAAGCTCGATATTTGGGTGCCATACGAGCTCACTGAAAGAAACCTAATAACACTGTACTCATTTGCGATTCATTATTGAGACGTAATGAAACCGAGCCGTACGACAAGAAAGTGCGAGAAAGGTCGTGGTCTAAGGTCGGCCCGGTTCACAGACTGTAGCTAAACCTTTTTTTAAATTTTTTTGACGTGGATAAACCCGTCATGGGTGCACACTCGCCCGGGGGGACGAGTGGCTATGTGAGACTCCTACTCACTAAAACTCCACCGTGTACCATCCGCCGCAACAAGCACACCCTAGCTGTCTCCTCCGTCCTCCGAACCTGTGCAATGGAAAGACGGGCCCTCCGACCCGTCTCCCCTGGTTCGGCTAGGACCAGACTGTGGCTAAACCTGGGCTAACTCGAAATAAGGCGATCCTATGCGTATGGTGGGACTAGAAGGTTATTATTCATTTTGAGCTTTTACCGCCCGGAAAAACCATCGATTCGGATCTTTACTACCAACAACTGATGAGATTAAAGGAAGCAGTTGAGAGAAAGCGGCCGGAATTAATTAACAGGAAGGGTGTGGTCTTTCATCACGATAACGCTAGACCACACACATCTTTAGCCACTCAGCAAAAATTAAGTGAGTTTGGCTGGGAGGTGTTAGTGTATCCACCATATAGCCATGACCTTGCACCTTCAGATTTTCACCTGTTTCGGTCTCTTCAGAATTCTTTAGGTTCTGTAAGGTTAACATCAAGAGAGGACTGCCAAAACTATTTGTTGCGTTTTTGTGATCAGAAGTCCCAAAGTTTCGGGATCATGACTCTACCTACAAAATGGCAGAAAGTCATCGAACAAAACGGCACATATATACTGTATATAAATAAACTTTGAAAAAAACGTCTTAAGTTTTCATATAAAAATGCGAAGAAACTTTTTCCCCGGCCTTTTATTTATATACATACCTAATAGCAGAAATTATTTACATCCCGTAATTTTATTTTAGCTCATATTATTGACAATTTATATAGTTTGTCAATTGAGATATTACATTTTATTCTTCCCGTGTATAAAATTTCATGAAAATCGGTTAAGAACTAAATTTTTTTACGATTCCTAAATCTATTTTTACGATCATTTTAGCCTCCCAATTATGGAATGAAGTACTATCCCGTTCCCGTCTACAAAATTTGATCAGAATCGGTTGAGAATTGATGAAAATTAAATATATTGAAATTCTTTTTTTTACGATTTCTAAATTATTATTGAAAATTCATATAACCTCAATTTACCAATGATATAAGCATTCCGTATACGAAATTTTATAAGAATCGGTCTATCCGTTTTTGACTTAAATCCGGACATACGAACAGACAGACACAATTTTTTTAATGATCGAGATCAGTATCGTTGAAATAGTATGCCTATCTGGAAATTTTGGAAAAATATTAAAAGTACAGACAGAACTAAAGATTTATTAATATAGATAGGCCAGATTTCTCACGAACTTAGCGAAGTCGGTGCAATACAATCCAGAGACAAGACGACCGCCAAAAGGGAATAATACCCTTCAACTCCGGCTGTCTTCATGCCAGTCTGCAAAAACAACGACGAATCAACTAAGTAGGTAACTCGATATACATTGGCTAATTTCAAAACGCACCGTTCCGATGCGACTCACCACCAAACCACCATAACAGGTTTTTTATATTGTTGGCCGCTAACCAGTGATCTACCGACTTAACCTTTTTCATAAAAATTCTTCACATCTTCTAAGTTCTTGTCATAAGAATATTCAAACAATGCAAATGCGGTGATCGTTTATATCGTTTTTAGTCATATGGGCCTTATTTTATTTTAATACAATTTATTGCTTATTTAGTATGTTATTCCTTCGCTGTTTTACGTTGGCTTTAATAAGATTTTTCTTTGTTACTCAATTCGAATTTACATCAATTTAAACATATTCACCCTCCTCTATAGTTTTTTGTTTTAATATTTATTTATGGTTCACAGAACTAAAAATTTATAGAACGGGCAGAGTTTACATTTTTTTTTAAATAATAGCTCGTCATATTGACGGTGCTGTCCCGGATGGTAAACACAGCATAGTCCAAATACAACAGCGACCACCGAGAGATCTAAATCTATTGGGAGTCGCCGCTCTTTTGCTGGCCTGCATAAATATCTCTTCACGTTACACTTAAAGGACCCGATTACGCAAGAAGGAGGGAACACACTGACCGGGAGAAGGTTACACAGCTTTACGATACGACAAAGATAAGACATAGAGAACTTTTTAGTTTGTGTCGAGAAGGAGGTGAACTCCGAAGTACAGCGCGTGTGGTTCTGTTGTGAAAAACAACGTCGACCACCGTGAGACCTAGGCTTGCCACCTTTTTTTTGGAAAGAAATAGTATTTTTTTTCAAAAAATTGCAAAAAATATAGTACTTTCGGGAAAGTTAGGAAAAAATAAAGTACACGTTTGTTTTTAAAAAAAAGGGTGCAGTTTTTACAGGGTTCATGTATTTGAGTTTCTTTTTTCCATCAAAACTTTTAAATGCCTGAACAAATTTGAAAAAAAAAGCCTTCCACGGTTTTGTTGAATACATGCAAAGCTCTCACGAAATGATTCTGTGGTCTGTGAGACGTGATGCAAAATATGACTGACAAAATACATGATAATTTGCCCTTATGTTTAATTTAACAAAAGAATATAAAATAAGAGTGACAGTTGAATTAGCCATGGAAATATATAGTATTTTTGTACTATATTATTTTTCTATAATTTATAGTACAATTGACTAAAATATAGTACGATACTATATAATATAGTACGGGTGACAACCCTAGTGAGACCGGCAATAAATCGCTGGGCGTCATTGTACCTAATGCAGGCTTGGAAGCCTTTCTGCTGCTAGAATATAGTTATAAACGGAGTCATCCCGAAACGCGACAAAACAAAAGAGAGTCATTGTGTCGAGTTTATTACAGGTCAAGTGCCTGCTGGTCGCGATCTAGTCGGGTACAGATTCCTACCACCATTACTACCACCTACATACATACTACTATAAGTATTATTTCTTAAAATTATCACGTGTTCGAAGGAATCCAGATGCTTTAACCAAAATACTAAAATGTAGATACGAACTTAGTTCGTTTAGTATTGCAATTGAGATAAAAATTCACCGAATATATATTTTGTTGGTCCATGAATCGAGGATGAGTAAACAAACACATAAATAAGTAACGACCTTCATTGCATTCTCGGTTATGTCGTCACCTATGTTATAAAAATATCAGGTTATTAGAAATTTTGTTGAGTGGTTTAAATCTATACAATTAAAAAAAATGAAGTGTCTGTTTGTAATGTCAAATTACAGCTTTTTAGTACATGCATATGAAAGTATTACCTATAACAAAAGCCAAATTATTAAAACTTTTGTATATCAGCTATCTGTCAGTTTGTTCCGGATAATCTCGAAACGGATGAACCGATTTTGACGAGACTTTCACTGGCAGATAGCTGATGTTATAAGGATTCACTTAGGCTACTTTTATTTTAAAAATGAATTAGGGTTCTGTGCAAATAAAAAAAACCGGTCATAGTGAAACAATACGGGTGCTTAAACCATATGAGATACTTAGGTATACCTAATTACTATACTACATAATTTTAGACATTAAAAAAACCTACAAAAAAGTCAACATAAGCGTATGTTTATCTTCTAACATCACCCACAATCATTAATTTATTTTCATTTAATGCATTTTCATCTTTAAAATAACCGGGAGCGGTGGTAGTACGATTCGTGCGTGTGCCCAATCGACGGCATACTGTAGTCCACGCGAGTGCAGCCGCGGGTACAATAAATTATACATAAATAATTACTGTTTTATTAATATGATATTGCAACAAATTTGTGAAGTTCGAAAGTTCAAATTCAACTGCCAGTTAATGTTAAAGAACTGATTACAGTCAAACTTTCAAGTCATAGGTTCTTTTAGATCCACCGCCTACTTTGAGAATAAAAAGTTTTCTAGTATAACATATTGTACCTAAATACCGTGGAATTATTATTTTGACTTGGTCTATAAATTATACAGAAATATTAAACAATTCATTTACACTTTACATAATGACCATACATTCTGGCAGAATACAGAGTAACTCCTCTATACAACACTAGTAATGGAATCAGTCTCTCAGCTCCCTGCACTTTTGCGCATTTACGCCTTCTTCTTCCTAACTTGGCAACCGGTTCTTTTTAATGAAGACCATTACTGGCATTATCGAGTCAACTATAGTTCATGTGTTATGACGATTTAGTATCCTAACAAGATGGTGGCTCCCATGTTAGAACTTTCTAGAAAGATTTTGTGGGATCTCAGAATGAATGCTTTCAGCTTATATTTATAATCCACTTCACTAATGCACAAAAACCAAACTATATCACGCAAAACGCCACCAATATTACATAATGTAGGGTCAAAAACCTAAGTTATTGAATTAAAAATAAAAACCACAACATGTCACTCCAAGATCCTGCTAAAAACTCCCCTTTACGGCTTATCACGAGATGTCGTATGATGTCACATGCTATGTGAATATACGATAGTGACGACATCGTCGAGGAGAGTCCGTTGACAGTCTTATAATGTGCTGTGTTATAATATAATATAATAAATTTTATGATCCGTCAAACGAAATATAAAAGTGTACTTTGAAATGTATAAAAATCTATTTAAGTTAAATACAAATTAATTAGACTGACAAATCCATGTGTACTTACAATACTAAAATTTTTTTTTTCAATACTCTATTTCGACCCTGAATTTTACTATGAACATAAGCAAGATCCTTGAACAGTATTAACTAAGTAGAACAAAGGTTTATCCCGTGTAACGACTATAGTGGAGGACTATTCAATTTATCTTCTCAGCGCGCTAATAAAGAGGGGCGAGAGAGAATTCACTCAGGAAAAGTATAAAACTTCCTATCGAACTTGAGAAAACAGATTCACTGTAAAATAGTTGGCTTTGTGCCAGCTTCGACGCCTTCGGTGTTCTTGTATATTTAACATAAATTACTTTAAAATTAATAACTTTTATAGTGTAATTTCTGGTGTAGGCAGACATACATAAAAATAACATATAACCATATATTGTTATTTTCATTAATTTAAAAGTTTTTTTAAAGCAATTAAAAATTTATAATACGTGTTTAAAATCGAAAGATTTAAATCCTAATCGTTTGGTGATACTTAACGACCGAAAAGGTCATTAATATTTATTATATACACTAACAACTAAAATCGTTAACAAGGTTGTATTTGACACATTACGGACAATTAACTGTGGACAGTGTGGCGTATGGACTATGCGTTATTAAAAAAAAAGCTAAGTGTATAATTATTGTCTAGATAGACCGTAAAATTTTGAAACTTATTTATTAACAATGTAAAATATAAAATGCATCGATAAGCAGAAAATTCAGCCAATAATATTTTTTATTATTAGCAATCCCGGCCACGCGTTGCTGTGCCGTTTTGGAGTTCATAGTGAAGCTTGATCCGATCGCTACCAAACTTAACAAGATCACCCCACTGGGCTAATATGAACATTTTCGGAAAACTTACTTCAAAATCGCTCCAGCCGTTGTGGAGTCCATAGGGAAAGTACATACAAACATCGGTTTTTATACATATATAAGAGAAGAAGATTTCATTTATGTCATAAACTATAAAAATGTTGTTTTAGGTACGTCTGTTAGTTATTCTATGACTTCTCAACGACTTGACCGATTGAGCTCATGTTTACATAATTTATTTGTTGTTTTATCTAGACGATAGTTTATAGTTACTTTGGATCCGATAGGTGCCGTTGTGGTTGAGACATTAACTATCGGAAAAGGTAAAGTAACGTCTGCTGGCCTAGGATATACACATACGTAATTTATTATTAGATACTATACAAAACATAAAACAAAATAAATGTTGCGTGCGTTTTTATGTTTTATCGAGTGTTTGTTTGTGTATAATAAGTATTTCCGTATAAAACTTGATCTAATAAGTATGAACATAAGTGAAATAAATACATTAATTAGGTCATCAAACAAAACTGTTCGTTTGTTCAGTCTATCGGTTTACGAGACGGACAGCTCGGAATGAAATCGTAAACTGGGCTTTCGGTTCAGACAAAAACGTTAACTAACCGTCTGAGCCAATAAACTTCGCAATAAAGGATCATCGTCGTTTTAATTATTAAATTGTACAAAATTACATACATATGTTATTGTTCTTTACAATTATACAGATTCTTTTAAGATCAGCCGATGGTTGGTTTTTTAAAGGCTCTGTGGTCTAAATATTTCTGTGCCGTTTTAGAATAATTCTAATTTTAGGGCATTATTTAAATTAGAATATATAATAAAAAATAAACCAGTGACTTTTTATCATAGACTATTTTCTGTTTGACATTTGCGGTATTTATGAACCTAAACAATGAGTATTATCTACATCACTTGCTGTCACTTTTCGTTGAGTGACAATGTCAATATTTTAAGGGGTCTAAGTTCAATGGCAGAGGTCGGGTTCGCAGTATCAATTCATTTAATTTAATATATTAATAACAGATATTATAGATAAATTTTAGCTTTCTGCACTCCTTCTTCATATAAACTTTAACGTTGTCGAATCTCACAGTCTTCCGTGCACGCAATACGCTTAAAAAGGGAAAGGAAAGGAAAGGGGAGGGTAGATTTTGCTTCATGTATTAACAATAAAAATATATAAGAGTATGGTTTATTCAATAAGTATAAAAAACACGCGTGTATTTAAGTGCAACGTTGCGTTAAAATTTCAAAGTAAAGTGAAAAATTTTAGGAGTTTTACGACTTTAAAAAAATCAAATTTTGCACTTTTATTTAGTGTTAAGGCTGTAAAGTGAGCTATTTTTGCATATACATAAGTGATTTCTCGGGAACGACACTAAAGGTTTGGATGAAATTTTAAATTTAGATAATGTTTTTATTTCCGAGTTTCTTTTTCTTGACACCGAACTAAGATTTGATCACCCAGATATTAAGTATAAACCTGTCGATTCCACCTTTATCAATATTACAAGGTGTCCAGAAAGGGTATCGGGTATTTGTAAGTTCAATGAAACAAAAATTATTTGTATGCAATAAAAAAGTTTATTGTTTATTATTAGCATATGAATTGGAGAATTATTTGGAAAAGATGATGTTATCCAAATGATGACCGTTATGTTGCTGGCACTCTTCTAGACGGAAACGAAGATTGGCGATAACACGTTGACACATAGCTATCGATATTGCTGCCATTTCTGACCTGATGTTTTGCTTTAACTGGGTTAGATTCGTCGGATTGTTTTGATAAACCTTACTTTTAAGGTATCCCCATGCAAAATAGTCAAGCGGGCTAAGGTCGGGGCTTCTGGGAGGCCAGTTGATGTTACCTCTTCGCGAAATGACTTTATTAGGGAATAATTCGTTAACAACTTCCATTGAGTCATTTGAGGTATGGCAAGTGGCCCCATCTTGCTGGAACCACGTTCTTGAGTTGAAACCTGCAAACTTCTGCAACTCTGAGACCAAAAAATTTCGCAACATATCGCAATAACGGTCACTATTCACATTAATTGCTCGGCCTCGTTGATCTTCATGAAAATAAGGACCAATTATGCCTTTAGCAGACATAGCGGCCCAAACAACGACCTTTGGGCTATGCAGGGGTCGTTCATGCTTTCGTCTCGGATTCTCCACTGCCCAGTACCGACAATTCTGCTTATTAACATGACCATTCAGGTGAAAATTTGCTTCGTCACTGAACAGTATGTTGTTAAAGTTGTTAAATCGCTGCAGCATTTCGTTCGCAAAATTCAGTCGATTAGCATAGTCCGTATCCTTCAATTCTTGAACCAATTGAATTTTATAGGCTTTTAGATGTAAGTCTTTCTTTAAAATCGAATGTAAAGACGATTTTTTGATGTTCAACGCTTGGCTTCGCTTTCGGATGGATATAGACGGATTTTGACGAACCGACGCCTCAACTTCTTCAATTGTTTCTTCATCGCGAACTGAACGAGGACGACCAGAGTTTTGAATTTTAACTGTCGCACCTGTATTCTCGAACATCCTGATCCATTTCCTAATGCTATCGTCACTTGGCGCGTGGCGTGTACGATATTCCGCACGATAGAGACGTTGAGCAGTCACTATTGAATCACCATTACGATAATACGCTCGTACGCAAAATGCGCGATGCGTCCCCAAGTACTGTTCCATCATGACTAAAACTCCACAAAATGGCGGACGCCACGAACCCCTCCCCGCACCCTTTAGACGCCCCGTTTCGAATATGGCGCGAAAACAAATGCCCGATACCCTTTCTGGACACCTTGTATAAAGTGGAAAGATTTGTTTTTTTTTTTGGTTTTTTGTTTGTAATGGATAAACTTAAAAACTACTGGACCGATTTTAAAATTGTTTCTCCAATATAAAGCTAACAGTATCAGCGAGTAACATAGGCTTTATTATGATTTGAAAAAAAAAATATTACATATATAAATGTCGATAGTTTTACACAAAGTATTAAAAATTACCTACCCGTGTGTGTTAGCGTGGTTTGTCGTATACATTTAATACGGGTGAAACCGTAGGGCACAGCTAGC
Source organism: Saturnia japonica (assembly GCA_033032175.1). NCBI lineage: Eukaryota > Metazoa > Arthropoda > Insecta > Lepidoptera > Saturniidae > Saturnia > Saturnia japonica. The sequence continues at coordinate 10,855,687 of CM065325.1, forward strand.
CATAATTATTATACTATGAAGGCTTAAACACATTGACACTTGCAAGTACGGCTCTAAATCAAGAAGAAGATATTACATACTTTTTAATCACTTCTCATACCGTAGCTTAACTTCTGACCAATCTGAGCACAATGACGATTTTGCCCGACTGGGTCGCGACTACCATGCATGTGGTGTAAAGTACGTCATAGTGACTCGTTTCAGGGATCAGCCTGTGCATTTCCAGTTAAATTAATTCAGGCCGGCATAACAGCGGTGACCGTCGACGGATTACGATCTCTCGGTGGTTGCCGTTGTGTGTACTGTATAGTCGTCAATATGCCGTGCTACTTACTATAAAAAATAAGAACGTGAACACAATCCAACGATAATTAAAAGTAATATATTATGACAGATGAACACCGTGTTTTTACAGCCGAATTTAAATGACTTCTGTAAAATTAAATTCTAACTTTTAATTAATGAGAAGCAATTATCACATATTTCATTGTAAGCGAATGAAATGGAAGGGAAGCCGACAGTGGCTCGGCCGTTCTTTAAATGGCTCCGCACTCCGGAACATTGATACCGATTTTACGATGCAACTGAACGAAACAAAAGCGAGTTGCTTCACCTTGCATTTTATTATCTCCTATGGATTGGTTTAGTATTTCGGTGGAAAGAAAGTATGTAATTTCTTTTTTACATTTTCCTTGTAGGGTGATAACGTTTTGATAAATACATGTATACTAATGTAAATCCGGATACTTATTTTTTAAGATGTATTCAGTAATATTAGATTCAATATGTTCATTCTTTACGGTGGAAGTATTTCACAGTCAGGCTGTCCCAAGTAAAGAAAAATATCCAAAAAGTTTTGACTATGCCCTACCCATAGATTTAAAATACATCTATGGCCCTATCTGTCTTTAGTAGGTAGATCTTGTTTAGACATAATTGAAATACGGCCGTTTTCAATAACCTAGATATCCGTTGTTTCAGTTACTAAAGATAGACAAATATAACTTTTTGTCCTTCCTTTTTTTTCTGTAACCTTTCAATGTATAGTTCTTCGTATCTACATAATATATATCCATATCCTATAGCTTGAATAGATAAGAGGGAAGCCGACATCTGCCTTAAGATAAAGATAATACTTACTTATTACAAATATGTACTAATCGGGGATAGTAAACTGAGATACGTTATTGAAAACGGCCGATAATGAATATCATTCATTAGTTTTCAAAGATGTTACTCGATATTAAGTTGACGTATCATTACTCTAAAGACATACATAAAACGAAGACAAACACCAAAAGACTTAATTTGTTTGATAGAAATACTTAAACCGTGTACTTGGTCGGTTAGTTCTTAGTTTATTAATCGTTATTCGTCTGAAATTTCTTTGCGGCTTCAGTAAGATTGAATCTATTTCGATTTCCTCTAATATTCTTCTCATAGATAATTAATTTTATTGTTTCAGTCGCTAATATTTTTATCATTATTTACCTTGATTATTTATTATTTTAGATTAACTCTTACAATTACATAACATTTTATAACAAAAAAATACCGAAATTGAAAAAAAAGGTTAATTTGTGTAGAATGAAAATATTGACTTACGAGTGAAAAAACTATTAACCAACAAAACCCGTAACGATACTAAATTAAAAATAAATAATATGCTTATTTTATTTTAGTATTAGTTTGTTGTACCCATATAATAATTAAAGCTTCGATAATTTATTCACAAAACACGAAAAGCAAATAACGTGAATACAAATTTCATAATTACTCTGTTATCTTATTGTATATGTACTTGCAACCGCTCGCGATTTCGTTCGCGTTAATCTCTATACTAAAATTTTAATCCCATCTTCTCCACGGCAAGAATACACACCGCTAAGCTCGTAGTGCTTATAAAAACTAGTTTCTTAAAACTTTAATAACTTTTTATTGAATGAAGGTTTTTTTTTTAGATAAAGACCAAGTATCTAAGGAGTAAAACAAAAAAAAAAATTATCCAGTAGTATTTGCGTGATGCATGCACAACTGCAAACCTCTGTGCTTTTATTTAAATAGATAGTACATTATAGGCGATGGATTCAAGGGTAGAAAACTAAGTAATATACGACCTGGCGAATCTCTACCTCTAAAGTTACTTTATCCTTGTTCGATTCGCTCGAATTTTGTGATTATCAGACACAATTATGTCAAAATTTTACTTACTACTAACAAAATAAAACACGTTACAAACATACATACTTGTTAGTAAATAAAATTATTCCAAAAACCGGCATAAATGTCGGGATAAAAAATCCTATAACGACAAAGCTTTTTTTTCTGACTCATTATACTGTTAGGTTTAGCGACCCTAGAAACTAGAGCCTCTGGCGGCTTTTACAGCTTTACCGTGGCTTGGGGGCGAGCGCTTAAGGCACTCAGCTGCAAAACCGTGGACGACAAAACTATACCGCTAAAAGTCTATGCTATCAATTGATTTTATATGTGTCGGGGTAGTTTAACGATTAAATAATTTTCCAGACTTTACAGTCTTACACTTAACTTGAAAGTTATTTAGTGATACATATTAATTTTGGTTCTTTTTTTTTAAATTAATTTTTTAACCTTTTATTGCATAAAAATAATTTAAGTAAATATGTCACAGCGTAAGAATGGCGTTCGTTCTGAACATAATGCTGGATGAGACAAGACAATCGCGACCACCATTAACCAGGTATAACTACCGCATACGGCTATTTTCAATATCTATCCGTTGTTTCAGTTACTGAAGATAGAACCTTTTGTCCTTACTTTTTTTTCAATAACCTATCAATGGATAGTTTTTCGTATATACATAATATATATCTATATCCTACAGCTTGAATATATAAGAGGGAAGCCGATAATTGTCTGTTAAAGATAGTACTTATTAGAAATATGTACTAATCGGGGATAGTAAACTTGATATGTTATTGAAAAAGGCCGTTAGACGTGACGTGTTCCGGGATTAGCCGATGTATACAGTATCCAACGAGGTCGTAAAAAGTAAAACTACCATCAAATGCATCGCAGTGATTCTTTTTTGGTTTCTCGCGTATTTTTTTTTCTGACTGACTATACTGTTAGCCTTAGGGGCTCTAGAGATAGATTTCTACTTATTGCTTAGCATGTAGTTTATTCTTAAGGTCAAATTGCAAACATACCTGAAACATATGAAAATGAAACGATTTGCACGCCATCTGTTAAGAACATATAGTATAAAACGGGCGCAAAAAAGCCTAACAGCGCAACGGTAAGCTCCTAACAATAATTAGATACGCCAACGATGACAGTCCCGAGCGGGCGCCTACACAGCCCACTTCCCAGCGCGGCGCGGCGCGACGCCCGATCACCCCTAGGACTCGGTACCACAAAGACGGCGAATACGTACTACGGTAAACAGAGAGCTGCAAACCAGTGTACGCAAGCCCAACTCACTACGTGCGACCAACTCTGTTCACACCCAAACCTACCAGACGTGAAGAGAGCGAAACAGAACAGCATACACGCAGTGAGGTGCCTATACGGAGGCGTGGCGATAGCGTAGCTACGGAGAACTAAATAGACTGGGTCGCTGGCGGGTGAAAGATTTCTTGATCCTATGCATGATCCTCTCCTCCTGGGAGGAAGGAGGGAAACATGCGTATGTGTAAATACACATACATACACACTTTAGTGATCGGAATGGTTTTTCTATACTAACTAGCGCATGACTATCTAGCGTAAAAAAGAAAAAAAAATGGTCCCTTACAGAACCCATGTACCTGTGTAGTGTGCACGTGTGTATGTTCATACGTGTGTAATGTTGTATGTGGGTAGCTAAGTGTTGCACGTATAGTGTCACTTGTATCGGGCGGGCGGCTGCCTGATCCAAGGGCTTCACACCGAGGAACGGACCTAGGCTTGGGTTGCCACTAGAGAGGGTGGACGTGGCGGGTGTGCGGGAGTGAAGTTGACCGCCCGTCCTCTGCGGAGAGAACGGTGGTTACGCGGGCGTGGGTGCTGGCACGCTCTGTTTGGAGAGACGGTGGAATTAAACGCGTTTGCTGTTTCGATTTGGTCGAGCGGGTCAGTGAATATGTTACTCGGCCAGCGTTTACGCCGGCAGGCATTGGGGATTTGATTAATGGATTCGCGTGATTCGACGCGGTGTCGAAGTAGGAGCGAGAAAGGTGTTTGGCGTAGGCATGTATCGAGGGAAGGTCCATATCTCTATGGAGATCTTCCATACGAACATAATGAGGGGCCCCGGTAAGGCGGTGAAGAAACCTATTCTGGATGGCTTGTAACCGTTGGCCGCAATAGCCCCATATTTATAGGTGTGTTGGAGTGCGACGGAATGATGTCGTCTATTCCCCTTTCACTCTAACATTGCCTTATTCGGTTATTACTTTTTGGCGCGAATATTTCTGCTTTTATTATTATTACCTTTTCTACGAAGCACTATTGCTATCTTTGTCTATATTATTATTATTACACAAATACACGTAATTTACCGATATCTAATTAGATTCTTATTAAAATATTATAAAACGTATTTTTTTAATCTTTTAAGTACACTAATACCTAACCCTCAGTATAACATTAAATAACAGTACCTAAACTTCGTAAATATTAAGCATCAAACATTGCGACATAAAAATAGCATAGAAACATGTTATATACGACTTGTTAACGTTATAAACACGATAGAACTTACATAAGTCTAACTATCACTATATATTCATAAATATTACACATAACTCGTTATAAATCAAACGTTCATACTGAAATATAAATTTGGTACCTTACTACATTATTCTCGCAAAATTATAAGCTATATTACTATTTATTTACTATCTCTATGTACCTAAACTATATATTTTTAAACAAGCAATAGTAAATCAATGATTATTAATGTGAATTCTCATTTCCTAAGTCTAGCAACTTATACCTACAACTAAATATTAATATTATCTTCTAAACTACCAAGCCTAGACCTGTGCGTCGCTAACATAGTAGGTATACAAACAAACAAATAAACTATCATTTATGTAGATTAATTTATAGATTAGATGAAGGTCGACTTTTTATAATGAAGTTGAAACAATGACGGCTCGGTGGTAATGTGTAAGGATGTCGCGTTGATTGATGTGAGTTCGAATCCCTACAATGTGCTTGACATTTCAGTGAAGGAAAACATCGTGATTAAACCAGAGCGTGGTGATAGTGATGCATTTTATAATGCCCACCTTGTTAGTTACCACCCTCAAGTTAAAAATCTGTCGCCAAGCATCTATAGGGACCCAGTCATCCACTCAGCATAGCGTGTAACCATTTTGGGTCACATCGACACTTAAGATCAGGTGAAATTTGCCAAACGCAAAACTTATAAAGAAAGAATGGGTTTTTACCGACACGTTACAAAGAAGCGTCTAATAAAAACATGAATCGTCTGACACTTCATACTCATTTGCAAACATAATAAAAAGTAGTTAGTATTCCACATACGTTCAGAAGTTACAAATCATAACGAATTATATTGGTTATAAAAATGCAACAAGTATAAGAAAAGCACACCCTGTGTATGTGTATCTCCACTTGCTTTTATAGACCATAAACGGATTTTACGACTGCCAGGATAATACCCATCCGGCTAAAAGGGTTTCGGCCACTCCAGCCTTATAGATATAGTATCGTACGGCAATTAAAAAAGTCTGCAAACTACAAATATAGCCTTTTATTTTAATTTTTTTATTTTCGAAGTCATTATTTTTAATCATCGATGTATATTCTAACGATTGTTATATTTTTACTTTTAGATATAGTAGAGTTGCTATAAAAAGTAATCTAAATTACTTTCTGAAAAGTTGATTCCAATGAAGGTTCCTTCAAATCGGTTTACCCGTTTTAAAAACTCGTATCTGGATTTTGTTAACGTACAAATAACCATATTTTATGTGGTTACGAAAAAGCTTTTATTTCGAAATTATATACAGACACGTCAGTTATGTTAATTTTTATAGATTAAATATATGTTATGATCATTTCGTCTACTAGGAAGACATAGTATATCGGTGCAGCATACATGACTTTTCCAACTAAATGTTAATTAATAGCTTGAAATTTCTATTCTTACAAGATTTAAACCAAAATCAGTTTCGGTTAGAAATACTTACACTTATCGCTTTATTAAATCAACTACGAGCCACCATTAAGCTCTATCTACCACAGATCCGCAGTCCTACGCTTAAATTTTCGGTCAACGGATACGTCAATACGGAGCAAATGAGTGGAGCGGATGCGAGCCCAAGCTGCCATACATTCGCTCGGGACCATGCTAATTGCGGATTGACTAATTTTATTATTTTAAGTATTTCGTTCGTTGTCGTTTTTAATTACTGGGAGCTCGCTTACATTCAATTTACAAGCTCTTCGAAAAACCTTTTTATGAGAAATAATCAAACAATTTGCACCAAAATTTTTATAATTATATTTAAAATTAATATCAATCTTTTGGAAAAATAGACAATGACATGTTCCGTTTCTACTTTATAAATTTTTTTTTTTCATTTTTACATATTTTAGAATAATACATAGGTTTCTTTATTAATTATGGTCCTAGTAGCCGTATTGTAAAGTTGTTGGAAATTACCTCACACCAGGGTAATATTCTTTTTAATTTTATATTTTTACTATCAAGTGGGAGATATAAAGACAAAATCCTTTAATCAAGAATAGGACACCCAAGAGAATATGAAGTCACAAAAAACACTGTGACAGCCCGTGTGTATATACTGTGTCAGATCACCGAATCTTGGTTTTAGCGAAACAATAATTCGTTTTTCACAAATCCCATATCAAAGATGTGGAAGATGGGACACGCTAATCGTAAAAGAGGGAGGATAGTTCCTCGATGTTGCTTGTAGACAGATTTTTAACATGAGGGTGATTTTTTTACTTTATTGCGTTTCTTCACCAATTTCTACGTTATTTACGACATTTTGTGGTTAAAATATTATGTCGATATGAAGCAATGACAGCAAATGGTATTGTGAAGTCACGTAGTCACGTAGATCTTTGCGATTTCATACAGTTATCATTTGTGACTTTACCCGTGAAATAATTTATGATGAATGATAATGAATATTGGTTGACGATGTCGCCGAACATGGATTATTAGTTCAAAATATAAAATAATAACTTGATGGTGTTAGAACTCCAATTTAACAACTTAGTCTATGTCAGATATGGAGTTTAGTGTAGGATATGTAATATTTATCTCTCCCTCTGTTGTGGTACACCGTCGCGTCGGTCGAGCTATTATGAGAAGTCCTTAGTGCAGTTTTGACAACTTTACCCTGACTCAGCAACTACGATAAAGTGTTCGTCTGTTGTTTGAGAGAACTTTAAAGGTACCTTCTCGTTTTGGTTCTAAAATGATACTGAATTTATAAAATTTAATAGAGCAATTCTATCCGTTATCTGTCTATGGTAATCTATCTATCTTTTACATAACTAAATAAAATGGTAGAGGATTGCCATTTTGTGCACATCACTTAAAAACTATTGGATGGATTTTGATTAAAAAATTTTGTTTCACTGCTTATTAGATACTTGGACCTTATCTAAAAATATTTTTTTTACTATTGATAGGTTTACGTTTAACTACTACCTCGCCTGATCGTAAGTGATGATGTGGTCTACGGTGAAGGATGCATGCCTAGAAGGTACCTATTCATTTGAGACTTGAAGATACCCAGGCTGTAATTATCTAGAAATTTGAAAAATTCTTTTTGCATTTTATAGCATATTTATTGAGGAAGGTTATTGGCTATATCACACTACACGCTCTGACCCTAAGGGGCTGTTAATAATTTCCTTTTTAAATTTATTATCTGTATTATTAAAGAAATATATCAATGTGTGGAGAAGAACTTATTATATCTAGTAGTCATTTTTGTAATATAGGTAATCGTTAAAATATAATATTACATTAAATACGTGTAGTTTTTACTTACTAAGTTGTTTGTCTACAAAATTATATATAGTATTATGTAAATAGATATACAAGATTTAAATTTGAAAATGAAGAATTGAAAATTGTTAGCCATGTGCACTTCTTCTCCATGTAAACACTAAAAACGGCAAATCTCACACTCCTACGTCCGCGCAATATGCTTGAAAAGGTGTACAAAGTTTTCTCTTCACGTATTTTATTAGATTCCGCTATTCATCGTTTAACTGCAAGTTCACGATACGAATAAAACTCTTTTTAAATTTAATACATAATTATAAAAAAAAGCACATGTTTATTACACACTGGCTTATTCGTTTTATGACCACAAAGGATCGCACCGGATAGACGTCAGATGGGAGCCTAGACGTCGTAAATAAGTATGAAATATGATAATTGCAAAATTCTTCAATATATTACGATTTAAACATTGATGATTCGCTTGACGTTTTGTGGCCCCATAACTTCGGTTATTCGACGAAGTTCGAAGAGTTCGCGCAATACAAGTATCGCGCACGGCCTATTCAAAGATTATATTGTGTTTCAGACAGTTTACTGCACTGTGTGTTTACATTTTTGTTGTTTGTATTGTGATTTGTTGATTCATTGCACTAATGTAGCCTTTCAAATTGCGTATCTTAAATGTATATGTACATAGGGTAATATTGAATCATTATTCTTGAAGGAAGTTTTATTTACTTCATTATTATATAAATGTCACGATAGAAAACCACGTTGATTCTTTGAGGGTTCTTACATCCATGGTTAAGTTTTGTATAAGCGTTACCAAATCATAGCTACTAAAAGTTAATTTTACTACGATAAGAGTCGCTGTCAAAATTTATAACGAAATGACATCTTTAGTACAATTATCAACATCTACTGGTAAATATTTCAAACTTTGGATAAGCTGTCATTTCATTGTATTGTCTTTGTAGATATAATAAAGTTTTAGTTTAGTCTGTGACAACTCATCGTGTGTTTTATTAGTCGCTGAAACGTAGGTGGACGACTGATGAGATGGATTAAATCATCTGGTAAAGGTAGCAGAGAGAACTTCTTGAGGATTACCTTGTTTATTAAAGAGGCTTATACTCAAATTTAGGTAGAAAAAGGCTGAAGAAGAACATAAGAAGGTTATTTTTGTACTAAATAGCTATTTATACTTTAGTGTTTGCTAATTTTTTTTATATATTCTTCTATTAGCACTACCTTACAATGTTTTTTCTTTTTCAATACAAATGGTTGTCTGGAAGAAAATGCCTTGTAGCATTCATTCAAAAGAAGAAGGTTAGAAAATTTAACAGAAGATTTATATAAGACTTTGGAAAGGCTTATTATTAATTAAGATACCATGGTGGTAAAGCATTTTTCAAATACTAGACTGGCTAGCTACCACCCACATATTGAAGGACTGCCGCTAAGCACACTTGTATTCCGGCAGCTGCATTTGAGAGCCAGTTCACGCGTTCTTAGCGTGTTACCATCTTAAGCCAAATCGTCACTTAATTTCGAAGTGAGATTGCGGCCAAACACTAAAATTAATAATTCTTTTTTTTTAAAGTTGAGTAACGTGTAAATTTTGATATATGCAAGTTAGTCAATTAACCTTCCTACCGTTGTTATGTAGGAACCCTCACATATATTTTTTAATTAAATCAAACAGTTATTTGGTTCCGGTACATATGTAACATTGAATCATTGTTACGATATCGCATAATAATTATAATTTTTATGACCGAGTTCGTAATTAGTTTGGCCGGTAGTGATTGATGTGTGACAGTGTACTATCGCTGCTAATTACGCATGACGTTACAAAAGGGAGATTGATTAAAAGCTAAACAGTGTTTTTTAACCGATATCAAAATAAAATTTAATAAATTTGATTAAGTACAGTGTAAAGAAAAAAATGAATGTACATTATTGTAAAAAAAGCGTGGGGTGTATTCAAAACGCTTTTTAAGATATTATATTATCGAAGTGATGATTCTTCTACTCATTATCTGTCAATACAATGTTTATAATTATTAACACTATGCACCCCACGCTTTTTTTACAATAATGTACATTCATTTTTTTTTACACTGTACTTAATCAAATTTATTAAATTTTATTTTCTGTTTTTTAGTTGGATTTTTTAAGAAAGCGTGTTTTTTTAAACTATTATTTATTTTTCATTTTTTAGTTAAATTTTTTAAACTATAAATTATTTAATTCGATTTGCTAATTATCAACCGCCCTTAATATGTACAAATGGGTTCCGATTGTATCTTGGTTAAGAACACATATTCAAAGATTTCTATGATGCCAATATAAACACACATAGAGGTGCAACCTTATTTTCATATACAGTCAGTCACATTAATGCTTGAGTATGGAATTTTCAATCCGTAATCACTTTACATAATATTATAATCATAGGAGCGAATCTGTTGGCGCCACTGAGAATGAGGATGAGTGTGAATTTTCACTCTGTGACTGATTGTAGATTTTATGGTTTATCTCGTAATCGAATCATTTCATTCAATGCTTCACTGTTACATGGAGTTCTTCCTGTTAATTTTGAGCAATCAAGTTCTTCAATTCGTATACCGTCCAAGGATCTTCCACGACTAAGTGCCACATAAGCTTGTCCAGCAGCAAACAATCGCGAACCCAAATAAATGACTGCATGATCAACTGTACAACCTTGCATGCCCGAAAGAGTAAGTGTGGAACTGCACCCATGCGTAGTTCACGCACTAGCTCTATCTCTCTTACTCGCATGCAAAGAATGCGGAAAGAAATTAATTAATCCTGGCGAATCTAATTAGGATAATCGGATGCTTTGATCGGATTATTGCATTGTCATCGACTTTTGACAGGTGTGCAAAGTTTGAATTAAATCTGATCATTCAAAGTAGGACAAAATCGAGCTCAAAGGGGTCGGTTACATACATACATACATACATACAGGTGAAGCTAATAAAAGCGTGTTAAAAAGACGGAGGTTATACAATTCAAATATAATTTTTTTATAGATGTTCAGCCATAACTTCTTTGTTTATGAACCGATTTGGATGATTCTTTTTTTGTTGAATAGGGGATACCTGAATAGTACTCTAATTTTAATTTCATTGGCATTGGACTTTCAACTTCGCTGATACACATGGGAAATCTTCAAAATCATTGAAGTCGGTTTACTTTTTTGTTAAAATTGTCTTGTTGTTTGAAATAGTCATATAAGGTTCTGTTCCGAGAGACGGGACTGTATTGTCAAGCCTACTTTATTCGTCTTATCTTTAACAGGAAAAGGTAGTCGGTTGAAATTTTCACAGGTTACTATGCGGTAAAAAGATACAGTAACATAGTACCCTTGCCTGGAAAAATTGCTGTCAGCAATAAGGCCTACCTTTTGTACTAATCATCTAATTTTAATTTTCGATTAGATCTGTAATTAAAGGTGTATAATAAAGTTTAAATAAATAAATAAGTGTTAAACTGGATTTAATTAAACTTTAAACTAAAACGATATATATAAAAATCTCTAATAGGGTGAAAGATAATACAATCTTTTATTGTGTCTGGGAACGGAACCCATATATACTATTTTCATTTTATTATATATATTTATTATGTATTCTCACTAATATTATAAATGCGAAAATAACCATAATCTTTTTTGCACCTTAATTTCACTTTAGTAGTGAACATCTGAATAGATCGCAATGAAATTTAGCATAGAGATAGTATGAAATAAAAGCAGACAACGACGCGGGAAAAACTAAATAGTTTCGTATAGATTTTGATATCGTGTTTTAGACAAAACATGTTTTTTTATGTTAGGCTTAATCGTACCTTTTGAACCAGCGAGATATTGCTGTTCTAAAACATATAACAATGTCTGCCTATCATGACCTACACGGCTGATAAATATAATAATGTGAGTAAGGTAAGTGAATTCATATCTTATCATAAATTATTCCGTTACGACAAATGATATGTTTTTCTTATTACACAATTCGTTCTATCTGACACCGATGCACTCGCGCGAACTCGCTTTTTAAATATTGCTTTCATTTACGATAATTGAGAATGTTCGACAAACTCGGGCTAATTCAAAGAATACTTGTGCTTAATAATAAAACATTTCGAACAACACTGGTAGTTTTTCTTTAGGTTTTACTTCTGTTGAATGTATTTAATATTTAATCTCCATACGAACGTTCGCTCAAATGTTTTATCCCTGTGTAATGGCACTAGGGCAAAAATATTTTTTGGAATCTATATCTACCATATAGGTACTATGTTCCTCTCAATGACTTTTTATAAATAGATGCGCGTGTTGAAACAAAAGAGATTATAGCGTAAGGCGGAAACTCTGTTGTCAAAAAAGGAGAAAAGTTTCTTCTCACTCACGCCGGTATCAAGTCGAAAGTGAACTGAAGGCAATTGCCCACTATTCACGATTGCATGTAAAGAACGTCAATGCCATATCTACTTATAAAATATCATTGGTTCATCTTAAGATTTCTTCCATATAACGATTGATTACTGTAAAACACTAGGTGCCTTCGAAAATTAGAAAAAAAAAACAGTTATTGGTCTTTCTTATATTTAATATAGGAACAAATATTTAATTCTGTTTAGTTTTAGATAAAGAAACGGGGAATGAATATATAGGGTTGTTTTACATAGGTCTAATCAACCTGAACTACAGTTTTTTTACTCATGCTCTATTCCTTTATTCAGGCACAGTTCGATAGCAATAGATTTTTGTTACAATGTATTCTTCCAATATCTTGCAGACCGCGTTTCTTCTTGAAAGTTAATGTGTTTGACGATTGTTAAATACATATCTACTAAACGTAGAAAGGTTTGATTTTCAAGTTCTGACGCTAGAATACTCCGATTGGTGCTTCGCGACAATTTTGAATTCATTCATTGAAAATGTATAATCTATTTTTATATTATCTTCGTCATGATAATCTTCTACAGTCGTGCTTACATGTGATATCAACATGGAATAAATATTAGCATATTCAATTATTTAAAATTATATGATCTAATAACATCAATACTATTAAGTCACCAGTATATTCCTATATATTTATGTAATTGATTTCTCGGAAACGGCTCCAACGATTTGTATAAAACATTTCCGAGTTTACCTAGATAGGTATTTTTCTTTTTTTTAAGATACCGAACGCAAAAAATATGTGTTTTTATTCATGAATTATGCATGAATTAATTTCATCATAAATGAATTAAAACGTATCGCCTTAAGAAGAATGACTTTTGGTTTTATTAGCGTTTTACAAAGTTTTAAACAGTAATTGTCCTATCTATTGATTATAGTTTTCGAAAACTAATTATTGAATTGAACAAGGATTCGCACGACTTGTTGTTTTACTTCTCATTTCTGAATAAGTAGAGCCGCGTTAAGATAATCCGAGAGATGGATTTACAGCGCTATAAAAGTTTAAATAGCTAGCCATCGTTAAGGCATTTTCTTATAGCTTGACCAACTAGTGGGGATGCTTGCGGTTACATGTTTTTCTTATTTCTTTTTTTTTTTTAATCATTTATAGCTTAATAGATTATGCAGCGAGTATTGTAAGGATTTCGCATTACCTATAATGTAACATCACAGATTATTTTACGAGTCGTGTAGAGTATTATAGTATTAGGTCCTTACATATGAAATTAGCGTTTTGTCGTAATGACCACTTTGATATGAAATATCTCCTCTTTGGTTAAGAATTACAAATTCAAATTTATAAATTCATTTAGCTGGAACATTTGAGTTTTGAAAACAGTCATTCATTTGTTTTTCCTCATTATTTTTTTCTTTGGCGTCGTTTATTACCGCACAATGGAAAACATGAAATATTGTAGTATTTACGAGTACGAGTTCTACCGTGGCACCAGTGCTGCAGAAACAGCTCGAAGGATTAATGATGTGTACGGTGCTGGTGTCGCAAAAGAAAGCACGGTATGTTTTTGGTGTCAACGTTTTCGTTCTGGAAATTTCGACCTTCAGAACCAACCCCGTGGACGGCCGGCAACCAAAGTGGAAAATGAAGAATTAAAGGCTATTGTAGAAGCGGATCCATCACAAAGCACTTCAGAGATAGCTGCAGGCTTCGGGGTAAATGATAAATCTGTATTAATCCACTTGAAGCAAATCGGGAAAGTAAAAAAATTTGAGCGATGGGTACCTCATGAATTGAGTGAATCGAACTTGCAAACACGCGTCTACTTTGCTCAACCGACACAATAATGAAGGGATTTTAAATCGAATCATTACTCGTGATGAAAAGTGGATACTGTACGATAATCGGAAGCGCTCGTCGTAATGGCTGAACCCTGGAGACCCAGCGAAATCCTGCCCTAAACGAAAATTGACTCAGAAAAAGTTATTTGTGAGTGTTTCGTGGACTAGCGCCGGTGTCGTTCACTACAGCTTTCTAAAATCTGGCCAAACGATTACGGCAGATATCTATTGTCAGCAACTGCAAACCATTAAGGAAGAACTAGCTGCTAAACAACCGAGATTGGTCAATCGCTTTAGGCCACTGCTGCTTCAAGACAACGCAAGACCACACACTGCACAAAAAACAACCTCTAAGTTAGATGAGCTACAATTGGAATGTTTGCGACATCCACCGTACTCCCCGGACCTTGCTCCAACAGAATACCATTTTTTCCGGAATTTGGACAACATCTTACAAGGAAAAAAATTCAACTCCGATACGGCAGTCCAAACCGCCTTCAAATAGTTTATTTGTTCTATCCCTATGGTTTTTTCTTAGTAAAGGGATCAATGAACAACCTATGAGATGGCAAAAGTGCATAGATAACGGTGCATACCTTGATTAATTAAAAATATTTCACAAAAAAAAATTGACTTTATATTCCTCCCGTACAAAACGCCAATTTCATATGTAAACACCCTAATATGAATCAACCTTAGTAAAATGTAAATGATAAAATCCAGTCGCATAGATGTATACTTATAAAGGAATATGCAAAAGTTGATATATTGTTACAAGTTATAATAATATATAAGACTTGCCAAGTTAGAAATTCCGTATCAAAGAAATTATAGAAACTGCTATGGATCTTCGTACCCGTTAGATGTCAGCTCTTTTATCTGCGAAAATGACTCCGTATGTCGCTTCTAACGAACTTAGTCCATTTTTCACATTAATGTTTTTGTTGGGTTATATTATTTCTCAAAGTTGGTTTTTTGTGGAAACGCTATATCGCCGTTAATTCGTTATCAAAATTAATGATTCAAACATTATATCAAAGCAAATGTTCCGCGATATTGACGAAAAGTTAAATATTATGCGACAGAGTAATAAAAATTAATAGTATTACAAATATTCACAAACCTTTTTAATTAAGAACGCCATCTGTTGATGCTGATGAAAATATATTTAAGGTGACCTCTATTAATGGTCTGTTTAACTAACATGACAGCAGTGACTAACTAAAACAGAGTTACATTGTTTACTTTGTATAATTTGCGAAATATTCGCACAGGTCAGCTAATATCATATTAATATACTGGTTCTATGGGATCAACTTAACTCATTACTAGCAAAGTGAAGCTTAAATTTAACATACTGTTCAAACACTCATTAAGAGCAATAGAAAAAAATTCTTTCTTCTGTACTCAAAAATAAGTAACAGATGGAACGCCTGTATGAAAATTATCGTACTTAGTACCTATATACTTTTTATCAAAAGGGTCGCTGTTCTACATATGATGAAATTGTTGGGAAAACTACAAAATATACCGCTATTAGCCAGTGGAAAGGAAACGCTGCGGTTTGCTGCTTTCGATACCCCAGTCCAGACTGCGCATTATGACTGCTAATAACTTATTTATGTTATCGGTGGTATAATGATTGTATTTATTTCATATTATAAATTATAACGGCTGTTACAAAGTTTTTTTAAAGAAAGCAAAAAAATTTTTTTTTTTCGGGATAATAGGAAAACACGTCATGTTGGCTGGTTGGCTGGCCTTGTTCAGTATCGTATTTCGGAATCAGCCGATGTATAAATAAATTTTTAACATACGCTCATAGACATATTTAGAGGAACGCAATAAAAAAAGGGCAAATTAAAGTGAAACAGATTTATTTGTATAATATAACCTTTTAAAATTCGTTGAATGGAATCAATTAATTGTATTAACATTTTTGAACACAAAAACATTAGATTAAACAAAAAAAAACATATTAGAGGCAGTAAGCTCAGTATTTTAATTGTAAGGAATTGTAACATAACATAATGAAAATTGAATGTTGATATAGAGACTTTTTTTCATAATGGGTGACACAATCAGTATTTAGTATTGCCTCTTCTCGCGGTCAAAACTGATTGCATCCGTCTGGGCATACTTTTTATTAAATTGTCAATGTAACTTTGTGGCGTTAGGTTCCATTCCTCAACCAATGCAGTTTTAAGGTCTCTTAGGTTAGCTGGTGTTGGATTTCTTTGTTTAATTTGTTTCTCCAGTTTATCCCAAACATGTTCTATCGGTTTTAAGTCTGGCGAGCGTGCTGGCTACACTAAAACTCGGATTCGGACCTCAGTATGGTACTCAGCTCCTACTGCCGCAGTGTGAGGACGAGCATTATTGTGCATTAAAGAAAATTATCCACCATGAATGGGACAAAAGGCATCACAATCTGCTCTAAAATGTTTGTTACTTAACTTGCCGCAGTCAGGGTCCTATTTTCTACTATGTGTAGTTCCGTTCGTACTCCTATAAGCAAATACCACCCCATACCATTACTGACCCTTCACTATAAACTGAAAAGGCAAGTATACCTCAGTGCCAGCCGCTTTAAGTCTTCTTCTAATCGTTTTGGTTGTAACTGTCACTTGTAGAATTTCCTGCAGCTTTTCTTACCTCGAAAGAAGTTGAAGTGCGGTTTCTGAGGACACTGATGTTTTTCTTCTGCAACCTTGTCTTTTACGTCTTGTAAAATCTCCAGTCTGCCGGTATCGTTTAACGTTGCGAAAATCTAAGACTTGGATACTTGTAATGTTTGAGCCACTTCATTGTAAGTGTAATAATTTTCAATTAAAGTTTCAGCTTTAGAAACCTTAGCACCGCTGAGGATCCGGCATTATCACTCAGATTTATCAAATGAAATTCCCTTCACTCAATAGTAACAATTGTTTGTCAAAAAAATATAGAAATAATGTAAAATTTGTTAAAAATACTAAGTATCAAATAAATTAAAAGGCGATAATTAATCTTCTATTTAAAATCTTTTCAAATTACATAATACTGTTAATTTCTTTGATACTTATATATTATATGGCTCGTATGAAATAAGAAAAAAATTTTTTGTTAGTCTACCTTTTTATTACGTTCCTCTAAAAATGTCCATGAGTGTATTACTTATTTTAGTTAGAATACTTGTACGCATTGTTGTATGTACAGTACGAGTGGTCAATTATTCAAGTCCCGCTGATTTAGGATTTGTTATATAAATTATAAATTTAAATAAATAATAATAATATAATCTATACATAGTATAAAATGAAGTCGCTTGTCGCTGTCTGTCCCCTATGTACGCTTAGATCTTATAAACTACGCAACGTATTCTAATGCGGTTTTCACTAACATTAAGAGAATTTCTTAGAGAAGGTTTATATGTACAATATATTCCAATTAAGTTTTTTGCATAGTAGAGAAAATTCAATTATTTGTAATCAAGTCGTGAAAAAATTATTTTCGGGCGCTGACATGGCTTACGCTGGCTAAACCTTATGGCATATGTTTATTTCCTAAGGTTGACTCACAGTAAGCATTTTTATCTTCAACATAATAATTAAAAATATTACGCTATTTGTGAAGTTATTTTTTCCAATTCAGTATTAATCGTTATCCTGATAAGTTCGTTAGTCAACTTGGGCATTTAATGTAGATTAAGATTTTCCTTTACAGTTTTCTATTTAAATGAATACCGTCGACGATATCACGAATTCAAAATTATTCACATCCTAAGAAATCCTACTTAAGAAAACCTATAATACCTAGCGAGACGCGAGATAAGCGCACTATTCGTAACTATGAATTTACATAACATACTATCACGCTTATATCCCTGAAGTGTTAGGCAAAGGTGGTGTACACCCACAGTTCGCCGGGCATGTTTTAGGTCCCATGTAATAGGGGGGAGCCTATTGCCATTAATCAGGCACAAACCCAAACTCCAAGCTACTACTGAGAATTTTATAGAACACCCCAATAGTACTTTGCTGTTGCAGTCGCGTTTAGGACCACTAGGCTAATAAGGCAGTTATGATCTTATGAACTGTTAATATTAAAGCGATAAACTCTAAATCGGGCTTTTTTAAACGTAATATAAACCACTTTGTACATTGTACCCGTACGAAGCTGGGGCGGGTCGCTAGTTATGTATAAATTTGTTAAATACAATTTTATAATAATTCCTTCATTGTGCTTATTATTTAATAATACATAATATATAGCGAAAGGAACTTTGTCCCTATCGGGTGAGGGGCGTCTCACGACACCTTTTTAAAATGAATAATTTTCTTTAGCTCTTTAAAATTTTTCTTGTGAATATCGACTTAAGATCAATTGGTATAAAAGCTTCTTGTATATATAATTATAATAATAAATATATAACAGTAACAGCCCGTATATGTCGCACTGCTTGGCAAAGGTTTCTTCCCGATAGAAGGTATAGGATTAATATCCACGATAACTCGCAACCTTTTGGCGATTTCAAACGTCGAGAAAATCAACAGTTCTATGTTTTACCCACGGTGATAATACAAAAACATTTCTTAAGCATTCCGATTTCCTCTACCGTTATCAATCAATTTAAATGAGTAAACGTAGGCGAATTTCGAAAAAAATCGTTAAGACTTGCTGAGGCTCGAACCTGCGGATATCGAGTCGATATTCCGCCTGGCTATACCGCTCGCCCGTCGCGCCATAAGGTACAGATAGACATGATAGTGAGTAGCATGAAAGTATGCTATTATTGAGCAATTGCTAAGTGCTAAGGATCTAGTGGCATGTGTGTCGAAACCATTGCTAATATCGAGCATGCTTTTATGAACATGCTCACAAATCGATCGATGTTCGATTTTTGAATGTGCTACCTAAGACGGTATTAGAAGGATAGTTTTCATAAGCATGTGTAAATGCGTTTGCTAAAATTAGCATGCTAATATCGATCAGTTGTTCGCAGCAGGTGTACGTATGCGGTGAGTCAATATGTCTCGCTGGGTGAGATAAGAAAACATTAAAATTTATAACTCTGTATCGGAATTACGAATGCCTTTCCAATAACTAACCCAAATCATTCCCTTTTTCTTTCTTTACGACATAAGCTTTTGAACGCATTGTACTGCAAGCAAAATGATGATTTTATTTAGTTATATGCAAATGGTCACTTGGTTTCATATTTTTAACTGCACCACAGGTAGAGGTAGAGCTTGCTGGAAAATGATATGTGTAACTGGAGTGTTTGCTTTAATCATGCTTAAAACGAGTGTGCTTATACCAAGCAAATATATACCTACAGTTGAAAATCATTCTCGTCTTAAACCATGCTTTTTAATATGAGGTTTATCTGTACATGTAATGCACACATAAAATATTTTTGTTCAAATGAGGTATCGTTAATTTTAATAGTTAATTATTTATTTAGTACAAGAAATATCCTGTATAGTAGGCAATGATAAGTTCCTTATCATCGTAATTCATGAAACTATACAAATATAATGTTTGATTAATAATTAATTAATTTGTTCCTCGGCAACCGATCCGTTTTCTGATAGCGTGATCTTAGTGAACTAGTCCACGTTGAAATTATGTAATTTGATGTAGGTACTCGAGGAATACGATAACCTAAATAACATTGTAAACAACCAAATAATTTACCAATATACAGATTTGCGAGTTTTGATAAGTGCAACACCCTTGAGAGCCGTGTTATCTCAATAGGTTAGGTTACCACTACGCTAGGTGTTTACTTTATAATTACGTATTTAAATAGGTAATATGATATTTATTAAGTTGTTGTTGTTTTGTAACGAAGTTAAATTTATAATGTGATTATATTTTTATGATAATAATTAGTAACAAATAATAACTTTAGAGAAAATTTAAAAAAAGTATTCGTTTGTTTAAAACATTTCGAATCAGCGAGACTGGAACCATCGACTACTCGTACCTACCTACTGCACATATAACAAACAGTACGTAGAAATCTGGTCATAATAAGAATATAATTAAGCGGGAAACGTTTCTTGTTTATATAAACACGCTAATCTCTGGAACTACCAGTCGGATTTGAAAAATTCTTTTTGTATATTATAGCCATATTCATGAGGAACATAACATTAGACTACACTTCTCAGCTAGCCTTAAATATTGATTTTTGTTAAGTAAGTCGGAAGTCAAAGTGCTCATGAACTGCTTTATCCGCGAGCGCTGGCGTAATGGTTAATGATACGTAAACATAACATAAATATTGGACCTTAGTATATCTAAAATAAAGTTTGCGATAGCATAATTATGCCTATCTCTTATACATAACCCACTATAGGCTATTTCGTGACAAACATTTGTTGACGATTAAAAAGTGATTGATGAGCATTATTTTTAGGTATAGCATATTAATCCTCACGAACAAAAGTTACTTCATCATAAAGATAATTTTATGAAGTTAAACTTTTTCCTTTATAGTATGTTATTTGAACACATAATTTTTGAGATAATGGAAAATTAAAGTAATTTAACACTCGGCTCGGGTCTATGACTAGGTATAGTACTGTAGTATTAGTGGCGTGAATGAGTCATTGGACAACCGAAGAGAACCCAGCAAAAATGATTTCTGTTTTTTATAGTCTATCTGTTGAGGAAGAGTATAAGGTTATTCAACTTCACGCTAAGACTCTAAGGAGAGGAGTAGCATGAAAGTCAAGCAATCAGGAAAGCTTAAGGCAAATATGGGAATTGAGAACAATTATTATTATAAAAGGCTACGCGGGTACGTTCGCGGCGCGATTTTTATAAGATAAAATTAACACGGGGGAAACCGTGGGGTAAAGCTAGTAATAAATATAGCGAAAGGAACTTATTCGTTACTACCGGGTGTCGCAACGAAGTCTATTGAGTTTTTATTTTTACAGTTATTAATTCAATTTCAGTTACTAAGCGTATGGATATTGTAACAACTTTGCAAATACATTTTGAGGTGCTAACCATGCCAGTACATCTGAACAAGTCCAATAAGTCTGACCACACTACAACCATAAACTGTATACAAAGCTTATTGTAAACACATCTGTGCTACTGGAGGGAATTATTATTTGTTGTTTATTATTTTTTTAATAATAAAAACAAATGCTCAAAAAGAAATATAAATAACTCCAGGCCTTCACTATGCACTATTATCTTCGTAAATAATCATTGTTGAGTGAATATTCATCCAATATTCAATGGGTTTTAAAATTATCTTTGTGTCTTTGTTACCATATGGTTTTACTTTGTATCCGGGTGGATATCGGGCAAGGTTACTTGTATAGGGTGTTGGTGTTGTATGTTGTCTTACTTCGTTATTAAATTCCAATTGTATTCATAAGATCGAGGTGCGATATCAAACAATTTATTTTTCTGGTGGAACATATGGTAGATACAGGGAATCAGATGAGTAAACACGGTGGAGTTGCATACTGGTCGGACCATTGGGTTATATATATTTATTTTATATAGAATGCATATAATATATATATATATATATAATAGATTTTTTTTTTTCTATACAATTAATAAAATTGAATTGTCTGTTTGTAATGTCAAAACAACAGTTTTTTACTAAATGCATATGAAAGTATATACGATACATATAACAAAACAACAATTTAAAAAAAAATTCTGTGTCTGTCTGATTGTTCCGGGTAATCTCAGAAACAGTTCGACCGATTTTGACGGGACTTTCACTGGTAGATAGCTGATTTTATAGGGGGTAACTAAGGCTACTTTTATTTTAGAAAAAGATTTAGGGTTCCGCACAAATAATAAAAAAATTGGTCATGGTGAATCAAGTCGGGCGTTTAAATGGCGTACGCTGAGTAAACCATAAGAGATATAGCAAATTAATGTAAACATAATTGTAGGCATTAAAAAGACCTACAAAAAAGTTAGTGAGAGTATATGTCTATCTTCTAAGGAACACGCACAATAAGCATCTTTGTCTTTAAAATAGCCGGGAGCGGAGAGCAAGATTCGCGGGGGCATTCTGTAGTCCACGTGAGCGAAGCCACAGGCATAGCTGGTTTAGTAATAAAGCGGTATGTCATCTGTACACGACCACAACGTACTTATATGGTAATAAACGATCACAAACGCTCTCTTTTGTTTTGTCGCGTTTCGGTATAATGCAGAATATATCCAGCTGCATGACAGCGATAACCGATGATGGATTGTCGATCTCCCGATGTCTGTCCTTGTTTTAAACCACCGGAATAGAAAGAGGAGTGTTATAAGTATAACGTGTGTATCTGTGTGTCTGTCTGTGGCACGTAGCTCACAAACGGCTGAACCGATTTTAATACCTAGTTTTTTGTTTGAAAGATGACTCGATCTAGAGTGTTCTTAGTTATGATTTAAGGAAATTTGATCAGCCGTTTGAAGATTATCAGCTCTTTTCCATTTGAAAATAGATGTGAGCATCTCAATTAATAGGTTAATTGTGTCAGGGGCTTATAATATTTTCAGTTTACCTTGTTAGATTGATTGTATTTTGCTTAGGTATCATCAGTGTGTCGTCAATTTAGCGCACTATGGTAAATAAAAATGGAGTTTAGTATTCACTGAATAGTTTACTTGAAATAGAACCCTTAAAGTTCGTTATTTTTTAACATTAATAATTATCAAATATAAATTATTTTGAAATTATGCTGTAACTGTCCAATCCGAGCTAAATATATCATAACGGACAATAAGGCTTAATGTTATGCAAGTTGTTAAATAAAATTTAAAAACAAAACTAACGGTTATGATAAACCCAGAAAATAATCTTTTACTAGAAGCAAGTAACTTTCCTTAACCTTTCGTTGTAATTTCTTAAAAAAAAAAAAAAAAAACTTTGCTACTTTCGCCTGGAACTGATTAACAGTTGTTAAGTCTTTCTGCTCCAAAGAACAAAGTACTGTAATAATACAAACAAAAAAGTACAAGCAAGTACCAATTTTTTTTTTAAATAGGTTAATTATTTATAACAGACTTTTTTAGCAGAGTAACGCCTTCGTCAATCAAATTTAGTTCTATATAATAAGCGCTTACCACTAAAAATAATAATTATTTAATAATCTAATGGCCATTGGATAAAATGTAATGAATATGCTCAGAGTACCTATCTGTTTTAAGTTTAACAATCTACTTCGTGTCAGAGCCTGCGTCAACTATTTTACAATGCAAGAGTAGACATTGCCTTTTGATGGAATTGGACAAACTCAATTTCCTTCCAAATAGGTTACTAGCGACATTGGGTCACCGGGCGGTAATTGTGGTGGGACTCGCCATGGAAATCCCATTGCACACGATACAACAAACGTTAGAATAATGGACCTTAAAATTGGAGAAATTGAGCACAATTTTGCTAAAATTCTTTGACCAAGGACATGGCATTTTCGCATAATTTTCTCATGTTGATTGACGATTCAAACGACCCCTATTTGCTATCGTGAATTAGTATCGCTTTAAATGTTATTTTGAAGTTTAAATAAGTGCGTTATTACTTTCGTAATGGTTACTTTCGTTTCTATTTAGGTTAGTTAGTAAAATATTGAACGTGTTAGAGCTTTAAAATTGTCTTCCAGGGAGGGACCTTTTTCTTCTCTAGTTTTAGCGTTTCTCTTTTTGAGTAGGTACATTGTCATTTGACATCAATATATATTGTGGCTAAAATATGCCGTAATCTATACAATTAATAAAATTGAAGTGTCTGTTTGTAATGTCAAAATAACCGTTTTTACTAAATGCATATGAAAGTATATACGATACATATAATCAAAATGCCCATTTTTAAAATTTGTGTCTGTCTGTTTGTTCCGGGTAATCTCCGAAACGGTTGGACCTATTTTGACGGAACTTTCACTGATAGATAGCTGACGATATAAGGAAGTAACTTAGGCTACTTTTATTTTAGAAAATGAATGAGGGTTCCGCATAAACTAAAAAAAATGATCATAGTGAATCAATTCGGGCTCTTAAATGGCTTATGCTGAGTAAACCATAAGAGATATAGCAAATTAATGTACTACATAATTATAGGCATAAAAAAGATTTACAAAAAAGTCCGGGAGAGTAAACATCTATCTTCTAAGGAACATCCACAATAAGCATTTTTGTCTTTAAAATAGCCGGGAGCGGGGGAGCAAGATTCGCGCGGGCATTCTGTAATCCACGTGAGCGAAACCACGGGCACAGCTAGTTTAAAATATAATACGAAATAATTTTGGTCATCTCAAAGTAGATACCTATTTGAGATCATAATTATGTTCATGGCGATAAATTAAACCGAAGATTATGAAGATTTTATGTTTTTAAACGACGAATATTTTACGTCCTGGCATTGTTAGATTTTCGGAATAAATATGTATTTCGGACTGACCCGCTCAACGATTAAGGAAAATATTTCGAAGAAGCGAACCCATGTCTCATAATCATACTTAGAACTGTTAAAAGGTCAGTTTCGATATAAAATTATATAATGAATGATTATGGTGACGTTTTATTTTCTACGATGTTAGTTACACAGTCATTAAATAAAATGAAAGGTTCTATAAGTAACATTCTTACTTTTCAGAGGAGTTCTTGATTTGGTTAGTTACTAATATAACTAAAAAAATTTACTTGTTTCAATTTTCCTGGCTTATAATTAATAACAATAATATAATTGCTTTCAATTAAGCCCACATATAAAGCCTAAAGCATGAGTCAGACCACTGAAATTTCAATCCAGTGTGATCTACCGTAGTGAGTATTTTATTAGACAGTGATCCAGTTAAGTATTATAACGCATCTATATCGAATTCAAATAAGAAAATCTACTGCCTATTTTTTCACGTGACTTCACTAATCCATTATTGTTTTCACGTATAAATAAAAATCCCTAAAAACTTAAGAACGTCAGACAGATGTTGAATTTTTAAATTTAGAAAATGGTTAAACACTATACTAGACGTAAAAATGTATACCGCAAAACCAATAAGGAAGCGATAAACATTTTTGTATATAAATAGAACACTTTCTTTCTTCGTCTACACCATCATATAAATTGTCATATTGTAAATTTTTTTTTTGACGTAGCAACAATGATTTTTGCTTAAACTAGATTTTGTTAGCGTTTTTTTTCTCATAAATATTAAACCAAGACGGAACAAGATTTTGAGATAATTGAATCTCTCAGATTTTGATTTATATTAATGTTATTTTTTTTACTCAGTTGATAGATGTGTTTATTGATGTATGTTCATATGTTTTCAAACTTATTTCGCCTGCCATCTTTTTTGCGAACAAAAATAATTTCAACGCCGCTCTAAAATTGTTTACCTACGCGTATTAAAAATATCAAAACCAAAAACAAATTTATACACTAAAATCACATATTTATATAGACACGTCTGCAAAAAGAAAACATAAAATATTACCTAAAACGATATCTTTCTTTCTGTATTTTCCATGATATGTTTTATGATCTTACAAACAGCTGAAAATTAACGGTCATTGTTATCTGTTATCACAAACCGTAGTAGATGGGTGGCAAGCATGGCTACAGACTTTACCTTTATTTGACGGTGTTTCGGAAGGAACTCTGCACTTCTATGGGTAAGAAATAATTTTGGTTTTAGTTAACTTGGTGTTTTTATGTTTTCTGCGGAACCAGTCCTGGTATTTAGAATACGTGTGAATGTGTTGTTTGTTTGTTGAAGAGAAACTTATTTGGCCACGAAATGTGAGTGTAACATAGAACTTTTTCTGACGGAAGTAATAGTCCACAGTATTTTTTGTTATTAACATATATGTACTCATATACTAATAATTATAATATTTTATTAATGAATATTTTACTACAACGAAAAAAGAAAATCATGACGTATTCTTCTAATGGTGCGGCATATAGGTATATAAAAATGATTGTTTCTCTGTTTGTTCGTCTTTTATTAAAAATAATACATACATATTTATTTCAGTTTTATTTAATTTACAAGCATATTTTTTAGTTCACTTTCAATATCCAAGCTAACGACGCATCTATTATAGGTACCTACAAAGTAATAATATAAAGTGTTTTTTTTTTTTTAAAATAACAGTTTTTAATAAATCCATATGAATGTAGGTAGGAATATACGGTATTAAAAACAACAAACAATTTTTAAAATTTTTGTCACTGTTTATTTATTCCGCTATAATCTCCGAAACGGTTAGACCGATTTTGATAGATTTTATAAGGAGTAACTTAGGTTACTTTTATTTTTTTTAAATAATTTGGGTTCCGCGTAAATAAAAATCAAGTCGGAAGAACGACGATTTTGAGCCGCTAATATGGCTCACGCGGAATAAATCTTAATGATATGTAGGTATCAATTTTTTTTTCACTATTACTATATATATATAGCTATTTAACACCCAGACATACAACTGATAATTATGCTCATCACTTTGTGTGTCAGCCATGTGCGGAGATCGAACCCGCGACATATCCTCTCAATAGTAGCGCTTACTACCACTGCACCACGAGGCCCGCCAATTCATGTAGTTATAATTATAGAACTTAAAAAGACCTTCGAAATAGTTAGCGAGAGCATGTGTCTGTCTTCTAAGGATCACCCACAATCAGGATTTTTGTCTTTAAAATATAACCGAGAGCGAGGGTAGCACGATTCGCGTGTATTACACACAAGCGCGGCTGCGGACACAGCTAGTAGTAAATTATAAATAATAAAAAATAATACAAATTGTATGCGGTAGGTCTTTAAGGTATAAAGTCATGTCAGAGTGGTCGCTAATGCCTCATTACAATTTAATTATCTACTTAACATTGATACCATCTTAATCCACATTTGATAAAAACAGTTTTTTTATATTTTATTTATGTATACATACTCAAACCTCGGGTTACTTACTCAATATACACACACGTCACCTCTCTTGTCGCATCACATATCAACAAATTCATTTATTTCACTCTATAGCAACAACAAAATATACTATAGAGATTTTAACTTTTAGTTTATTAAATAAGCAACGGTAATTCTTTCATACATCCTACATTAATAAAGAAATGAATATTACAAATGTAAACTCAACTAATATAACTATGTGAAAAACATAATTAAATGACAAAATATGTATGTTAATAATAGATATGTTTAGTAGGTACCTTCTACACGATGCTTACAAAACTATAACTAATTTTCGTTTATATTTTTACACTGTACGTTCGACATGTCGAATTATCTTAGTCTCGACTCGGATTAATGCATTTTATTGTCGCCCCACCGACGACTTTTATGTAGCATTTGCATATTTTTATGGTTTTCTGGCGGTGAAATTAAAGTATTATAAAAAACCGATGCAACTCGTACACCGATACAGTCATAAGTCGTAAAAAATTGTAGCGAGCTCGTAAAATATCGTGCGAAATAAAAATTGTTCGAGCAAAAAACTTGACGGCCCATTTAACGTTATCGATAAACCGTGGGGCAGCTCTAACCCACAGACAGCGATTACGATATGATTATTTTAAGGGCGAATTAAATGCAGTGGAAAACCGAATATCATGATCACTCTATAATATTTAATGTTATGCGTTTTATATAGGTATAAGAAGTGATCATAGTCATTTTTGCCTACTGATCCGATCATTTTCACATTAATTTCTTCGTGTGCCGAAGTTTATAACTTATTACTTACAAATTTTTTTATCGTAGCACGGTATCTACTTGGAGCAGTCCGACTGATGGAAATACTTCTACCCTACAAAAGATCTCAGCCAAATAAAATAACTTTGTGTCGTGTTCCTGTAGTCAGTAAAGTTTCCAGAGCTCTTTTGGGAAGGAGGTTCAAAGTCGGCAATGCGTTAATGATACCACATACATACATAACATTTATTATAAGAGTTTATAGGGTACGGTAGCCTCTTACCATCAGGCGGACAGTATACTTATAGATCTACAATCCATAGTCAGTCGTAGCTGTCATGTTAGCCTGCTCAAATATCTCTTCACGTTACGTTGGAAGGACCTCATGTAACTTGGAATTAATTTAATTAATTTATTTAATTAACTTCATGACCTCATGGATAGAGGAAACACTGTCCGGGAGACAGTTCCACAGCTCTACAGTACGGTGAAGATATGACGAATAGATATGATTTTATTATGACAACCGTCAGCCTTTTTTTTGAGCGATGATAAATACAAAGGTATAAATGGGAATGTGTGTACGATTTGTTAGTTGTTAGTTGCTTAGGCATGTTCAATATTAAAATTTAAATTGAGAAAATCTATAGAATACTTACTCTTAACTATACTTATGAATCGGGTCCTTTAACTGTAACGTGAAGAGATATTTATGCAGGTCGTTATGATAGCGGCAATCGCCGATAGATTTAGATCTCTCAGAGGTCACCGTTGTGTTTGGACTATGCTATAAGCTATTTCATTGCTAATGCTTATTTGAAAAATAGAATGTATCGTGTCGTGTGATAACAGGCTACTAATCTCGGATATATCGTAATCAAAACTAAGTTTGTTGAAAAAATATCCATTTAGTTTATCACGTATCATATTAAGTCAAAGACGAATTTCTAAGAAATAACGAAAAATAATAAGCATTAGCGTTAATTGTATATGCCGTTGAATATATTATCCATGGGTCTGTGCCGTGTACGCTTTACAAACTTGTTAGCTCAATGCAGTGTCAGTCAAAAAACTATAATATTGAAATTATTTTTAGACTTTTATTCAGTTTATGTGTTTTTATAGCGGCCCGCATTAGCTCATAATCAATTCGAGTAGCCCTTAGTTCCAGTAAATCTGCGCATCCCTTATTAATTAAATTTAAAATTTATATTTTTAAGATATATTTTTTTTTTACAATATGGTTACGAAATGGTATCTTAAAGTAACCTCCCGTGTTATGGCTAAAATATTTTTAGTAGAGGAAGAGTCCCATTTAATATTACCTATTAGTGTTGTGTAACCTTTTAAGAACAGCTAATGGTAACCGCAGGCGGTCGCGGCGGCAGACAACACGCCTGTTACAATATCAGTTACAGAACATTACAAGTGACTTTGTAAAACAAACAGAGTTACATTACAACCAGTGATGTGCCGGATTCTTAAAAATGTGAATCCACGGATAGGTACGGGTCGGGTATGGACCTCAACTTTCGGATTTAGTTTGTTCGCAGTAGGCGCGTGTGACCTTGGATCGATAGTTAGCGAACGCTTTGCGTGAGTGAAATTATGAGAAATGTTTAAACACTCACTGTTTATATTTTAGTAGTAAGGACAGCGTAGGCTACCACGTCAGTTTTGTCGGTGAATTTCATTTTAAATAAGTATGATCTTTAAAACTTTTTTATAAATATATTGTGTAATATTTATTATATTTGTTATATTTTTATTATTACCTTTCAAATTTCATATATAAAACGAATACAAAAGGTCCCTTTAAGTATCCGAAAAAAATACGGATACTAATATGTATCCTTTACCCCTCGAATATCCGCAGAACGGATACGGATATCCGGCACATCCCTAATTACAACCGACCACTCTTTCAATAGTAAGACAACATAATGAACACGCGTCTCTTGGATCTTGTAATTGTTGCAATTTGCAATTGTTTTAATGTCTTCAAAATACAGGTCACAGGATAAAACGTTTTTTTTAAAGTGTAACATCTGATGGCGCGGTTGGAGGTAAAACTTATTATGCATATCGTCATGTGACGAACGAGATTGTTTGAAGCGCCATCTATCTTCGTACTATATATTTAGTTAACTTTAAATGTTTGATATTTTTTAATATTTGATTTTTTAACTATTATTACAATTTTGGTTTTATATCCATTTACTTACTTTTCATACTTAAAAAATTTATATCATTAAAAGGATTTGTTAATTATAATTTTTTAATTCATCAATATCTTCTTACCCCTTATCCTACTTAAGTAGGGTCAGCACAACGTGTTTTCTTCTTTCACTCTAATCTATCAAATATCATCTCAGTATTTATACATTTTATTTAAAAAAAAATATTTATTTATTGATGTGTCTTTCAAAAATAATCAATTCCGATGTATCACATCTGCCAGGCGTCTAACTACGGCTCATTTTTTTTAGCCTATTTTTGAATTTAATTACAGGAGGTTCTAATAATTGAGGTTGAGATCATAGTACAGT
Source organism: Saturnia japonica (assembly GCA_033032175.1). Taxonomy (NCBI): domain Eukaryota; kingdom Metazoa; phylum Arthropoda; class Insecta; order Lepidoptera; family Saturniidae; genus Saturnia; species Saturnia japonica. Next base: position 10,886,179 of record CM065325.1, read on the forward strand.
GGTAGCTTTTTTAATGCTCGCCAGCTATACTCCCTTACTTTACCTTCTTGACTATATCATCATTTAAGATGACTTAAAATTGTGGTCCAATGTGACGGCATATACAAGCAGCTTGGTATAATCATCTTACTACGAATTAGACCGGTACCAAGGCGAAAAATACTTTTATAATTACAAATATGTAACGATTTTTGTTATAAAAAGCCATTGTATTAAACATTTGTTGAGTTTTTATAAAAGTAAACTAAAATAATTCGACTTTAATATTTTGTGGATATCATTTCAGCTAAATATACACAAAGTAATTTTTTTAAAGGATTATTTCTATTTCAAATAATTTTATAGGCTACAATTGTTTGGAAACAATAATAAATACTATTTTCGGGAAGGTTGTAGAAATTATTTATACTTGTCTCATTTTTGTTTATCTTGTTCCTTAATATGAATTACTTATTGTTACTAGCGGTCGCCCAATGATCGAAATTCGACCAGCGACTTTTTACTCATAGACTATTTTCTGTTTGACATTTGCAGTATGAACCTAAACAATGAATATTATATCACTTTTCATTGAGTGACAATGTCAGTATTTTGGAGAGTCTAAGTTCAATGGCACCGGTCAGGTTATTAATTTATTTAATTTCATATATTTGTAACAGATATAGATACATTTTAGGTTTCTGCACTCCTTCTCCATATAAACTTTAACCATGCCAAATCTCACAGTCCTCCGAGCACGCAATACGCTTAAAAAGGGGTAGAAAGTTTTTGCTTCACGTAGTAATATAATGATTATAAATAAAAACACAGTATCGCTTTAGCATGCTTTATTTTGGGATCAACCACCTGTATTTGACTAGACTGTGTAGTGTTTATCCGATATAGTATGGGTATTGAGCCCAGCCGGTACAAGACCTCATTAGAATTCCACGAACCTAATTCTCGGAGCCCTACAGTTCAAACTATCAACAATCGCAATTTAAAACCTATACATATTTCATTAAATTTATATATTCAATGCACGTACATATATGCACAGATACAGAGTAAGAAGGCATTCGTGCGAGGATATGAAAATCGTTTAAACGTCCACTAGAAGCGGTAATTGATTCATTGTTTTGTCTCTAATAGTCTACTAACGTAACTAATACACATAGTGGTTTGATAACACGTCCGTCTGTAAGTCGCCACAGCATCCGGTGTCAAATTCATGTTATAGTTTCAAAGAACTATTTGCATTTCTTATTAAGCTTCGTGTAAATAAGGGGCACGGGTGTTTTGAATATGAATGACTTGGTGCAGACAGATGTCTCGGTAGGAATGCGTTGACGTGTCGCGTTGATGTGAATCCATTACTTCAAGTGCCTTCAAGTACTTTACAAAGTTCTATTAATTAATAGGTATAGTCGTTATCTTATTTGTTATTGGCGGTGCTCCGTGGTTTTGTATTTATTAAGCTGTAATTATTTTCACCTATTAATTGTATTTTTAATTATAATATTTAAAATTTCTTATAGCCTACAAATTATGTAATGACAAATACTACCCGTGTACAAAATTTTTTGTAATTCGTTTGAGAAGTAATGAAAATTTTATTTCTTAAAATTTATTTTTACGGGTTCTAAAAGTATTGAGCTAAAATTAGCAAGTCTAAGGAAAAAATTACATGTACAGACAGAGCTACAGATTTATTATTTATATATTATTATAAATAAAGGATCTGAATTGTATTATTATTTATTTTGAGCTCGGAAAAAAATTAACGAGTACTAATTTGTCCTGATGAGATAGACCGAGTCACCATGGCGGGATTTTCACAATTTCTTTTCAGCTCTAGGATTCTTGTACGGTGACTTTTTTACTGTCTTTACTTTCACATACATAAATTGTTTATGTAGCGAAATATTTCTATTACATATTCACTCATTTATATGATGTTTTAGGGTAGTCGATATAATTATAATATGACATTTATTATACATATAAAAGTGTACACAAGTTAGTACAAAACATATAAATTTATTCGTTGTTGCTGTCATTTCAAAGAGAAGTAGGACATAGAGATTTTTTGGAGATTTCTTTCTTTTTGGGAATCCCTAACTGGTGGAATATCTCCACCCTACAGAAGATCGCAGCAACGACCTTGTGTTGTGTTCCTGCGGTTAGTAGGGTTTCCAGAGCTCTTTGGATAGGGGGGTTCAAGGTAGGGTACACGCTACACATATGGTACTAAAAGCGTTTATAGGTTACGGTAACTGCTTATCATCAGTCGGATCGAATGCTTGTTTGTTACTTTACTTGAATAAAATAAATGCCCGTGTGCAGGACTCTCGGCAGCTGAATGATGAGCTAGTGTATTTTTTTACTAATAAAAATTAACCTAACTTTAAACAAAAATAAAATACTCTTATAACAATTTTCTTCTGAAATTCAGTATTAAATCATAATATTATGTATACTTGCCACGTCATACTACCACTACGGACTCTGGATTCAAATCAGCACACCAGGTGTCATCAACATCAAAAAAGTTTTTTAAATCTTTTAGTATGGTAATAGCAGTGACGCATGCGTGCCCTTGCGCACCTCGGACAAGAATGAAAATAAATATGCGAACGGAATTTATATGGTCAGCGATGCGGTAGGTCATATGCTACTCTGAAATGTGAACCATGTACGAGACTATATTCATGTATACCTATTTGTTTTTCTTCGTCTTCAATGGTAACGTGTAGGTTATACATAATTATGGTAATTTCACGAGGATATAATATTTTTTAAATCCTCAGAGTTCAAACAAAGTTTTATTAAAAGGGTAGCTCTTAAGTTAAAATTATTCAGGGAGTTTAAGTGTCAACTTAATATACATGCTTCTCGATATTAATTATCTTTCAATTAACTTGTGTTCAATAACCAAACGATATCACGAAAAATAATTAAGTAATAGCTTTAAGTAGTTTTTGGCGGACTTTCATGTAGAGGGCTTTTTGTTTTTTATTCATAAATTTGTATTATTTGATACTGCGGTTGGCATTTTGCATAACAAAGCTTTTGGTTATTGTGCTCGTCCACTTCGGATTGGAAATAATAACATAGTCCTTGAATTCTAAGGTGCCACAAAAACTCCCTAGAAAGTTCAAACAAGGGAGCCAATACCTTGTTAGGATAATGAAATTGTCATAAGACAGGACACTATATTCACTCGATAATGGTAGTAAGTAATGGTCTTCAATAAAAAGGACTAGTTGCCAAGTTAGGAAGAAGAAGAAAGTAATATAGGGCCACATAAGCTAATAAATTAGGTACGTGATTATGTGAATTGTAGCGAAGTTTGGAAATGAATCTCTCTCTGTATTTTTACAAAATTATTATATGGTTATTATTATTGTATTGTAATATGTACTATTGTACAGATGAATCAATAAAATAAACTCGATCAAGTTTCTTTCCGGTTCTTCTTGATGACGGGGAAGTTTTCCGAAACGGTACCTAGTAGTGCTTTGACGTTCATAAGTGCCGCTTTAGGGTTTAAATTTAAAAAAGTCTTTTTTGATTTTGATTTTTGAAAAACGGCAATATGTTAGAGCTAGTTCATGCCAAATACTCCATTTATATATTTATTTTCGTTTCGACAATTCTTGTTCTAAAATTAAAGTGTTGGAAAAAAATTGGTAAGTTACGTATTTTATCGATTATCAATTAATAAACATAACATACACACTAACACAAACGTAGTATGAAATAAATAAAAATATCCATTGACCGCCGACGCTTTTATTTGTACCTATAACATATATGTAGAACCAGAATGCTTATAAAAAATTGTCATTAATTATTACTGAATTAGTACGTATTGTATAGTATATAGTATAGTAGGTATAGTACATACTGAATTAGTAGTACGGTACGTACGTCAATTTTTGTATTAAACTATAACTTAAATTCTAGAAGTAGGTAAATAAAATCATAAGATATTTTTATAAAATGTCATTGATAAAGCCAGTTTTTCTTTAATAAGATATCATTCTTGACTTGGAATTGAGCAAATGTCTACAATTCACAGTATTTATATTTGACTGTTTAGAACCGTGTAGAGTAAGTAGTAAACTAATAATACGGTAAGTACCTACTAAAGTGAATTTCATCCGGGCTGGTCATCCCCGGCATCTATTTTTACACGAATTTTTAAATGAAATCAATTAGTCTTTTTACCCTATGTAGAATTGCAAGGTTCGTAAACAGCGCGGTCAGCTTTATAATGTCAGGTCGGATACTTTGACGATCCCTGGTCCGTCCATTGCCATGGATCGGCATATTCCGCGAGGTACAATGCTAAAAGCTGGACACAAATATATGGCCGGTAAATAGCTAAATGTATCGTATACCTAGCAACGTTAACTCTACTGCCTTTTCACTTATTTATGGTATGAAGGAGCAAACAAGCATGCAGTTTTTCTGATATTCAGTTATTTGCGTCGTTGCTTTCTGCGTTGCGACGTCGACCCTTAAACACGTCATATGCCTACACCTTACCCTTCGGACGCGAAATCGGTACTGAGAACATTGCTTCTTTGCGCAGAAATAGGTGTGGTTGGTGCTTCCGCGGTTGAAACTTGCACAGGTATACCACTCTTAAAGTGGTTTTATTGACATTAGTTTTTATCGATACGTTGGACGCATTTCTTCATCTTACAGTTATTGGAACAAGTAATTCACACGTTGAATAGTCTATTGTAAACATTACTACGGTATAATACGCTAGATTTATTTACAAACACCCTGTCTACTTATGTCTCAATACTCATTGTAACTTTAATGTTTTCATTCGAAACAATTAATGATGCAAACGATTACCTAACACCACCTCTTCTTGATGCCGTACAGTTGAAATAACAATTTTATTTCTTCATTTTTGTATATTGTTCTTTTGTTTTTTACTATTACATTCATTATATTACAATACCATTATTTCTCGGCTCATATTAAAAAAAAAGTATTGTTTAACAAAGTTCGTATAGGTATATTATCACATTAAACCTAGTTCTCCTGAAAACTGTTCTCAAAATTTTAAACAATGATGGCTCAGTCAGTGTTACTTTTACGAACACCGCGTCGATCAACGTGTGTTGGAATCCTTGCAATGAGCCTGAGTTTTCGGTGAGGGAAAACATCGTGATGAAACCATAGCATTGTGTTAGGATATTTTTAGTGCCTGCCTGGCTAGCTGTAGCTACCATCGTCAAGTTGAAAGTCGCCAAGCACTTATAGACACCACTAGGTTTCGGAAGTCACTATCTTGGGACAGATCGTCGCTTAACATTATTTGAGATTTTGGATAAAATCTAAATCTATAAAGAGTAAAAAAAATCTATAAACACTATTGCATATTTAAATAAACGTACCTTTAAGTAAATGCTATAATAAAAGTGGACGACAGAAGAACTCGTAATGCTTTTAAAAAAATTGATCAATTTCTATCGAATGGTTCTTGCGTGATGCGCGCACAACGTAAAACCTCAGTCACCTTATTAATTTACATATATAAATATCTGGGAGATAAAGTGTCGGTTTGTCTTGAAAAAAAAAATACAACTAATACCTAGGTAAACTTGGTAAGTAATAATAGGAGGTAATGGTAATAAGTTTAGCGGGCTGATAGTGCATCTCTAAAAGTATGTATGTATCTATAAAAAACAGTATATTTTATGTTGCTTTTAATAAAGGTATGTATGACACTGTTTTAAATATCTTATATTTTTTAAACATATATTTTTAATTGTAATGTATTTTAAATCGAAATATTGCTGTTCTTCTACGAGCTCAGCGCGGTTGGAACTCCGTTTACACCTGAGATCTGAGCATACGGAAATATTACAACAGTAATATTTCTTATATCTCAATCTAACAGTGCACTTTATTCGCCGATATGATGCCAGCAAGCAAACACACAATTTCTTGGTGTCTATGCATATGGTTAAATACTGAAATGAAATCCCTACTATGGGATTTCGTTCGCTGTTTTTGAAGTGAAACTTCTTAGACAATGCTTCGATAATTGGAGTGATGTTTTAAAAACGCGTCATATTTAGATACATGATAGGGAGGAAAGATATAACTTAGAGAGAAGGACAAAGGACCTATACATTGTGAATATAATACATAGTTTAAGTTAGCCGTATCTCCTTGTTTAAGAAGTTAAACTTCTATTACGTACACGAACAACTTTTTTTTCAATTATCACTAAAGAAGGTCATAAAAAACTGGTTTGAATAATTAGAAGTCCTATATTTTACTAATCTCATTGTTTTCTAGTACGAAAACGGTGATCATTTTGCTAATTGGTACACGAATTTGTGCACACTTCTTATTTCGTTTGGTGATGTTATTAAAACGATGTGGTTTAATATTATTTTTATAAAGTTGTCTGACCTGTTAAATTTGTTACTTACTTCTTATTGTTTGGACGTGTACATAGGTTTTAAGAAGTTTATCGAATATTAATGAAAAATTGACATAATACATTTCACGCATGGCATATTAATTTACACGATTATAATATACAGACTACGCTAAACAATTAAATAAAATAAATATACGCTAAATAATTAAATCTGAACAACAGTTTACATTAAAATAATATATAAGTAATTATAAGTCGATAGTCGAAGTAAATTAAATGTCGAATTAAACTCACTTAAAAGTAAATTAGAAACAATTTATTCTCACTTTAGTAGTAAGGGCGACCGCTCGCAAAGCCATTTTCATAGCGACAATAAAAACTTTTCATTGGCTCCCGTCAACTGTGCCAGGGGTTTAACTTAAACTTAAGCTTATATCAGTTTTACGGTGCAGCTGTATCTAAATATCAAAGAAGTATGCGAGAGAATGCTCTAGAAAGTCGATATATAATCACATAACTACTTTGAATTAGTTTATTATATTGCTATATCCGTGGATAATAAAATATCGTTTGCAATAAAATAATGTAATTCGTACCAATAATACAAAAGTAGAAGAAATTCGCTATTCAGGTACATTCAGTCGCAGTCTAGAAAAAACGTTTATTAAATACAGTAAGTATTCTGTGGTTGTACTTATATTGTATTATGGACTAGCCGTCTGACCTGATCTTAAGTGATAAGGTGGCCCAATACGGTTACACGTTGAACCTAGTGGAAGAATGGCATTCATATGCCTGATCACACCTATTCGCGTTTGGGGACAGTTTTTTAACTTGAGGGTAGTGGCTAGCCAGGCGGTTATTAGAAAAAACCCCGCCACCATGCTATTGTTATATATTGTTGCTATGGTTTTATCACGATGTTTTTCTTCACCGAAAGCTCAGGCTCATCCCAGTGATTCTAACTCACGTCGATCACGCGGAGTCCGTACACGTTAACAACTGAGCCAACATTTGTACTAGTACTTGTACGCAAGTCCAACCTAACCTAAGCGATCATCGTCGGTATTTTGTAACATATAATTAATTTATGTTAGGTTATGAAGTTATGTTATAAATAACGTGCATACCTCAATACAATAGTTCGTACAAGTCTGGTTGTCACACCGCTAGGCCAATTCGACGACGAATATAGTCGTGAATATCAGGTCTTGCATTAGCCGTGTATATTCTCTCTAGCCCACTGCTGCTTCAGGACAACCCTAGACCCTATACTTCACGACAGACGGTCTCTAAAATAGAGGAACTGCTGTTGGAATGTCTCCGACACCCACCATACTCCCCGGACCTTGCTCCAACAGATTATCAGTTTTTTCGGAATTTAGACAATTTCTTGTTAGGAAAAAAATTCAATTCCGATGAGGCTGTCCTAACCACGAAGCAAGTATTACACTAGGATAGTTTTGAATAATACTAGAATGCTACTCCTGAGGACAAGTTCAATATGAACAGATATTAGTAGCTACATTTGACTGAATATTAAATTGTGAAATTTTAAAGTTATAAAAATAATCACGTTCTTGTCTAAACGATATATGGGACAAACATTACCTACCTCGTACTGTCACGTGATCGTTAAAAATAAACGGAAAGAGTGGTTATTTACATACGAGTGTACGCACGGTTTCTTTTAATTTATTGCATTAATAATTAAATTCGAAGTGTGTAACCATGTAGCATTACAAATTATAATATAGCGACTAATTAACTTATTAAGTACATACAGACACATAAATTAATTTATTATATATTGTTTGTAATAATTGATAGTGAATTTTGTAAAATTACTTGCATTTTTTTTAAATGGCTCTACAAATGACTACTAGTTAGTCGTAATTAGTTAAGTAGGTACCTACAGTATAATCAAGGAACAGATGACAACAGAACAGAAAAAAAGACGAACGGCAATCTTATCGATAATAAACATAAAAGAAAAATGAATTGGCATGAATCTTGCTATAGGTTCAGATAGAAAACTTTAAGGGAAATTTCCATATTGTCGAATAGGCTTTCGGGAGAGCGATCCGGGCATTTGCGTTCAAAAGGACGTCGCCTGTTAGTGCCAGGCAGATAAAAAAATATTTAGTGTTATCTCTACATTTAATAATAATAGAATCAAACTGGGCAATAAAGCTTTTTCGCAATGGAAGGTACGGCCTTCATCACCACTTCAGCCCACGACGAATTGGCGATCTCAAACGTCGAGGAATCGATAGTTTTATACTTTTCTCATATACACAGTGGTACTACAAGAGTCACGTGATTTGAAACGCCTTTTAGAAAACGTGACGTCACTATTCAGGAAATATGAACGTTAGACTCTTGCATAAGTTGTCACTGTTATCATACAAAATTACATATAAAATGAATGATGACATCACGGGTCCATAAGGTCGCATTTTTGTGGCATATTTTTTGTTTAATTTAAGCAATACTTTTATATCAGTTTTATGGTATATTAATGAAAAAAGGATTTATTTATTTATTTATTTACACACTATGCGTTAAATACGCAATGGCGGACTTATAGGTATTATTTAAATTTATGTAAATTGCTTAAAACCATTTTCCAAAAATAATCAACTCCCGATTTAAGTTATGGTAAACGTAAGCGAATTCCGAAGAATTCGTTGGCACATGTTGGGATTCGAAACTGTAGACATCGAATTGATATTCCACCCTATTCCACACTAAATCGAAAAAAAATTATGACTCCGTACTCCCAACAGGACGACTATTTTTAACCGACTTCAAAAAAGGACGAGGTTCTCAATTCGAATTTACCAACCTGTATTTTTTTATGGATGTTCAGCCATAAATTTTTTGTTTCTAAACCGATTTAGATAATTCTTTTTTATTGGAAGGGGGGGGGGGGGGAACCTTTAACTTCGAAGATACACCAGGGAACTCCTCAAAACCAAAAAAGTTCGATTTATTTTTTATTAAAAATTGTTATTTTTTTTAGTTTTATCTATAAAAGTAACATTGTTAATACAGGACTCACGCCCGCTTAATCCGCCTTGGAGCTTGGCCACAGAACAGCGATGGCTTATACAACCATAGCGGAATACAATAAATGCGCTTTCATTGTAGGTTTAGCGTCCAACCCCAAGTCCGGTGAAGCTGTAAAAGCCGATGAAATGGTAACAAACAAATAAACGACTTAAATTCAAATAATTGGTAAACTACTCCATCATCATTACTCTTCTAACTGGGTAAAATATTTCTTGATCGCAGGAACTTCATGTAAAATTTCTAGCTTGTTTGACTTGTGAAGATGTAACCCAAGATGGTGACACACTAAGCCTAATGAGGAAACTGGCTGCTTTTACACATCTATGGGTGCTTGGCGATAGATTTTTAATCTGAAGGTGGTAGCTAGCCAAGCGGGTATTAAAAAGTGCGAAACCATTTTATTTATTTATTACTAGCTGTGCCCGCGGCTGCGCTCGCGTGAACAACAGAATGCCGTCGACTTAGCACACCTACGTACGAATCGTACTATTACCGCTCCCGGTTATTTTAAAGAGAAAAATGCTTATTGTGGTTGACTTAGAACTTAAACTCGTTGACTTTTTTGTATGTCTTTTTAAGATCTACAGTTATGTAATGTACTTACTACTTACATTAATTTGATATATCTCCTATGGTTTAGGTACTCACCATATAAGCGCCTCAAAGTAGTCGTTTTTCCGAATTAATTTTTATTTAGGTGGAACCCTTATTCTAAAGTAAAAGTAGTACCTCCCCTGAACAAAGAGACAGACTAATTTAAAAAAACTGGTGTTTTTTTATAAATACCGTATCTATATACCTACTTTCATATTCTTTTAGTAAAAAGCTTTTATTTTTACATTACAAACTGACACTTCAATTTTATTAATTGTGTTAATAATTGTTTATAGATAATATTCCTCAATAAATCTACCTATACATACATACATACCATCACGGCTGTATCCCCGAAGGGTTAGGCAGAGGTGTAGGTAGGTACTATTACACCTACAGTTCGCCGAGTATATTTTTAGGTTCTATGTAATAGGGGGCGAGCCTATTGCCATTAATCAGGCACAAAGCCAAATTCCGAGCTGCTACTGAGAATTTCATAGAAAATCCCAATAACACTTTGCTCGACCTAGGAATCGAACCCAGGACCTCGAGTATCGCAGTCGCGCTTACGACCACTATGCTAACGAGGCAGATAAAAAAGGGCACCTATTAAAAAAAACTATTGTAAAATTTTTCGTCGTTTTGTCTGGCGAAACTGTTGGACGAATTTAGACGAGACTTTCAGTGGCAGAAAGCTGATGTTATAAGGAGTAATTTAGGCTCCTTTTTATTTAGAAAAAGAACGAGAATTTCGCGTAAATAAAAAAACTGGCCATGGTGCTCAATGCGGGCGCTTAAATGGCTTTCTCTGAGTAATCCATAAGAGATAGGTAACTATATAAATTATGTAAGTAGGTACTACATAACTGTACACATTAAAAATACCTACAAAAAGGTTAGCGAGAGTATAAGTCTATCTTCTAAGTATTACCCACAATCAGCATTTTTGTCTTTAAAATAACCGGGAGCGCGGTAGCACGATTCGCGCGCATGCTCAATCGACGGCATTGTATAGTCCACGCCAGTGTAGCCGCGGGCACAGCTAGTAGTCTATAAAATGCAATAATATTTTTTCATATCTGACTGGTAGTTTTAGAGATTAGCGCTGGGGTATCAACCACCACTCCCACACCAGGGACACACCAAGTTGCAAATTTTTTTTATCTATTCTTTGTCTACATTCCTTAACGCCCTAATGTACGTGAAGAGAGCGCTAAATCGCTAGCCAAGATGACAAAAATATGCCGATTGCTTATTCTACAACGCCGATCTTTAACAAAAAGATTTTAGTCTATGGTGAACGTTCTTAAACGTTGGTCACGTCTGACATGGCTTAAAATGTAAACAAAAGTACGCGAGTGTTGTGTTATTAAAAAGTCAGTAGGTACCTATAATAAGCGTGAGTATAATTCTTATTATTATTGATTTGTTACATTATCATAGTACATACGGAATGTAATTTGTGTGACTTTTTATAAGTACCTATAAAATAATGAAGATATAAAAGTGATAGTAACTTTTTTAGAATCGAATCGAGATCTCTGATAATCCCGTAACAATTTGTAATACATTATATTACAATTTTTAGAAAGATGTGTTAATTCCTTCTTTTATAATCTTTCATACTCGGAGAATACAAATACAAACAAATGCTTTATTATACATCATGTCAACTAAGTATTTAAGTAATAGAACATTTGTATTGGAATTTTTGATTAAATGAAAGGGCTCTTTGTTTCTCATATACTTTTTTTGTGTGTTCTATCAAGTGAGGGCTTAAGGAAGTTAAGGACGAGCTAAGTCTAACGGACCTTTGTTGCAATTGAGAAAACAACTCAACCCTGTAAACACTCAAATATTTTGCATATAAATAAGTTTAAACTATAATGCAATCATTTATAAACATTATGAGAACATGCATATTTTAGTATAGGTATTATATATTTTATATGTGGCTTTGTGAGAAAATGGCACATTTGTACTATATTATTATATTTGTTTATTGTCTATTTTGTAAATGTAGATAAAACCAAACAAAGGACCTTTAGGTATTTAATCAATACATATACATAGCTGTATGTATAAAAGACAATTTAATATTAATATGCATCACAGGACCTCTTTCGGTTGTATTTACTTTAAATAAATGCTAAACCTCATTTTTTATTCTGAAGTATTTTCTATGTTACTCATTAGAGATTCAAATCAGGCTGATGTTCATTCCTGAATGTATGCTGTGATGATGCTAGATTTTATACATATAAATTCTTTATATAAAAAACTGTATTTTAAATTTATAATATTGTGTCAAGATAAGTAATTAAATTGTGTACCAACTGAAATTGATATAAGTAAAATATAGATCATTTTACACAAATCATTTTTCAGGAAAAAAAGAATGCAGCCATCTCCCTGTCCAGAGTTTGTTGTGCTCCAGAGTGCATTGGAACCAGAAGATGATGTCTTCCTCAAGTACAGTGTGCCGTGTTTGAGGTGCTGACCCTGAAGTTGACGGATCAACTTAACTTAAACTGACACACTTATATAATAACAAATATGTTCAGCCAATAAAGATTTTTATTTGTTTTATTGTTGTATTTATTATATATTTTTATTTTATTTTATTTTGTTGATTAAGTAACATTGATTGTCTAAACCTCAAATAATTACCTAAACCTGTTTAAACTCAAATGTTTATTTGTAAGTTTTAAAATCTCAATAGTTCTCTTAACTTAGTTTAATGTTACTTAGTTCTGTCTTTACCATAAGGGCACAGGGGGGGGGGGGGGGAGCACGTGCCCAAGGCCCCCGTCTTCACGGGGCCTCGAAGCGACGACAGGCTTAATAATTGTTAGTTCAGTTTTAGTAATAATAATTGCGGTTGAAATTTCTGAATTATATATTATTTATTATCGTGACCAACCTAAACCAATAATAAAGTAAATCGTAGTTGTAAATTAATGTCGTGTACAATTTGTATACCTATAAGATGTTGGATTTAGTATGGACCTATGGTATAATATAATATTGTTATTAATCGGTAATTGTACCTTTTCAATAAAATAAAAATAAAAGACATTAAAGCAAATTTGTTTTTAAAGAAATTTCAAGACAAACAATATTTCTGGCATGTCTATAATTGTTTCCATTAACTGTCATTATAAATGTATATTATTTAATCTAAACAATACATCATAGTCTTTTCGAGAAAACAACATGTTTAAAAATTGCATTCTAAGAGATAAAAACTTTAATTTCCGTTAAAATAAAACACCATACTTATAATTAGCTCTCAGCTGATCGTAAAGACGCCATGTTTTTATCGTTATCTACAGAGTCTGGGAGATCGCTTAGCAAGTGTTCAAAAACTACGTCATCATTTCGTTTGCGCTTGGCAAAAGTGTAACTTGGCTAGGAAACGTATGGAGTGTAGCGTTCGGCATCATAGAAATGATTACATTATATTTTACGAATTCGAATGAATAGATAATTTGTACACTTGGCTACAATTTTTTTATTCGTTTGTTCTGATCACGTGATTAAAGTTTGAGCTAGGTCAATTCCATACATTTTTTACGTTTTTGTTAGCGTTAACGATTGTAGAAAGACAACTTGGCTAGGCCCCCGTGATAGGTACTTTTGTAGATGGTGGAGTGTATTTTAAAATTAGTTCGAAGTAATTTAACTGAAACTTAACTCTTTGTTATATGATGACTATAATAATTCGAATACCTATAAGAGCGGCCACATACAGGCAAAATTCCGTTTCGGGATTACGATTCGAAATATTGATTCGCGTTTCCGTACATATTTCACACACATACGTTTATTTCCATTCGGAATAACAAGGCTAAGTTGAGAGACGACGATCATTGGGTTCAGATATTTTAACAGCGATGGACGACGATTTTGTACTTGCGATTGCATTGTTGCTGTATCTTGCTAAGAAAAAGAAAATACGTCGCCGTTACTGGGTACATCCACTTAACACTCAAAGATTACAAGATGGTCAAAATGTACGTACGACCATACATCATCATCATCATTTCAGCCGCAGGACGTCCACTGCTGAACGTAGGCCTCCCTGACCGTACGGAATTTACGAATCTGTGATGCGACTCGTGCAAAATATATGAAAGAGATGCTTTCAAAACACTTTTTTCCGTGCGATATTCCTGACGCACAGGCTACCATGCGGAATTTCGGATCGGAGAAAACTACAAACGGAAAACTATCTACTGTATGTTTGTGATAGGTTCATAGATCTGTACGGATTTACTGCGTTCGAAATCTCGAAACGGAATTCCGCCTGTATGTCCGCTCTAATACATTTTACCTATACGAGAAACAATAAAATCCAAGTAGAGACGAGAATAGAAGAACCGAGCGACAGAGATTCCAAAAGAACAATGGATCGGCTTTGATGTTAAGATAGGTTAACATAATGAGTTTAGTAGTTATAATCTCAATAAGTAGGATTGATTAGTATTTCAATTTACAATAACAATCATCACTATAATGACTTTGTTAAAACTAAATATACAAAGGTTTTATTTATTACTTACCTTTTCCTAAAACTGTTCACGATTTCTTTGAAACGATATATTTTGGTTCTTCTCTGGGGAAGAGATATTCGGTCAGTTATGGGCAAATATTTTTACAGGCACGATGTATGTAATAAACAACTATTGAAATTAAAATAACGATAATATTTTAATTCCTACTGGATTATTTTGCATCTAACATTAATCAATCGGGTATCTCATTTTCAAGGTTTTTTCAAAATCAAAAATACTTTATGTAGTTTATAAGAATAAGAAGAACTAAGAAGGAACTTATGAACGTAGGTAAAACTGATACCGGTTCGAAAAACATCCCAGTCATCGAGAAAAACCAGCAGGAAACTCGATCGCCTTTAACAATTTCGTTTTATTGTTTACAATAAATTGATATAATACTTAGTGTATATACAAAAGAAATCTCTTGTTATTATGGCTAGCTTGCATTACAAGGAAACTGTACTTCCGATTGTGAACATAATGAAAATTCTATTACACTATGATATCACCATAGGCGTGACTGTCTCGTCCCATCGTATGTAGGCCCGTAAATACAAATGTACCTGATTTTTTTTCTGCTTTTCCACGACTTTATTCAACAACAATAAGGTCTACTTTCGAAGTATTAGATAGAATTTGTAATCTTGTACCGGCGTAATGTGACTGCGCAAATAGGAGGGGCTTCGCCTGACAGTTATTAATGATGCCCGGCGTTAGTTGTCTTGTACACAATTGATATATGTGCAAGAGTTATTTATTGTTAGCCGGGGAAGATTACATTTTGTTCTTATTGTGTTCTTTTGCTCACAGATTTTTTTCAAGTCAATTATAAATATATTTGAATACTTTAAAGTTTCAAAGCTACTTTATCATCAGTTGCATATTATACATAACAGGGCACGTCCTGGTTCTACACGCAGAGTTTAGGAATGAATAATTGGATAAATTAATGAATATAGGTACCTATTGCTTGTAAATTCACAAGACAATTCATTAGAGTCGCACGCTTGTAAAATCACTAGTAGCGTTTTATAGTCACGCTGTTGAAGCACGCCGCGTTTCTCATAGGTTCGCCTTTTGTCAAGCGCGTGTTGTTAAAACGCAATGTTCGACTGTGAAACCAGCCTAAGAATTCCCCGCAAGTTTCAAACAAAGATGTTCGAGACTTGTTGTGAATTCCCCTGTATTTCTTCAAATAAGTTGCCATTATTAAAGTCGCATTCCTGAAATCTGGTTTATTTATATTCCGAATTGTGGGAGAAATTTTCACTAGTTCAATTTATAGTTTGTAACTCAGAGTCCGAGGGGCCCCGGGGCGCTGCCCCATCTAGCCCTCCGGTAACTACGACACCGGTAAGGCGGAAGCTCTGTTGTCAAAACAGGCTAAATGTTTCTTCCCATTCACGCCGGTATCAAGTCGAAAGTGAACGCATGTAAACAGCGTTAATGCCGTATCTTCATAATAAATATCTTTGCTTCACTCTATGTTTGAAGGACTCTATGTTGCAGGAAGGAAGGAACACACTGGTATTTTATTCATATTAAGGACATTTTATACCTATTGTAATTAACACAAACGAAGTTCCGTGGGATTTTTAGTATATTATAAACGTGTTACCACTTATGTTTCAATGTTTGTCCATGAATCATGTTTAATCGACTGAACGAAATCTAATTTGACATAAGTAGAAATCGATTATTTTGTCTGTAGGTACTCTAATTCAACTGGTATAATTATTATTTTTCCGTGATACAATGCGTATTGCAGAAGAGGGTTCATAACATTTATATTTTTGATTATAAAGGCGATGTAGGGGTTTAAAATTATTGATGAAAGTTTGCTTATGTCATGCTTGAACGCCCTTTCTAACAAAAAATATTAAAAAAAAAGACAAGGTTTCGTCTATCGAGTATGGTTGTATTTCATATTTAATTGTTTAGTTATAAGTTTATAACTCAGAACAGTTTTCGTTACATTGCAGAAAAATAAACAAATTATTTGGTATAATTTATTCACAACTATAAATTTATCGCCCACTGTAAATCAAGGAACCTATATTATCTAGAGTTCTTAATACGGCGACAGGTAAATGCATTTGCGTAGAATATCTATTAGGTGCCTATATTAAAACCAATTTCAATACACAGCATAATGATTAAAGTAATTTTAGAACGTCATCTTAGTATTTAACAACCGTATAAGCGGATTTCGAGGCGTCGGTTAATTTTCAATTAATTGTCGCCGCCATTTTGAAACGGTTTTACAGCGCCGTTGTATGGTGGTTGGATAGCACTTACATAGCTATTATTCATTATTTATGTTATCTTTATTTTATAGCCTATTTATTTATTATTATATATAATTTATTGGTTATTTATTTAATAAATCATAGTTTACGATCAAAATATTTGCAAATCGTTCTCGCTTTGCTAATGAAATTATTTATTTTTGTTTTTAATACGAAAATACAATGTTTTACAAATAAGTATTATGTGATTCTTATATTAAAGTTATCTAAAAATGTTTACGAGTAGTTTTATTAGTTATTTGTCGACTATAATTAGTTATTATAGTTATTATAAATAAGAACTATTTTGTTTGGCATGATTTTGGATAGAACTCTACTATTTTGTGTCATTTATATAATTGACATGAAAAACTATTGACTATTTTTTTTTTGCAGACGGAAGTAGTTAAGAAATTTCGGACAAATTATTAATTTTATGGGTTTTTAATGTAAGTGTATAAATAATAATAAATATAGGTATTACTAACGGATCAAGTCCGGTGAAGCTATAAAAGCCGTAGCGGCTCTGTTTTAGGATAGGGCCCCTAAGGCTAACAGTGTAGTCAGTTAAAAAAATCTAAGAATCTAATCTAATCAAAGAATCAGATGATATGGGTTTTAATTTGTTTGAACTAATTTAAACAAAAGAAAGAAACAAAAAGATTTATTGTATCGATTTTAAAAAACAATTGAATAAAGATTTGGTACATTGTCGCACTTCACTGAGGCCTCCTAATCGGAACATTAGTACTCCTTCTTCTTCCTAACTTGGCAACTAGTCCTCTGTATTGAAGACCATTACATACTACCATTATCAAGTGAATATAGTGTCCTATCTTATGACGATTTCAGTATCCTAACAAGATGGTGGCTCCGTTGTTACAATTTTGTAGAGAGTTTCTGTGGTATCTCAGAATGTATGCTTCCAGTTTATATTTATACTTATCTATAGCACTCAAAAGTCCACCAATATTACATAATATGGTGTCAAAAACCTAAGTTAAGGAATTAAAAATAAAAACCACAAAACGTCACTTCAAGATCCCGCCAAAAACCCAGGAAAAAACACTAGGTACCTACCAGCTGTTCGTAAAACATCCCAGTCATCGAGAAGAGCCGACTATAAACTCGAACTGGTTTATCTTTTTTTACTGTGTAAATAAATAATGTTTCCAGGTTATATTTTTAATATTTTAGTATGTATATGAACAGACATTATTATCATTCACGTAATGATCCACACTATGATAACATTTTGACAGTAAAACCTACTTGGCTTGGCTCTTAAACTAATTATCCGGCAAATCGATAATATGTTTTGGAACCTTATTGTAGAACCTAACACTATTTATTACCCACATAAAATCTTTTATTTATCATACGTACTGAACCAAAAAATACTTTTATTGGTCTTACTTAAAACATGGGATCAATAATTTGTGTTTATTTCTATTATTAAATCTAAGTCGGTCGTTTATAAAATTTCGAAATTTTTGCAATCATACATAAAATTATCAAGGATTTTTTTCTCTTTATTTTAGGAACTTTTACAGTTGGTGTATGCCAGACCCATCGGAGCATCAGAGGAAGTTATTACGCAAAGATAAAATATTAAATTCTTGGAACTTGTTCTTTACTGATTCGTGAGGTCTTATGTTGTAGATTGCTCGATTATCCCACTTTTGTAATAAAAATACCTATGGTACCTACCTCAGTTGCTGAATACCTACAGTGAAATACCGTAAGACATTAAGCTATTGAATTAAGCGAAATAAACTAAAGATAACAGTGGCAATATTATCTGTTAACTGGCGAATGCAGCAGAACTTAACCTTCCAGTCAAAGTTAACTAATTTTTGCTTACTTCTAGTATAAAAATGAAGTCGCTTATCAAAGTTGTATTTGGGTGGGAGGACGTCAAACGTGTTAATAACGACTCTATAATACAACTAACTGAGCGTTGTTACCGTCAAAAATAATATTCCGTGGCGTGCAAGTAGGTAGGTACTAAGACATAAAACTGTAGCTTATTAGTAACAATAAAACAAATTCACAATCCACGCGTCCGGTCGGTATATCGGGGCCAACAACGGCCCATTGACTCTAACAATCGTTCCACAAACGTAACTTTGTCCCTTATGGGCGGTATACGTGACTAGTGGCCCGGCGGCGCAGGAAGTCGACCCACGCGATAAGAGTATCACTTCTGCGATGTCTATACAGTACAGAACAATGGGTTTACTCGCGTTGTCGGGTTGTAAACTTGCTTGGAAAATTGCATTTTATATTGTTCAGCTCGATTGATAGAAAATTCTTTATTGCTTTTATAAAATATTTATGAATGAAGCATAGCTTTATATTGATGTGAAATAACTGCCAAATAATTTACAAAGTTTGAATGCAGCGTGCAGCAGTATAGGTATTCAAAGCTAAATAATTAAAAAAAAACAATCATGAGTGTCTTGCCAAAAAGCTTGAATTTTGTATATCTGTTTAGTTAGCGACGAGTAAATGAGTGACTTTTCGCTTTGTAGGTATGTATACCTATCTATAGATGATTGAATGTAAACAATTTATGTAACACTCTGTCATCTTAGTTATAGAGATTGTTAAACGATGATGCCTCGTACATGTTAGCTGAATATATTTTCATTAGGAGAAGTACCATGTTCTTTATAAGATTTTTTTTTAATTTTCTGTCTGTCTGTCTGTTTGTTCTGGCTAATCTCCGAAACGGCTGGACCGACTTTGGCAGGACTTTCCCTGATAGTTAGTCGATGGTTTAAAGAGTAACGTAGGCTACTTTTATATAAGAAAAATAATTAGGTTTCCGTGTAAATAAAAAAATTACAATTTTTTATTTACCTACGGGCAGGCAACCTCCGAGGGTGGAAGTGGGGTAAGCCACACGAGCGGAGCCGCGAGCACAGCTAGTAGGTAATAAATATAATATATAGAGAATATAGGTATGCAAACCATAAGAATTTTTAAATCAATTTATTTAACGAAAACACAGTCAATAGCGGAGAGCATCAGCTTTAACATGATTTGTGAGTCAACAATTTTTTATGAAGAATTAAAAGAGATAATATGGCTTTGGAAGAAAAATCACTAAGTAGGTATATAACTCGCTACTTAAGTTTATAAATTTTGCACGGATCAATATCAAAGAAAATATAATGAAAATATTTTATTTCAAATCTTGTAAGTCATATCCATATTATTATGTTGTCTAGTTTTCCCAATACCGCTTCATAAATAAGTATTGTTATCTGGGTAGGTAGAGAAAAATCTAAAGCGAACGTTTATTTAGCCGATACAACGGCTTTGTTCTGGTTTTTAAGGTTATCTTAATGGGACATAGGGATACAATGTATGCTTTACGATTTTACCTTGCCCTCGAGTTTTACTTGGTTTTATCATTCGTTACGTCTTCTCGGCCTTGTTCTATGGACTTTTATAGATGTACTGTCTCATGCTTGACCTCAATTCTTTCTGAGGTTTGAGATGTCTTAAATAGATTTCCAGATATAAGCCAGCCATAGTTGTATTTGCATGTGATGCAATGGTTCTTTAAAAAATAGACAGTGAGAAAAAATAATGGAGTAATTGCTTCCATTCTACAATGAATAGACTTGATTTTTCTAACCATAATAGCATGGTGGTAAGATTTTTTTTTGAGATTTGAGAACTTCAGAACCAGTCTCCTCTTCTAGGTTTGGTATGTCATCATCTTAGGCAACATCGTCACTTAAAATCATGTAAGATTGTGGCCAAACACTAAAGTTATAATGAATTTAAAAAAAGTACGTTTTCAGATAATCGAGTGTTAGCAACTTTCACACTTCTTAGTTATTCGTATAATGCGAATATAGTTTCTTTAATTCTGAAATCACGTTGTACATTCAGTACAGGATGTCCTGACGACCACGAGATAAGACAAGCGATGCCCAAACCGGAATCTATTCAATAACGCCTACTGATGAGAAACCGGAACATTTAATATTCAATTAGGTTTTGTTTCAAACTACCTAATATAAATACGTGTCGCGAATACACACCTTATTGCACTGTAAGCATTTCCTTTATATCCATTGACTGCTGAATTTATGATCTTTTGGATTCCAATTCCTTTGTATTATACATTATTTTAGACTGGCTTTTCCTCGCTACTTCGATTGCGTGTTTATAGGGCTTTTCCAGGTCCTAGGTTATCTCTGTATCAAATATCATTGCGATCGGTTGAAAGGTTTAGTCGTGAATAGGTACACAAACTGACAGACATACATAGTTATTTTCGCATTTATAATATTAATGTGGATGGCAGATCTGTGAATTTATTATATTTTGGGCCATTTTTTCAATGAACAGGTAACTTTGAGATTTTTTTTTTGTTAATTTCGACAAGTTTTTCATACGTTATTTGCCAAAACGTCTTAATTATTTCCCAAATAAAGTTATTCAGGGATGGTAGACAGTGGCTCAAAAATACTGTTACAGATGTCGCTAAAAGTTGGTATTTCAGAAAAGAGCTGGTAAATAAATAGCAATTTCCAGGGGCTTAGTAGAGTCGTCCACCACGTAGGACCTTTTTTTTCAGCTCGTCGGTGCCCAAAACTTTGCAAACGTCACGGGCGTTATTCCGTCATCCCGCCGTCTGGAGACCTTTTTTTTTAGATCCTCGGTGAAAGTACAACAGATGCCCTGATCGACACTGAAAAGTTGATAATATTGCGTACCAGGATAATGTTTACATGGTAAGTACTGAAAAATCTACCCTAAATTGTAGAAAGAGGTCGCTAAGGCTAGTAATCTTCGTATTGTGAGAAAGGATCTAAACTAAAAGTTAGGAAGTGTATCTGAAGTGATGTAGTCTCACTTGTGGGATGGGTAGAGCATGCAAGCACCATCCATTTGATGTAAAACCCGTCATAGTAATTCGTCTCGAGGTCAGCCGGTGCATGTACCTACCTATTTAACTTGTTTTAGCAGCGTCGGATTGTTGATTTTCCTATGCCACTGTTTTTGGATTGTACTCTGCTATCAGGCACAATGTCGTCACTTTAACACATCTAATATTATAAAAAAGCGTGCGTAGTGTGACTGAACCCTATATTTGAAAATGTTGTCCATCACATATTCGGTGTATTACAGCAGTGGAACTTGAGAGTCAGTAACTTTTAATCTTCATCGTCACTTAGTATCAGGTGACATTGCATTCAAAGTAAAAAAAACAATTGTTTAAAAAATCTAAAGAGTACGTTTCTATTGAAAAATTTATCTATTAATTTAGCTTTATCTAGGAAGATAGTTTAATGGAAGTATTACCGGAGTGAAAACTTCTTTAGCACCGTTGTGATTGGCACCGACGAGACAAATGCATACAACTGTAAGATTTAGCCAAGGAGAGAATGAGATAGAATACATTATACAGTGTTCTCTTGTTGTATATGTGTGTGTACCTGGGTATTACAAAGCCTGGGGAAAGTCATCATAGCCAGCGTGGTGTATTGTTCATGCTTGTTACCAATAACTTTAGCATACGATCACAATATTCCTTTAAGTTAAGTTCTAATTCTTAAGTGTGGGTGCCGCAAACACCTATAATAGAAGCATACCGACAGATTTTCAACTTGAGTGTGGTAGCTAGCTAGACGGGCCTTAGAAAAGCCTTTACCACCATGCTGTGGTTCCTTCACTGATAGCTCAGACTCATTGCTACCACTGAGGGAGCATTTAATAACTATAATCTTATAAATAATCTCTTAAAATTAGGTAACGTAACCACAAAAAGAGAAAAGGTAGTTTCACATTGAGCATAGGGAAAAATAATTTCTTCATAATATACCTCTACCTAAGTGCAATCAAGAATATCTGATACTAAATTATACTTGGAAAATTATAAGTGAGTACCTACAACAATAAATAGGTATCTGCGTCCGCGTGGGACGTCGTTCTAGAACGTTCCTATTTTCGTGTTTAACGTTTCTGTAATAACCATACATTGTTAGCAATATTAACGGTATGATTTGTAACCGACATGAATATGACATAAATCCGTTTTTATAGTCTTCTACAAGGTCACCGGTGGTCTCTTTTGAAGCGTATTTTAATGAGCAATAAAATCTAAATGCACGAAAGTTTTTTTTAAATGTTTAAACGTGATATTTGTGGTTTGTCACTTTAATCCGAAACGGTGTGAGGGCGTTTTTTTTCCTATAGAACATATGTAGAGACCGGGACTCCGCCTAAAGTCGTCAGTCTAAACGCAAATGTTTAATAAACTATTAAACATTTTACTAATTACTGTGGTTTTCTTGCAAAAATGACCCATATTTACTCCCAATTACGAATTATATAAGTATGTGGCAGCGAAAGCTCAATCCTTTCATAAGAATTCGCGGCCCAAACGACAACAGGTTTTGGCGCTGGCTCCACTCCACAGGAAGCGGACTAGCGTTTTGAGTTCAGAGTTCTTCGTTCCACCTTCACTGTAATATATGCAATGGTTTGGATCTTTACACATAGAACAGTGTTCAGAATGCAGCGGTCAACGAGAATAAAAGTTCTATCAGAGTTCCATTGTGTCGTCGAACGCTGGAAGATTACAGTGTCAGATGAAATCGAAAAATTTATTGCATTAGTGCGAGGTAAGCAGGTAGGCGAGGTAGGTAGGCTTATAATTTAGTTTAAGAAAGAGAGTGAGGAATTCTGCCTCACTTTCTTTGATTAATAGGATGCACCTAGTGTTGTCTCTTTTATTAGAATATTCGAGGCTCCACAATAGTACAATTCATCTACCGATGATGCGATCGAGTGACTCAAGAGACATTTTTTAATTAAAAAGAAAAAATTTAACAAAAAATAAAACAACTACCATAATTATGAGGAGTGAAATGAAATGGGACCACCCTTGAGGTGTCCACTTTCCAACGAAAAAAGAATCATCCAAATCAGTTCATAAACAACGAAGTTATGGTTTCTATTTTAATTTCATTAGCATTGAACCTTCGACTTCGAAGATACACCATGGAAATACTCAAAATAACTGAAATTGCTTTTCTTTATTTCTTAAAAATTGTCTTGTTTTGAAGTCGGTTAATATATATGGGGATACAATTTCACACACGACCATTTCATTCCAAACTAAGCAAAGCTTGTATTATGGTAACATAACAACTGATATACATTCATATATAGATATTAAACACCCAAGCTCACAACTGACAATTATGCTTATCACAAAAATGTCTGTCATGGTTGGGGACCGAACCCGCGACTTATACGTCGAATAGTAGGGCTTACTGCCAGTACGCCTCGAGGCCTGATATAGATAAATAAATAGATACGCAGTTAACCTAAATGTTATGTCACCCATGGCCATCTTTATTCGACCTCTACTGGGACGTTAGTTGTATCCGAGGACAGTTGTTATTAGATTGCTACTCCTGAGGCCTAAGTTGTAAGGCCTCGTGTGCCGGGTAGTAAAGGTCACGTAAGTATATATGAAGCGAGGTTAGCTCAGTGGCAGCGTATTCGGATACCGCGTCGATCGAACTAGGTTTGGATCCTACAAATTTGATATTGAGGCATTCAAACGAAACGTAAAGAGACATTTTAGCAAGCCGTAATGAACTTCTCATTAGCACTGACTGACCTGGGTTCGATTCCCAGGTCGCGCATAGTGTTTTTGGGGTTTTCTATGAAATTCTCAGTAGCAGCTCGGAGTTTGGCTTTGTGCCCGATTAATGGCAATAGGCTCGCCCCCTATTACATGGGACCTAAAAAAACACTCAGCATACTGTGGTGACCACTACTAAACCTCTGCCTAACCCTTCGAGAATATAGGCGTGATGGTATGTTATGTTTTATATCATGATAGTGACGACAGTTTGCGAAATCTATCACCGATGGTTGCTGTTATTTGTGTATCTACTGTACCGTATAGGCCTTATCATCAGATGTTGTACAGTGTTTTGCCGTGTTAACCATCGTGATGAAACCATAGCATGGTGGTAGAGTGCTTTCTAGCTGGCTAGCTACCACCCTCAAGTTGAAATTTTGTCGCCAAGCCTCAATAGGTGTGTTCCAACGGCTGTACTTGAGATCGCTAGGTTGGGGCACGACGTCTGTTTAGGGCTGTTTAGAGCTGACGAGAGATGTTTAGTTATAAACCATAACAACACAAGTATTACTTACTTTGGTATTAAATGACGGTGTGTGAAATTGTGTCCCAGGATATAGAAAGGTAAACCTGTAGAGCGTTTAAAAATACATTATAGGTACCTACCTAAATACCTATAGGTAGGTAATTGAATAGCAACCGACCGAAAGTTCGTTCGCGTAAATGTATCTAAGTATATGAATAAAATGATTGGGATTTGTCGTTGTGTGCAATATCACGAAAAAACTACTGGATAGATTTTGATCATTTTTGCTTTTTTTACTTACTAATTAGATTGATTAGATACTAGTACCTAACTACTTTTACAAAAAAATGTCACAATAATTAATTTAAAAAAAAGTTACTACAGTTTTGAGAAACTACGATTTTTATAAGCATTACACGTTCTTCTGTCGTCCATTCGAACAAAGCTGCGGGCACAGCTAGTTACGATATAAAATGAATGAAAAATAAAATACTGGCTATGTAATTAAATTCAGAGGGAACGTATCGTAGCTTCGTACCCATTAGAAAAAATATTTTTAAACAGACTTCAAGAAAAGAAGAAGGTTGTATTTTTTTTAATAGATAATAACTTACTATAAGTAACTTCTTTGTTTATGAACCGATTTGGATGATTCTTTTATCGTTAGAAAGGGGATACCTCAAGGGTGAACCATTCATTGTCATTGGACCTTCGACTTCGAAAATACACTAAGGATATTCTCAAAACCATTTAATTGTCTTTTGATGTTTTTATTTTTCCCATTTAAATATTTTAATCATTAAATTGCCACGTGTCAATGATTATCCTTGTTACAAAATTCTTTTATTTCCGAGGCTTATTAAAGTTTTATTTAAAGTGACACTGACGACGAGTGACGAAGTTGGACGTTTTTATTTATTGTCGGATCAGACTAACATAAAAAAAATTAGGTACTTTTTAATAACACTGGTAGATATAGGATACTTACACGAAGTTAAGCAGAAACTTTGCTCCATTGAAGGTCAAAGATGTGTTCTTTTGATCAAGGCTCAATGAATAGGTAGGTAGTTTTTTCGAAAATTGACCACGTGTTAACATAGTCAGTGTCGGATTCAAGAATTTTGTGGGTGACCTTAGGCATATTCGCTTAAATTTACCCCTTTCACGAGGTATCTAAGTAGGTACTGAAGATTGAGGTTTAGAAAAGGATCAATTTACGACAACAAAATTAACACAGGGTTAAAGATTAATGAAGGACCTTTCTTAAAAACATGAATTGGCTTAGAAATATTGCTATCAAAATTAGGGAAGAAAATAAATCTATAGTGTATTAGAAAAAAAGTCTAATTGTTAAAAGGTAGGTAGGTACAGCCATACACTAAGTACATGTTAATGCTATCAGATCAAATTGCCTCTAAGTGGCTAAGTACAGTCTTCTGTAACTAGACCCTTCAAATGTCTTTCTAAATTTTCAAGATATTTAATAAAATAAAATGAATAAATTATTGTTAAATGAACAAAACGATTAATAAAACAAATCTATTTGTATTCTATTACCGGGTAATTATTTATCTAATATTGATCAGAAATTTAAATAAAGAAATCTCCCTATGGTAATATTTTTATTCGGAACGCACTGCCAGGCAAGGCTGCGAGGCGTTAGTTTTTCACATTGAGTTACGAATTCTACGGGCTTGGCCGCGCTCGCGTAGGCGTTAGAAAAAAAGCGGTTCTATATTCAAAGTTTGTTGAACGGCCAATAGCGAGCGTGGTAGGCGTGGCGTAGCGTTCCGATTGGTCTGCCGCGCTGATTCAACGGCACATGTACCGACTGATGAATTGGTCGATTATAACGTTTATTACTCGAACTTAACGGTATAATGTCTTCTAAAAACGTTACTCGGGTAACCTTTGTTTTTTTTATGACATCACGGCGGTGTTCGATTATGTTCGTAATTAAAATTGGTTTCTAGATATGGTAGGCACTGTTTCATATGTGAGTTTGTAAAATATCAAGTTGTTGAATTTCTATGAAATAATATTTAAAATAAATATAGGCAAATATTATAAATACTGCTAAAAGAACTATCTTCTTAAATCTATTTAAGACAAATAGGTTTAATAGAATCAAATTATGATTAATTTAATGACCCAAAAAAATGCTTACGCATCGTAAATAATACAGAACTTCATTTAATTTAAAAAACGTGTGCGTCTCGGGACGCTGGACAGAAGTGATTACTTAAATAAAAAAATTAGTTGTGGGTTAAAGTGAGAGGAGGGGCCTGCCTACTGCTGCCATATGCGTGAGAGAAAGGGAAGTCATATAGAGTGGCGCCGTAACGCGTTACGTTACGAAGCGGTTTACCCTCCCATATGAAGTTATCACTTTAATTACAGATTAGCTATGTAAGTCAAGTTCTACAATTTATAATTAG
Source organism: Saturnia japonica (assembly GCA_033032175.1). NCBI lineage: Eukaryota > Metazoa > Arthropoda > Insecta > Lepidoptera > Saturniidae > Saturnia > Saturnia japonica. The sequence goes on from CM065325.1 coordinate 10,913,683, forward strand.
TGATTGTATTTATAAGTAGGTACCTACTAAGTAGTATATATCTATACCTACCTACCTACCTATAATTTTCGATTAGGTATCTATCTATCAGAAGTATAAAATTATTTAAGTAGATACATGTTTCATTATGTTTATGCTCCATTAAAGCCTATTAGGAGTGAATTTTTGAAAAATCCTTTCTTAGTGATCATCTATTTTTATTTATTTAACTCATGTGCAAATATTCATGTAGAGTTAGAGTTTTTAAAGTAAGTTATAACCACCTACCTGTTGGCTTTGTACAAAACTTATTAACTACTAATGACTTCCGTTATCATTCGCTGTATCCGGTTTGAATTATAGGTACCTATTGTAGCGGAAGTTGTTCGGTACGCCATCTATGAATAGTTTTGTTAAACAGGAATCGTAATATACCTAAGTAAAGCATTGGTAAATCATGTTGAAAGACAGTATCGTACAAGCAATATAAGTATGTATAGGTATACAGATGTTACGCTGTATGTCTAATACAAAGCCTTCGAATTTATTCTGCATATGTATATATATTTAAAGGTACTTAAAAATCATTTTTATTTAGGTCTCTAAGCATTTACCTACCTACGTTTCAACCAAATACAAAATCGAAATCAACAAAGTGCAACTAGATTTTAAAAAAAGAGGCGAGTAGGTATGTACCTTTCCCATAAAATTTTTATATTTTAGCATGGCCAAGTGACGTTATTGTGCGTGATGGGAAACACAGTAGGTAAGTACAATCCAAAAACAACGATGCCCACCGAGAGATTGGCTATCCATTGACGGTTGACGCGGTCACACCAGCCTGCACGGCAGTTGAATCGGTAGGAGCCAGCTGATCCCAAAACGTGACTAACCAAAAGAGAGACACTGTGAAATTACCACAGTAAAATAATTATATTAAGTACTTACACAACGTACTTTCTGAAAAATCGCACATTCAGAAACATAGTAAAGGAAAAACGAATAAAAATAATGTTGATATTAAGCATCATCGGTAGCGACAGATACTATTGGTGGATTATTACTTAAATGAAACATATTAGGTACCTAAGTGATAGCATGGAAGCCGCTAGTAAAGCGCAAGGGAGTGCTCTTGCACCCTGCTATCGGGAAAGAAAATAAATAGAAAAGATTAAGGTTTTCTTTAAATAAGTTACTGTTTGAATGAAAGCTTTGGGCGTTGTAAGGTGCAATCCAAATTTATACAGTACATGTATAATTAAAAATAATTTTAATCTTTTTATTTTTGTTACTATACCTATACCTAATGCCTGGTGTGTAATCCCCTAAAAGTAATCCAGACAGCACCCATACTTGATAAGATTGAAGATACTAGTAGGTACTTACCTATGCACTAAAATTTTTAGTAGTAAGTAGACGAGTCTATCTCGGTTAAGGTGTTTTAGTCACCCATTGTTTCACAAGTACGGGGACAAGAAATCTAATGGAGGCCATGTTTTAACGCCTATTTACAATGTTTATTAGCACTTAGGCATGTTTAGATGAAGCATTGACTAATTAATTACCTAATTATAATTAATTTTATTGTTAGCTCTATAGCCTCTTTTGATTCGATATTTTCTTCTTTTTATTTAGATAATAGGAAAAAACCTAGAGATGAGTCCACGATGGCATATGTTTATTTCCTAAGGTTCACTCATGGAAACCCATTTTTATCTACAACATAATAATTCAAAATATTACATTATTCGCGAAGCTATTTTCTCCAATTCCGTATTAATTTTAATCCAGATAACTTTGTTAGTTAACTTGGGCATTTAATGTAGATTAAGATTGCCCTTTACACTTTTCCATTTAGGTAAATGAATACCGTAGAAGATATCACGAATTCAAGTTTATTCGCGACCAAAGAAATCCTACTTAACAAAAACCTATGATAAATTGGGCGACGCGAGTTAAGCGCACTATTCGTAACTATGAAGTTACATAACATACCATCACACCTGTATCCCCGCAGTGTTAGGCAGAAGTGTACACCAATAGTTCGCCGGGTATGTGTTAAGTCCCATGTAATAGGAGGGAGCCTATTGCTATTAATCGGCCACAAAGCCTTAAGCTGCTATTGAGAATTTCATAGAAAACCCCAATAGTACTTTGCTCGACTTGAGAATTGAACATAAGACCTCGTAGGATCACGTTTAGAAGGCTAATGAGGTAGTTATGAACTGTCAATATTAAAGCGATAAACTCTAAATAAGGCTTTTTTAAATATAAAATGTACCACTTTATAAATTGTACCCGTGCGAAGCTGGGGAGGGTCGCTAGTAAATAAATAATAGGTAAATAAATATGGAGACACAATTTCACACACGGCCATTTAATTCCAAACTAAGCAAAGCTTGTATTATGGTAATTAAAAAGCTGATATACATAAATATATACCTATAGATAACATGCAGACACACAGCTGACAATAAAATCATACTCATTACACAAAAGATAGTCAAGGGCGGGAATCGAACCCGCGACCTCTCGGCTCAATAGTAGGGCTTACCACTTCGCCACGACGCCATATACTTTAAACAAGATAAGATAAGATGTTTTAAGGCAAGTACGACAACAGCGACCGCTGATAAATTGCCAATATTTTGGTGATCGCCGTTGATTGCACTCTGCTTCCCATCAGGCACAGTGCCTTTACTTTGCCTTCCTACTACATATTACAAAAAACAACTACTTGGAACAACAGAAAGAGAATGACAAAATAAAAATCACCTTTTAAACGAGGTACCTTCCTTTTTAAAGCTTATTCCCTAAATAAATACCTATTCTATAATTTAATCAAAATAAAACAAGCTCAATTATTGAAAAGGAAACAAAACACTTCACTAAAAATAACTAGTATTTTTCTATTTTTGCTTTTTAGTTGAATCCCAGACGTCCTATTTAAATATTATATAGTCAATGTCACTCTCACAATTAAAACGAATCTAACGACTAAACAAAACAAAACAAAACAAAACCCATCAAGCTGTTTAGGCTACAGAGCGTGCCAGAGAAATATACATAGGTACTTATACGCTCGAAAAACATACTCCTCCTTTTTGTCAGTCGGGGAACAATGTTTGTTTTTACAAAATTCAAAAAAGGCAATAAAATTAATTACTTACTAACTTCATCATGTCGCACTTTCATCACATTATGCATGCGCAGTTCTCAATTTTACCGTCTACTAAAAGCGCCAAAAAAGTACCAATGACATCGAACATGGTAAATTGAAAATGTAATAAACCTCCGATATAGAGTAACCTATACATAGAGACCATTTCAATGAGCCCATACGATATTTCTGCTGTAAGTTGCTGAGGAGTTAGGTACCCTACATATACCAGATGACGCTGCAGCGTCAGGTCAAGGTTTACTAATATAATTGAAATAAAAGAATACCAAATCTCAACCAAGTCAGACCTGTGGAAGATCCTCACATCTATTAACTAGAAAAGAGCTGATAATTTTCACACGGCTGAATAGATTTTTTTTAATAATAGCTAAGAACACTCTCGGTTAAATCAACTTTCAAACAAAATAAAATCGATCAAATCGGTTCAGCTGTCTGTGAGCTAGGATTAGGGATAGTAGATGTACCAGGTCTCTTGTACTAGTACCATGTTTTAAGTTCTTGTATCATGTAGCAAAAAAAATCTCCTCCAGAGGGCGGACGACGGGACCTACTAAAACCCTATTATTGGTCATTTGCTTGAGGTCTACAAGCAATATTATTGAGCCACTATCATCCCTGGCTACGATGGCACAAACAGACACACGGATACACATGTTAAACTTAAAACACTCCTCTTTTTGCGTGGGGATTTAAACATAAAGTTTTGTGTCGGCTCATCTAAATTGATCGAGTGGTATCATCGTATATTGTAATGAAGTAATGCGGCCATCATTAAAATCGTAAAGCGTACACGGCGAATCCACATAACCGTAAAACGAAGTAGTAAAACTAAGCCGCGACGAGTTGGCGCACTGCGAGTTCAGTTTGCGGGATTTGTTGGCCTATAACAACGCTGTAACCTGTGCCAGCGGGCATTAATCTTTATAAAGTATATGTGGCGAATACTATCTCGTAAATTACCGCTTGTCTACCTACAAAGCACTCCTTTTTACTGACTAATTTTAGCTCTTCTAGTGTGCGTGTTCATAGTTTTCAGATATCAAACGCGCATCGCCTCTAGCAGAAAATCGTACGAACTAAATGCATAGTAAAAATGTAGTACATCATTAACTATCTAATGGGATGGGCTAACGCTAAAGATTTTTATTCGACAAAACACACCATAGAATGTACTCGCCTGGTGCATGATGTGTGTGTTATTTCCTGAAAAGTGTTCCGAGACTCAGTTTTCCATACAAAATGATTGGGGAAAAGATATATATATCAAATTACCCGTGTAATACGATATGCTTGCGCCGTCTGAGACTGCCACCGAAATATATACTAATATAGGTCCTAATAATATTATAAAGCGGAAGAGTTTTTTTGTTTGTTTAAACACGCTAATCTCTAGAACTAACAGTCGGATTCGAAAAATTAATTATGTATATATGATAGCCAGATTCACGTGGAATAGTATCTAACGATCTAGTATAGTATCGGGCTATCTAACATTAGGTTACAACTCTCAGCTAGCCTTAAATATTGATTTTTGTTATGTAAGTCGGAAAAGAAAGCGCTCCCGAGTTCCTTTATCCGCGTGCGCTCGCGGAATGGTTAATACTACGTAAACACAATGTTCTACAAAAATATTGATCCTTAGCATTAAAACAAAGTCCGCGATAGCATATGCCTATGTCATAAACATAAACTACAATAAGGTATTTTGTGACAAACATTTGTTGAAGATTAAAAGTGAGCTATGAGCATTATTTCAGTGATGGCATGTTAATCCTTACGAACAAAAGATACTTCATCATAAAGACAATTTTATGAAGTTAAACTTTGCCCTTTATAGAATTTTATTTGGACACATAATTTAGGAGCTATCCATAGCTCATCCAAATCGGTTCATAAACAAAGAATTAATGGATGAACATTTAAAAAAAAATTCTAATGGATAACTTCCATCTTGTTTCGAAGTCAGTTAAAAAAGAAACAAAAAACCCGGCTGCAACGCAAAAACAATTGACAAAAAAAAAAATATTTTTGTTTTTTAATTTATTCCAATACATCGTGCTTAAATATTATATAGCATATGTCACTCCCATGATTAAGGGAAATCTAACGAAACTTCGCATACCAAAATCCATCAAGCTGTTTGCGCAAAAATAATACATACATATAATAATACATAGTGTACCAAAGAAATAGAGATAAATACATGCATATGTTCAAAAAATATAACACTTTTTATTTGAAGGAACAAAGACGCTTCTGAAAAGTGTAAGACATATTTCACGCAAAGGACAATAAAATTACTTCAGAGCAGTAGATACTAGCAGAACCAATGAAAAATTGCAAAAAGTGCAGTTATGCCTTTGTTTTATTTAAGAATATGGTAAGAATAACTGTCTAGCAAGTAGGTACAAACAATCTACAATTACTTACCAAAGGAAATAACCCTCGTTAAGTAGCATCGTTCCAAATACGTGTAAGCCGTAACGAAGTGTCCCAAAGTGTTCTTTCCGACTGTGAATAGGTTTTAGTGCCTTCCCACCACTACGCCACTCTGTATCGGCAGCGGACAGCGGCAGCACAAAGGAAGTCGTAAACACTGAACGTCGGCCATGATGCGCGCCCTGCACTTTATATCGTAAATCACTCGATATAGAGCTACCCAGGTCACAGTATAGGAGTTTTTTTATGGTGGCATGGAGTAATACTGTGCATAGCTAGGTGTGATAATAATTAAAAAAAAAAAACATTAAAATTTTTGGCATTAAATCCGCACTGTACAAACTTTTTAGAAATATCCAACTAGTTGTAACCCATGGTTTCACCCAACCTGAAAAATTGCAAAACATGTAGTACTTTTGGGAAATTCATGGGAAAAATGTACCTACCTACATGTTTATTTGGTTACTGAGCGACGTGAATGCGTTTCCCTATGAAATTCCCCATGCTGCACTGCGGGTTCGTTCCAGTCACAGTCAATACCAAATAATATTTAGTACAATTGACTAATATATATAGTACGATACTATATAATATAGTACGAGTGGCAACCCTAGTTTCACCAGGGCAAAATTTATTCTAGCAAGTTTCCAGAGCGCCGCGCCGCCCGCCCACGCACCGGTGTAGTCTATCGTTGTTTTCACTTTCCGTACTTGCCTACAGCTTTCTAATATGCTTGACGTTCATGGTTATTGCTCTGCTTCTTAGGATCGTAGCGTGAAGTTAATTACTTCATATAATCAATACAATTAATAACATTGAAGTATCTGTTTGTAATGTAAAAATAACAGCTTTTTACTGCATGCATATGTAAGTAGGTATATAAGTATATACCTAAAACAAAACACCATTTTTTTTTTTAATGTTATCCATCTGTATGTTTATTCCGGGTAATCCCCGAAACGGTTGGACCGATTTTGATAGTGATTTCACTGGCAGGTAGTTGATGTTATAAGGAATAACTTAGGCTACTTTTATTTGTGAAAAAAAAATAGGCTCCGCTCAAATAAAAAAAGCTGGTCATGGTCAATTCGGGCGCTTAAATGGCTTACGTTCTACTGAACCATGACAGATATATCACATTATTTTACTACATAATTGTAACTATTAAAAAATATACAAAAACGTCAAGGAAGAGTATGGGTCTATCTTCTAAGAACCACCTATAACAAGCATTTTTGTTGGAAGCGGGAGTAGCCCGATTCGTACGTGTGTCCCGACCGGCTGCATTCTGTAGCGCACGCGAACGAAGACGCTTGTACAGATAGTAGGTAATGAAATGCAGAATTTTTTTTTCTAATCTGACTGGATGTACTAGAGATTAGTACGTTAAAAAAAACCTAACAATCTCATGAAGCTATAAAATATTAATTAATACCCAAAGATAGCAACTTTATGCGTTCTTACATTACCTATTATTAACCATTGCAATGCAACATATCAAAATATTTCTTACTGGATGGCGCCCACCGGCCACCCGCTTCGCTGGATGTGCATTAAATGTTAGTCATTATTGCTAAGAAGTGTCCTATGTCCTATTCCATCTGTTTTAATGTGATTGTTGGACAAACATTGAGATAAATTTAAGTTTTACGATTATATTATACCTATACTATTGATGCTCCGCGGATCCTCACACGTTAATACGCAGTAAAATTATTTAGGACTCGTAACTTTATTTTTTCCAATATTTTATGAGTTTTTGGAGCTATAATAGACTATCAATTTCGGAATGACGTATATTATCGTGTAGAAAATTTCATTAAAATCTGTCGTGCCGTTTTTCATTTAAATCCAAACATACAACCGAACAGACAGACATACAGATATAAGAAATTTATTGTCAAATTGAAATCAGTGGCCTATAAATTTCTATTTGGCAGTAAAATGTGGAAAAAAAGGACATACACATGCAGAAATACAAGTTTATTGATAGATATTACATTAGGTGAAATAATTTTCATCAAAATTTGTCGGGTCAAGTCATGTGAATCTCCTTCAAAACACTATATTAACCTAATATGATTATAATATCGCATTACCTATAAAAATATTTTAAATACCTATCCTTCTCAGAAGTAATCTAGACATTTCTTGAGAATATATCTAGTTTATTTATTCTATTAGGTATTAAACAAATAAACAAACCTTATTGGTAAAAGTAACAGATGAATAGATATTTTTGTAAATACTAGCGGTCGCCCAATGATCGAAATTCGACCAGCGACTTTTTAATCTATACATATAAAATGCTTTGTCCTGAATGACTGACTGACGGATCAATGCACAGCCTAAACCGCTGATCGTAGAGACCCGAAACTTGTAGGGTGTGTTCTTTGTATGACGTAGGCATCCGATAAGAAAGAATTTTCCGAAATTCTACCCCTAAGGGGGTGAAAAAAGGGGCAAAGTTTGTATGGGACAACGTGATTCCTTGGTCCAATCTACTTCAGATTTTGCATAAACCTTTTTTAACAGAATTCATGGAAGACGTGTTTCGTATTTTATTGAAATTCATCCCCTAACGGGGTTAAAAAGCAGTAGAAATTTATTTTGGCGGTGTTTTGCTTCGAATTTGATATCAATACTCCTTAGTGCTTTTGATTTAAATTACATTTTATTTTGATACATGTTTGAAAACTCAGGCTGAATTTATTCAAAAATAGGTGAACTCACTTAAACACATAAGCAAATAAAATTGGAATGTTTCGAAAGTCACCGTACTATATTAGTATCTACCTATCTCATTTGAAGGTTTTTAAGATTAAAGAGGTTATGCACTTTTAGGACACGGCCTCATAGAGACGTAGAGTTCGAAATTTAAAATGGTAAGGACTAGAAAATTTTGTTTGTAAATTATAGGAATCATTCCATAATAAAAAAATCATTTAAAATCTATAGTAATACTAATAATATTTGTATAATTGTTTAAACGGGCTAATCTCTAGAACGACCAGTCGGATTCAAAAAATTCTTTCTTTATATGATAGCCAGACTCACGAGCAATAGTATAGGTTATATAGCATTAGGCTACAGTTTTTAGCTAGCCTTAAATATTGATTTTTGTTACGTAAGTCGGAAGTCGAAGTCTTCGCGAACTGTTATAGCCACATGCGCTGGCTTAACGGTTAATGATACGTCAATACAATGTTCTACAAAAATATTGGCCATTAGTATATATAAAAAAAGTCAGCGATAGCATATATCTATCTCTTATAAATGAACCACAATAAGGTATTTTGAAATATTTTTTTGTTGAAGATTAAAAATTAATTTATGAGCATTATTTTTAAGCATGGCATATTAATCCTTAGAAACAAAAGTTACTTCATCATAAAGATAATTTATAATGAGGATAAACTTCGTCTTTTACAACATGTTATTTGGATGCATAGTTTGAGAGATAATACAAAATTAAAATAATTCAACACTTGGCTGGGGTCTATGTATAGTAGTTAGAGGCGCGAACGAGCCGTGCGATGTTGCGATGTGACCATCTGGCCGCCCGATAAAAATATTGTCTTTATTGAAGTATTATAAAACATCAATCAGTGATTTCTTCTAAATTATATGTGGGTGAATCCGCGGGGCACAGCTAGTCATACAGTATTTTCTGTTTGACATTTGCAGTATGTACCTAAAAAATGAATATTATATCAAGTGCTTTCACTTTTCATTGAGTGACAATGTCAATATTTTGGGGGTCTAAGTTCAATTGCACTGGTCTGTTTAGGATTCGGAGTATTAATTAATTTTATTTAATATATTAGTAACAGATAATATAGATAAATTTTAGCTTTCTGCTCTATTTCTCCATATAAACTTTAATCATGCCAAATCTCAGAGACTTCGTGCACGCAATAAATACACTTAAAAAGGAGTCCGAAGTTTTCTTCTCACATATTATTATAATGATTTACTACTGAAGTAGGTATGTTACTGAGAAATTACTGACTTTGTTCTAGCATCATAAAAGAAGAATAAATAGGTATTATAGTTTTATTTCACACACTTTTTCCATTATCTAGAGAAGTGGGCACTGATAATACTTTCACACATAATAAATGGTGGAATACTTCCAACCGATTTTTTTTTTTTTTTTTTGAACTGACTACACTGTTAGCCTTATGGGCTGTATCCTAAAACAGAGCCGCTGCGGCTTTTACAGCTTCACCGGACTTGTGGGCGAGCGCTTAGGGCACTCAGCCGCGAAACTTCCACCCGACTGAAGATCGCAGTACCTATATATATACTTCTGCTGTGTCCTCAGAGCTCTTTTATTTATATTATTTTTAAGCGGCCTATTTTATTTCTATACTAATATTATAAAGCTGAAGAGTATGTTTGTTCGTTTGGATGAACGCGCTAATATTAGGAACTACTGGTTCGAATGGAAAAGATGTTTCGTGTTGGATTGCCCATTTAGCGAGGAAGGCTATAGCTAAAATCACGCTACGACCAATAGGAGCGGAGCATCAATGAAAAATGTTGCAAAAACGGGGGAAATTTATTCCTTAAAGTTATGCAACAACCGTGTGTGACAGAATTGTTTCTCTAAAAAAGTTCTAAAAAAAGTCCGCGATAGCATATGCCTAACTTTTAAGGTTTACTCAATATAACCTTTTTTATGGTAATAAAAATGGTTCTAAAATAATGAATTATTTGCGAAGGGGTTTTTATATACGTGGTATTAATCATTATCGAAATAAACACGTTATTCATTACAATTATTTAAATTTGAACAAAATTTCTCTTTACAGTAATTGATTTAAATGAATATCTTAGGAGATAAGAATCACAGTTTTAAAATAACTCCGCAGAAAAAAAAATGTATCGCGAGCGCATTTGTATTATGCAAAATAATAAGGGAGGCGTGCGGCACCTATAATACAGTATCTACGATCCACTCTCTCTAACCCTTTCTCTCTCTCTCTCTCTCTTTCTTATATGATGCAAACGAAGTTGCGCGGGTCAGCTAGTTAAGTAATAAGGGCTCTGTGGTATAGTGTTTATATTTGGATCATGTAATGAGTCTGAGGTTTCGGTGAAGAAAAACATCGTGATAAAACCACAGCATGGTGGTAAAGCGTTTTGTAATGCTTGCTTGGCTAACTACCACCCTCAACTTGAAAATCTGTCGTCAAGAACTTATAGGTGTGTTCAAGAAACTGCATTTGAGATCCAACCTCCTATAGGCTTACCGTGTTACCGTCTTCAGCCACATAATCCCTTAACATAAGTGAGATTGGGGTCTAACCATTATACACTTAAGCACAAAGTTGACATATGTTAAATGAAGATATAACAGAAAGTTGTACTAGGGTAAGTCTAAAGGGGTACCCAATCAGTACGTACCTAGGTACTGGTAGGTACTCAAGACGACGCGACGTTAGAAAACGTTCTACCCGAGAATCGCTTTGAAACGTCCCATTTCTTCTACATCAGCAACTATTATGTATTAAAGTTATTTCTAGTAGCCCAGGATAAAGACCACCGTTAGTTCTCTTGCTTATCACGGTTGTTCGTATACTGCATTTTACTTAACATATGTATTGTAAAGCGAACAAAAAATGAAATTATATGAAAAAAAATTCCGTCTTTCCAGCAGTATCACTGGAGACACTAGTTGAAAACTGTCACAAACTCCTAGAGAAGTTCCACTACTCCTGGGAGATGATGCCCCTGGTGCTGGTGATCCTAAACTACGCGGGCAGCGACCTTGAAGAGGCCTCGCGGAAAATTGATGAAGGTAAGCGATTTAACAATTTTTATGTTTGCGTTTGCGATATATTATATTGGATTTAAGGATTTGTTACTTATATAGTACCTTAAATATGTTGTTATCAGCATAGCGAAATATCAGGTCAAATTATACTAAATGTTGCTTACTTTATTCCTTTAACTATAATTAAGTAATGTAAATGTATTATGCGGATGATCATCTACTGAAAATTAAGTGAAAAGTAGGTATTAGATCACATATTTGCATCTTCACATCTGTTGTCAGTAATAATAACTGATTAAGCAATTAGACGATAGTAAAGAATACAATTCTAAGCAATTAGACGATAGTAAAGAATACAATTCTAAATCGTTGATTTTAAAACTTGGTCAAACTGAATCTGTTTTTTTTTTATGTTTTGAAATATACTCTTTTTTATTTAGAAAGAAGTAAGTTTTATTTGTTGAATTAGTGATAATGATTACGGTTCTGATTACACTTTCTCTTATAGTAAAAGAAAAGAATGCAGTTTTATAGTATAAGTGTAGATTCACTCTGAAGAATATGCTTAATTAAAACAAACTGTGTACGAAACATTATACCTATATTCAAAAAACATGTTTCACTTATTATACACCAAATATCAGAAAACAAAGGTTTAAGAAGTTTTTGCATAAATATATCAGCAATGCTAACACAAAACTAAGACATTTACCAAGTTTAACATCAGAAAAATCTGGTTGGTAAAAAATCGCCAGTTACCGAAAGGTTAATTAATTATGAATATAAGTTATAATAAGTTATTGTTGTTATGACCTGGTGTGAAACTGCAAGAGACAGTCAAATTTGCCCTTCTTTGAAGGAGGCGTTTACCCTAGAGGGATCCATAGAAATATTAAATAAATAAATAACATATCTAAATGGAATTATGAAATGTAATTACTAAATTGTATATTTAAAAAGAGTTAAATCATCCACATAATATTTCAAGTTTATTTATTACTTATAATCTAAGATTAATTAATGATACAATAGGTATTTATAAAATGAATTAAGCAACGTTTAAACGATTTCAAATGTGGTATTACTTTTGAATATTTTCAGAGAAAACAAATTACATAAATCTCAGATTTTTGTTATATAGTTAAAGTACTTGCTGATTTTATTTTGTTGATTAATATAATTGTTTAAAATACGAAGTAAAACCTCATGTATAGTTATTTTAAACGTTTTGTGAACTTTGATTGAGTAATCGCAAGGAACATAACCATAAATTCATACTTTAAAATATGATTGTACGTATCGAAATTAAATCAACAGATGACCGAAGTTATTGAAAATACAAAATTATATATATCCATACTTTAACACAGGAACGTTTATGATATTCAAATAGTTGAAAGGGGTGAAAATTGTGTCTGAAAAATTGTCATTAATTATATTATTTTTTTGTTTTACCTAGGTTTACTAACTTAAAAATAGTAACATCCCGGAACACATGTTCATTCATTATGAATCCAAAAAATAAAACATTAATTTTTGATTCCAATTGGGTATATTTTTATTACCATGGTAATTTATTATTTTACCCTTAATTTCGGCCTGACATCATACTATTTACTAATCTTCAGTGTAGTGTCGTAAAGAAATGGTTCCCTCTAGTCAAAGCTATCAGTTTTTGTGCAGGTGTTCGTTATCTCGCTATAATTCAATGTACCTATGTTTATTTTGATAATTCTACTAAGAAATATATTTGAGATAATTTTTTTATTTCTGCTACTTTAACACAGCTTCGTTTCAAATTTAAAATTTCTCTGATCCGATAATCTGTACACATAACTGGACAACCCTAAAAACATAGGTACTACCTACTCCTATTATTGGTATTAGAAGATTAGTTAGAAGTTATTCCAGCAGAGTAATAGGTACCTACCTACTCGATAAATATTTATATTCACACTTAAAATTTAGAATTTTTTTCTAATAATTTAATTACTATTTATTATTACTAAAATACTTATTAAATACCTCACATTCCAATAATGAAATATACCTATGCAAATTGTGCTTAAATATGGAATTGTACGATTTTCGTTGTAGTTTTATCGGTACATTTAATTAAAAATTTATTAAGTACCGTTCTTTAATAATTAATTCTAAAATTCAAATACAATTTTTTTGATAAGGGTTTATTAAATAAATTTGACTAATGACAATTTTTCGGATGTAAAAATGCATGGCGAATATTTTAAGTTGAAATGGAAATTTGTTAACATGAAAAACAGTTTTTTAAAATTATATAGTAACTTAAGTAACATTAACTGGGGTTAAAGCATAGAAATATGCTGTTATGTCCTTCTAAACCAATATAAATAAATGTGATCCTTCGAGTCACGATGTTTTCGTGATCGCTTAATAACACTGGATTTGCTTCCACTGTCACAAGATTACATACAGACCTTCAACCATCACTGTAATAATTAATTGCATATTCTTGTACTTCGTTATTCGTCTGAGTTAATTTAAAAAATAATTACTCGTGTAGGTAGTATATGTTTGATGTACCTACTCGTACGTATTGAAAAACAAAATTGTATAATGATAATTTTTTCGATACAAATTGGTTCAATTATTTTCATGTATATACCTAATACATAGTATTTTACTCTTTGGTAGTTTTTGTATTTCTTAGGTGTTCTTTCTCACTTTTGTGTGGTCTCCCAGCTTCAAATTTACATGTATTTATTTGGAGCATTTAGTTATCATGTAAAATGTTTGATTTATTTCGAAATGGAAGAACTGAATGCACACTCGAAATAGCAATCAGCTCTATATATATACCTAGGTAGTTTCTATTGGGTTGTTCGGAAAGTAATTTCGTTTTTTCCCTACAGAGGATTTAATTGTATTGTTGATGTGAACCGGCGAATAACAACTCGTGAGATCTGATTGAGGTTAAATTTAACAAATTCAACAGTTTATGACCACTTGAAAGGCCTGGGATTATCCTCGAAGCTCGATGTATGAGTTCCCCATGTTCTTACAGAGAGAAATCTGTGTCGCCGCATTGACGTCTGCGATTCGTTACTCAAACGTCACGTAAATGATCCGTTTTTGAAGCGCATCATCACTGGGAACGAAAAATGGGTTGTATACAACAACGTCAAACGCAAGAGGTCATGGAGCAAAAAAGTTGAACCGATTCAAACCATTTCCAAAGCCGATATTTACCAAAAAAAGGTAATGCTGTCTGTTTGGTGGGATTTTAAAGGAATCGTTTTTTTTTGAGCTTTTACCGGATAACACAACGATTAATTCGGAAGTCTACTGTCATCAGCTGGACAAACTGAATGATACACTTCAACAAAAAAGTTCAGAACTAATCAACAAGAAAGGTGTAGTGTTTCACCAAGACAACGCGAGACCTCACACAAGTTTGGTCACTCGCCAAAAGCTTTTACAGCTTGAATGGGATGCAATGCCACACCCACCATATTCTCCAGACCTGGCGCCATCGGATTATTTCGGTTTGTTCCGGTCACTCCAAAATTTTTTAGACGGTAAACCTTCATCTCAAATGAGGAGGTCAAAAACCACCTCGATCAGTTTTTTGCCATCAAAGACCAAAAATTTTATGAGCGTGGAATTATGCTACTACCAGAAAGATGGCAGAAGGTGTTGGACCAGAACGGCCAGTATATAATTTAATAAAGTATTTGTTTATTACACGAAAACTGTCTTTCATTTCCACAAAAAAAAAAAAACGAAATTAACATTCCGAAAATCCTATTAGAACATTGCAATACGTCTTGTAATAACAAAATATATGTCTAATAATTTTTCGACTTATATTGTTCAAAACCCCACAGTTATATAAAGTTATTATTCATTTTTTTAGGGACTTTTATTTTCGGTACCTTATAGGTATATCAGTTCCGTTGTACCCTATCCTTTATATAATCAAATCAGGAGAGTCGCTGTTGAGATAGCATTACCAGGTCATATAACATCTTGACATCATTCAAAAGAAGTTCTGCTAAAATTCTGTAAAAAACCACCTAAATTTTGAAATTTTAAATTCATGCTATTCATCATCGCCTCCTTTCCAGTCTTGTTCTTAGCACATTTTCAATAGTTAAAATTGAAAAAATCACTACGATTTCAGGAAGAACAAATTTTCATTTCACTTCTATTATAGTTATTATATTTATCATAAATGAAATATAAATTGCAAGTTGTTGATGACACAGTATTTAATATTAATATAAAAAAATATTTGAAATTCATGTCGAAATTATTTTGATTGTCACAGTCGTAAAACAATACAATCGAGTCTTAAAGGAAGTCGCTGTAAGACGACAAAATGTTATACAAAATTATTAAAATAATAGGAACGACAAAATACATATTGATATTTGATGTCTTTTATACAGCAACGGTGGCAAACAAGTATACGGCCCGCCTGATGGTAAGCGGCTACCGTAGCCTACAGACCTTGCTGATCTTGCACACCCTAAAGAGCTCTGGAAACCCTACTCACCGCAGGAACACAACATAGGTTATTTGGCTGTGATCTTCTGTATGGTGAAAGTATTCCGCCAAAGACCATCAAGTAGAGAGAAATCTCCAAAGAAATTTATCTGTGTTGAGGCCTCTAGCAATATCCAAGATGTATCCAAATAAAACATCAACGTTAATGTCTTAAAGGAACCTTGTGCTCGGTGTCGTTTATGTACCCAAGTACCTACTATTCATGATATTAATTCATCTTTATTTTCATGGTTATTTATTTGTTGTTATTGAATCCTATAGCACGTATGTATAGTCATAATAAGTTTCTATCTCTGAGGACTGAGTCGGAACACTTGGAACGCACCGTATGCCAGTACGTGGAACCACTTTCGTAGTAGAACACAGCAGCAGGAACAGTGAGAACTGCTTCTTTTCGCGCTGCAATCAATTTTGTGCAATGTTGCGTAGGCTCTCCCACTCTTTAAATTAATGGTTCTTTACTTGTATTAAAATCATTTAAGGGTTGCTTTTTCCAATAAAATACGTTTTATTTATTTAAATGCGGAAAGCTCACCTGGTAATTTTTATCTTTGACTTCAATGTTAACAGGCTTCTCACAAATCTTAGACGTTCCTTTTCAATATTTAAAACTTAATTATCATAAACGTTTAAACATCCTTTAAACTTTATAAATGAATGTTTTGGCCAAATGTATAATACTCGTATTTATAGCTTCAGAAATGTCAGTTCCGTGAGCTCCTCAGGTTGATTTCTCTTTCATAAAAACTTCTTTTCTATAGATAGTACTTTTTGCTTCTTCTTCTTCTTTTTATTTAATGACAACATTCTGCCAATGTTACGTGGATGGAACATATATGTAATTTTCAAAAATCAAACGATGCTCTAACATGGTTGTGGCTTCCTTGCTACAACTGTCCCGGGAGTTTTTGTGGCAAGTCACAATGCATGTTTTTAATTTTTAGTTATAATCCACTTCATTTGTGTACAATAATCAGTTCATCTTATAGCATTCCACCAATATTTTACCGAATAAAAGGCCAAAATATCCACTTTATTTGTGTACAATAATCATTTCATCCTCTCATCTTATCAGTTCATCCTATCCTAAAAACCTTCACATAACTGTCTAAGATTATGTCAAAAACTTTATAGGTAAGGTATATAATATAACATACACCTTTTTACACTAATATCCATGTTTTTAATAGTTATAGGCTTTTTATAAATTTTTGAATCATTTTTGAGTATCTTATTTGGATCTTAAATAAAGTAAAATAAGATAATATAATAGTATCGACTGTGACGTTGAAATATATCGTATAAACCGATATTCATTATTATGTTTAGGTAATACCTTATCATTGATAAGATGTTGGTGACTTGCAGTTTTTTTTTTTATAATTAAGGCAATGCGACTGTTCATGATGATGACTTTGACCTTGTCCACAGGGAAGATGATAATCAATGAATACGCAAGAAAACATAATTTGAATGTCTTCGACGGTCTCGAGCTGAGGAACTCGACACGCCAGTACGGACTTTAATAGTAATAATAGTTTTTCCAAAACAGACGCACATATACAAACGCCACACACACACATACCAACGCAAACAATTACAATACAAATTAAAAAAAAAATCAAAAAGTAATCATTTAAAACGATTGTATGTTAAATTTATTAATGCTTTAAATCGATGCATTAATCTAAAGAAAGTTGAGGATTAAGTAACCTGGTATTCCATCCCTTTAGCTTACTCATATTAGGAAATGGCGTGATGGTAAAAATTTATATAAAAAAAGTTATATATGTTTTTAAAAAGTTTCAAAAATGATATGGGAATAAGTGCATGTATAGAATGTATCGACATATTATATTAATTCATTCAAATAGACTCTTTCCATTTGGCTGTACATTTATCACGTCTCGAGTTACATTTTCGAGTTCAAACAATGATATTGTTAAAAATAGACAAAATCATTTAATATTTACATTGAGAAATACAAAAAATAGATGAAATATAACTTTTTACAACGGTAAAAAAGGAAACAATACTATTAATATAATACATTTGTAGGATCTTTTCAATACTTATTTTAAATTTATGTTAATTTGAATACTAAAACATTCAATCGCATTTTTTGGAACCCTTGTGGTGTATTATATAGGTACTCTGGTGCACTTAAAAATATTAAATTGTTAAAACTCTATTAAAATTTTAAAGTACGAGTACTTTTGTTGTAACGTAATGAAATTATGACATTAGATATTATGTCAGTACGCGAGATCAAAAACTTATTAACATATCTCACGATACACCTATAAACATTATTTGTAGATAGCTAGCTACACCTACAAAATAAGTGCATCACCCAATGAATATCGAGATTTGAACTTAACCAAATACAAAAGCATAACATATAAACTCCACCGATCTAGGCTTACAAACAAACAAACGTATCAGGGTTGTCAGTATACTATTAGAAGTACAGGAAAGTCATTGAGTTGCATCGAAAATTAATTTTTATCTTTTGTTTACTGGCCAAGTATTCGATTTGATATTTTGTTGTTATGATATCAATAATTAACAAATATCTAATAAAATGAAAAATTCAAGTAAAAAAAAACTATATTGCTTGAAGTTAAAAAAATTTCGTTAATATTAACTGATAATTATGGTTATTTAGAGAGGTTAGAGCGATAATCCTACAACGATTTATGTCATACTGTATTTCATATTTAGCAAAAATATAACACTATTGTATACAACGTATATTTTAATAGCAAATAGCAAATAAATAATTAATATATAAAATTATAATAAAGAGTGGGCCACTACTATTTTGTTTATTTTAGTCGCGCGCGCGTGCTGACATTAATTATTAATTGCACACCTAGGCAACAGATGACGTGGCTTTCGCAATCGCACTAAGAACATCACGAGATTGCCATAAAAAATATTTTGCTACAAAAATTATAAATTCCGGAATATATTCATGATATTACATAATTAGATTTTTTTTTATAGTCATGAGTGGTGAATGTAGGCCAAAAACTTTATTGATAAAAGTCATTCGTTATAGGTACTGATGTAAATAAATCTAACACCTAATCGAAGTTTTTATAATAATAATCTAAACTATAATATATATTAAAGTTTTTATTAAAGTATAAAATTAAAACAAGAAACACCTGTGAGATACAAATAAAAAAAGAAACCGAATTTGCAAACTCTGGTCCCAGGGATGGCGGCATATATGTTAATTTCACATACATTATTGTTATTGTTATGTAATGGAGCCAAAGGAAACATTTTATAAATTAATCTTTCGCGTTATGTTCCGAATATGTCACTTTGTACATAGCAAAAGTAGTGTATCCTTCAAAACTGAAGCGCATTCTTTACAGCTCGTTGATTTCTCTTTTCAAATTCACAGGATAAAGATAGGACTCATGTCAATTATCATGCTTTCTGACGCTTTGTAAATTCTACAGCAACACTGTGTCTCAAAAAATAATAGTATAAAAACCATTTAATTAAAATTGGTATTTATATAAATTTGTATTTAATGTTTGGTTATATTTTTTTTAGTTAGAGAACATGTATTGCAAGTTTTCAACAATATTTCGTCTCTGTATGTAAAGAAAATTCATTAAAGTATCAAAATAGTCAGTTGCTATTTTTTCGATCGAGGAAGAAGTCACTCTACGTCAATTTTGTGTATATTATTGCTCTACGGAGACGATATTTTTATTATTACCAAACAAAGTACCTAATTAGTAATTGTATATGTTATGAAGGGTTATGCATTATTCTCATTCAACTTGGAATTGAATAAAGTAACATTTTAATTATTATCGAAGTCTATCAACAGCTATGTGGTGTACTATTATTGACTAATTACGTTTGCTAATTAATATAGACATTCTTTATGTAGTCGGAGCCACGAGACGAGTGTTTAAAAAAAAACAGTTGAAAGAAAGAAATAGATTACTTACCCCTTTATAGACTGGAGAGCGGGTCATAATAAAAGTTAAGTTGATATGAAATAGTTTTATATTTGATTTATTTACTTAACGATTATAATTTAACAATCCAAATTATGTCTTCTTGAACTTTTTCGTGATTTTGTAAACTGTATATATATTATATATTCAAATTATTTTATGCGTTTTCTATTACTTCATTTATTGATAAAATTATCTGGTTTTATACTGAACTATTTGATATCACATGGTTATGTAAAGTCTTTCAAATAGATATAACTATTTTAATAATGAAATGTAGAATGCTAATGGTTAATTGAATTGATAAAATCTGTTTAATTAACCATACAAATACACTAATGTTGCAGTTAATTAATGGTTTATTATTAAGATTATTATTTTTTACGAGAATTATCCGTTGTGTTAGGTTAAAATATGATTCTCAGTACCTCGCTTGTTTCGTGGCTCGACAAGCTCCTGTTCATTCTTCCGCTCGTTACCCACTAGCGTCGGTTATTGAGCTGTCAGATGTAACTTGTAAAACTAGCAATTTTCATACAAGCAATCTCCAATAACGGAACAGTATAGGGTACGTATATATATATTACCTACAGGTAATTGTACGTACATATTTTATAATCACGGATGTGTTAATAAATCGTTAATAATATCATTATTGCAAGTCTTATATTATACTATTATAAATATGTATCTTTAAACTTTGTGGAGTAATAGACATTTATCTACAATAAAGTTTCTATTTACGTAAGTTTTCGCTGCAATTAGGTAAATCATTAATTTGCAGGGCTTGATCTATCGACCACTAGTACTGTACATACAACATTGCGTATAAGTCTGGTCTTCACACCGCTATGTCAATTCGAAGACGATCATAATGATGAAAATCAGGACTTGCATTAACCGTGTATAATGTATTGTATTCTATCACATTCACTCGCGGGCTCTCTTTCTCTCTTTTTAGTGTCGCTTTTTCTTTTCATCGCGTTTCAAATTACAACGGTACTAAAGAGGTTTTCTCTTCAAAAACAGAAATATTACATATAATTTTGAAGCCGATATTTCTCACTGCAAAATGTACAACAACAGTGTTCATATTTTAATGACAGTGGCTTGATAAAAAATGTTTATACAACGTACATAATATGTAGGTACATTGTTGCAAATTCAGTTTCTTTTTTTTTTTCAATATACAATTTACACACACGATCAAAACACACAACAAAATTGCTACAAAGATTCGATAAGAGTGGTCAAACAGCGATTAAATACGAAACAACACACTAACCAGTAGTGATTTCCACTTTACAGTGACCGGACGAAGGTGGCGAAATTCGAAATCTAAAAAAAGAGTGACTCTCGAATTTCGAACGCGGCCATATTGTGTTTAGTGTCAGTGTGCGGTATCAATATTATTTTATTTATTTTCTGTTTTTTGTAGGAAAATGCTGGAAATTAATAATATAAGTGGTGTACTGTCGTCATCGATGAAGTTATTTTGCGAATGATACTTTGTTTTACGAGTGCCGTGGTTTGTGTGGACACATGCTGTGCGATGCTGTGTGTTGCGAATTTCAACAGACAATTGTGTTGTCGCTTCACTGGACATTTAGGTGAGTTCTATTTTTGAATTTAAATACATGTCAACAGATAATAAACAACACTTCAAGTGGTTTCTTTTGATTTGTATTTTTTTTTGCCAGTAATACGCGAAGCATTTTTGGTCGATCCTATTTAATACACAGATCTTTTTACATTTTAGATTGTAACTTATATTCAATTACTACTGGAAATGTTCGCGTATTTCTTAACAAACTGCATGTTTTACTACCTATTTCATAGGTATCATTTTATGAAAGTACTGAGGCATAAAATAAAATGCTGCTCTATGAAATAAGACAATTTGCAATGCGATATAACCGTATTACGACTTTAACGGCCCTACGGTATGTCCATGATTGCTACAATATCTTAGATCATTACGGTTTTATATTACAATCATGATTTAAATTGTTTTTATCGTAATTTTGAAGGGCGTTCAAAGCCAACTCTACTCTTTTTTCACTATTTTAGATAAACTTATACCGTATCTTAACTAACTAAAATAGTAAATGGAAGTGATAAATTAGTAGGGTCAAATAATTTTTGTGCATTAAATTATGACATAATACGACATTTGATTACCTATATACCTACTTGTCGTCAATAACTGAATTACATAAAAACACACAAATTCCGATGGAGGGACCGTAAAGGGTGCGTAACTTATAATGTAGAAGAGTACCTACCTACCTAATTCGCGGAACTACTCAAATTTACATCACATAATTTTAATGATACAAGTAGATATAATGGTTTGGCATGATTAAAGTTTATATGGAGAAGGAGTGCAGAAAACTAAAATTTATTTATAATATATGTTATTAATATATTAAATAAAATAATACTGCGAATCCTAACACGACCAGAGTGCCATTGAACTTAGACCCCCAAAATATTGACATTGTCACTCAATCAAAAGTGACAGCAAGTGATGTAGATAATACTCATTGTTTAGGTTCATACTGCAAATGTCAAACAGAGAATAGTCTATGATCAAAAAGACGCTAGTCGAATTTCGACCTTAGCGCGATCGCTAATTATTACGAATAATTAAATTGAATTGTTGAAATATCAAAACAACAGCTTTTTACTAAATGCATATGAAAGTATACAACAACAAAAATATTTTTTTTAATTGTTGTTTGTGTTTCTGTTTATTCCGGCTAAAAAAGCTAAAATAATTTTGAGGGCACTTTCACTGGCAGATAGCTGTCGTTACAAAGAGTAACTTCGGCTACTCTTATTTTAGAAAAATAATTAAGGGGTCCCGATTCCCGTGCAAATAAAATAAACTAAATTAATATGACACGTAACGCGCGCGAACTCACACGCACGTTCCTCTTTGACATTCTTTGAAATTCCACATGGACGTAGTTACAGGCAAAGCTACTTTAAAATACAGTTAATGTTGTATGGCACAATATCTATGGCCGCAGCTTCGCACGTGTAAGTATTTCATAGAAAATCTGTGGTTATTAATTCTCAAAGGTTTTATTTCCTGGCAACTTCATATCTCCGTTAATTTTTCTTGAAATTATGATTATTCAAAAATAATTTTAAAGCTTACGTTGTCCGCTATTGGTGAAATACAGACAAACAGTTTAAAATGAATGTTTTTGTAAAAACAATGATTAAAAAATCTTTTTCAATAGGAATGCCGTTTGTTGATGCTAATGAAAATATATTCAAGATGCCATCTATTAACGGTCTATTTAACTATCATGACAGCTGTTAGATTGTTTACATTCTATTTATAGTGTGCTAAATATTCTCACTTGTCGGCTAGGAATTTATAATTCAATAAGGTTTTTTTCGTTTAAAAAATTTAATATATACTACATTTAGATATAGGTATGTTACGACTTTGAAACACTTTACCATTTTCTATGAGATAGACTTCCAAAAGACTATCCATAAATACTGCTAAATATGGTCGACTTCATAGATTGAACGCGTGTCTAGAATTGTAATAAAAAATATTTTCCAGATAATTCAAATAAAATTATAAACGTAATTTCGTGTGGTCCTAAACAGTGCGCAGTTATTTGCACAGTTTTATACGCTACAATTAGGAACTATAAAAATGTTGAATGAAGTAGGTACCTACTGTAATGAAAGGAGTTGTAAAGAACCAGAGCTAATAACTGGTTTATATGCAAACCGTGTATTTATAACGTTTTATACTCTGAAATAATTGTAATTATTTACAATTGTGATTTGTTGTTTTATGTTAAACTAATTGTGCCCGCGGCTTCGCTCGCGTAGACGACGGAAGAACGCATAATGCTTATAAAAATCGTAGTTTTAAAGGTTAATAACTTTCTATTGAATGTAGTTATCGGGAATATAATATATATTTAATAAGGATCGTATTTAAACAATAAAACAAAAAGGAAACAAAATCTATCTAGTAATTTCTGCGTGTTACGCGCACAACGGCAAATCTCAATCATTTTATTTACTTAGATAACAATTAATAATTCTCCACTTTACACGGAAAGATTATCATAAAGTGATTCACATCAAAAAGTTATTTTCATGTGGAACTGATGTCTTCTCAGAATCCGATATGAATGTTCTAAAATGTTATATATACTTCCTTTAAATTACATTAATATTTAATATTAAAAGTGGGTTATATAACTCGTGGCCATTTGATTCCAAATTAAGCATAACTACCACTATGTAAATAAGCAGCTGAAATACATTATGACTTTATACTATGAAATTTATTATTATTTATTATCTTTATACTAAAATAATAAAGAGATTCATTGAACGCGCTTATCTCTGGGACTACCAACCAGAAAAATCTTTTTGGATTTTATACCATTATTTCACCCGCTTATAATTTAAAATAAATCATTGATTGATAATTAATTAGTAATACTTACTTCAATATACACAATATTTTTAGTAAGATTTTCTTGTGGTATAGAATATATTGGTTATATAGTGTTAAATTAAATTACAATTATAACACCTATCTAGGTAAATTTGGAAAGTAAAACTTAATCTAAACAATAGAGTAAAGGAATAATTCATCGGGATCTAAACATAAAATTTCATCCTTATCATTAAAGACGCAATTATATAATATCCAATAACTAATATAATAAAGGGGAAAAGATGTATTGTTTGCTTGTTTAAACACACATTCGAATAAATATTTTTGTATACGATAGCCATATACACGAGGAATAGTATAGGCTATCTAACATTAGGCTACCACGTTCCAGCTAGCATTAAATATTGATTATTGTTAAGTCAGAAGTTAAAGCGCTCATGAACTGCTTTATGCGTGTGCGATGGCGTAAAGGTAAATGATACCTAAACACAATGTTCTACAAAAATATTGGTCCTTAGTGCCTATATCTAAAAAAAGTTCGCGACAGCATATGCCATCTTATACATAAGCCCCAATAAGCAATTTTATGACAAACATTTGTTGAAGGTTAAAAATTGGTTTATGAGCATTATTAAGAACAAAAGTTACTTCATCATACATACAATTTTATGAAGTAAAATTAAAATAATTTGACATTCGGCTCAAGTCTTTGACTATCATAGATTTATATACTACATCTATGGTGACTATAGTAGTAGTAGTAGTGCGAATGAGCCGTGTGACACATAACCTTGGACCCTGAAGAGAACCCAGCAAAAATATTTTTGTCTTTTATAGCCTATTTATCGAGGCAGGGAATAGGCTATTTAACGTCACGCCAAGACTCTAAGAAGCGGAGCAGTAACCATGAGAGTCAAGCAATCTGGTATGCTGTAGCCAAGTACGGGATTTGAGAACAATGTTATTATAATAGGCTACATGAGTACATTGGTAGCGCGATGTTGGTCGAATAAAATTAACACGGGTGAAACCGTGGGGTACAGCTAGTGTACATATATATAAGAATTCCTCACATAAAAGTATTAGATAAAGACATGCATGAGTTCGTAAAATAACTGATAAACACGCAAATAGCAATAAAAGCATCAAACCTCACTTTCTATTATTATCGGCTCGTAAAAACAACTCCACCAATAGGAATGCGAGTTTCACACCACACCATACTACGTTACACTTTAAATTACACTACAACTGGTGTTTTTTACAACCGCAGAATAGATTACCCCTATCCCGTATGCGTTAGAAGAAATATGTAATAGAGTGAATATAATGTTTTATGTAGACGACTGCGGTAGGTCGCGCTTTCTCGTCTATTTATGTTATGTATTTAAATGCACCGGTAACTAAAACGTCTATAAATTGCGTCGTGCCGTGGTATTTTTTGAATAAGAAACCCGTCCTTACTCTTTGCTATATTATACGTTTTGTTTTATCATTTATAGAACTTTGACCGCAACCTCATCTGATGTTAGATGTGACAAAAAATAGTAATACACTATAATTTTTTCCACTTTACCGCTGGTTAGCTGGTAGAAAACGCTTTACAGTATTAAACTAGCCAGTGTAAGTTTAATAAAATACCTATTCATTAATTTTATGTCTACATACATAAGTATTTCATACCATAATTTAATATTAATTACCTTATATAAGTTTTTTTGGTAAGATTCTTTAATAGTTTTTAACTCTTTCATGCAGTATCTCTTTAAAAACTAGATTTTGTGTTGTCTTCATCAGAGCTAGTCTTAACGTTATTCCTTAACGACAAAGTAGGCACTGAATTGCAAAGTTTATTTTCACTTGCTGGTAGACTATTTATTAGCCATTTTATTATTGTTATAGTTATTGTTATTTAGAATATCTCCGAGTGATAGCGGAGATTTCCATCAGCTCCAACAGGGAACAATTTGATCAAAAGTTTTTGTTTTATGTAGTATAACGATTGTCGACTCATTTGTGCAGCTATTTTGTCTTGCGTCTAGGTTGTAATCCTGAACCTCCAGTATACTTTTTACGTCATTCGACCGGTAGTGAATTTCAGGATTTTGTGACATTTGTACCAATGATATTCTTAAGAAAGGACTTCTAGTAATTCAAAGCTATTAGTTTGTATTGAACAATTTTCATAAGCATTTTTCATAGGAATATTCAATAAATGATCATGTTATCAATAAATAATGTATGTTATTAATTAAGTGAACTTTCAACTCACCTTGCCACGTGTACTTTGATGTAAGCAATAATCGATATCTTTTGTAATGTTAACATTCTTGACCCCGCGCCGCGCCGCCCCGCGCCCGCCGTACGATATGAAATTACTTAATTAAGTTCTTGCTATTCTAATCTTTGTGCCAAATTAATTTATCATCATATCGAGTTCAAACATGTAATGAATGAAGTTCGCTATTTAGGATTTTGCCGAATCGGGACAAAACATGGTACTGGCGCCCTTCCCCTCTAACGCTTAATATTTCTAGATGTGACAAGAATTATTCATGGAAAAAGAAGACAGGGTTAAGTTAGCCATATAGCAGAAATAGCAAATTGTATGAAAGCTATGCCTTGTAGAAAAGTGAAAATATGTGTAGGCCTCCAAAGTGGACTACCTTTTTTAAAAGGTTTTTTTTTCGAAACATGAATTTGGCGCCCCCCCTTTTATTGCCGCCTGGCGCAGATGACCTGGTTGGGGAGATATTAGCCTAAATTAATTCGTGTAATGGAAATTTAATATATGTGTGGGCATTCGCAGTAGACTACCTTTTTTTAATGTTTACTCTAAACATTTCTCTTTGTCACCTCCTTAAATTGCCGCCTGGGGCAGGTGGTCTGGTTTGCCCAAAAGTTAAGGCCTGATTGAATGAGATGTATAAGAACCGATGTTTGAGTTAGTAGATGGAAGTTTTTTAAATTGTGTGGGTTGCGGATGTTTATGGGCGGCGTTAATCACTTTCCATCAGGTGCGCTACCTGCCCGTTTGCCCCCTTTTTACCATTAAAAAAAAACTTGAGGGTGGTAGCTAGAGCTAGGAAGACTGAAGAGCACTAAAATCCCCTATCACCTTTCTTTGCGTTGCATCATCAAATTAATGCTCGATACAATATCATTACCACAGATCACATACCATTAATTATTTATCTCTATTCGTTTCTAGTACTCTTTGAGTTTGATATTTTTGTTTCGTTGTTGTATTTTTATTCCACTTGTGAAACTTCCTAATTTTTTGTTGAAGCTGTTTCAATGAAACTTATAATTAGTAGATCCTGTTAATTATATGAATACTGATTTAAGTAATGTTTTATAGCTCTGAGAAATTGACGCTTCAGATATGATTTATTAAATAACTTTTTTTAATTCATACTATCCAGTTACACTACTGAAGTCATATGTGAGCATTTTAATAATAAGAAAAAGTAATTACATATAATATTTATTGGATAGCGTGCATTAACGGGTTTTTTTTTAAATTGAGCTCCTATTTTAAAGTTTTTATAGCCTCTTTTACAATTATAGCCTTATTAACATTTAAGTAATTATACAGTTTACTATAATCCACTAGTATAAACGGACCATTCGTTTTAAACGACCACATTGCCATAGTCCATTCCGGTTTCGGCATGAATTTATTCACTTACAATGTTGCAAGTGTACGCACATCCCGCTCGCACTAGCTCATTGATTGTTAAGTTAGAGAGGGGCGGAGATAATATTTTACGACTAGATCGTGCACAAGCTTCAAGGGCTTAAATAAATTCATTGCTTATTTTGCAGTACGACTAATTTTATGCCGATGGCCCAGGAGACGGAATTCTAGGAAATTTCATATTTCTGGTGCTGTTTTATTAGTTTTATGCAGCTGGTTTATGTAAATAGATTTTCATAAACGCTCTCGGCGTAAGGTCGGATGTTAAGGGAAGGCTTGCTAGATTACAGCAAATTGATTTGTTTATTTTTTATTTAACACCATTCTTCGGTTCGGTTCCCATGTACTTACTTTCACGGAAACACGAACTCACATTTTCTTGATAAATAAATAAAAAATTTGTATAAATTAAAACAATTAAGTAGTTAATAAGAATATCGTCTTTAGTTTTTTTCTTGAAGTTATTATTAGGTGTGAATCATATATTATTGTTCAAATGTGCTTTTTCCTGGGAGCGATTATCTCCGTTAATTTTTCACGTAAATTCATAATATAATAAAATAATTAAAAGAATAGATTAAAATTAACTTAAAAAAAGATTAAAAACATTTGCATGCGAATACCATCCGTTGATGCTAGTGAAAATATATTCAAAGCGACATCTGTTAATAATCTGTTTAACTAATATGACAGGTCTTGCTTTTATTATATAAAGTTCGAAATTTTCCCACGAGTCAGCAAGTAAATAACAATATAATAAGATCTCGGCTCGACATTTCCTAGTTGTCATCTTATCTCTGTAACATGTACTTATTGAAAATCCTTGTAGAGAGATTTTTTTATTTATTAATAGACTCTGTTTTTTTGTTTCTTTGTTTAAACACGGTAATTAATCTCTGGAACTATCAGTCGCATTTGAAAAAATCTTTTTTTGTATAATAGCCAGACTCGCGAGAAATAGTATAGGCTACCTATAATATTAGACCACAGTTCAAGTCGGAAGTCGAAGGCCTTGCGATTTGTTTTATCCGCGTGCGCTGTCTTAATGATACGTAAATAGAATATTGTACAAAAATATTGGCCATTAGTATATATAAAAAAAGTCATCGATAGCATATATCTATCTCTTATACATAATAATAGGTCTTTACCTATGAAATTGCCGTTCTGCAGTACTGGCCATTTCAAATCAAAATAATTTTTGTTTGGCTAAGAATTCAAATTTCAAATTAATTTTATTTTAAAAACATGGAATTCTTTTTCCAAAATTAGTCATTTGTTTATTGATTAGTGTTACATTTTCATCGCATTTCATTCTTTTTTGTCATCATGGATACGTTAAAAATTCGAGTAATTATGGAAAATGGGTACCGTCGTGGTAGCAATGCAGCACAAGCGGCACGCAACATCAACGACGTTTACGGAGCTAACACTGCAAACCAACACACCACCTGTTATTGGTTTGCTCGCTTCCGTTCTGGGAATTTCGACCTGAAAAATGAACCTTGCGGTCGTCCGAAGACTTCGGTCGACAATGACGAATTAAAGGCGATTGTGGAAGCTGATGATACATAATTTACGGCTGAATTAGCAGCAGCTTTCGACGTTAGCGTCAAAACAATATTGGTCCATTTGCGTCAAATTGGCAAGGTAAAAAAGCTTGACAAATGGGTGTCCCACGAACTCAATGATCGCCAGCGCGAAGTACGCGTCGAGACGTGCCTTGCACTGCTCAACAGACACACAAATGAAGGAATTTTGAACCGCATTGTTACCTGCGATGAAAAATGGATTCTGTTTGATAACCGAAAGCGCTCAGCAAGTTGGTTGGATCTTGGTTCAGCACCTAAACAATGCCCTAAACGAAAACTTACCCCTAGAAAAGTGATGGTCACTGTTTGGTGGTCTAGCGCCGGTGTGATTCATCACAGCTTCTTACCAAACGGGGTGAGCATTATTGCAGATGTGTACTGTGAAGAACTGAACACAATGATGGAGAAGCTGGCACATCTCCAACCAGCATTGGTCAATCGCTCGTCTCCGCTGCTCCTGCATGACAACGCGCCACCTCATACTGCACAGCAGACGGTCTCCAAGTTGCAAGAACTGGGGTTGGAAGTTCTCCGTCATCCACCCTACTCACCAGACCTTGCGCCTACAGACTACTTATCCAGAATTTGGATAACTCCTTGGCGGGAAAAAAATTCAATACCCGAGAGGCAGTACAAAATGCCTTTGAAGAATTTGTTGCCTCCCGTCCAGCTGATTTCTTTAAGAAGGGCATCAATAAACTTCCACTACGCACGCTGGCAAAGATGCATTGATTGCATGGGTGATTACTTCGATTAATACAAATAAAAAATACATGAAAAAAATTCGTTTAAATTTTTTCATACAAAGCGGCAATTTCATAGGTAATGACGTAATATAAGCCACAATAGGGTATTTGGCAATTTATTTTTGTTGAAGAATAAAAATTAATTTATGAACATTATTTTTAAGCATGGCATATTAATTAATCCTTACAAACAAAAGTTACTTCGTCATAAAGACAATTTTATGAAATAAACTTCGTCTTTTACAGCATGTTATTTGGACGCATAGTTTGAGAGATAATGCAAAATTGAAATAATTCAACACTCCGCTCGGGTCTATCTATAGTAGAAGTGGCGCGAACGAGCCATGCGATGCCGCGATGTGACCATGTGGTCGCCCGATAAAAATATTGTCTGTACTGAATTATAAATTATCAATCAGTGATTTCTTCTAAATTATATGCGGGTGAAACCGTGGGGCACAGCTAGTTGATCATAGATTATAAAACTTTTCACTTAAAAACACTTCAGCCAATCTTAAAAAGAATACTGGACTATCATTTAATAGGTAATTATTAGAAATACAATAATTACGAGACGAAAGCAATTACTGCGTAACAAACACGCACGGAACCCGGGGCTCACCGCTAGTTAATATATAAAATTGATTTATACGGTACATTTATGACATAAGAAATTAAATGATATTAAATTGCAGTACTGTGTCATGACCTTAAGTATAAATTATATTTCACAAGAAGTGAATTCCCTACAACGTTGCAGGGAGAGGAAGTTCACGTCAAAACACATCTCATATGTGGAATATTTGAATACCAATTATGCATTATTCATAATGCAGTATGCGAGAATTGCGAGAAGTTATTTAACACTTGTATTAGTTTTTTTTTAAATTAAATATTTGCTATACAGCATTCAAACAACATTAATTGAACTTATAAAATACAGTTGGTGTTTATATGCAAAGTTTTTTCATAACTTTGAGTTAGTTTGTTAGTATTTATCTGCTGTCTAAAATTTAATTCAATACGAAAATTGTGACAGAATAGCTGAATTATTGTGAATATTATTGACAACTCATATAGCTTATCAACGTAGGAATGAGATACTTACACTCTTGGTCTACGAAATTTTATCAAAATCAGCTCTCAAGTGTAGCTGCCCGAACACACCTAAAGGTGCTTGATGACAGATTTTCAATTCGAGGATGTTAACAAGCATTATCATTATAAAATACTCTAGCAGCATGCTACAGTTTCATCACGGTGTTTTCCCTCACCAAAAGCTCGAGCCCATTGCAGTGATTCGAACTCACGACGATCGACGCGGTGTTCCTAAATGCTGCCATTGAGCTATTATTACTTAAATTTCTAGGTCTTATGTTTAGGCTTAATTTATTCCAGTTATAACATCTGATTATGATTATTATAAACATTGTATAGTCGTAAAAAACTAGCCTAAAAAAGTGAGATATAATAATGATGTTGTTACATTCGAATTAATCACATCTTTCTGTTTCTGTGTCCAATTTACACTGAATAATTAAAATGTGTTTAAATGTTCGTTGCACATCGTATCATTTGTACATCTCGAACACGCATCTCGTTCTGTGTCAAACGCAAATGTTTACTACAAACACTTACTAAGTACTGGATGTGACATTCCGGTATGAAATCGGTGAAAGTAAGTTAGTTTTAAATCCTGACATTGTGGTCGACCTATATCATGATGTCACACTAATCCAGTACAAATAGAGGAAATAAAATGTAAACAAATGTCAATTTATACATTTCAAAATCAAAATACTTTTGCAGTAGGTATGTATATACATACGTAGGTATGTATAGGCTACAATAATGAATAAGTCAACATTGATTTTGAAGCTTTTATTTTAATTGTATTTTACACAATATTCGCGATAAAGTATTTGAAACTCTTGAAACTAGAGATCAAACGAGAATTAAAAACTTAAACCACCATAACATATTCCACAATTCAGCACGTTTTGGGCATCTTACTAATTATTATAAATGGGAAAGTTTGCATGTTATTGTTTCGATGTGTTATTAATCAATCAGGGAAAAACGGCTGAACAGATTTGAATATAATTTGGCATAGAGATAGTTTATAATCTGGATTAACACATAGGATGGTTTTTAACTTGGTAAAGATTGAATTGTGAAGTCCGCGCATACGAAGTCATGGGCAGAAGCTAGTATAACTATACATAAATAATATCTGGACGATCGAGCTTTGCTCTGTATCTTAAAACAAACATATATATATATAATATATATATACAAGAATTGATCACTGATATAATTCCAATTGAAAATAATTATTGTCTTTTGTAATAAAATATGTCGAATATTAATTACTATGTATACATAATAAGCTAATATTTACGGCATAAGTGGCGCGAAATGTTGCAATTCAATAGTGGATAACAATTAAATGCATTGTCTTTACAAACGCAATGCAAATGTTTATAGTCTCGTGATAGAATATATTTTGTTATTGTCATCTAAAGTAAACGTTCAAATGTTTAAAAAGGTTGGAGTTTTTGCCTTTTTCATGTTGTGGTTTTTATTTTAATTCATAAACTCATGTCGTTTGACTCTGGGTTTTTACGTAATGAAGTTTAGTTATTGTACACAAGTGAAGTGGATTATAAATAACTAGCGACCCACTCCGGCTTCGCTCAAGTATAATTTACTAATGTGAAGTGTTTCCAACATCATTTTCGATTGATTTAGAGTTTAACGCTTTGTTATATATAGTTCATAATTACGAAAAGTTTGCTTAACTCGCGATTTGCTGTTAATAGGTAGGATGCGGCGTGGATGGCGACAGCGTGAGTGAGTCGGCCAACCGTTTCACTGAGAGTAATTTTTTTGGTTGTGCGTAATTCTAAATGATCGAATGTAAATGTGAATTTTAATCAACATTAAATTCTCAAGGTAACTAATATATTTTTATGGATAAGGATTAATATTGCATCGGAGAAAGTAGTTTTGCACAAAACCTACTATTTTAAATTGATATTTTAAAATTATAATTCACTTGGGAAGAGGCCTTTGCCAAGCAGTGGGACACTGACAGGCTGATTAAATTTAAAAAGTCAGTTATATGAATTAACATTATAATCATTAACGGCTAACTTCATGTCGAACTTCCGTCACATGACACGCGCGCAGATCTCAATTTTACTCTTTACTAAACGCGCCAAAAGAAATACAACTTTTTTTAAATACGTAATGTACACAGTTGCATTAATGCACCCCTACATAAGACCGGCGATATTATTATACTAAATAGAAATTACTAAAGGAGTTTTAACTACTCATTCCAACAAAAAAACTATAAAATTATTCAATACAGAGTGCAATTATAGATACTTGATCAAACGCATCAATCAGCATGACATTAAAATTTGATAAAAGTGTAAAAAATGTAAAATTAAGTTTTAATAGTCTGTGAAGATATTGGTATATAAGGAGTCCATTGCCTAAACAAGGTAATCTTTATGATGTCTACATTTTCCAGAACATCTGGTCATTTTATAAGTACTCGATTCAAACTTAGCGTAACATTGTAATATAAAATGGGTTTATTTTAAAGGCTTAATTAAGAAGTAGCTGACCTGTGAGAATATTTTGCATATCATCTTAGTTAAACAGATGGCGCCTCCTACACGTTACTTGAATATATTTTCATTAGGAATGTCACCAACAGATGTATTTAAACATTAGTTTTGAACTTTTTTACTATTTTTCGTCAATATCGTGGTACATAAGCTTTACCAACGATATTTGAATACCTAATTAATTTTGATAAAGGATCAAGGGCGATATATGGCCTTGCCACAAAAAAAACCTTTGAGAAATATTATATATATTATTTATATATATATTATATATATATAAAGATAATTATTTTAAACACAATAATTTGAATATGGTTTTGCTTTGGTCGCTTCCTACACTACATGTTATTCTTAGACGTCTTATATTAAGATGTCTTACATATTTGAATTTTTTTATAGTACTCAAATCGGTTCTTAAACAAAGAAGTTAAGGCTGAAAATCCATAAAAAAATACATTCGAATTGAGTAACCTCTGTCTTTTTTGAAATCGATTAAAAAAAAGAAAACCAACTTCAATGATTTTCAGGAGTTTTCTGGTATATCTTCGAATTTCAAAGTCAAATGCCAATGAAATTAAAATGATCCAAGAGGATATCCTCTTTCCAACGAAAAAATAATCATCCAAATCGGCTGATAAAGAATTAAGTTATGGCTGAACATCTATAAAAAATATATACATTCGAATTGAGCAACCTACGACTTTTTTAAGTCTGTTAAGTTTTGGTCTTACACTCAATTCAACATTTATTACCGATTGACATATTAGTATGGAATGCTTGTAAAAACTAGTCAGCCCTACTTGTATACTCGGTTATTGCATCCGTTGGTAGCGTGCCTTACGTAGTCGCTCGTGCCGATTCCAGCGTATCTCTTATACACTAATAAAGGAACATCTGTGTATTTAGCGTATACAGAAGGGTTTGAATGAACACTACTGACCAATACAAATTCAACTGATACAGATTGCAACGTGGATGTTGATTTAGGTTTATCACGTTTGAATAATTGCGTTTTTACTTACATAATGTTATTGAAATTCATAATATATGTTTAAATTATGACATAAACATTATTTTTTAACCGACTCCAAAACCTTTGTTCTTACAATTTTTTTTTAATTGCATAATTACCATAACAATTTCTTATTTTAACGCATATTATATTTTTGTTACTTAAACTACGTGACAATAGCAAAAATTTAGATACATAGAGATATATTTTATTACTACTAAGTGAACAATCCTTATTTATAAGTATAATATCTAATTAGTTTCTAGGAAACATCTGTAACGATTTGCATTATATGGTTTTATGTAGATAATATTTATGTTTCTTTTTTCAAACATTAAGTGAGACTTATCGCACACATATTTATTATCTAAATATAAACAATATTATAAAATAACGTTTTGAATTTCATGGAAGTAGGTACTTACTGAGATAAATTTACTTGTCATTTAATGTAAAAAAGATGTTGGTAAACCAGATCGAGTTTCTTGTTGGTTCTTTTCGATAACTGGGATGTTTTCCAACCTTGTAAGTAGTGTTTTCAAATTCATTTGCCTTCTTAGGGTCTAAACTGAATAAAATATTTTTGATTTTGATTTTAACATGCATAATAATACTTGTCTATATACTAATCGCTATTTTGATAAAAGATACCCAATAAACTCATAGTGTTGACTGTTCTTGAAATTATATCTAGTTATTTCAAATCTACAAGACTAAATTCCTATAGAAATTGTCTATTTAGTAATTATTGTTTAGTGATCTTACTTCCACCAATTTTGATGAAATGTAATTTATATTTGTTCAATAATTATCTGTGCGAAGGTGGCTATAGGTTTTTATAGTTACTAAACTAAGTTCTGGAGCACAGCAGACGTGTGGAAACAATTAACGTTGAAAGGGACTGGCTTCGTTTTGTACTGTCCGTTGCGGTCACAAACCAATATACCCAGTTTAAAAGTTGTTTATTGTTGTTTAATTTGTACCGCGTGTGTTTCATTTTGGTTAGTTAAAATTGTTTATCGCAAAATAATTAACATGACGCTCTTCCCCTTTTCAAGTAGATTTATGCGGGTAGATAATGAATACTATTAATGTATCATTAACTTGTATAAATTGAACGTTGATTATATTGAATATTAATTTGTTTTTGACAGTTAAGTAGTATCTCCATATATCAGTCCTTAATACCTCTGCTTTAGCAGATGGCATAAACCTATATCAATTTCAAGTGCATTTTTTTAATGTAAGGGAGCTAAGGGGTTAAAGGTGTTTTTGTAATGTTACTATTATTAGATATGACATATCTTGATACAAACAACACTTTAAAGCTTATTTGCATTTGACATTGGCAAAATTGCCTACATAGGCAGAAAGCCAAAATAAATAATGGCATTCACGTGGCATAAAGTGGCATAACGTGTGCGGACGCCGAGTCGTTCGATGTGAGTTCGAAACCCTGCAATGAGCCTGAGCTTTCGGTGAAGGAAGACATCGTGATGAAACCGTAGCATATTGGTAGGGTATGTTCTAATGTTCATCTGGCTAGGGTGGTAGACTCTCAAATTGAAAATATGTCGCCAAACACCAATAGGTGTGTTCCGGCAGCTGCACTTCTGAACCAGTTTTCTACTAGGTTTAGCGTGCAACCATCTTAGGCCGCATCGTCACTTAAGATCAGGTGATATTGTGGCCACTACGCTAAACCTATAACGATAAAAATAATACATTATAGTTACATCATAGATTCATTTTAACAGTTGCATCTCTGCCATAATGTAATCTTCTTTCTTTCGTTGTCCAATACACAGATTCGTAAATCGCTATCGTTAAATAATTTAAAAGTTTTTGAAGTAACCAATGGTCCATCAAGTTGATTTTACGTCTCAAAGTATAAATACAAAAGGCATCGAACAGTGAATCATTTGTGTAATAACATTTTTACAACTTGTATTTTTGCTTCCGTTTCGTCTGGACATTTCTCATATAAAAGGGTAATGTAATATAAATCTCTAAAAATTTTAAAACGCACATCCATAAAGTTAAGGCGATACACGGTGACCGAGTCTGTCTCAGTTATGTATTCAGTGCCAGATATGTATGTAAAATTTTGCATTATCTAGAATTTGTGTGTAATTTTTACATTATTTATTCTTACACAGTTTTAGTTGTTGTGGTCTGACTTTAACTCTTGCACTGAGAGCAGTTTCTAGAATAATCTATTATGCGCGCTTCTAGAATCTTGTTATTCTTTAATTTAAAAGCTAAGCTCCTGTCGGGGGAGAAGTTACCATTGTGCTCTATCCTCTGTATTCTTTTTGACCTCTTGATATATGACACGACTCTCACTTTATCCTTCACTTGTCGGAAACGACCTCGTCAAAGTTTTCCTCTTCCTACCTTTCCTTTCGCTCATAGTATACTAGCTGTATCTTTTACCTTTTACTTTTCAATATCTTAATATATGCTCCCATTATGAGAACAATTGTTAGTAAAAAATGAGTATTTCTAGAAATATGTGAATATATACTAATAATGACACTATTTTCTTGTAATCGAAACTTAGATGGAAACACTTGATCAGGGATATAGGCGAACTT
This sequence comes from Saturnia japonica, assembly GCA_033032175.1. Classification (NCBI taxonomy): domain Eukaryota; kingdom Metazoa; phylum Arthropoda; class Insecta; order Lepidoptera; family Saturniidae; genus Saturnia; species Saturnia japonica. The sequence goes on from CM065325.1 coordinate 10,951,336, forward strand.
ACAATGGGGGTCCACAGCCCCTTTTGTATAATACTGGATTCACTCCAGCAACGATAGTAAAACCGGCTATGCCCGATACCGTGGATTCCGGCGAATCCTATCAAAACTTTTATTGCCGCGAATCTTTTGTCCCGCTCACTCTAACCCGGTTATAAAGAGATGATGCTGGCGTTATTATCTTTTTCAGGAATTCATTGTCGTTGCAAGTTTTATGTTTCTAGTGGAACGTCGCATATTTTTATTGCGTCTCGTAGATTGAAAAGTTCCGAAACCTAACCAAATGTATGTTTTCGTTAAGTTTCTGATTTCGTCAATTTATTTCATATTATATCATAACTTTTGTATATTGGAAATATATTGGAATGTATTATTTGTCAAAAATCCATGTTTTAGACTAAGTAGGTCCAATAAAAGTTTTTTAGGTAGTAGTGTCAGGTTTTATAATAAGATCCCGAAGCACATTACTGATTTACCCGAAAACAAGTTCAAGGACCATGTCAAGCGCATTTTACTGTCAAAAGGTTATTATAGGGTGGATCATTATGTGAATGATAGTGATGTCTGGAAGTGATTCCCTCTCTGTGCATCCACTAAATTATTATTATTGTTTTATATTAACACTTTTGTATAGTTGGAATAAAAAGGTAAACCCGATCGAGCTTCTTACCGGTTCTTCTCGATGACTGGAATATTTTCCGAACCGGCAGTAGTGTTTTAACGTTCATAAGTGCCTTTTTAGGGCCTAAATTTTGCAGACGCATTTCTAGAGTGTACCTCATTCGTTCGCTACGTTATTTAACACCAGGTTTGATTGTGGTCAAAGTTTAGATGAAAAAAATGTATTGGCTTAAATAGTTCTAAAGTTATAAACCTTTAGGCGCGTTAGGTAAAAAATCAAAAGTAAATCACTATGGAGTTGCTTATTAAACCTCTTCTTTTATTTATTGTAGTTAAGATACTCACATTTGATGTTATGCGTCACATAACACATCCATTCAGCCGAAAGACGTAGACGTAGGTTGGATATGGGCCTCTTTCAAAGATCGCCATAACGACCGGTCTTGCGCTGGTCGCATCTAGCGAGTTGAGACAACCTTCACTAGGCCATCGGTCCACATGGTGGCGGATCATAACAAAACACATACACTTTTTTTAATGTTTCGGTGTAACAATATCTTTGTGTCGCGAATAATAATGTAAATTCACGCCGCATCTAGGCACTGAGCTTCTAGGAGACGTATAGAAAATATATGCAAATCACCATTGAAGTAAAATAACTATAGATTGTCTATTTTTGCAAGATTCTATTTAACTTGCTTTGTTAGAATGGGTCAAATCTTGCAACTGAAATTTAAAACAGTTATCCTCCCAACCAACTGACCTGAAATTTTGCATACACAATTAGTTTGGATGACAATGCATGGCTAGCTAAGTGTCGTTATTCTAAATCCAATATGGTGAGCCCCCAAAGTTGGCAGATCAGATATTTTATATGCACCCCCATGATATGGATATCAAATGATAGGGTTCACTAAAAAGGATATAAAAATAATATTACTACAGTTGAAATATTGAATAAAGAGTTGATTTTAAGAAGCTATCGACATGGTGATTGATAAATGGGTACTCGTATAATTAAGAAACTAGTATTTTTGTAACTTAAATGAAACCGGGAAGGTAAGTCCTGTTATACCATAAAGTTAATATATAAAAAAAAAATTGGATGGAATATTAATATTAATAAACCCCATAAAGGACATTCCCATATAAGATGAAATACATAATAGACCCGAACTCATCAAATGACTGAATCGGAACCTTTGTTCATTAGCATCTTAAATTTTTGTAAAGGCGAGCTTTTAAATAAAATTGAAGCAAAACAATAACAATTTAATTAATAACAATTTAATAACAATTTGGCTATTTTTGTTACTCAATTCATGTATAGATTAGTTTCGGTAAATAATATATTTATTTACTTCTTTTTTTAAATAATTTATATGTTTAGCGTTTTTCTACAATCTCTCGTGACGTTAAGTTACGATGTGGTGTAAGATGGTCAACAGCTAAGCCTGAAAGGACATGCTCTCAAATGCAGCTTCCGAAATACAATTATAGGTGAGATAGGCGACAGATTTAAGAATTGAGGATGGTAGCTAACTAAGCGGGAATTCGAAAATGCCTTACCACCATGCTATGGTTACACCAAAATTACCCTCCACCAAAAGCTTAGGCTCTTAGTCGGATTAGAATTATTATCAATCGATGCGGTGTCTCAACACATTAGCGTTAAGCCATCTTCGTCATATTACAAACGTTTTGTGTGTTTACAAATTTGCAAAAAACAACTTCAATTTTGGGGGTATATATGTCAACTAGCTGATGCGCGCAACTTCGTCTGCGTCACATAAGAGAGAGTGGGTCCTAGGCACCTATAATACAATTCTAAACGAGCTGAAAATTTCTTTGTTTTATCTACGAACGAACGAACGAGATGTGTTAAGATGAAGCAATAAGGTCTAAATGAAGTTCAGCTTCCATTCAACAAGAATCTACTAAGATGTCTTAATTATGCATTATTATTGTAATGTAAAAAAAGGTACCTACCTACTATTATTATATTGAAATAAATATACGGTTACAAGTTGTTTGAATATGTAATAAATGATAAGTGTGGGAGAAAAATAAAAAAAAAACCATTTAGAATAATTTTATTTATATTTTTCTTATACGTAGCAAGTAACACATCAGTAAAAACTAGATACACGAGACGAAACTGATGCTATGCCGTCTGTTAGAACGACACGCGACGCCAGCAACGTTGCCAGTCCGTACATAGCACCCACTTGGCCACAACTGAAAATCAACCGTGGAGTTATTGAGAACAGTGGCATCCAGCTTAGGCTGACTTGTAAGCCCTTTGCAGTAAACCTTTGTTAGTGTTCAACTTTTAGTATTTTCTTTATTTCTTTCATCTTTCGACCCTGATTTGCTAAACCCTTGAAGTTAAACAGTCTTCCGACTCCATTTTCTAGTTTTAGTCTGTTACCATCTTTAGTCACATTGTCGTTTAACAATAATAGATATTGTTCTAAAACGGGTATCCAGTGGTTCACGCTAGTTTTGATTTTTAAATTAAAGCCAGCGGAATTCAAAAATTTTTCTTTCCCAAAATAATGTTATTTTTGTAACAATTTTTACTTAAATTTTACGGAAGGAAACCAAGCTTTGAATTCAAAAGGCACAAACAATATTCCCAAACGCTAGAATGCAAAAAGTAATGAAAAATGTTGCTCCATCTGAATTTACGTCCAATTCCTGAAAGCGCATTCCCGTAAATATATTCCCGGCTATAAAACCGGTATACTCGGTTATAAGGTTTTTATACCGGTTGTCGTAACTTTATGCAATCCTTGAATGTATTACATACGTTGCTAGTTATATCCGTATTAGATCATACAGTAAATACATATTAGAGGAATGCATCTCCTAAATACACTGAAACGATTTTTTGAAGTTCCTTTGCATCTTTTTATATATCTGTTCTTGTATTGTAAAATGAAAATATTATTAATACACACGGTTTTTAAAGCTGTGTATGTATACAACTGTGGTTCTGTAAGGAACCTTTGTTTTTTCTTTTTTCGTATTAGTTAGACAAAAAATTACAGATACATAATTATGTTTCTTCCTTCTTTCTATGAGGCAGAAATATGTATATATATGTGTAGTTAGTTAGCTTGAATTTTACGGAAATAGAATTAGTTAGATCGCGATGTTGTCGCAGACCCGGTAACAGCCGAATCCGAGGTTCGGCCACTTTGGCACTCTCGAATATGTTGCCACGCTTTTGCGGCTGAGTGCCTTAAGCGTTCGCCCCTAAGCCTGATGAAACTGTAAAAGCCGTCTGAGCCTCTAGGGCGGCCCTCATGGATAACAATATAGTCACATCGAAAAAAATATTTAAAAAGTTCATTCCATATAAATCAACATAATTTCTTTGGAGACTGATCAGAAGTTAAAATATTATCTAATTTCTTGATTGAATAATAAATACGTTTTTAAATGATAATTTAACTGCAATAACTAAGTATAATTTTGTGATCTACTATTATTTAATTAATAAAACATATCTCAGATGCTAGCAATTGGAAACGAAAACTCCGTCACAATTTCGAAGCACTTGGCTAAATTGGGAACTTCTTTGCGGTCTAGTTTTAGAACAAGTGAATTGTTTATATAACATTTATCATCGAATACGTTGTATTGCGAGACAGAGAAACTAAATTCTAAAGTCTGAATGTCGCATAATTCGGAGCCACTTTAATTAAACTAAGGTGTACGTCACGAACGTTAAATGTAGACGGAGTCGGCCATTGTAAATTCTACCAACGTTTCAGTTTCATGGCTTTAGTTAGAAAACGCCGTTGGACTTTTATGGGTAATTTCGGTTCAGACGTTTTGTTATATTACCAATGCTTTTAAGGTACTGCACCTCGCTCCGGTAAACATATGTGCGATTTTACGAGCAACTAGTTTATGAGAAATGTGCTGTAATGTCTGCACCAGCGTTAACTATATGCAGGTAACGCGCATTTCTCATATTTGACAGATGTGCCTATTGAAATGTATGATGTTTGTTCAATGATGATACAATTTCTCATTCTCGTTTACATAAACTAACTTATCTACTTTTGCTTGGATTCTATCTCTTTATTTATCCTTCGATATGTGTAAAATCGGGTTAGATCACTTTGTCCTACGATTGATGTCGTGTCCAAATAAACGGTAAATTAATTAATATGGTTTTATTGCCAAGACATACAAATTAACACAGCTAAATCTACACCGACGCCATCGCAAGTCAGAGCGAGACAGAGCATCACTAGTGAGGGGACGCGTTCCGGTTAGTGTTGGGATGCATACACCACAATTGATATCAATTTGAAAAATTATTTTTGATATAGTCCAGTATTTTTCATTAATTATTGTAATGTATAAATAGGTTTCCGATTAAGCCCTTGCCCTCAATTTAACCTTAAGAGTACCAACATATATACTCGTATTACCATACCTGGAAGTTGTTGTTCTGCCCTTTCCGTTAGATTATGCCTCGACCACAGTGCCACTTATCTTATTATAACATAGCTAACAAATATGATCTTTTTCTTCTTCTTCTAGGTGGGGCCGGCACTGTACGTCTTCTTCTTCCATTCCAGCCTATCTCCCGTTATCTCTGTACTCCCTCCCCGTACACGCATATCCTCTTTCACACAGTTCATTCAAGTCTTCTCTTTTCTCGCATTATCGCTTACTATCACCTCCATTGTCTTTTCCACCATAATATGACTTCCATACCTTCGCATAACGTGTCCACACCAGCACAATCTTCCACTCTTTAATTTTTCAGCTAACAAATATTATATTATGTGAAAATGAGCTCAATCGGTCAAGTCGTTCAGAAGTTCTCAATTACTAACAGACGCACACAAGAATAAATCATATAGGTATAAGATTACTACACTATATTTTGTTCACAATCATACCTGATTTAATGTAGTCGAAGAAGGTAACACCCTAAACTTAAAATGGAATTGATTCTTTACTGTAGTTGGTAGAAAACAGATATTGACAATTGCTATTCAGAAAATGTCCTACTTTCAGTACGGTATTTTAATTTACTGAAAGATCAGACTCATTGTAGTATTACAATCTACACCTTTCAATACAGTTTTCGGTCGCATTAACAATGAATTATCGTGGATTCTGTAATAAAAATTTCTTAAAAAAATAATTTAATACTTAATCTTAAGATTCAAACCAATTTCCACAGGAACAGTGTACACAACTAAGTCAAACGGAATAATAACTCGCTAAGTCGACACTAAACTCGAACTTTATTGTAGGTATACTATCTGAACATCGTAAAATCTTTAGTTGTACTTTCAAATACTAATTGGCAAGACACAATGGCCTCTAAGTCGGTACTCGCGAAAATTATTTCAGTATATCGTAAAATTTTATAGCTTTATCCCGGGCAGTCAAAGAGTTGCGCCCGTGAGTCTCTTTTGTCGGATGGTGCGAGATTCCTTTGTTTGCGAGTGTTGCTATTCTATTTTACGGGTTGCAATGATGTTTCTATAGAGAAAAACATGTTTTTCCATTAACTGCGCTCAAATCGTAAAGTGATTTTGGACTTATGTTTTACGATTATTAGATATTTTTTATAATATAGTCAACAAGTACAAATAAAGTTTTCAAATTATGTCAAATATTTTCTCATATTATGGTAAATATCTGGGCTACCGAGCTGCGCTTGGTGATTTAAAAAAAAAACGCCTGTCTAGGTATACTTGGAATGTAAAACATTATCTATATACAAAGTTTCATCCAAATCGATGGAGCTGTTTACGAAAAAACAATTAAAAATGCACAAAAATGCTTATTGTGGGTGTTTCCTTAGAAAATAGACGGTGAGTTTTTTGTGGATCTTTTTTATGTCTACAATTGTGTAGTATGTACATTCATTTTATATTATCTTTTTTGATTTACTCAGCGTAAACCATTTACGCGTTCGAATTGATTCACCAAGACCAGTTTACTTGCGCGGAACCCTAATTCTTTTTCTAAAATAAAAGTAGCCTAAGTTACTCCTTGTAACATCAGCTATGCCAGTGAAAGCTCCGTCAAATCGGTTCAACCGTTTCGGAGATTACCCGGAACAAACTGACAGACATACCTACAAACATTTTTAAAAATGGGTTTTTTTGTTATAGGTATGGTATATTCTTTTATATGCATTTAGTAAACAGCTGTTTTGACATTACAAACATACACTTCAATTATATTAATTGTATAGATGAAGAAAATATAATGGGGCATGATTTGTAAATGCAACATTTTTTCGTTATTTATATAGTAAAATTATATATTATTTAGCCTATATAGACTATAATAACATTCCTAAATGAAAAAAAATAATTAATTATCACTGGCAGTATCAATAGATTAACGCATTCAGTTTTATAATATCGGTTATAATTTCGATTAATGTTAAACCTTTACTGTGTATAGTGTATGGAAACACTATATTGCTATTTTCTCAATAAAATTGAATAAAGTGTTTCACAGGGGACCGAACACAAGTTTCAAGCGCATATAACTTAGTGACGGGCGCTGCCTGTGCAAGGGAGCTCGTAAACCCGCAGCTTATTAACTTACACTATAACCTTTTGTGACTACATTACTTCAATATGCCGAGGTGAGAGAATCTCGTCGCCTGTATCATTCACCTGGAGCTATATTGAATACCCTTTTTTAATTTTGTTTTTCTCTCCATATTGAAGAGAATACATACATTCATTTTCATATGATTTCATGCAATTTTAACTCCCGAATAGAGTAATCTGTAATTAGTGTACCGTCAGTGGTCCGTTTTAAAAATATAAGGCATTTAAAAACTTTTGAGATACGAGTTTAGCGATATACACGCAGTATTTCGAAGAGCTATAGTATTATATAATTTTTTGATATGCCATGCAGTAAGATAGAGGTATGAAATCCACCATACATACGTACATATGTATTTAAATAACCAACCTTATGTTCACCTAACCTTAAAAGAATCCCAGTCCTGAAACCAGTCATAATAGATTAGTATTCCTGAGGACTAAGTTACAACGGGTCACGACACACGTGTCAATGCATGTCGCCAAGTACTCAGTTCGAAATGGAACACGGCAGCGCTATTACTGTTACTTTGCGGAAGAAATGGGTGTAGAAAAATAAAAGAAAGAAAGAAGAAAATTGACCATCGCTACTTTTTATTCTTGAAAATCTTTTCTAAAAATTTATGAAGGCTTTCATTCAAACAGTCTGTACTTTTAAAATTTAATCAGCTCGAGTCCATTGTAGGAATTGAATCTTGCTGTCATATAATATTTTACAGTATTTCCACAGTAGCATTACATTGCTATCACAAATGCCGTATTTTGTGGTAAATATTATTAAAATTCTATGGCCTACTGTAATTTCAATATGGAACGAAATTACCAATTTAAAATCGCTCCAGTCAAAAATGGTAACCCTATTTTGCTAGGAACTGTCGGTTTGATATATTTATTTTTATTGGACGTATTTATTTGCATGTATTTGTATCATTTATTAGGGTATCGAACATGAAAAGGAAAAAACAACGAAACCCTTATAAAATCACAATGTTATCCGTTTATCTGTCAATCCGTTTACCAGGGACGGGTAAAGATAACAAGTTTGAATTAATATAGGCACTACGGTTTATGTTTACCACTTAGGGCGACTTGTTTAACACGACGTTAAATATGATTAAAGTAAGACTAAACACATAACATCTTGCACAAAGAAAAATTAATATTAATTAAACATATTTTAACGAACTGTCAAAGATAAACAGCCGAAATGGCTATTTAGTGCCGCTACACACGTTTAAGTGAATTCTTATGAAATTTATAATTATAAATCATGTATATATAAAAATTAATGGGAATATGTTTATCATAAGGGGCGATGCGGCGTGGTATTAACACTTTTACCAGATTTCTTACTCATATCTAATAAAAGATAATATAAAACTTTATTTTTTTTAGATAACTCGTCACATCGAATACACTATTTTCCATAGATTAATTATCGGTCGTACCTCGCGTTATTTATTTGACTTTGAAAGGCAACAAAGAATGACATCAAAGTATGCACGTCTCATTCTATGCCTTACTTTATAAGTCATTGTGTTTTTCGGGTCAAGAAATCCATTTATGCGGCTAATTGTAATTAACTATTTTTGTATATCGGTGAGTTATTAAATAAATAGTTGCGCAAGCCGCCTTTAGGCATCACCAAGATCTTGGGTACATTTTGGTTTGTACAGAACCCTCAGGGCGGGAGTTGTACACGCGCTTAACCAATGTTTTTTTTTTATGCCACGGCAATCGAGAGTTTTATATCCCATCATTGAACACGGCAACTCGAGAATTGGCTCTGGCAACACTTATCCACAGATTCGTGCGTGTGTGTGTCACTGATTAAGCACAACGACATTTGTCTCGTAAAAGTAAATAGAGAGACCTCATATTCTAAAGATTCCCAGAAAATGTTTTAAAAAGTGTTCTTATTTTCTGTGTGTATGACAGTCAGCCTTATAATCAAGTTAGTACGTCTAGTTTTGCTGCAGTATAAGTAATTAAAACTTATTAATCACCGCACCGGTCGATCGTAAAGCCGCACTTCGCACGAGCGATAAGTAATAAAAGTTTTCTTTTAAAAAAACCTCGTTTCGAACGAATTTCGCCGGTAGTAAAGTGCACGTAGTTTTACGGCCCAATGTTTGCAGACTCGGGCCTTGAACGCAGGCGCGTGACTTTTTAGCCAACTACGTACTTTGATTAGTTCTAGAAAATGCAATTCCTAGTAAAGTAGATCAAACTTGGTCCGTAAGTTGAAACAAGAAAATAAAATACTATTTGTTGGTGAGAGCATCACTAGAGAACGGCTGTACTGATTTGGCGTTTTTTATGTTAGTGAAAGTTCGAGTAGAATTTTAAAGGAAAGAAAATTTTTAAAAGATGCCCGGTAAATTGAAACTCACGGTTAGAGTAATGGATGTGAGTATTTATGTCTGTTTTGTTCGTTAACACCCTAGAAAAGTTTTTAAGAAAAAAATCGGGATAGGTGGCGCTGTGCTCAAGTTAATAATTATTATTAATTAATTATTAAACACTAGAAAGGGCAGAGCAACGTCTGCCGGGTCAGTTAGTTGATAATAATTTTACTACTTATATAAAATTTTCATTCTATTCGAACATTAATTGTTCTACGCTATTTTATTGTAGCGGCTAATTAAAAACCAAATACTTTTAATAAAAACTAAATCAGTTTTCTATCGTTTTAATTTAACGAAATTTTATACAAATATACTAGCACAAGAAAAACAGCTAAGAATTACCTATTTGATGTGAATTAAGATATTTCCTTCTAGCTTTCACTGGCAGGCAGCTGATCTTTTAAGGAGTTACTTAGGCTACTTTTATTTTAGAAAAATAATTAGGGTTCCGCGCAAATAAAAACCAATTCATATGAACGACGATTTTGGTGCGCTTATTTAGCACACGCTGAGTAAACCATGAGTGAGATATCAAATAAATGTAGTACATAATTGTAAATCTTAAAAATACCTACAAAAAAGTCAGCGAAAGCATTTGTCTGTCTTCTAAGAATCACCCATAACAAGCATTATTGTCTTTAAAGTAACCGGGAGCGGGAGTAGCAGGATTCACGCTGCATTCTGTATTCCATGCGAGCCCAGCAGCGGGCACAGCCAGTAACGAATTACATAATAGAGAACTTAGTCATATTTGACCAGCCTTTTAAATGTTTTTATGAAAATAAACAATCTTGTTTTTAAGTATATTTTCTCCTGTTATTATTTTATGGAAATGTTAGAAAAATACCTTTCTTTACTTTACTACATCTGTCCGAGTTGTGCTGGTTTGTAACTTGTCGAAGGTGATTATAATTTTACTTTACGTGATACTGAGAAGACTGTAACAGAACATGATGTCGCATTAAAGACGGTTTCTGCTAAAATTCTACTTTTTTAGTATCCATCATCGATCAAGGCACAGAATTTAAATTCTATTGTTATTGAAAGCCTCGTGTTAAGGCTATCGTATAAAGAGACAGCAATCACCGCTCCCACGTGTGTTTCGACGCCCACATAAAAATCTCAAAAGCTAACTTTACAATAAACTCGCATTAGATTATTTATATTGATTGGTTGCACCTATATTCTCTGTTTACGTATCATATACATTATTTACTTAATGCAAACAATATAGACGTTCAATTAAATTATGTATACATTTCCGGGAAGAAGTAAAAACTGTTTTTCCTATTTATAGACGATTTACGAGCGGCATTTAAAAGTTATTATCTTTTTAATTTTAATTTTATCTGCTTACCTCAATTAGTAGTAGTATTTGATGAACTTTTATTGATATTTATTTTTAGTATTTTTTACAAATATACCTCTTACAAATTCTGATGTCCATAAAATGGGATTATTTTATTGCAAAGGTATTTTGCGTTATGTATTTTTAGGGATATGCAAATAAATCGATTCTAAAGTCGACTCCAGTATTCACCATCCGAAGTTTTCAGATAATTCGAAAAAATTGAACAATTCGAATAATTACTTTAATTCAAATAATTTGAATAGTTAGAATATCATCTTTCTAATGTAGTACTATTATTTTATTCGATTCAATTCCAACACTATTCGCATACTCCTATATTTTCGTAGTATTTTGTTCACTTATTTTTAACTACATATAAATAAATATGTCATTTACTTTTTATTTCTTATTAAAGTTGTCTTATAAACAATATTTTAGTTCCTTTAGCTCTATATAATTATAGAGAAAAAGTCATTAAATAAAAGCTACATTTATGCCGCCGCACATTCATATCTTTTTAAATATGACAAAAACAGAACGATTCGTTTCAAAATTATATATTTTGCGGTTTTGATTTGTAACAATCATGCCGTTCGCATATCTTTTATATTTATAAGGTAAGGAATCCAAGCGTCATTCCACATATAATGAGCGCGGACTGCCACGGCCGTCTCATCGCCCGGGGTTACAAATCAATGCGCTCGATTTGCCACAAAGTCCGTATTAGCCGACCGACGTACGGCGGCAGCTTGCAAAAATTGCAACCCATACCACAACATTACGGCCCAACTAATAATTTGTCATTTTAAATACCAACCAGGGTTGCGATGACATGATGTATGTGTTTCTACTTCTCTACCTTCGTAATGAGTAATAGAGACATTGAAATGTGAATTTAATTGGTACTTTTGGATTTTGCCAGGCATCGGTTCTCAACAATGCTCGTCGATGTCACATTACTATAGTTTGGTTGTTGGGTAATCAGCTTCCCCTCTATAATTTAACGCAGACGTTTTCTTTATAAATATTATCAATCAAATACTCCTTTTTTATTATTAAACACTGGGTTAGTGAAGAATGTAGAAGTTTCATACAAGTATTATTATATATTATTTATTACAATAAATTGGAACAAATACAATTGGAGTACTTAATGCTATAAAGAATTCTCACTAATCTTGCAGGGGAGCAAGATAAAGGTATATATGTATATATAAGGTGTGCACAATACACTTCTTATCAATAAAATCGAAACACCTCTAGTTTGGTTTTGAATTAGTCTTATGATTATTTTGGCTGAATTTAAATAAAAAAGAGGTTTAATATCATTAAAGAAATACTTCGCTGGCAGTTTCGTCTACACAATTCCAAATTTGAATTGAAACTCAATTGTTTTCAAAGTGTATTCCGTTGGAATTTCTACATTTAATGGCAACATTTGCCAAAAATATCATTTTTTTTAATAATGATTGGTAACAAAGCTTTGTTGCATCTTACCAAAGAGATTTTTTCCACTAATAAGGATACTTCGCCCACGGAAGCCGCCCAAGTCGTGCCGTTGCTGAATTCAGGGCTTAGTCAACGTGTTGTGGCCGCACAATTGCAACTTAGCCTCTCTGCTGTCAATAGAGTGTATTAGCATTATCGGGAGACTGATATGTTTACTCGCCGTCCAGGATCTGGTAGACATCGAGTCACTTCTGAATGAGATGGCCGGTATATTGTGTCAGTTTCTCTAAGAAATTGTCGATTTAACTCTATTCAACTGCAGCAGCGGCTCCATGTGATTCGAGGATTGACTGTGAGCGATTCTACTATTAGAAAAAGATTGATGGAGCGTGGCCTGAAACTTCATAAAGTAGCTAATGGCCCAAAATTTACGGTAGACCACCGAAGAGTGCGCCTTAACTTTGCACGTGAGCACTTTAATTGGTCATACCTTCAATAGAGCAAAGTTCTCTTTTTTGACGAATGTAAGATCATGCTGTATGGAAACGACGGAAGAATGAAAGTATATCGAAGAGGGAGAGAGTTTTGCACAGTGTTGCATTGAAGAAAGAGTCAGTTACGGTGGCGGTTCATAGACAGTTTAGGAAGGCATAAGCGTCAGTCGAAAAATCGAACTTGCTTTTGTATCTGGACCTCGTTTACCGCCATTAAATGGGCCACGTTACATCGAAGAGTGTCTGGAGCCTCATGTGGTACCTTACGCACGTTTTATTGGCGAAGAGTTCATTTTTATGCAAGACAATGCCAGGGCTCATACCGCAAGCCTTGTAAATGAATGGATATGAATCCCATAGAACACCAATGGGATGAGTTGAAGAGTCGAGTAAGAGCGAGAGATCCTGCTCCGGAACCATTTGGCCAGCTTAAAACAGTTATACGAGAAGAATGGGACAACATCCCACAACACGAGATTGTGACTCTCATCCACTCCATGAGGAACCGCATGGAAGCAGTCATTATTAGAGCCCGGGGAAGAAAATATAAGATACTAAATAAACTTTTTTTTAACATTTTTTGTCTTACGTCTTTTTTTGTAATATTTTACAAATTGTTCTCAAAGGGTAAAATTACGTGTTGAACAAAACACTTTAGCTATAGAAATTTAATTTTAATTTGAAACATCAATGTTCGTCAAAAGATACCTTATAATACCTATCCGCAATTAATTAGCATTATTTAATTCTTTTGTTTTAAAAAATCATAAGACTCATTCCAAACCAAACTGCAGGGGTTTTTCGATTTTTTTGATGAGATTTATATTTATTTTTTAAAAATTCAAGCCTATATTCAACTGCTCTAAGTAAACCTAATAGCGAATACCTGAAGGAATCCCGAGAGTCGGCTTGTAGTATGTTGATAGGAAACGAATTCCACAGTCGTGCTGCTGTTACGGCGAAAGATCGATCGCTGAAATTAGTATGATGACTTCGTATACTGAGAGCTAACATATTTTGGAATAGGTAGAAAATTATTATTTATATTGATATTTTTGTATTCTGTTAAAATCTAATAATTTGTTTAGTAGTACTTCTTTTGACGCGTTTAGTAGAGAGTAAAGTTGAGGGCTGCGCGCGCATCACGTAATGGAAGCGAAGCATGACGCGATGCTAGCCATCAATGATAAATTGATAATATAATATAAAGTTTAATCAAATAAAAAAGGTTAGTAAAATTATAACTGCCTCGTTAGCCTAGTGGTCGTAAGCGCGACTGCTATGAGTGACGTCCTGGGTTCGAAACCCAGGTCGAGCAAAGTGTTCTTGGGTTTTTCATATGAAATTCTCAGAGTAGTTTGGAGTTTGGTTTCGTGCCCGATTAATGGCAATAAGCTCGCCCCCTATTACATGGGACCTAAAAACATACTCGGCGAACTGTAGGTGTACAATAGTACACCTCTGCCTAACCTTTCGGGGAATACAGGCGTTATGGTATGTATGTATGTAAAATGAATTTACATTAATTATTTTCATTGATAGCTGCTAACTTTATCATGTTGTTGGCCCGCGGGATACATGTTTTTTGAGATATATTATTTTATTACACTAAAATCTTCCTTACGTGCGCGAAAAAGTACACACATTTTTATCATTTGGTACTTATATATTACTAGCAACTATCCGTGACTTCGTATAAACCTGATGTTTGACACGTTACGTAATAGGTTAAATTAGAAACATGGACAAAAAATTACAAATTATTTAGCTTATACAGAGTTCCTATTTAAAACATATACCTCGTTATGTAATAGTCCAAGACAAATATCAATACTTAAATACTTATTAATATCGCTGTAGATACACATCATTCATCTTAATCTAACACATAGAGTATATTCTTTATTTCAAACATAAATCATACTTTATTTAAGGAATGGTTTTAACATTGCTCACCCTGAATGTATAACTAGCTGTTGCCCGCGTCTTCTTTTGTTTGATCTTTGATTTAATGTGATAATATTTTATCTGTCACGTGAGCATAGACATACACTGAATAAAAACGACTCTACAAAATAATTTAATACACTTATAGGGGTATGTGAGGAAGAGTGTGTAAAGTTCCTCATCCACCATTGAAAAGCGAGGATCCTCCGACCAGACGGGTGTTGTGTCTGGCGGGCTACTGCCCAACGGTTGTTGTTCGGGTTTTTGTATGTATTTCAATTGTTGTGTTAATTTTAATATCGCGATGTAGGATGCGTCGTATGTGGCGAGATAGATGTCGCTACACGCTGATTTGTTGAAAGGACTCGCGCGCCACCTATTCTACAATGGTTGTACTAACCAGTGTATGTAATGTAGAAACCGTCATGGGCGTGCGTCACAACTACTCTGCAACTGTTTCATCACAATTGGATGAATGGTATATATAGGAAAGCAATAAGGGCCAATTAAAGGATTTACATCTATGCTATGTAATACAATGAAGTGAGTTGAGTGAACAATGCAGTTAACTCACAGGTATAAATTTACAGTGCAAATTCAGAAATACCAGACGGCTTTTATTTTAAAATCTCGTACGACTAATATGAGCACAAAGTGTTCAAGTCGTGACCAAATAATTGTATTATGTTTTATTTGACAACAACGGATTCGTGACTTCGCGATACATGTTGAAGTGATTGCAAATTACTTAGAATATTACAGTCAATTTTTTTAATATATATTGTAGCAGAGCAAGGTACCCGTACTGTAATTCATGGTAAGCAGAGTACAATAAAAAAAATAACAAAGGTATAGGCATAGGTTATCCCGAAACGCAACAAATTAAAATAGTATCACTGTGACGGTTTTATTGTTATGTGCATGTTGGTCACGCGTGACCCAGCCGTGTACAGATAACCTCGCTTTTTTATTGGATAGTGTATATACACCGGTTGATCCCGGAACACGACACGTCTAAATTGCCACTATAGCGTGTGATACACATTGTATATTAGCCGTCGCGATCCAGTCGGACCTAGTTGTCGTGTCCTACCCACCCAGTATCCAATTGTTTCGAAGTTAAACAGCAATGAATAGGGTATAAATGACTTCCAATATGAATAAGTAACATTTTACTGATAATGATTAAATAGCTGAGATCTAAAGGGTGTCAAGTTCCAAAGTTGTTCCTTTAATTATAGCTGTAGGAATGTATTTTCTAGAATTAATTTATAAACAATGTGTTACGTTCTTTGATATGAGATTTATAGCTTGGAAAATTTTAATTTCAATACTATCTACTCGTAAACCAGTATCTAGTAAGTCGGGATGTCTTTTATCACCCCGGGGATAAAAATGTTTTTTTTTTTTTTTATAAAACCTCGGCAATGTGATAATGCTGTCCCTGATGGTAATCACAGTACAATCGTAACACAGCGACGACCACCGAGAGATCGTAATCAATCGACGGTAGCTGTTTCATGCCAGCCTACAATAATTTAATTGGATATGCACAGGATGATCCCGAAACGCTACATACGACAGCGAGTCACTATGACGTACTTTTTACCACATGCATGGTGATCGCGACACAGTTAGGCAATACAGCCCTACCACCCCGCTATCGCCATTTCCTCGTTCGTTACTCATCAGAGTGCACCACGTGCTGGTGAGGTTGACTTGGGCGTCTCTACTTTGAAGATGTAATTCGACACCCCCTTACCGCAATATGATTAAAAGGTGGTATTATTCGTATTTGCGAAATCTATTTACATTATCTATGAATCATCATCATTGAATAAATTCAATATGGTTTTAGTTGATTATTGATAGGGTAATTTTATCGCACTTTCAACTTTACCAATGTGATATTTTCTATTACTCTCCTTTTTCCAATCCTTGACTATGCTGATACCAGCTATCTAGATCTGACAGAAGCACAACTTGATAAACTTGAGCGACTTCAAAATTTTGGCATACGGTTCGTTTATGGGTTACGCAAATTTGTCCATGTATCTGAATTCCGTACTAAACTCAAATAGCTACCAATAAGGTTACGCAGGGATACACATATCTTGGTGTTACTTTATAATATTCTGTTTAATCCGATGACTTCTTTTTATCTTAAAAAACGGTTTAAATATCTTCGTGATTTACAGACATGTAATTTGAGATCGTCTGAAGACCTAACTTTAGAAATACCTAAACATACGACTCGTTTTCTTGACAAGTCTTTTTCTACCCCGGAAGATCGTTTATGGAATGCATTACCCTTTCCAATAACACGTGCGTGATCACTTTGTTCTTGTATTTAAATATGTACGATATTGTTACGACCTGTTACAACCCGATTAAAAAGATAAAAAAGTCCTGTTCCCGAAATATCTCGAAGCAACTACAACCTTCTCAGGACTTCGAAATGTTTCGCGTCCTAAAAGAACCGCGGCGTATGTTTGTGTAAACATCACAGTTTACACACACATGTATAGGGCTTATCGCCTCGATTACGTCATCGAGTAGGCATACGAGAAAGTTACCGATGATTCACGATCTTTCTGGATCGTTTAGTGTAGGTATTTAAGCAGCTCAGGCGCGGCTCCGAAGCAGTTCACTTTTGAATTATAAAACGAGAACATCGAGCGATAAAAAGATGCGAAATCACAGTGAAATAAATATCAGTGTTGTGAGTTCGTGAAATTTGTAACTGTGTAGAATTCGAATAAAACTTTATTACCCACGGATGTAACAATATTAACTAGTCTATCTTTATATTTTAACTATCTCGTTCTTTCTTTCTTCCAATCCTTTGTAAGGTTGCCTGGAAGAAATTGCTTTAAGCAATAAGGCCGCCTGTTGTTTCTGTTCTGTTATTTTTTCTACTTTTTATTTTTATTGTACAGTGTATGTTTGAAACAATAAAGTATTTTCTATCCTTTTTTCTATTTTTCATCGCTAACATAAAAGTGCCATAGTATCTGTTACAACACAGCGCGCCTCGCTTAGTACTAGTTACAGTAGTTACTTGCTCTACTTCGGAATTAAGGCTATAAACGGCTAGATTGACGTCTGGACTGTTAGCTTCGAATCGATACAACATTTTAAAGCTAGACGTGTTTACCGTTTTCGTAATGAAGAGCTGGTGTTGGTGGAAGTTATTTTAACTAAAATGAAATGGGGTTTTATTTAGTGTATTCACGATGTAATGTTTTCGTGATTTTAATACATAGTATAAAATAAAGAAGCCGTTTCCCGCTGTCCGTCCTTTTGTACGCTTAAATCTTTCAAACTTCGAAACGGATTTTAATGTGGTTTTCACTATAATTAAGAGATTTTTTTACGAAAGTTTATATATACAATACATTTCAATAAAGTTTTTGTATAGTAGAGAAAATTCAATGATTTGTTGTAATCAAGTCGTCAAAAAATGTTTTTCGGGCACTTACATGGCTTATGCTTACTAAACCTTATGAGACAAATCAAAATAATATACGAAGAATTGTAGTTCTTCAAAAAAGAAAACCTAGAAAAAAGCCCGCGATGGTGTATGTCTATCTCCTAAGGTTGACTCGCAATAAGCATTTTTATCTTTAACATATTAATTAAAAATACTGCGTTATTTGCGAAGCTATTTTCTCTAATTCAGTATTAATCTTTATAGAGATAAATTTGTCAGATATCTTGGTTCTTTAATGTAGATTAAAATTTTTACTAACAGTTTTCCATTTAAATGAATGCCGTAGAAGATATCAAGAATTCAAAATTACTCTCAGCAAAACGGTCGCGGTCGGTTGGCGGGAACTCCGCACCTATGTGAATTGCGCGTTACGTACGAGCTAAGCATACTTTTCATAACTATGAAGTAACATAACTTACCATCACGCCTGTATTCTCCGAAGTGTTAGTCAGAGGTATACACCCACAGTTCGGCGGGTATGTTTTTAAGTCCCATGTAATAGGGGGCGAGCCTATTGCCCTTAATGGGGCACAAAGCTAAACTCCGAGCTGCTACTGAGAATTTCATAACAAAAACCCAATAGTACTTTGCCCAACCTGGGACCTCGACCATAGCAGTCGCGTTTAGGACCACTAGACTATCATAGGCAGTTATGAAGTTATGAACTATCAATATTAAAGCGATAAACTCTAAATCAGCCTTTTTTAAACATAAAATACACCACTTTGTAAATAGTTCCCGTGCGAAGCTGGGGCGGGGCGGGTCATTAGTTCTTCATAAGAATTGTATTATTTATAGTGATGTTTATATACACAGTTTTGTAAAAATTTTCTTCTATGTCAACTGCTCTAAGACAAAATCTACCTAATAAGTAGCTATTTATATCTTTTAATAATTTATGAACGCAAAACTGTAATTATTTACTGTTATAAAGCTAAAAACATATCCGAGTCGAGTTTCAAACGGTTACAATCGATACAGAATAGGTTCCTCTATCGTCTCACCGGGGCCCCGTGGTATGTTCGAAGCGTAGATCTCCATAGAGATATGGAGCTTCCTTCGATACATGCCTACGTCAAACAGCTCTCCCGTTCGTATTTCGACACCGCGTCGAACCACGCGAATCCGTTGATAAAAACAGCCGCCACTTATGTTCCGGTACCCACGGACATCCGGTGCAAACGCCGGCCGCGCAATATTTTTATTGATCCCGACGATCACATCGAAAATGCGAATAAATATTACACATCCGTCTCTCCCAACAGAGCGTGCCAGCGCCCACGCCCGCGTAACCACCGCTCTCTCCGCAGAGGGCGGGCGGTCAACTTCGCTCCCGCACACCCGTCACGTCCACCCTCTCTAGCGGTAACCCAAGCCTAGGTCCGTTCCTCGGAGTGAAACCCTTGGGTCAGGCAACCGCCCGCGCGATACAAGTGACACTGTACGTGCATCACTTAGCTACCTACATACAACACTACACACGTATGAACATACACACGTGCACACCACACAGGTACATAGGTTCTGTGAGGGACCTTTTTTTTTTTTCTTTTTTTTTACGCTAGTTAGTTAGCGCTAGTTAGTGTAGAAACATTCCGATTACTGAATACACATACGCACGGTTCCTTCCTTCCTCCCAGGAGAAAGGGAACGTGCCTATGTGTATATTTAGTTAGCTCGAATCGTAGGTGTAGGGATTCGAATAGATCGCGACCTATTTGCGAACGCGACGACCGCCCGAGGCGAGGTCCGGCCACTTTGGCACCCTCGTGCGAGTCGTCCACAAAACTTTCGCGGCTGAGTGCCTTCTGCGCTCGCCCCCAAGTCCGGTGAAGCTGTAAAAGCCGCAGCGGCTTTAGGGCCCCTAAGGCTAACAGTGTAGTCAGTTCTAAAAAAAAAAAAAAAAAAAAAAAAAAAAAGGCTCCGAAGCAGTTCACTTTTGAATTATAAAACGAGAACATCGAGCGATAAAAAGATGCGAAATCACAGTGAAATAAATATCAGTGTTGTGAGTTCGTGAAATTTGTAACTGTGTAGAATTCGAATAAAACTTTATTACCCACGGATGTAACAATATTAACTAGTCTATCTTTATATTTTAACTATCTCGTTCTTTCTTTCTTCCAATCCTTTGTAAGGTTGCCTGGAAGAAATTGCTTTAAGCAATAAGGCCGCCTGTTGTTTCTGTTCTGTTATTTTTTCTACTTTTTATTTTTATTGTACAGTGTATGTTTGAAACACTAAAGTATTTTCTATCCTTTTTTCTATTTTTCATCGCTAACATAAAAGTGCCATAGTATCTGTTACAACACAGCACGCCTCGCTTAGTACTAGTTACAGTAGTTACTTGCTCTACTTCGGAATTAAGGCTATAAACGGCTAGATTGACGTCTGGACTGTTAGCTTCGAATCGATACAACATTTTAAAGCTAGACGTGTTTACCGTTTTCGTAATGAAGAGCTGGTGTTGGTGGAAGTTATTTTAACTAAAATGAAATGGGGTTTTATTTAGTGTATTCACGATGTAATGTTTTCGCGATTTTAATACATAGTATAAAATAAAGAAGCCGTTTCCCGCTGTCCGTCCTTTTGTACGCTTAGATCTTTCAAACTTCGAAACTAATTTTAATGTGGTTTTCACTATAATTGAGAGATTTTTTTACGAAAGTTTATATATACAATACATTTCAATAAAGTTTTTGTATAGTAGAGAAAATTCAATGATTTGTTGTAATCAAGTCGTCAAAAAATGATTTTCGGGCACTTACATGGCTTATGCTTACTAAACCTTATGAGACAAATCAAAATAATATACGAAGAATTGTAGTTCTTCAAAAAAGAAAACCTAGAAAAAAGTCCGCGATGGTGTATGTCTATCTCCTAAGGTTGACTCGCAATAAGCATTTTTATCTTTAACATATTAATTAAAAATATTGCGTTAATTGCGAAGCTATTTTCTCTAATTCAGTATTAATCTTTATAGAGATAAATTTGTCAGATAACTTGGTTCTTTAATGTAGATTAAAATTTTTACTAACAGTTTTTCCATTTTAATGAATGCCGTAGAAGATATCAAGAATTCAAAATTACTCTCAGCAAAACGGTCGCGGTCGATTGGCGGGAACTCCGCACCTATGATGAATTGCGCGTTACGTACGAGCTAAGCATACTTTTCATAACTATGAAGTAACATAACTTACCATCACGCCTGTATTCTCCGAAGTGTTAGTCAGAGGTATACACCCACAGTTCGGCGGGTATGTTTTTAAGTCCCATGTAATAGGGGGCGAGCCTATTGCCCTTAATGGGGCACAAAGCTAAACTCCGAGCTGCTACTGAGAATTTCATAACAAAAACCCAATAGTACTTTGCCCAACCTGGGACCTCGACCATAGCAGTCGCGTTTAGGACCACTAGACTATCATAGGCAGTTATGAAGTTATGAACTATCAATATTAAAGCGATAAACTCTAAATCAGCCTTTTTTAAACATAAAATACACCACTTTGTAAATAGTTCCCGTGCGAAGCTGGGGCGGGGCGGGTCATTAGTTCTTCATAAGAATTGTATTATTTATAGTGATGTTTATATACACAGTTTTGTAAAAATTTCTTCTATGTCAACTGCTCTAAGACAAAATCTACCTAATAAGTAGCTATTTATATCTTTTAATAATTTATGAACGCAAAACTGTAATTATTTACTGTTATAAAGCTAAAAACATATTAAAAGAGGAATCTTGTGAATAATGTAATGTTACAGTCAGGGATAATAAAATACCGATTATTTGCAATAAAAGAATTAATTCATACCAAAAAGACAGAAGCCAAATAAACTAGTTTTCTAATTGTAGTTTAGAGAAAATGTCTGTGCACTATTCTTCGGTTGCAGTCCTCTTGCAAATTTCTTCCTTTGTCGCTTCTTGTATTCGTTTGGAGATCGAAAACAGAATTATGCTCTATCTTTTTTTAGATTTGACTAACACTGTTAGCCAAAAGTATCATAACTGTCTCATCGAGTTATGGCAAACGTTGAAAGCTATTAGCCAAACGCAGAAGGTACTTAGCTGAATTGTCCTCTGTCGGAATGAGGCTTACTTTATATCCGATAAAAAAGAGAAATTAAAAATTCGACAGTGACCTTCATTCGTTTATGACATACCGAGAATGTTCATAAAAAGTGTAAAAATTTCTAGCTAAGCTATTTAGAAAATTTTAGTGTGCTTATGTAATCGGTTTAATAAGTTTTCAATTTGTGTGTTCCGAGCGACCGCGACACTTACCTATCTTAGAATTTATACTCGATGTTTGTAGTGAATTCTAGACTTTTATTTCTATATTGTTTGAAAAATAGTTAGTTTTTAGAGTAAACGTAATGTTCGGACAGCGAGCCTCCGGAATAGAAATATATTTGTAATGTATAAGTTAGCCTGAATAAGATATAATCGTAGTAATAGGTAATTTGTATGTATAGGAATATGTAGCATATGCTAGTTGTAAGGATTATAAATAAAATTTTACTAGTTGTAAGAACTAACGAGCGAACATCTGGCATATGACTCATGGCATTGCCGCCCCTCCCCGGAAGTAACTTCGTTCTGACAAGAGGCCGCGCGCACCACGGCGTGCGCTCATTGGCTGAGCGATGTTCGCACAGTCGCTGTCAAATGAGCGATTGTGAGGTGCAGGGCAAGTTTCAGAATCGTGCGAAAGGGCGGCATTGAGGCAGTTCAAGTTTAAAAAGGCAGTGCGTCTTCTAACAAACAAGCTACTATTGTAAAAGAACATAATAGATATTTATTATTAAAAAATATTGTGTTTAATCACAACACGTAACATTCATTTCAATATCAATTGATGCTAATCATAGTGTTACAACCTGATTAAAAAGATAGAGAAAATCCTGTACCCGAAATATCTCGAAGCAACTACAAACTATTCAGTACTTCGAAATAATGTTCGCTTCGTAAACAACCTGATGTTTACACTCACGTGTATAGGGCTTATCGCCTCGATTACGTCATCGAGTAGTCATAGAAACTAAACATCAAAAAAGGTAGCGACGATTCACGATTTTTCTGCGATCGTTTAGTGTAGGTATATATATGTATATACATACCGCGACACAGGCGCGGCGCCGAGGCAGTTCAGTTTTGAATTATAAAGCGATAAAAAGAAAGCGAGACCACAGTGTAATAAGTGTTGTGAGTTCGTGTAATTCGTAACTGTGTGAAATTGAAATAAATCTTCTTCACGTCAGACATCGGCATTTTTAATACCCACGGGTGTAACAATAGTATGAGTTTTTCAATACGTTTAAAAATGAGATATTGAAAGTTATAATAAGTGTACGTGTGCCTGTTTCTTGATCTACATTTTAAACGGCTCAATAATCTCGGTATATTGTTATGAATTGAGTGAAAATAAATTACAAAAAAAAATTTAAAATTACTCGAGATTGACATTTTCAACTGACGATAATTATTGCCCTCGAGAAATTCACGCTTTGTCAAAGTTAAATTTTACCTTTCATCTTGTTTGAGTGAATGGTGCGATGTTAAGTAATCAGATTTAATTCTTTTAACATTACTCCCACCGTTATAAACTACAGTGGATGATCCTTGAAATTATTTTGTACAAATAATAAGCATAAAAGGATAGTTTATTGTGTTATAATTAAAAATGAAATATTCAGATTTTTAAAAAGACAAAATGATTAGGTATTTATTTAAGAGCATGGCGACACGTCACCACGCCAACAGGCGGTCTGACTCGCCGCATTAGAAGTGTCACATCTATGAAAATATATCATCTTTTTATAAAATCTAAAAACGGTAATTGTTTTTGAGCAACGATAGCTCAGAGGTAGTGTGTACGGACACCGCGTTGATATCTGATAGTTCGAATCCCAGTAATGAGGTTGAGCTTCAGGTGAAGAAAAAATCGTGATGTTAATATTGTGATACCAATTCACTTTCACAGGTGTCTACAATAAATAAACTGTATTTATGTTACATTCATAATTATTGATTACTGTTACCTTACAAGTTGTTTATTTGTATTTAAAAATACTAAATAATAGTGATTACCGATATTATAAATCTCGCAAAAAAGAAAAATACTTATATATTCCTAATCATAGATTAACTAGATGCTACGCTACTTATAAACAATAGCTCTTAGAATACGCCAAATTCATATGTGCGTGGATATTGAAATGATGCTAGTGTGCGTGAACAAAATAGTGTTGCGGACTTCTAAACTTTACCCTAATAATAGAAAAAATATTTTATACAAACAAATGATCAAATAAACGTTAGGAATGTTGCTAAATATACATAAATGGCGAATAATGAAGAATGGAATATTATCAATATATTCTGTGTATGATGTGTAGATTAGTTATTAAATAAAAAACTTGATTATTAATATGTAGCGACATCTACATAGCGACACATCAGCGACATCTATCGAGCCACATACGACGCATCCTACATCGCGCTAGAGAAATTAACTCTTCAATGGAATATATGTACAAGAACCCGACTACAACCGTCCCGACTGCATCCTCTGTTATGTGCTGCAAGCAAAATGTCCACGAGACACAAGCTTACGCTCTACAAGATGTGTATCCGTCCGATCATGACATATAGCTGCGTTGCGTTCGCACATATGCCAAGTTATAACTGGGAACGCTTACAAGCCATCCAGAACAAGTTTCTTCACCGCCTTACCGGTGCCCCCTGGTTTGTTCGTATGGAGGATCTCCATAGAGATATGGACCTTCCCTCGATACATGCATACACCAAACACCTTTCTCGCTCGTATTTCGACACCGCGTCGAACCACGCGAACCCCTTAATAAAAGCGGCAGCTTCTTATGTTCCCGACCCCAACGCCTGCCGGAGAAAACGCCGGCCGCGTAATATATTCACTGACCCGCCCGACCAAACCGAAAAAGCTAACGCGTTCTACGCCGACACCGTCTCTCCAAACAGAGCGTGCCACCGCCCACGCCCGCGTAACCACCGTTCTCTCCGCAGAGGACGGGCGGTCAACTTCGCTCCCGCACACCCGTCACGTCCACCCTCTCTAGCGGCAACCCAAGCCTAGGTCCGTTCCTCGGTGTGAAGCCCTTGGGTCAGGCAGCCGCCCGCGCGATACAAAGTGACACTATACGTGCAACACTTAGTTACCCACACACAACATTACACACGTATGAACACACACACGTGCACACCACACAGGTACATAGGTTCTGTAAGGGACCTTTTTTTTTTTCTTTTTTTTGCGCTAGTTAGACTAATGCGCTAGTTAGTGTAGAAAAACCATTCCGATTAACAAATACACATACGCATGGTCCACTCCTTCCTCCCAGGAGGAGGTGAACGTGCATATGAGTATATATTAGTTAGCTCGAATTCTCCTAAGATTAGGGAATTAGTTAGATCGCGACTTTTTCGCATTCGCGACGACCGCCCGAGCCGAGGTTCGGCCACTCTGGCACCCTCGTGCGGGTCGTCACAAACTTTCGCGGCTGAGTGCCCTAAGCGCTCGCCCCCAAGTCCGGTGAAGCTGTAAAAGCCGCAGCGGCTCTGTTTGACGATAGGGCCCCTCAGGCTAACAGTGTAGTCAGTTCTCAAAAAAAAAAAAAAAAAAAAAAAAAAAAACTACAACCGTTGGGCAGCTGCCCGCCAGACATAACACCCGTCTGGTCGGAGGATCCTCCCTTTGCA
This sequence comes from Saturnia japonica, assembly GCA_033032175.1. Lineage (NCBI taxonomy): Eukaryota > Metazoa > Arthropoda > Insecta > Lepidoptera > Saturniidae > Saturnia > Saturnia japonica. Next base: position 10,977,442 of record CM065325.1, read on the forward strand.
ATAGTTCTTCTACAAATATAAAAAATGATGTTATCTATACTAATATTATAATGAGGAAAGATATGTTTGTTTTTTTTTTTGCATTAAATAGACTCCGAAACTACTTAACCGATTCGAAAATTTTTTTCACTGTTGGGAAGCTACACTATCTTAGAGTGACATAGGCTCTATTGAATTTTCAAAAAATTAGGGATCATTACTAAAACTCCAATAATGTAACCCAAGGTGCAAAAAAATTACCTAAAATATTATTTACATCGCGTGCGCTGCGAAAACTATTGATGATAGAATAAAATAATGTAGTACGACTTTACAGAACACATAATTATTTATAAAAAGTGTCGCGACAGTATATCTCTAACTATTATCAACAACAAATAGATAGACAGACATACATTTTAAAATGTTTTTTTTTTTGTTATATGTACCGTATAAACTTTATGTGTACGCTCCTTATACTCTTAGAGTAAAGCTATAGCTAAGCTACATGTAGCCTACATTCTTCCTCAATAAGAAGTTATACAAGAAGATTTTTAACAAACAAGCTAAATTATCAAAACAGGAAATAAAAAACCCGACTGCAATAAAAACACGACAAAAAAACAGTATATTTGCTGTGTATTTGATTCCCAGACGTCTTACTTAAAAATTATATAGCCTATGTCACTCTTACAATTAAAACGAATATAATGATACCTCGTATGCTAAAATCCATTAATCCGTTTAGGCTACAGAGCCAAAGAAATAGACATACATACATACATACGCTGGAAAAATATAACCCTCCTTTTTCGCAGTCGGGTAAAAAGAAAACCAATTTTAACGATTTTGAAAAGTTCCCTGGTTGAGTGTATCTTCAAAATTGAAGGATCAATCTCAATCAAATTAAAGTAAGATCTACAGCCTGAGATATCCACTTTCCAAATAAAAAAGAATCATCTAAATCGGTTGATAAGCAAAGAAGTTATGCCTGAACAACCATAAAAAAATATACATTCGAATTGAGCAGCTCCTTCTTTCTTTGAAATCGGTTAAAAATGCAGAAATATTAAGATTAAACGCTTTCAAATAAACGAACAAAATACAAACAATCTCTTGCGCTTTTTAATATTATATATTAATACGTGAAACAAAAGCTTTCGGTACCCTTTTCGGACTGTGAGATTTAGCATGGTTAAAGTTTATATGGAGAAGGAGCGCAGAAAGCTAAAATTTGTCTATAATAACTGTTACTAATATATTAAATAAAATAAATGAATACTGCGAATCCTAACCCGACCAGTACCATTGAACTTAGCCCTCCCAAAATATTGAAATTATCGCTCAGTTCAAGCCATCAAATACATTTGCAAATATATAACGGAATCTGACCAAGCTACTTTTAGCGTCATAAACCCAAATAGAAACTACGTGAATGGCTGGTAAATAAGTACATCCGAAGCTGTCTGGTGAATATTCGAATTTCCGATCCACGAGCGGCATCCTACAGTCTTGTGTTAGCTGTCCACTTAGGAAAATGGCCAAAGGGTTTATTTTACCGCTGAAACGGCTGAACAAGTGATCCAAAACCCACGTGAAAAGTACTTTGTTGGCTTTCTTTGAGCTCTGTAATGAAGATGAATTCGCAAAGTCACTTCTATACCACGAAGTCCTGCAATACCATACATGGGCCAATAATAAATTCACAAGAAGGAGGCGTGGTGTGGACGTAATTGGTCATCTAGGCATAAAAAAGATGCCGCTTTAGTCAAAAAAGTCATTAAAAAATAAAAATAAAAGTTCATTAAAATAATAATATTCAAATTTTCTTTATAATTTATAATCCAGAACTATCTAATAGTTTTGTATTAAAATAAAGACTGTTTAGTAAACTGGATACGCGTAAATTTTCTTCGGTATTTCGTTTTCACGTGATTACCGTGTATACATTTGCACTGTATGTGGTGATAATAATAATTTAGCTGGACACTGAACAAAGTCGCTTATTTGATGCCGGCAATTTGAGGTGTTGCAGCTTTTTTAATTTGTCATATTATTTTTCTACATACAGATTTTATAGGGCCGAGGGGAGGGATTTATTCTTACTCAATAAAACAAAATTGGAACAAACACACTATACAGAGATTCACTAAACTGTGGTCGTACTTACAGTCTCTGTTGTCTATACTACTCAGTGGTCCTCTCTTACAGGTTTTTCTTTTTATCGTTTGCTGTTTTCTCTTGGTTCTCCAAAACAGAACTGTCCTTCGTCGGAATACGGCTTGATTATATACCCAAGTATAACGTGGTTTTGAAATTACTATAATAACCTAAACTAGATTAAAACTAGCCGGTCTTAACAATTTTTTTTTGGAGCAGTAAATGACAAAGACGATAAAAGATTCGGTGCTTTTATGGGGCCTTTAATCAACTTGGTGAGGAAAACAACGTCTAGCATGCGTCTTCGATTAGTTAATGTGCATATATTAAAGTGTTTCAGACGGTCGCCATAACTTTGCAGTTTCTTACCTAAGTAACAAGTATAAGTAAGATGCAATAGAAATCGCTTCTGTATTCACTCCACTTTATTATTATAAACATCGTAGAAAGGATTCCATGCAGTTCTACAGTATTTCATTATACTACGCACCAGCGCATTGTATACTAAAATTTTTGTAATTGGGGATTTGAAGTCCTTTTAGTTGCGCAGTACAAAACCTAGAAGCCTGAATCCTATTGAGACGATATCATCTATGTGTATGTTTAAACGAAGTTTACTGTCCAGAATAATGCTAAAATCGCGGATATGAGACACATTTAAAAGTGTATTGTTTCCAATATTATATATAGGATGAATTGTATCTTTAAATCTTTTAATTGTATCTTTATCGTATCGTAATTTGTATCTTTTAATCTATCGAGTAAAAAGGATGGAATAGCAATTTAAAACATACAGCGCCATATCGTTTGAAATACACCATTCACATAGCCTATTTAAGTCCTTCTGTATCAAAGATATATCTGCACAAATATCAACAAACTGGAAAAACCTAAGGTCGTTAGCATATAGAAAGTAGTCAGAATTAGTGAAGCACTTACCTATGTCATTAATAAAAATGTTAAAGAATAAAGGGCCCAGATGGGAGCCTTGAGGCACGCCAGAACAAGCTGGAAACCAGGCAAAGGCATGGCCATTGACTACTACACTAGATTTTCTGTCTGATAAAGAGGATGAGCACCAACTGAGCAAGGACTGGGCGATACCATGGGTAGAAAGCTTGTCAAGTAATATGTCATGGTTTACTTTTTCGAATGTCATGCTAAAATCTGTGTAAATGGCACTAACTGAGAGACGGCGATCAAGAAAAGATGAAACATGATTGATGAAGGACACAAGAATCGTATTCGTAAATCGAGATTTCATAAACCCGTGTTGATGTATTGAGATAATGTTTTTAAAATGCCACGAAAGAATAGGGTGTACCAGTTTTTCAAAAGTTTTGGCGAACGTAGGTAAGATCGAGATGGGTCGATAATTTTTAACTAGTTATTTACTATAATTTTTATGTATAGGTACTACTAGAACTTTCTTTCAAGAATCAGGGAAAATACCACTTGACAATGACTCATTAAATATGAGACAAAGTGGGTGCGCAAGAGCTTTTGCTGCCTTCACAGCAAAGATGGACGGTATACCACCCGAACCAGCGCCTTTAAATGGATTGAGTCTCTTTAATATTTTTAGAACATTACAGTCTTTGAATTTAAGAGAAGACAAATAGCTACTAATAGTCTCAGAAGAACTCACTAATAAATTGGCTCAATATGGACGAGTATTTTTGCAATATGCTAGAGAAAAATTCTGAGCAAAGAGATTACAAATATCTTTGCCATTGTAAGCAGACCGTTGATCTAGATACATTTTATTTGGGTAGTGGCTCCGTCCCTTTCTTTTTTTTGGTTGAAGAATGACCAGAATAATTTAGGGTTGGACCGTAGACTGCACTCCAGTTAGATTAAATACGCTATATAGCATGAGGACTTTAAAACTGGTGATCTATCTTTAGCGTGAACAAAAGACAGTCGATCGCGAGGATTATTGTTAAATTTACGTAGTTTTTTGTGGTATTTATATTTCTTACGTAAGGAATTGATGAGGTCACGAGAAAACCATACAGGGTACTTTTGAGACCGAGAAGATGCTGACTTGGGTACATGCTTGTCGACAATTACACGCAATTCGGTATAAAATATTGACAACATATCATTAACCGAAGACAAATCGTTGAACTCCCTCTCCCACGATATTTCATAAAGTTCTTTTAAGATAACCTTTTGCTTTGTGAAAACAAAAATGAGTACTACTGCAGGGTTGTAGGCTAGTAAAGTCCCCAAGAAAAATAGAAAACTCAAAAGGCAGATGTAAAGGATCAACCAAGGAAATCGGGCAATCGTTCCCTACCAGATCAGAAATGTCGACGTTGGAAAGCAGTAAATCAAGCTGTTTTCCTTTAACATTAACTAAGTTGTTGTACTGTCTCAAGTCATGGAGCACTATAAAATCGAGCAGGGTTTTTGCGTATAGACTAGTCTTAGTTGTATTGCAAGGAGAGTCGCCGTTACCCGAAAAGTTCCAAGATATCGAACTCAAGTTGAAATCATCAATAAAGGCAACATTTTCCATAATGTTGCGTTCAAACGCTCGGTCAGCAGTATCCAAGAACTCTTTTAGTACATGCCTCTGTATGGGAGGTGGTAAATATACTGCGCAAAGATGAAGTATTTTCTTTGCACCCGTGCTATCACTCATTACCATTCTCACTCACAGATCCTCACACTTTGACTCTAAACACATAAGACGAGTAGATTCCAGATGCTTTGCGATAGCTATGAGAACTCCTTCTCCATTCTTTTTATTATGAAAACCACCGGTTTCTCTATCGCGTCTATACACATTATAACGTCTATCGAATAACGATATACGATATCGTTTAAAAGAAGGGGAAGTACTATTATTTTAAGACATTGTTTGTTTGCTTACGGAATCGAACCGATAAGATTTGAATGTCTGTGTAATTTACGATGCTTTTTTTTCTTACCTATGAATACATGATGTTTCTAGTAGATTCTTGACGTTTTCAGATATTTCCAGAAGTGATTTAGTTTTTATTTTTTTATTCATGTCGTAACAATACCTTAGCTTAGAATGTATTTGATCATTAATTATTTTATATTATCAAGTAGCAAAAAAATCGTGTAGTGTGTACTGATGTTAATTGTTTAAATCTGCATAAAAGACCATAACCTTAACTGAGGACGGTGTAAATAGATTGTTAATCCTGAGATCCTATCCTATCCTGAGATTGTTAATCCTAGAACACATCAGTGCGAACACTGCTGCTCTGCGTCAGAAGTAGATGTGATGGTGATGATACCACAGTGAAACTTTGAATTAGTCACCATCATCACTTACTCAACATTCGTAAAATATTCATATTAGGGTGTAAGGGGTATCGAATAACATATTTAGAACTGAAAGGCCCAAGCGCTGAGTAACTAAGGATATGAGGATATGGCAGATAGCGGGGTTGTTTTTCCCGACTGGATCGCGATCACCATGCATTTCATGAAAAGTTCATCATAGTGACTAACTTTTGCGTGTCGTGTTTCGAGATCACCTGTGCATATCTAGTTATTTATCTAGTCTGGCATGCCAGCAGCGACAGCCGATGGATTGTCAATCTCCTGGTGGTCACCGTTGTGTTTAGATTGTACTGTGCTTACCATCAGAGACAGTACCGTTAATTTGCCGAGCTACTATAAAAAAAAACATTTATGCTCGGCTATTCTGTCAATGTTTTACGTATTTCAAGTACCCACCTCCTTTGCACATTCCGTTCTATTTTATCTTCTTAAGCTGGTCAGGGTTTAGGGTTAAAATCATGAAGGTTGCAGGTGTGACCTTCATTGTTATGTGCAAATTCTTTATTTGGTTGCCCGAAAAACGTTAAAAAGAGTATGCAAAATTCCGCGGGGTAGCACGAAAAATTCATCTTCAACTGTATATTCGAAGTTGTATAATATAGTAGGCCAAAAATAAATACTGATTATTCGTTAACATAAAGATACAGTAATAGTTTCTTAATTTGCGGCTACTCGGAAAACCAGTACTGAAATATTAACAAGTTTGCATTCTCAAGAGGCTAACGAAGTTCCTTCCAACATCATTACTCACTTACCTGCGAAAGTACAGTCACATCTAAAAACATATTTGGAGGATTTATGTCGTGATATTTGGTTTCGAAATTTGAATTAGATATTTATATTTTGACGTGACAACGTCTTATAAATTGGTTTGCCGGGTGACACTTCAAGAAACTGCGTTACGCTCCGCTCACGTTATGCGCTCACAATGAGGGCGAGTGAGAGGCACGCGTCCCTTCCACTCGGGCATGGTTAGCCCGCCTAAGAGCGAGAGAGACAGACATAAAGTCGTTGTCACGTAAAACTTTCGCCCGTATACCGACTTTACAGGCAACCAATTTTTTTTTTTTTTAATGTAATGACTTCTCTTATTGTACGGTTTCATCTGTACTAAATAGGTTAAAAAGTTACGAATTTAAGTTCATGCAATGGTGAGCTTGATGTCATGAAGAATTATATAAACTACGGTATCGTACAATTTTTTTAAATTTCAGTACCTAGTGCAAATAGAAAGTTGAGTAAATATACAAATAAATAAACACAAAAGTATAAATCTAGAATAGCAAATAAAATATAAATACATAAATTACTTTTCAATTTATTGTTCGTATATTGAACTATAGTCTTATATATTTTACTATGGTTACTACAATATATTATTATTGTTAACTGAAAAAAATTACTATGAGATAATATTTAGGTTGTTATTTTTAAGATCAAACACTAAATTCATTAGGAAGAACAGATAATAATTATGTCGCGCATATCTCAAAATATGAGTTTAACGTGTGCTTGGCATTCGTTAAATACATGCTTCTATTAAACTTTTTATGATCAAAATATCAACTCACTTTTTAACCGACTTCAAAAAGGAGAAGGTTCTTAATTCGAATGTTTTTTATGGAAGTTCAGCTATAACTTCTTTGTTTATGACTTTGATTTTGAAGATAGGTACACCCAGAAACTCCACAAAATTAATGTTGGTATTCATTTTTGTTAAAATTGTCTCATAATAAATTAGTACTCTGAAGCTTATAATATGAAATACGCGTTTGTGCTAATGTCATTAAGGTGTTTTTTAATATCTCTTTTAATTCTTCATTATAACTAATGATTCAAACATCATTTTTAAAGCTTAAATACTCCCCGCTATTGACGACAAATCGTTTAAAATTATTCATTTTCTTTAAATTCTTATTGATCTCCAGTCATATGTCAACATAATATTACTCAAAGGAGTTTTACAATATAGATTTAAAGATGGTATTCCTAATGAAAATAATATATCTAACATGTAGGAGGCGCCATCTATTAACAATCCGTTTTAACTAACATGACAGCTCTGTTGATTGTTTAAATTGTAAATAAATGTTGACATGGGTAAGTTATTGCTAATTGTAGTTTTAACAGTCATTAATAACCGACTACTTTAGCACACGACCTTACTTTTCGACAATCTTAACGAATACTCGCAAAACCACAACTTATTTTTATAATATTGACAAAAAATTCTTTTTATAAAAATATCACCTGACCGACCACTATTATTTTCTCGTCAATCATTCTCAGATTGAATAATAATGTTCACGGTTGCAGCCTGTAGGCGTTAATTTGTCTCACAGACTCACACCGGATACACAAGTGTTGCCGAGGATCGCGTGTGATAGCTTGCGCTCTCAAGTAGCGCTATTACGGTTCCATGTTCGTACAATGTGCAGAGCTCTCGGTGTGACCACATTGGCTCTATTTTTATCTGTTTTGGTCTTTAATTCTTGGATTACGTCGGCATAGTTTTTTTCACGCATTTTATTAAAAGCAACTTCAAATCCAGTCATATTCCAAAAGGGCAATTGTAATGTCGAGTTTTGATCATATAGCGTGGAAAGCAACCTGATCCCATATATGTATATTGAAACCAAAAAGCCCTACCAGACTTTCGCTCTCTATTTTGTTCCGGGCACATTCTATCAATACTTGATACATTTAATAATCTATAAATATGAAAATCAGAAAGTCGGTTAGTAAGCGTGCAATCAAGGTTATTGCATCGAGGAATATCAAAAACGTCAAAGTGACCTATTAGATAGTACCGAATATAACATATAGGTACATAAATTTCCCAATTAAAACCAATACCGTAATTAGAGTCTAACAACATGTTGGGTCACTTAGCAGTTCCAAACATCAGAGATTATTTTTGATTATCTTTATCCTAGACATTATTGGCATTCTCGCGTGATCATAGTAAGTAAAATTAAAGTAAATCGAAATGTTTCTATTATTATTATTTTTTGTAGTTATAAACTATAAACGTTTAAAGGTTCTCTATACCTATACACTTTACTCACAGAAATACAGCGTGCAGTATTACCCGTGCGCAATAAGTTGAGACCTGGGGGCGGTGACGCCACAGACGCATGGTTGTACTGTGCACAAAAAAATATCACAAGTTTCCACCTGCGACTTCGTTTCTGCTATTTTTATTCTGCTTTCGAGACTTCCGTTGCCATACATGTTCTTTTACTGCCTGATCAACAGGTAAACACAAGTGCTTGTTCCGTTTTTCGTTTTCAAAAAAGTCCAACACTTTTAACACGAGATTTCTCTCTCCACTATGTAAAGTTTTACTCTTCATTATAACAATAAACTTAACACAAAGAATAACAATAAAATATAGCGGTATTATATATTATAATAACTATTAATGAAACAGTATCAAATAAGATTATAAAATCGAAGTTCGTCGTCGTTGCGTGACGTAAGCCAGTACGAGACTAAGATTTTTAAAAAAATGGCGTTGCCTACAGTACAACACGGGAGCTTGAGGGGAAGTTACAGGGTTAGCGGCCAGAGGGTTGCATTCCAGGCGAGTCTTAACTTATCGCACACGAGTAGTAAATAAAGTTTAAATACAGTAAATCTATTGTATTTACAGTGTACCTGGACACACCGAGTGTCCTTGACTATAGAGTCGTTGAACAATGTAGAGAGGACAGTAGGGCAAGTCCAATGTTATTAGCGTTAAGTTTAATTATATACTACTTACGTTTCTAGAACTTTATATATATATTATGTTGATTTAATAGGAAGTTGTAGTGTTTTTTAAAATAAAAAAATATTTTTTTTTACAAATATCATAAGAGATTTAATATACGATTCTATTAATTTAATAAATATCTTAAGAAACATATAATATTAATAATTTTCTTTGTTACTATTACAACTCAGTAAATGAATTTGAAAGTATAGATTATCGCGTGAGGTTTATTCATTTATAGAAATGAAGTAATTAAAAAAATGTTAATTAATTAGTATTTATATTTCACGTATATAAAAATATAGACCATATTTTATTAATTATTTTAAATACATTAGGTAGGTACGGCTGATATATCTTAATCCTCACGAACATGAGATTCGCAACTTACTCATATATTTTATTAATTAATTTATCCGAAATTTCTTGCGACTTCCGCCTGAAACAAATTACCGGTTGTTTCGTTTTGATAAATTAATTACGATGGATTTCCGCAATGTAACGCATACGTCAATCAAACACATATTTTTTATGAAAAAATAAATGGAATTCACGAAGAATTGGATTTGGAACTGAAAAGTGATGTTTGGTGTTTCTAGTGACTGTGTGATTTATCCCGAATGTATTGAATAAATGTATTCTGTGAAAACTGAACGCAAAGGTGAAGATGCTCTCTCGCTAAAAGCCAAACTTAATAGTAGTACGTTACTTGACCTTTCAGTGAAGAAAATCTTTTTTACGTAGGCTTTTTTTTAGGTAAGTGTGCTAAAAAACTCATTGGCAACGATTCGCTAGTTGAGGCAAGGCTGCAGAGTCTTGAATATCGGCGAAAAGTTGCCAGTTTATCGGGTTTTTACCGAATACGTTTTGGCGAGTGTGCGTTGGGATTGCCACAACTTGATTCCCCCATCCCCTTTACACCATCGGACGACAAGAGAGAGACACGGCAAACCGATTTATGGTAGATACCTATTTCACCAGTGCGCACAAAACGTTTTGCTAGCACTTTAAATATGCGCACCGCTAAAGAGTGGAACACTTTGCCGGATTTTGTATTTCCCGATAATTATAACCTGGAAACCTGGTAACCCGGTATAACGATATTATAATAAAGTCTCCAGTGAATAGGTACCTTCTAGGCAAGCATGCTCCATCGTAGACCACATCACCACTTTCGTTCAGGCGAGATAGTGGTCAAACCCAAGCCTATCTATAGTTTTAAAAAAACTACGGTAGCAAACAAGCATACGAGCCACCTGGTGTTGAGTGGTTACCGTAATCTGTGAGCGCTTGTGTACATATCACTAGCGCTTTGCCGACCTTAAACCCACCGTCTTCAAGATTATTTGGCTGCGATCTTCTGATCAACTTCTGAAAACTGATCTTAAATGATGAAAATGGAACCAAAACATTGTGAGTAATGCTCGAATGGCTAGACACCTTTTTCAAGTTGAAAATTGTTCATGAAGCACCTATAGTATCCAGGCAGCTTCACATGAAAACCAGTCTATTTTTTTCATATACATACATATTTTATATATGAAAAATGATTTAGAATTTTTTGAATTAAATTTTATGAAGTTTTTGTTGTACGTGTAGTGTCATACCGAAATATAAAATATGATTCCCTCCAAACTATGCCAGGGTTAAAATACTTCAAGGAAATACTTTTTATGAATTAAGTACCTATAATTAAGATGTCATGGTATCATTTAAAATAAGTACACCTCTTAACATTTATTGAATTATATTTACTGTTATTTTCATTGCCAATTGGCATGCAAAGCTCGAAACATTTTTAGTCTTATTAAAAAGAGAATTTAAAAATATATTATCAATCTTATATCGCAAATCGGATTATATATTTAAAACTATGTGGTTCGATAGCTCAGGTACTTTAAAAAATCATATTATGTTATATGCATACTGCATACTGCACATTTTTTTTTCTGGCTGACTATACTGTTAGTCATAAGGGCCCTGGAGCCTCACATGGCTTTTACAGCTTCTCCGTGACTTGGGGGCGAGCGCTTAAGGCACTCAGCCGCGATGCATACTGCACAGTTTCACTGAACATTTTGTATTGCGAGTTGGATCTTGTGTCTCGAGATGTGTCTTCTCTCCAAAATTGATTTGGGAGCACAGACGGTTCACCTTATAATAGTCTTTTGGAATAAAGTTTATTTAGTATAATTCGTCACAATTGAAAATAATGTTGCTGTCATAAATTAATAATTATTGCTTGTCGCTCGTGTAAAGCGACGCGGGTACCAATCATTTATGTATGGGTGTAATATTAATATTTCTAGTGTTGTGTTACTGTTCATTTTATATTCCAATTATTTGAATAGTCAGATTTGAAATACTGTTTTTTAATTTACTAAATAAAATATTTTCAATTATTTAACATGCCCAATAATTTACTATTATTATTACATTATTTAGAAAGGTATACAATTTAAGTATGACAACCTAATTATAAAAAAAAAAACTAGCTGTGCTCTACGGTTTCACCCGTGTTAATTTTATCCGATAAACACCGCACCGCCAACGCTCTCATGTAGTCTATCATAATTGTTCTTCTTGCAAGTACAAATTATTTTAATTTTTCATTATCTCCTAAACGATGTATCCAAATAGCATACCCTAAAGAGCAAAATTTGACGTCATAAAATTGTCTTTGCTATAACATATGCCATGTCTAAAAATAATATATATAAATTACTTATTAATTTTCAACAAATCTTTTTCACAAAATACCTTATTGTGGCTTATGTATAAAAGACAAGCTTATGCTATCGCTGACTTTTTTAAATATACTAAGGAACAATAAGAACAATGTCTCGTAAGAGTTTACGATTACTCTGGATTTATCGATGTGCCTATTTTTTAAGTCCAAATAATGAAATTAAATGTCATTTTACTCCATGGTATTATAAAAACGGGCATTATTTAGACGGATCTTGCCAAGTCGCGTACCAGTGTGAATAAAATACATTTTTTTTATATTTAGGTAAAATTATAAACAATAAATGAATCAGCCAAACCAACATAGTACAGTAAGATATTAATGAACATTTTATGCAAGAAATTATTCATTATCATAGTTTTAATATCATCCATAAATTGATGTTGTTTTAACTTTAACTTAAACCCTTTGGGTTACGTCGGCCTATTTAAATCAACGCATTTTATTTAAAGTAACAATCAATGAAGTTGTATATCGAAAGGGCGTCAGTACCAACAGGTCTAGACAATATAGTATGGTTGGTACCCTGATCTCACATATTGAGATCAAGGAGCCCTACTAGACTTTTCTGGCGGTTTTTTTTGGGACACATTCCATCAAAACGTGACGCATATGTTGGATTTTGTCGCATTGTTCACAATTAGGTGAAGTACGTTTTTTTATCATATGTCAAAATTTATTCAAGGCCATGTGCCCGGAACGCAACCTATGAGCGATAACAATTTGGTTTCTGGAAATTTTCACATTAGTGAACAAATTGATGATATAATAACTTATAATAAAGAAGTCATTTGTTACGTGAAAGGTTGTAAAAATATTATTTATGTTTTTCATTCCACCCGACTTTATAATCCATTTCGTAAAACTGATCCGAACTTTAACAAGCGAAATATACATAATTAAAAAGACTTCTTTTAGAAAAAGTGCCGCCAGTAGACGAGGCGCTAGGTATAGTTACATAAAATGATACGATAAAAATTTAAATTTACTCATATGCCACTTTATACAACTTTGTAAAGGTTATGAAGATATTTATACGACTTTTTTTTATATTGACTAAGTTGTTTAGGTTCAGTTCTGCAATTTTATTGCGGACAGTCACATAAAAAATGGAATTACATAAATGAAAGTAAATTTAACAAATTATCATGATTAAAATTAAACCAGCATTAATTAAATTATCATAATTGTATTTTGCTAAAAAAATCAAGAACATATTAATGCCTCCATGCCTTTAATACCTAATACATAGAAGTCGCAAAGTGCTACGTAACTGAATAGAATAAATACAACAAAAGCACGCAATTATGAATTATGTAAATATTAAACAACACGATCTTTCACCCGTTTTACCCTTGAAAAATACATAATGTATGTTTTAACCTGTGTTGCGGGGAGCACGGTCTGGACTATGCAAATTCTTGCGCCTCGCTCATTCTCATTGTGACTGAGGCTATCGACTTTGTCGCTATAGGTATACCGTACAACTTATTTCGATTAATTCAATTAATCAACATTATTAAAACGAAACATGTATACGTTCAAAATATCATCCCTATTTACAGAAAACTAAAAAAGGATTTTCGTAAAATAGTGTAGTTTAAATGCATCAATATTTTTTTTATTTTGCTACTAATTAATATACATATTTCTGTTTTTTTTTTATATCATGTTATATTTGTTCTTGTGATTAAGGTAACTATAATATTAGAAAATTAAATATGTACGTACTATAGAACTAATTATAATTTAGAAAACGAAAATATTAGTTATGTCGTCATTCTAAAAAAATACTGAAAAATTAGTAATTGATATGTGATGCGTCTATGGATGCACCAATGAAAGTGTTTTTCATTGTATTTTTACTTATTAAACAATGTTACTATTTTAGTGATCGTCGGTCGGTAAAGGTCAGAACTCAGCTATAATATGTATCAACTGTAATATTCGCTTTCTTGACTTGGTATAATAAAATTGAGTACTTCTATATTTTAAGTAGGAAATAAACCAAACCACCATTTATGGTAGGTTAGTAGGACTCGACAGTTGTGTTTGGATCAGGATCAGGTATAACACCCGCCATAGTAGCATGTTTTTTTTTTTAGATCTGACTATACTATTGTTAGCCTAAGGGTTTTGAAGCCACAGACGGCTTTCACAGCTTCACTGGTCTTGGGGGCAAGCGCTGAAGGCACTCAGCCGCGAAATCGTTGCAACAAGCTTAAGAGTGCAAATAATAACACGCAGTCGATCATTTGATAGCTAAATAATAGGTCGGGGAAAAAGTTTTTTCGCATTTTTATGTCAAAACTCAAGACATTTTTTTGCAAAGTTTATTTGCATTATATATGTGCCGTTTTATTCGATGACTTTCTGCTATTTTGTAAGTAGAGACATGATCCCGTTGCTATAGAAACTTTGGGACATCTGATCAAAAAAACGCCACGACTTTTTTTGCACGTTCTTGGCGTACGTGATCCACTTTTCATCGCCAGTTATCAATCTCTTCAAAACGGCTCGGTTACATTACGTCTCAATAATGAATCACAAATGAGTACACTGTTCATTAGGTTTCTTTCTGTGAGCTCGTGTGGCACCCAAATATCGAGCTTTTGTGTTTAGCCAGCTTTCTTAAAATAGGTTAAAACTGTTTTGTGGTCAATTTCCAGTTCTTCAGCTACATCGTAACTATTGATATGCTTATGTTGCTCCACTTTTTCAAAAATGGCGTCCATTTTATTCGTAACAGGGTGACCAGAGCGAGGTGCATCTTTAAAATCAAAATTTCCGCACTGAAAACGTTTGAACCAACTTTGTGCTACTCTTACTAACACTGCATTAGGTCCATAAACATCACAAATTTTTTTCGCTGCTTGAGTTGTATTTTTGCCTTTTTTGTAATAATATTTTAAAATGTATCCAATTTCTTCATTAGATTCACTCATTTTTAAAGAAAGAAAAACAAATGGAAAATAGCGGGAAACAACTTTTTTTTTATTTATTATTTTTAATGTAACCTTTTTAATGTTAACCAAAACCAGCCAGATACAAATAGTACAGCCAAATAAATTTTATAACAAGTTTATACTTACGTTATGCGAAAACACTTTTTCCCCGACCTAATATTTAGATAGGTAGTGGTAGATCGCTGACGCTCAAAATTTGAGCATCCCTGGTATAGACCAATAGTGGTCTATACTATACAATATTCTATATTGGAATATCTGTCTGTCAATTATAAAAATATGTCACACTTCTTGGCCGTTTTCTTACCGATCAATAATTTTCAATATTTAAAATTTCTACAGGCAAAAATAGTGACAATCGAAGCGCCTCACTACCATGAAGTAAATTTAGTGTAAAGTATTTTAAAAATGTCATTAAGTGAATAAGTATTGAATATTTAAATCATTGTAACTATTATGTTTATTTAAGTTGACATTCAAGAGTCAAGTATGGCAATCGTTATAAAGACGCGAAGTCAATGATAAGCCTTAAAATACTCGCTTTACCGTAAATAAAAGTGTGTTCCTACTCCCGGCTGCGGTATCAGTTTCAAGGTATCCTTACTTTGTAGCAGATCATCGACCTCACAAGATCCGAGTTTACGGAGAACTGTTTACACTCGACGAAGCGTTCACGACATTTCTTTACTTTCATAACGTTTTTGTCATGGTTTCCAGTTACTTTAACGATAAATGGGTAAAAGGTGTATTTTAAAAGTAAATTTTTACTATTTTCCGATTTAGATTTTTAAACAATCTGTGTTCTCAGCATTGTGAAAAGTATCACATTGTATTGTAAATTATATAAAAATATCTCAGTGACCTAGCTTATGGATCTATATTAAAAAATCAATAAACTTACTTATTTTTTATGAGTAAGTGGTAGTATAAATCTAGTACTATAAGCCTTAGCACTATTACACTAGTTGTGCCCGCGGCTATACTCGCGTGGAGTACAGAGTGAAGTCGATCGGGCACACTCGTGAATAAAATTAAAGTGTATCTTTGTGATGTCAAAATAACAGCTTTTTACTTAATGCATATGAAGAAATATAGTATATACGATACATAAAACAAAAACCAATTTTTAAAATTTTCGTCTGTCTGTTTTTCCGGGTAATCTCCGAAATGGTTGGACTGATTTTAACGGGACTTTCACTAGCAGATAGTTAATGATATAAGAAGTAGCTTAAGGTACATTTATTTTAGATAAATAATTAGGATTCCGTGCAAATTAAATCGATTAAAAAAAAACGACGGTTTTATGGTGCTTAAATGGTTTACGCTGAGTAAACCAGAACAATGATGTCAAGTTTACGTTGTACATAATTGTAGATTTTTAAAATATCTACAAAATAGTCGGCGAGAACATATACACAATATATAAGGATACACAATAAACATTTTTCTCTTTCAAATAATCGGGTGCGGGAGCAGCACGATTCGCGCGTGTGTCTGAATGATCGCATTCTGTAGTCCACGCGAGCGCAGCCGCGGGCAGAAATAGTAAAAAATATTAACTTATAAACTGTTGCTAAAATTAATTATAATATAAAAAATAAATTATGTAATCGGAATTTGAGAATGCTAACGAAGCGCGTCGTCTAAGATAACTTATAAAATAAATTATAAACATTCACAGTAAGTTAAATGTAATATTAAATAGAACGCTTCGACAAATATAGATATCTATTCAAAAGCAAGTAAGTGTTTTGTTTGTATTGAGATAACAATTGCCATGCAAATCGGTTAGGTTAATTGCATTCCGCCTTGAACTCTCACTTCGAGAATCGTACATAAGATATGTAATGTACCATAAACATATCTATGTGTATGTTTTGTGAACGTTTATCGTGTAGAATATTAATATAAATAGACATTTTCGTGGATATGTTACAATTATCTATAACGAAGATAACAAATGAAAGCAAAAACTCACTCTAAATAAGTAAAAAATTCACTGTAGGTATTCAACTCACAAAAAATACTTTTTTTTTAAATAAAGTAAATAAACATAAGAAATCAAAATAAATGATCAAAATATGGCATAGTTTATTTTTAAGTAATCTAGTAAAATTATATCTTAAATATTGCATTAAATATATATGATTGAAGTTGAAAATAATAATATATTATCATTTTCGCTGTTTTCTGATATTTTTATTATTATATTAAATACACATATCTACTCGAATGTTAGTTTATTTTTATATATATTTACAGGTTCTTCTATTTACCCTAACTGCAATGGTATTTTTTCTCACAATACCGCTGGTTAGATGTAAGAGAATGCCCTGCGGCTTTATACACGCTAGAGTACGAATCATAAGAGAAAAAAAGAATTCATTCGATGATAATTGGACTTTAACAAACGACGTAAACGTTGTTTTAAAATAATAACAATTTTACTCTCTACTATCTGGTTTTGATATCTAAATAAATCTCGTAGCCACAACAATTAATCTTGCTACAAGTAATAAATCATAACAGATGGCTCTAATCACAAGTGAATTAATGAAAAACGGCTCCGTTGCGTGATCGTCTCGGAGCGCTTCGAACCGCAAAACAACTGGTTTGTTTTCATTACAGCGGAATTCCTCAAATTAAAGTCGCGTGGGTCTCAACATTGTTGTGTGTTGTACAACAGTGGTTCAGTGTCAAGGCCGCTATGACAATGTTGTGCACCGCTCGGTGATGTAACCGATTCATTCATATTATTATACACTGTCTCCGTTGCCACGTAACTCAACTCGTAATTAAAGAACGCATTAATCGTATTTTACTAAGCATAGGGCTGTCACATGCAGTTCAACATTTTTTTTTTCAATTCGTGGAACTTATTTTCATACCGAGAAGAGTGCGCACAGTTATCCACGTACGCTAGTCCGCTACATATTGGTCGACGGTTCACTTTTTGTTTGTATCTCTGCCAAGAAGTAACCGGGCCAGATTGATAGATTTTAATCGGAACCACTACAGACAGGCGTCTTCAACGCTAGATCACAGATGCAGACGTTTGTTGCTTTAAGTTCTAAAATTTCCGTTAACACTTCTGTAAAAATATCTCGGGATGCTCGTAAATAAAACCTAAGGGAGGGATAACAGCTCGACCTAATATTGAGCAGCAATATGCTCAAGTATTCCCGTTTAAAGTTTATAACTTAGCAATACGTCCAGGCACAGAAGTCATTCTTACTTAGACTTCAGAGTTATCTACATATGCCCGAGCAATAGTGCGGTCCCGTTTACGTTGGTTATAGATAAACAAGGGCAGCAATGACCATTCAACTTCAGGTCAGCTTATAATGTGAAACAGAAAATCTGTAATTTAACAGGTTTCAAAATACATTAGACGTCATCCAAAGTGACAAGTTTGCCTTCTACTTTTATTTTGTCTAGAGCAATCATCAAACATATAAACAGAGGCATTCACTCTTCACTGAAGTTGTAAATCTTGTAAATACAAAAAGATTAACTTAAGATTAAGATTAAGATTAACTTCAACATTTTGATATGGGTCAATCCTGGATTCTTGGCATGATTACGTACGCTGTTTTTTAACTAATATATCTAAATAAACTGACACAAGTTATTTAAAATCCAATCAACTTTAATCAATATACACTTGATGGTAAGTGAAACATTTCAATAACCGATGACTGTCTTCTGTTGATATACACTACATTGAAAAAAGGGGACCTAAGGAGATTTACCTTCTAAGGTCGATTTCAGTTAATTAAATTTAGTTTAATTGTTTGACGCAGCCTGTATACTTATAATCGTGTAAATTAATATGCGTGAAAGAAATTCTGGCAATTTTTTCATTAATTTTCGATGGATTCCATAAAACCGATGTACTTGTTCAAACAATAAGAAGTGGTCAGTAATAAAGACAACAAGATTTTTTAGTTTTTTTAATGAAATAGTTACAAATGTAACCTAATAACGACTGTGACCTCCTCTTGCCAAAAAAAAGAAATGAATCCTTCTGGGCATAATTTCCACGATATATTGAATAACGTTTGGACGAATACGTTTCCACTCTTCTGCAATGAATCTTTTTAACTCCCTGATGTTTTGTGGAGCAAGTTGCACTGATCTTACCCGTCTCTTTAGAACATCCCAGATATGCTCAATTGGGTTGAGGTTAGGACTTTGAGCTGGCCAATCTAAACGACGGATTCCTATTTCTTGCATGTACGCTTCCACGTCGTACTACTCCGTACGCTCCGTCGTATTAATTGCTGCCCAAAACATAACTGAGCCTCAGCCATATGCAGTGATTTCTTCGAAACGCACTTCCGCATAGAGTTCCCGTGTTCTAAGCAGCACTTGCCGGCTTCGGTCCTCTCCACACAAAGAGATTCTAGCTTTATCAGAAAACCATACTTTGCTCCAATTCTCTAGAGTCCATGAAGCACGGTTTCGAGCAAACTCGTCAGGAGGCAACGCCGAGCAACACGGTGCTCACGGATTAATTTAGGGCCCCCGGCCGAGCGATAACTGCTTATATTGGCAGCCAAAAGCTTCTTCCTGACCGTCCATAAGCTAACTTCTACTCCTCTTACTTTTTTAAGGCTCTTCTTTAGCTCTATACTTTGACGCCTTAAGATTCCACAACGCCTGACTCACTAAAAATCTCGTGGTTCTGTGCATCGTTTAATTCCCAAACCGGTCTCTTGATACCGTTGCCAAGTCCTCTGGACAGTTGAACGACTCACACTTAGCGTCTGAGACACAAGTTTGTAAACAAATTTATTCAATTAGAGCTATAATTTAACCGGCCCTTATCGTTTTATCACCTATGCCAGAAAGTGGTATGTAATGTTAAAAGGAATATTAAATTGTTTACTTTGCATAAAATATCCAAAAAAAATAAAATTTTTAGAAATCAGCAAAAAACAGTTTCAGCAACTCGCGCCATTAGTAAAACAATTTTACAATAATCATTATTTTTCTTTTGTTAATTTAAATTTTGAACGTAAGGAATTATGCCAGGATTGCCCTAAATAAAGATGTCAATATATCATCAAATTAATAAAACCTTTTTCTTGTATTATTCATTGAAGTAGAGAAAAAAATCTAAAGTCTCTGTTTTTTGCAAAAGGGTTTATAACTTCTAGAGACATAACCATAGTCCAATCAGCAATGTGGCTCAGATGCTTTTACGTTTAGTTTGATAACCGCAATAGAGTTATCATAGAAACGGCATTCTAGTTAGCAAATTATTAAATTACTAGCTGTGCCACACGGTTTCACCCGTGTTAATTTTATCCGATAAACACCGAGCCGCCATCTCACCCGTGTTGTTTCCCCCAAGTACTAATTATTTTAATTTTCCATTATTTCCTAAACTAAATGTCCAAATAACATGATTTGTAGGGCAATATTTAGCTTCTTAAAATTATCTTTGTGATGAAGTAACTTTTGTTTGTAAGAATTAATGATATGTCATATATAAAAATAATGCTCATAAATCAATATTTAATCTTCAACAAAAAAAAATCGCAAAATAACTTTTTGTGGCTTATGTATAAGAGATAGGAATAATATGCTATCACGGACTTTTTATGTTATACTAAGAACCAATATATTTGTGAAACATTGTATTTACGTATCATTAGCCATTACGCCAGCGCACGCGGTTACAGCAGTTCGTGAGTGGTTCCACTACCGACTTACTTAACAAAAAGCAATATTTAAGACTAGCTGAGAGTTTTAGCTTAATGTTAGATAGCCTATACTATTCCTCGAGAAAATGACTATCATATTCGAAGATTAAAACAAACAAAACATCTTTTCCGCTTTATTATATTAGTATAGATATATATTTCTTTTAAATAACGCTTTAACGCATTCATTCCTTGTGTAGTTAAAAAAATCATAAAAATTTGTCCATACGTAATAAAATGATAGAAATATAATAATATCTACTATATATATGGTGGTGCACTCTCAAAATGAAAATATCACCAAGCAACTATAGGTGTGTTCTGGCAGCAGCATTTTAGGTACCAAACGCTAATTCTATAAAGAATTTAAAAAATCTCTTTTGAAAACAGCACATTATCAAACACATAAATTTTGCACACGACATAAAGTACCTATGATGGAAATTACCCACTATTTTTTCCGATTTAATAAAGGTGTCGTGCCTCGATCGCTATCTAGGTAATACACGACTCAACACAACACAACACAACAACCAAACGCAGCTATTTTAAATCGATTTATTTAACTTTGTATTTTCAGTCATACTCTTGCAACTATGTTAAAACATTTTTCAATACATTCACGTTTGGAATTACTACTTGTGTAATTGGTAGTACTTTTGATTACTATGCAGGTTAAACTTGAATAGTACTATGTGTAGTGCATTGAAAATGCTTAATACATTGTTGTATTTGTATTGTCGATAATTTCTAAGAATTGTTGCAGAATTAACAAGTCGTTCTCTCCTCCAGCCGTTCGAGCGTGATTGATGGACATATTTTCCCATTTATAATAACTATATATTCGGATTCATCCGCGTTAAATTTGGATTGTACACGTTTGTGTTATACATATTAGATAACGACTTGCCTACATATTACCATATTTAATGACGTGTATGGTCACTGCTCCTCTCCTAAGGGTCGTAGCGTGAAGTTACAGAACTTATAACGTTCCTCGATAAATCTTAATAATATAATAAATGTGAAAGTGTGTATGTTTGGATGTTTGTTACTCAATCACGCAAAAACGGCTGAACAGATCTCAATGAAATTTGGCACTATTGGTCTATGACTTGGAAAGACACATTGGGTACATTTTATCCCGGTAGCAGTTATAGTTTAACCAGTGTTATCCTTCAAAAATAATAAATGAGAAGTTTCTAGCTTTGTTACTCAATCTCGCAAAAACAGCTGAACGGATTTAGATCAAATTTGGCAGACAGTATATGACCTGGAATAACAGATAGGGTACTTTTTATCCCAGTAAAAGTCATAGCTTAACCAGTGTTATACTACAAATATAATAAATGAAAAGTTTCTATGTTTGTTACTCAATCACGCAAAAACAGCTGAACGGATTTAGATCAAATTTGGCAGACAGTATATGACCTGGAATAACAGATAGGGTACTTTTTATCCCAGTAAAAGTCATAGCTTAACCAGTGTTATACTACAAATATAATAAATGAAAAGTTTCTATGTTTGTTACTAAATCACGCAAAAACAGCTGAACGGATTTAGATCAAATTTGGCAGACAGTATATGACCTGGAATAACAGATAGGGTACTTTTTATCCCAGTAAAAGTCATAGCTTAACCAGTGTTATACTACAAATATAATAAATGAAAAGTTTCTATGTTTGTTACTCAATCACGCAAAAACAGCTGAACGGATTTAGATCAAATTTGGCAGACAGTATATGACCTGGAATAACAGATAGGGTACTTTTTATCCCAGTAAAAGTCATAGCTTAACCAGTGTTATACTACAAATATAATAAATGAAAAGTTTCTATGTTTGTTACTCAATCACGCAAAAACAGCTGAACGGATTTAGATCAAATTTGGCAGACAGTATATGACCTGGAATAACAGATAGGGTACTTTTTATCCCAGTAAAAGTCATAGCTTAACCAGTGTTATACTACAAATATAATAAATGAAAAGTTTCTATGTTTGTTACTCAATCACGCAAAAACAGCTGAACGGATTTAGATGTAATTTCGCACACGGATAGTGATATCCAATAATATGCAGACGAAGTCGCGGGTACCAGCTAGTAGACTATAAAATATAAAAATAATTTCTAAAACCTGACGGGTAGTTACAAAAACTCAGCACGCAACAATGTTAAGAGCTTTATTAGTTGATAAAAAATGTTCCTGAATAGGTATTTGTATGTACTTTTTTATATTACTACTGTACTAGATGCTTTATACTTTATAGAATAACTAGGAAATCGAGCGTAATTATATATTTTTTTGTGTTGCGTATAGCATAAGTATAACGAAAACTAGTATAATTACCTCACCGCACCGACTCACTTCGCACGCTATTATGTTGCCAGTATTACTTTAGTTTTCGCTTCGAAGAAAGTAACTAAAACAGTGATAAAGAAATGGCTGAAATAGTATAAAATGAAGTCGCTTCCCGCTGTCTGTCCCTTATGTACGCTTAGATCTTTTAGACTACATAAACGATTTTAATGCCGTTTTCACTAACATTTAGAATTTTTTTACGGAAGGTTCTACAATACATTCCAATTAATTTTATGTATAGTATAAAAAAATAAATTATTTAAAATCAAGTCCTCAAAAAATGATTTAAAGAAATAATGTTGTTAAGAATTTAGTTCTTTAAAAAGCCTAGAGAAGAGTCCGTAACAGCATAATTATGTTTATTTACTAAGGTTGACTCACAGTAACTATTTTTATCTTCAACGTAATAATTTAGAATATAACGATATTTGCTAAGCTATTTTTTTCAATTCAGTATTTATCTTTATCTAGGTAAAGTCATTAATTAACTTGGGCATTTAATGTAGATTAAGATTGTCCTTTACACTTTTCCATTGAAATAAATAATGTAGAAGATATCACGAATTCAAAATTATTCGCGACCAAATAAATCCTACCTAAAAAATCCTATGATAAATTTCGCGATGCGAGCTAAGCGCACTATTCATAACTATGAAGTTACATAACATACCATCACGCTTGTATCCCCGAAGTGTTAGGCAGAGGTGTACACCTACAGTTCGCCGGGTATGTTTTAGGTCCCATGTATTGTTATGGGGCGAGCCTATTGTCATTAAACGGATTCAAAGTCAAACGTCGCCAAGCTGCCACTGAGAATTTCATAGAAAAACCCAATAGCAATTTGCTGGACCTGAGAACCGAATCTAGGACCTCCAGCATAGCAGTCGCGTTTAGAACTTCTAGGCTAATGAGGCAGTTATTAAGTTATGAATTGTCAATATTAAAACCAACTCTAAATCAGGCTGTTTAAAAGATAAAATACACCACTTTGTAAATTGTACCCTTGCGAAGCTGGGGCAGGTCTAGTATGTATATAAGAACTTATTGGAGCTCCTTTGGCGTAACAAAGCAAAGATAACTCAAAAATGTTATCCCGCACCAGCAACATGAAGAAGTTAGATAATAAAATGAATTAATTTTACTTACTTTTGACCAATGCCTCTGAAGCGATGATGGCTCATTGCAGGCGCGTTCGGAAACCGCGTTTGAATTGCCCTTTTTAATAGTCTGAGGTGAATTCTTAAATAGTTAATAAATGTTTTTATCCATCTTGGGCAGATGTGAACGTTGAGTAGCCAGCCTATTTAACTGCCTACAATGTTGCAATATATGTATAGATCTACGATGACGTTCAAGACCGAAGATGACAGTAATATTTTATTACAATGTTTAATGAATTATACAGGAACACGTAAAGGGCACACCTGATAAAAACCGATTAATTGTAGATGTACTATTATTACCTCCAGCCGTAACCCGTCAAAGAGTTCTTTAATAATTACAGTAGTGTCAATATAAATTAACAGCTTTTGTGGTGTCAGTAATGAGACCAATTAATACATTTTATACAAAAAGTTTAATGCTATATTGCGATGCACATACACATGACACACTACCCCATACTTGATAATGAATTCACGCTCAATACGATATTTATATTATATCAATATAAATCACTCACATCGTTAACATATTAAAACTTGTAAACTCAAAACATCTCAAAAATTTTATTTACGCCCGAAACATTTAATTAATACTTGTATGGACTGGCGTATTTTTAACTCTAGTATTATATATTTATACAATTCATAAAATTGAAGTGTCCATTTATAATATCAAAATAACAGTTTTTTACTAAATTCATATAAAGGATATACGACACAACTAACAACACACCAATTCTTTAAAATTTTGTCTTTCTGTCGTCTACTTTCCCTGGCAAATAGCTGATGTTATAAAGAGTAACTTTTATTTTAGAATTAGAATGAGGGTTCCGCGCAAATAATTGGTCCTGGTGAATCAATTCGGGGATTTAATGGCTTCCGCTGAATAATCCATAAGAAATAGGTACGTCATATTAACGTACTACATAACATTATACATTAAGAAGGCCTACAAAAAAGTCAGCAAGAGCATATGCTTACCTTCTAGGCATCGCCCACAATAAGCATTTTTATTTTCAAAATAACCGGGAGCGGGGTAGTATGTTTCGCGCGCTTGCTCGATCGACGGCATGCTGTATTCCACGCGAACGCAGCCACGGGCACAGCTAGGTATTAAACTAAGAATAAAGGTTTGCTTAGTAACCACTTGAGTTTATTTTACTTTATTGTACTCAATTTCGTTTTTATGCATGTTACGTTAATTTTTTTTTAATCGTCGTAGGTTAGCTTTTTGCCACAATCTCATCTGATCTTATGTGACGATGTGGCCCAAGATGGTAGCACGCTATGCCTAGTGAAGACTGGCTCTCAAGTGCAGCTGCCGAAGCACACCTATTGGCGTTTGGCGACAGATTTTTAACTTGAGGATGGTAGCTAGTCAGGCGGGCATGAGAAAAAGATGTTTTCCTTCACCGAAAGCTCAGGCTTATTGCAGGGATTAGAACTCACGTCGAAATTGAATTTAATTAAAAAAAAAATTATATCAGAAGTGGGACAGACGCCGACGTCTTTGCTCGCCCATAGTTGAGTAGACCATGTCTTACCCACTGATTAATATTTTCTTTTCCTTGTAGTGTAAACAGATTTGTGAGTTGCTCGGTGATGATATTATTGTACAAGAGATAAAATTGTAAAGACGTTACACTGTTTCTCTGATACTAAGCCTGCGTGCGGCCTTAGGGCTCGTATAGACGGCACCGCGGACTCGCCGTAATGTGGTGTACACGGGCCGCCATCGCACCGCAGCCGCGCCTCTACCACACCGTATTTCTAAAAATGTATTTGATATGGCAAATTTTGCGGGCGGCCTGGTATCGACGCAGTGGAGGCGCGACAGCGGTGCAGTGGCGGCCCTTGTATACAACATTGCGACGCGTCCGCGATGCTCTGTCTACACAAGCTCTTATATTGCTTATATTATAATGTTTAAATATTTTATATTATTCAGGGAAAACATAAATAAATAAAATATTGAGTTAATCATTCATAGTTAAAAAAAAAATCCTGAGTGTCAGGAACGAAGTTTGTAGCCTTGAACCAATAAGCGCGCAAATATGACTGGGCACAGCCAATAATAGCATACGCTCTATAGATAACCGTCTACACTATAGAAAGGGTCGTGATGGAAAATTCTATAAAAATAAATCGCCTAGTCCCCGTCCGCCAAGTCCGTACCGTGCCTTAAGAAACTTTGTTCCAAAAAACATATTTGTGTACTAACGACTAAGAAAACAAAATGATACATTTTTTACGTAGGTAAGATATTGTAATTTTACAGATTGCATCGAACACGATTTTGATGTACTATGTAAGATCAAGGGCATTTTAAATGCATTCGTATTTATTGGCACGATGCGTCGTGGCGCGGCGCGGTGTCCAGTGTTGATTGAACTACATTTAGGACAACTTTGTAAACGGTATTTTATAAATGCTACAGGTAATAACTGATAATTACTTTAATTTTTCTTATTTGCCATGTTAAGTGACGCTAGTGTGACTAATGGTAAGAACAGTGCAATCCAAATACAACCGACCACTGCTGATCGATATACCTAGCTGCTGTAGCAGCAGCTGGAAATGCACTGGATAATTCCAAAACACGACAAATCAAAAGAGAGTCACTGCCGTCATGTAGGTACATGGTTGTCGCCACCTGATAGGGTATAATATAAATCCTTCCATTTCGTTTAAGTAATTAGCTAGTAATAGCTGACCCCGGAACGTGACACGCCTAAGGCTCAATTCCTACTGTTGCAGAGTCGAAGCGAAGCGTCGTGATATAAACTTGCACTTTTATAGTATATTGAGTTCTATTTCCAATATGTAATGTAGAATTTTGTGTAAAGAAAATATAAAAATGCCGTGCGAATCTGTTCGACTTCGACGCGAGAATTTGCGTGAAGCCGCGCGTTTTTTACCTGCAAAAGTATGGCAATTATTGTACAAAATAAAAAAAGTGTGATGATTTAATAAAGTTAGTGATAATAAAAGCATGTTAAGAAGATTTTTAAACAACAGTTACATTGTAAAATTACATTAAATTGTCTATATGTCTAAGAAGAATTACAATATAACCAATACTAATATTATAAATGCGAAAGTAACTCTGTCTGTCTGTTACGTTTTCACGCCTAGACCGCTGAACCAACTTTGATGAATTTTGGTATAGGATATATTGGACTTTAGGAAAGGACATAGGGTACTTTTTGTAGCGAAAATAAAACTTTAAGGGTAGAAAATAGGGGATGAAAATTTCTATGAACAAAACATGGAAACACCAAATGCGCATGCGCAATAATGGTGAAATGACATTGGCTGCCATACCAACCAGTTTGTTGATTGTCAATCTGGTTTTTTGATATATTGACATTGTTATATTTAATAAGAAATGTATTGTATTTCTAATAATTACCTACTAAATAATAGTCCAGTATTCTTTTTAAGATTGACTGAAGTGTTTTTAAATTGTTTAACTACTCAATACGGCATAATTACTGTTTTATTTGACGTGCGCTGTCAATCGCGGCTCGCAGAATTTTATGTACTCTAAGCGATATACCTATTGTAAATTATCTAGATTATAAAGTTTTGCTAAAAGTGAATCATTATCAAAACAATCACAAACACAAAACCCATCCTTGCTCAACCCACTGAATTGCTTAATGTAAGTCAAAATAAACAGGATAGTATAAATACTGTGAATCAATTCTTTGTTAGCATAGGCAAACTTATGTCAGATAAACTAGATGCTTCAGCACGATCACTCATCCTTTTACATCCACCATCCTCGCCATCCCTAACGCCTACAAACTCCTTAGTTATTCTTGAAACAGACAAAAGTGTGATTGCAAGAATTATCCGAAGTCTTCGAATTAATTGTGCTACTGGTTGGGATTCAATACTTATATTGGCCCTCAAGTGTGCATCTGTAATTCTTAGTCCACTGATTTCCCATATTTGCAACCTATCTATAACCACAGGAAAATTTCCTATAGTATTTAAAAAAAGTCATAGTTCACCCAATTTATAAAAGTCGAGATCGACATAATGTGAATAACTACAGGCCAATTGCTGTATTATCGTCTCTATCTAAAGAAAGGATAGAAAAAATTTTATCTAAAATATTAGAAAGGATTTTATCTAAAATATTAGAAAGGATTTTATCTAAAATATTAGAAAGAATTTTATATAATAATTTAGTACAATTTCTCACGCGAAATAAAATTATCTCTGACATTCAGTATGGGTTCAGAACTACTAAATCAACTGAAGATGCGGTAGTTGGCTTCACTAATTTAGTCGCCAGCAAAATGGATAAAAACTACAAATGTTTTGGAATATTTTTAGACATATTAAAAGCTTTTGATTCTCTCCGTATTGACACTCTGCTTAATAAGTTGGAAAATATCGGAGTTCGTGGTCATACATTAAACATTTTTAAGGATTATCTTTCAGACCGCACTCAGAGGGTGGTTATAGATAAATGTTTTAGTTCTGAAGTCCAAATCACAGTTATTGTTCCACAAGGTAGTATCCTCGGTCCAATCCTCTTTCAAATTTACGTTAATGATCTCTGCAATATTTCCTCTCTTCAAAGTCAGGTGTTCACATACACCGATGATACTGCAATTTTAGCGTATGGTACTACGTGGTCTGAAACTATATCTCGTGCAGAGGCAGTGTTAAGACTTATGGAGTGTTTATTGATTAATTCGCTTACTCTTATTATTGAAAAGAGCAAATACATAGCATTTTGCTTAGGGCCACATTTCCGTCCGGCTGATAACACAATCACAATCAGTATCAAAGGACACTCTTGTACACCGAATTTGATATATAATTGTATGTCAGTCACCAGAACAAATCAAATTAAATATTTAGGGATTCATTTGGATGAATATTTAAAGTGGTACTTCCATATAGACAAACTTAACACCAGACTTCGGAAGGTGATATATTTTTTTTTTTAATTAAGAGACTGCAGTTATCTTTACACTTAAGACTGTTTATTTTTCTCTATACGAGTCTGCCATGCTAAAATTAAAGAGAGCTCAGAGAGCTGTTTTGAAGGTAATCCTGTCAAAACCTCGGCGATATTCTACTGCACAGCTTTACTCTGATTGTGAGGTGTTATCACTAAGAAAGTTATTTGTACTAAGGCTTACGTTACGAAAACATTCTGAATGTATATTTGAAAACGATAGTTTTAACAGCCGTAGAAATAAGTTTCTTTTTTCTCTGCCAAAACATAGACCAAAATTTGCTGAAAAACAATACTGGTTCCTTAGTTCTCGAATTTATAACAAAATCAATAAAAAATTAAATATTTTTCATCTCATAAATAAATGTAAAATGAAATTAAAAGAATGGATTCTTACTCTAAACTATAATGACTGACACTGAACACAGCTCTTGTTAGCCAATTAATATACCTATCATTCATCCACTCATTTGTTGCAGTTAAAACTTTTCTAACTTACAATCATCTTCTTATTCTTATTTACCCACGCACACATACACATCTCGAACACTCTTGTAGCCCTCTTAAGGTAGTTAGTTTATAATAGGTATATTTGTATTAAATGTTCATATATTAAAAATAAGTTAATTTTTTAGAGAATAATATTTTGCTGTAATTTTTTATTTATTTATTTAATTTTTTTTACGCCGCACGATAACTTTCATTTTTATTTTTTGTTTATTTGTGTTCTATTAGATTGTAAAAAAACCTGATAACCAAGTTACAGGATCTCCTAGTTTGGGTACCAGGGCATGCTGTAATTGTATGTTCTTTCCTTTTTAAGAAATAAAACAAAAAAAATATTATTATTATTTCATTGTGTTATTCCACATATGGTGAAAATAAAACTAGGGTGAAAGTTTGTTTGAAGAACCCGTCATGTCTCAAATTAGGGATATTCATATTTATGCTTTTGGTAAGAAAGAAATAATTATTTGATGAAAATTGTATAATTATACAATTGATACGGCTTATGAATTGTCAACAATATGGGTAAAAATAATGTTACGGGATGTAAATAACTACTGCGTAACTATAAACGTGTGCGGACCCGCGGGCACGCCATTAGTACTTGTATAACATAGAAATAGGTTCTTAAGATCGAGTTTTTTATCTAGATATAATCGTCGGTAAGCACAGTTCAAACTGCTACTTATATATTTAACTTCAGAAATCATAACTTACCTGACTACACGAATGCGAAATTACCAGAATATGGAATTAAAGAAACATTGGCACAACATAAAGAACGCCGATTGCTACAAAATGATCAGTTTCGATTGTTCATGCGTTTTTAAAGAGAGCCATTCATCATTCAAGTATGAAATTATTGGCGCAAATTGAACGTTTGCGTTACCAGCTTCAGCCCCCGAATGTCTTTACTTACCGTTTTGTAAAATAATTAGCGTTGATTCGAATGCTGGCTTCGTGATACCAAACTACTTATTTCGCTTCGCAGCTCATCGCTATCAGATAGTGTGAACTTTTTCTTTGTATCAATTTGAAATCAATATGCTGGTTCATGTTTATTGAGCATCGATTGCATAGAGAACAGGAAAATAATAATATTTTTACTTTTACTTCTAAATTTACCTTATTTTTACTAGCTGTGCCCGCGGTTGCGCTCAGGTAGACTACAGATTGCTGTCGACCGTGCACACGCGAGAATCGTCCTACTCTCACTCCCGGTGATTTTAAACTCTAAAAAGCTTATTGTGGTATATTTGCTTATGCTTAAATCGTCGTTTTTCTAAATCGATTTTTATTTCTACGGAATTATAATTATTTTTCTAAAATAAAAGTAGCCTAATTTACTCCTTATAACATCAGCTATCTACCAGTGAAAGTCTCGTCATAGTCGGTCCAACCGTTTCGCAGATTAGCCGGAACAAACAAACAGGCAGATAAAAATATTAAAAATTGGAATTTTGTTATAAGTAGCTTCCGTATATATTTTCATATGCATTTAGTATGCACCTGTTATTTTGACATTACAAACAGAAACATCACTTTTATTTATTTGTATAAATATATAAGAATTATTTATTGTTAAAACTGCCCGTGTTTTCGTAGGCGCTTATTACAATATAGAACTTAATAATTATATTAAAATTAGCCGTACAAGCGGTTCTGCACGCGGTAACTACATAATTATATTTTATGAAGATATCGTGATAATTTAGTTATAGACCAAGTATAAAAGAGTAAAACAAAAAAATATGGTCAAAATCTATCCAGTAGCTTTCGCGTGATGAGCGCACAACGGCAAACCCCATTTTATTTATAAAGAAGATAAAGCTTATGATAACACTCAGGGATAATTTAGCTTCGTATTTATTAGTGAAATAATTTTTAGAATCGGATCAGTAGTTACATAATATATTACCTCCTACTTCCAAAACACGAAATTAATGATTTAAAATATTAATGATTTCATTTTCATAGCTATTCATAATCTATATTAATAAATCTGTGGTTCTGTTTGAATATGTTTTTTTTTCAATTCTCCTGATTTAATAATGAATTAAGGTTACGGATCACGAATATGATATTATAAATAAGAATTGTTTGATTGTGGTATTTCCGGATCAAATTCAAAACCAGCTTGACCGATTTTTATGATTTAGAAGCTTATGCCATTCCTCAATTGATAGATTGAGGATCTGTATCTTGAAGATCTAATTTGATCTGATCTTGTCAATACGTATTTTTATATATTTTTTATTCAAACCATGTTTAAATAGGTTCGTACAGCTTATCTGTGGTTCACCCGACATTCCCTTAGCGTAATCTTTTTGTTTAACCTCGAGTTTGTCTCCTATTATTAGTCCATATTTTATTTCTAGATAGGCTGTTTAATTAACTCTTAGAGCAGGCTCTTATCACATTGTTTTGTGCATTGATTGACCTCTCTACATTTATTATTCTGTGAATAAACTCTCGAAGGACAGTTCAACTATTCCAGGCTTGAACTGTCACGATATATTTCCCACGACCCTACCTCGTAGAGACCGTCACAATCAGTTCAGTGTTTATACGCATTTATATCAATTATTAATCAGTCTCGTGGGTATCTCGTAAATTATTTAATCAGAAACTTCATTGTTCATTAATCGCAGTCTAATAAAAGATATATTTGTATTTGTGTTTTATAGTTAAATACACAAGCAATGTTTTGTTATTAATTTACTTCACTTTAAGGATCTCTTGAAAAAGTCTCAAACATATGCGATCTTAATTTGCTATACTTTGTATTTTTTTTAATAGCTGGGCATCCAACTTCATTCTGT
This sequence comes from Saturnia japonica, assembly GCA_033032175.1. Taxonomy (NCBI): domain Eukaryota; kingdom Metazoa; phylum Arthropoda; class Insecta; order Lepidoptera; family Saturniidae; genus Saturnia; species Saturnia japonica. The sequence goes on from CM065325.1 coordinate 11,009,921, forward strand.
TTCTTGCAAAAAATATCTAAATACGAAATTTCATCCAAATCCGTAGAGGCGTTTGCAAAAATTAATTACAAGAATTATACCCTCTTAATCGTTTTAGATAGTGTTATTTATGTCAGTACTTGGCCATTACTTTATTTTTGATTTTGATAGATACTTTAGCGGAATCCAGTTTACTTTAGTGTAGAAGAAACTGGATGGTTAAACACTGGCATTACTAAAATAATAATTTTTCTACCTCATTTGTGAAGTAATAAAATTCAAATAACAATGATGTTGAACAGAGTGGTTGAATATGCTAACACGCTAAATATCGCATGGGTACTGGACCTTTCAAGTTAGCTGCCAGAACAAACTGATAGATGCAACACAGTGCCGGTTTGTTTTCGATTTGAGAGTCGTATCTATCCAGACGGGCAATTGCCATATTATTGTTTGAGGATGTTATTCATTGAAAGCTAATACTCACTGTAGGACTTGAACTCACGTCGTCTGAGTATATTACCGCTCAGCAATAATCGTTTTACGAAATCTATGCGTTGCTTAAGGGACGAGTTTTGTCAAACGTGACCTTTATAACAAGCTAATATGATCACGCAATCCAGCGCATGTAGTAATATTTTCCAGTCGAAAATGCTTTACAACTTGGTATCAAGTTCACTATCATTGACTTGGCTGAAGTTCTATCGAAGAATTAATTTTGGAAAATAAAACTCCACTCAGAAGGTCGTCCTTTCTAGAAGTGCTTACTTCTTTCAGTTGGTACCGCGTTAAACCAAAAGCACTTTTATGATAGCCATCTCTATTACGCTTCTTATAATTGACATAGGCTGTAGTATTCTTTGATCGAAGAGCTCATCCATATGCTTCATTTATATAAGGGGGAAAATGGATATTGATAGAGCAGGTAATTTCCGTAGTAGGACCAAGCCGTGTTGTAATGGTAAGGGGTGCAAAGGACTCAGGCGGCTAAATAAAAAAATGTGAACAATCAATAAAAAATTCTAGTATTAAAGTTATCTATGTTTTTACCTATTTTATATTGTTTAGAAATTACTTACTTGCGATCTTATAGTCCGTGTCTGATTTTTTAAAACTGAATACAGAAAGTATGGCATTATTTAAAAGTTCACAAGCATGGTCCAATGTATCGGGGAAATAAAGAATTCCACAATTAACATCATTTGTATAGTTTTAGGTGCGGAAAATTATATAGTGCACCCGGGCGGCACACATTGGACTGAAATCGGAGCCTCCCTTTCATAGGATTTTAGAAAAATGAAATATGTTATTTCATAGTTTTAAGTATACAGTTTTGTCTAAACAGTCATATCATTGTATAATTTAGCAATTTCAAGCTTTATTTTTACCTTCTACACCATATAATATAGACTTGTAAATTTCAAATGTATGAAAATGGATTTTCTTTTCGTCATAACTTTTTTGTGTTTTAAGTTGTAAAGCTGAAACTTATACATATTGTTACTGGGGTGGTAACAAACCCTTAGAACTTTTCACCTTGACCCCGGGCGTCCCCGTTCAACAGATATTTGTTGATGAAAATTTCATACTTTGATGACATTGTATTGAGGTGAAATAATCAAATATGTAGGTTTATTTTCGACCTGAATGCTACAGGTATCGATTAATAAAATTACCCCTGATTTACCCTACCGCTTCATTTTCATTATCTTTCAAAAATACGATTCAGAATTAGTTTTAAAAATTCAATATACCTATTTTTCTTTATTAAAAGTTGTACATTACCTATAAATTTGGACTATCTACTTAAATTAACACCAATTATCATTAATAAATTACCAATCTAGCAATTTCAAGCTTTATTTTTACCTTATATACCAAATAATATTGACTAGTAAATTTTATATGTATGAAAATGAACTTGCCTTTCTTCATAACTTTTTTTTGTTTTCAATTATAAAGCTGAAACGTATACGTATCGTTACCGAGGTGGTAACGAAACCTTAGGCCCTTTGACATTGAGCCCAGGCGTCCCCGTTCAAAAGATATGAAATAATTTTTGAAAGGGGAATTGCTGCATTGCAGCCAACTGCTGTCAATGATACAAATGTGAAACACAGACTTCATATGACCATGATATATGGTAAGATAACTTCATATCTTTCAGATACCTCAACAGCAGTATGTGATATTTGTAAAGCGAAGCCGAAAGATATGAATGCCACCGACTTGATATCGCGAAGAACTCATTCTGAGGATATTTTTAAGTATGGCCTATCTTCCCTCCACGCCTGGATTAAATGCATGGAATGCGTATTGAATATTGCGTATCGCCTAGATTTCAAAAAATGGCAAGCCAAAGGAGACGATTTAATGCAACTAGTAGATAACAAGAAAAAGATTATTCAAGAAAAGTTTCGAGATGAAATGGGACTGCTTGTAGATATAGTTAAACAAGGTGCGGGAACGACCAATGATGGGAACACCGCAAAAAGGTTTTTTGCAAATCCTCAAGTAACTGCACAGATCACTGATGTTGATGAAGAACTCATCAGGAGATTTGCGGTGATTCTTCAGGTAGTCTCTTGTGGAAAGTTTGTTGATGTGGAAAAGTTCCGGCAATATTGTTCTAAAATAGCTCATAAATATGTCGAGTTATATGAGTGGTATTATATGCCTTCTAGCGTGCATAAATTACTCATGCATGGTGCAGACATATTTGAGCATAATAACTTTATCCCAATTGGCAAACTTTCTGAGAAAAATTAGTAGAATTGCAACAAATGAGGATATTATCCATAGTTTGTTAATAGCTTCTGACCCATACCTGTCCAGCATCAGACCTAAGATAAGTCAACTTAGCCATAAACCGCTATCAGATGAAGCTAAATTGTTATTGGTAAATTCTACATCAGATAAAGAAAATATAGAGTTTGTAGATGTAATAAATTTGTATGACTCTGAGTAATGTATGAGTGTAATTAAGTAGGTATCATCGGAACTATATGTATATCATAATTTATAATATTATAATTTTGTTATAAAATATTTTTATATATTTCGAATTTACATTTACATCTTCTATATAGAGGTACTGTTGAAATCGATAAGTTAAAATGAATATAATATCTCATGTTATTTACACTGCTTTCATTTAGAATCCTAATCTAGCCCTAGAAATAACTGTTTAATCTTTTATGACAAACATCAATATCAACGAAACAAATAAACTAATTACCCTAATTAGCAAAATCAAGACATTTTGGTACAAATGTGGAACAAAAACAATCAAGAATAGTAGCAGGTAATGATAATTGGTGTTAATTTAAGTTTATAGTGCAAATTTATAGGTAATTTACAACTTTTAATAAAGAAAAATAGGTATATTGAAATTTTAAAACGAATTCTGAATCGTATTATTGAAAACAAAGCGGTAGGGTAAATCAGGGGTAACTTTATTAATCGATACCTGTAGCATTCAGGTCGAAAATAAACCTACAGATTGATGATTTCACCTCAATACAATGTCATCAAAGTATGAAATTTTCATCAACAAATATCTATTGAACGGGGACGCCCGGGGTCAACGTGAAAGGTTCTAAGGGTTCATTACTAACCCAGTAACGATATGTATAAGTTTTAGCTTTACAACTCAAAACACAAAAAAGTTATGACGAAAAGAAAATCCATTTTCATACTTTTTAAATTTTTAAGTCCATATTATATGGTGTAGAAGTTAAAAATTAAGCTAGAAATTGCTAAATTATACAATGCTATGACTGTTTTGACAAAACTGTATACTTAAACTATGAAATAACATAATTAATTTTTCTAAAACCTATGAAATGGAGGCTCCGATTTCAGTCCAATGTGCGGCATAGACCTTTGACTCAGCTATGTTCCCTTAAGCAAGTCGCTGCGGTCGTTGTGTGGCCGGAGCTTTATAGTGATAATGTATATTATAATAAAATATGCAGATAAAAGTTTAAATGTTAGTTCATAATAAAAAATACAATATTATGAATATTGTAAGGCCGAAACAAGCGCGCACTGTGTTCTTATCAAGACGTTGTGTTGACTTTAATAAATAATGTTAAAACAATTAATACGTTGTCTCGAGTTCCGATAACTCGGGATGACTTTTAATTTGTAGCAATTTCGATACAATGTCATTGTGTGAAAGACCGCTGATGAGTGGATGTCTTTAATCAGCTGATTTGTTTATTGTAGACCTCTTACGGGGTCATCATTGTTTTTATTTATATATTATAACTAGCAACTGGCTTCGGTTAGTTTTCAAAGGTTATTACTCTTGTTGCCAGTCATTTCATTTACGTTGATATTTAACTGACTTCAATAAGCTAAATTATTAAAATGGAAAAAACCGACTGCAACAAAAAAAAATTATAGTATAATATAGCCTATGTCACTCTCACAATTTAGACCAATGTAACGACACTTCGTATGTTAAAATCTATCAAGCCGTTTAGCCTATAGAGCGTGCCAGAGAAATAGCTGTATTACCTATATTAAAAATAGCTGAAATCGATTCAGTAGCCCGGTTTTCACAGTGTGCGTTTATTATGTTACATGTTGTATACATACGCTCGAAAAATATAACAATCCTTTTTCGCAGTTGGGTAAAAAAGGAAGCTTTTTGGTTTCCTTTAGTATGTTTGTATGCGAACGCTTTTTTTTAATTGCACGACCAATTTTTATGAAGCTTTTACTGGGGTACCTAGTTATGGCAAAGTTTTCGTGTATGAAATATTAAGGTACTATTTACCTACTGGCCGGTTTGACAGTGACGACTTGCAATCGATTGGTGGTCGATGTTGTTTGATATATGTACTGTGTTTACTGTTAATACTTGACGAAGTCGGTTTTACTTTTTTGTATACAATCAACACATTCTCTCTTTTTATATTATAATTGTTCAACTTGATTGGTTGTCAACGATCGAGTATCTTAATAAAACTATACTTAAAAAAATGTCGTTAAATTATCAAGATATAATAATGTCTGACTCCATAAATAAATCGACGTGAAACTCGTTAAGGTAAACATCTGGTTTGAGATCGCGTACTGCGTTTGGCAGTACGCCATCGAACTGCGCTACAAAATGTTATTTCCTTATTGAAATTAAGACTAAATGAGTGAGTGAATGAGTTAAAGTTATTTAAAAAAATTAAAAACATTTATTTCATATTCATATAGCAGCTGTTTGTGTTTGAAGCAATGAAGTTGTAGTTGACTAACTAGATTTTTGCGGAACGCCAAGAATATTTTATTCACAAAGTTGTCAATTAAGAACACAAGTTTGAGAACCTTATTTAACACGTAAACATACGGCATAACAAGAAACAACAACAGCAACAAATCATTGTTGCGTAGAAGATTCAACTGTCATTTTAACCACTGAAATTCTCAAAACACGTTTTGTGCGTAATTAATGCGTACCTTGTCACAGTTTAATCTTGTCCGTTAACAGTTTGGATATTTTTAGCCGTACATTATTATCTTTGTGAATTTGCTAAACACGCGTTTGTCTTCAAGATGGTTTGCTATTTCTCCGATGCACTGTTTCATTCGCAGGTTGTTGATTATTTCCTATACAAGTACCAATGTGATTAAAGATGATCACACGCCCAGATTAAAAGGAGAACTCGATTGAATGTGCTCGTTATCAGATTCTCAACGTATGTCATCTAGATAGCTAAATGATAGATGAGTTTAAGAAATCGTTAATTTATGATTTCATCAACATCATGTCATATTATAATTATTTTTATTATAATTTTTAACTTAGTTATTATACATGGTAGATACATTTTTGTAAAATAGGGAACTGTGGTGACTTTAAATTTTTAAAGATTTATCAACTAGTCTTATAAGTCAAAATTATATAAACATAAATTTTATGTTCTATAATTCCAGTATAGCTATCATAGCTATCAAAGGTAGGGAATTATTATAGTAATTTCACTTCTAATAAGAATGGTATCATACGTGAAGTACACAATTCCGCGATTGTTAAGTAGAATCCGATAATGTTGTGTTGTGTTCCCGCGCTGATTAGGGTTTCCAAAGCTCCTTGGGAAAAGAGAGTTCAAGGTCGGCAACGATATCTCTGGTGTTACAAGGGTCCATAGGCTACGGTAACCATCCGGCGGACCGTATGCTTTGTTGCCACCTTAATTTGATAAAAATCTCTAATAATTTTAAGTGAGCGTTTCTTCTGTTTAGTTTAACTAGATAGTTAATTTATTAACAATACACCTAGTAAAACTCGGTCGTCCAGATACATGTTGTTACATAATATGTTTCAGATTTCATTGAGATAATTATTTTTCTTCCGTTTATTCCTGATTATATTAGGTGTTCAAAATATACTTGTAAATATTCAGAGAATGAATTAGTACTAGACAGTCTAGTGACAGAGTTATTCTGGTCCGCCCTAACTCACTTATAAATGAATTGAGTCCGATCGCTTCCCTGTAGCCAATGAGATCGAAATTCAATAGCTTCATTTTAACTGCATGATCGTTGTGAAAACAAATTAGTAACTAATACAAAAATGTTAATAAATTAGCCAAAGCAATTATGTTACTATAATTTTTTATCGCCAGAACAATAGAATATAAGCTATATTTTACGTTGGTATGCGAAGTAACAAGCAACCTTTCACTAGTAAGAATTTCAAATAACTAACAAATGCCCATAGAAATTTTTGTGAAGACGTTTTATGGGTTATGAGTATTGAAATATTTACCCTATATCTCCTTATTCTACTACGAAATTTGCAGGTTTATTTGCATGCTAATTTGAATTAAAACGGTGTCATTGGTTAACGGTAAAGAAACGTTTGAGAAATGGCTCTATAGTCATGCCATTTAGTGTAAAATATGCACTTGCACAGACAACGCAATGCTTAGACTGGTGGGTTTAGGAGCATGAAATTTTACAGAGAAGTTACATAAATAACGTTAGTGGGTACTAAGTAAGTATTTTTGAAAATGTATCTATGGGGGTTACGCAAGGGGTTAAAAATAGGTTTATTCTGGACATGTTGCCATTGGGAAATTCCAGAGGGGACACGGCCAGTACAAATATAAACTTGCCATTTGTAATTACCACCACGTCGACAAATAATAAATAAGCTTAAATCAGAATCTTCCCTTCTAACTTCGGGAAGGGTAATTTGTCTAATAGTGAGACAGACTCGCATTGTTGTAGTAAAACTAGCGGTGCTCCGTGACTGCGCGTTTATTACGCAGTAATTATTTTCGTCTCGTGAATTTATTTTTACACATTGACAATTCATATAGCCTATCATTTGACAGAATGACAAAGCTTGCTGTGTACATTCATAAAAATCGGTCAAGCCCTTTTTAGTTAAATTCGGACAAACAATAAGACTGTCAAAAAGAAATTAATGTCATATTCGTGATCAGTGTGTTTTATAATGAATATCTATCAGGAAATTTGAAAAAAAAAAAACATAATGTACGTAACATAACAACAGGTTTATTTATGTATATTAATATTGTAAAATACACTATGAACTTTATTTCTTCTTAATCTTACAAAAAAAACGAAGATTATTAGTTAAAGAGAATTCATTTTCTATAAATGCTTAATATTTAGACAAAAGTACCTACTAACAACACAAGTAACACGATTCAAATGATCGAAATGGCTTATATTTTAATGCTGGTGTAAATTCCGTTGTCACCTACAGATTGAGAGGGTCGTTACTCAACATGAGAGTGTTAGTTGCGATCGTAACCATGACGACCCACTTAACGGATACTACTGAAATTCTATGTTTATTATCTTCACGATGTCTGATTCACGCGCAATATTAGAAATTGTTAGCTCATTGTTATTCCATGTCACTTTTTAATGCGGATTAACACCTTTTTAAGAAGTTCCATATAGCGGGCTGGGAGCTTGGAAGCTATATGGTAAAAAGTATTCGTATTTGACTCGACTAACCTAAGACGTGTTTACAAATGTAGATGCGTTACCGCGCTCTGTTTTGGCAATATTAAACTCAGGTAATTGCCCGACATTCTCTTAGTCACATATTATCCATTGTCGCGGTTGCACGTCTCTATAACTATTCATCATTTCTATCTAACAACAAAAATGGCATATAATTAATGTCCTTAAATTTTTGTATTCTATCCCTTTTTTGCGTATTTTGTAACTGGAAGTATTATTTATAGTTTATATATATGTATGTATAGTTTAATTGCGCTGTTTTAAGTGGTTTAAATTTATGATGTTGGCATATGGCGCGTCTATATATAAAATATCATTGTGACTAACACTCAAAAAGAGATAAACACATACATCATAACGTCATGCCCTATTGCAAGCCTTTTGCAAACTGAATTTATGTATACTAGCTGATCCCGAAATATGACAAACCAAAAGATATTCCCTGTGAAAGGCTTATCGGCATGTGCATGGTTTACGTGACCCATTCAGGTGCAGATCTCTACCACCTCACTTAATCTGGCTATACACTGGCTTATCCCAGAAAGCGACACGTCTAACCGTGGTACTATGGCAGGTGTTACACCTGGTTTATGGTGGTTGTGATCCGAGCAGAGTAGCAGTATGAAGTAACAAACAAATAAATAAATTAATTCATTAAATTAACATATAAAATAAATTATTTTAAAAAAGAAACTACAATAGAAAATATATACGATTGAAAATAAAAATCAGCTTTCCTGAAAAGTTTTCATTTGGTGGATTCGCCTTTTCTACAAATCATTGACGATATGTATGTTCACAAAATGTTCTTTTCATTATGCTTCCAATCATACCTGATAAAATTTTATAACACATAAGCCATTTGTGCAATAATAATATAATTAATCTTTATTCCAGTGATATAATAGTACATTATGGTACAAGTGTGTAATGTTGGTGATTACCGCTGAGGCGCCATTGAGACCCGAGCCGTTAGGTGAGGCCGTGAGGGTCTTAAGAGAGCCGAGGACGGTAATCATCAATACACACGTGTATCATACGACGTTTTTCAACACACTTGTGAAGAAAATAATAATAAAAAATAATTTTTTTTCGCTATGGCGGGAAAAATTAATCAGTTTGCGCGCGCATCTAACAATGGCGATCGGCCATAGACTAAAGGAATGAGGTTTCTTTTTTTTTTGGCTTTCCGCAGATAGCGTTTTAGCCACGTATAAAATGGGGAATTTAAAGTTTTCTTTATTACAGAGAAAACAAAAGCTATATTTGAGTGAAAGTTTTATTTATTAAACACGTACAAGTTGAAATTATCTATTTAAATACGAAGTTGTATGAAATAAGCAAGCAATAGGTACATTAATGTATTTGTTCTATTGATCATTATCTTTTTTGTATCGAAACTTTTTTAAGAACAAAGCTACTCGACCAATACAATAAAAAAAACTCTTTAACTCACTTGTGAATAATAGCAATGAAAAACTCACAGTTTGATTACAGATGTCATTATGTGCCTAATTGCGGTTATATTAGAGCCACTTTATGAGCAAGTGTGTTGAAAAGATTATTTTTATTGTACGTAAATGTTTAAGTCAATATAAACACAATATCAAGACAATTATGTCACGTTTTGTTAAAAGTATTCCGTTGAAACAAAAGCAAATCAAATGAATATATCCCAGTATTGAAATCTAGTTGAAATCAAGATTTTGATTTCTTCTACAATTTCATCCAACTAAATTATTATTCTTTGGTTTGATTGATGTGACATAGGTAATCTACACCTATATACAGCATAATCAGGAGGTAAATTGTTGCCAACACTCTTCTCAAGCATTAGAGTTCAATAGAGTGGAGTAAAGGGAGCTTTAAAAAAAACTTGGACTTTGAAAAAGTGATTTCATTATCACATTTAACAAAAACATAGAGTTTTACTAATATTCCTAATACGTAAAACTATGTAATTATTATATGAATTAATTTGGTTTTTATTACCACATAAAATCATCGAGGTCGCATTTATATGAAACAGCGTTTACATACAGATCGCAATAAAACGGAACTTTAATATCACTATGCAATTAATCTTTTAAGCAATAAAACCGTATCTAATTGCAACATTTTCTATCTTGGAAACCGACCGGAACGAGAGACCTCCTGTCCCCTTCGCTCCTTATCAAAAATGTATTAATAAGTCGTGATTACAACGGTCTAGTTAAACTGGCATGTACTTTGCATCACAATTATTATACATCTATAAGCAAATTGGCACGTGGTTGGTAGATACTATGACTTGGCACTTATACCATTGACACTAACACATAGTCAATATCACTCTGAAACGGAATAGAGCAAATGTCCGATTCTTTTAAAGAAAAATCATCTCTAAATTAACGTAACAAAGTTAATAATGGATTATACGAATGTGTTGTCGGGTACGATATTAAACATGATAAGAAATATATATAGTATGTTAGTGGCATTACGTTAGAGATTTAAATATGCATCGCGACGAGACATTGTAACAATCTTGTTGCTGTTAGTCGATCATATTACGAGCTTTTACTTCCTTATTTTGTTAATAATATCGTAGTATAGTTTATATTGATAATAGAAATAGTATTCAAGAGTCGTCCGTTAGGTTTTCATAGTGTTGTAATAAATTATACGAGTTAATTATAGTGAATCTATTAAAACATCGATTGAACTAATCCTCAGTTCCTTTAATTGTCACTTATTTATTGTTCATACTTTTCTGCATTATTTTTTGAACTGAAAACTTCTTTAACATCATGATTTGAAACTCGATGAAACCAAGAAGCGACACAAATAGAGAAAAAGTCATACATCTATAGGATTTACCCAGCGAGAGAATGAGATAGCATATATTATACAGTCTCCTCTTAGTACGTGTATGTACATTTGCGTGTTACGAAGCCTTGGTAAAGGCGTCATAGCCAGGGTGGTGTATTATTCACGTGTATAATTTTCTGAAGGTTTCACTTCTACCGCGTGTGAAGTGCACACATGTTTTTATTTTATCGTAGCAGGGCAAAGTGACTACACTGTACCTAATAGTGAGCAAAGTGCAATCCAATAACAGCGGCGACAACCGTGGGACCGTGCTTCAAACATAATAAATTTAGCCATCAATGATCATTATGTCAATGCATTTTACTGACAATTTTTAATTTTTTTATTCAAGTATACAACGTTAAATTTTTTTCACTCAATTAAAAAAAAAAACAGTAAATTGAATTCACATTATTATCATTGATGGCTAACTTCATTAAGTCGCACTTCCGTCACAATACGCGTGCGTAGCTTTCAATTTTACTCTCTCATAAACGCGCCAAAATATAGAAACCATAGAGTAATAAAGTCCGCTCACTGTACCTAGAGAGTGCAAAACTTGTTAAAAGTATCGAAACAATGCGATTCATTTACGCGGGTGTAAGGAAGGGCACGGGGGTAGGGCATGGTTTGTCCCTTATCTCTAAAGTGATGTGCGTTGTCCGCCGGTACGGACATTGTATCGATATATTCGTTGGTGTTAAAAATAACTTCGACAAATGTTTATTTTACTTGTTTATTATAATAATGATAACAAAATTATCTTAACCACTAAATACATAATATATATAATAACAAAAAATTGAAAAATTTTTCAAGAACCTTCAAATAAAATTAACTTATTGTAAATCTGTCTCTTTGAATTTACTTTATTTTTCCTACTTTTAACAATATAATATAATCTTATATTTAAATATATTTCAATAACGGCTTTAATCAGACAATTAAATATCTCATTAACGAAACAACGAATCCTTTTTTTTTAAATGAGCTGCTGATTTGCTCCCCTACGATATATGTACGTAGGAGTTGTTCCGTTTTTGAGCACACTAATACGATGTCTGGAGAGGGATAGGTTAATCCACCTAAATCTCTATGTTTACTAATAATAATTTAAATATAAATAATTTACGCTTCAAACGCCTTTGATGGCACTGTAGGTGTTTTATTTTTAATAAACGTTCATGCGATATACGTTCCAGACATTTTATACGTGATTTTAGTTTTTTTTTGCGAGGAGAATCAATAAGCATATCTGGTACAAAACTAGCAGTGACTTCAACGTCCATTTCATTTTCATTTTCTTGTACAGTTTCCTCAGTCTAAAATAAATACAATGAAAATTAAAGTAGGTATAATTTTATAGTGACTCTAACCATGAACAATTAATGACAATATAAATTATAGAATATTTTTATAAAATTTCCCACATCAAGTTTTAACGTAGGTACTGCATTTGGTAATAAATATCGCCTTTTCTTGCTCAAATTAAAACGATGATTCCTCAAAATGCTGAGAACATATTGTAGTTCGAGGCCCTGGAAACCATCCATCTTTACGAACTACATCTATCCATTTCTCTTTTGTCTTTGGGTCTTTAGGAAAGCTGTAAGATCACAAAATTCTCACTGAGTAAATTTCTAAAAATATATAAGTAAATAAATTATATTCATACTAATTCAAATAACTTAAATATCATACATTATCATTACAATATCGAAAACATTATATTAGGTACTAAATATTGTGATAGGACAAATTAATATTCTTTATTAATGAATATTTAGAAAGAAATTACATTTAAAATCATAGTTAAAAGAAACAATATTCATTAAATAAAGTAGGACCAAGTCTATATTCATAAAATGCGGTAATAGTCACTCGATACAAACAAGAGTAGGCACAACACTACAGCGTCTTGAGTAAACTCAACTGTAATGGCGGCGTGTCATGTAATTAATAATTATTTTGACGTAAAATAATAGTCCATCAGTACTTACACATGAAAAGAGATACCACTGGATTTCAGGTTTTTCTTTCTATAATGGTTTTTAAAAGTTTTCACTGCACAATTATACATTTTGCTTCGTAAAAGTATTATTTTGTCAGAGATAAGCACTGGACGAAACGCGTGAACAGACTGAGCGCAGGTACAGGCGTCGGGGAAGACATACATGAAAAATTCATGTATAGGTGGTAAGACAGGCGAGACCGTTGTTCTGGTTCTATACTCTAACACGCCGAGTTCATTATTCTATGATAGAAACATACTTTTTACACGCGAGGAGACGCGACGCAGAGAGAAAAGGACAGAACTGTGCTATAAACCGAGATAGTCAGACGAGTGCAACGCGTCGGGAATTAATAAGGGTGAAGCAATAAGATGCCTTATCTGTACGTTGCGACGTCTGAGCGGTGACGCTGCTTCGTTTTATATTTAAACTAGCTGTGCTCGTGGCTTCGCTCACGTGGACTACAGAATGCCCGCGCGAATCTTGCTCCCTCGCTCCCTGCTATTTAAAAATGCTTATTGTGGGTGTTTCTTAGAAAATAGACGTATACTCTTCCAGACTTTTTTGTAGGTATTTTTAATGTCTACAAATGTTTAGTACGTACATTAATTTGCTATATCTCTTATGGTGAACTCAGCGTAAGCCATTTAAGCGCCCGAATTGATTCACCATGACCAGTTTTTTTTATTTGTGCGGAACCCTAATTCTTTTTGTAAAATAAAATTAGCCTAAGTTACTCCCTATAAATTCAACTATCTACTAGTGAAAGTCCCGTCAAAATCGGTCCTACCGTTTCGGAGATTACCCGGAACAAACAGACAGATAAAAAATCATAAATGGGTGTTTTGTTATAGGTATCGTATATACTTTCATAAGCATTTAGTAAAAAGCTGTTATTTTGACAGTGCAAACAGACACTTCAACTTTATTAATTGTACTTGCTGTGCCCGTGGTTTCGCTCACGTGGACTACAGAATGCCCGCGCGAATCTTACTCCTCCGCTCCCGGCTATTTTAAAGATAAAAATGCTTATTGTGGGTGTTCCTTAGAAGATAGATAGAAGATCACAACGACAACCCACACGACGCGTTGCGGTGTTATACGGCTACGCAGCACGCGCGTGTGGACGGTAAAACGGTAGCTCGCACAGACGGCCTGTGCACAATCGATGATATGCTGAAAACTAGAATGCGTAGTATTGGTTTGCACGGTTTTGCCTACGAGTCTATACTCTCAGAGCACTATGTTCTGTGGCTTGCACAGTCCAGTTTGCGCGTGGTTACCCGCACATGTGGCCACTGTACGATGTTCCGTCTTTTTTGTATAGTCATGACTGCACGGGGAAAACGGTGCGTGTAAGTAGCCAGGGCGTAACACACGAGGGAATTAGGGAGAAGAAGCGGGGAGGATGGAGGCGGTGTAGCACCGGAGCAGCAACGCTGCCAGCGTAGCGGTACAGTGCTGACATAGCACACCCTTCACCGGAACGCAGCGATGTCGTAGCAATGGAGGCGTTGCGTTGCGTCAACACATTGCTCGTGTAGCACACTTAATGTGTTGAAATCACAGAGTTGCGACGACGCAATACACTGACAACGCCCGTGTGGTCTCACTTTAATAATGTGTTTCTAGCCATACAATAGTACAATTTAATTTGACTCAACACGCATCACTTAGCGTGACTTGTTATAAGTAGGATTTTACTAGTTTAAGTCCGGTGAAGCTGTAAAAGCCATCAGCGGCTCTGTTTTTGGATAGAGTACCCTAAGGCTAAGAGTATAGCTAGTCAAAAAATTAAAATACGTAACCTTGTAGTATTCAAGAGTTTTACATTGTACAATACTCTCTTTCGGACTAATATCTTGGAATTAAAGTTAAAAACAATAAGTAATACGAAATCAAAACATTCTTATTTGGAATTCTGGATAAAAAACAATCTATAGATAGAAGCCGAAGCACTTCAATAATAACTTGGTTCGAAATATTCGTAAGGGTAAAAACAATGCGCGTGTTGTGATATAAGGTATTCAATCAAATTTTTTTGGGATACTTATTTGGACTACAAAGTGTAAGGCGCTTTATAAAATAAAACCTTTTCTCACTGAGCTTTTAAACAATATTATTACAGTAGTTCGCGTTAAAAGAGTACAGAATGCAATAAAAAAATAACAATTTAAAAAATTATAACCATCTTATAAATAATACAGTTAATAAGTACATTAAAATTCTTTACAGCATATACATTTATCTGAATTTGATCAGTTTTTACTGAACGAGCGCTTACCTTATCGGCCTCATATTCACTTTACATCAGGTTTGATTCTGTCCTCAGTATAAAGCAATGTGTTATGAAAAACAGTAAAATGTTATCTAACAGATTCTATAAATAATTACGGTGGAGGTTTAATATTAACATTATAGATGTAACTTTTAAATGCATGAATGCTTATTTTTAATTTAAAAAATTGAAATGAACGATAAAGAATGTAAATGTTACGGAAAGTATCTTGTTGCTTATAAAAAATATATATTTATAAAAATAATTATTGATCTACAAATACATCACTATGTTAAGGCTTAATGTTATTTGTTTATAAAAAATTATACGGTTAACTTGAAGAATGATCGAACGACATTTGAGACATTTAAAGGGTCTGTAAACCTTTAAGTGTCTCTTAAAGACTGGCAAATCGTCACAGCAGAACCAACACGGTGTCCACTATGATGAAGGTAAGACAAAATATTAGAAATATGTAGCAAATCATTATTTAAATATTTTATTAGTAATAGCTTGCGTTTATACGAAATGCGAAATTGTTTTTCTTATCTAACTATATTAGTTTACCTTCGTTGTCTATTATGATTATAAAAATATCAAATTAGAATACCAATTTGTTTTTTTTATGCCCAAGTATAACATTGTCTGAAATCAGATATCTGAGCCCTTCGTGAAATGGTTGAAATGACATTTTTTGTAGGTAATCTTGTAAAGTATATCGTAGTCATATAGAAGCAAAAGTAACATAAGTACAATTTTTTATTATGGGTTTTCATTATAAAAATTACTGTTATTTTTATGAATATCAAGGATTTATTCAGAGTTCTATTTTGTAGTTTGTGACAATAACGTTATTTTTTACCTATACCTCTGTAAGTACATGTATTATATCTCAAAGATAATTGTTTTTGTGGCAACGCCATATTTCTCTTAATTCTTATCTCTAATCCACCTATCCTGTTTTTCCTTGATATCTTTTCCATGACCATAAACAAAATCAAAAAAAGTAATTAAAGTTCATACAAAAATCCGATAGAACAAGACAATTAAATTAAAATGGGACCACCCTTGAGGTCTTATTACCCTATTAAACAAAAATTGAATAATCCAAATCTGTTCATAAACAAAGAAGCTATCAATGGCTTGACATCCATAAAAAAAGGACGGTCGGTTAAAAAGGACGGTCAGTTTTCCGAACCTGAAAATTGTCCGGGAAACTTTACCAATTTTTAATCCCATAAAAACCTAATTCCGGACTAAAAGGATCATTTTAAAACAAAAAAATATAAAAACGGGCCAGCTGTTCTCAGATGACGCGCTCACCGACCAACGGCATTTAATTTTTAACAGATTTCAAAATAAGATGTTATCAAAATTCGACCACGTATGTGTGTAATATTATGGGAACTGGAATATATTCACATATGATAATCTATTTAAGGCTTCCAAACAAATATACAAAGTTGTACAGATTTACATATGCAAGTATGTATGTATTTCTCCGAAACTTTTAATCGGACGACCTAATAAAGGTCGCTGGGAGCCGTTGGGTGCAGGCCGCACAAGATCGGTCGCTCTGGAGATCTATGGGGGAGGCCTATGATCAGCAGTGGACGTCCTGCGGCTGAAATGATGATGATGATTAATCGGATTGGGACTGTTTTTTAAATTTTAATTTCAACTTACGGAACAGTGCAAGTTTCATCAAAATCGGTCCATTAGTTTTCAAGATATGGACTAATACGTGTAAAACGGCCTGGCTTATTGATACGAGGTATGAGTATGGTGTCATAGGGGAAAAACATCTCAAAACCTTGGTCATATTCTAGTGTATGTAAGAAAACTAAAAGAGATAAAATGAAAAAGTAATTTAAAAAATTAAATCGACTTTAGAAAAAATGTTCATTTCGTGTATCTATATTAATAAATCTGTAGTTCTGTCTGTACATTTAATATTTTTCCAAAATTTCCTGATATCTATACAATTAATAAAATTTAAATGTCAGTTTGTATTGTCAAAATTAACAGGTTTTTACTAAATGCATATGAAAGTATATACGATACGTATAACAAAACACCAATTTTTAAAATTTTTGTTGGACCGATTTTGACGGAACTTTGACTGGCAGATAACTGATGTTACAAGGCGTAACTTAGGCTACGTTTGTTTTCGAAAAATATTTAGGGTTCCGCACAAATAAAAAAAACTGGTCTTGGTGAATCAATTCGGGCGCTTAAATGGCTTACACTGAGTAAACCATAAAAGATATATCAAATCAATGTATGACATTATTTTAGGTGTTAAAAAGACCTACAAAAAATTCAACGAGTGCAATTAGAAGCATAATTATAATACCATTATTGAGAGGCTGTAAGAATCGTTAATGACACATTATAAATCGTAGAATAAAATAATAATATTTAACCGATTTTCATAAAAATTATACTCGGAAAATACATACCATTCCGGAATTGATACGGCATATGAATTGTGAATGAACTAACTACTGCGAAATAAGAAACGCGTGCGGAGCCGCGGGCACACTGCTAGTAGGTATATAAAAATAAAAGTTGATTAATTTTTTTTTAATACTTTTTATTTATCAGATGTACGAAATATGTACACGGGTAAGCTAGTTTATATCTTAGTTATAAACCGGTAATAATTGTTGTGTACATTGTTAATAAAGATAATATCAACACCTTTTTTAATAAAGGACGATATTGCTGTTTTTGCTTCTATATGACATGTTGTAGTAATGCCATAATGATTAAATAACGAGCTAATAATGAATGAAAGTTTATGAGCGTTTTTGATGTTAGACTCGTGTGTTACAGCCCACTGGGTGGTACATCAGTGGCGGCTGTACGAGCGGTCGCTCTGCTCGTTGCTGGAACTGCAGGCGCGGAAGGGCACGTACTCTATGTGCTGCTCGCCTCGGTACGTGCTGGCGCCGGAGTACGCGCCCCACTTGCTGCCGATACCTCTCACCACGCAGCGGGCATCGCCGCCGCCGGCGCACTTGTAGCGATGCGACCATGCGCCGACACAGGTAAACTATTTACTAATAAACTCTGCGTCACGGTTTTACCCATGTTCTAATTCTCCACCGTGCCGCTGCAAGCGCACCTGTCTAACCTGACGTTGTTCTCACTTGCCGTACTTGACTTCAGCATCCCTAGCATAGTTATTATAAAATGCAAATATAATTTATCAAGTTAAATAAACAAACCAACAAGCATCCTACCACTGTGCCAGGGTTTCGTCACGTTGTTACCCTTTAACAAAATTTAGGAGTCAAACCAAAGCCTTTAGATGCAACATCCGAGTACTAATTACATATATTTACAGTGCCTTGAAAATCACCTAACAGATCAACTTGTTTTGATATAATTGAAGGGGTAGCAGTCACACAAGTTGTATAAATCTACAAACGATGCGCACCCCTTTGCAATGAACCAGGTCTTATTAAAAGGTGTTAAAATTAAAATCTGTCATACTGTTTTTTTCGGTGCATCGTCGGATCAGTCGATCTGTAACAAATTACCCAGACATTCTTCCGTAACATTAACAGTTAATTTGTTAAACTCGTATATTATATTTTTTACATCGAATCTGAACATTCCAGTTCTCTGGTAGTTTACCGGTCTTACCACTTTGTAATGACTGCTTATATAATTTCATATAATTTATTGTCGTTTATGTTCTCCTGTATAATTTTTTGCAAACTGTTGCGTACGTGAAGGGAATGCTGCCTAAAAATTTTTCCGTTATTATGGTTGTATTAATAAGAATATGATTTTCATTTTATAAACATATGAAATTGTGACGAATAAACTTTAAGTGTCCAAACTTGTAATATCTACTTCATCTTATAAAGTTTGATAACTTGCTAATTTCTCAGTTCGAGTGTATATTTTTTTTCGTCGATGTTCAAGCATAAATTTTTTGTTTATGAACCGATTTAGAAGATAATTTTTTCGTTGGAAAGGGGATACCTCAAATTTGGTCTGGTCCTATTTTAATTTCATCGGTATTGGATCTTCGACTTCGCAGTTACACCAGGGAACTTCTCAAAATCAATGAAGTAGGTTTTATTTTTTTTTGTAAAAATTGACTTGTAGTAATGGATTATGCAGCAGCATTTATTCGTGTTTCTTTAATCTTGCATCTACAAATAAACTGCACATCAGCAACAAATGCAGTTTGTGTTAAACCACTGTATATATTTGTAGCATATAACCGGCTTACCTTAGACTTGTTCAATTTAATCCAGTAGCGTAAGCGTAATTATGATATGATAATGCCGAATAAAATAAATATTATTTTGTTAAAAATAACATAAAATGACACAAAAATATGAAAAGGTTGTTCAACTGTGTTATTCTTTTGCTTTACTAAAATAGAAAATTCTATATATCTTTTTCATTTGCATATTGCTAGACATAAATACCTAAATTTAATTATTCTTCACAGAGTTGTATTAGTTATTTAGATAGTCTTTTTTACGCAAGAAGATTTGAGACACCTTAATAATCTTCCATTATATATCTAAACTATCTGACCCGCGCAACTTCGTCTGCGTCCTATAAGAGAGAGAGAGAGAGAAAGGATCAGAGAGAGTGGCTCGTATGCACGTATTATAAGGTACCGCCCGCCTCCCACATTATTCTGCATAATAAAAATGCGCTCGTGATATTTGATCATTATTTTGCTGCTGAGTTATTTTAAAACTGTGATATCTTCTAAGATATTCATTTAAATCAATTACTGCAATTTTGTTCAAAATTAAATACTTGTGTTGAATAACGTATTTATTTCGAAAAGGGTTAATACCATGTATATAAAAATACATTCGCAAAAAATCATTATTTTAGAACAAATTTTATTACTACAAAAAAGGTTATATTGAGTAAACCTTAAAAGATAGTCTTATGCTGTCGCGAACCTTTTATTAGAACTTTTTAAGAGAAATAATTTCGGTTCACACGGTTGTTGCGTAACTTTAACCATTCACGTAGCGCAGCCAGTGGAAGCTCTCAAAAGGAATAAATTTCCCCCGTTTTTGCAACATTTTTCATTGATGCTTCGCTTCAATTGGTCGTAACGTGATGTTATATAGCCTATAACCTTCCTCAATAAATGGGCTATCCAACACTAAAACATTTTTTCCATTCGAACCAGTAGTTCCTGCGATTAGCGCGTTCAATCAAACAAACAAACAAAATCTTCAGTTTTATAATATTAGTATAGACGATGAATATCCGTAACCTGATCTATGAACTTTCTTCGATAGCTGTTTCCTTTCTGTCTTTGTTTTAAATACTAATACTTATTTAATAAATTTACATAGCCATTTTGAAAAGGATGATATTGCTATCTATACTAGCTCGGCAAAATGCCAGTACAGCACCTGAAGGTAAGTACGCCATGACCTGATCTTTCTTCAGAATGGCCCTTCTAGGCCTTCCTTTTCCAACGATGCCATTTACACACGCCTTACAAATTTATTTAGTCATTCTTCTTTCATTCATCCTCTACGTGCACAAACCATCAAAGCATCCTATTCTCAATCCGTGTGACTATATCTTTTTTTACACCACAATGTTCTCTTATCACACTATTTCTTATCCTGTCACTCAATTTCTACTACATTAGCGCTTTTATTTCTACTGCACTTATTTTACTTTTATGCTTTTTCTGCCACACCTAGCTTTCACTTCCGTACACGAGAGTTGGAACTAACACTGCACGTTCCTCGATCAAATCGGGGACGTTCTGAATAAAGCTTAGGTCAAGAGTACTCTAAAACGACAAGAATGTATGAAAAGATTGATGAACGTTGAAGAAGCAAAAGATGTAGGCCAGGATCGTAGCAAGTGGAAGGACGTGATCTCTGCCTACCACGTTGGGAAAGAGGATTGATTTATGTATGTAAGTACGTTATACCGTACTCGAACTTTGGGAATTGTAATTCACAAACAACGGTGACAGAACTCATCGGCAGTCGTCGATGCCTGCCGGTTTTTTGTACAAATGAATTATTATATCCATTGGCAAGCAAGTATATTAATTGCTATAATTGCAGTGTTGCTGTGAATCCTTGTCAAACAACGGTTATAATTTGTTTTTGATCTGCCTTGCACTTATAGATGCAATGTTGTCTTGTTACTTAAACTTTATTAAGAGACACCTTGAACAAATTAAGAATCAAAAAGTTAATTAAATCGTTTATTAGTGTTTGAAAATCTCCATCGAAGCCACAAAGTAAGATGTAATTGAGGTTTCTGTAATTATAGTGTACTCGAATAGTTAGGTTCTGTTTATGAGAATTATAATGGCGGATTATTACGAATCATCCGCTATTTAATTACAAGCCCGTGTTTACAGCAATGCGCACAATTATTTTTTACTTCGTTACATCGCAGTACTGTAATTTATTGCCGAGTGTTTTTCTTGCATATCCCGTTTAAGGGTGTCATTGTTGGACGCGTATTGTACTTGTATTAATAAGAGACGGGTATCGTGTTTAAGTACACACGCAAGGCTCAACCATAAAATAAAAAGGCATTGCTAAAATCAATCCATATTTATAAAGCGATACCAATTTGTTTCTGGCGTGGTAATGTTGCAACCGTGTTAGAATTATAAATTGTATATATCTATCATCATGATAAGTAAAAGTAAAATAAAGCAATGATGGCTCAGTGACAGCGTGTATGGAAGCCGTGCCGATCGTCGTGAGTTCGAATCCCTGTAACGTTTTCGGTGAAGGAAAATACCGTGATGAAACCATAGCATAGTGATATCTTTACCTTTATCTTTACTTGAGAGCCAGTTTCCCACAAGGCTTAGTGTGTTACCATCTTGAGCCACATCGTCACTAATCAGGTGATATTAAAAATTGTGACCAAACGCTTCTTAACCTATAAATAAATTCAAAAGAGTCTCGACTCGGGAAGGTAAAAGGACCGAGTTTCACATGTAACTATTTTGAAAAATATCAATTGCTTTATGTCTTTAATCCCTTCATAAATTAATTTTAAGGTATATAATATAGATGGCGTTATAAATTTATTATTGTTCAAATAATTTTAGGGAAGGGCATTATGGTACCTACATAAAGATTTAGTCCACGAGGAGAGATCTAGATGTAAGTATTATCACAGATAAATAATAAAACGTTAATAAGCGTAGGTTAAAACCATGCTAGACTATTGTTACTGCCTATAAAATAGTATCAATTTATATATACCACGTGTACGGAATAATGTGAATTGCATGCGTAAATAATTTTAAAAGCTTGTGGGGTAAGTTTGATAGGTGAGACATAATTATACTTAATTTATTTTTTATTATATAACCAATCGAAGCGACGACCGTTCAGTTGTATTGTGTACGGATAACACGTCGATCGACTTGAGTTCAAATCCCTGCAGTGAGACTGAGCTTTCGGTGAAGGAAAACATCGTGATGAAACAATACGGGAAACAACACAGTGTAAACATTGGTTTTGGCTTCATTACAATAGTTTTAGGACACCTAATTTTACAACCGTACCTAATAATAATTTGGTGGAATTATTAAAGATTATAATAATACTAAATGTGCCCGTGACATCGCTCCTGCGAACAAAAAAATATTTTTTTACCGAGATATAAAGTATCCTGTCTTTATCCGGGTTACAGACCATCTGTGTGCCAAATTTAAACCAAATTCGATTAGACATTTTTGCATAATTAAGTAACAAATAAAGTCACTTTCGAATTTAAAATGTGTAGTTAGGATTGTGAATATGTTAAAGCTGTCTATGGCTGTAAACGTAAAAAACTTATAAATTTGAAGAATACGTTGAAATCCATTTGCATAAGAAGTAAGCATCAGTGTTTTCTTGAAAGACCATAGCTTTATATTCGACACTTTTATACCAAAATATATTTCCTACTGTATTTACTTTTTAAAATGTATTTACTTTTTAGTCTTTATCGTACTTAACCATCCACAGGTATGTTGTGGACTGTTGGAAACAGCAAAAATATCTGTTGAAAAATCGAAATGTAAATAAATATACGATTCCAGACAATGTCAACAAGATTTCACAAGAGAGATTAAGTATAAATTTTTGTCTGCAATTCGAAATCGAAAAACATTGCCATGAATGTATAATAATAATAAATCAACATTTTTGGGCATTCCACGTTCAGGCACTAATTTTGTTTATCACACGCAAATGTAAACTTGTCTCATTACCAACGTTTACTTTAACATGTATCAAGACAAACTAACAATTGTTACTAGTGGTCGCCCAGTGGGTGAAAATCGACCGTAATTCACTCGACGTTATTGAGGTTGTTTGTGAGTTTTTTGCGTGATCTTAGAATGTCATGTAGTAGTTTTTGTTTTTTACCCGACTGCGAAAAAGAAGTGTTATGTTTTTCGAACGTATGTATGTATAATATATAAACGGCTTGATGGAATTTAGCTTACGAGGTGACGTTAGATTTGTTTTAATCGTGGGAGTAACATCGTCTTTTTAATATTTAAGTATGACGTCTGGGAATAAAATAAAAAGTAAAATTAGAAGTTCTAATAAGAGAGCCACCATTTTGTTAGAAAATAGATTACTGAAATCATATTTACTCGAAAATGCCAGTAATGATCTTGCCAAGTTATGGAAAAGAAGAAGATAAGATTTTCTTTGTACACCTCTAAAATCATTGCATATTGTATATTGTCATATTACGGTCAATCTGTCAGTAAGTATATTTATACTTGGCAGTATTTTACATTTCTTTTGGTGTCATAGAAACCAAGTATAACAGTGTTCTTACTTGATTTTTAAATAAGAATAAGTGAAACGTTAAAATTATTAGAAATTTATTCTTAAAATAGAAAGCAATTAATTTGAAGAAATTTGTTACTTTATTCGACTTTGTGCATTTCCGTTGAATATGTCGGATTTCAGTGTCAATGATTAAAATGAAACGTTGTAAAAAAAAGTTATTATATTGAATAACGATTTAATTAAGCAAGTATGTAGTAACCATATTTGGAAGTGTTGTTTTAAGAAAATTAAAGAAAATAGGATAAGTATTATAAATGAGTTTCTATTCTATAATTATATTTAGCATATTATATTCAGTACCTGCTTAGCTTCCTAGTTCCTTTTTCATATGTCCACATCACTCGTATGACCCGGTAATAAAACCGCCGGTGCAATATATAGCCATCCTGCATTTTCACGCTCGTAAACTCTCAAAAGAGGGGGACGGAAAACTTTTATAGCATCCACTCGCTTTTCGCAACAAAAACTTTTATTGTCGACTACTCGTAAATTACGCAGTCTTAGTGTCGGCGGAAAAATTTAAATAAATTTTCTCCACTTTAATTCGTCAATTAAACATTCGTAGCGTTTTATTACCAGTCTTTACTATCAAATTAGTTCGTAAATTAATCTACGGATGAACTGCGAGGTTGTTAAGTTGCTATTAATATGGTTCATAATGGAATATGTTTTGCACTGACTAAAGAGTCATTTATACAGCAATACTTACCAATACTACTTACCACAAGCGAAGATCCATTTTAAAATGGAACACGGGAACTGTCGTAAAATTTTTTAGTGACGTGATATAATATTATAATTCCGTTTATTTAAACGATACTTTAATTCAACAATTTATCGAGTCTAAAAAAACGTACGATACCTATAATTGTAAATAATGATAATTAAATTAAATTTTTAAAAAATTAGACATTATATTTCATACATTTATAATAACATACTTTAAAATATAATATTTTTGTATACGTCATTTGCGTCTAATCAAAAACAGAAGTTGTGCGTGCTCATTTCTTGAAATCTTTTGTATTATTTGACTATTCCACCAATCAAATCATTGGTTGGTTGGTATTTCACCAATCATTTCATCAAAGTTATTCTGAAGTATAAATACACTTGTATTAAAATTCAGTTTATAATATATATTAGAAATCGAAACTGCATTTCTAAACGACAAAACTTATAATATATTTAAAATGTTGACATCAAAATCAGCTACAAATTCGGCGTGAAAATTCTCGTTATGCTTTATTTCTATAGTGATAAGAAAGGAAGATTTTATATAAGTAGAACACTTTACTCCTATATATACGTCGATAAATATTTGATCATTATCGATAAAGTTAAATTGTCGACATGCTTACCTCACCTCACCGTACATTTGACGCGTCGTCTGTGGATCGTAAAACTTTTCGCGCGTAAACGTCACGGTTGACATTGGCTAGCAGATGCAGCGCTGTGCAGCGTTCCTTTGTGCCTCGACCGTCTACTAACAATATTGATTTACAGCGTACTGGGATTATATTGTACTGAAAAAATATTACACACATAATATTCCGGGTCGATGACCGGTGAAATTATGCGTTTCATAGGATTAATTATATTGGTATGTATTTTGATAGTAAAATTGATAATTTAATATCATAATAATTTATATAGTAACGAAGAGAAATGGCTTTAATATATATAAGTATTAGTTTTTATAGTTTAATTATTTTGACACAATTATAAAAATATGAGAGTAAAATGAACTTAAATTCTTATCATTGACGGCTAACTTCATCATGTTGGCACGCGGGATAAACTTTTTGAGAGTTTTTTTTACGCTGAAAAAGTATTGTAGTTTAACTTATTACGTGTATTTTTAGTCATTTTTTTACGAAAAATTTTGAGAACCAAAACCAAACCAATTTATAGAACCAAACCATTACTAAACGAAGTCATAGCTCATACGGTGATCGTCCACCATACTTTTCAGTTTCAATACAACTTTAGTCATTTCGTCAAAACACCGATTTGGACTGTGGCAATAAAGTTATAAATACACATTTTATTATTAATTCAACACGTAACTCCTACACACTGACTTATTTTACAAAGATGGTAGCGATTCAATAAAATACAACAAGACAATTTTTAACAAAAAGAAAACCAACTTCAATGGTTTTGAGGAGCTTTCCTGATGTATCTTCAAAGTCGAAGGTCCAATGGCAATGTAATTAAAATGGAACCAATTATGAGATATCCTTTCCAACTAAAAAATAATCATCTAAATAAGTTCAAACTTAAAGAAATAAGTTATGGCTGAACATCCATAAAAAAATTTAAATTCGAATTGAGAACCTCCTTTTTTTAATGCCCGCCCCCTTTTTGACAATAGCCCGCATTTCAATGCATTATCTCATTCTAAATTCTAGAACTTTCTTGAAGTACCCACAATGCGCTACCATAAAATCTAGTCAGACACTCATCTAGCGAGTCCCGTCTCCAGTCGTAAAACGTACCTAAAATAAGCCATAAAATATTGTCTGTGTATTTAAATTTATCTATACTGTAACGGCCAGGTTAAACAGAGATTTACCTTTTATTTAGTTTAATTTATACAGCAGCGCTTTCAAATATATCGATGATATTCGTTCGAGATATGCAGCAACAATAATTTCTATTTTTTTTTTTTCTATACTGAGTCCGTCATGGTTCAGTGTTAGCGCATTTCGACACCATCAGAGTTCCTTGAGATGGGGGTTTCAAGGTCGGTAAAGTGCTAGTGATAACTATGGTATTACAAGCATCCATAGGCTACGTACGGCAGCCGCTTACCATAAACCCTCACGTTACTTATATGTAAAAAAGGCTAAAACTCATGAGAGCCGAATCGCACACGATTACATTTTATCGTCCTGTCGCGATGAATGATGCGATGCGCAAGTGTGTTTCGCCCGGTATTATACAGTGTTTAATTACCCATTAAAGTGAGTTGGATAAGCTCACTGACATGCTTTGAGATACTTGTTGGCTTTGTTTTATATCTAAACAATGCTTTTTTGGCTTTGTTAAAGTTTGTTTTCTTTTACAACCTAAGTCCTATACTCTTGGGATATTGTAATATTTGTAATCTATCTATGTAAATAAAAATGAAATGTTCTTCGTTGGTAAGCGGTTCACTTGAAAACGACTTAAGGCCGTTTTCAATACCCTATCTATCCGTTGTTTCAGATACTTATGATAGACAAATATAACCTTTTGTCTTTACTTTTATTTCAATAACCTATCAATGGATAGTTTTTCATATCTACATAATATATATATATATATTCTCCATATCCATATCCTATAGCTTGAATAGATAGGAAGGAAGCCGATATCTGTCTTAAGTTAAAGATAGTATTTATTATAAATATAGTCTAATAATTTTGGTTAATTCTTTTTTGAAATATTAGTGACAGTCCGAATTAGGTTTTTATGGAAAGAAAAATTAAAAAGTTTTCGGGAAAATGTTCAAATTCGGAAAAAACTGAACGTCCTTTTTCTAACGGATTTTTGTATGAACTCACGATTAAAAGGATGGATAGACGTAAATAACTTATTTGTTTTTCATGGATAAGCTATCAGAAAAAAACGGGATAGGTGGCACTATGATCGAGTTATAGACTATTAGAAAGGGTGGAACAACGTCTGCCAGGCCAGCTAGTGACACTAATAAATTTGATTGTCCACTAAGCCAACCTTACGATGTTGGCGAGTTCGAATACTATGAAGTTTATTTTATTTGTTTATTTGTGCACTAAATCATGGTTGTTAATATTAGAACATTTATCAAACATCACTCATAATGATTTTTTTTCACACCAAGACTATAGTTGGTACCAATTTAAATTAGTAAATTTATATCTATGCGAAAACTGTAAATTTAGTTGTTATATGCCGATCTATATTCCGTCGGTGTAAATCACTTGACCACCATCCATTTTATTATACAAGGTTTTTAAAATCTTTTATAGATTTTAACGATATGGCCTCACCTCATGTTAAATGACTGTGTGGCCTAAGATGGTGAACCGCTATTGAAGAAACTTGACCTCAAGTGCAGCTGCCGGAACAGATAGATAGCAGCTATAGATGCTTGACGATAGATTTTCACCTCAAGGGGCGGTAGAAAATACCCTACCACTATGCAAGGTGGTCGTTCGCATAAATTTAATGGCTAATGGTGTTTATATACTCAGGAGCATATTTTTATAAGATAAGCGTCAAAAATAGCAATTTAAAAATAAAAAGTCTAAAATAAGTATCAAAACCGCGCGGTCTTTATGACCTCGTTTGAACTGGTCGATTGAAACATTCCGCTAAAAACAAAGAAAACATCGGGATTCATAATTGATAGTATGTGAGATAAGCACGCTAACCGCCACTACCCCTGCAAAACAACCCCGTCTTTTATCGTTAATTAAAAATATATTAAATTTGTTCTGGATTCCTGGACATAAACACATTTATTTACCCATGTAGGTCATGGCAATTTCATCTTGTTATAATAAGTAATCGTTATTGTTTTTTCTCTTTTCTAAGTTATAACTTATTTATTGGGTTTTTAGATTTATGGCAAATTTCCTTAACCATAGATGAAAATTTTTAAGTTGTTAATAATTCATAAGTAACCCACAATCCTATAGAAATACTCGCCTCTAGAATTTACTAGTTTTCGTAAAAGGCAAAATATCTCACATAAGACTTATTAAAGTGTTTATTAAGATATATTTATGAACATAAATCATGACACGGTAGTAATTATTAATAAAATCACTATATAGACTTAATTACATGAGTTTACGCGATTTTATGTTCGTAAGTACTGAATTATAAGTAGAGGTAAGCTGTAAATTACGCTGGTTTTACTTTTTTTAATCTGTACTTAAATTGCTGTTTCATTACGTTAGGTAATTTCTTAATATTTTATTTATACTAGTAAGGTGGAAAAAAGCGTACGGCCCGCGTGATGGTAAGCGGTTACCGTAGCCTATGCTATAGGTATCACTATCGCATTGTTGAGCTTGAACGCCCTTTGCCTAAGGAGCCCTGGAAACGCTACTCTAAGCCGGACCACAACACAAGGTACCTAATTGGCTGCAATTTTCTGAACGGTAGAGGTATTTCACCAGAAGTACTGCTCCAGTAGAAAGAAATATCCTGATGCGTCCTACCTCTAAATTCCTCGTATAGTTTCTAACTTTATGTAAAAATACTAATTGTGCCTAAAGTGTGCGTAAAGTTATATAGCCTAAACAGTGTCGAAGTGTTAATTGGCTCTGTATAAAAATTAGGGGGGGGGGGGGGGAATCCTAAGATTAGCATACGAACACTTGAATCTCTTCAGCTTTATATGAAAAAATCTGGAGTATGTCTGTTTATGATCGTGTAATTTCTGAACGACTTGACGGATTGAGCTAATATTCAAAATATTTTTTTTATAGTGACGATAGTTCATGGCTTTATGAGGATCCGATAGCCGCTATGACCGAGCCATTAACTACCAGAAAGGGCAAAACAACATCTGCCGGTTCAACTATTATTAGTATATAACTATAGATAATACGTGGTTCAAGATACTATGATGTTTTTTTTAAAGTATTAAATACGCTGCCTAGGATTTAAATATTATCTTATTCTATTAAGTGAGCAATTCTTGTATATATATATATATATATATATTACATATTTATTTTGTCTGAAAACAAGGTACCTATATCGTTTAATTCAAATACATATATTGAAACTTTACATTATTAAACCTTAAACTGACAATACTGCTGACCTTATTCACGCATTGAAGCATTCCTTTAAACGTGTCTTATAAAATAATACTAAATCTGTAAGGAATAAGGTTTAAATTAAAAATAATGTATTTCGTATTATTTGCATTTATTTCTGGGTGTATTTTTGTTGTACACGTAAATTATTTAATTATATACTTCAACAATAATATCTATAGATAACACTTATATGATATATTCTATTTATATATAAGTACTCAGATGTAGCGCTTGCGCACGATGGGATCAATAAATCTGAAGAACGAAAAGTCATAAGCATAGTATTGTGATATATGAACGGCCCAAGATCTGGCTTGGTTTATTAATTGACTTGCTTTTAACTATTCTCTTTTAAATTTCTCAATTTAAAAAAAAACTAATAAAGCCATATTTATTTCAAAAGATGTTGTAAATAACAATTATTAAATTAATGTTACTTGGTATTTCGAAGAAACTATTGTATTGTTTCATTTTATGGATGACTTTAATATGTACGTGCATAATAACAACAGTTGAAAATGTTACGGTTTTCGTGTTATCTTCTTGTATAATCAAACTATCTTCTTCTTCTTACCCCTTATCCTACTTAAGTAGGGTCGGCACAACATGTTTTCTCCTTCCACTCTACTCTATCAAATATCAGCTCACACCTTTTACACGCATTCTTCACACAACCTATCCAACTTCATACTTCAAATTCTTCTAGTTATATGACTTTCATCCCTCGTCATGACATGCTACCATGCTAGCCTATAACCCCCAAAATCTCTGTGACTGGTGCTACTTTAAGACTTTAAGACTCTAATAAACTCAATAATAATTCCTCAAATAACCACCTACCTATAAAGATGTACTTATGACATTTTTAATATAACAACGTTTAAACAACTACAAGTATTACAAAGGAATTAAAGAATCCAAATGACAAAATAAATCGTGAATACAACTCATTGTTTAAAAATAAATCGTTACTTTTTTTCTCTTAAAAATATACATGCTTATGAGAGGCTCGCATAAAAATCCCCGAAGTCCGGTGAAGCTGTCAAAGCCACTAATGGATCTAGGGCCCTTAAGACTAACAGTATAGTTAGTTGGAAAAAATGTATATCTGTTTACTGTGTAATGTAAATAGCGTGACGGTTTATTTAGAAATATTTTAATTTAAACTCAATAATGCGTTAAAATACACGACGTAAACTCGGTATTGGAAACGAGATGATCTCGCAACACACAACGGTTGTTGATCGTGCTCCGATGACATTCCGCGAGCCGTATTTGGCGGCATGGGTGTCGCCCTGCAACAAAGTTGCAATTAACCGGTCCAAAACACGAGCGTAGAGCGATGTGGTTTTATAAACGGGAATAAAAACATTGTCGCGTCATTTCAGAGTTGGTCTAGTTTCCTTTTTATTCATATTATTGACGATAAACTCAAGGTGATCCTTATTAAAAACGTGTGCATCGTGAAGAAGATATGGTGTAATATTATACATACTATGCGCTACTGTAAACAGAATACGTTAAAGTTAATTCGGTTTGCTTCACAAGTCCCATGATTATTCGATAAACGTATTTAGCGGTGTACGTTTTTTTTGCAGTACCAACGAGGTGCTGGTTCTATAAGAAATGTAGGCGCCAGTACTTAGTCTGAAAGAATTGGATTGCGAAAACTTGGAGTTTGTACAATGCCGTGTGTTCCTCATAGTATTAAGTCTTTTACCTATGAAATTGCCGTTTTGTATGGAAAAATTTAAACGAATTTTTTTCATGTATTTTTTATTTGTATTAATCGAAGTAATCACCCATGCAATCAATGCATCTTTGGCAGCGCAGTGGCAGTTTATTGATGCCCTTCTTAAAGAAATCAGCTGGACGGGAGGCAACAAATTCTTCAAAGGCATTTTGTACTGACTCTCGGGTATTGAATTTTTTCCCCGCCAAGGAGTTATCCAAATTCTGGAAAAAGTAGTAGTCTGTAGGCGCAAGGTCTGGTGAGTAGGGCGGATGACGGAGAACTTCCAACCCCAGTTCTTGCAACTTGGAGACATTCTGCTGTGCAGTATGAGGTCGCGCGTTGTCGTGCAGGAGCAGCGGAGACCAGCGATTGACCGATGCTGGTTGGAGATGTGCCAGCTTCTCCATCATTGTATTCAGTTCTGCACAGTACACATCTGCAGTAATGCTCACCCCGTTTGGTAAGAAGCCGTGATGAATCACACTGGCACTAGACCACCAAACAGTGACCATCACTTTTCTAGGGGTAAGTTTTCGTTTAGGGCATTGTTTAGGTGCTGAACCAGGATCCAACCAACTTGCTGAGCGCTTGCGGTTATTAAACAGAATCAATTTTTCATCGCAGGTAATAATGCGGTTCAAAATTTCTTCATTTGTGTGTCTGTTGAACAGTGCAAGGCACGTCTCGATGCGTACTTCGCGCTGGCGATCATTGAGTTCGTGGGGCACACATTTGTCAAGCTTTTTTACCTTGCCAATTTGACGCAAATGGACCAATATTGTTTTGACGCTAACGTCGAAAGCTGCTGCTAATTCAGCCGTAGATTGTATATCATCAGCTTACACAATCGCCTTTAATTCGTCATTGTCGACCAAAGTCTTCGGACGACCGCGAGGTTCATTTTTCAGGTCGAAATTCCAGAACGGAAGCGAGCAAACCAATAACAGGTGGTGCGTTGGTTTGTAGTATTAGCTCCGTAAACGTCGTTGATGTTGCGTGCCGCTTGTGCCGCGTTGCTGCCACGGCGGTACTCATATTCCATAATTACTCGAATTTTTAACGTATCCATGATGACAAAAAAAATTGAAATGTGATTAAAATGTAACACTAATCAATAAACAAATGACTACTTTTGAAAAAATTAATTTGAAATTAGAATTCTTAGCCAAACAAAAATTATTTTGATTTGAAATGGCCAGTACTGCAGAACGGCAATTTCTTAGGTAAAAACCTAATAAAATATAAACTATGTTCATTAATAGAAAGATAATGATGCTTAAAACTTTTAAGTGATTTTATTAAAAAATAATTTGTGAGAGATAATATATGTTGAATTCATAATAAATGGGCTTTAATTAGTATAGAGTCAATAAGTTTCAAGGCAGCGTTACTACACAGCCTTCACCTTGCGGAGTCCTACTTTAAACATTACATAAAGAGTTTTAATAATTGAGGTGAAGTCCTGGTGAACATTTTTTTTTTGGAAATTGCCTCTTTAAGAATCCTGTTTTTTAATTTCTCTAGCACCAATAGCTTTCGAGTAAAAAAAGTAGTCCCTTTTTTAATATTTGATTGTTTATAGCTTTTGTAGTTGTTTATGTGCGGGTTTGAAATTTTCGCACACTTTTGATCTCATTACGAAACTATTGCACGTATTATATTCGCAGTAACAAGAGTTAACACGTTTATGATCTTGTTAAATAGACTATATAACCTAAAAAATAATAATAAGTCATAATAAAAAACACTTAGTCTATCGGATATTGTTGTAGCTATATTTGTATTGAAATAAATTCTTGAAATATTGAGTCATAATATTACAAAAAATATATACTTGTAATGTAATGTTGTAATGTACACAGCATACCGTGGTAAACAAATTTTAATGTTTCATCTTTTACGGTTAAATAAAAAAAAATTAAACTGTGTTAGGTAGTTACGTGCGCACTTAAAAAGTTATACTTTTTTGGCGTAACAAAATAAGTATAACCCAAAACATTTTATTATGCGTGCCAACTATTTATATGATGAAGTTAGCCATCAATAACAAAGTAAATTCATTTTGTTGAGTAAAAAAAAACTCGGGACGCTAATACTTGTAAACTGGGACGAAGAAAATTGGACACAAATGCTGAACGGCGTTATTAGCAACAGGTGCCGGTTCCAAACCAGAATACTGTTCACCTTTGACGACTGTATATTTAATAAATATCCATAACAAGAATTATATTCTTAAAACCTTAGATTAAATTAGTGATTCGTTTTCGTTGCGCTCCAACGGCGGACACTAATAATTAATCTAATTTGAAAATATTGATTCTTGTCTCGCTCTATTTAATTATAGGTTGAAATTAACAGAGATAATAAAAATACAAAGAAAAACCTATTTTTATTCTTTATAGGCTTCCTGTTGTGGCCTCAATTTCACCTCATTTTATCTGAGGATGTGGCCCAAGGCGACACATACATACTTAGGTATACTTTAAAAGTATATCGTGTTCTATGTCCATTACTTAACGTACTTTGTATAAAGTAAATATAGAAACGCTTTGCGAATTCGTTCGACTCCGACGCGACAATGCGCGCAACGCCGCGTGTTTTTCTATTTTCTTTATACAAATTTGTACGTTACTTATTGAACAGAACTCAATATTGTAAGTACATTTCTCAACGCTTCACTTCAACTCTGCGCCAGTGGGAATTGAGCACACTATTAACGTGAAAACGCACGAATGTGCGCAAATCTACTAGAAGACGTGCGCATTCATTCAATAAATGTAAAATTTGACGCTTCAACTCTGCACTAGTATGAATAGACCCTGACCGTGGAACCATCGAACTGAGCATATCGCACATATTTGTACGTACCTACTCCACACGATCTTCCTTTTTCGTCCTCAAATCTTTGCTCAATATAATGCAAAAATAATTAATGTACAAGTATTGTTTCATATTCATATAAAAACTCCTTTCAATACTCGATGGGACTGGCAAACGCAGCTGATAGCTGTCATACTTTATATACTCGTTGAATATTGGAGCTATAGATGTTATTATACTACATCTATGATTGGAGCTTAGATCGCGAGGTACGCAATAATATCGCTGTGCAAAAATCATATCCTAAATCGTCTGGTGGTAACCAATGATATTTATAAACTTTCGTTTTTACTTATAATATTATTGGTGGTAACCTGAATCGTGTCGGTGGATCATTGCAAGTGTTGAAGCAGTCCAAGGTACGTGAGTGCATTGTATTTGTTTCAGCTCTATCGAGTTTTTGAACATCGTTTTGATCGTATCGTTTTTATAGAAATTACCCAGAGTAGCTGATAGCTACCGCTATTTCGGTTCGGTGCGGACGCTACAAGTATGATTATTAATAATGGCCATTATAATTTATAAACAATTTAAGATTTTAGCAGGCGATGTAGAAACAAGATCGCTCTAAATGTTATGTTATAATTGAACGATACAAGTCAATCGATAGTCTTGTCATATTCAGACGACCTAAAGGTACAAAGTTAATTCATAACAGGACTTAAGATTTATTATCTAAAGGGATATAAACTAGTAACAACTAATAAAGATCTTGCGCAGTTCACACGTGTTTACGACCAATAACTATAATGTCCTTCCTTCTCAGTCACAGCTGTCAATCTTTTTTCTACAAACGCTTGTCAAAGGGCCACAGTGTATGTTATATTGCGTCGCGCTTAATCCCTAAGTTGTTAAATTTTCTACCTACTCTATGTTAATGTTCAATTTTTTATACAGCATGTAAGTTTTTTTATTTGTTAAACCTTTTTTATCGTCATTGGTTTAGCGTTGTGGTCACAATTTCACCTGATTTAAGTGACGATGTGACCTAAGATGGTAGCACGCTAAGCCTAGTGGAAAACTGGCACTCAAGTGTAGCTGCCGGAATACACCTATTGGTGTTTGGCAAATGGATTTTTAGATTTTACTAGTTCTTCTTTTTACAAACTTATCTATGGTTTTCTTCTCACGCTAAAGAAAAATGCGGGGTTATAAAACAACTTTTTATCGTATTTTATTTTTATCCGGCTTACAAAATACTTTAGTTGCCACGCTGAAACTGGACAAATATATCTTTGTTCTTAGCAAAAGTCTAGACGGTGACTTTCTGATTAAACAAACACTTAGAAGTTAGGTCACAGAGCCATTACTTTATACGGAAAAAAATCGTGAAGATATCTGAACTGACCGTAATTAGTAAGCTAAACATACAATCGTACGTTAAAAAAAGTGCATATTTATGTACGCACTTAAGAAGTTGTACTTATGAAGATAGCCATCAGTAATAATAAAGTAAGCTCATTTCACTGACTAAATTTTGATGTGAAACATCTAATACGGCGGGTCAGATCAGTTCTTGGACCAAATGTTTGTGGATGTTGGCGTGGCGAGGCTTTGGTCCAACGTTTTCGGTGTGGAGCAGAGTTCGTTTTTTTTAATAGACAGACTGGATCATTTCAATGTTTCATTTTAAAACATGGATATATTAAAAGTGGTTGGTAGAAATCGCGACCTCCATACACATAGTAATAAAAAAAACTTCACTGGTGGTTTTCTTTTGGTTTGTCGTGTTTCGGGATCACACGGTGTAGTTATTTGTTAGGTACAGGTACGGCCAGTCAACCAATCACCTCTTTGCCTATTGTATATTCAAAGACAAATCGTACTTAAGGAGTAAACTCCAGCCGTGCCACGGAGCTGAGAGCTGACACACACACAAAGTTTTTTTTTTTAATATTATGAAGCTGTATAAGTCATCTGAGGCTCCAGAGCCCTTATTGCTAACAGCTATACAGTTATAAAAAAAACGCGCCAGAAGAAGTTTAACTTCTTAAATATTTTATAAGAGATATATTTTTTTGTGCATAAATGAAGTATACACTACACACTGTATATGACAAACGAGCGTCAAACGGAACGCGGTTTTCAATGGATACGCTTGTTATTTCTATATTAAAATAAGCTATAAAAATGACGTACAATGTTTTCCTTCAATGGACTATTAGTTAGTCGCCAGCCGGTACACGGGTTGACACTCGACTTGTGTTTTATGTGTGTCTAATCTTTCAAATGGTTAACATGAGCTCGTTTCTTTATCTAACGGAGACTTTTGTTGGTAACCGGTTGAGTCCATTCTATTGTGAACTATTATAGGTATAAATGTTGAGACTTTGATAACATTAAAATTGCATCCTAAAGGTTAAATATAAATTAGATTACAAAAATAATGTGTCTCGCTTTATGTCCTTGAAAAATACACACGTGATAGAAGTGACAATTTGTAAAAAGGAAAATGCGGGTAGCCTATACTGTTATTAGATATACAATGGCTGAGTGCCATAAGCGCTCACCCAAGCCACGGTGAAGCTGTCAATGCCGTTCTAGTTAATATAGTTAGTTATAAAAAAATCAATATATAGCTCTCTTTCTCCAGATATTGTTTTTATAATCCATGTTTAGGTGTCATTTATATAAAGACCGAAGACATGCCCTCAGTTTTTTCTTCTTTTTCTTCCAGTTTTTTCAATCTTCAAAGTGAGTTGATACAAGACAGTGGCGCCCGCCCTTGTTAAGACTATCTTTAACGGAGTTTTTGTGGCAACTCAAAATGCATGTTTCCAGTTTATATTTACAATCCACTTTACGTATGCACATAAACTATAACACGCAAAATGCCACTAATATTACAAAATATAGGGTCATAAAACATAAGTTATTAAATAAAAACCATAACATGTTATTTCAAGATCCCGCCAAAAACACCCGAGCATAAACAAGTACATGCCACGCATCGACAATTTTTTTTATTTTGCTTTATTGTGTTTTTTTTTCTGTGGAATATTTAATGTCATACCCCTAATTAACTGACGAACCAGTAGGCATTTAAAAAGCATTTTGTTAAATCATACATAAAGTCTGATGTGTGGAGTTTTTGGCGGGATCTTGAAGTGACATGTTGTGGTTTTTATTTTTTATTCATTTACTTAGGTTTTTGACCCTATATTATGTAATTATGGTGGCGTTTTGCGTGATATAGTTTGGTTTTTGTACATAAGTGAAGTGGATTATAAATAAATATAAGCTGAAAGCATTCATTCTTAGGTCCCACAAAATCTACCTAGAAAGTTCTAATAAGAGAGCCTCCATCTTGTTAGGAGACTGAATCGTCATAACACATGACACTTTAATTCACTCGATAATGGCAGTAATGGACTTCATTAAAGAGGATCGGTTGCCAAGTTAGGAAGAAGAAGAAGAAGTCTGATGTATTAAGGTAGAAGTGAGCTATTCGTTTATACTTGTTTATATGTAATAATAAATTACTTCAAATATTAATTTTTTTTTTTTTTTTTTTAATTGAGATACCAAATATTAATTTTCATAACTCTCATCTACATAGAAAACTATTATCACCTATTTCAGAGCCTGAAGAGTCTTTTACAGAAAAAAATCATTTCAAGTAGGTATAATATTAATTAAAGACAGTTTAAAAGTCCTAATTTCAAAGATTTACCATATCAATAAGACGGTTTCACAAAAATTTCACCATCTTAGGGCTTGAATTTCAAAAAATGTCTTTAACTGCAATTGTGATTATGAATATCCTCTTATCCTTATTTATACAGATTAAAATTGTATAATATTTGAAATCCTTTAGGTGATATCCGAAAGGAGTTCGATGAAATCCCACCGATTTCATTAATTAATTTTAAGTTATCAAAATTAATTTCAGAAACCGTTATTGTTATTAATTCCGAGAATTATAACATAAAAAAGAAGTGCGTATACACATACAATTAGAGATGCCCATAATATTTTAGTAACAAGATTTCAAACAATTTGCTTACTTAACGAGTTAATTTACAAATGGACCTCGCTTATAAAAAGACAAGGCTTTTTTGTTAAAATTTTGAAAGAGTCGTTTAATGAAGTAAGCAGTTTTCTAATATTTCTTATAATATGTTGTTCTAATGTCATAAAATAAATTACAATGAATACTATATCTATAAATATATACTATATTACTATATACTTGAATTGAAACTGATAATTTTTGCATTTTCAACGCTAATTCTCAATTATTAATATAAGGTGGTAAGAATAAGGCTTAGCACGCACTTGTGATTGCGTGGTCACTAGCCGCAAAAATGTTGTGATAGATTTGAATGCAAGCGTACGCACTTATGGTTCTCAACCGCAACTTTTTTTGTATGAACCTTTACGAGTAGAATAGCGCAACCGCAACTTAAGTGCTAGCTGGGCTTTGTTATGTATAACTTAATACGAATCGTATGCCGTCAGCTCCACGGAATCTACCTCATCTCCTGTTTTATCATCCGTTCATTAACAAACAGTATTTGAACCTTAGGTTTTCTTGTCTATAATTCGTATTGTAATATTGCCATCAACGCCTTTTGATTTGGGAATTTTTTGAACGTTCGATAATACACATTCTACAGTGCAAAGGATATTATAATCAATTTGTAAGTACCTAAAGTAGGTAGCTTAAACCAATAATTAAATATGTTTTAGGCTTATTAGTACATGTCCAACACGATGGTTAATAAGCCTAAGAACCTATCAGACAATCTTGTTACCAAGATCGGTGAAGTCCGATAAAGCCTCTAATGGCTCCAGGGCCCTTATGGCTAAAATTAAGTAGAGTTTGCCCACCTAAAGCAATTTGTCCTT
The DNA here is from genome assembly GCA_033032175.1 of Saturnia japonica. Classification (NCBI taxonomy): domain Eukaryota; kingdom Metazoa; phylum Arthropoda; class Insecta; order Lepidoptera; family Saturniidae; genus Saturnia; species Saturnia japonica. Next base: position 11,049,166 of record CM065325.1, read on the forward strand.
TCATAAATTTTGAGAGATTTCAAATACGATCAAACTTTTCGTTTTGTGTATGTACTCTATATACTAGGTAGATACTAATATCAAATACAGGAACCACGTTTGAAGTTGTTTATTTAATATATAGGTATTTATTGTTTTGACAGCACTGATGTTAATGAGAAATTGGTTAATTAAAATGTTAATCTTATTATAATAGGTGAGCAAAGAATTGGTTCCTCGGAAACGGCTCCAAGGATTTGGGTGAAACTTTGTTTTTTTTTTTTTTACCTGACTACACTGTTATCCTTAGAGGCCCTATCCAAAAAACAGAGCCGCTGCGGCTTTTACAGCTTCACCGGACTTGGTGTGAAACTTTGTATTTAAATAATGTTTTGTATTCCAAGTATACCTTGATACCTAGGTGATTTTTTTTTTTGTAAAACACCGAGTAAATCTCGTTTGCAAAGATGTTTAGAATAATGAGTCAAGTGTATGCAACTGTTAATTTTATCTGTCGAATTTTAAAGTTCTTCAGCGTTTCCACTGGGTTGCTCTGTTAGGTATTATTGATTGAAGCTGTTAGTATATTAATACAAACAAATACACATAACACAACACATACAAACCAAGCAAATCCATTGATTTAATTAGAAAGATTTTATATCTATATTACTGAAAACTATATAATAGCGATAGAAAGGCTACATACTTGACTAACGTGTAAAGCTTGTCACATGTACCTATATTAGTTGATATAATTATATATGTAAACAAGTATTGCTCACATAATAGTATTCGGTTGTTTAGGCCAATCGTATCTCCAATGGCCTTTAAGATTTGTTCTCTTAACCTGTAAAACTACGATAATCATCATCTATACTATATATTATAAATATCATATAATAATAGAGTGGAAGAGATTTTTTGTGTTTGCATAAACACGCTAATCTCTGGAATTACCAGTCGGATTCGAAAAATATTTTTTTTTAAAGGATAGCCAGATTCAGCCTCTCGGCTAGATTACAGCCCTCCCGAACTGTTGTAACCGCGTGCGCTGAAGTAATGTCTAATTATATGTAAATTCAATGTTCTACAAAAATATTGCTTCTTAGTATATCTAAAAAAAAAATCCGGAATAGTATATTCCTATCTCTTATACATTAATATCCACAATAAGTTATTTTGTGACAAATATTTGTAAAAATTAAAAATTGATTTATGAGCATTATTTTTAGGCATCGCATTCTAATCCTTAAAAAAAAAATTACTTCATCATAAAGACCATTTTATGAAGTTAAATTTTGCTTCATAAAACATGTCATTTCGACACATGGTGTAGAGGTAAAAAAAAATTAAAATAATTTGTACTTTCGGGAAGAACAATTTTGGTAGGCTAGAAATTAACACGGGTGAATCGGTGGGGCACACCAGTTTCTATAATATCTTTTAATCGATCGGACGTTCGATTATGTGATTGCACGCATCGCCGCGTCGCGTCGCGTCGTTGCTCGGATAAGTTGTGGATGCAAGCGTACTCGTAAGAAACGAACGTGATTCCCTCTATGTCGAAAGCCATATTAATAGTACCCATGTTTTGATCGTATTCAGGATGTTTTCGCATATAAATATACAATGCTAACGTTGTTTGCCATAATCTCGGTCTGCACGATATTTGTTTTAAAATTAACTATTATTTTATTTAGTTAGGTGAGACGAGTACGCCCACTAATGAGACGGCTAGTCTAGTAGAAATAATAAATATATTATTATTATTTATAATCATAAAAATATAAACAAAATATGTATAACATGTTTATTTTCTTAACTTTATAACCAAAAACAAAATAAAAACAAACCAGTCGTGAGGACTGCCGACAGAAGTGAACTATAAACAAAAAGTTGTTATTTTTGGATACCCAAATTAATTGTTTAATAATTATTTTTTTATCGTTAACACGACACGTGACCATGTCGATGACGACTTACATGAATTTACTCCCTATCCAAACCTCCCTATAGAAGTTTTCACATCATGCGTTTATTACTATGTGTGTGGTGGTTGCGATCTTTATCATATTTATTTAGGTTATATAATATAACCAGTATAACTTATATTGCTACAAAGATTCCGTTTATCGTTATCACGTCACCTAACCATGTCGATGACGACTTACATGAATTTACTCCCTATCCAAACCTCCCTATAGAAGTTTTCACTTCAAAAGTTTATATAATAAATCCTAAATCAGCAGGACTGAATCCATCGACCACTCGTACTGTACATACAACAGTGCGTAGAAATCTGGTTATAACACAGCGGAGCAAATTCCACGACTGTCATAGTTTTGAAAGTCCTATATATATAGCCTCGTTAGCCTAGTGGTCGTAAGCGCGACTGCTATGAGCGAGGTCCTGGGTTCGAATCCCAGGTCGAGCAAAGTGTTATTGGGTTTTTCCTATGAAATTCTTAGTAGCAGCTCGGAGTTTGGTTTCGTGCCCGATTAATGGCAATAGGCTCGCCCCCTATTACATGGGACCTAAAAACATACTCGGCGAACTCTGGGTATACAAATGTACACCTCTGCCTAACCCTTCGGGGAATACAGGCGTGAAGGTATGGTATGATATGTTATATGTGTAGGTATGGGTTTCTTTTTGTAGTGTCGGTCGGGTATGGACACTTTTTCCAGTTTAGCTCCCACCCCGCGATAAGTAACTCCGTTAAAATAAATGGAAACCTGCATTTTGAGATGCCACAAAATTCTCTTTTGTCTATTCTAACAAGATAGCCACCACCTTGGAGCGTTGTTTGAACTTTGAATATTACAAAAATATTTTATCCACGTGAAATTGGCAGAATTGTGCATAAATAAACACATTGCTACTAAAAATAAGAAAAAGAAAACTTTGTAATTAATCGTCTAAGTAGCGTGGATTTATATAAAATAAGGCTTGCTCAATTACTTTCTCATTAATTCAATATTTCTTTCGTTCTCCTATAATTATGAATAAAGTATTATTTAAATAATATCATAAAAATAATAAGTACATCATCAAAAATTGGTACATACACACCGGGAAAAAATAAAAACCGGGTGCTTTAATACCTCCCAGTGTGTTGACACTAACCGCTTTGTATTCGCGCCGGTTAGCAGTTTATCGTCTGTAAATCTGAAGTGGCCCTATTTTGTCACCATATTTATAAGTGACATTTATTACCCCGTCGGGAAATGTCACGAAGATGATATAAAATCTAGTGTTATTATTGACTAAAACCGCGCTTTTTTATAGACGCCGCAAACGTAAATCTGTTTTTAATAGTGTGTGGTCATTTATCTATATTTTGAAAGAATTAATTTTACATAAATAGTTTAATTATAGTAAAATGTGAATTAGTAAGAACGGCTTAGACATGTTATTATTTTGTTTGGTAGGGTTCAGTGAATTAGTACTATATTTAGTCAAGTTATTAGATCATTAGTTTTGGACTTATAACGTTTACAAATATGTGACATCTGATCTCATATTAAATAAGACGTACTCTTACGGAGATACGAAGAAAGTCTTACGCGTCATTTCTTTCTATCTTTATAAATCTGTTTCAATATTAGCTGGGCAATTATAATAATAATATGTTATTACTAGATGTACCCCACTGTTTTACCTGTTTTAAATTTATTCGATCAAATCTTCACCACGCAACCCCCAACGCATATGTATATCTTATCGTTGTTCTCACTTCTCGAACTTGTTAACAGCTTTCCAGGATTCTTAGGATCGTAGTGTGAAGTTAAATTGATTAAAACTTTCTTCAATAAATAGGAAATAAAGTGAAAAGATATTTTTTCAAATCTGACTGCTAGTTTAGAGATAAGCGCTTTCAAACAAACAAAAATGGGAAATCTCTTGAGCTTTATATAATTAAATAGTATAGATAATCATAATAACTATCGGTCTCCCAATGATCGAAATTCAACCAGCGACTTTTTAATCATAGACTATTTTCTATTTCAGAATTACAGTATACACCTAAACAATGAATGTTATATCACTTGCTGACACTTTTCATTGAGTGACAAAGTCAATATTTTGGGGGGTCTAAGTTCAATAGCACTGATCGGGTTAGGATTCGCAGTATTAATATATTTAATTTAATATATTAGTAACAGATATCATAGATAAATATAGGCTTTCTGCACTCCTTTTGCATATAAACTTAAACCATGCCAAATCTCAGTCTTCCGTGCACGCAATACGCATACAAAAGGATAGAAAGTTTTTGCTTCACGTATTAATATAATGATAATGATTAGTAACATGGCATTGATACATATCGGTAAAAGTTAACTGATTTTATTAAGTGAATAATTGAACCATGTAGGTACTTACGTAGTCAAAAGAAACCTTGTGTTTTTCTACCCATCTTGCATTGCAAACGAACTATGTAAATAGCACATTCTATATCATTAAACATTTATCTCCAGTTATTATTAAATTAAAGCATCTTTTACGACCCTTCTGTAGTGCAAGCGATGACAGCGCACGGCTCAATTATTTACAACTCGCGGTAATTCGGAACGACATTCTTAATGTTATTTCTGTTTCATCTTTACATCTATTCTTACTATTTTTTAATGACTTCGCAGTATTAAGCAAGTCCTTTGTAAAATCATGTTTCTTTTAGTTACGACAAGTTCAGTAAAAGACGGTGGGATTTTATTGAGTTTTTTTACTGTAAAACGTAGAAAAATATTTATAAACTGACAATCAGTAATTTTTCCATATATATAGATTACGCTTCGGTTGTTTAAAGTCTTTATGCCCATTTCCTTGAAAGCCTTGAAAAGACGGTAATCCTCGATATAACTCAATTTTTTTTGTTTATAAATGCCGACCTTTTAGTAATTTTTCAAGTTTTATATATATACTTTAGGTGTGTTCTGGCAGCTGCACTTGAAAGCCAGACGTCAATCCTCACACTAGGCTTTTATCTTCTTCATCATCAGCTTCATCTTTTATCATCAGCGTTTTACCATCATGGGCCACGTAGTGATTTTAGCCAGCCTATAAAGAAAAAAAATATTGACGTATTATATCGAGTCACTATCTTCACCACAATAAACAGGATTAGCAAGTAACTTTATGGTGTAGCCTATTTCTAACAAAATGCGCACGCATTGTTAAAAATAACTCTCACCATTTTTTCATAGCGCTCCCAAAGAAGTATATTTTTTTAAAAGTTGCGTTACCAGTCGTAAAATCTATTAACCAAGAAACGAGTAGCGAAACATGACGTCATTAAAAGCGAAGTAAGTTTATACATATTATTTTCAAGCCATTTACCTACGAATCATTGAAAGTTCACGAAGAGGGTTCTACGTTTTGGCAGTCAGTGGTAGTTAAATCGTGAACTTAACGACCGTTGTTTTTATAGCCGTGTCACCTTCTGTCCTTTGTACACATGAATGGGAATAAAAAGTAATATAGTGACCTCACATAAGTTAAGGTTATTAGAGCTGTCAAGCACGTCTGTTTGTATTGCTATAAAGGATAATTCGGAAAGATACTGAATATGTATGAAGCTTATCAAAATAACTATGTAATTTAAATAAGTTTTGTTTTTACTTGATTGTAGTAAATTATTGATATTATGTACATGATATTATAAATTGTATTATATCTGTTTAATATTATTTAATGATATTTATGTTTATGTCCCTAAAACCTTCACATCACTTTTTTCGATTTAATGACCCATAAAGACTGTTTTATTTGAGCAGGCAGTTATGATGATTTTTTGCAAATTTTCATAGCCTTAAAATACATAATAATAAAGCAGTTAATAATGGGCAACCCAGATAATTTTCCAAATTCGGTGTATTTTAGTAATTACATGAGTAATGTAATTAATCAATTAATATATTTAATATAAATTAAACAAATTTATGGTATACCGTTTTATTTTTACAATAACGATGTGTTACTTTTATTAAACCAAGAAAGAATAATACTTATTAAAACTATTAGCACGGCAAAGTTTTTTTTTGATTGACTACACTGTTAGCCTGGGGGGGCCTATCCAAAAACGGAGCCGAAGATTGCTTTTACAGCTTTACCGGGCTTGTAGGCGAGAACTTAAGGCACTCAGCCGCGCGCACAGCAAACTGAAGGTATTGAGCCTTAAGGTAAGCACAGAACAATCCAGAAACAACAGCAACCACCGAGAAATCTGTAATCCATCGCCGGTCGTCGTTGTCATGCTGGACTGCGAGCATCTCGGCATCCGAGTTTACTCTGGCATAAGCGACAAACGTAAAGTAAGTCACTGTGATGGGTTTATCATCATTCGCGATTAACTCGGGTACAGATACCTATCCCAGAATGCGAATCGCCTAACAGTGCCACTATCTCGGACATTATACCCGGTGTATGTTGGTCGTGATCCAATCGTGAGTGTCGTATGCTATCATCCAGCAAAACTGTTTTCATAATATCAAATTATTGAAGTACCTACATAGATCATTTGGGAAGACTTAGCCATAAACAAGAGGGTTTTAGAGATTGCACCGCTGCCCAGTTTCATTGCGATGCTGAAACAGCGACGATTGCTCTGCATGGAGCATGTGCATCGAATGGAGTCGTTCTGTTTCCCGCGTCGTGTCATGGTTGGTGCCGTAGCCAAGTGCGAAAAGAGGCGTTAGTCGGCCGCTGCTACGGTTTAAAGACTGTGCTAAGCGTAACAAGGCGTCCTTTAACATGAATCACGCAAGATGGGAGAAGCTCGCTGAGGTTAGAGAAGACAAGCGCGAGTGTGTGTGTGATAGCAGAAAAGCGCACGATAAGGCCTGGTTTCGTAGTCTGGAGCATAAAAGAACTATGCGACATACCTTTAGTTCCGATACACAAATTAGCGCGCTCGTGTGTTTTTATTGTGGTCGACAATGCCGCTCTCGAATTGGCTTGTTTAGTCACGAAAAGTGGTGCCCCTAGAGACAATGACCAAATCGTCTGTCATAGACGTAAAGGCCAACAATGAGATGTGGCAGTGAACGCTTATTACATTACCCAACTGCGAAAAAGGAGTATGTATGTCTATTTCTTTGGTGTGCTCTGTAGGCTAAACGGTTTAATGAATTTTAGCATCTGTGGTGTCGTTAGATTTGTCTTAATTGTGGTAGTGACATAGACTTATATCATATTTAAGTACTACTTCTGGGAATGAAATAAAAAGCAAAAATGGAAAAATATATTTTTGAGCAAAGTGTTTTTTATCGCGGTTGGGTTTTTTGTTACCTTTTTAATAATGTAGCTTGTTTTGGGTATTGTTTTAGACAAGATGTTAGATTAATAACAAAATAATCTTACATAGTTAAAATGCTGGTTACATTGAAATTAATGTATAAAGTGTTCATAAAGCGCGCGTAACCGCGTCGCTCCGGATGTTGGCCAACAACCAACAAACACGACTTTAAATCAATGTAAAGTTACTTAAGGCGGTAAAGGTACGAGTACAATGACATGATCTTTCACGGTTTTAAATTTTCATCGAATTAAATTCAACTTTAAAATAAATTACGGACAGCATGGCGCCGCGCAGAAGTTCGGTTAGGACCATTTTGAAAAGGGCTGTGAAATTGTGTAGTATTTTTTTTTTCATATTATTCTGTTACATTAATAGTCTGTTTATTTATAAAACAATAACTTATTGAAAAATTAGTTTCCTTAAAACGTCCTACGAATATCATCCTGATATTAAATCTAAAAAAATATGATTACTACGACGTATCTAAGGCGTATCGGTAAAAAACGTTTTTCATAGCGAAGGTGTACATTCAGCTATTCGGCCCCTTAATTACGTATTTTGCAAGAGCAAGGAGGTTGCGGATTTGTCTGGCTTTGCGTGATCTCGAACTTGTATAATGAATTTACATTATCAAGGTGACATTGTGCCCTAAGCGCAAACCCGTCGTAAAGCTGAATCTCGGCCTCGACGGCGCGGCGGGGCGCGGCGTGCGGGGTGGGGCACAATTGTTTTGTAAGTTAACGCCGCGGTCCAGTCACGCGTGCGTGATGTTAGCGTAAACAACATTCGCCCGTCTGTGTACTCACGCTTTTAGCAACAATAAGAATTTGTCACATGATTTATTACGCTTTATCTTCATGCTAACCAAACCCCTTTTGTAACATATGTAGGGATGTTTAAATTTATTTGAATAAAGGGAACCGTTTACTTTTAATACACTGTACTCTTTTTATTTTTACTATATTCTAGTACACAAGATAAGCAATCCGTCTTAATTTATTTCCTCTGCTACCTAACGTAATATAGTTTATACTAAACATAATATATTTATAAATAGCGAGCAGTGTGACCGAGGCTTCGCACGTGTTCATTTTGCAGTAATGATTTACATCCCGTAATTTTATTTTTGCTCATATTATTAACAATTCATATATCTAATTAATTGAGGAATGGCATAATATACTTCCCGTGTACAAAATGTCATCAATATCTTTTACTACATTTTTTTCACTATGGCTGAATGTATTGTTCGTTAACCTATCAATTGTGGAATGACGTAAACTTCCCGTGTACAAAATTTCATCAAAATCGGTTAAGATTTTTTTTACTATTTCTAAAAGTACCTAGTATTGAAAATTAAAATAGCCTATCAATTGACCAATGGCATATTAATCATTCTGTCTACAAAATTGCATAAGAATCGATCAAGCCGTTTTTGAGTTAAATCTGGACTTACAAACAGAGAGACAGACAAAAAAAATTTTTAAGGGCATATTCGTGATTAGTGTCCATAATATAGTATGTCTATTGGAAAATTATGAAAAAATATTAAATGTACAGACATGACTACAGATTTATTAATATAGATAGATAATTCAAACAAAATAGTGACCTTCAGAAAATTTTGATTCGACCTCGGCTAGTTTTAGAAAATAATGCTAGTTTTGGCCAAAAATTGGTAAGTAGACAGAAAATTCAGTGGTCTTAAAAACATAAAATTTAAATCGATTACATATATATATTACAGTAAGTACCTATATGTAAACTATAATGTAAATATAAGTTTAATTTATAATCTAAGCGAATAATCTGCTACAAAGCTAGAAAAACAAAAGATTACATGGTATAAAGAAAATTTTACTAACTTTTCATTTAACTACATAAGTTTCGACTGAAACTAGAAGAGTAGCCGATTATTCGGATACGGTTTCAGTATCAATTGAAAATCGTGTTCCGGTCGGTCAGAATTAAACTTAGTAGTTATATTTAAAAATCTGTAAAATTGGACCCAACAATAAAGGGGCCAAGTTCGGTAGAAACGACGTTCGGGTTGGTCATTGTCATCGATAAAAGAACTGACATCTAACGGGTAATATTAATAATATAATTAATTATAGTTGTGGAAGGTACGTACTTTAATTAATTTACAAAACAATTTGTTACTTTCTTTGATATGGGAATTCTTACTTGGCAAGTCCTAATTGTAAAACGATCTTTTATTTGACTCCTTTAATTAGAAATTAACATAATAACTTAATAAATTAAGATAAATATTTATTTATTTCGTTGCTAATATATATATTGTTGCTTTTTGAACCAGTATGTGACAATGTTGTAGTCAATCAATTACAAATTACAACACGACGTCCAACTTTGAATTGCTTAACAAGTTTCTTATAAAAACTCTATATTAAAACTGAAAGGACATTGCTACCGTACTGCAAAAAATTACCATTAAAAATGAAACTATATCGTGTAATAATGAAAATATAGTTTGATCGAAATAGTGCAACAACTGTTCCTATTTGTTTCAGTATTCAATAAAGTGGCATTTACTGTGACATTATGAATTGTATGGTACAGAGTTATTTGGTGCTCGTAATGTATTTAGCACTGACATTTATACTTTGTTCGGATAAGTCAAAATAATGTTCAGTATATAATGTTTAATGCTCAGAATAAATAAATTAATACTAATAGTTTTATTAATCTTTGATTGAGGGCTTGAAGCAAAATCTTAAATGTTTTAAGATTAACTGTTGCATAAATTTTTACGTAAACTAAACTTAAGCTAAAACTAAATTAATTTATTTTTTTGGTGCAAGTAGCCCTTTGTGTGTTATTATAAATATAGGGCCGATTCTTCAATCAACTGATAAGTAAGTTTTTTTGAGGATTTTTTTTTTTAATATTTAAAGGTTTTCCGTACATTATCAGTCAAAATGTCAATATTATTCCTCTAATAATTTGCCCTTAGGTTATATAAATATTGTAGTAGATTAGTGATTTTTATAAGCTTTTATTTAATTCCTTTTTTTAGTATGGGTCAAATCTTGCAACTAAATTTGAAAACAATTATCCCCAAACGATTGAGCTTAAAATTTGCATACACGTTTAGTTGGAATAACAATACATGGTTAGTCAAGTGGCGTCATTCTAAATCCAATATAGTGGACTCCCAAAAATGACTGACCAGTTATTTTTATGCACCCCCATGTAAAGAGTATGAAATGAAAGGATTTGCTGGGAATGATACGAAAAAAAAATTAATGTGCAGGCGTACAAAGTACACATGTCAGAAGTGAAACTTCTTTGTCAAACTAATTTTTAAATCTCGTTTATATTTATACTAATCTAATGCTTTAGATTTCCGAGACTTGGAGGGATTAGGAAGATATGTTAGGAATTTAATGAATTTAATTGCCATTAAAGTAAAAATGTCGAAAATTAATACAAATTATAAATTTAATTTTAATTTGTTTCATCGATATCTACATTATTTGATGCGTTTGCGATTTTAAATATTAAAACTTTCTAAACTTCAATCGAATTAACATAAAAAATTGTATATTAACAAAAATATAACAAATATATTACTTACTCTGAACAACTGCTTAGTATAGGACGATTTACAAATTTATCACAAAATGTTTATTTATAAATTTAACTCACTGTTTATATATTGTCTCCATGGCTACGTGCTTCATGCTACGTTCGTCCTTTCTCACTCTATCTCAATCGGTCTCAATTGCTCTCTCCCTCTCTCTCACAAAACGTTTCACATCTTCGTGACGCGTTTCATCCGTAAAAAATTTACGTCATGCGCGCATAAAAGTTTCACTTCAAAAATTTATAGAAAATCTTTTTAAAAACATTCTTTATTCAATACTTCAATAAATTATAAAAGCTTGTATCGCAAATAAAAAAAGAAAAAAGGAATCTACAATAAATAAATTTCGTGCGCGTTACGGTCTTTTAAAATGATTGAAATATTGAATAGAAGCTTGTTATTTTTTTTAAATTAATAACGCTCAGCGTGTCCAATATTTTATCATGCGTTTATTATTACTGAATTCATAAATATCTCCCGTTTGATAGACAAAAGACAGAGGATATGGTGAAGTTGTATAACAATAAAAATATATTACAATAGTATAGAGCCCTCTCCATGGTCTAACAGTCGTAGTAGTAGTAGTAGTAGTAGAGCTTTTTTATACAAGAAAGGTGTCAAACAAGCGTACGGCCCGCCTGATGATAAGCGGTTGCAGTAGCTTGTGGACACTTGTAACACTAAGGTATCACTATAACCATTTCCATTTCTTTATTTTCTCGATGACAGCTCCTGTGAAAACTTGAACGAGCGTCTTTTTTACATTATGTTTGCATTATTTTATAAAAATATGACGTTTACACACGTACAAGATTATACCAGAGTCGGAGAAACTGATAGGGATGGAGCTATATCGATAAACGTAACACGATAACAGACTCGATATTTTTTTACAAAATGTAAGAAACTAAACTACTGCCGGATACTTTTGTACAAATTTATTAACTAATATTATATTTTATTACAAAATTTTACACGTATTAATTCTTGATTGATAATGCCAACTTCTTCAAAATTTTCGAAGCTGTTGTAAAATAAGTAGGTTTAGGTAGGTAGGTACTCGACAATGAAACGAAATAATTATAATGACAGGTAATCTTTATTTATTTATTTATTTTAATTAAAATCTGATGATTCGTCACTACTTATTTCATATCGATATTCATTCAGATCGATATCATTACTTATTTGGTCACAACACTACAACTATCAAATTAGAACTGTCATCGAGAAAATAAAGAAATGGAAATAGTATAGCGCTACCTAAACCCTACTCATATATTCTCTACGAACTTATGTAGAGGTATTTCACCAGTCGGAATGCCCCAAGTACAGAGAAATGTCCAAAGATATTTATCTGTGTTCTACCTCCCTACCCCTTAACCACGAAGTCGGTGCCAATTATATTTTCACTAAGAATAATTAAATTTGAAGCTACTTCATAGCATAAAAGTAGGTAGCAAAAGAAATAATAGTAATTTTATATTTAACAAAACATATTGATTTCAAAAGACTAGTCAATATTGAACGCATTCCTTAATATTTTATTAAACATTCCAACTTCTAGTATGTTGAAATCACAGGCATCTATTAAGTTCTGCCTGATTTCGAATCGGACACGCTCCATCAAATTTATTAGAACATGATAAATGCCATCGACTCTCTGACATAGTAAGGTTTTTTACTCCAACTATGTATGCATTGCATTTTTTTTAAACTTTGCCTATAATTATTCCAAATTATCCAAATATGAATTTATCTCTTGATGTATTTTGAAATTTTTAAATAATATTGCATCCCAGTATAAATGCTTAGGTATTGTCTATTAAAACCCATATTAAACTGTATTTTGATTTAAATTGTATGCAATAATAATAGTCACTAATAAAAATTAGTTATTAAAAAAATATATTATTATTATTATAAAGTGACATAAAATAAACAGTAATATAATTCCCACATGGAAGCCATTGTTCAATGTGAGCATAAAATATCTTCAATTTCTGTTTTATGTTCAAGTTTCAAATCTAAATTTTACAGGCAATTTGCGTTTAAATATTATTCAAATTGTACCTAAATATTTAGGCATGAAATTGATATATTAATGTTTGCGTATGTTTATATTTTGAAACGATGTTGGCTCAAAGGGTTTGAATATTGATCAACGTAGGTTCGAATCCTACAACGAACCTGAGTTTTCGGTGGAGGAAAAGAACGAAACCATAGCTTATGTACAGCATTTTCTAATGCTCACATGTCTAACTACCATCCTCAAGTTGAAAATCAGTCGCCAACACACAAATAGGTGTGTTCCGACAGCTGCGCTTGAAAGCCAGTCTTCCACTACGCTTAGCGTGCTACCATCATGCGCCACATCGTCACTTAAGAGCAGGTGCGATTGTGGCCATAACTCTAAATCAATAACGATAAAAAAGTAGCTGTGCCCTACGGTTTCACTCGTGTTAAATTTATTCGATCAACTCTCCACTGCGCCGCCTCCAACGCAAACGCAATCACAGTGTATCTATCGTTGTTCCCACTTCCCATACTTTCCGATCGACATATTTCCAGATTGCTTGATGTTCATGAGTACTGCTACCATCTTTGGAGCCGCAGCGTGAAGTTAAATAGCCTATAAACCGTCCTGAATAATCTATACAATTAATAAAATTGAAGTGTCTGTTTTTAATTTCAAAATAACAGCTTTATACTAAATGCATATCAAAGTATATACGATACCTATAACAAAAAACAAATTTTTAAAATTTCTGTCTCTCTGTCTGTTTATTCCGGGTAATCTCCGAAACGGTTGGACCGATTTTGACGGGACCTTCACCGATAGATAGCTGATGTTATAGGGAGTAACTTAGGCTACTTTTACTTTAGAAAAAAATGAGGATTCCGCACAAATAAAATAAACTGGCAATGGTAAATCAATTCGGGCGCTTAAATGGCTTACGCTGAGTAAACCATAAAAGATATAGCAAATTAATGTAACACATAATTATAGACATTATAAAGACCTACAAAAAAGTTCCGGAGTGTATACGTCTATCTTCTAAAGAACACCCACAATAAGCATCGTTGTCACGTATGATTTGACAAAAAACAGATAGTAGACATCCAATATATCCGACTAACAGTTCAACAAAAATTATCGAAGTTTTTATTTCTGTAAAATTGAATTAAGGTTTTGGTTAAATTTCTTTGGTACGTATATTAATTTTAATATATTCTACTTTTATCTATTATAAATAAACAATTAAATTATATTTATACTACGTACGATTTATTTTGTTCAGTTGTGAAAACAGAATATACACATATACTATGTAGTTTCGTAAAGGTTCCATAAAGTGGCAGCTTATTGAACTACTTGTTCAATAGATAGTTAACAAACAGTCACAAATGTATTCAGAATCAGAAACACAAGATGAGATAAACTTGGTTTAAGTTACAGTTATCTTAATGGAATCAATAGCTAATGAACAGTTAAGTAGGAACCTCAAAAACCGGGCATTACTCGTATATAAAACAAATTAAAAATAGCAAAACTAAGAAACAGATTCTAAACTTGGAACTTTGTTCTGCTAACATCTAAGTATCGAATACAGTCTGTTCCGGCCATAATTCGCTCCGATACCTAATAATATTAACATTTCTACTCATATTGAGTTATAATAATGAGGATTTTCTCTGAAACACTATACACATAGTTCTAAGTAATAAACGTAAGTGGATGCAGCGTTTATGACCCCGTTTTATGAGACTTCGTATAACTTGTGCACTATCAGACTCCGACCATGATTAAACTATGCAATATCGGCTGATATAACCTTACTAAATTAAATTTAAACTGAACCTAAAGATGTTCCTTATGCAAACTAGTAATTTGCGTTCAACAGTATTAATTTATAACGGTTTATTTCACAGTTTTTACGATATAATATAGGAGTTTTTATTACCTCTTATAAGTTTTATTATAAAATCGTCGAGCTAGACTGTAAAACTTTGCGTTGCATTGAAAAAGAAATAAATTATAAACGTTAATACAAAAAACTATGAAGCTATAGGAAGAAATATTGGCAACCTTTAGTACTTTAGGTTATCATTGCATATGATTTCATTTTCTTATGGATGCGGAGTTTTTGGCGGAACCTTGATCAGCCATGTTGTGTTTTTTTTAATCATTGAATTTGCATATTTGACCCTATATAATGTATGTAATATGTTCGCATGGTTATCAGTTACATTTAAGACGTATTATAATTCTATTTGTTTTCGTGGCGCACGCCAGTAAAGTTCCCAGTCGGTATGGTTTTTTCCGATATCTAAACGGAAACCTAAATGAATGATACATCTAAAGTTTCCCCGTGAATCACTCTGTCCATTGATGAAAACCGTATGAAAATCCGTTATGTGGTTTTTAAGTTTATCGTGTTCAGACAGAAAAACAGACGCGGCTTAATTTGTTTTGATGGTATTTTGTTTTATATCGTTTGTAAGTGAAGTGAATTATAAACTATAATACTAGAAGCATGAATTTCAAGTTGTCACAAGACCTCCCTGAGCCGTTTTAACAAGAGAGCCACCATCTTGTAAAAGCGTTGTTTGAACTCTGAAGATTAAAATTCTAATAAGTCTTTACCTATGAAATTGCCGTCCTGCAGTTTTTGTTTGGCTAAGAATTCTAATTTCAAATTAATTTTATTTTAAAAACATGGTATTCTTTTTTCAAAAGTAGTCATTTGTTTATTGATTAGTGTTACATTTTCATCGCATTTCAATCTTTTTTGTCATCATAGATACGTTAAAAATTCGCGTAATTACGAGTACCGTCGTGGCAGCAACGCGGCACAAGCGGCACGCAACATCAACGACGTTTACGGAGCTAACACTACAAACCAATGCACCACCTGTTATTGGTTTGCTCGCTTCCGTTCTGGAAATTTCGACCTGAAAAATGAACCTCGCGGTCGTCTGAAGACTTTGGTCGACAATGACGTATTAAAGGCGATTGTGGAAGCTGATGATACACAATCGACGACTGAATTAGCAGCAGCTTTCGACGTTAGCGTCAAAACAATATTGGTCGATTTGCGTCAAATTGGCAAGGTAAAAAAGCTTGACAAATGGGTGCCCCACGAACTCAGTGATCGCCAGCGCGAAGTACGTGTCGAGACGTGCCTTGCACTGCACAACAGACACACAAATGAAGGAATTTTGAACCGCATTGTTACCTGCGATGAAAAATGGATCCTGTTTGATAACCACAAGCGCTCAGCAAGTTGGTTGGATCCTGGTTCAGCACCTAAACAATGCCCTAAACGAAAACTTACCCCTAGAAAAATGATGGTCACTGTTTGGTGGTCTAGCGCCGGTGTGATTCATCACAGCTTCTTACCAAACGGGGTGAGCATTACTGCAGATGTGTACTATGAAGAACTGAACACAGTGATGGAGAAGCTGGCACATCTACAACCAGCATTGGTCAATCGCTCGTCTCCGCTGCTCCTGCACGACAACGCGCGACCTCATACTGCACAGCAGACGGTCTCCAAATTCCAAGAACTGCGGTTGGAAGTTCTCCGTCATCCGCCCTACTCACCAGACTTTGCGCCTACAGACTACTACTTTTTCCAGAATTTGGATAACTCCTTGGCGGGAAAAAATTTCAATACCCGAGAGGCAGTACAAAATGCCTTTGAAGAATTTGTTGCCTCCCGTCCAGCTGATTTCTTTAAGAAGGGCATCAATAAACTGCCACTGCGCTGGCAAAGATGCATTGATTGCATGGGTGATTACTTCGATTAATACAAATAAAAAATACATGAAAAAAAATCGTTTAAAATTTTTCATACAAAACGGCAATTATTAACTATTAAATTATTAACGGATATTAAGTTGATTTTGACTGGTAGTCCCAGACATTAACGACTTCAAATAAACAAAAAACAATCTTTCTCTATCTCTCAATTGAGCTTTATAATATTTAAAGTGTATAGATTACATAAATAATCATTATTACTGAAACTGAATTGAAGTTTCTAATTTTGGAAATTCGTTGTCTAGTTCTGAAACATCGGTAATCAAATATTTCATGTTTATGTCGATTTAGTAAATATCTCTATATCTCTAATACCAATAGGATCAGAATTATAAATTAAAGTTTTGCTTACCAGTAACTTTATTTACCTTTTTACCAGATTTCATATACTAAATCTATGGTGAGGCTATAGGATGGGACTATTTCTCAAAGATTCTGGTTTCCTCGATATATTTTTTATCTTCATTGCTAGCCAATAGTTTTACCAATCAATTTCAAATTAATCGATGCATACGAAAAATCCATTGGAAGTCAGTGACAAGGGACGAACTAGGGAAATTGTTTTGATATTCAAATGGTGTTAACTCTTCGAGCACAACAACTTAGTGAAGTAACTTAACAAAAAGCTAAATTACGAGCGTACTGAAATTCTAAAAAAGAAATAATTACCTATCCCGATTATGTATTCTGTTCTGGTAGCAAATTATACTTAGTGAATTAACGCATGCAAGTGCAATTAATTACTTCGGAATGTTCTTTCTATTACCATATTTCAATGCTATCTTTAAAAATGGTGTATTTACTTAAAACAGTTTGTTTTTTCCTACCTCTATCTCTTACATTAGTAAGTATTTACTAAAATAAAAGAATATCTACTAAAATATCGACAGCTTGTGTAAAGTTGAAATGCTGCAGTACTCAATAAACTTCATAGAAAGGGAAAAGCTCGTGTAAATCGTAGCAAATAAATCGATTGAGTATTTAAAATTACTTATACAATAAGTAAAATTTCCAAATAATTAATGGTTGCTTTTACTTACATTATTAAGGCTGCGTCTCTATCGATATATTATGTTGTCGATAGTATAGACTATGTATACAATAAAATCTAAAAAAAATATCTATATATTAACACGTGAAGCAAAAGTTTTCGGTACTTTTTTAAGCGTATTGCGTGCACGGAAGACTGTGAGATTTGGCATGGTTAAAGTTTATATAGAGAAGGAGTGCAAAAAGCTAAAATTTTTCTATAATATCTGGTACTAATATATTAAATAAATAAATTAATGCTGCGAATCCTAACACGGCAAGTTTCATTGAACTTAGACCCCCAAACAAATGTCAAACAAAATAGTCTATGATAAAAAAGTCGCTGGTCGAATATTGAGCTTAGGGCGATCATTAGTATTTATAAACACACGTAGAGATATTTTTTGTAAAGTCATTGTCGTCATTTAGACCAGTGATCAGAAACCTCACTGCATGCTTCAATATTATCACTTTTTCTCGTGCAAATGAGGGTTCCATCGGATTCCAATCTAGGCTTCTCGGTACAAATACTAACGTACTTTATTTCCTTTATTTTAGCTCTATATAGTCCAATTTTTTAAGTATTACGATGGTAATATTATTCGATAATAAACATCGAATATTCCAATAGACAAAGGTGGGTCGCGGTTGTGTATCTTAAACGCTCTCCCCTAAGTCCGGTGAAGCTTTAAAAGCCCTCTGAGGCGTCAGGTCAATTAAGGCCAACAATACAATCAGATCAACAAAAAAAATGCGGCCCATGTTTTTTGTGGTAAATCGCCGAAACGATAAGTTTGAGCAGCCCGATGGAGGTATATCATCAACGTCGTGTCGAATAAAGAAAAGGATATATAAAATTGCATATATATTTCATGTTTTAAACATAGTACAAGCGTAGCTGTTGAAACATAATAACATATTCGCATAAAACCGAACACAAAAGTAACACAAAACAATAACACGCGGAGACACGGCCGAATCGTTAAATCTTTCAAAATTATTATTTAAACCATTTTAAATCTAAAATTTATGTTCCTAAATGACATTTACTCCGTTCCGTTTCCCGGAATGCACATTTTAATGGTTTACTGGCTGTTCGTTTTAATTAACTTTTATTATATCTATTTAATTGGTTTTCAAAAGGTTCCTCTTTATAATTATGAAAATTGTTTGGTAACTCTAAAATTGACCATTAGGTCAATGGTATATACTATGGTATATCATTAGATATACGCCAAAACTTTTACTGAAATTATAGGAATTAATCCAACTAATACTAGTAAACGATTAATGAAACAATGATGGCTCAGCGGCGTGTACGGACACGGCGTTGATTGACGTGGGTTGGAATCCATACCATCATTCTGAGCTTATTGTGAAGGAATACATCGTGATGAAAACATAGCATGAAGGTAGGCTATCTTCCAAAGCCCTTCTAGCTAGTTACCATCCTTAAGCTGTAGGATTGTTCCGGCAGCTGCACTTGTGAACCAATTCTCCCACTATGCTTAGTGTGTTACCATCTTGGGCCATATCATCATATAACATCAGGTGAGATAAAAAAATTAGAATGTAAAAAAAGTGTAAAATCAAACACTACGAAACCATTTTATCGAAATCAAAAAGTTCTTTTTTACATTTAGGCCCTAAGAAGGCACCTACGAAGTTAAAATACTAACTAAGTACTACCGGTTCACAATACATCCCAGTCATCGAGAAAACTCAGAAAGAAATTCGATCGGGTTTCTCTTTTTTTTTATCGTTACATATACACATTTATGAACAGCTACAAAATTTCTACGAAAGCTCGTCTGGCTGTACCTAGAGCAGTGTTAGTTCCAACATTCATGTACGAAAGTGAAAGCTGGGTGTGGCAGAAAAAGCATACAAGTAGAATAAATGAAGGAAAATAGATCGCTAAGAGGAGAGAGATGTTAGGAGTGAAATTAAGTGGCAGGATAAGAAACAGTGTGATAAGAGAACAGATATAGTCACACCGATTGAGAAAGGGATACTTAGATGGTTTGGGCATGTAGAGAGGATGAATGAAAGAAGAATGATTAAACAAATTTATAAGGCTAGTGTGAATGAGAATTTTGGATGAGGAAGGCATAGACGGACGTTCAACTATCAAATCGGTGACGTTCTAAAGAAAGGTCAGTTCAAACGACTAGCGTGTGTGAAAAGATTGATGAATGTTAAAGAAGCGAAAGATGTATGCCAAGTTCGTAGCAAGTGGAAGGTCGTGGTCTCTGCTTACGCCGTTTGCGAGTAAGGTGTAATTTGTATATATAATATTTGCAGTTATAAACAATAACTAATACGTAAAGCAAAAGCTTTCTACCACTTTTTAAACGTATTGCGTGCACGGAAGACTGAAATTTGGCATGGTTAAAGTTTATATGGAGAATATATATCTGTTAATAATATATTAAATAAAATAAATTAATACTGCGAATCCTAAACCGACCAGTGCCATTGAATTTAGAGCCCCCAAAATATTGACATTGTCACTCAACGAAAAGTGACAGTAAGTCATATAATATTTATTGTTTAATTTCATAATGCAAATGACAAACAGAAAATAGTCTATGATTAAAAAGTCGAATTTCGAGCTTAGGGCGATCGCTAGTCGTAATGAATGACGAATGTGTATGTACAGAGAGGAAGTCATTTACAAACATCACTATCATTCACATGTACAGACAAAACTACAGATTTATTAATATACATTGTTAATTCCAAAGTATCTATACAAATAAATAAAATATAATTCGATTACAAAAACAAACCCTCTTAATACACGATGTAAAAAATCAAAGATACCCAGTACAAAATCGTTACAGCGCCATCTCTTACCAATACAAAAAGTAACCATGAAAATATGTATTTGATTTATTGATGTATCAACTGATATAAACAATAAAATAAAATTAAAGTGTCTGTTTGTAATTTCAAAACAACAGTTTTTTAGTAAATGCATTTGAAAGTATATACGATACTTAAACAAAAAAAAAAAAACAATTTTAAAATTTTTGTTTGTCTGTCTATTTGGTTGTTTCGGGTAATCTCCGAAATGGTTGGACCGATTTTCACGGGACTTTCACTGATAAATAGCTGATGTTATATGGAGTAATTAAGACTACTTTTATTTTAGAAAAAGAATTAGGGTTCCGCATAAATAAATAAAGAACTAGTCATGGTGAATCAATTCGGGCGCCTAAATAGCTTACGCTGAGCAGACCATAAGAGATATAGCAAATTAATGTACTACACAATTGTAGACATTAAAAAATCTACAAAAATTTCACAGAGACTATACGTGACATCTTTTAAGGAACACCCACAATAAGCACTTTTGTCTTTAAAATAGCCGGGAGCGGGGGAGTAAAATTCGCGTGGGCATTCTGTAGTCCACGTGAGCGAAGCCACGGGCGCAGCTAGTTATGAAATAAAAAAGGAATAGTTCCTCAATTTTACACAAAAAAAGAGAAAAAAGAAACGTCGAATGAGCCGATATTAAGTTACATTCATCGCTTTTTGGTTTTGGGTAACCTTTACTTAATCCATAGAATATCATACCATTAATTGTAATATTTTTCATTTTAATATTTCAAAAATTACCGATGTAGGTAATTTAGAGAATTAATTGATAAATCAGCAGTAACAGTTAAAATATATCAGCTATATTTTGAATTTTTCCAATATAATTTTAATTTACAATTGTGTATTTATATGAATATACAAAGTTTTTTTTTATGTAGAAAGTTTATACAAGTATACCTCGAGTACCTATACAACGAACTTGAAATCACTAGGGATGGACCAAAATCATTTTTTGTTAAGTTGAATCGAATTTCTACTGAACCCCGTTATCTACTTGGTGCTGACTGCTGACAAAGCCAAATAAAAATTATACAATTGTTTGTAATACAAAAGAAATAAAGTCATGAATTAGTATTTTAAAGTTTTGGTGATAATTAGTGGATGAAATCTTGGGATTAAAGGAAACAATAATATAATGTAAAGTAAGCAGTAATACTACAATGATCAATCACATGACGATAATAAAAATGAAAAGTATTCATTGAGACAATGAACAGTGAAACTCAAGAACATAACAAATTGTTTATTTGGGCCCACGTGTGTTGAAACGCTTTACCTGTCATAGATATAATTGTCGAGTCAAAGATTCTATATAATCGTTATTTAAATTTTAATAAAATGTGGGTCATCGATTTTCCGCTTGCAGAAATACTGATAATATAAGATCGCAAAAAAAAGGCTAATGCAGCGTAAATATTTTATGACACATTCTTAGCGCCAAAGTTGACAGGAAGTTCAGTGGAAACCACATTCAGCCCATCTCTAATAAAACAACTATTGAGTCAAAACTATAAACCTATGTGAAATAGTTCATGATGCAATAATAAAATTGTTTTAATCTCCATATTAGTTGAACAATAACACATACGCTATATTACCACGCTACCTCTTAGTTTATGCTACAAATGTTAGACATTATATCAAATAACTGTCAGGTTGTGTGTTTAATAATATTAGTAGTGCGCGGGAGTCGATTTACATTAAACTGTACCGTTCTACTGTAAACATTTGCGAGAATATTTAATGTTTATATCTTCAATAATCTTACAAACGATTACAAAATTATATTATTTTACGTTAAACAAAAATTTACGATAATGTAAATTAACGTAGCAATGAAAATTGTTTTATATTTCATAGCAATTTAAAAAACAAAATTTCTTTATTTGGAAAGCATATCAGTGTCAGACGAAAAAAAAACCCCAGCAAGCAACTCGGTTGCTTGGACCTAAATACATTTAAAAAAAACTTGTATAGTTTACAGTTGTTTATTACAATTTTACGGGAACGTGCCACTTACAGAGATAGATTTACTTCCAAGAAATGTAAATAATCTTTCGACAATGACACTTGCTATATAATAATATGCTTCATAAGCTTATTGCCCGGCAAATCGGTTGTGAAGCTTCGTCTAAAACCTATCCAAACAAAACCATAAATGTGAAAAAGGGGCGAAGTTCGATAGTAACGACGTTTGGGTTAGTCGTCACCGACAATAGAGCTGACATCTAACGGGTGCCAAGTTCCATAATTCCTTTAATTATAACTGTAGGAATGTACGTTCTTCAACTCATTTCCAAAACGATTCGTTACTTTATTTAATAAGGTATTTCTAACTTGGCAAACATTATAAACAAAATCGGTAACATGTAAACAAAGATGGCTCAGTGGTAATGTGTACGGACATCGCGTCGATTGATGTGCATTCGAATCCCTGTATTGAGCTTTCTGTAAAGAAAATCTTAGGGTGGTAGGGCATTTTTAATACCCAGCATGTTAGCTACCGCCCTCAAGTTGAAAATCTGTCGACAATTACCTGTAAGTGTTTTCGGGCAGCTGTAACTTGAAACCCAGCTCCCCTCACTAGTTTTAGCTTAACATCAGGTGAAATTGTGACCAAACGCTAAACTAATAATGATTCAATTAAGATAACAATTTTATGGCCTTGGTTAAAAATGACGTAAATCTATAAAATCAGTTCCTTCTTGAACATAGCTCAATCGGAGACGCAATCCAAGTACTATGAGCGTGCAATTAATAACAATTATATACCAATAACTGTTCTACAATGTATACGATAATAATTGTGTTAGCAATCACTCGTTGATTGATGCATACAAATAAATAATGAAAAAACGTTGCAAAGGGTAAAAAATTGTATAGGATTAGAAACGTAACAATTGCAGCGATTGTGGTAAAGTTGATGACGTTCACAACTTGATAATGGAGTGTTGGAAAAATCATAATGACAGGTTATCATTTATTAATATGTATAAAATTAAAGACTGGAACGTGGATGTATCTCACGGCGTTAACCAGGATCGACATCGGATGCTTCTAGAATATTGTGTATATTGTATTGTATATTTTAAGTGTTTGTTTTAATTATTTAACTCTTCTTTTCAAGAATTAGATATAATATCAAATTATATATAAAATTTAAGAACAGTGGTGTACTCTGCCTTTCTCTTGATATCCTGATATATCACGACGCCTATTTTCTCCTTCACTTGCGGAATGTATTTCCTTCTTGGTCTTCCACTTTTCCTCTTCCCGTATATTTTTTCTCCTATTAAAGTTTAATAGGTCGTCGTGTCGACCAAATTTTTCACCAATTTTCCCCTCCTATTGATCAATGATTCTTAGTAATATCTTCCTCTCTTTTGCTATGTTTAATACTTCTTAATTCATTTTCCTTTTCGTCCATTCAATTCTCTTCTTGTTCCTCCAGCAACACATTTCTACTGCTTCTAATCTTCCTCCATCTTTCTTTGTCATTGTTGTACCTACTATTATTTATATTTATTTTAGTTTATACTTCCTACTTCTTCTTGGTAAGGATAGTTATAGTTATGACGAAAATTGATAAAACTTTCTATATACTTCCTTATAAAGAGGCGCATTTCAACTTGAAAATTTGCTCCAAAAACGAATCAAACTTGAAACCTTCGATATATGTAGAACGCAGAAATTAAACTAACTGCATTGATGAAGCACAATACGGACATAGCATAATAATTGCATAAAATTGTCAACACATATTTTAGTCCAGGTTATTTATGCTTTGTTGATGAGGTCAAAGGGCTTTTTGGTCTTTATATTATTGTTTACCACCTAATATTAAAGGTCAGTTTTATCATACGTTAAAAACCTTATTAAAAGTGCAATATCCGTATCATAAATAGAAAAATTACAGCAGAAAAATTAACAATTTAAAGACATAAAATTGAACATTTCTGAGTAACGTCTCATTTCTATTATAATACGTGAAAAGCTTTCCGTACCTTTTTATGCGTATTGCGTACACAGAAGACTGTGAGATTTGGCATGGTTAAAGTTTATATGGAGATGGAGTGCAGAAAGCTAAAATTTATCTATAACATCTGTTACTAATATATTAAATAAAATAAATTAATATTGCGAATCCTAACCCGACTAGTGCCATTGAACTTAGACCGCCCAAAATATAGACCTTGTTACTCAACGAAAAGTGACATACTCATTGTTTATAAATAGTCTATGATCAAAAAGTCGCAGGTGGAATTTCGAGCTTAGCGCTAGTTTCTATTAAAAGGTACCTACACGTTATTTCCTATTGCAATAACCCTAACGATGATCGAGTTAATAATTAACTTGTAATCAGTATTCGCAAAAACATTTATAATTCTTAATTGTAACATAATTACACTTCGTTACTGGTTTTAGGTACTTATTATGTATGGTATTGCAAAAGTTAATGTCTATGTTATTTTTACTCGTCAACGTTGGTTGTTTTGTATTAAGAAACTTTTATCAAGAACATGATTAGTTGAAATAATATTGTTTCACCTGTGGGTAATCAAAATGCCGTTTGATTTAAGTAGAAGGATTTAATATTACAGAATAAAAATATAGGTAAAGAATGAATAAAAGAAATAAAATTATCTTCTTCACTAAGTAGGCTGTAAAACACAATACAAAAAATTAGTTTTGCCTGGTAGTTCCAGAGATTAGCGAGTTAAAAAAAATCTTTTGAGATTTATTAATATGTATAGATTTTTTAAGCTTTTTACGCTTTATTACCAAATTATGCAAATCATACTTTGTGTTCCATCTTTCCCAAACGGTCAAACTAACTATACCAACAAAAAAATATATACCGTAACAGTGTTGAACGATTTCAGTCCAGTCTTAAACACATACTTGTTAACAACGCAATTCGATATACCTTGTGATGCATATCGGCGAATTTTTCGCTTGATTGAATATTGCCTAATTAAATTATCGCGTACATTATTGCGGGTCACAGTTTTCAGTTCGATCATTTTACCTTCAAAAGATTTAATATTCTTTTTTCGAAATAAAATGCAACATTCACGATCTCTTATGAACCACGGGATGTACATTAGCGTGGCACAAACGAAATAATATCAAAATGCAAGTTTTTAAATTTTAAACAAACTAATTACAACAACAATTAATTTTTTTGACTTTTTCAACTTTTCACATTGCCTATTATTTTATTTATTACTAGCTAGTACACGCAACTTCGTCTGCGTGTTATTGGATATATATACAGACTGATCTCGAAACACGACAAACCAAAAGAAAATCATAGATAGGTTTATTAATGAGTGTAAGGTATTGTCAAAATGCCACCAATATTACCATAATATAGGGACAAAAAATCTAAGTTAATGAATAAAAAATAAAAAACCACAATATACCACCGCAAGATCCAGCCAGTGCGGTTGGGATTTTAAAAAGCTAATCACTGATAAATGTTTTCACTTTTTAATTATAATTGCAGTTTAGTGTATTGGTCACTGACCATCAATTTAAATAAATGAATAAAGGGTTGTTAGTATGAGTTTGTGTGTTTATGTCTTTGTGTGCTTGTGATATGTGATTGTTTTGAAGTGAGCTATATTACTTGAGAGGTGTGAGAAAACGAAGAAGCATTCAAATTTTGTAGATTTCAAATTTATTATATTGGAATGTTGTAAAGGTTGATTAGATAAGTAATTTTTCGACCTGACCGACTGTACTTTTAGCCTTAAGGACCCTGAAGCTTTTTTTATGATAAAAAGGGGGCAAACGGGCAGGTGGCCCACCTGATGGAAAGTGATCACCGCCGCCCCCAAACATCCACAACACCCGAGGCTCGCAGATGCGTTTCCGGCCTTTTAGGGAAGAATAAGCTGTCTTCTTGAAGGTCACCAGGTCATAACGGCTCGGAAAGATCTCAGGCGACAGCTGGTTCCACAGAGTGATTGTAAATCTAGTGTAATGTTAGAAAAGAAGATAATAATCAATGTCATTTAATTACGAGCCCGGTGTACTAAATATATCTTATGAATAGTCGATCTAAACATCATTATTTTTCTTCTACAT
This sequence comes from Saturnia japonica, assembly GCA_033032175.1. Lineage (NCBI taxonomy): Eukaryota > Metazoa > Arthropoda > Insecta > Lepidoptera > Saturniidae > Saturnia > Saturnia japonica. Next base: position 11,075,893 of record CM065325.1, read on the forward strand.
GGCATTTCATTAACCAATGTACGGATTTTTTTTCAAACAAACCATTTTGTAAACAGTGTTAGTAGTGTATTTCTTTTAAATTGCTTGTGTAGATTTGTGTGTGTTGCTTATGATAACATACAAAACGATTTGGAATAAAAAGTAATTTAAGCGACTTGAAAAAAAATCTAATTGATTTTTTGATGACAAGTCTTAAAACGTGTTAAATTAACATATTTTTATGTTAGAAGTAATAATTTTAATTTTAAGTTTTATTCTGGGCCATTCTGATTGTGCATGTGTATATTGTATATTTATATCTAACACCAAGGCGCAGAACTAATAATTATTTTAATCACACCATAATCCATGATCCTTGACTTTATCTTGACTTCTCGGTTCAACAGTATGGCTAATGCCATCACAACACGAGATCTGTTAATTAATTTGAGCGCTCTACTGCATGACAGACACGGATTAAGAGCCAGCGTAGGGCTTGTATATAGCATAATTTACCAAAATTTACAAGCTAATACATGTAGAGCCTCCTGAAATGAGGGTCAGTCTAAATAATGTTATGGGGTAAGTATTCGAATCGTCACGATAGCCTAAAACTTACTTTGTTTCGTAGAATTATATTATTTTTTCCCAAAAGTCCCATATAACCTTAGATTAATTCGATATTATTACTTGAATCGAGTGTTTTGTTAATAATGATCGAGCACTTTTTAAACAATGAATGCCCTGCATAACTTGTTGGAGTCCTCGAAATATTTCTGACTTTGCCAAAACTGGCCTTTCCAGGTACATACTCAGTAATTCATTTAATAAAATTAATTATAAGATGTCTAACATATCTGGGTTTTATGAAATTTAGTATAAACTAATTTATTTTCTTAAAACATTGCCAACATAAGTCATGTTGGTCGAGTGGTTTAGAGTTAGACCGGCGGAATATTGATTCGATGTACCAATGAATTTTTCGGAATTCATGTACATTTACTAATTCAAATTGGTAACACTATCGGTTGACGGTGAAGGAAAATATCGTGAGGAAACCTGAACGCTTGAGAAATATTCTGAAGTACCACTGTATGTGGAAAAATATAAAGCTGTTGGTTCATCGGTGTTTGAAATTGCCAATACGTGGTAGGCTGGACTATGAAAGAGGCCTTTGCCCAGCAATGAGTGACTTACAGGCTGATATTATTGTTATTTTATTACTATTCTTGCCAGCATAAGTTTTCTTTGTTTACTTAATATCCTGTGTACATAAAATAATAGTATGTTTTTTTTTATTAGTATTATTGAAGGAATACGTTTTGAAAATAATGTCTGTCTTGTTCGGTGATGTAGCATGGGTGGCGCCCGGGCGTCTTCCAGGTGAAATACATGACCATCTTTTTTTAATGGTTTTTCTACTCACTTCTTTTACATAAAAACCGAGGACCTTTATACTTCACAGAATTAAATTCAAATTTTAAAAGTGAAATGAATTATTAATTTGTCTAAAATTGCAAAAGTTAAGGGCAAAACTTTAGTTTGCAACACTTGAAAAAAGAAATTTAAAATAAATGACATAAATTAAGTTAATAAGTTAGAGCTTTTTATAGCTACCGAAGATATAAGTAACAAGATTTTTTGTCACGTAGTAAATTGCATCTATTATAAAAATGGACTCATCCTAGTTTTAGCACAGTTATTCTGGGACGGATTTGGGTATATTCATAATAAAATAAAATAATTTTGATATTCACTGACGTAGTTCTAAAATATATATTTTTTTAAATTCCTAAATTATAAATTTTGGTATGTCTAATGAATTTAAAAGTCAAATAAAACAAAAGTAGTAATCACAAATATTACTTTTACAATTGTGTAAAAACATGTCAAATTCCGTTTATATTTTCCTGAAGCTTGGTAGGATAAGCAGATAAATTTATTATTTATTTAATATTTATAAAGTATTTGTATTGATTAATGAACCAATAACTTTTGAAATAGAAATTCCAGAAAAAGTTTTGCGTACATCCTTTTCACTTCTTCTTAAACAGTAAAATGAAAATACAATCTTATTTAACTTTGGCTTAAACGGAATCAATATAAATGAACACGTGTGACAAACACTGTTTAAGAGTGTTCTCTTCGAAGAAATTGCGTTTCAGTCACACTGTTATGTATTGCCGAGTGCGAATTCGAATGATTACTTTTTAATACTCATAAATTTTGCGTGTTCGTGTTCTATGCGATCGCAGATCATTCATTTGATTGGTTTGAAACTTTGTATAGTTGTTGGCACTTGCGTGAAAGAGTCTGACATAGACTACCAGGATTTAATAAGCAGCGCGCGGTTCGCTTCAACAAATGGGTATATTTCGCATATTTTAACGGTAGTTTGTGGCCTTAAATTAAAGACCTCGTGGAAGAAGTCGCGGGTGCTAGTTAGTCTTCAATAAAAATTGGTATAATATTTGATTATATGACTCGGTGCTATAACTTTCATACACTAGTGATTTGATCGACATAGGTTCAAACCCTACAATCAGCCTGAGCTTTCTTTAAAAAAAAAAACATCATAATGAAATTATAGCACGGTGATAGAGTTATTCATAATGCTCACTTGGCTGGCTAACACTATCAAGTTTAAAGTATGTCGCCAAGCAAGTATCTTTAGGTATGTTCCAGCAGCTGCGATTGAGAACCAGTCCCCCTCTAGGCTTAGGCGTCATCGTTACTTAACATAGTGTGAGATTGTGGTGATTTGACATATAACACATATAAAAGATACATAAAATATAAACATTTACTGTTTAAGTAAACCATATTAAAATGATGTCTTATGATAACGTTTTCATAGTTCTTTTAGCATTTGTAAATTATTTGCAAATAGGTTATTTTTTGAGTCGAAAAGTGACAACTTTTTCGATATATTATCGATAGATATTTTATTCCATGTAGTAAATAAATTAGTATAATCATTGTACTTAAAATAATTATAGTTGTGTACAATTTCTCTGCCTTGTAAATACTATGGAAAAACTTAAGTCCAAAACTCTTTTTTTAAATCCATATTGCATTTCTTCTATTAAATTATACTATATATGTATGAAATTATCTTATCGTAACATATACCATCACGCCTACATCCCCGAAGTGTTAGGCAGAGGTGTACTTAATGTACACTCACAGTTCGTCGGGTATGTTTTTTAGGTCCCATGTAATAGGGAGCGAACCTATTGCCATTAACCGGGCACAAAGCCAAACTTCGAGCTGCTACTGAGAATTTTATAGAAAAACCTAATAACTCTTTGCTTGGCATGGGAATTGAACACAGGACCTCGACCATATAGTCTATATAGTTATATAGGCGCGCATACGACTACTAAGCTAATGATGATCGTTATATATATTAAAATATAATTAAAAAGTATTGATATGAATCAAAATTCACTACAAACTGAATGTACTGCTTTTGTTCGTTCGTAAAAACTTGTGCAAGGGTTTAACGCGGAAACACCACTATCTCGCCTCTTTTAATGCCACATAACATTAGTGCTCATAGTGTTTAATATTCGGTCCCAAAGGCAACACTCACTGGTACTCGTGTAGTACAGGAGTAGCCACCTATTACGACTATCCTCAGTATTAGCAGAGTAGTACGCTTTATTTGAAGTTGGTTACACATAGCCATAAGCTATAGTGAGCACTGAATATTAAAAGGACTATATATTATCAGTTTGCTATTCCATTTCATTAAAAAAACACCATAACATTGGTGAAATCAAACATCGGTCTACAAGGCGGTCTCTCGTGCGATGAATGTTTTACAGAATGCTACGAGTACCAGCAAAGCTTATGTGGCGTTTCTAACAATACAGTAGGTAGTATGGGACTCATAGTATGTTTTGATTCCGCCATCTGACTCACCGGAGCTGAAAGCAAAACCTCTAATTTATAATCGCACTTGTTATATATAATGTAAATTGTTTATACGACTTTATAATGCATTCCAAACATAAATGATACTCAATGGCATATTACAGTGAGTTAATTTTAGCTATCGTTATTGCTCGAACTCGAAAATCGAATGACAGGTGTTTCACAATATTTATAATATTTACATATTTATTTTAGTCATTTAGTTTGAATAGCACTTACAGTGAGATTACAGTCTCTCGATTTAGTATGTCTTTTGGCAAAAGGCTCTAACGTTATCCATTGTTCTCTCTCGGGTTACTTTTCATAAATTGGAGCCTGGGCTTGCTGTTTCGTTTAGTTCATCGACAAAGGAATTCCTTTGTCATTTTCCTCTGCTTCGTATAATGCCTCTAATATATGAATCAGTTAGAATCTTACTGTATTCATCTAATTTGTATCTTAACCTGATCTTTCTATCACCATTTTCTAACTAAAAGTCTAGTCAATACATCCGTCAATTGCACGTAATACGGGTGAATTTGAAATATGTATATTAATTGTAATGTGAAATAAAATATTATAAAATAAACAATAGACGTTGTTTTAATAAAAAAGCAGCGACAAACCTAATTAATAAAGACGTTAGTAAACGTTGTTGATAAACAGATATAAAGCGGCTTTGGATATAATCCTAATTAACACGCAAGTGGTGTAGTACTAATAAATAATCAATTTTATTTTAGGTTTAATATGGACGTTTTTATATTTAATATTTTTAAAGTTTTTAATCGTGGCATCACCGATGTTATTTATTATCTATATTTAATACAATATGATAATGCTCAAAAGTTTGTTTGTTTGAACGCGCTTATCTCAGAAACTACCAGTCAGATAGGAAAAATTATTCTTAAATTTATAGCCTGTTTATAGAGAAAGGTTATAGGTTATAAAACTTCACGCTACGACACTAAGAAGTGGAACAGTATCCCTGAATGTCAAGAAATCTGGCAAGCTGTAGGCAAGTATGGCAGGTAAGAACAACAATAGGCTACACGGGTACATTGGCGGCGCGGTGGAGCGAGCTGTGAAGAGTTGGTTGAATAAATTTAACACGCTTGAAACCATGGGGCGCAACTAGTGTAAATATAAATATTTTTTTATTTTTCATAGGGAATAGTATACCTACCAGATTGTATTAAGTTATTAGATTACGCCTATAAGTAAATTGGTAAAATCAGTTCATTCGAATAACGTTCGGGATACAAACTCACAGTTCGTATTATGAAAAAGTATCATAAATTTTTTGTAATTAATTAAAGCCTCAAATACAACTAACTAAGCTCTAGACTCTTTTGTTAAGCACGTGTTGTCACATTTCAAATATTGTACAATTAAAACAAAACCCTCAATGTATATACAATTGTAATAACTGGATTACGTTCACTGAATCCGGCCCACACCGCTGACAGGTTTGCAACACTGTTGCGCTCGCGCAATTGTTTTATTGGTTTTTTGCACGGCCAACTGTGCGATCCGGTCCGATAAACTCCCGCTGTGTTGCATTGGCCCATTGACCGACATCATTTGTGTGTTGATACAGACCATTTTTTATTTTTCGTCTTCCTTTTTATCTTAATATGTGAAGTAGATATTAAAGGTTTTGTGGAATTTATATTGGTATTTTGATTGTCGTATTTTTCTTGGTCGTAATTATGATTAACACTCTTTGAAATACACATCCAGAGTTATATTATAAAGCATGCTTTTATCTTGAAATGCCTATAAAATTAGTAAGTTATGCTGAAAGCCAAACTTGGAAATTCTTACTTATACTTCAACCTAAAAATAAGACTTTAATGTAGTAAATATAGATATAGTAAGTAGTTACTGGTGTTGTACAGTACATTGTAAATAATTACTTTTACTTCTTTTTTTTGCAAAAAGCACTTGCCAGTGTCAATTAATGTTTTTAAGCCTTTGTGGTATTTTCTAATATTCAAAGTGGTGTCTGATAAGAAGGCGGCTTTCTTGTCAGAACTATCTAGGCAGTCTTTGTGACATCCTAAAATGTATGTTTACAGTTTACATTTACAGTCCACTTCACGTATACACAATACTAAACTTTAACACGTAAAATACTACCAATAGTATGGGGCCAAAGAATCTATAATGAGAGTGAGTTTTTACGATGCTCGCCTCACATTGTAAAAGGGTATCCTAGACTATGAAGTTACTTGTTAAACCTCTTTATTTATTGTGATGAAGATAGTCACATGACCTCAAGTGTGAATATTCAAAGAAGTATAATTTCTAACACGCGTACATACACATAAGTACACGTAACTACTTTTTTTTTAATGACTGATAAATAATTTCGTTTCGTGGTTAATAAATTTTATTTACTTTAATTAATTTAATTTAATAATTTTAATTTAATTTACTGTTTAATTTTATATTTTACCTTTGTATTTTTAAATTAAAACATAATGAAGTAACAGAAATTTCATTAGAGATTAATCGCCTATGTAATATTGTACTTATAGATATTTATTATACTAATATAAGATCAACCTGTCTAAAATAGTGTATTTTTATTAGACCAATTCAATGTCGGTTGAGTGTAGCAACTAAATGCGACCGAGTAAACTCGGACAAAAAATGTGTTTGTTGTCCACACTCACACATGTAAAGCTAGTGTAGTTTAACGAAATAGCAAAGATGTAGCTATGCTAGATGAGCATTAGACCAACTTTTGTAATACTATTTAACGATTATTTTTGACTAGTGGTACCTCCCGGTTTCACTCGTGTTAAGTTTATTCGATCAAATCATTGCTCCGCGCGCGCCACCTACACACCCGTCCTCTTAATACGTACGTATTTCACAATAGTAAAGCGATAGGCAGAAATCGCTAAAAATATTTCCTTCGAAATGGTAAAATCAGATTGTGTTACAAAATATAGGTGTTACTTAAGATGAATTTGCGAATTCTGCTATCCGCTTGCTATTGCGAAATACATAATAGGGAAGCCGGTGTAGTCTATCATTATTCTCACTTCTCGTTATATTGTCTACCTCTTGTCAGATTGCATGATGTTCATAATCACTTGACATTGGCAAAATCGCTTACATAGGCAGAAAGCCAAAATAAAAAAAAATCCGGGTTATAGCGTCAAGATGAGTAACCTTTTTCAAGATTATAGTGGTTTCAGAGACTGACGCGTTAAAAAAAAACAAACAGATTAAGTGGTGTTATGTAATTAATGACATTTGTTCGTGTCTTTTACATATGTATAATATTATTTGAACTTGCATTTTTCCAATGTTTTTATTTTTTATATATCTACTACCCGTGCGCGATAAGTTGAGAACCGCCTGGAATGCAACTCTCCGTCCGCTACCTCTGTAACTTCCCCTCAAGCTCCCGTGTTGTACTGTAGGCAACGACATTTTTTTTAACATTCGTCACGCAACTACGACGCGCTCCGATTTTATAATCTTATTTGATACTGTTTCATTAATAGTTATTAGAGTTACCGCTATATTTTATTGTTATTTTTTGTGTTAAGTTTATTGTTATAATGAACGGTAAAACTTTACATAGTGGAAAGAGAAATCTGTTGAAAGAGAAAAGTGTTGGACTTTTTTGAAAACGAAAAACGAAACAAACAGTTGTGTTTACCTGTTGATCAGGCAGTAAAAAGAACCTGTATGGCAACGGGAGTTTCGAAAGCAGAAAAAAAATAGCAGAAACGAAGTCGCCGGTGGAAACTTGTTGTGATATTTTTTGTGCACAGTACAACCATGCGTCGGTGGTGTCACCGCCCCCAGGTGTCAACTTTTTGCGCACGGATAGTATTAATTTAATCTAAACAATTACTTTTAACTTACACGTGTTGTGATTGACTATAATTAGTAACTTAATTGAATAATACTTTTACTTTGAATTGTCCATAACAGACTATACGTCAAAGAGAGTGACATCAGGATATAATTATTTATTGACTTATTGTTGTCAATTCTTAATAAATGAATAAGTTGGTTTCGCGCCCATAAATGGGCTTAGGTACGGGTGACGAACCCAGGCAAGTACCTATGTCGCCTACGCTCATGTTGCACAGGCACAGAGATGGAAGCGTATCGTGTATTCGTGTACCCTTCATAAATAGTTCCTATTCTAGGCCACGGAGAACTGCGCGGCGGTGCGGCGCGGAAGGCGAGGCGGCAATACATGCGGCACAGTTTACATACCACGGACAGTAGCGATTACCGCCGCGACTTACCTATAGCATAGACCGAGAGCGAAATGTCATTATCAAAATTATCTCGATATTGCTTGGAGAGTAGTAGTTTTTTGAATCGCCAAATTATAAAACAGTTTGTTGGCGAAGAACAAATGCACTCAATAAAGCTATCTTACATTTAATATATATTACATAACCTTTAATAATATTTATAACCTACATCTAACTTTAAATAACAATATTCAATATTTAAGTACTTATTAAGTTTATAAACTAAATACATATATCTATATACAGTGTAAACTCTTTATAACGAAACTCAAGGTACTGAGCATTTTTTGTCGTTATAGAGAGTTATCGTTATATGGAGTGAACAAAAAAAACAACCAAATTAACAAAAAAAATTAATATGTATGTCTTAGATAATAAATGCTCATAAATTATTGTTTACACATATAGTCTGATAACTTTGTCTGACGTTTTTTGCTATGCCAGTACTTGTTTTGTATTATTTTATGTATGCACGTATCACACAAATTTTTTCGTCAACACTAATCGCTTTCCGTTTACTGGCCATGTTAACAGTTTGAAAGTAGGTTTACGACTGATAATACGATAGGTACCCAGTATGCTTGGTCGAAGACCATCACTTCCGAGAAAACAATGCGTCATACTGCACGTGTTCAAGGCAATTAAGGATAACAAAAGCTAAACCGACCTTGGATGTTTCGGAGCTTCAAAGTCTTGTGTTACCTGATAATAAACAATAATACCGATAATAAATATTTACTGTCTAAAAATATGAACACATTTCTTCGTAATAAAGAATGACGTATCTCTATAAAGAGTGTTTCAATATGTGGGTTTTAACGCAAACCAACCAAGTTGGGCTCACTTCAACGTTATAGGGAGTTTATCGTTATAAAGGATAACGTTATAAAGAGTTTACACTGTATATACTACATTGAAAGTAAAAGAAACTAAATAACAAGGTTTGGCTCCAAAATAACATTACTACACTTAATATTTATTCCAAAATAGTGTCTAGCATGATGGTCTTTAATTAATTTTTTAAATTCGTCAATCTCTTTATTACATTATTTATTATTATTATTTGGTAAGACACTAGCAGCTAATTAGCTGATGCGTGCGTATCAAATAGCCTGGAGATATCTTCCTTGTCCAATCTGCTCTTAAAGGAAGTTATGGTAGGAGCCATCACGACTTTATCTGGAAGTTTGTTCCATGCTGTGACCACTCTGTTAGGCAAGAAATGCTTCATTGGGTTTCTTTTTGCTGGGAATTCCCAAAGTTTCAAGGGATGACCTCGTAGGTGTTTATTTTCATTTGACTTAAACATATCTTTAAGGCTGGGCACATCGTAATAATTAGTGAGGATTTTATATGTTTCGATTAACCTGCCTCTTTGTCTACGCTGTTCTAGTGTGGTAAGGCCAAGGTTTATGAGGCGCTGTTCATAGGGTAAGTTACGCATTGCATACACCATCTTAGTAGCCCTTCCCTGTACATTATCAATGAGCTTAATGTCTTTTTTGAAGTAGGGTTCCCAGATAATATAAGCATGTTCAAGAAGTGGTCTTATATAGGTCTTGTATAACTTTATAAAAAAGTTTTAGCTGTTAGGAATTTAAATGCCTTGCGAATGATATAAAGGATCGAATTAGTTTTCTTCACAACCCCAAGCACATGAGTTCCCCATTTAAGATCTTTGGATACTGTAACTCCCAAGTCCCTTTGTGTTTCAACTGCGGTTAATTGCTCACCACTAAGATAGTATACCTACCACTTAATAGTATACCACTTATTCACATTTAAAGTTAGAAGCCAGTCATGAGTCCACTTAAAAATCACATTAAGGTCATTCTGTATAGCTTGCCAGTTGCTTCGAGGGTTAGCAAAAAATTTGGTATCATCAGCAAAAAGCGAAAAAGGTAGTTGCAGAGAATTTTTCAAGTCTGAGAGGTACAAGATAAAGAGCAATGGACCAAGCACCGAACCTTGAGGAACGCCACTAAGGACACTTCGCGGATCGGACATGACTTCGCCAATGCGCACCCGAAAAGTTCTACCAGAAAGGAAGTCGCATATCCAGGCTAAAATGCTCCCACGTATGCTAAGGTGTTCCAATTTGTGTATGAGGCGTTTCAGAGGAACACGGTCGAATGCCTTCTCATAATCCAAGTAAACGATATCTGTTGGCTGTCCATTACTATGGTTCCGTGTCCACTCGTTTAAGCAATTTAGTAAATTGGTTGTAACATATCGTTTTGGGATGCAACCATGCTGCTCATCCAGGGTTATATTTATGAAGAGGATGACCAGACTTCCAAATAGCTGGCCTAGCTAAAATTTCAGTATTCATTATTTAATTTCGTGGCGATATAAACGTAACTAAACTGGTTTGGCTTGTGTACTATTCGCCGCGTCTACCGCTCGACACCGTGGCATACGCCGCCGTACTGTTTCATACAATATTGTTTCTATCACCCACCGCCGGCTGAGTGCCCTAAGCGCTCGCCCCCAAGTTCGGTGAAGCTGTAAAAGCCGCAGCGGCTCTGTTTTTGGATAGGGCCCCTAAGGCTAACAGTGTAGACAGTTAAAAAAAAAAAAAAATCACCCGCTGCGTTGCTCGTCGATCGTGCGATTCTCTCGGAAATATCGCCGGTCGCCTCCCGATCGCCGGTACACGTGGCATGGTAGTACATTTCTATACATTCGTTTTAGTCGCTAGATGATTCGCCATTCGCACCGCGCGAATATTCGTTGCAGCGAATTTCCCGTGGCCAAACAGTGAGGTAGTGGATCGTTAGGTCACGAAGAGTTCCGAGGTGGGGCCACGCTTACTAGAGCTACGTATTTATGCGTGATAAACTCGCACAATCCGATTACAAGTATAAGAGTGACACTCCTGGGTGTTAGAGATATTAAGATATACAACCCATTGTCTGCTGCCATGATATGAAAAATCTAAAGGAAAATCTCGAGTATAGAGTTATTTTGAAAATGTATTTTTTTTAATATAGGGACACAATAAGAGTGACATAATTGACCACCAGATCAGTTGATTGATCAACTTTTACCAGAAATTTAGTCCGTGGTATAGGTAAGTTTCAAATAGTAATACTAAAAGTTCCAAAGGCTTCGTTTTTTAGTTTGAAATTAGATATTTATTTATATTTTGTAAATTTTCTGTAAATAAGGTTATTCCAATTGCAGACATAGCGAAAACTTTAATTTTACCTTTCTTATTTGACCTTTGGGACCTCAGGATATTGAAAATCGCAAAGAAACGCAAACATATTAGATTACTATTATTTTATGTTTGTATCGTGTATGTATACTGTATTGTGTATGTATGTATGTTTACTGTGGGATTTAGAAGACATTTCCGTTAAAAAATACTATGTCAGGCATTTGGTAACTTGGTTTATTTAAAAACGGTACTGGATGGTGTGAAATCGGCTGAGTGCCTTAAGCGCTCGCCCCCAAGCCACGATAAAGCTGTAAAAGCCATCAGAGGCTCTACACAACAATTGTATCCGACTGGATCGCGACTACCATACACCAGGGTTAATACCCGCCATAGTGGCAAGATAAGGTGTGTCGTACTCCGGGATCAACCGGTGTATATCTAGTAATCAAGAGGTTAGGGAGCTGTAACCGATTGGGTATACGACGACCACTATATCCGTTAAAGTGACTCTCTTTTGGCAAGTCGCGTTTTGGGATGCACTAGTGAATATTCAGCTGCAGAGAAGCTTGTAGCCGTCGATGGATCGGCGATCTATCGGTGGTCGCCATTGTTTTCTTTTTTTGATTGTACAGTACTTATCATCAGGCCCTCACTGTGATGTACTATAAAAAAGAAAATACTATAATATAATAAATACTTTGGCTTAATTAAAAAATAAAAGTGTTACGCTCTTGGCTGACCTTTTTTATATCTACGTTTATTAAACTTATTTGGATTAGGTTTGTATTTTTTACATTTATGTAAATGTACAGATATGTCTAAACTACACTAGATATTTAAAAAAATTCAAACCGTAACCTAATTCATGGAATCATAGTAAAAAAATTACCTGCCAGTTATAAAACGTAATTATTTTTTCTTCCTCTTTATTTAAGGAACCGATCCTTCTTGTTAGAGATTATTACTGCCATTATCATGTGAGTATTTGTTTACTATAATTTTAGCGTCTTCTGGTGACTTCAGTGTTTTACCAAAATGGTGGCCCACTTACTAGAATTTTCTATGGAATTTTTGTCTTAGAATCATAGAATTTAAAATTTCATCTTCCATGCTAATATTTGTAATCCATTTCGCTTGTGAACGATAACCAAACTATATTACACAAAATACCACTAAATAACACACAATATAAAGACCAAATAACGAATGTTTATGAATAAAAAATAAAAACCAAAACTATTTTACTCAGGTATTTGTTTTGAACACGTGTGAGCTCATTTTTTTTTTCATTTTCATTTGGGACTTAATGTCGTTAACCTGTTGGGTCTCAAAGGTATTTTTAGATTTTTACTAAAAGGTTTATTTAAATTTGATTTTGGAAATAAACGAAGACGCTCAGGATTGACGTGTTTCATATAATGATGGTGAGGTCAATGTTCCCTCTACGGAGACAAAATTAAGAGCGCGGTGTTGAAACCTTTGGAATTATTTTTGTTTTGTTCTGCTAAGGAAGTAGGTATAACTACTTACGTGCGTACATAAGCACACACAATTTTTTTTGTTATTTGTTTACGTTCATCTACGATCACATATAATGCGATAAAATATATGGTTACTTGGTAACATGTCAACCTTACAAAGATTGTGTGCAGAATTACAGGGAAACGTCACTACTTCCTAAAATTTTAAGGCAAGCACAACACAGAGCTTAAACCTGTGGGTCTAGATCAGCTGTTCCTAACCTTTTCAATCTTGTTACCTCTTTACCTATGAAATTGCAGTTGTTATATAGATATTTTTAAATTAAAAGTATATATTTAATTAGTCAAAGTGCTGCCCATTATTGCTGATGCATTTTTACCATTTTGATGGAAAGTTCCCTGAGGGCGAGAAATCGGTAAACTTTTTAAAGGCGTTTTTCACCGCCTCATAGGATTTGTAATTTTTCCCTTGTAAAAAGCTTGATTACTCCTGAAAGATAGCGATTTTACCCCCTAAGGTGTAAACATCCCCACGTTCGGAATTTTGAACAGGAGTTCCTATAACCAGGTGAGGTAAGTTTCCGTAAATCAAAGTGACAAAAAAAAATTCAATAGTCCTATGACAATTTTGTCTAACCTATACCTAAGTCTACAATCGAAAACATTGTTTGTTTTTAATTCCTGTGTAATTATAGGTACATTGATACATTACTTTTCCTAGAAGTTTTCTCATGCGATAAAATTCTAACAAACCACTATCTTGAGCATACTTAAGTAGTAGTAAATTCGTACCATTCCTGGCTGTTTGGCCTTTTAAAGAGCTACTGTGCAATGTTAGTTGGCGTTTCACATCTAGTAATGGTGATATCGTTGCTTATATGATCAATTATTGACGATTGCGTACGCTTCACAAAAAACTTGAATGCTTAAAGAACGGAATAATGTGTAACGAACAATTATCTTGACAAAAAAAAATGAAAGTGCTAACTTTCTTATGATAGTAAGTAGGTAATGGCGGGAAATGTATTACTAATATGACGAGTTTGTATAAAAAAGTTACGAATATTGTCTACACGATTAATACAACATGTTTTTATAGTTAATGAAATAATTACTTATTTATTTTATGATGAATAGAACTTTTAAGAAAAGTAAGACATGCTGATTACGAATTAAGATAAATAAATTGTACATTTACTTAATATGTAATAACAATAATTCCTGTTGGTAAATTTAATAACAATAATAATTTAATCACGATTTGTAGGTCTATTTTTTTTCGTACAGCTTTCATTGAACTTTTATAATTTAATTATATTATAATATGTATATATTATAATTATTATAATTAAAATATAAATTATAATAAAAATATTAACATGAAAAGAAATGAGTATGGAGAGAGGTCTTTGAAAGAGAGAGAGGAAAAAATTTCTATATGCGTGCATGGCATGTTTGGTGCTTATTAGACATGGGGCATGGGTAACTCAGCAAAATTCCTTGCGCCAACTCAATAACTCAAGCGCAGCCTAATGTGCGACGCGGCGCATTGAGTTAATTCAAATTTGTGCCACTGTGCAGCAAAATGGTACGCGAGGCAAGCAAGTTTGAGAAATGAATTTGTCAAACTCGCTACGCTGAAGTGCGCTCTATGCGCTAACACATTTGGAATAAGTGTGTTAACACACCTGACGCAGTAAACTGAGTTGGCGCAATTGCGCAGCGTAGCACAATGTTACCCATGTTTAGTGCTTATAAAAACAAAAACACTAATGCACTACCTATGTAATTATTATGAAGAAAAAAACACGCAAGCGAAGTCGCGGGAAAAGCTTTTTTATAATTGTAATGTTTCTTGTTTGAAATCAATTTTCGCTTTTTATTTATTTACCTATGCTTTGGGTGATAATGAAATATATTTTTCATTTAACTAATTATTATTGTGACTGAAGAAAGAAATCATGTCATGTTTATCTACATCACCAATGCCAACAGTCGCGTCGGTGGGATTATTATGTGTTTTTATTAAAATTTGCTACAGACATAGTTGCGTAAAGTAATGGTGGTTTCATATGTTACGATTCGACTTTATTAAGAAAACGTATTGATATGGCTAAAAAAACTTTTTTTAACCTAAACAAGTTGGTAATGTATGTAACATGTGTTTTTACAGTTGCCAGGAAAAATTACTATACTGTGTAATGTATATTAAGTAGTCACCACAGTTAATGATTATTTTTCGTAGACATAATATTAGTGTACGATAGTTACGCTTTACACATGTTCCAACACACGTGGAGCTAAAGCGACCAATAAAACGGTGTAAACGCAAAAAGTGTTTATGTGAAATGCATCCAGAACTCGACGACCACCAACGTACTTGCTATTATTAGATCAAAATAAGTAAATACAACAGGAATTCAAATTCAAAATGACAAGTGCTGCGTAATACGATCTAGTCGTGAACGCATGAATACCACGTTCTGTTGCAAACCAACTTTCCTATCGTGTAGATAGGAAAAGAGACTCTATACTGAACAACTAATGATAGATAATAGGCTGATCACGCCATTGCACCATGCGAGACCCATCGCATATCAGAAGACAGTCCGATTATTATTGGTAAAACAGGAGAACAAATAAATGTTAAAATGATCTAACATGAACTAAACACTTCGTTTTTAGTTAATAATCTCGTTTGTTTATTGCTGGTTGTTCAATCCGCGCGGCAAAATATAATCGTAAATAAATAAATTAATCATTTATTTAATAATTAATTTAATCATAAAATAAACAAAATGCAAGTTTTTTAAGTTATTGTGTTATGTTCTACAATAAATTTCCTAAGCACATTACTGATTTGCCTGGCAATAAGTTCAAGAATCATGTTAAGCAAATTTTTATGTCCAAATTTTATTCATAAGGTGGTTCATTACGTGGATGATGGTGATGTCTGAAACTCCCTTTCTGTACATCCACTAAAACTGTAAAGAACACTTACATGGTTTAAAAATACTATAATACGCCCGATCGAGTTTCTTGACAGCTCTTCCCGATGACTGGGATTTTTTCCAAACTGTAGTGACCGAACCTAGACGAACATTCTTCTCCTTCTTAGGAATTGAAAAAGTTTATTTTATTTTGATAAATATAGAAGTCCAAGAGCGAACAAAATCAACTAATCTTATCTCCTAATAAGGGTCGTCCATAGAGATTAGCGTTGTGACATGAAAGTATTCAAATAGGTTTAGGGCGGCTTGCGCAACATTACATTTAAATCATCGTTAAACAAAATTAGTTAATTACAATTAACCTCTTAAATGGATTTATCATAAACGCATTTAGGGTCAACTTGCACGAGACATATATGTACGTGATTTAGTTAAACAAAATTAGCGAGTCGGTAAAGCAGCCTTTGCGTTCCGTTTCACGTTTTGTCCAATAAAATAACATTGGCCTTGACGAGTTTCATAACCCGAAAAGCGCGATGACTTAAAAAATTACCTACGTAAAGAATGAAACGTGAACAGTTGGATGTTATTGGTTGTTGTCTGTCAAAGTTAAATAAATAAAACGACGACTTACATGTGTTAATACCACGCCGGTCCCTATAATGTCCCTGTTCCATTATTCGCATTTTTTTTATACATAATTTATATGTTTAGATTTCATAAGAAGTCACATAAACGTGTTTAGGGGCGCTAAATAAACATTTTTGGCTGTTCAACTTTGCTAGTTTGTTAAACATATTCAGCGACTAATTTTTTTTTGTGCAAGACGCTAATTTTTTTTACACACTTTAAATGTGTTTAGTCATACTTTAATCATAATTAAACATGTTACACAAGTCGCCGTTACAAATGTATTTAGCCGCCGATTAAACAGAATTACATTGAAATTAAATTAGGCTAATTTTCATCATTTAATACTTTTAGTTAATTTTTATTCTACTACACATCTAACATCATTTTACATTTAATGCCGTGACCGTTTAGATGGCAATGCAAAAACACTCTTGCTACTGCATTTTATGTTTAGTGTTGCCAATATTTTATCTTTATCGTAAAATGGCAGCTTATAAGAGACAAAATAAGTACAATAAAGAAATCAATAGTTCTTTATTTCTATCACTTCCTAGTGGTACTAGAAGAACATTACTCGAGCGTAAACGATTCTTCAGGGGTTTTGATTGGTGAAAGCTTTATTTTGCAAGAAATCCATAGTAAATAATTTCAGATGTGAAAATTGGGATTGTAAAAATTTACTACCTAAATAAAAAAAGCAGAGGAGTGCTCAAAATTTTGTTTACTTGTGAATTAATTTTCTACAGTTGTAACATCACGAGTGTGACGTAACTTGAGGTCGTAAACTCGCCGCGAGTGGGCGGCTTATTTGCATGCCGAAACCATATTTGTCCCGAGAATTCTTGCATTCATTTAGACCTTGATTTTTTTGACTATATTTTTTATTTATTTTATGCTATGTGACGTACTCCTGGAGCCTTCAATTTCTTATTTTAATAAATTATTGGTATGTTATAAAAATTTAAATTGCAATTTAAACTGTGGCAATAAGTTGAGCAATTCACTTAGTATTGTTATGATTTAATTACTGCTCGCTAGTAGGGCACAATTATTGTTGTGACCACAATAAACCAGGTATAACAACCGCCGTACTGGCACACATAGGTTTGTCTCGTTCCGGGATAAGACGGTGTATATCCAGTAATCAAGCGGGATGGTAGGATATCTGTACCCGACTGGGTCGCGATCATCATGCACATGATAATAAACCCGTCAAAGTGACTCTCTATTGGTTTGTCACATTTCAGGGTCAGCCATTGTATATCCAGTTGCCAAGAGGCTTGTAGGCTGGCAAACGGCGATGTTTTATTTTATCGTTGTTTTAAGTGACGATGTGACCCAATATGAGAGTACGTTAAGCCTAGTGGAAGACTGGCTCTTAAGTGCAGCTGTTGGAACACACCTATTGACGTTTGGCGACAGATTTCCAAATTGAGGGCGGTAGCTAGCTAGGCAGGCGGGCATTAGAATAAGCCCTTTACACAATGCTATGGTTTCATCACGATGTTTTCCTTCACCGAAAGCTCAGGCTCGTTGCAGCGATTCGAACTGACGTCGATCGACGCGGAGTCCGTACACGCTACCAACTGAGCCATCATTGCTACTGCTGAATTCTCGGTGGTCATTGTTGTTTTTGGATCGTATCTACTTAGCTTACCATCAGAAACAGTGCCGTGCGACTTATAACAAAGAAAAAAAAAACAAAAAAAAATCCCAAATATGTATCCGTCGATCAAAGATCGAAGCCATAATTTTATACACCAAAATAATAATAATGTACATTTCAATACAGAAATAATATTGTAGCGATTTACAATATTGCTTTTGTGACAAAACGACGAAAGGTTCGCCGATGGGCCGTACACAGCCACCGATGGCACCGTCAGTGTTTTTTTTATACAACAAAGGTGGCAAACAAACATACCGGCATAGCGGATAATTACCATAGGTATCATTAGCACTTTGCCGACCTTGAACCTACCCCAATGAGTTCTGGAAACCTTACTCACAGCAAAAACATAACACAAGGTTATTTGGCTGTGATCTTCAACAGAGTGGAGGAGGTATTTCACCATTCCGGATTGCTCCCAGTAGAGAGAAATCTCCAAAAAAAAATTCTCTGGGCTCTACCTCTCTTCGTCGACTACTACTCGGGGACGCATTCGCCCCATAATTATCAGATATTAAGTGCTTTCCCGTGATTGTTAAACATTAATGTATTTATGTGGGAACACGCCAATATATAACTAAACTATCGTAAAAGACTGTTTAAATATATCACATCCTCGACACCTACAAGACAATTTTTAACAAAGAAGAACACCAACTTCAATTATTTTGAGGAATTCTCTGGTGTTACTTCGAAGTCGAAAGTCCAATGGACCAACCTTGAAGTATCCTCTTTCCAACGAAAAAAGAATCATCTAAATCGGTTCATAAATAAAGAAGTTATACCGATACTTCCATTAAAAAAAAAAAAAACAATGGAATTGATAACCTCCTCCTTTTTTTAAGTAGGTTGAAAATATATTTAAATAGCTATATATAGCTATATGGGCTATATAACTATATTTAAATAGCTGCCGGTAACGAAAAACATCGTGAGAAGTATTCGATATTCGATAAATGTTCAAGTAGTAAGGTCATACATCCGACTAATAATCATAGAACTCATTTCTCGCTATCATATGTACTAAGTATACCAGTGCCTTCCGGGAAGAAGCCTTTCCTTACTTACCAGATGTTTAAAATCTGGTATTATTGTTTATTAAAATAAAATATTAATAATATTATACCCTAAGCTAAAGAAGGCGCGATCATCAATAACCGTATTATCGTTGTGACAAGCCACTTAATTTGTTTCACAATATTTGTAAGACCCACCGTGGGTAAATCGTATTACAGATTTTGCAATAGTACCTACATTGAAATTGCAAATAATGTACTAAAAGTACACACTTTGTATCGTTCATAATCTCTTAATCATTTATTTGAAAAAAATTAAGCTATTATAATTTAAATGATGCCTGAAATAAAACAATGTCCTCATGTTATTAAATTAATTATAACATTTTATTTAATTTTATCTATAACAAGACAATTTTTATCACAAAGAAAACAAACTTCAAATAATTTTGAAGAGTTCCCTGGCGTATCTTCCAAGTTGAAGGTGCATTGCCAATGAAATTAAAATGGAACCACTCTTGAGGTATCCCTTTTCTAGGGAAAAATAATCATCTAAATCGGCTCATAAACAAAGAAGTTATGGTAAAATACCCATAACAAAAAAAAAATTACATTCGAATTGAGTAACCTGCGTCTTTTTTTCGTTTACGACCCTCTGTTGTGTTTGTGTAAAATGCGTATAGGACGTATAGGTTTTGTCTTTTAAGATACAGGCTGTCTTTTTCTAAGTCACTATGTAAACTATAGTGTAAAAATCAGATGTCATTTTTTTTTTTATATCTTATAAAAGGTTTTTAGGACCTTATTAATATAATATTCTCTACATTTATTAAATATCATTCATGAAACGGTGATGGCTCAGTGATAGTGACGTTTACGAATGCCGGACCAAATGGCGTAGGTTCAAATAAAGGTAAAAAATTACCCCTAATAAAATGTAATAAAAATTAGATAAATGAGTAAACTTACATGGCAATACAGGCGGCGCGGCGCAGGGTACCGTCATAGCATCAAGCCTACCGCAGCGTCGCGCCGGGATTGGCGACGGTGTTATCACGTTTTAAAAATTTGCTAAATTTTAGGGAAACTAAAACTAAATATGTAAATTTTAAATCGTAATAACATTTTTATCTTCATAATAAATAAAATTTTCATATTTTTTTTGGTAATGTCATTAAGGTACCTATGTACCCTTTTCGGATTCGACGGGGTTTTTTATATATAATATCTGGGCGATCGAGCTGTGTTCGGTGTATTATAAACAGAAAAACACCTATCTAGGTAAACTTCTCTCTACTGGTGGTTATTACCTTATGTTTTGTTTCCTGTGATGAGTAGAGTTTCCAGAGCTCTTTGAGGTATGGGTTCATGGTCGGCGTCGCGCTATTTAGTGATACCTGGTGGTATTACAAGTGTCCATAGGCTACGGTAGCCACTTACCACCAGGCAAGTCCTACACTTGTTTGTAACTATTGTAGTATAAAAAAATCTGTTATAAGCGTAGAAAATACATTAATGAGACAGTTGTAAGAAATTTAAAATTATTTCTCTTACCATGAAGTATTTTAACATAACATAACATACCATCACACCTGTATCCTCGAAGGGTTAGGCAGAAGTGTACTAATGTACTCCAAGAGTTCACCGGATATGTTTTAAGGTCACATGTAATAGGGGTCGAGCCTATAACCGGTTACAAAGCCAAACTCCGAGCTACTGCTGATAATTACATAGAAAAACCCAACAGCACTTTGCTCGACTTCGCAGTCGCACTTAGCACAACTAGGCTAATATTTTAGTACTTAATTAACTGTATGTTCATTTTAATTTCCAGACGGCGCAACAACCCACCGAGCCGCCTTCAACATCGACGGGGCGGAGAGCCGCCACTTAAGGCCTCACCGGTGACAGAAGCGCGTGGGACATAAATACATGTGTTACAAATATGAACTGGACATAGTGTTGACCCTGTAAAAATGTTACGTGTATGTAAAACGGTAGATTGTAGTTTATTTTCGTTTGTTACAAAGTCGTGTATTGAAGCTGAATTTTGGTTAATGTGCGCCTATGTTATTGTATTGCAGTCGACTGATCGAATCTATACAATAAAATAAATTGAAGTGTTTTTTTGCGATGTCAAAATAACAGCTTTTTACTAAATGCATATACATAGTAAATTTTTGTCTGTCTGACTGTTTTGTCCGGGTAATCTCCAAAACAGTTGGACCGATTTTGACGGGACTTTCACTGGCAGATAGGTAGGTGATGTTTTATGAAGTAACTTAGGATACCTTCATTTTAGAAAAAGAGTTAGGGTTCCGTGCGATTAAAAAACTGGTTACGGTGAATAAATTCGGGGGCGGTTAAATGGCTTATGCTGAGTAAACCCTAATAGCTATATTATACTAATATACTACATAATTCTACAACTATTAAGGTCTACACCTTATAAAACCTACAAAAAAGTCAGCGAGAATATATGTCTATCTTCTATGGATGTTTTTTGTAATCGCCATTATAAAGCATGATTCGCGCGTATGTCCGATCGACGGCGTTCTGCAGTCCACGCGAGCGCAGCCGCGAGCAGAGCTAGTGTTGAATATAAATATATATTACGTGTGTAACCTTTACACGCGATTGTATTTTAACTTTTTGAATTTAAACACTGTTTTGCCATTTTCGAGTACTTACTACGTTAACCCATGTCCATAAAAAAACAACATATGACTTGATTTATTTAAAGCTACGCTCGGCGCTCATACTATATGATAGATGTACAGTTTACAATTTTGTTTTCTATTTATTAATGACATTCTAAATTATTGTTTTTATGGGTTCATAAAATTAAGTTTTTAAATGTTATGCTATTTCAAGAAAAGAATTTAAAAAAGTAAAATAATATATTTTATAAGCACATGCACCTCGTAACAGTGATATTATCAATTAAGAATTAGTTCATTTTGTATAATTGTCAGAAAAATCTATTTTACATTGATAATTTTATTAAGTTTCTTCAAGGACTTCCGTATTAATAATATGGGCGCACACAACCTAGGTACTAATTATGTTTAATAACATGTCATTATACATTAATCAAACGCACACAGTGATAATATCAGCTTTGTTAATATTATTGTTACTATAAAATGATTCTAGTTAATTTTTCCCTCTACGATTATCAATAGACTTTGTACAAAATGCATCTATAATATCATTATTCTTACATAGATAAACATTTGCTTGTTTTATAGTATTCAGAATAGCTTTTTTTATTCTCATGTATATTATATTATTTTGCAATTACAATTATATACTATGTATATAACATTATATTTGTGTAATAGGTAACTAATTTATTTTATCGCAAAGTGATATTTTTTATGATTTAAAAAGGCCAATGAAATCACATGAATTTTTATTAATGAAAACAAACATCAACAAGAAAATGTATTTAGTATTATATTTATCTTTTGTCATACCGTGAAATTAAGAAATTGTCTCTTGACCAATGTGTTCCCTCCTTCTTACGACATCGGGTCCTTTATGCGTAACGTGAAGAGATATTAATGCAGGTCGACCGCCGATGGATTTAAATCTCTCGGGTTAGGTACAGTACCAGTCAATACTTTTTCTTATTCGATGGCAACATGCATATAAATATGTAATTATGTATATTATTATTTATACAATTCTGCCAATATTACGTGAATAGAATATATTTCTAATCTTCAAAAATCATACAATACCCTTCAAGAGGCGTACCTATGGTGGAGCAGGAAGAGCACATGCCCTGAACTACATTCAAAGAGGGGCAGAAAATTCGCGGAAATTGCTCAAGCCAAGGTCCGGCCACTTTGGCACCCTTGCGCGCATGTTGCCCTCGCTTTCGTGGCTGAGTGCCTTAAGCGGTCGCCTCCGAGCCCGATAAAGCTGTAAAAGCCATCAACGGCTCTGTTTTTGGATAGGGCCCCTCAGGCTAACAGTAAGGTCAGGTGGAAAAAAAAGGGGAGAAAATTCTAATTATTTAATTAAAACACCAAAATCAATAATACTTTTATTGTATTGGTAACACCTTGAGATCGATCTTACGTCTCTGCAAAACGGTAGAGCGTGGTAGCCGACAAGTTAACCTAAACTATTTTGATTTCAAGATTTTGATTTTGTACTAGCGAACCGCCCGCGACTTCGTTCGCGTTATTCTATACTAATATTATAAAGTGTACCTATGCTTATAAAAATCGTAGCTTCTTAAAACTTTAATAACTTTTTATTGGGTGAAGGTATCGTGATGTATTTTTTTTAGATAAGGACCAAGTAAGTGTCTAAAGTTTTAAAAAAATTAATCAAAATCTATGCAATAGTTTTTTCGTGATGCGCGTACAACGACAAACCTCAATCATTTTATTTATCCTTTGGAAGTTAGATTTAGATAGGTAATTGGCTGCAAATAAAATGCTTTTCCTAGCCGATAATATGATATTTGGTAAAATGCAAAGTTCAACAACTTTATAATGATCAATAATTTTAATCCCAATATAAAAACTCGTGTAGGCACCTAATTTTTGAATCCAACCTTATTAACTTCATGAAATATAAACAAGACAATTTTTAACAAAAAAGAAAGCAAAGTTCAATGACAATCAAATTAAAAGGTCCCCTGAGTTATCCCCTATCAAAAGACAAATGCACAATTGAAATATACGTAGTTTTGTTTATACATATGGAGTGTTCCTATATACGCATAGGTATTATTTGTAGGGTGAATACCGACAGTACGTAGGCATTATCGGGAGGGATAATTTTTTAGCACTGCACCTAAGTTATACACATCATACATACATGTAACTATAAATACAATTCGATAAGCGAATATTTTTCCAACGAATATAAGCTGTTAGCATTAAATTACGGTTCTTCTCAACAGGATTTTATTTACAAACAGTATGTGCTATTGGTATACCTATATAGTACATACACACATTATACGTGTATTGTAATTCAATTGTTTTAGTCATAATGATCAACTGGAATGTTGGTCTGATATACTCTGGTACACGCCTTGTCGCAATGAATTTTGCAGAGATAGAACTCATTTTAATATGAGGAAATATCTTTCAATAGAAACTGGAAAGGGAACATTTAACAACATACGGAGTCGATACTTTTAACATTTCTAATAAAAAATTCAAAAGTTGTCGTAGGAATACATCAGAAATAAGTACTTTACGGCTTAAGTATATTTGGTATTCGAAATAACAATAAATTCATATTTTCTTTTGGCTCCATGGTCACATTTATATTATGAAATATATTATTTTTTGACTAAAAAAAAAAATTATTTTAGAGACAATTCATTCCATCCTATTAAGTAATGCCATTGTTAAATTTTGTAATGTAAAATTGAGAAATTTAGGAGTTCTGATTTTGATCTCATATAAAATTTTGAGTATATTGGTAATAAATTGTTGTAAAAACTATGATATAAATTATAGACCTTTAGGTTATACTTAATTTTAATTCAATGATTTAATTTTTCGTTAATACAAATAAATTGGAATCATAGATTCTTGGAAATTTAAGAGGGGTTACTAGTCAGAGAATTTAAAAAAAAAAAAAAATGTTTTTTACTGATTTTTTATGCCTATACTTATTAGATGTAAAATTACTTATGGTCAGTTTTCAGTTAAAAGAACGTGTCCTTTCATGCATAACAAGAAATATAGATGTAGTATATATATATTAAATCTATAACAAGGCACAACTGTGACATAACTTTAACACAATTATTTATGTAAAAGTTAATCTTGTTCTATCGTGATCACTTTTTATGCAAATACTAAACACTTTTTACGCAAATACTAAATGATTTTATGTTATGAATATATCAATAATTTTATGTTTTCCAATGAATTTATGTTAAATATGTTATAAAAAATAAGTTAAACACTTCCAAATAAAAGTCAATCATTGTTGTACTGCGTCCTGTAGATAATCATTGAAAAAAAAACCGTCTAAATCGTCAAACGTCCTTGTAGTTTCTCTAAACTATTTTTAAATATTTTTCTATGACGTCACTAATTACTGCACCGTGTAAATAGTTGTAAATAATAATTATTCAGTAGATAAAGTTGGGATAGTTAGAAACGAGCGCATCGAAGAGATGGCATGCTGTCAAATGAATCGCACAAGTAGGTTTCGTGTTTATAAAGTACTGATTTATTAATAGCAGAAATTGTAACGTCAATAACGAAATTTTATTTTATTATGCCAAAGATAAATCAATAGTAACCTACGAATTCGAAAATTATTTAAAGAGGATTTTTTTAAACATAACATTGCTGTCAAAAACTTAATTGTCCGCATTTCTTGTCCTCTGTTCGAAAAAATTATTTAATAATTGAAGATAAATATCTTACTTGTCACGCGTGACACATATATTATACTTTGTCATACCCAAGGTAAACGGACAGATATGGAAATTGCGTGATTAAAATTTCGCGTAAAAAAGTACAGTCGGTAAAGAAAGT
The DNA here is from genome assembly GCA_033032175.1 of Saturnia japonica. Classification (NCBI taxonomy): domain Eukaryota; kingdom Metazoa; phylum Arthropoda; class Insecta; order Lepidoptera; family Saturniidae; genus Saturnia; species Saturnia japonica. Next base: position 11,101,525 of record CM065325.1, read on the forward strand.
TTAATCAGAAAAAATGCTTGAAAGTGCATCCAATTGACACATCTTTTCGATGTGGTTCGAAATATGTTGAGGTACTTACTCCTAAAATGGAGCGGTTACCTATAAAATATAACGAATTTTCATTAATAATTATAAAAAATCTGTTTTTGCTACTAGAATTATTGTAAGAACAGATGTAGTTTCCAACTTATCTTTAATTTAATAGTTGTAAATTATTGTGAATGGATCCTAGTAATTTTTAAGATCATGTAGTTAAATGTAAGATAGGTTTATTATAATCATCTTTACTTATTTATGATTATTGTTGTCATGTTTATATATAAACGTAAGAATTATAATGCCGGATTCAGATGATTGTATTTGGGCATGATTAAGAATATATATTAATAATGACTAAGAGCATGTACACAACAGTGAACTAGAAACTAATAATCTAACAAAAATACACGTAACAATTTACTTTCTCTAAATGAAAGATACTTCAACTTTTTTAAATGGCGTCTCTTAAATATGCATTCTGCCAGTGTCAAGTCAGTCATGGCAGGAGTCACTTCATTAAAACGAGTGACACATTACGATTTTAATTGATTCAGTGTAATGTCCGCGTGCCATCATCTGTATTTAGCCTAATGTTATCTTCCGCCCATCGAAACGAGGCATCACATTTTTTTGTGATAAGAAATAAATAAACAATCTAAGTAATTATGTAGGTAAATAATTATGTTGGTATTTACTACAAAAGTTAATTGTAAGGTTTACCCAACTTGAGAGTCCATTGGTATTCATAATAAAAAAGTAGATTTTTTAATTAAAAAAAGCCAAAGTTAATGACTAGCTGCTTCGTTACGAATTCAATATTCGTAATAGTTATATATCTACATAAGTACACTTTAACAGTTCATCCGTAATTCTTTGGTGTCACAATCTTCCTAAAAATAATGAATTATATACCTACTTATTTCTTACTCTTTAATATAAGTGTTTATGGAGTCAATAACAACACGTTTAACGTTAAGAAGAAAGTCCATCACACTAAGTTAACTTTAAATTAACATTAAATAAGTTAGATTTAAGTAAAACATCATATTGTATTCAAGAAAGGTGTTTTGGGTCGACTTTTGAAATGATAACAGCGACATCTGTATTACGAAAACATTAATTACATTAATTTTGATTATTACTTATAAATACCGAAAGAATTTACATAGATCCATTACACGTAAAATGTAATGAAAATTTATCCACGGCTGGTGAGAAAATGTTAATGAGTAGGAAACATGAACTTCAAAGATAGCATTTTAAATGTTTTTAATTGTTTTAAAAGAATTTCTACTAAATAAAATGCGTGAATTTTTTTATATATCTATAGCACTCTAATTACTTAATTATAAATGTTCTAATTATCACACACTGATGCAGCCAATGAGGATATGTTGGGATAGCGCCTGCTAAATCCGCTAAGTGATTTTTTTTATTATTGAGCTTGTTTTAAAAAAGGTTTTTTTTTTATAACTGATAATAAAACTGAACGTCCTGAACGTGCAATGCTAAAATGAATATGATTAAGTGAAATAGTTATTATTAAAAAAAAAAATGTTTTGTTTGTAAATCCTGAAAAGTAATTTTCTTAGTGAATTTTCATGGTGTAGGTAACCAGCTTTGGATTTAGATTTTCCGAAACGGGGCAAAGACTCGGCAGGCCCTTCCTTCCGGTATTTGAAGATTTTAAATAATTATTCAAACAATTTTGGTAACCCCTTTAAAATGGCGTCCAGGGCAGGTATCTACCTCGGTTTGTCTCTTCTAGATGCGGACAGACTATTAGATAAAAACGAGAGTTGCCGAAACGAAAATTTGATCTACGATACACTATTTATCGTAGGTCTATGGTATATATGCTAGAATTTTGGATTCAGATTTCATATAATTTAACACAGTATTTTACATTCAAAGATAAAGTCACGTAGGTATCACAAAATATGGCTGTCGCTAGTTACCATTTTATGTGAATACTTATTGTTAACAATGTTTTTCTGGTTTATTCAAATTTGAAAGTGATATCTGATAACTGTTTCTTGTCAAATAAACGATTTTGGAGATCGTTGATGAATTGTTTTATTTCTTATCACCTTCTCTTGTTACTAACGTACTTTAAAATTATCTTATACCTCTATAAATTATCGCATAATATGTAGCTGTTACTCATCCATTTAAAATATACTTCATTTAAATTATTGATGTGAAACGTCCTAATGCGGCGGGTCAGACCGGTTGTTCTTCCCAATGGCTGTTGACTTGGCGACCGCGACTCTTTGGCCCAATGTTTGCCCAAATATACAGACTTTATTATTTCAAAATTTCATGTTATAATAAGCTTTGATTATATGTTTATATCTAGACGTTTGAATTCCTAGTCCGGCGTTTCAAAGGAGTATTTTTCATAGGTATGAAAAATAAACACATCGCTTAGAACTGCTGTCAGTACATTTAGCTCACCTACAGAGTATAGACGTATTTTTGCTCTCGCAATAATATAATTAAAAATGGCTTTTTGTGTAATAAAACTTTGCAAAAAATAACTTCGGAAAAAAAGCATAAGGAGATCACTTACCTAAGTTAATTTTTTCATAAAAGTGAAGACGTCAATGATCATTTCTTGTCAGTGTTCGCGGGCACATTTAGAAGATAATACAAAACCGATCAATCTCTATGAACAAATTCCCCCACTTTTAAAGTAAAATGTTTTAACTTGGAATCCCCTCTATAAAGGAAACAAAAACAGCTGACAGCGTGTACAACAATAGCTCTATGTACACTAGGCTAGTGAAGTCGGACCACAAAAATGTCATCGGTCTCAGGCCACATGGTATCTAGACGTTTATATAATCAAAGGTTATAAGACAATTTTTTTAAAAGGAATCAATCCTACGGACTTCGATGATTTTGAGGAGTTCTCAAGTGTATCTTCGAAGTCGAAGGTTCAATACCAATGAAATTAAAATGGGACCACCCTTGAGGTATCCCCTTTCCAACAAAAAAAGAATCATCCAAACCGGTTCATAACAAATAAGTTATGGCTGAACATCCATAATAGATATTATATATTGAATTGAATGTCCCAAGTCCGGTGAAGCTATAAAAACCGTCAGAGGCTTCAGGGCCCCTAAGGCTAACAGTATAGTCAGTCAGTTTATAAAAAACCCGCCATTTTGTTGAAGTCGCTTAAAAAACTGTCCATCGAAAAGCACCATGAAAAAAAAGGTATACATTCGAATTAATATCCTTTTAAAGTCGGTAAAAAAAATGGATAGATTTAAAAAAGGTTAGTAGGGATCGCGACCATCATACACTTAGTAATAAAATAAACATCTTGAAAATCGCTTTCTTTTGGTTTGTCATGTTCCCGGATCACCCTGTGTATATCCAACAATCAAGTGGAATGGTAGGGGTCACGACTACCATGCACACAATATTAAAATAAACAATTTTACAGCGACTTTCTTTTGGTTAGTCATGTTTCGGGATCACCAGGATTTTTTTTTTAATATTCACTAAGATGTTTCATATCTGCCGGGTATCCCGGGACCGGGACTTCCAACTTTTTTTTATTATTATTTTTGAAAACATTTTCTTGATATTTGCCACGCGGGATGAGCCAGTTACAAATGTGTTAATGTTATATTATATTTTACCCACAATATTTTAATTAGAAATGGTTCTGTTCTTGTCCAATCTAATCTTGTTTTGTAAAGACGTGGTACGTGGTGGCCACTCTCTGGAGTCTCAGGTTGCAATCTTACTAACAATGTTTAATTATGATTATGTACATGCTATTAAAATTTACATTCTTTTTTTTAATACCAATTCACTTGATATTTGCCTAATCAGCCAACTAAATCATGTACATTTTTTTTATTTTAATCAACAGTTAACACATTGTGGCAAAATACATAGTCAAAATGTCGTTAACAGTGCCATCTAGCAATCAAAGGTTACACTATTTGTGTAGTGTTAAAATTATTCGCGATGGTTCTAGAAATTAGTACCTAATATTACTACAAGATGTTGCTTTTTCGAAAAATACGATAAGTTTTTCGTATTCATGTTCATTCATTTTATAGACTCTATTGCGCACGGAAAATACTGACGTGCAATTATGATTGTAATATTATTACGCTACGGTTCTATTTATTTAAATTAAGGATTAAAATATTAACGAGGATTCACATGTTTCTCAATTCTCTTTATTTTTCTAACAACAACTGTTGCCAACGCAACCACTTCAAACAACGAATACATTCGGATTTCACAACATCCTCCGCACACCGAAACAAAGTATATATCCGAATGTTATATTACTGAAGTACAATTATATTATATAAAAATTTAACAATTTACAACTTTCCTCGAAGCTCTATCACAATATGAAAAAATTACAACCATTGCCATTATTAATTATAATAATAGTTTTACAATTATAAATTAATATAATGTATCATATTTGTCTGACAGATAATTAGTAACAAAAAATAAACTAAATATAGAGATTGCTAAAAAAGACAGTTTAGAATAAAGAATTTAAACATATAACTTATACTCACTTGGCAGTTTTACCACCCTACCGCTGCGAGTCCTCAACTGTGGTTTCTCAGGACTCATCGATTTTTGTTGATCTGCTGAATTAGAGTTTAATAAACTATCATTACCTGTTGGGCTATTTTGATCATCAGAATCTGTCTTCAAAAAATTAAAATCAGTACATGTGATTTCTAGTTTGTACAGTCTTTGAAAAGGACGAACCTTGTACCCTACAGATGTTCTCACGCGTGCAGATCTGCTAATACCATCTCTTCCAGGGTAAATTTCTTCGATTAATCCTAAAGGCCACTTTATCCTTTTATCTCCGGTTTCAATTAAAACAATATCTCCTACTTTCAGACTATCAGCCTTTTCTCTTCCTCTTTGCACTAACATTGTTAAATATTCAGTCTTGAATCTATGTCTAAATTGCTCTCGAAGATTTTGTAAGTATCTTAGACGTTTATTCATGCCTTTTGCGTCAATCTGATCAATATCAGTTACATCTGTGTTGCTCAAAGGCTGTATGAAATGTGCTGGTGTCAATGGATCCAATGCTTCAGCTTTATCGTTGTTAACATATGTCAATGGACGGCCATTCATTGTGGCTTCACAGTCACAAAGAATAGTTTGAAGCTCATCGTATGATACAGATGATTTTCCTAAGACACGACGCAGTAAATCTTTCATTATTCTTATCAGACGCTCCCAATACCCTCCCCACCAAGCAGCAGAAGGTACATTCATTTTCCACGTTATGCGTTCTATCATCGAGCGTCTTTGGATTTCATCCCAATCTAACAAGGTAAGTAGATGTTTAATTCCTTGAAAATTAGTGCCTTGGTCTGACATAAGCGTGTCGATGCGACCACGTCGTGCTATAAATCTCCTTAATGTCATTATAAATGATTCTGTGGACAAGGACTTAGTCAATTCTAGATGTACTGCACGATAGACAGCACAAGTGTAAAGCACAATCCAGCATTTCTCTCCATTTTGACACTGAAGCCTCTCATATAATTCTTTTAATTTTATCCAGTGCATTCTCATCTCACACTGTTCCGGTTTTTCTTTATTTGTCTCATAATGCCGGCTCAATGTGGATTCCATATTATTCGCTGCCTTCGTGAATAATCTACGCGTCACAGTTCTCTCCTTAATTTTTGACTCCATATTTAGTATCGTAAATTACCACAGTCACGGTCGCCACAATGTAATATTATTACGCTACGGTTCTATTTATTTAAATTAAGGATTAAAATATTAACGAGGATTCACATGTTTCTCAATTCTCTTTATTTTTCTAACAACAACTGTTGCCAACGCAACCACTTCAAACAACGAATACATTCGGATTTCACAACAATGATTATAAAATAAATATGTTAACCAAAATGACATAATATAGTATATTGATGTATGTACTGTTTTCTTTTGGTAACGATACTATAATGATATGTATGTCAAGGCGTATAACGCCATTATTCTAATTGCAAAACTACTTTAAAATATTTATAGAGCCAAATAATAAAACATTATTGTGTGTCCATAGTTCCATTTTCTTATTCTTGTCACATTATGAATTCTAAATATTTATCTCAAAATTCCTATAAAAAGTTTGCAATAAGGAAGTATGAACGCCATACCACCCCCCTACGGAGAAGGGAAACCGTAGATAGAAAAAAAGAGAAATCAGAGGTCGAAAGGTTTGGAAAAATATCTGATCTGATTATAGTGTGGTCCTAGTGCAGGGGCAGCAGGCGGAGGAGATACTCAAGATACGGGTGAGAAGACATGAGCAGATAGAGCGCGACGAGGGACGAGGGACAAGAACGCTGTCAAGTTGGTGCGAGTCCTGTCAATGAGATGCAATACGACGCAATACGACGCGATGCGACGTGATGCGATGTATTGCGATGCGATGCGACGTGACGCGATGCGATGCGACGTGACGCGATGCGATGCGACGTGACGCGATGCGATGCGATGCAACGCGATTCAGTATGAGATGACACGACATTTTCCACTACTCGAAGCGCGACAGACAGTCAGGCTGTCAGGCAGCTGACAAGCATGGCGCAAAGCGGCGTGGTGCTGCAGCCAGCTGGGACTATCCTTTGTAGAGTCACCATGACTCAGTCCAGGATGCCACGCTGGAGTAGGCTTGCACAGTTTGAAGCTCCGTCCGGTGTAGAGGCTCCACGAGATGAAGAGTGATCGTCATCGCAGTAGTGCTAAATAGGGCCACAATTAAGGTAAAAAAGGCCAATGTAGATCTCAAAAACGTTGTCACGGGCATAGCCGGACACCGTTAATCAAATAGTTAACTTCGTTAATCCGATATAAAAAAAGTTAGCTTAGTTAAACGTTAAAGCGTTACATATCGGAAGAATTAACGCAAGTTAACGTTAATCGTTAATCCGTTAATATGTGTAAAATTCCATCTTTATATCGTTGCGTCAGTAAAGTTATCAAAAAGTATTTGCTGGCCGATCTGGATACAAATTTCACATACTCAGTCAAATGTGGCCATGGATTCTCATCAGTACCGCTGGAATCCGATCCGATTTCATGTCTTCCAACATCCATGATATGGTTTTATATAAATTACTACACAGTACACTGCACAGTACACTTTTTCTATCTAACTAAATTACACCGCACTCTTCTTTATCAATTATAACACGCAAATGATCACTGACAGTAATTTATAATAACAACAAACAAAACACTCGTCACTCTAAGCACCGGCGCTAAGTAATGAAGTGATCAAACGAAACAAATCTCTTCGCAGTTTTCTTTCTCACTCACATGCGCCGGCAAAATATATCTAGTTTCGTTTTTGTTTCACTCGCTGCCACGCGCCGGCCGGCACTTGTCGGTGCCATGCGGTAACTATTCGGCATTGGAATAACGATTAACGGACTCCTGCATATTAACGGAAGTTAACGTGTCCGTTAACATTTTTAAAAGTTAACTTAAAAGTTAATACGTTAATAAAAATGTTAACTTCGTTAATTAACGATTAACGGATTAACGAGTTAATGAACAGCTATGGTCACGGGTCACCACGCCGAAGTGGTGACAAATGCGACAACATAAGCCTCCATAGTGGTGACGATGGCTCCCAGCTTGCGTAGTCTTCGTTTTCGGGGTCACCAAATAAGGGCGATTAGCCCCATATCAAAATTGCAAATCTGTTTTACATATATATTATAAACCAAAATTATTAATATACAAGTCTCTGACAAGTTTTTCAAGAATCTATTTCAAATTTTAGTTACATTTTACGTGATGTGGTCGAGTTATTGTACACGGATCAAGTGGATTATTAATTATAACTTCCTAAGAACATGCACTAAATAATTAGAAAAATATTTTTTTACCGTGAATTTGCTAGAATTGTAGATGAACACAGTTGCTACTAACTAAAAAAGAATCTTTTGATAGTTCTGACGTTTCAAGTCATTAATCTTAATGTCAAATGTGAAGTGTCAAATTGTCTTACGGCCGGTTCCAATACCCTAACTATCTATAACTGCTAGTTATAATAGCTACTAGTGGTATCTATTAGAGCATTTTTCAATTTCAATAAACACAGATAGATAAAAAATTCTTACTTTAACTTTAAACTACCTGTGGGAGGGCCTATCTCATACCATAGTTATGTAAGTTCATAGAAAAAAAAAGAATAGCGTTTCAATACCGTCCTTACAGATAACTGTCAGTTGTTCAAATAATCTTTTACTCGAGTTTTGTTCATCGCCCGATTTTGAGAGATAATTAGTTATTGATAAAGGAATCCTAAATTATATTTTAATAAATAGTAATGGATTTGTTCAGTGATGCGAGTGACGTTGAAATGTATGAAGCCGGTATATTTAATTCGGACTCAGATGATGCAGAATTCGAAGATCGAAGAGTTTATACTCGAATAAATTATATGAGTGAATTTTCAGAATCTGAATTTATTTATAGATTTAGATTAAATAAAACGACAGTCGATGATTTGCTAAACAAAATAACACCAGCGCTCAGAGTAAATTCTTCCAGGTTTGTAAATACCTATCATACTCGTTTAATATATTTTAAATTATAAAGTTAGATTCTTACTTTTCGAAACATTATTGCTGATGTTTCAACACTAAGGTACAAAATTATTCAGTGATTAAAGTGATCTATAAAATTTTAGGAATAACGGCATTTCACCATTGCACCAGTTGCTGTTGACTTTAAGGTTTTACGCATTGGGTACTATGCTTTTATCTGTAGCTGACTTTGTTGGCGTATCAAAAGCATCAGCAAGCAGAATTGTGTCTGATGTATCTCGCGCTATAGCTGGATTGTATCCTCAATACGTAAAGATACTGGACAATACACAGAATGCCTTTCATGACATCGCAGGATTCCCAAGGGTTCTTGGTGCAATTGATTGTACACATATTCCCATACAGTCACCTGGTAAGTTGCTACCTACTCTATTGCATGTGCTGATTCACTGAAAGATTTTTCATATTTATGAACAATATAGATACTGTATAGATAGAAAATACTTTACTTTGTTTTAATATATAATTCTTTATAATGTAATTCTTCATGCAAGTGACAAAATTATTCTTTTTTGTTTTTGTGAAATAATTACATACCACATGTACTTTATGTGCAGTGAATAATAAATTGGATTATAAGCTAGTTAAAATTTAATCCTGATGAGTAAAATATAGTATTTTAGAGGTACATACAATGGTAATTATGAAGATAGGATATTTTTCTTTTTAGATTCAAATATAGGAGAAGAATTCAGGAATAGAAAAGGCATATTTTCAATTAATGTTCAAGGAGTCTGCAATGCAGACTTGGTATTTATGAATGTTGTTGCTCGCTGGCCTGGGTCTGCTCATGATTCTACTATATTTAACAATTCTTTTCTTAAAAGTAAGTATTTCTATACCAAAAAAATATAATAAAAGGTTTGTACATCGTTTTATTTAGAATGATTGTATTAATGTTTTATTAACATTTCAGTACAATGTGAAGATGACATATTTGGAAATAGATGGCTCATTGGAGACAGTGCTTATCCTTGTACTTCATACCTCTTGACTCCACTACTCAACCCTACCTCTTTTACAGAGAATCGTTACAATGAAGCACATATAAAGACTAGAAATACCATAGAAAGGTTAATTTTAATATTACATGCATATTAATATTATTAAATAAACTTATAGTAGTAGTAGTTACTTAATATACTATTTTTCAGATGTTTTGGTGTTTGGAAAAGGCGTTTCCCAGTCCTGTCACTGAAAATTCGCCTGGCTTTACAAACAACACAAGCTATTATTATTGCAACTTCCGTGTTACATAATATTTGCAGAATTAATAATATATATGATGTGGAACCTGAAGTTGAGATACCAATTGAACCAAGTGATTTTCCCCATATTGAAGGAATAAGTAATTAAAGTAACAGTATCAGACAAGAACTGATAAACAATTATTTTGGGTATGTATATATAACATGTACATGTGATTTGTTTCCCATTAGGGCTAGAAATTTATTTAATTTACAGTTATTCATATTTTTCTTTCAGATCTTAATTACAGCTGATCTCCACAAAGGGTGGCTGTGAACAAATTATATGTATGTGGTCACCAAAGATAAAAGTAATAAACTACATACACAACCATTTATGTTATTTTATTTTCTATTTAAAGAACTCCTAGAACTAGTGAAATTCATTAAGAATTTCTCAACATCTTATTAATTGCTATCAAATCTATGTAGGTATATGTATAAATAATATAATTTACCAAATTCAATTATGACCCTTCATTATCAAAAAATATTATTAATAGTGTTTCTGGGACCAATAAAACAACAACAGGATGTCTCAAGACCTTATTATATTAAAATATCATACTAATACATTATCATTAACCAAAACTATATACTAGTGAAAACATTTAGGTATACAAATAACAATATCTACATAATACTAGGCACACACAGTTTATATTGAACTGAAAAACATACAAATAAGTATTATAGTCTCTACACACTATTATTATTATTTACTGTCACTGGTGTCACACTGCACATTGTTTTTCATCTTTTCTATTTCTAATTTTAATTTTACATTTGATAAGTTAACATTATCTGCTTTGGCTTGGAAATATGCAGCCAAAGCCAGGTCCTTATCTCTCCGTGCTCTCTGTACTTCTTCAGACAGCTTTCGTCGTTTGTTTACTATAAATAAAATAAATAAATCAGTTCATTAATAATATATCTACCATACTTAGGTATTTTTAACAATAACAGCCTCAAAATGAAATCAGTACCCATTATAATTATATCAAATTAAGCTAGGCCACCATTTTACAATTACATACCATTTATACCTACATAAATTAATATGTATGCTACAAAGACCAACACAAACAAAAGCTGTGAGCATACCAAATACTTGTTTATTTACAATTTTTCTCTCTATATTTTGTCATGAGTATATAAAAATTGCAAAAGCAACTTACCAGAGTTTCTTGGTGTGTTAAAAAGAAAGTGTTTTTTTGGTGTGAAATTAGTTTCAATCTCACCACCTCCACACTCAAAACCACCACTACCACCCTCCACCAAAGCACCATTGTCCTTTTCTATCCCTGTATTTGGTAAAGACCCAAGATCTATAATTTCTACAACAGTTCCAGGTTCTCTATCACCCCCAAATTCAACAGTGAAGCCACTGCATGTAGCACCCAATATAGATGCTACACGGTCTAATGCTTCATCTGGAGGGATGTACATCTTTCCACCTCCAGTCTGGGAATAGAAAAATATCATTAAAACAAGATGTATGAGTGTGTTGCAATATACTTTTTTTATTGCATGCAGTACGAACCTTTACATTATTTTCGCGTATAATAGCATTACGTTTCCTTGCTGCTTTTTTTAAATTTTCCCATTTTAGTCTAAGTTGTTCGGGGCGACGCATTTCACCCGCTATCGCACTAAAATCGTGCGCTATCGCTCTCCATGCGTCGTCCTTTAATTTATTATTTGTGGCATTTGTTGCCTTTGATGTAAGGGCAGGCTGCTTTGATATTAAATCTAAAAGACAAATTACTTCATCTTTTCCGAGGGCCTTTGACTTCATCTGAAAATAAGTATATGCATTTTAGGCGCGAAACAACAACAACAAAAGGCAAGCAATGTATCGTAGTAAAATTATTATTCAATTCATTATGTACAATATGCAGAATACTTACGTTGTTTAGTTGAGCCATTGTATCCAATATTTAATTATAAAAAATAAAAGTAAAACACACACTAGTTAATTAGAAAACGGAAATCTGTTTCGACTTTTTACAGCAATGAAATGAAGACGTATGAAATGTCAATGTGAAAGAACTATGAACAATATTAGTTAACTGTCAAACAGGTTCAAACAACGTTTTGTTGTTTCTTGTTTCGAATTTGTAGAATTTCATCATGACAGGTGCAAACTGTGTTTCATAAATACATATTTTTGTTTATTAAACATTATAAAATATTGTTATTACTTAATCATAATAATTATCCTAAATAAAAATATTAATTATGCTTATGTTGTTTATGTTATACATGACGCAATAAGTTTTAAACGCAAAAACAAAACGTTTCGGAGGGACGCTCTTACTGGAGTTAGAAGTTTTTATCTATCTATAGTCATAACTAAGTTTGTAGGAATAGTGTTATTGAAACACCAGTCATAGATAGATTAGAAAATACAAATTAACTCCGATAGCTACTAACATATAACTACAGGTAGATTATTGGAACCGGCCATTAGATCAGATAACCCAGTTAGGTTACGTCAGTGTTGCCAACGACACCGTAATTACGGTAAAAACACCATAATCAGCATTAATCCACCTCTACCGTTCAATTGTAATTAAGATAGCAAAAAACACCTTAATACCCGAATCCGACCCGTTGACGATAGTGTTTTACAAAAATCTTAAAAATTTCAATATCGTTTATATTTCTAGTAAACGTAATAAACATTTTTGCGAATTTTAATTACATACTATTTTCTCTACGCTACGATATTTTTGTTTGATTCTACTGACTACTCTAAACAAAAGTCTATGTAATTCTCGGGCATTCCCTCAATAGAGCGATATCAACTAGCAGATATTGTGTGAACGAATTCAACAGGTTTAATTCGATTTGACCATAGAATTATGAACTCGGCGTGTTGAGTATAGAACCAGAACAACGGTCTCGCCTGTCTTACCACCTATACATGAATTTTTCATGTATGTCTTCCCCGACGCCTGTACCTGCGCTCAGTCTGTTCACACGTTTCGTCCAGTGCTTATCTCTGTCAAAATAATACTTTTACGAAGCAAAATGTCTAATTGTGCAGTGAAAACTTGTAAGAACCATTAAAGAAAGAAAAACCTGAAATCTAGTGGTATCTCTTTTCATGTGTAAGTACTGATGGAATATTATTTTGCGTCAAAATAATTATTAATTACATGACACGCTGCCATGGCAGTTCAGTTTACTCAAGACGCTGTAGTGTTGTGCCTACACTTGATTGTATCGAGTGACTATTTTTACTAACCTAACCTACATTTACGAATTTTATGAATATAGACTAGGTCCTACCTTATTTAATTAATATTGTTTCTTTTAAGTATGATTCTAAATATAATTCTAAATATTCTATAATTTATTTTGTCATTAATTGTTCATGGTTAGTGTCACTATATAACTATACTTACTTTAATTTTCATTGTATTTATTTTAGATTGAGGAAACTGTACAAGAAAATGAAAATGAAATGGATGTTGAAGTCACTGCTAGTTTTGTACCAGATATGATTATTGATTCTCCTCGCAAAAAAAAAAAAACTAAAATCACGTATAGAATGACTGGAACGTATATCGCATCAACGTTTATTAAAAATAAAATGCCTACAGTGCCATCAAAGGCGTTTGAAGCGTAAATTATTTCGCATGGAGGATTTACTTCAAGACTTGAAAAAGAAAGATTTAATGAACAAAACTGATGTCCATATATTAAGCGGAATCAATATCTCAAGTGCTGAAATAATTAAGAGACAGTTTATTCAAAGTAAAAATCTTCCCAATGAAAAGAAATACTCGGAAAATCTTAGGAAAAGAGACAGACTTACAATAAATTAATTTTATTTGAAGGTTCTTGAAAATGTTTTAACATTTTGTTATTATATATATTATTGTTGGGTACGCAGCACGTCACACGCGTCGATAGGGCGAGTGACGTCAACCCGGGTTGGACGGGTTTGTTAATCTTATAGGATTTCTTAAAAATCCTATAAGACGCCGGATGCCCGCCTCGTGGCGATTATTCGTGCCGATCCGAAGTGCTCGATACGGGGTTCTGAGGTGTGCGATATCGCACAAGCTCACTCGAAAATGAAACACAAACTTTCACTAACAACGTAACCGAGCCGACCGATCTGTCTATGTAACCGGAAGTCTTCAATATGTTCCGTAGTGGCGCTAGTGTCAATAAGTTTAAGGTTCGGATGAATCCCGTGGTGGCGCTAGTGTCGATAAGTTGCAAGGTTCCGATGAATTCCGTGGTGGCGCTAGTGTCGTTAAGTTGCGAGGTTCCGTTAAATTCCGTGGTGGCGCTAGTGTCGATGGTTGCAAGGTTCCGTTGATTCCCGTAGTAGCGCTAGTGTCGATGGTCTTCTTTTGTAGGCGGTCGGAGGTCGGTCGGTTAGTGCTTAGCAACGCCTGCAGGATTGAGAATGAAGACTGCGGCGTTACCATAAAGGGGGCCCCTTGCGCTCGGGCAAAAAGTGCTCCATTTCTATTCGATTTTTACTATGGTCGGCTCGGTTTTCCGTCTATATTTATTTAACTATTAAACTTATATACAAACTTCTTATGCCTAATTATTCTATGTTGTATTCCCTATCTATAAACATAACTTATTCTATACTTAATTTATACTACGCGCCCGTATAAACGAAATACCCGGTCCCGAACACGGATCGATACATTCTTTACATAGTTTCGGGACGCGGGCCGAGCGCGTTACTTATATAAATTATTATTCTATCTTAAATCTATGGGGAATAATTAGACAATTATGTACACTATTTATTTCAATGTTTTATAGCTACTTATCATCTATTCTACGCTAAATCTATATATTGTCAATATCTTATATCTATATCTTGTATGTTCTTTATTCTATAATTCGATATATAACATTCTATATTAAATAATTTATCTATTCTATAATATAATATAATATAATAATTCTATATAAATCTATTTCATTATGTCTTGTATGAGGCGATGCCGCTGTCGCCAACAATTATGTATTTAGTGGTTAAGATAATTATGTTATCATTATTATAATAAACAAGTAAAATAAACATTTGTCGAAGTTATTTTTAACACCAACGAATATATCGATACAATGTCCGTGCCGGCGGACAACGCACATCACTTTAGAGATAAGGGACAAACCACGCCCTACCCCTTGCCCTTCCTTACACCCGCGTAAATGAATCGCATTGTTTCGATACTTATAACAAGTTTTGCACTCTCTAGGTACAGTGAGCGGACTTTATTACTCTATGGATTTGACTATCGACAGACAGGTTGTTGGCGGGGCGGCGCGACATTTTGGTCCCAACGTTGGTAGCTGATAACGTGACGAAGCTTTGGCTCCAAGGGTGGGGACATTGGTGGTGTGGAGCCAAGTTCTTTTTTTTAATATACAAACTGGATCATTTCATAGTTCCATGTTAAAAAATGGATAGGTTAAAAGCGGTTGGTACAGATTGTGACCACCATACACATATTAATAAAATAAAGATCTTCACAGTGACTTTCCTTTGGCTTGTCGTGTTTAGGGATCAACCGATATATATCCAGCAAGCAAGTGGAGTAGTAGAAGGTCACGACTACTATATTCATAGTGATAAAATAAACATCTTCAAAGTAACTTTCTATTGGTTTGTCGTGTTTCGGGCTCACCCATTGAATTTTTCTTCTTTTTTTTTTTAAATATTCGCTAAGATGTTTCACTTCTGCCGGGTATCCTGTGACACGACGACTCATTTTGAATTGAGATTTTTGGGCACCTACGGCAACGAAACGTTTTCTTAATGGGACGTTATATTATTATTATGTTAACTATATATGTATCTATGTATGTATGTAATTTAATGATATTCATTAATATAGTTTTTTTGTACTAAAATTTTGTTAAAATAGTAACAAAGTAATTATACCGTACTTTAAATATATATTACAAGACAATTGCAAAAATTGTACCGTATTTTTTGATGAATTCCAGGATCAAATAGATTTCAGGGTTGGCAACACTGAATGATGTCAACACTTGTCACTTTTTATAATAGTTTTTCTTTTTACCTTTGCGAGTTATATTTACGAGTACTTGTAATTATTTGTAAAATGATAAAAAAATAAGAGTAGGTAATGTTTCAAAATAATGTGACGGAAATCTTACTCTTCTTTTGTTACAATCACCTAAACGAAGACCTATCAAGAACCTGAAGTTTTATAACCTCGAATGCAAATTGGTGACTATAATAGTATGGAGCAAAACATGAGCAATTCTAATGTCGACGAAGCGGTTCTAAAATACGAACACTTCATAAACGATGTACTTAAAGAGGATCTACGGCAATTAGAAATAAGATTAAATCAAATCAATATAGAATTATCAGACCTTTTTCAACAGAAACACGTTTTAAAAGTTGTAACGGATAAAAAAGTGCACCCTACCGGTTTTAAATCTCAAGTTGACATCGGGTGCAGCTTCTTTATGGAAGCATCTGTGACGGATACGTCTAAATTACTAATGAATATAGGCCTAAATCATTATTTAGAATTCAGTTTGCAGGAAGCTAATAAATATTTAGACATTCGGATTGCAGCTTTTGAGACAAAAGCAGAAGAAGTTCGTGAGAAGGCGGCACAAACAAAAGCTCATATTAAATTAATGTTGCTTGGCATATCACAGTTGCAAGGTGTGGTAAGGTGAAAATTGTGGATAATACAGTTTTTTATTTATTTTAATTATATCATTTATTGTAGAACACTCTAGTACAAGTTTAGTTCATAAGGTTTCTAAACTGTAATATAGGCTGTTAATCTAAGGTATATGTGTATATTGAAGGCAAACTATCATAAGTCACATTTAGCTAATTATTGAGTACCTATACACTTAAATTCTCATCAACATTATTCATGTATGTCAGTGGTTTATAGAATTTTTATGAATGTGTAAGGAATTCTGAGTAATTTTTTAGTTTTTCATAAAAGGTTAACAGGTAGTTCTTTGAATAAAAAAATATGTTAATAAAATATTGCTGATTAATTGAACAATGGACTTAGGATAGTATACCTCCTGTATACAGTTATATGAACAAGGATTATAGGAACCTCTATAGGTAAAACCATCAACATAATCAAAGTAATTGATCAAGGTGCTTTACAGAGATACAAGGAAGCACACTTGGGAGCTCCGATTCCATAAGTGCTTGGGGCTTTAGCAACCATTTTTATTGTTATAATTAATAAATATCTAGACGACCAAGCTGCACTCTGTATCTTATAAAAGAAACACCGATTTATTGGAGCCATTTTTGAGAAACAAATTACTTAAATAATTATATAAGAATTGCTCACTTAATAGTATTGGTTATATAGTTATAATTATTAATATATAGTAACAAGTGTAAATAATTAATATTAAGTAAGTAGTTAATGGTGCAGACAGTGTAGGACACACAGAAAAATGTTATAAATAAAGAGATGCATTCTTTATTGTCCATTTTAGTATATATTTACCTATGCTACCTACATTTTTTAAATGCAACATGTGTCTATTTTGTGATCTGTATGTTTACTTGCAATATGAGTTTGCTGGATGGATATAGTTTTTTTATTGATTAGTTGCGATTTATTTGAATATTTATTCATCAGATGGTGTGAATTATTCTTTTCACCACTATGCCATTTATTTTACATGTGTTGTTTAATAAGCGCAAGGTTTTCTAAAAGCTGGTGCTTCTGAAGTGGACTGTTTGATTTTCTATTTGACTTTAATTTGAATTTGAATTTTTCCCCTTTGAATGCTAAGATTACAGGTAGATTATTTATGTTCAAAATTACTTATAAATAGAATAATTTGGGGTTTGTAAACTCACTATCAGTTGGATTGTTCAATGTTTAAAATAAATATATTTCAAATTTTGTGTTCTTTTTATGTTATTTAAACCATTTTCGTATCTGATCCTTCTAGAATCTACAGCCTGATTATGCAATAAATGCATATTACTTGATATTGTAATTATTGGAAGTATTTGCTACTCTATATTGTAAAGACCTCACACCATTTGGTGCTACTGCAATAATGATGAAATACAGTTTTGAGATATTGTAATTGTAAAGATTGAAATGGTTGGTACTAAAGTTTGGGTTTCAAAAACTGTAACTATATTTCAAAGTGGTATACAAGTATCTTAAATTC
Source organism: Saturnia japonica (assembly GCA_033032175.1). Lineage (NCBI taxonomy): Eukaryota > Metazoa > Arthropoda > Insecta > Lepidoptera > Saturniidae > Saturnia > Saturnia japonica. The sequence goes on from CM065325.1 coordinate 11,119,655, forward strand.
CCCATTATTCACACCTACTACAATCTATTAATTGTTGGATGATTGTTAATAAATCATTTATTGTTATTACCATGAAAGCAAGTGACTTAGCATTAAGAAATTTTATTTTTCTCGGGACAGTAATTTTGTTCAATATTTAAAAGTGTACACTTGCTACAAGAATATTAAGGTTATGAACGGAAAATTAAGTTTTATAACATATTTTGGACGTTCATCATTATTGCAGTGGACCCTTCAAATGTAAATTCAGTAGTCTCTATTGGTAAAAACATGTAATTTTTTATTTATAAAATTGTTATAGGTTTACTGTTATGGCCATAATCTCACCTGATCTTAAATGGCGATGTGGCCCAAGATGAGCATGCTAAGCCTATTGGAAGACTGGTTCTTAAGTGCTGCTGCCAGAACACGATAAAATTAACTTGAGGGTGGTAGCTAGCCAGGCAGGCTTTAGGAAAAGCCCTACCGCCATGCGTTATGGTTTGATCACGATGTTTTCCTTCACCGAAAGCTCAGGCTCATTGTAGGGATTTGAACTCACGTCGATTCTTCTAACTTCTTTGCGACTAATAAGCTCATGGGTGTTGTCAGAAAGTTTGGCCGGAAAGTCGGGGGTACTAGGAAAAAACTAATGTGGCCAGGGGGACAAGTAAGGAAAAAGTAATGTATGTTGGTAAACTTGGCAATATAACTCTACAACACATGGTGGTAAATACGGTACAGTTAAAAAAAAAGGTGACCGTCGCGTCGGTGATAGATTCTATCGACAGTCGTTACCCTCATACCGGTCTGCTGAAATGCCTCTTTGCGCCTTGTTTGGAAGACCCAATATCAGGAGGAATGAAAATGTTGGCTGGAAGAACGTTGTACATACGGAGGGTTGTCACGCGCTTTAGGGGCAGCTAAAATTTTAATCAATTTCTATTCATAAATGAATTGTCAAAATCTGATGTAAGAGAGGTCGGATGAGTTCTAAGGGAGTGATAGTCCTCTTTGAACTATTTGGCTTTCATCTTGGGCTGTGTTGACGAGCACGACACTCTCAATTAAATCACAAAGGCGGGTTCCGTAGGATAGTTGTCATAAAATATCTTGTTTATAAAAAAATATTTAAACTATTGGTTTTCTATAAATTTTATATTGGCCCGAATAAAATTGTCAATATAAAACTATAACAATACAATATTTACCTATTTGAAAAAAGAAATACATATTTGTCTCTTTGTTTTTTACGTCTTTTTTATTTGTTAGCAATAAAAAACTTCTATTATGTTCTCAAATTACTATATTTTTACTACTTTAATTATTGGTATAATCATAATATAGTTATTAATTGAAGCAGTCTGGTAAAAGGATTGAACAGTGACTACGTGACCTTAGTTTGACATCATATTTACATCTTAGGTATCATATATACATAAATTTATCATATGATATATGGGTGATGTCAAATATAGGTCGTATATTCACTCGGATGCGATCTACAGATATTCTGTTGGTACCCTTTGGTGTTAGACAAGCAGTAGGATATAAAATGAGTTGTCGCTATTCCACTGCAAAGGACCCATATTATAACTAATTTATACAGTTATAAAACTGTATAGGTATGTATGGTTAAGTATAGTATATATAAAACAGCAAAGAGTGAAAATCTGTAAATTAAAGGTATTTATAATAAGAAAAAATCTTGATAGCGAAAAAGACATCAAACAACTAATTAGATGTATCGTAGAATTTTAAAACAAAATAGAAAAATTAAATCCAGTTTATATTTATATCTACATTGAAAATTATTTGAAGATAAAATAATTTGTTACCACCACAATTAACCACTTGTTAATACCTAATTTAAACTCGAGTGTCAATCATGAGAGTAAATCAGAAGGGTGCAAGAATCAAAATCAGCTCAAAACGCGCTGCCCTAAGCTGCTGACGTTAAATTAGGGTTAATCTGAATGTTTGATGTCTCAAGATGTCTCCGAGTAACGTGCGACTCAATGGGGTATGAAAACTTGAATAAAATTAACAACGACAATAATTAATTATACTTCTTATCATAATAATCTTCTTTTTACAATTTAAGTAATTCGAGTTTTAAGACCAATGTCTTTTGCTAAAAATCTATGAGTTGTCGCTATTCGACAGCAATGGTCACATAACATAACTTATCTCCAGTTAGTTAAAACATCTATGAGGAAGTTTAGAATTATGGACAGAAAACATTTCGGCAGTTTTTGAAATTTTTGTCTGTGTGCCTGTTAGTTTGTACGCCAAACACGCAGAATTTAAACTACTGGATCGAATTGAATGAAATTTGCCATGATTGTAGTTTATAGTCTGGAGGTAGGTATCTACATTTAGAATGCATTCTTACACGTATGAACATCTGTTTTTATGTGGTCTATAAATTTCGTTTGTTTTATGTATGTACCTATCTAAATAAAAAAAAATTTAGCAATGTTTGTTTATGTTACTTTTATTCATTCTAGGTGTTTTAGTGCCAAAAGAAAGCTATTTTTTACCATTTGTTCGGTATAAATGAATATAATAATTTATTATCAAAATACAGTTTTTCGAGATATCCACGACTAGCCTAAGCGAATATATTGGTGCTATTCGCAAGTCGTGGCTACCTCCAGAGAAAACTGTGAAGCACACTAGCACAGGCCGCAATTCCCGTAGACCATGTAAGTAAAGAAAATAAGTTGATGAATTTCTTGTATATCTACAACATCTAATGAGCAAAATTAATAACAATGCAAAGCGCATGACTTCGTCTGTCTAGATTTAATAATTTAATGTCCAACAAGAGTTAGGTATTGATGCCAATTAAATTACCGAAATCGCGCGATGAGGCATCTGTCTGTAAGGCGACATTACAATATTGTTCGAGTAAAATTTATTAGCAGCGTATACAATAGTAATATTATCAATTCTTGTATATATATATATATATATATATCTAATTGGTTTCTCGGAAACGGCTCCAACGATTTCGATGAAACTTTGCATTTAGATAATGCTTTAGATTCCAAGTTTATCTAGATAGGTGTTTTTCTTTATTTGTTTATAAGTCACCGAGCACAGCTCGGTCGCCCTGATATTGTCTCTTTGTAAGGCGTAGGAGTATCCCGACGAAAGACAAAACAGCAATTAAGGGAAATACTGCTTTATCTATAGTTCGTTAATAATATTGCATTATTTTATTCGATTAATGTTTTTTATTAGTCCCGTTTTTAGCTAAGTTTAAGAGTTGTGCAAGGTTTTACTGCTGAAGCACCACCGACACGTGTATTTCTATCACAAAGTACATTGTTTGTACTGCTGTTCCAGTCTGAAAGAGGCCGTTCTAACTCAGTCCTCAGCAGTTGTAATTTATTATCAGTTAAGTTAAGAATAGGTACAATTTTTGCAATTTGGTTTTATAATCGGCCAAAGGTGTTGCTGGGAGCGTTGACGAAATTTCGACCGAAAGTATTGTCCCTGCTAGCGATGGAAGACCGACGGGGACCGAGGGCAGAGTCACAGGCCGCGGTTCAGCCACCGTCGAGACTGTGATTAGGCCACCGCAGACCGTGGTGGTTGTCGTAGTGGTCACGGTAGCGCAGCTGGAGACCGCGCACACCACCCTCGCCATGGCTGTCGCCACCTCCCCCTTCCTTCGTGTCAGCGACCCGGCGATTGCTGCTCTGCAAGCTGGGCGGGATCCGGGGACCGGCTCGCAGCGAAGATCCTCCGGGCACTCTAGTCTGCCATACTGATAGCTCAATCTGCACAAACTTATATTACAGCTTATAGCTTGTTGGTGCGTGTTACCAAATTTGTGTTTTTATTGTCTTGAATATAATAATATTGTTGTAAGAAAAGAATATAAATAGTAGGTATTTAAGTAATTAAAGACGATCTGTATAGGAAGTAATAACAGGTAATCATAACGTGATGTTTGTGACATTGTACTCCCGAACAGAACCTTATATTGTAGTTAAGTAATAGAGAGTGTTTGAAAGGTTGCGGTTTCCTCCTATTTCTGGTTTGGATTTTTAGTTCAGGTTCATTCATGGTGGGGTCTTGACCGTTGATGAATTGTTGTAAGGTTGTATCTTTGTAAGGATTTAACACTTGCGTTAAACAGTTTCAACAATTCCTTCGACATCAATACTACTTAGTTGTGAAGTTTGGAACATTGGAAGTTCGAACTCCAAGAGAGATTCCTCCACATTCTTTGAATTGTTATTTTTATTAATCGATTTAAAAAATGACGGACGTCACTCAGATCGAATACATACTTAATTGTTTTATTATGGATGTTCAGCCATAACCCATAACTTCTTTTGTTTGATAGAGGTTACCTGAAGTGTGGAGTCTCCCATTTTAATTTAATTAGCATGGGACCTTCAACGCTTCAACTTTGAAGATACACTTAACACCAGGGAACTGCTCAAAATCATTGTATTGAAGTTGTTGGTCATTTGTTCTGGTGGGCCGAACTCGGCGGCACTACAATGCCAGGTTGACTCGGGACAGGAGTGTAGCTAGCCCCGAACACCCCATCAGTTTACAAAAATCAGTTTAATATACTAAGTTCCGCGATGCGGGAACTTTCAGATAAGACTACTGAAGTACAATGTGTACCTATTTATACATACTTCGTTAGTTCGTACATCATTCTTAAGCTGATAACTTTGATCTTAGCTATAGAGGCCGAGAAGCGATAACATTCATTTAATTGTTAAAAGCGGAAGGATTAGGCATATTATGTTGACATCGCGATGTAGATTTATATTCGAAAAGTACTTACACTGACTTACAGTGACATCTACGGTGGTCTTACATAACGGTAATTTGCAAAGTAATATCTATTATATTTATTTCCGCGATCTAATTTTTTTAGATTTATTTTATCGTTTTGGTGTTTTGCATAAAATAGATTGACGACTGATTATAAGTGTAGTAGTGAAACAGTACCAATTCAATATTGATATTTGGCTGATATCAAAAAGTTCATCGAATAGTGGAATATCAGCTATTAAAATTTAAATTGAAATATCTAATATCCATGATCAGACATTTAAAAGGAGTAGGCCTCGTGGAGACTTCTACCCTGCTTTATAATAAATTTTTACAAACGAGGATTATTAACACTGTCAAAGTAAGAGAGAAAGAGACATCTGTACATTATAGTAAGAACTACATTTAAATTAATGTAATGTCTTGACACGTTGACAATAAGTTTTGATTAAATTAACTAGATGGCACTGTATAAAAGATTAACATTGAAAAATTGTATGAGTTCAAAGATTCACGCAAGCAAGGATTGCTGGTGTTTATTTATAATAAGAATATAATCTGTATTTAAATGTAAAAATTTAATTTAAAATTTCATACTTAATACCTATACATAGAATTTCAACGTAATTATGCAAGGATGAGTTGGGCGCCCCTATTGAAATTTATAGGTTTTTTTTTTTTATTTAACTTAAACATTTTTGATGTATGGATAATTTTGTTCATGTTAAAATAAATGTAAGTAAATTCAGTCCATAAATAGGGTAGGAAATTATACCACCAGTTTTTAAAGTTTTAAAGTAGTATTTATTAAAATTAGAATTTTCTTTTTTCATTTTTACAACATAATCAAGTTTTAATTTATAATTAATTGAAAATACCATTTTCAAATGAAACTAAAGATAAATTGCCAAGTCTTCTTTGTAACATTGGTGCTCACATATAGGTGGCAAATAAGCATACGGATCACCTAATAGTAAGTGGCTACCGTGGCCTATGAACATTTGTAATACCATAGGTATCACTAGCGCCTTAACCCGCTACCTGAGCTAAGCTGAACGCTCTGAAAGCCCTACACACCAGAGGAACACAATACACAGTTATTCGGTTATAATCTTTTGTAATGTAGAGGTATTTCACAAGTCGAACTACCCCATATAGAGAAAAATATCCAAAGAAATTTCTTTGTGCCACAACTCTCTATAGGTCTCTTTCCCTATTGAATTTAGGTCGTAAAAAGCACACTTAAGACAGTGAAAACGCTACCACCACGCCGGTTCGGTAAACATCTCAAGTCATTGAGAAGAGCCTGTAAAAAATTTGGGCGGGTTTACTATTACGATTTTCTTTTCGGAGTTTTTTTTAACAATACATTTCTTTAAGTATTCCTTAAACTGATCGGTTCTTGTAGAAAGCATATATATATAATATCTATCTACCTTAGCTGCTGAACATTTCAGTACAAAATAGTAAAACATTAGACTATGCAAGTAGGTATGCGAAGTGGCCTAACCTAGGAGTAGCAATGTCTGATGAGTGGCGAATCTTTATAAAGCGAGAGTGGCAGCAGAGCTTAATCTCCCCGCTAAAGTTTTAAAGTGTGGAGCTTATTGTAATTTATCATCAAGTGTTGAGTGATGCCTATGAATATTATAATATCTATTATCAACGAAATTTATTAATTTCCTTTTATCTTGATATTACTGTCAACACGTTTCACATTAGGCAGGGCAAATCTGATCAATTTAGTTAGGTTGACATTTAATATAGTAAACTTATTTAAAGTAAACCATTCTGATATTTTAAACAATGTATTATTTAAATGCTTAGGCAATATTCAGTAGTTAGAACCATGTCAGCGAAATTCTTAACCATTAACGGTTGATCATTTATATATACCAGAACCACGAAAGGTTCCTCAATCGAACCCTGTGTGCCACCGGTTCAGGGTTCTGATTTGAGTAATGATCTCGAAGAAGATGCCTTTACACTATTTTACAACGGTTTATCCATAAGGCCCACAAACACCATAGTGTTTTAACTTAATTAAAATTGTGCTTGTTGTGGGGGGGGGGATAATATGAGACTTAATTACGAATAGAACACGTCCCCTCACTGTCGGGCATGGCGCTATAACCACACTCGGCAGTGAGAAGTTCCCCTTTACCACCGTGTTCACAGTACGGCGTTGCCCCTCCCACGCAGCACATTCCAAGAGAGTGTGCTGCACAGTGTCCTCGGCCGCACCACACTTGTGACACACGGTGACTGGTTCACGGCTCCCGAAGCTCTCTCCCCATGTCCAACGTCAATGTTAAGACCCAGTCCAGAACGCCGTCCGGGCCAGGTGCCTTCCGCTTAATGCACTAAAGAAAAAGTTTCTCACGACCCTCTCCAGCATCCATAACAGCCGTATAGTTATTTAATGCAGTAGTCATTTTTAACTGACAAACAACATGAAATGAACAAAAACAACAAAAAGAACAACACGGTGAATTTATAAAAATCTACGAAAACATGTAAGAATAAAAAAATTAAAATAGATAATATAAAAAAAAACTTTTGTTAAATTAGGGATGTGAAAAAATTAAATTAAAATTACGAAAATTTAAATTTTTCAATCGATAAAATTACGATCGAAATTTTAAATTTAAAAAATCCATTAATAAAATAAATCGATTTCATTTCACTGCCGACTTTTAACTGGTGGCGCTAAATTATAAAAAAAAAAAAAACTTAAATCGGCCTGGAGAATAATTATGATAATAGTATGTACCTAATTAATGTTGGTTACCTACTATTATTAGAACTGACTGATAAGTATTTGATGAAAACAGTTATTTATGAACATTTTAAGTATTCCATTGGATCTCTCAAAAAAGTAGTTAATTAAAATTAATTATTTTTATTTTGTTAATAATGTAATAAATATTTGCAATGATAAATACAACATTCAATTATTTGTTGGTTGTGAAGGATTTCGACGCCCCTCATTTGATGGCGCGCGCCTGAGGTGCATAGGTGATAATAGGTATAAGAATACAAATAAAAGACAATATATCAAATAAAAGCTTAGCTTTATTACTCGTTATATTCACGAAGAAACATCCCTCACCGATATCAACAAGACTGCATGCTGACATTGCTCGTAGAGATACATCTCAAACATACGTGTACTTTTATCCCATAACGGTCAATCGTTTAATTTTGATAAATTTTGAATACAACACATTTTAGATTTGCCAATTTTCAATTCTTTATTAAACAAATTTGACGCCAGAAATTTGATTTTTGAATTTTATTACATTTCATTTCAATTTTTATTTTATATCCACAAAACTCTCATTTAAAGTCTAAAACACCAAACAGTGGTTAGCTCCTAAACATTTACGGACAAAGACACACTCTCGTAAATTATAAGCATTATGACAATGTGACATTATATTAATAATATTGTATAATTAATGCTGTAGTATTAAGAACCGTAATAATTAATGCGTAGTTAGGTTAGGTTAGTTCGTTTTTTTTTTTTGTGTTGGTATATTTTGTCTTGAGGCCCACAGATTACAATAGTGAGCCGCTAGCAGCCATAGTGACAAACACCGAAGTATCCAATGATATTTTATAAGTAGATACGGCATTGACGTTCTTTACATGTAATCGTGAATGGCGATGGCGGGCAATTGCTTCCAGATCACTTTCGACTTGATATTGGCGTGAGCGAGAAGAAACATTTATCCTTTTTTGACAACAGAGTTTCAGCCATACGCTCTGATTTCCAATATCTTTTGTTTCAACATGCTGATAACAAAATTTGTACCGTGTTCAAATTGCTTTTAGAGAAAGTATAATGCGTCTATTTATAAAACGTCATTGGAAGTATCTATGGTATTGTCATTTTTACAGTTTAAAAATGTTTGGTTTTTAATTTTATTTTTTAAATTTATCTCCTTTACATCCAGAACCATATAAACATCTTTGAGTTATATATATAATTATTATTTACCTATATAACAGGTCCACCTCTCAGTCGCCTCTCTCTCTAGCTGTTCAGCTTTATTTACATTTGGTTAATGATCCTAAACTTTTAATATTCGACGCTATACTTAAAATTAAATACAAAAAATGCACGACATTCTAAATTTATCTAATTTCCCATATTTGTCACCGCTATATTATTATTATTTCAATGAAATTTTGACCTTTTACAACGACTTTAGTAATATTCAATATAAAAATACTCTTTTTGGATAAGTTTTTTTACACAACTCATTTTTATCGTCAGCCAGCGAGAGGGGTGACGACGGGGTCGCCTCAAAAGAAAAGCTTTGAGCCTCGTAACCTTAACATTGTGAAATTTGTACTAAATATATCATGACGAGCGGACGCGAACCCCTTATACTTAGCCGAAATGCGAGGATACCGAAACGATGCCTAAACACTAATTTTTCCTTTTTAAAGCACACGCGACATTTGTCTACTGTGAACCTCGAAATAGTGCACAGTGGGCAAGAGCCCGCGGGTCTTAACACTAAAATAATTTCGTATTCTTATTTAAATTTTGTCACTAATTTTATCACCGGGGCTCGCGTCCGTTCGCTTTAGTTTACAAATACTTTTTTTTTACAAAATAATGCCACACTTTGGACTGCAGCTCACAAAACAAAACAACACATCGTTCAAGTACGGAACGTACTAAAAATAACGTTGTATCGCTCGCTGATACGAATGAAGACCACAAGGATATTATTGAAAAACCTTTTGAAATTAATTACAAACGAATATAAAATTACGAACTCTTATATTTCATCGTCTTGAACTCCGTTAATTGTTTATTATTGCAAAACATTTTTTATTTCGGATTCACTTAAAATTATTGTTAAGAAGCGCCGGCAGTATTAAGATCCTCTTAAATATTAAAATCGCGCTTAGTTTTTTAATTTCCATCTATTATATTATGTTAAAGATAGATACTTATTTTCATAACTACCTAGTCTTTAATAATGTCACTTATTGAATTTTTCTCCGTATAGAAAAGTTGATACAGCTATTTGTTATTCTAAATGTATTTTTTTTTTCTAATTTCCAAAAATGAAATGCTACATACAATAGAGTCTATTACAATTTCGAAAATTTAGGAACCATAATACCCAAACGTGGAACCGAATACATTCTATATATTATATTGTTATTTTTTGTTATTTATAATAAATTTTGAAAATAAATAAATAATATTTAGTTCATTTTATATTGATATATTCCAACATATCGTAGACGGATTCGAAAATAGTAAAAATAAAATACTATTATATTTAATTAAACATAACTAATAAACTACCATCTACACAATATGAAAATTATAAGGAAAAATATCGCTGAGACAGCAATTTTTAATAAACCTACATATTTAATAATAGATACAAACATGAGTTTTAAAAGTCAACACCGAATTTTGTACTTTTTTCGCGGGATAGCCCCTAACTTCACTGTGGACTAAATATTTCGATGTTCTCAATTTGAGTCTTTTTTATTAATTTGGAAAAAGAAAATGTCAACCGATAACTTATGAATAATAAACATCGAATAATATTCCTTTAACGGCTCGATCGCATATTTTATCCATTGTGGTCTTGTAGTGGCTGTTGCACAGTGAGTCAGTTAACTATAAAATCCGGACAAAAACATTACCTGTTTAGAGTGCATTAAAAATCACGCTTTTTCTTATTTACGCCTGAAAATATGTTGAAAAGATTTTATGGCTCGAGTATCTGTAAATTACGGCATTTAGGTTGATGGAAACGCAATATATTTCTATTGTAATATGTGTTTTGTGGCCTGCTCTAACATTTTTATTATATATGAAGAGATCCATGGAGAGATCAGATTAACGAATGTATTACTTACTATGCAAGAATTAAATATTCAAGGAATATTGCCAGTTTAGAGCTAAAAATGTACATACTAAACAACAAGTTTATGACAACTTTAAGTGTGTTTGATACTAAAACACCTACATATTTATAAATACTTGAATGAGTCTTTAGTAATTCCTAATAGCTGTTTCAAATTATAATCAATTGCTTTTCAGTTCGGAATTGTGACAAACCGTGAGTAATTTTAAAATCATTTGTATTTACAGTCAATTCTTTAGCTCTAAAAAGTCACTACCTGTTGTAAGGAAGAAACAAACAACATTGTAACAAAATACAACCGTAACATAACACAGAACGATTCTCGATCTTGAATAAGCCCTGCGGCGACTGCACACTTGCCATAAAAACATACCGAATATAGAAAAAAATAAAACCGGGCTATTGCATTGAGAATATGGGTGCTCTATTGTTGAACATTTATCAGAAACGTCTGTAGTAATTCAGAAACATAAAATTGGTAATCGAATGGGGGTGGAAAGGAAGACTGTATTTGTATTCTATGTGCCGATGTCTGGAAAACTTCCGTATCTCTCTTACTTGAACCTAACCTCCTACTCTGCATACCAGTCGACGCCTGGTCCATCCTAAACTGAGGTAACCTTATAATATGTATTGTAATAGTTTAAAAATGGTTACAAATAAAAACGATAACAAATGTTTAATTGTAAATTAAAATATGCATACACTTGCTTAGCTAGGGCCGGCTGTTCGCTCCGCGCGACTATCATACTCGAAACATAGGATGTGTAAAATTCTTTTTTCTAATTCAGCAAATAAATATTGAAAATCACCAGTTTTTCTATTGTGCCTTAATGAAATATGTTTAGCGCTAAGATAGTAATCGATTTATCTTCACATTATGTATTAAAACTATCGTTATGTACATGTGGCTATATTTCTCTGTACAACTATCTTATCGTTTTTATATCTATTATGAGAAGCGAAATTATTTGATTTTTTACACTGTGAAACGTAGGATGGTAAATGAAATTATGTTGCCACTTTGCGGAGTGAGCAGCTGGCTTCTACTTGTTATAACAAATACATCGAGATGTGCGGCATTACTCGATCTTACTCCCCTGCGAACTTAATGGTACACACTCCACTTCCACCAGCTCAACGCTATCAAGTCGTCATACATGGGGAGCAATATCCGAGCTTACCGCGCTACATATATCTACGAATCAAACTAATTATTCTTCTATAGTGTAATAGTAAGTGTGTATTTGTATACTGTACCTATGTTCGGTATTGGTTTGCTGCATGCGTCAGTGGGCCGTTAAGAACGGGTAACGCGCGGCGTCTCCGGTTAGGCAACAGTTCCTATTGAGGGCCCTTTTGTATTAATTTATTATTTTCACGTAAAAAAAAATATTCTGAAGGCACTTCTGTTCGGACGATATGGCCCAGTGTGCTTTATTGTAATTACGGTCTTCAAATTGTGAGTTTTTAAAATTTTTCTTTAGGAAATTTGTGAATGACTAATACGGAATCGGTCTATTAGTATGGTTGCCTTCAACTATTGTTTCTGTATGGATGTGGGTCATATGGCTATGTATTTGATAGACGCCGCGGGTTGCTCGCCTGCGAACAGGGTACGTCTGCACAGTGGGAAATTGATAAAAGAATGGACAAAAAAAGTTCCTATTATTAAAAAATGTGGGTATGTAAGTGTGCAAAAGTATAACCTTTATATAGTTAAGATGTTCTTATTGTGACTATAAATTATTGTTAGGACATTTTAATAAAAGGTGTATTTAGTGCGACGTACCGCTTATGTATTCCTTGGACGAGTGCAAATGGCCCACAGTATTTCGCGGCACAGTATTATATCTAACAAATAAACTTAACCCTATGGTCCGGTGCGATGGACTCGCTGGTAGTCCGGACTAACTGAACATGCGATCTGAACTTTGCCGAAATATATTTGTAAATGGAAACAAGGATGTTTACATTAACGAACACTTAAGATGTATAAACCTATTTTCGAATTTTGTTGCTGTTATTGGTTTTTATTCTATTTTAATAACATCTGCACGAACACAAAACCGGTTATCTGTATAAAAATAATGTTAAGTTCTTTATTTTGTGGATCGAAAAATAACCCTGCTCTATTGTACTAATGTCTATGGTTAATTTAATTAAATATATTTCTAAATAAAGAAGTAAAAAGGTGAAAGGTTGACAAGTTTCGGTCGCGCTTCGCGTACCAACATAAAAGTGCTACACGGAGGAAAATAAAGGACAGGGAATGAGGAATTAAATTATAAAAAAACAACAAAACATTCAAAACTTAAGCAGTTAATATATTAATAGTTTTTCCTTAAAGAATAAATCAATAAATGATTTAAGATATACACAACTATAAAACCATTTTAAGATAATACTTAATAATAATATAATAATAATTATATAATATAGCGAAATATATTATGTGCAGAAATAAAATTCTAAGTGACTTAAATTTTCTCTTAGTCGTTTTAACCTAATCAATTTCCTAATGGGAGCGTGTTGACCACTACTGAGCCAATTTACTCGACGTCGATCTTTTCAACCAAACATATCTTCATTATATTATTTTTAAATAATTTATTAAACTTTTTCTTTTATTAATAATTTTGAATCTGAAGGCCTAAATGCGAGTGTCGTAAAATTTTGGTGTGCGAAACGATCGTCCAATGTCCTTTTTTTTAAATATAATTTAAATTATGCCGAAACATGTACGCGTCGAGTCGATGTGGCGTTCATTCCAACTGCTCAAGGAAGTTCGGCGATTTGAAATACTCCGGGACGGGGTCGTCCAGCCGCGAGATCACTTTGTAGATGGACTTCTTCCAGCTCTGTTCGGCGTCCTTCCCGCCTTGGATAGCGCGGAAGAACTCTCTTAGAGTTTGCTCAACCACATATCTGAAGTTTGGTGGAACCTGTAATAACAATAAAACATTTCGCTATAGGTTTTTTATATTGCAGCTTAAAAAAAATCATAACACTAACGAGTCAAAAGTTTTTTATACATGAATAGTAGCTCGGCAGTCGGTACATTGACGGTAATGTTCCTGATGGTAAACACAGCACAGTCCGAACACAACGGTGACCACCGAGAGATTTAAATCCATCGGCGGTCGATCTGCATTAATATCTCTTCACGTTACGTTTGAAGAAACCTATGTCGTAAGTTGGAGGGAAAACAATGGCCGAAAGATGGTTCTACAGTTTCACGGTACTACAAATATAAGTCAGAGAAATTGAGAAGAAGTAGGTACCAACTAGTGGTCGGCAATAAAAAAAAATACTAGCTAGATTCATATGAGTAATGAACTATTGTTTCTTGGCTGGCATTTACACGGCCAAAACTCAATACACTAAAGTAAAATCCTTCATTTGTTTCTTTTTATAATTTCAACTTTCACTTAAAAATAGCGTGTAATTGAAAGGTTTCCATCACAAGACATTTTTTATCAAGAAAGAAAAACAACTTCAAGTTGGCGGTCCAATACTAATGAAATTAAAATGGGACTCTAACCTTGAAGTATCGCCTATCCAACAAAAAAAGGATCATTCAAATCGATTCATAAACAAAGAAAATAGGCTGAACATCCACAAAAAAAATAAAACTTTGGATTGATTAACCTCCGTCTTTTAAAAACTAGGAATATACCTACATGTAACTCGTTTAATCGCAACTAATTTATTTGAGTTTATCATAAAAATTATTATATATTACTGTTCTTGACAAAAACCCCTCAGGAAATGAATATATCATCGGAAGATATTTTGTATTTCTGTACGCTTTATCTACTTTAAATATTGCATTAGGAAAGTCCAAAAACAGCAGAGTACTTCGAATGAATTGTGGATTACTGTTTGTAGATTATAAGGAAAAGGACTGACTCCCGGGCATACCTAGTAGTTATGCTCATGTCTACAACTAAATTAAACCTAAACTTACTAAAAAGTTTTGCTGAGGTCGATTGCAAATTGGTTGATCATTTACAAATTATAAATCAAATTGGAAAAATTTATTAACGACGCGATTTTGAAAATTTTTCTTGTATATTTCAAATTTTCAAATGCTAACCAGAGCATGCGCAAGACAAAGAGTTGTGATGGAACCTCGTATTAGATTTAGGCTTACTTCAGGTTGATGAGTCAACAGAGCTGTGAATTTCAAATCTGAGACCCGGTAGAGACTTCGTAAGATAGAGAACTATGATGGAGTTTTGTTTCCGAGGCTTAGATTAATTTTTTTATACAACTAAGGTGACAAACAAGCCTTATTGTAAGCGGCTACAGTAGCTTATGAACGATTACCCCAAAGAGCTCTGGAAACCCTACTCACCACAGTAACAATATACAAGGTTATATGGCTGCGAACTTCTGTAGTATGAAGGTCTTCCACCAGTCAGACTGTCCCAAGAAGAGAGAAATCTCCAAAACAATTTCTATGTACCTCTACCTTTAATTATAAGCTTGCTCAATAACTAATTTTCAATGTCTTACCTCAATGTGGTTGTTTCTATTGTAATGTAAATTGAGAACTCTGTACAACTCGGAGTCTCCGGCAACGTGTAGATCGTCCGGAGTTTTCATACCTTCACTGATCGCCTGGCGAGCGTACTTCTCCATTTGTATGTAATAGAATTCTCTGAAAGGAAGGAGACACTTTTATTAGATGGTGAGTGTTTATTTATACATAATGATTAATTATTTATATAGGTAAGGTTTGTGAATCATTGAAAAATAATGCATAAATGATTATTTGAATGATTCATATTCTCATAGGTACGTCTTTCTCCTTATTAAATAGATTGTTGAATTGTGTTAATAATGTATCTAATCAAGTAATTGAAAATACTATTGTTTTTGATTTATTCTACACTATATAAACAGAGATGAGTTATATTTTCTTAGTTCACTACTTATGATGTGAAGTCTGAAATCTCAAGGTCGAATTTTTCATTTTTATTAGCGTAAACATATGGCATTCCCTTGCCGAAAATAATAATTTTAAACAATTTATTAATGTTTCATCAATGGCGGGGAACAAGCTTTAAAATGATGTTTGAATCTTTGATTATATAAACTTAAATCATAAATTTTGATGAAGAAATAACAGAGATTAGTCGTAATTTTTAAATTGATTTTTGATTAATTGTGTTCGAGAAGTTATATCTAATATTTAAAAGGTTGCTTGAAGTGTTAATTTTGTTTTAAACTAATACATTGAATCCCGTTTTTTTTTTAAATACATTAATAATATTTTCTGTAGTTATTATTAGTGCATGATATTAATTACACGAATTACAAAATATTTAATAAAAATAGCATCAATAACAGACAAGTTGAGAAGTTATACGTTAGCGTGGTATTGACAAGTCATGAGGAGGAATGAAAGATGACTAGAAGAGTATTAGGTATAAATATGGACGGATATTTCAGTAAAGGAAGACCGAAGAAGGTAGGTAAGTATGAGGAATAATATCTGTATAAAAGGTGTGCGTATTGAGAGGATAGTAGTTGATAGATTAGAGTGGAAGAGGAAAACATGTTAGACCGACTATACTTAGATGGGTAAAAATAAGAAGGTAAAAAAAAACTATGTTCCATCGATAGAAGATGTTGTTAGTATCTCTAGAAGTAAGAACCATATTTGAAAAATAATTATTTTATTTAAATTAAAAATTATTTTATTTTTGCATTTTATAGCTTATTTATTGAGAAAGGCTTTATAACTTCACGATACGACCCCAAAGAGCGGAGCAGTATCAATGAACGTGAAGTAATCCGGCAAGCTGAAGGCAAGTAAGGGAAGCGAGATCAACGATAGGCTCTATGGGTGCTTCGGCGATGTCGCGGTGAAGAGCTAGTCAAATTTAACGCGGGTGATAATGTTATTCATACAATTTTATTAAAGTGACGTACATAGAATACTTAAATTAACCATCAAAATAATACGTAGTGTACGTACAGGTATAGGCAATGCTTTCATTCAGTGCCTAGATTTGTGTTACCTCGGGGCACAATGTGAATAAAAAGCCACTTAAAAACTGTCGAGTGCTGAAAAGGATTTGATTAGTCATTTTAGCTGTCGGGCTGCGTCGCATCTTCGCTCCGGTTCGCTTGTAAGAGCGAGCGAGCTGAGCGAATCGAGAGTCTCGTGGGGCTAATTACTTACGAGTTTGCATTCAGACCGGCTAATTCAGTTTTTACTGTTGGTGACATGCCATTTGTAGATATTTTTTTATTTGCATATCTTTCTTGTTTATCACGTATTGTATTTGTTCACCGTGTTAGGTTAGTAAACAAATAAGTAGCAAAACATTTTGTAATTTTTTTAAAGTACCTGCAGGGTTAAATTGAGAACTTAAAGATATCCGTCAATGATAATAATGTAAATAGGTTTTACTGACTTTTTGAAGTGAAACTTCTTAGGCTGCGAATCGGCAATTGGACAAGAATAGAGAGTAAAATTTCAAGGATGCGACATAATTATGCACATTTCGTTACATGAGATAAACTAAAAATATTACGTAAGATAAGAAGAAAAACGGATCTTTTAGACGTGTATATCTAATACACGCGTTTCCCTTTTTATGAAGTTTCACTTCTATTCCTACATTGAGAGCAATTAAAAAAATACAATGTAAAAATAATTTAACGTTATTATTTTAATGTTATATTTTTATTCTACATATTGAATAAGAATTAAAAATAGCTACTTTTTAACAGACTTTAAAAAAAGGAGGAGGTACTCAATTCATATATACTATACTTCTATATATTTTTTATGGGTTTTCAGCCATAACTTCTTTGTTTATTGTTGAAAAAGAGATACCTCATGGTTGGTGCCATTTTTTTTTTATTGGCATAGTATCGTCGACTTCGAAGTAAAATGATTGATGAAGTAAATTAATACAAGTTGGTTTTCTTTTTTGTTAAAAATTGTCTTGTTGTTTATACCATTCATGGGTAATGTATTTAGCTTTCATTTGTAAAATAATTCTCAGTATTGAATCTTAGTCATTTCATTAGAAACTTTATAAATAATTAAGGAGTTTAGAGTAATTTTCGATTTAGTTTAATTAATATTGAAATAAAATTAAACAGGATAATGTATAGAAAGAGTTTCGTTGAATTGTTCACCGATTGGCTGTGATCATCTCTAAGCCTCTCGCGTGAGAGTCACTCGAGCATCTAGCTCGCACATCGGGGGCTTCTATTATGTTTTAATTGGCACTCGGTGCGAGATTCCAGCCTTACTAATTGAATAAGTAAATAAAGTGTCTAAATAATTAGACGTCTTTTTGAACGCACTACTCGAGGTGGTGCGTTCATGTGTATCTCTCGACTTGTATACACTTTGATCAATCATTTGCTTGTAATTGCAGATTTTAACTCTATGGTGTTTGGGGGGTTGATGCTTCAGTAATAGTTGCTTCGGACATCAGGTCAAATGACGTGGATTCGAATCCTTTTGGTGGGGAATCAGCGTGAAGTTACTATGGTATAACAGTAGGCTCGCCTTATTTAGAAATTTTGATCATTTTGAAAAAGAATTAGGAATCACGTATCACTTCGTTTTGTAGCACTTGACCTCCAGTCTTATTTACAGAATTAACAGTGGCTTTCTTCGGCTATCTTATTTCAGATTGTAGTACAAGGTTATGATCGATAAAAGAAATGTGTGTGTATTTATATAGGGACGTAAGCAGTTATATTTATGTGGCGTAAAACAACTTTATATTAGAAAAATGCGTAAAGGAAAACAAAATATTAAATTATTAATTTAATTACAATATAATATAATATATTTAAAAATTATAATATATACCATTAATAAAATTGAAGTATCAGTTTGTAATGTCAAAATAACAGATTTTTACTTAATGCATATGTATTTTAAAAAAATTTGTCTGCCTGTCTGTCTGTTTGTTCCGGGTAATCTCCGAAACGGTTGAACCGATTTTGACGAGACCTTCACTTGTAGATAGCTGATTTTGTAGGGCGTAACTTAAGCAACTTTTATTTTATAAATAGAAGTTAGGGTTGCACACAAATTAAAAAATACTGGTAATGGTGAGTCAATTCGGGTGCTTAAATGGCTTATGCTGAGTAAACCACAAGAGATATAGCAAATTAATGTACTACATAATTGTAGGCATTAAATAGACCTACAAAAAAGTCTCAGAGAGTATATGTCTATCTTCTAAGGAACACCCACGATAGGCATTTTTGTCTTTTAAATAGCTGGAAGCGGGGGAGCAAGTTTCGTGCGTGTGCCCGAACGATGGCATTCTGTAGACCACGTGAGCGAAGCCGCGGGCACAGCTAGTATAATAATATAATTAAGTACAATCAACGAATACACATAAAATACGCGCATGTGTATTTGGTTGTTACACCCTTACTGAAATTATCAGACAGAAAAGAGCATATATATAATATTTCAAGGTATATCTAGAGGTTAGTGTTTTATTTCAAGTCATATTAACGGTAATGTGTTTTTTTTTTACCTACAAAATTATTGTATCACAGTGAACGTATAGCACAAGAACAATCGTTAGGTAAGTAGGTAGATAATTTAATAAGGTTCTTTATGACATACTTTAAAGATATAAAAACAACAAGAGATAGGAAAGTATTTTGTTATTAATTTACAATTCCGAAAATGTGTGTGCCGACTGGTGCTAATAATGATATTTAAGCATATTTTCCTTATTTTTAGGTACGTATTAATCAATCACATAAATTGTTTTGTATGTCAAATATACATATACAAGTTACATTTTAAAAAAATTGGTGTTATTGGACTACGTAGTTTTGTTTATTTTTTGATGGACATGTGATTTGCACGAAACGAGGCAATCATATAAAAACCTTGACAAATACTAACACTTCCATTTCTTGTTGAAATTATTTATCATTTTCACCAAATCCCGCCAAAAGAAGTAGACATAATTTCAGGAAAGCAAAAAAAAATCAAATATTTATTAATAAGTATTTATATTTTTTTTCTCAAATTACTATACATATTTTTATAATTAAATACGGTAGTAACATGAAAATAAAATATTATGAAAAAACCATAATTTTTTTTTATTCGTCTATTTGTCATCACATTGTGAAGTCGAACGCAATTATTGTTAGCCAGTTCTAATACTATAGATAAATGATAAAATTTCTCACTTCTTCGTCTGTGTTCTCCAGATTCCAGGCTACCTCTATGCTAAATTTCATTGTGATCGGTAGAAATGTAGTCGTAAAAACGTAAAGCGGAGAGACAGGATTACTTTCGCATTTACAATATTAGTGTGGTTACTGTACAATCTACCGTAAATATACTGTATTTATATTTATTGTTGCCTGACCTGAATTAAACCTGAGACCTCTATGAGTTTCATCAGACACCATGATGTATATCCTGCCATTAATTACATAATAAATATATACTATTAGTCATACGTTATTGTGATCAATTAGTGATTAGTGTATAATGAGACATATTTTAATGTCTCCAATATGGCTGATAGATCGACCACATGGTGGAACATATCATCCGATTACGATTCAACGTTTTCGAATTATTTAAGTGTTTTAATAATGAGTCTGATATGTTTGAACGAAAGTTATGACAATGTGCGGATATTGCTCATTGTTTGTGTGATACCATTCGCACATTTTAAATAGGGCTGCCATAGGTCTCGTAGCGGTATTTTGACCTCAGTCACTGGTCAGTCTTTTCTCTTTAACAGCCTCATGGCGCAGTAAGCCCTAATATTGAGCTGTTTCGTAGCGGATTAGATCCTCGCACATGACTGACTTTTTTGTGATGATCACAATTATCAGTTGTGTGTCCGAGTGTTGAGTATCTATGTATGTATGTATGATATATCACCTGTTAATTACCATAATAAAAGCATGGCTTAGTTAAGAATTACAAATAAAGAAAGTATATTTATTCGATGTTGAAAGCACGGACAAAGTAACATATTTCAAACACGAAATTACAATAGGATAGCATTACTAATATTTATAACATTACAACATTGCCAAACAAATACCGTATTCAACAGCAAAAAATATATTTTAATAATAATAATAATTAATTAAGAATTAGGTTGAACTAAAGATTGGATCACAGGCAGTTTTTTAAAGTTAGGAACCTTGCTTCGAGATGGATTCCACATTCTCTCACCTAATAGCAAATCGTGATGATTGGTGCAAATTGATGCTAGAAAATTTGTGTTGGATCTTAAACCAAGTCGCCTTAATTTAAAGGTTCTGAGAGTTCAGGGAGGTTAAGGGGTCCGTCTCAAACCTCCCCATATAATTTTCGTCGCCGGAAATAAATCTAGATATTTTAAATTAATTTTTTAAAATTCCATAAAATTTTAAGTAAAGACTCGCAAATGCGTGTAATGGAATTGAATTATTGTTACTTTGGTTATGTTTCTTAGTGTCTTCTATGCTACAGCTGTCAAGATACCTATAACGAAACACAATTGCCACTTTATTTAGTTGATGCGTTATTTTACCGTCATTCCGTTGCTTGTTTGTATTAGTAAATTGTGCTCTTTCGGGGATTTTTTTATTATTTCGACAACTTCTCTACGCTTTTGGACACCGATTTTTTAGGACTTGGCTACGTTTTTGGACAACGATTGGATTGTTATACTGTATGACAATGGCTTCTCTTACTTGACACTGATTGCTTTCGTGATTTCATAACATACCATCGCACCTGTATTCTCCGAAGGGTTAGGCAGAGGTGTACTAATGTACACCCACAGTTCGCCCAGTATGTTTTTAGGTATTAGTATTATTAATCGGGTAGGTATTAAGTAAGGATATTAAGTAAGGTAGTAATTAAGTAGGTAGTAGTATTAATCGGGCACGAAGCCAAACTCCGAGCTGCTACTAAGAATTTTATAGGAAAAACCCATTAACACTTTGCTCGACCTGGGAATCGAACCCAGGACCTCGATCATAGCAGTCGCGCTTACGACTACTAGGCTAACAAGGCAGTCAACGATGTATAATGTGCCTGAACTCGGTCAAGAACTCGAGCCGTCCACGAAGTATAGGTTGCGAGATACTGTCGCAATTCATCAGTGACCAGAACAGCGAGTTAGGTTAGGTTAGGTTAGTTAAAGAACAAAGCCCAGGTCGAACCAAGGGGAGATGGGTCGGGGGGCCTGTCTTCCCATTGCACTGGTTTGGCGGACGGGGAGACAGTTCGTTCACTGTTTTAGAATGTTTCAAAATGTTCGAAATGTTTTAGAACAAAGCGCCAGAACGTATTATAATAGATAAAATTAAACGTGTACAACCGTGGGGTTGTATTAAACCGCTAGTGGTTTAATATTGCAATGATTCTAAGTTTTCAGTGAAGGAAATCAATAAAAACTTAACGCGCTCGTAAGGCAGATTCTGCTCGTTCTAATTCCCGCCTACCAAAGCTAAGCTACCAAGATACCAGGCTAGAAAAGTTACCTTTCACAAATGGTAACGCTAATACAATATGCAAAAATATACTTTCTTATATACTACAAAGGTGGCAAACAAGCCTACGGCCCGCCAGATGGTAAGCGCCTATCGTAGCCGATGAACGCTTGCAATAGCATACACATCAGCAACGCGTTCCCGACCTTGACCACACTACCCTAAGAAGCTTTGGAAACCCTACTCACCGTAGGAACACAATGCAAGGTGCTGCGATCTTCTGTAGGGTGGAAGTAGGGAGAGAGATCTCCAAAGAAATTTATCTATGTCCTACCTCTCTTAGAATAACATAGCTATGAATTAAAACAACAACCGTAAAAATCGGATGTGGTTTTCACGTGAAAATAACATAAACGATATATAGAAAAGTGAATTTGTATAGAAAAGGCAATATCGTTCAAAACTAATTTATATTTATGGAAAAAACAGTTTTTTGTACTTGTAATAAGTGAATTATTTGATATTTCTTTGCCTTACGATTCTGTTTACTGATAAAAAGGAGCTTCCAAAAAAAAATCTACAAGTTTTGACAAACAATGGAATCTAAGACGTTGAGCCAGGTAGGCGCAAGATGCGAAATCTTAAGAAAAATGCATAGGGGTAGCGAACTTTGTAGTGTATGTTAATAAGTATTGTATATCTAGGTACTTAATGTTGAATATAGCTTGCAGAGTTACATATATTTTAACAATTGCCAGTTTACAGTCAAGGAAGTTTTAAAACGACTTTAAACTTTGTCTACAACAGCGTAAGGTCGAAAATTCATCCCTATAGATTTAGCAAAAACTTGTTAAAGTTGAACAAGTCAAAGAATGAAATCAGAAACAGCTGATTCTCACAGTAACGGTTTCGTTTAAGACTTTAAAAAGAATAATAATTATTTTGATGATAAATTTTGGGTTTTAATCAGTTTTGGTCGCAGAAACTATGGGATATAGTTCCAAGCTCTTTAAAATATGGTTACGTTCCTTGTAAACGGACACCTTTGTTTATGAACAACCGAAATCTCGCATAATAAAAGTGCCTACTACGTTTGAACATTTTTTTGACGTATGTTGGAAAATCGCCCGTTAAAGATTACCAGGTGAAGTTAAGATTTCGGCCATTACTTAATTAGTCATAGATTCTGCTAAGAACATATGAAGCTTTAACCTTGCGGGTCATAGGTTTTACCGTCATACCGCCGACGCGACGCGACGCGGTTTATTAGAAGTCAGTAGTCTTCTAACAAGAGGTTTAAGGATAAAAGAATGTTTCTTAAATGTATATTTACTTATGTCATATTATCTTTATTTGAAACTTTTTAGAATCCGTGGTCTCGGGTGTAGCCCGATACCAACCATCGTTTTATTTTTATTTTTTTCCTTTACTCCACATTCAATAAGTATTGCTAAAAAATGCTTTATGGTGTGTAAGCAAGTAGGTAAACGAAATCAATAAAATTCGCTATACATTAAATAACGCTACAAATAAAATACATTTACTTCGATCCAATTGGCAGCTGTTTTTTTAGGTTTAGAAACGTAAAAAGTAGGCTATTTTCCATCACTTTTAAATACCCGCATGTGACGATATATGGGCAGAAAGTAACGTACGTTGCTTACAAATATGTACTAACATCTATACGTGGCCGATTCTTATCGGAGTAGAAGCATTACAAAAGGAGTTAATAAAAGAAATGTGTGTACAATTTCGACTTGAGCATGAAGAAAGTTTTATCTTTTTTTGACAACAGAGTTTTCGCCTTACGCTTTGGTTTCCTACGTCTTTTGTTTCAACATGTCGATAGCAAAATTTGTATCATTTTCAAATTGATTTTAGTGACAGTATTGACGCGTAACGTGTCTATTTATAAAACGTCATTGGTGTACATACACACCTAAATATGTGTGCACGTAAGATATTATACGTAGTTCTTTGATGAACAAAATAAAATAATTCAATTTTTTTTAATCCTTCATGCTAACAACATGATGGAGTTTTGTTAGCCATCAATGATAAAATAATATTAACATTTAGACAACGTAAAATTATGTTAGTCATTAAAAATATTCAGTAATATGAATTCACATATTTTAATGTTCGTCGTTAACGTCATGTTCATGACGCATTCCGTCACTACTAAACGCACCAAAAGAAGTAGAACCTCAAAAATTGACTGAATAGGAATTTTTACTTTACTTTTGAAACAAATATGGTTGGAAATTATGCAGAAATTGAAAAGTTAGTTTAGATAAAAACCGAATTATTTCAAAGTTTATAAGAATTTTAAAAAATCTAAAGTTATTTATTTAATATTGTGTTCTTTTAAAAATATTTGAGTGAATCTTGGTAGGTTAACAATCCTGAGGTGCGGTTTGCAGTTAGTTCCCCCTCAAGAAACTGTTCGATTCCCGTGTGAACTCTGTTTGAACGGAACCAATGTAGACGTAATAATATTGTAGACATGTTTAAATTCTTATCTGCCATTGTATTATATAATATTATAGAATACTTTTACCCGCGACTTCATCTGCACGCTTTTATTACTGTCCTTGTATAGCCTGCCTCTATCCTAAATTTCATTCCGATCAAATCGGAAGTTTAAACCATTATTAATTGTTATAACATTAAATAATATACTAGGTTTTTTATTTTTTTATTTTATGGACTATAATTAAAATACATTTATCGTTGTATCTAAATAGGTTTGTTTTAGGGTAAAAATTAATTCAAATTGATTTTAACCGCTATTAAAGTTTATTTGCTCAAGGATATGTAGGTACCTACTTAAGATTTTTCTTAGATTCCTTCAGTGCCATAGTATAATTATAAATTAATATAACAACATGTTATATTATGTTACTCAATAATTTATACATTAAAGTAAAAGGTGATGCTAAGAATTTACGCAAACGCATAGCATGACTTTGTTGACGTTAATCGAAATACATATATGTAAAAGGAAATCGTGACTGACTGACTGATCAACACACAGCTCAAACCACTGAACGGATTCAGGTGAAATTTGGTACACAGATATTTATTGTGACATAAATATCCGCTAAGAACAGATTTTTGAAAAAGGCGTTCAGAACTTTTATGGAGAAATCATACATGAAAATATTTTTTGCATAACAAACGCGTGCGTAGCCGCGGCTGCACTACCAGTTATTGTATAAAATATAATAAGGATTTTATTAGTGAAAGGATTTTCATATTGTCATTACAAATAAACACTTCAATTTTATTTATTTCTATTGATTAACCATGCAATAATATTTATTCTGTGTCGTTTCTCGTCATTGGAAGTCTATGGCGGCAAACTCAGCCAAGATGCTCCTCCGAGGGGTCAGACTTTTGTTTTTTTTTTCACGTTTCTTTTTCTTATTGTTGACAATGGTTGCGAACGGGTCTTTGTAGTTAATGCTATGATTTTAACTTGATTTTGGCGTCGCAACATTTGAATATAGAAAACGTTTGTTGGAAATTTATACATTGTAATAACAACAGAGATTAGCTTTAGTTTTACTTGGCATTCTTTTTGTAGGTTAATTTAATATAAATTAACAAATAAGACAATACTTATGTACATAATTGTAAAAAGTACCTACTTACTTTAAATTAATAGATTTACGAGTAGTTTATAAAAATTTGTTACTTTGTTGTTTTATTTGTAAGCTTCGGAATAGAACATTCAACGTGGTTCTAATGTATTATTCAAAGTTATGGTATTTTGGACACTAAATTAGAGCTAGGTAAGCTTTACTAGATACTGGATAAAATGGTATTTAACGATTTGTATGCTGATTTCAACAGATCAATTCTAGTATAGGCGGTCGTTTTAACTCTTAAATTGTAATGTACTCACAACTAGTACGAGTTGATAGTTTTCATGTGAAATATCTCTTGCAGCGTTAATAAAATTGACAGTACCGACTAGACTCCGAACCCTTCGAGTAGACTCAGTAGGAGTCACTTCACAAAGCCACCAGTTAACAAAAAATACACATACAAAAAAAGACATTAAGTAGGTAATGTGGGACAAAGTTGCAAATCTTAATTTTAATAGCTTACGGTGTTTATGTCGCATGCGGGCTCCGTACCTACACAGTTATACTGATAATAGGTGTAAGAACCTTAGTTTCCCTGCAAGTTATCTATTTGTTATATTCACTATGTAATTATACATTTTCCTTGCACAATATCACATTATTATTGTTTAAAAAAATAGACATTATGAAAACAAATATGCGACCGCAAGTTTGTTTACATGCATGGCACTGTATTCTTGAAGCGGGCAATGCCCTACATCTTTGCGTCAATACCCATTAACGGGATGAACACAGGACAATATCATTATAGTGGGATAAAAGGATTTAGAAAGAAGCAATTACGATATATATATTTGACTCACATAAAATACATAAATGTAAAACAAATAGCAACGGACGCGTAAGTAAGTCTGTAATTACTTGTAACTACTTAAGTACCTAGATAATATTTCACAAACGCTCAAGAGATTGTTAGTTTGTTTAAATGCGCTAATCTTTGGAAATACCCGTGTAGGCTATATGTCTTCACGCTATGACTCCAGGAAGTGAAAAAGTAACCATAAAAGTCAAGCAATCTGGCAAACTGGCAAGCAACGATGGGCTACAACGGTGCATTGGCGGCGACGCGGTGGAGAGTTCGTTGAATAAATTCTGCACCGATGAAATAGTGGGACACATTTTGTTATAATATGAAACTTAATTGGGATAAAATATAGCCTACGTCATTTACGGAAGAACGTAAGCTACGTTAGTTAGTGAAAGAACATCCAGAATGAGTTCTGAAGTTCCAGAAATCACCCCCTTACGAGTATAGATAGAATATTTACGAGTGATTCGTGGTAATCAAATAACTTCGAAAAATAATAACGAATAATATAACCTTAATATCGAAACTTTAGGATTTCGCGTATATGTAAATACTAATTTAAATCCATTTTTTTTACTAACTCGACAAAATAACTGTACAGTGCCTAATGGTAGGTACGGTACAGGCCACAAACAACGGCGACCGTCGGTGACACAAATTTCATCGGTAGTCGTAAAGGTCATACCGGCCTATTAAATGCCTCGTTTGAAGGACCCAATATAAGGAAGGCTGTATGAATGCCCAATATTGGCTGAGGGTCGAATGACTATGGTATATTGGCAAGTAAATCTTACAATTGAAATTGATAAAGTATAAGTACGTTGATACCGCTATATGGTGGTAGTGGGAGCGAGAGGTATTTCAGCGAAATCTCTCTATGACTTGCCAAAAGTCCTCGGCCTGTCGAGAACTGCAATACCTAAATTCTATTTTAGAATTGGTATCTAAAGCAGTATTAACAGGCTCTTACCAAATCTGGCTTTGCAGGGAGGGTATTGCGGGCAGTCAAGGTGAGCGCTGATATGCATCATAAGGTGGCCCCTTAAACCTACACCTGGGTCGCTAGTCCCGGGGGCTGCTCGTGTTTCCCTCTCTCCGCCATACAATGGACCCGGCACCCGCACGGTGAATCCATGGAATGCTAAGATGTTTGTCTCTCTATACGACTTACTATTACTTACTATTTTGGCTTAGTGATCCAAAAAGAAACGAGAGCACGCCTCTTGTACCGATCTTGAGCAGTTGCTTGTCATTTGTCTGCTTGAAGCTGACACATTATATACGTCTCTAACTACAAGCGACATCTAGGTCAACTAACCGGACGACGACCATTTACGTCCGAAGTGTGCTCTTTTGACTGTTCGATCCTCCCCCGTTCTTTGTAGGTCAGGGAAGTCTGGGATTTCGTTTCGCCAATTATGTTGAGTTCGGCGACTAACTCCTCAATCTCAGCATTCTTCCAGGTATAGGTAATATAAAATTCAGTAATTTTTTACAATCATGATCTTTCTTCCAAGAAATAGTTGTGGAGCTTATAGAGTTCTGTATGTGTCAACCTTGTGTCTTTTTTTTAATATTTATGTTATTTAGTTTTGATGTTTGTTTGTATTATTTCTGGAACTATTTATCCGATTCTAAAAAATATTTTACGATAGACAGCTATGTTCATGTTATTGCATAATGGCTTATGTGTTATTGTTATTAATTCGTCGCGTCGGTTGTTCTTTGAATAAAATAAATGGAGCGCGCAATTATGAACCACTTTTGTCTTTAAGTTATCATAGGTATGTGACTATGTATGGTTTATGTTTTTCTACTTGAACTTTGGCTGTATTATGATATTATATAGATACAAATGTCATAAATTAAGTTATAGATTTATTAGTTTAGCTACTATTTCATTCAACCACAAAGTTTAAATTCGTCATGTAGATATAATAATTGTATGCAGCGATTTAATCTATACTAATATAATATAGCGGATTTTTTTTTGTTTGTTTGTTTAAACACGCTAATCTCTGGAACTACAAGTCGGATTCGAAAAAATCTTTTTGTATATGATAGCCAGGCTCTCGAGAAATAATATAGGCTATTTAAGATTAAGCTACAATTTTCAGATAGCCTTATATATTAATTTTTGTTACGTAAGTCGAAAGTCGAACCCTCCCGAATTGTTTTAATCTCGTGCGCTGGCGTAATCGTTAATGATGTGGAAATAAAATACTCTACAATAATATTGGTCCTTAGTATATCTAAAAAAATCCGCCATAGCATATGCCTATCTCTTATACATAAGCCACAATAAGGTATTTTGTGACCAAGATTTGTTGAAAAAGTGATTTAATCCTTAATCATATTAATCCTTACACACAAAAGTTACTTCATCATAAAGACTATTTTATGAAGTGAATTTTTGCTCTTTAGGATATGTTATTTGGACACATAGTTTAGGAGATAATGAAGTGGGTGCAGATGACTGAAGAACAATTACATGGGTGCGTCGGCGGCGCGGTGTTTGTCGAATAAAATTGATATGGGTGAAATCGTGGGGCACAGCTAGTATATAATAAAATTAAATATTTACCTAAATGCAATAGTTACATATAAGGAATTCTGTGAACGATAACTAAATATTACATTATTAATTATTATAACAAAATATTTTCCTCTGAAGGATAAAGTATTATTAAGAATTATCTAATTAGGAATGTTCTTAGGTAGGTATTGGAAAACACTGTAATATGTCTGTATATGGAAATCACGTAGAAACCAATATTGTCACCTATTCATAGAAACACAATAAAGTACCTATTACATTATTATGGGAAAATTATAAGGGAGATTGGAGGTAATAATGTAATATAAGCTTAAATTTAATAGCGTTTAAATCATAAAATATATCTCACTAATGGGGAAGCACAGACTAATGAAAACACGGGCTTAAACGCCAAGAATCAGGAGTTTTGTATATTTCCCACTTTCAGGCTTCCTCACAATGACAGAACGATATAACCCGTCCCCTGGCAGCCACCATAATGGCAAAAACTGCACATCTGGTGAGAAGCCCTCGGGGTGGTCCCGCAAAATTTACGCGCTATCAGTAATTCAATGATTTATCAGTAATTTTGTATGATACAAATGTATAAAACTGATATCGATGTGTACTTTATGAATTGGACTAACTGATTATTCAATAATATACGGGAAGCAAATGCTTTCGGTACCTTTTTAAGCGTATTGCGTGCACGGAAGACTTAGACTGGCATGGTTAAAGTTTATATGGAGAAGGAGTGCAGAAAGCTGAAATTTATCTATAATATCTATTAGTAATATACATATTAAAATAAATTAATTAATACTGCAAATCCTAACCTGAAAGTGCCATTGAACTTAGACCCCCAAAATATTGACATTGTCACTCAATGAAAAGTGACAGCAAGTGAAATAATATTCATTTTTTAGGTTCATACCGCAAATGTCAAACAGAAAATATGTAGTCTGTGATTAAAAAGTAGCTGGTTAAATTTCGATCATTGGGCGACCGCTGATTTTATTAACATTAACAATCATATAGTTATAATATAAAACTAACCAAACACGCTTTCCTATATAGGTTGATCGCAAAACGTATCAAATCAAAAGATAGTCACTGTGGCGGCTTTATTACCAAGTTGTTCAAGATGGTTGCGATCAAGTCGAGTACAAATCCCTACTACTCTTGATCACTGGTTATCATAATACATAGGTTGATCCCGGAACACTACTCGCCTATGTATACTACATGGCGTACACCTGCTGTATGGTGGTTGCGATCCATTCAGACACAACTGTGTCGTCTTACCTCTTTCCCTAGCAAGATTTATTCACTGTTCTTAATTAATTTAATATTAGTAAATTTAATGTAAGCGAATTTCGAAATAAAATCGTCGGCTCATGCCCTGTTTCGAACTTGCGGTCATCAGAACGATATAACTTATTTAAGTATCATAGATAATGGAATTGTAGACAGTCCAGAACTCCTATCGAAAATTCAGCTGTGTGTACCTACGATAACTTACGATTTTATAAAGACAACTTATAGACAAAATTCATTCTTAACTCGGGTGTGGAAACATAAATAAAATACTTAAAATTCATTAAATACATAATTTTTTTTAGTTATCAATATTGATTGATATATTTAATACAAATGTCTTCCCTAAGCCGCAGTTTGTGCAAAGATTTTTTATTAATTTTTGTAAAAAAATATTTTGTGTTAATTTTGTGTTTCTCTTCGTGGCCGACTAGGTTTCTTTTTTGTTTGTGAAAACTTCTAATTGGCCTTCTATTTCATTTATTTTTACTACTCTTTCTATTAGCCGTAATTTTTCCATTTAATGTAAAATAAAATATTCCACTAACCATTCAGGCTCCACGAATCACTTATGTGAATAAGTAAAACCCTAAATCAGAATATCTTTTATGGACTGAAAACAAATAATGTTCTACCATAAAATTTCATTCATCAAATACCTTAAAATTAAAGATTTGGAGTCCACTAGGGACATTGCTAGTGGATGAATGAGCTTCCAGATGTAGAAAGGTAAAATATGGTAATGTATTACAGTAATTAAGGTATATGCTAAGGTACCTGATGACACCAATTTCATACTAAGCTTTCTGTAGTTTTAACAACGGTAGGCATGTAAGTACTACAGCAAAATCCTCTATGGTAACAATATTATCTAATCTATATTTAGATAAAAGGAAACCTTGACTGACTGATCTATCAATACACGGCTCAGGCCACTGAACGGATTGGGCTGAAATTAGGCTCAAAGATAGTTATTATGACGTAGAAATCCGCTAAGAACGGATTTTTGAAAATTCAACCCCTAAAGGGGTTACGGAGGTTCAAAATGAATATGGAGGACTATAGAAATCAAACAAGTCGCGGGTTCAAGCTAGTATACTATAATGTCTTGAACCATAGTGAAATATAGTCCGCTGA
Organism: Saturnia japonica; assembly: GCA_033032175.1. Taxonomy (NCBI): domain Eukaryota; kingdom Metazoa; phylum Arthropoda; class Insecta; order Lepidoptera; family Saturniidae; genus Saturnia; species Saturnia japonica. Next base: position 11,151,266 of record CM065325.1, read on the forward strand.
TGCAGTCACTGTTACGTTATTTTCACAATGTGTATTGTCAGTTAGTGAGTTAATCTGTAGTATTGTGGTAGGAGGGTCTAGTACTCGTTACATCCCCTCCAGTTTGAAATCTGGAAACACCATTAAAACCGCCAAAACAAAAACTTTTGTTTAACGTAATCGGTGAAAATAGTTCCCAGACATATTTCGAAGCTTTTGCGAGTGCTCATTGCGATCGCCAAATACAATGGTTATTAAAACGGCCGTGTTTGCAGCCAGTCAAATGATACCTACGAATTTTTGCGTTTATAGGTATATGTATGTTTGTATAGATGTTGCATATACCTGTGCTTTATAGGCGTGTGTGAGTGAGTTCGAACGGACGGTGTCCGGCTTTCGAGAAGTACGCGAGAATGAGCCGGCTTACATATCGTAGATCTTTTAAACTATAGATAGGGCGTGTATTATGTACATTAATAATATTTTTTGAGTATTCGTTTATTTAAATAATAACGCTGTATACCTTCGCTTACGTAACAGAATAAACAAATTTACTTATAGAACACCAAAAACTGCCGCCAATAATATATATAAATCAAAAACTAAAAGCTAAAATTGTAAAAATTTTGAAAAATTAAAACTGGTTATTGTTCGTATCTATATTGTTATGCTTTCTTTTTATGTTTCACATGATTATATAATTTTACATCTTTTTTGTGTTGTGTCATTAGATAGATACGTGTTTTGTTTTTTTAAATTATATTACACGGAACATTTGGCAACTAAATTCTAATATTACACTTGACATAGGCGAAATTGCTTACATTGGCAGAAAGTCATAATAAGAAAAAATAAAATGAAATTGGTTATTCTATTAGATGTTTTTTTTAACTCAAGACCAAAATTACCGATATGCGTGATTCTTATTTTATGCTCTTAAATAAGTTATGGTTCAGGAAAAGTTAAATAAATCTCGACAGGTCTGTGGTCGAGTTATTGGCTATTGGATAGGGCTCTGGAAGGGCTTTCGTCTTGAGACTGTTGGGTATCTTGGACGTGAAGATATTAGTTAAACGTAAAAATTCGAAATGTTTAAATGTTGGTTGTAGTCGATGGTCGATATATTCATTTTAAATAAAATTTTATATGTTGGGAGTGTGAGAATGTTATTAAAATGGCAATATCACTATTGTCATCATAAAATTTAAGGGCAGTGGTGCTCTTGTCAGTGGAGCAGTTTCCAACTCTCCTTACAATGTGCCTTCCTCTTGAAATCGTGATAAACACGAAGCCTATTTTTTCCTACACGTGCTGAATGTATGTCCTTTTTGGTCTTTCTCTCTTCCTCTTTCCTTAAATTTTTCCTTCTATTAAAGTTTTTAATTTGTCGTCGTGTTGAATGAAATGCTCCAACAAAATTAAGTAGGTTACAAAAAATATGCATGCGGTGTTTATCCATATGAAATTGTTGTACTTAACGCAGTTTCCAAATCGTTAGTTTAAAATTCGTATTAATTTATTATATGTCTAGTGCATACATGATTAAAATCGCTACAATATTCATAATTCTATGCTCTAGTCACTTGTATAAGCAATTATGGATGAACCTATGTTAATAAAATATTATCAATATCCACGGACGGTTAAGTTACGAGTATAAATGTGTTATTTACATAACTCAAAAAATATATAATGTGATAAATATAGTGTTATTGTAAGTTAAAGACTGCGTAATGATTTAGATTCTTTATGGTCGGTAGGTCTGTGATACTTGTTTGGTCTATGTAAAAAGTTGGACGGTGCGCGGCGCAGCGTGTCGCACACATGCGCACGTACACACAGGCGCAAGGAAAAGCGAGTAAACTAATACCGGGCCGGATTAATGCTTCAGTTAGTGAAAAAACTTTTTTCAGACTGCGCCGACCGAAGCAGGGCTGCATTCAGAAGTGCCTTGGACGTCAAAGGCAGTGCAACATCAAGGCCAAGGTTGTCGTTGTGTGTTTAAAAAGATGTTTTTATAAAATTTAGTTTCATGAACTTACATAATATTATGTTTTTTTTAAATCAAGCCTGGTGTAGCTGTAAATGCCGTCTGAGGCTTCAGGGCCCTTATGGTTAACAATATAGTTAGATTGATTTGTTTTTTATGTTTTTCAATTATATTCATTTATTAATACACGTATTGCTGTCTGTTGATCTAAATAATCAGAATTATGTTCCTTAGAAAATTATCAAGTGTATATCGAAATAAATTATATTTTATAATTTTTTAATATTTATATTTTTAATTGCATATATATCAAATGGTAATATTTCATAAGTAAATGTCTAATAAGATTAGATAAGTGTACTGTGAAATATGTTTAAAGTTAACATCAGATTAATTTTAATTATAACGCGTTAAACTAAAAACCCAATATTATTCAGCAAAATTAACTTATACATACAGGTACATTAAAATTACCTTTAAAATTTGTAATATTCCTTTTCTAACCGCAAAACGAGAACTCGTGATATGTAATTTATTTTATTATTTCGTCACTTTAGCTCATAATGATTTATATAAGTATCGTTGCTAAGAGAATTAGTTCCATTGTGATAGGTGATTCACTTACCGCCAGCGGAATTACGTAAGCTAATTTCGACAGTACAATGTTGAACTTTATAGGGTTTATCTGAATAATTGTCCTTTCAAAAATCTACATTAAGTAAACCCAATCCTATGTGTAGGGTGTCCGGGTTTTGGGACGCAATTATTGGCACGCTTAGGTGTTACATTTGGTGAATTGCCGGTGTATAATCAGTAATGAAGCGGGGTAGTAAGGATCGGTACTCGACTGGGTTTTGACTGCCATAAACTCATCAGGGTTTTTGTCTTTTGGTTTATCACGTTTCGAGATCAGCCATTGTATCTATACTAATATTATAAAGCTGAAAAGTTAGTTTCTTTGGTTGAACGCGCTAATATCAGGAACTACTAGTTCGAATGGAAAAAATATTTCAGTGTTGGATAGCCCATTTACCTAGGAAGGCTATTGGCTATATAACATCACGCTACGACTGATAGGAGCGGAACATCAATAAACAATGTTGCCAAAACGGGGAAAATTTATTCCTTTTGAGAGCTTCTATTGCGTGCGCTATAATGGTTAAAGTTACGCAAAAATTTGCATGACGGCATTGTCTCCCTTAAAAAGTTCTAAAAAAAGTGCGCGATAGTATATGTGTATATTTTAAGGTTGACTCAAAATTAAATTTTTTTATGGTAATAAAATTTATTCTAAAATAATGCATTATTTGCGAGGGTGTTTTTATAAAAATGATAATCAATTTTTATCGAAATACATACTTTATTCATCACAAGTGTTTAATTTTGAATAAAATTGCTCTTTAATTTAATAATTGATTACAATAAATATCTTAGAAGACATCAATTTTAAATATAACTCCGCAGCAAAATTATGATCAAGTAACGCGCGCGCATTTTTTTATGCGGAATGATGTGGAAGGCGGGCGGCATCCTATAATTTTATTATGTGATCAGCGGTCAGCTAGTATGATTATATCTGGCTTCGACTGGATGCGAAGCACAGAAGATCGGCCCCAGTGGCGATCCTTATGGGAGGCCAATGTCCAGCAGTTGAAAGATGTAGGCTGATGGTGATATGAAATGAAACGCTTGCATTTCGATACGGCAGCGAGGACGTGTAATACATTGCAGACCTCTCAATGCTCGCCCTTGTTTTAGGATTATACTATTATTACCATCAGACAATGAAGCAATGTAGCGTGTACGGTCTCCGCCTCGATCGACGTGAGTTTGAATTCTTGAAATGAACCTGAGCTTTGGTGGCAAGGCTTTTTCTAATATCCGCCTAGCTAGCTACCACCCTCAATTTGAAAACATGTGTGTTCCGGCAGCTGCACTTGGGAGCCAGTCTTCCACTAAGCTTTGCGTGCTACCATCCTGACTACATCTTCACATAAAATCAGGTGAGATTGTGGTCACAACGCTAAACCTATGATGATTAAAAAAGACACAGTGTATCACAAAAAAAAACATTACCATCAACAAGCGAGGCATTTCCAATATCGAACAAGTAAGTATAATGGATTCTTTTTTCCAGTAAAACTTGGTAGTATGAACAGCTATAATTAACTTTTAAGGAGGAATGTTACGTAAAAATATGACGTAAGTAACATAAATAACGCGACAAATTTATTTGTAACGATTAATTAATGTATTTAGTGTGAACGTGACGTAGTTTAGTAGATATTTTAGCATACTTTAACCGGTTTTAAGTAGTGTCGGCAGCATGCGGGTCGTGAACAATACCGTTCTCATAGCCGTCGACTTTCTCGCGAATATTTTACGTTATCTTGTTAGAAAATGTACCTACTTTTTTATTGTTGTGTTTTGTTACTTATGACAGGTTTAGTAACGGTAACGGGTTAAGAGTGGCTTTTAAGTGTAGCTGCCGGAAAACACCTCTTGGTAATAACCTTATGTTGTGTTCCTGTGGTGAGTAGGGTTTCCAGGACTACTTGGGGTAGCGGGTTCAGAGTCAGCAACGCACTAGTGATCCATAGGTAGTCGCTTACCACCAGGCAGCCGTATGATTGTTTGCCATCTATGTATAATAAAAAAAAAATTGCGACAGATTTTCAACTTAAGGTGGATGCTAGTTAGGCCGGCTTTAGAAGAAGCCCTACCACTATGTTATAATTGCTTCGTTTCATCGTTTCCGATAAACAAAATGAACGTTCTTTTAACATTTAAATTTCGGAATAATTTGGTAAAGTTGAAAATTAATGTTAAAATGTACATAAAAGTTGATACATACATACATATTATACATTTATCACCCAATTTCCCAAAGGGGTAGGCAGAGATAACGTCCTTCCTAAACAGTTGATATATAAATGAAATGAAAATTAAATTATTAACAATTACTTTAAACATTCGTATGAATCATTAATAATACAAGCATACATAAAGATTTAGAAGGAAAAACAAGCTAAGAATCTACGAAAACGCCACCAACTTTTGTACAATTCGAGACAAAAAAAAAACATTAATTGGCCGTTGAACTAAATTCGGCCCTGTGTAATAACTCCCTCCTCACTGACCTGCCTGTGTCTTCTACCCTAGGCTTCAAAAGTTGAGCTCATTTGAGTGCTTGCCGAGATTTTATTACTCCGAACTACTCGCTTCGGTATTAATTTTTTTTTTACAGATAAAGGGTAATATGTGCGCATGGCCTTTTAAGGGCATTCGAATAAAGCTGACCATTCACGCTTCTTGGTCGTAGAATAAACATGTTAATTACTATTAAGTACTTCTTTATGATGTCAATTCTATTCATACTTTAGTAAAAATATTTTTAAATTTATCTTTGTATTACTTACTTATAGGTATATTTTATGTTTTATTTATGATTGAGTTTAATAGCTTATTATAGTTAATCTATTAACTATTAAGATAGGTTTTAACCTGTAATAAAATTATATATTTTATTATGAGTATTTTAATGAAAAATGAGATAAAGTATGTATTTGAAAATTTCATAAGTTTATATTAGCTTCTGTCATAGTCTCCAAACTAAGTAAGTATATTGTTTAATAATATCTGGGCGACCAAGCTTTGCCCGGTATCCTAAAAAAAAGCACCTATCTAGGTGAAATTGGAATGTAAAACATTATCTAAATACAGAATTTCATCCAAATCTTTGGAGTCGTTTCCGAGAAACCAATTTTATTAACAAGAATTACATAAATTGCTCAGTTGTATTAAATAATGAAACCAACATATTTATCTAAATCTTTAGTTAACTGTTTAATGTATTTAATTATATACCAAATTTTGAGAAGAACACTGTTAAAAATTATAATATGGATAATTCTAATAAAATCAACTAAGTAAATAAATTTAGATGCATATTTACTTAATTTTGAGGAGTTTCCAACATGGGCAGGGCGCGTTCATACGTCTAACAATAATTACTTTAATACTGATAGGTGTTATTAATACAAAACCTGCTTGCTAATGTATTGCCAGGTTACTTAAGTTTATTTCCCCGGAGGTTCGATTATTACTGTTCATAAGATCCGAGATGTTGACGATAATATTTTTTTAAATATATATTTTTACATACTTGCATCTATCAACACTTCCGATTACGTTTTGGGCTAGTTAAAGACGTTCTATTGGATATTTTTTGTAGGATCTCTTAGTCTGTCATGTAATGTTTTTTTTTTGTTCTTTTGCGTATGTTGTGTAATATAGATGTAATTTATCATAATATAGTTTTGAATAAGTAGTGGACAAGTAAAGTACATTAGGATTAATAATATTGACTTTGAATTCTGAGATGTCACAAAATCTTTCTGAAAAGTTCTGAAAAGAGGGACACCATTTAGTTCATAAGATATTCTGTTAATAAACGAAACATTTACCAATTTAATAATAGCAGTAATGGTCTTCAATATCGAGGATTGGTTTAACTGGCTTCAGTAATACTAGTTTACTTCAGTGTGGAAGAACCAGTTAAAGTTAAAGGTGCCGCAAAGATGAGCTGTGATAATTATTGTCGATCTCTCTTACGGCCGTTTTCAATAACCTACCTATCTGTTGTTTCGGTTACTAAAGATAGACAAATATAACCTTATATCCTTACATTTATTTCAATACCGTATAAATGGATAGTTTTTCGTATCTACATAAGGTATATCCATAGCCTATAGCTTGAATAGATAAAAGGGAAGTCAATATCTGTCTTAAGTTAAAGATAGTACTTATTAAAAGTATGTACTAATCGGAGCTAGTAAACTCAGATATGTTATTGAAAACGGCCGTAAATCGATCGACCTTTAAGTCTAAGTAGAGACTTATTTATTTATTTGAACACTTACATAATAAACACTAAAACAAGTAAAGAAACATAGACAAAGAACATTGCTTAGTGCTACTATAATTAAAAGTGTAGACTACATGATAAATAGAATATAGCGAGTAACAAGAAACAGACGAGAGATCAAATTAAAGGTAATAAACAACATAAATTCTAATAAATAATAAACTACTGGATCAAAATTATTCTTCTAAGTGAGCGAAATATTTTTTGATTGCCGGAATGTCGTCATTTAAAATGTCTAGCTTGTTAGATTTATGGAGTATGTTAACAAGTCTTGTTATTCGCGCTATGGGAGCATTATACCCCAAGTTTGAAACAACTCCTTCTGTTGCAAACAGATTAAAACTAGCTGGCCTTGGCAATTTTCTTGGAACAGTAAATGATAAAGACGATAAAAGATTCGGTGCCTCTATGGAGCCTTTAATCAACTTGGTGAGAAAAACAACGTCTAGCATGCGTCTTCGATTAGTTAATGTGCATATATTAAAGTGTTTCAGACGGTCGCCATAACTTTGCAGTTTCACCTGTACAATTCACCTTCACCTCCTTGTGCGTGTTCTACCGCCTGTACAATGGGTTGTGTTCCGAGGAACTGTTCTATATTATATTAAAGGCTACCTTCCACAATCACAGTTTTTTAAATTTGTTTATCGACTTTAAGAGACTTAGTAATTCATCAGTCGAATATTTTACAACTTCTTTATTATTTATTATGCATGTCATCATTTTTTTCGTGGTCTTGTAGGTATATAAGTACCATTTTACAATGTAAATAAGTGTGGCATAAGTATTATCAAGACATAAATAACAAAGGCCTCTTCATAGGCAATATAATTGTATATAACAAAGTATAGGTTGGCATAAAAATATAGATAAAAATAATTTATAAGTATTTAATACAAGTCGCTTGACGTCAAAGCGAAATAACCTGTTGCCGTGAAAGACAATAATTATTTTTGCAATACGTTTAAACAAAATAAATAGCTGCTGCAACTGTGACACGTAAATAGGTACGTTAATTAATTACGTCTTAGGGTGGGTCGGTAACTTGTCGTAACGCTGTAGCATTTTTCTAATTTCCCACGTGTATACAGCCTACGCCGCGCCTCACCTTTCAACGTCGACAGACATGAGCGATTCTTTCCTACGAGTGTATATACACATTTCTTTGAAATCTAATGTATTGGTTACATGTATTTTATACCAGCAACATAACATCTCAAACGAGGTTAGCCGGATAGGGAATTAGTCAGATCGCGACTTCTTTGCAATCGCGGCAACAGCTCAAGCCGAGGTTCGGCCACTTTGGCACCCATGCGCGCTGGTTGACCACGCTTTGCGGCTGAGTGCCTTAAGCGCTCGCCTCCAAGCCACGGTAAAGCTGTAAAAACCATCAGCGGCTCTGTTTATGGATAGAGCCCCTAATGCTAACAGTAAGGTCAGTAACAAAAAAAAAAAAAAACGAGGTTAGCTTATTCGTAACGTTCTCTGATACAGCGACTAAAATGACATTATTACCATCAATTACATTATCCCGGCAGCCAAATAACATTAGACAGACAATAATTATCAACATTGGATAAGAATTCATTTCAGATATTTTTTTATTTCACTAAGATGCTGAGTAAACGTACCATAGACGCTTATAATACCAGAGGTATCGCTAGCGCGTTTGAACCCATCTTCCGCCTTCCACCAGGAGCTGTTGAAACTCTATTTACTGCAGGATAACAACACAAGATTATTTGGCTGCTGCGCTAAGTAGAGAGGAGTCTCAAAGAAAATATCTCCGTGACAAATTTTTCTTTAGTTTAGGTAAATACAACATTTTTACATTTATTAAATGCTCAATAGTTCAGACTTGTTTACACATAACAATTGTACCGAACTAAATATAATTGGCCGTCTTCAATGTAAAGACCATATTAACAAGAGCTTCGTGAAACAAATAAAATATTTGAAAATAACAAATGACCACGTTCCTTCAGGATATGGTGGTCGACTTCAGTGGGACGAGATAACGCTGTGCGCTAGCGTCGACTTCCGTCGAGATAGCGCTCGTTGTAAGTATAAAACAAGGACAAAGTTTAATAAACATTATAATGCCAAGAAATATTTACATAATATATAGAAATTTCAAATAAGATTTCTTAATAATTTAATAGAAGTTTTAAGACATGTAGCGAACAGAGAATTTTTTTTTGGAGATTTCTATCTATTTGGGGCAGTCCAACTGGTGGAATACCTCCAACCCTACAGAAGCTCGCAGCCAAATAACCTGGTGTTGTGTTACTGCGGTTAGTAGGGTTTCCAGAGCTTTTTAAAGTAAGTAGGGGGGTTCAAGGTCTGCATCGCGCTAATGATACCTATGCTATTACAAGCGTTCATAGACTACGGTAGCTGTTTAGTCTGCTTACCATCAGGTAGACCGTATGCTTGCTTGCCACATTTGTTTTATAAAAAAAAATATCTGTAAATACAAATAAAATAAATTCAAAATGAAATCAAGTGATAAATGAAGAATTTTTAATTTATTTCATCATCTTCTTACCCCTTATCTTACTTATGTAGGGTCGGCACAATATATTTTCTTCTACTCCACTCTATCAAATATCATCTCTGTACTCACAACACCTTTTATACGTATATCATTCTTCACACAACCCATCCATACCTTCTTCGGTCTTCCTCTACTCCTATGTCCATCCATCTTCATACTTAACATTCTTCTATTTATATGACTTTCATTCCTCCTCATGACATGCCATACCACGCTAGCCTGTATGTAACCCCTCGACTTCTCTGTAATTATCTTATATATAGGATTTATCGATCTAATTTGTTTATACTTGACGACTCCACGTTTACCATCAGTTTCATTTTTATAAGTTTCGCGTTTGACCACAATCTCACCTGATGGATAACGAGCTTGTGGCCCAAGATTGTAACGCGCTAATACTAGTGAGGAAACTTGTGTACTTGGTAACAGATTTTCAACTTGAGAGTGAGAGCTAGGCCAGGCGAGCAAAGAAAAAGCCCTAACACCATGCTATGGTTTGAAAACGTTGTTCTCCTTCACCGAAAGTATAGAAATATTGCTGGTCACTACAACCACGAAGGCAACAGTGCCGTAAATTTTCCGTGCTACAATTTAATTTTAATTGGCTACACCATTAGGAGAATGTATATATATGTATATCTATTTCTTTAGCTCGTGTCTGTTATCTATATGACTTGATCTATTTGAAATTTATCTTATGAGTTGTCGTTACATTTGTCTAAATTTTGGAGATGACACAAATTATAAAATTTAAGTATGACTGACGTCTGTGAATCAAAATATAGAGGGATTTTAATATATATTTGATTAATAAATAAATGTTTTAACAAAATATATTTCTAACCGTTTCCTAAACTGTATATAAATAATATTTAAATTCCTTTTATTTTATATGAATTTTCCAAATTAATAAATATGGAAAATAAATGTTCTCGTTAATATACGCTAAAAAAAAATGTATTTTCCTACTAATCAAACTAAAAGTAATATATAAATGTTAATATATTGACAAAGCATATAATATACATACCATCATACATAAATACCATCACGCCTGTATTCCCCGAAGGGTTAGGCAGAGGTGGACTAATGTACACCCACAGTTCACCTAGTATGTTTATAGTTCCCATGTAATAGGGGGCGAGCCTATTGCCATTAATCAGGCACGAAGCCAAACTCCGAGCTGCTACTGAGCATTTCATAGGAAAAACCCATTAACATTTCGCTCGACCTGGGAATCGAACCCAGGATCTCGATAATAGCAGTCGTGCTTACGACCACTAGGCTACCAAGGCCTATACAATTGCCTAATATACCTTATTTATTCATTTATCTTCATAAATATTATATGTATTTTATTTTCAGTTCACTGGTGAGTGGTGGGTGCTATGATTCATAGGAATTACCATGCAGATATTGAATTTAACATTAAAAACACGGATAATGTTTTAAATAACATAAAAACTTGTATAACGTTAGTAGGAATGGTAAAAATATAATCAATAGTTCATTCGTTTATTTGATATATAAACAACTTTATGTACGGAAATTCGTATTTATTGCATACCGCTAGACATTGCGTTATTAATATTGCCATATTAGGCGACACGGAAAAAAACAAGAATCGCGTGACATTTCCGCCTAAAATGCTGCCATTAAAGCTGACATAAGGTTTTTTAAGGTGTACATACACTAATGAAAGAACGCCTCGCCCGCTCCTTCGAGACCAGCGTAAGGCGTGCCTCGACCTCGCATGACAAACATTTCCACTGCCACACGTATGTAGGTAGGTACATTTAAGTTTACCTAATTTTAAATTAATTATAGCTTATGTTATGGGTTTTAGCATGTGGTGTGGTTCTCGGTACCACAAGTTATAAGTGTAAGAAAAAATAATATACAAAATATGATTTGACGTTTAATTTATTAAATTAATTATTTATATATAATATGCAAGTATATTATATTTTCATTATAATTAAATATTTAAGCTTACATTTTTTTAAGTTTTAAGTTTCTGTGCATAAATTTTTTTTGGAAAATAATAAAAAATAAGTGAATCATGATCATTTTTCAGTTTTATAATTTTCTTGGGAAAACAACTAAATCGATTCAGATGAACTTTATTATATATGATTTAGTTTCACGTTTAATTTTTATTGATCTTCATTAACATATTCCAAATTGTCTCTATTTCACCACAATCGGTTTTATTCAATAGAAACGAATTGGGATGTAATTAATCTCTGGAATTACTAATCCGATTTTGAAAATTCTTTTACTAATAGGAAGCTAAATTTTGTCCTAGTGCTATTACTGTTTTACTGATATTACGTGTTACGTTGTAATAATAGATCATAGATGAAGATTTTGATAAAGTTTTCTTGAAATTGTATCTTCAGGGCTCCAAAATATATAGGAGCGAAACTTCTGAAATCATCTATTTCTTTGTGTGTACCGTGTACGTGTGTGTCAATGATGTTTTATAAGTAGATACGGCATTAACGCTCTTTATATGCAATCGTGAATAGTGGGCAATTGCCTTCAGTTCACTTTCGACTTAATGCCAGCGCCGCGTGAGCGAGAAGAAACTTTTGCTCTTTTTTGACAACAGAGTTTCCGCCTTACGCTGTGACTTCCTCTTTTGTTTCAACATGCTGATAAAAAATTGTACCGTGTTCAAATTGATTTTAGTGACAGTATAACGCATCTATTTATAAAACGTCATTGGTATGTGTATTAATGTATCATTTTTGATTTGATTACTTTTTCTACCATGAATAATGATTAGAAAACTACGCAGTCATATGGAGGAGTAATTAAAATTGCCGCCCCATCGAAGACAAGATAAGGTCGGCAGTCGGAAGAAACCACCACATTTCTAATCACTCGTTCATTAGCTGATGGATGGTTTGCTTGTGTTAGTACCGCATGTAATATCTACATTGCTACCTACCTACCAATTTTTTTATGTTGCGGTCACACATCTGCACCTTTGTACACAATCAAAAGTGGATTTTCCCATACCATATTATCCGTATTTCAGAGGTATTTAAATTTATACTTGTTTATATTTATTTTGTGAACAAACACGTACCTATTATTTAAATAAATGAGTTGGTACATAAAAGTATTATTTATCTACCTAATTTAACTGCGAGGTTTATGTCAATAAACTGAAATGGAGGAATAAAATATGCCAAAAAATGTGCGTGTATTTTTATTAAAGATAAATTAATTAATTTGTAATACTTGATGTAAGCATTACCACAAAATTCTAAAATGACATAACTATTTTAGTTTTTAGTATAATCATATCTTCTGCAAGGTCAAAGAAGTTTACTTCTAACACGCGTAAAGGACGCACAATTTTTAATGTTTTTGATTTATTAATAATATTTTATTTGTTATTAAAGTCATTTTAAATAAATTATAACTATTAATATTAAATTATACACAAATAAATAGAAACTTTGACTGTAGATTTTAGAGAACGTTATTTTCGTATGAATAAAGATCTGATAGGTACTACAGACCATTCATTTCTTTGCATTTCCTACAAAAAAGGAGTTTCTCTTTGTTCTATGAACGTTAAATATTTGAAAATTAGATAACGTAGATCAGATAATAAGCGTGGCGTAGTAGAACCCTCACACATGTGCGCCTCCTTGATCGCCGCGATAAGTAGAACCGCACCTTCGCGTGTTTTAATTATATTATTAACGACGATGGACGACGAAAGACTAATATTTTTTAATGGGCAGCGTATCGCAATGATATGTAAATATTCTGCCTCGCCCTTACACCTATTACATACATCGTCGCGTGCGTGTTACCTTTAATTCGGAAGTAAAGACACGTTAGCGAGAATTTACTGCTGACTAGTGACGTCATTTGTCTGTACGAGTTTAGAATAATTCTTGTTTTAATAGAATTCATGATTAAATGAGATTAGAGTGAAACGAAATGTCTTATTTTAAGTAGCACGACAAAGTGTCGGCACTGTGTCTGATGGTAAGACAACGGCGACCATCTTGAGATTGGCAATTCATCGTCGGTCGTCGCCTTCATGCCCACCAAATTTTTTTTCCGACATTGGACGTACATTGGCTGATCCCGAAACGCAACAAACCGAAAAAAAGTCACTGTGACGGGTTTAGCAACATGTGTATGGTGGTCGCGACCCATTCGAGTATAAATGTCTACTTCTCCGCTTGATTACTAGATACACACGGTGTTACAAATGGTGTATGGTGGTACAGTTGAATACCTAAATTTTCCACGCCGGCGAAGACTGCAGTTATTTGAAGAAAACTACTCATTAGCTTTCTCATAAAGGTGGTGTTAATTACTGGAGTTGTTCATATGAGTGTAACGCGATGTAAACGGCCGGCCACTTGGCGCCCTAGCCTCGCCGGGCCTTATTAAAAATGTTAACACGTAAATTAGACTGCACGGGCGCCGTGCATTAGTCGACCAATTAAATTTTACAGTTTCCGTGTACAATGAAGTGCGTGGTGACTTTCCGAGTCGGGGGATTGAATTGCAGACACTAACAACGCTCAGATCAGCTGTTCTCTGGCGTCGTGTTTATTTAAAACTAGCTCTACCTCACGGTTTCCCCCGTATTACATTTATTCGCTCAACTCTCCTGTATGGCCTACCGCAATTCTCACTTCTCGCACTTGCTTACAACTAGTTACATTGCTTGACGTTCATGGTTATTGCTCCGCTCCTTAGAGTTGTAGCTTAAAGATATTATAGCCTATAATTTTTCTCAATAAATAAGCTATGAAATTAAAAAAGAGTTTTTCATATCTGATTCGTACCTAGTATCTGAGAATAACGCATTCAATCAAACGATCTTTTGAGCTTTAGAATATTATCTATATATGTATATATATTCTGACTGACATCTTTTTTTTCATTATAGGTTTAGCGTTGTGGCCACAATCGCACCTGATCTTAAATGATGATGTGGCCTAAGATGGTAGCACGCTAAGGCTAGTGGAAGACTGGCTCTTAAGTGCAACTGCCGGAACACACCTATTGATATGAAAAAGAAGAAAAGCCCTACCACCATGCTGGGGTTTCATCACGTTGTTTTCTTTCACCGAAAGCTTAAGGCTCATTGCAGGGGTACGAACTTACGTCGATGGATGCGTAATCCGTACACGCTACCAACTGAGCCATCGTTACTTCAATGATCAACGATGATCTATCAACACATAGTTGATTGTGCTGAAATTTGACGTTATTATGACGTAAGCATACGCTAATATGTATAGTACATGTAGATAAATGTTTATTTCCTTCTACTTTGACGACGTTTCAATGAGCGTGCAAACTAAATATATTATCGGTTCAAACTGCGCACTTCGTTTTTAATTACGAAAATTTAATATTGAACTAAATTATGTAGGTACCGAGATTCAGCCAGTTACTACGGCAAGTTAAAAAGGCATGTGGCAATTGCGACGTAAGGCTGGCAACATTTCCGTATACGTGGTTTATGAGTCTTTACAGACGAGAGATTCCGATTTCAGTCGAAAAAAATACCTGGCCAAGATACGTTAGTGAACTTATTTTAATGTTATAATAATTTCGAGTTTACGTCATATGAGTACATATATTTTGTAAGCGTATTGTAGTACCTACTACAGTAGGTACTTTAATAAGGACGTAGAATTATTTTTTTTACAATTGTAGATGGTACATTTTTTTTAAAACTCGGTAGGAAAAATTACAAAATAGATTTTGCAATAAATAAAATAAGAAAACAGATTTTTGTTTTCGTTGTAATATTTTTGAAGTGAAACTTTTTAGGCGCCGATTCGATGTTGGATGAGAACTGAGAATGAAATTTTAAGGACACGTCATTTTTGGCACATTTCTTTATATGAAAGAGAAGAAAGATATAATATAGAGAGAAGGAGAAAGACAGCTATATGTTGTGTATCTAATACACAGTTTAAGCTATCCGGGCCTCCCATTTGAATAAGTTTCATTTCTATCACGTGTACGAGCAATTATTTTTAGCGTTGCGAGTATTTTAGAAATATGTAGGTATTTAGTTTTTATATGTGAAAGTAACAACTGCGACCCGGTTAGTTGGTGTGTAAGAGTTTAAAAGGCTTTTTTTACCTCGGCTGGTCTAAGTGCATGCCCTCATGCGACTAGTTGGATGTGTAAAAAGATTAATTGGAGTGTTTCCCGTGTTTCTAACAATTTACGACGCCTTCTCGGGCGGGCCGGCCGCAGACCACTTCTGCGCAACTTAATTAAGCGAAATAACTTAAACGAGTCACCGTTGCTAATTAGCGCTATCGTCGCTCCGGCTAATTCAGCGAGTGACTCTTTGTTTGCGAGCCCGTACACTTCTTTGAGTTTTGCGCACCAAAAGAATTTGTCTTTGCATCGACTTTGAGTAAAGGATGTTTGTTTTGCCCCGGGAGAAATGCTGTGGAGACTTTTGTGTTCTGTTGAACTTTTGCGGCGTCTTTTATGAATGAAGGCGTAAACATTCCTTTGCGTAATATCGTGGAAAAATATAAGTATTTAAATTTATTTATTTACATGTATACCAATAATAGAAAGAGTGGGAATTTTGTGAATTTCTGTATAGGTATTTGGAGGGTAATCTCCGGGACCACTGCATCTATTTGAAAAAAAATCTTTTTGCATTTTATAACACATAGCTGTGCTCGCGGCTTCGCTCACGTAAACTACAGATTTCCGTTAATCGGGTGAACGCGCGAATCTTAATCCATCGCTTCTGGATATTTTAAATACAAAAATGCCTTTTCTGGGTGTTCTTTAGAAAATAGATATATACTTTCGTTGACTTTTTTGTAGGTCTTTTTAATGTCTACAATTATGTTGCACATTAATTTGATATATCTCTTATGGGTTATTCAGCGTAAGTCATTTAAGCGCCCGAATTGATTCACCATGACCAGTTTTTTTTATGTCACGGATCCCTAAATATTTTTCTAAAATAAAAGTATCCTAAGTTACTCCTTATAACATCAGCTATCTACCAGTGAAAGTCCAGTTAAAATCGACCCAACCGTTTTGAATATTACCCGGAACAAAAGCTGTTATTGCTGTTACTTTGACATTACAAACAGACACTTCAATTTTTATTAATTTTACAGAAGATTTATTTAGGAAGGTTACCATGAACAAAAAACAATCTAGGAAGCTTTAGGCAAGTACGGGAAGTGAAAATAACAATGCAAGAACACAGGTGTGTTATCGGGCGGCGGTTTACATAAACAGTACTGGGGTGGAGTGCCCACAATTGGTCACAGAAGCGTGGGTAAGTCGCCGATGAGATGGAATGACGATTTGGTTAAGGTAGCTGGGAGAACTTGGATAAAGAATGCCTTAGACAGACGGAAATTGCTCGCAATAAAAGAGGTAACGAATAAAAAAAGTATGTATGTAGTATTTGTAGGAAAAAAGATCTTTAAACAAAAACTAAATTATTAACGGCAAACGGCAAAAGTTACCAAAGTAGTGTGTTTACAACTACTTAAACAAAATCTAGAAAGAAGAATAGAATCGTTCAATAGATACACATTAACATACATTTAAAATTGCTTGTGTACTTTTTATTTTTTACTTATTTCTGTTTTAAATTTTAATTCTCTGATTTCGTCTTACTTTAATATTATTTTATTATAATTAGTCTGGGAAAAGCTGACAGATTAGTGTCATAGTCTACACTAGTACCTACTGTAGTCAATGCAATTTTTTAAATAAAACAAACTTAAGGTGCTGGCCATAAATGAGACGTAGAGGTGTCTAGAAAAGACGCAAGGAGAGCTCTCGGCAGCTAGTGTCCTCGAGATGTCCTCACAACGTCAACAAGTGGTCTCTAGTGTGTACAGTTTGTCTTTACACTGAGTAGGCGTGTTCTGAGACATCTGAAGCCGTTTACAGGTATATAATATGTCATGTATCTAAAAATTTCGTAATCTTTTCATAAGTTAATTAAATGTGTTGTCTGTTGATTTTAGGCTGTATTTTTCTTTAAATGCAAAGGCCGTATTATGATAAAAGGATGCATATATAAATAGTTTTTGATTTATGTTCAACTTAGTCAACACTTTGAATTTGAAAAAAAAATATGGATGTAGGTTTGATGACGTAGTTACATTTTTTTATTAAAACAGAGACTTTTTGTTTGACAAAATAACAATAATAAAATACAATTACGGTGGAAACCGTTTCCTCATGAGAAAAAGGTCACAATCACCAAACAAATCACCAACCAAGTGCCGAGAAATCAAACAATAATTCTGCAATTTCTCATTATTACGAATACACTTAGAAAACCTTTGGGTTTCATCACGATGTTGACCTCCATGGTCAGCTGATAGACGTAATCATTTATTAATAATTCAGTTCTAAAAGTAAAACTCTCATTCCTAAAAAAATCGTACTGACTGAAATGCCTATAATTTAACCAGGGAATACCGATAAAACGGGTCTTAACCGGTCAACCATCACGACTGAATTTATTTGTACAGGAAAAATGGCTTTTTATCTGTGTAGATCGTAGGTACTTAAATGGAGGTTACATTTTTTTGGGCTTCTTTTTATTTTACATTATATCATTTAACTAAGCATATGTGATAACTTATCAACTTTCTCTTAATGAGAATAAAAACTATTAATTTAATCAATTTAATTTATCAACATTTCAGAGGCTATCGGAAAGTTTGACTTTTGTAAGTATCGTGTTAATGAATATTGTTTTTAATTCGTTTTGTTTCTGTAATTAATTGATTGTTACACTGAATGTATAATTAAATACACTGATGTAAACGGATTCGTTAAAAGTTAGATTATTAAATTTTTCCGGTTTATTTTACTTTTCGAGTTAGTGTTTGAGTTAGTATAATTAACTATGGATTAATTGATAGTCATTATCGAATAACCAATAGTGACTATAGAATACTCGATTAGATTACTCGAATGGTAGATAGTACAAAATTGCTATATTTTAAAAGAAAGGTAAACAAATTTCATCTGCATATCTCAAGAGATCACGCGAATCGCCTAATTCTTTTTTTAATTTAGGGACTTGAATTAAAAAATAACATGTCAGTCCCATTATAACCTATGCCTAATTGTTAAATGTAGTACTAGGAAAGATAACAACCGATAGCTAGTCGCTTACATTTTTATTAAAAAAATTAACACTATCGGATTTTCGAATAGTCGACAATTCCGAATAATAAAGTTTTCTAATTATCCCAAAAGTTTACAGTATTTAGTACACATGTTGTTTGGTT
The DNA here is from genome assembly GCA_033032175.1 of Saturnia japonica. Taxonomy (NCBI): domain Eukaryota; kingdom Metazoa; phylum Arthropoda; class Insecta; order Lepidoptera; family Saturniidae; genus Saturnia; species Saturnia japonica. The sequence goes on from CM065325.1 coordinate 11,170,024, forward strand.
ATACCTTTTTATCATCTTATTATTGAATGGCAACCTGTCTTTCTACACAGTTATGCCAATATCGCATGGATATAATGATTTTCTAATCATCACAGTTTATCAAGATGGTGGCTCTTTTGTTAAAACTTTCCAGAGAATTTCTGGGGCAACTTAATATGTATATTCCTTCATTTTTGCACTATAATTAAACTATATCACGCAAATATTACATACTATAGGATGAAATAACGTAAGCTTACGAATGGACCATGACAAATCAGGATCCCATAAAAAAATACCGATTGATGATTCCTGATGTATTCTATTTTTACAATTATTGTGAAAATAATAATTTGTGATAATTATCATACATTGAAAACACAGTGAGTGGTGAACCTCTTTTGTTGAAAAAAGTAATAGAGTTGAAATAATTTTCATGGAATTTTAGTGGTACTTGATTCATTGCTTATGTTACTGTATATTAGGTGGTAATTGTAGTGGTATTTTTTGGGATCATAACTTAGTTATTAAGTTTTAGCAAATGAAGGGAACTGGAAATAATCACCCTGAACGTAACTTTCGAGTAGTTTTAAAAAGAATTCTAACATTTTACTACGTCGAATTTGGATATAATTGTTGGATATAATGTAAAGAAAAAAAACATCGAAGAAAATAAAAAATAAAATCTTTTGCCACTGCAAAACTCTTTTATGACGTCAATCGAAAAAATGAAAACTTAATTTTCAAGCTCGCTAAGTAATCGGAATGGGAATAAGATGCCCTACACACTAATCGATGTTTTCCGTAAATTTAAAATGCTATTTATTATTAACGTCCATCGTACGGACACCTTCGCCTCTCCTAATTGCCTTTCGTGCGATTATAGGCTACGCAATGCATAGGGTTGTCATAAAACACTGATGTAGAAATTTTTAACACCGTACTATGTATATTTATTTTTTTCGAAGCCCGTTAAGAATATTAATGTTAAAATTGAAATAATGTTTATTTATACAAATTTACACAATTAAAAAATAAGTAATTAAAATGTATACACATTAATTATTAATGGTTAACTTAATTGAATTTCACACTTCCGTCACATGATGCGCGCACAGCTTTTAATTTTATAATCTGCTAAAAGTGACAACAGATGTAAAATTGTAAATCAATGTTATATTATTTTTATTGATTTTCTTTTTACATACATACATACCATCACACCTGTATTCCCCGAAGGGTTAGGCAGAGGTGTACTAATGTACACCCACAGTTCGCCGAGTATGTTTTTAGGTCCCATGCAATAGGGAGCAAGCCTATTGCCATTAATAGGGCACGAAGCCGAACTCCGAGCTGCTAGTGAGAATTTCATAAGAAAAGCCCAATAAAACTTTGCTCGACCTGAGAATCGAACCCAGGACATCGATCATAACAGCCGCGCTTAAGACCACTAGGCTAACATGTAAAAATATTTAACAGTGTTTTTTATTAACATTATTTCAATCAAATTAAAATTAAGTTTATTTATACAAACGTGAAAATATATTATTTCTACATAATTAAAAAAAATATTTCGTAAAATGTATTCATATTATTACCAATGCTCGCTAACGTCATCATGTTGTTCATGTTGTTGCGAGAGTCTGTGGGGTTATTTTATTTATTTTCTTTCGTAAAACAAATGTTCTTCAGAATTAAATAAAAACACATCAACCCTATAAGCTCACCCTTTCAGTTTCCTTTCAGAGATGTTTATCGCTAAGGAAATGGCCGTTTTCCGTTGTCCACAATACGCCCATTAAGGGGACAATACTAATGGACTAAGTTGTTACTAAGTCGCATTTTGAGGAAAAACGTACTCAGTTTTAATCTAGGAGCCTTCGTTTGAATTTTTTTAAACCTTCAACGTAATATAAACAAAGAATACGCATGTTATTTTTGAACTGAATCTTCTTAGATGGTAGTACGATAATGGAGAGTGAAATTTCAAGGATGCATCACGCTTAGACACATTTCGTTACTTGAGAGAGAAGAAAGATCTAACGTAGAGACAAAGGAGAAAGACAGCTATACATTTTATATATAGTACCTACACAGTTCAAGCTGCAAGATGTATCACTTTTGTCAAGTATTTGGTGTTGCACACGAAATTTTTTTAATGATATAAATTTATTATTTATTATTATACATATAACAATTAATTTTCACATGTTTAATGGTATAATATGTCTTTCTTTTTTTAATTGTAATATCTGACCATTTATTTGTAAAGTATCACTGATATACTTTTACAATTATCATTACTTTTCTTATATGTATAATTTTATAATGTGTATTATAAGATTTTTTACTTGTTATAATAAATAAGTTTTATTTTTAGATGTATGTTGACATAATTGTGACTTTCCATTTTAATTGTAATGTAACATATATTTGTATAGTATCACTGTTATATTTTTACAATTACCATTACTTTTCTTATGTGTATAATTTTAATGATATTATATTATAATACACAGGTAAGACAAAAGCCGATATCTATACTACAATGTAATGAAGCTTAAGATATGGTTTGTTTGTTTGTTTAAAAGCGCTAATCTCTGGAACTACCAGTCGAATTAGATTTTTTTTCTGCATTTCAAAGCCTATTTATTGAAGATGATTATAGGCTATATAACTACACGTTTCGATCTTAAGGAGCAGAGCAGTAAACACGAAGGTCTAGCAATGTGGCAAATTGTAGGCAAGTACAGGAAGTGATAATAAGGATAGGATAATTTACCGTGAAACCGTATGGCACAATTGGTTATTATAATTTGATATTATATTATTCTTATAATATATAGGTGTGACAAAAGCCAATATATTATAAATACGTACGATGTACATAAAGTACTTATCAAAGCTTTTACTCAGTTTTCCCGTTTATCTAACTTAGATAATGATAAAACAAGCTTGAGATAGCAACAGAAAGGTTTAATATGGAAGGTATATCAGGACGATTTCAAGTGTTTTGCACACATTCACGTTTTACGGTAGGTGACTATTCTGAAAACGGGCTATTTCAATATTATAATACTAGCAGTTCCCGAGGTTTCACTTACGTATTATTTAAAAGAAATCACTTACTGACAATATCATAATACTTCACTATAGACAATAATTTTTTTTAGTAACACTTTCTTGTGGTTCACCGTACTCTGTTTTATAGAGCCGAGTGTTGAATTATTTTAATTTTCAATTATCTCCTTAACTAAGCTTACAAATGACATGATATAAAGGGCAAAGTTTATTGCTTTAAGTTTAAGTTTATGCTATGCCTAATAATAATGCTCAGACACAACTTTTTAATTTTCAATAAATTTTTGCCACAAAATGCCTTACTTTGTCTTATGTGTTACAATTAGTTAGAAAATTTGTATATTTTCATTGTCGGATAGTTTTCAATATAAGTATTATAGATTTCAACCAGATCAGTACTTAATATAGTTTCAATGTTTAATTATAACCTGTGTTGTGAATCACATATGTTCAGTATTTGATATCAACGTAGAATTTTTTTCACACTGTGACATTAAAAAAAACTGTCTTCAATTATTATAGCACAAAGTATAAATGTACTTAAGTAAACAAAATAAATTTTGCTTTAAACTAAATTGAAAGATGTGAACTTACAAAAGAACAGAATGAAGAAATATCGTCGATTACTCTTTTTTACTAATCGCACTTTTAATTCGCACCGAGGAATAACGTTTATTACAAGAACAAATAGTTTTGACAAAACATACGAGTAACCTTAAATATGGTATCCATTTAAATATCTTTTGAATATAAACATCTATTTAATTAGCAGGTAGTATATTAACATGGGAAAATATTGAAAAAAATAATGTAATTTCTTGTCGCAGACAAACACAAAGCGATATCATTTCGACATAATATCATATTATTCGTAATAAACCATTTCAGAAAAGAAGGGGGGAAGGCGTTTATCATAGGAGCACGCGGCGCGTGGCAGGTGCCTCTTATCACTGGACTTAGATAAGCCGAAAATTAGTCGAGTTGAAATCAATACTGTAGCGGATTTTTCCGTTACTTATGAAAGTATGTCATATTGAAGTATCGTGGTAACGTCAATTATGTTACTAAAAAGGGGGAGTTTCGAAGTGAAGAAACATTTGGGCTAATTAAATATGCAGTCGGTAAGCCCTGGTATGGAATATAAATAAAATTCAAAATAAAATTTCTTAACTTCCTTCCATCCTTCACAAGGATCTATGAATATGATAATTCCCTAAAACTAACGGACATATTGATTTATTTAATATTTCAAGTCGTAGCTTAACACCAACGTATTTTAAAAATATTTTCATATGAATTCAAAAAGGTTCGATAAATATGTAAAAAAAAAATGAATGTAAGTGTAAATATTTGACACTCAGACTAGTCTCTGCCCAGACACTCAATCACATAACTGACCCTTATGTTCATCACACAAAAATTAGTTATTTGTGGGAATCGAACTCGTTACATATCGGCTGTACCATATAATATTTAGATAATAATAAATTATATTACTATTACTAAATCACGAGGTCTGTCAAAATAATTGGAATTGGTGACACTGTTCAAATTAATTTTGTAATACAAACAAAAAATGATAATTATTATTCCCTTAATTTTAAAACAGTTACCGTAAAATTAGAAACGGCAATGAAAGTTTATATTGAATGGATCGTTCTGTTTGGGCATACCGGTAAATAAATCTTCACCCATACATACTGTATTAGGGACGTAGCTCACAACCCTTCACGAATTTGTTAATTAGGAAATAGTGAATCCGAAGTGTTTAGGGAGAATACGGAATTGATATTTAATCAATCGTTTTACCCCATTTTAACCCATTTAACTGGTTTTTAAAGGAATTATGGATTTCCATTTTATTTATTTAGTAAAATGCTTTGTAAACCGTGCGCATATTAGAATTTGTTTTCATTTTTTGGGAAGAAGTTGTTTAACGGGACTTGCGGTAGTTGATTTGTTAGAAATCGTCGCATAATGAAAAAGCGTTACAACAACAGAAAATTTCATTGAAAAACACTAGTCATTCCGCCGTCAGGTTTCGAAATGACACCTATAACACGAACAACGTTTGTCTTGTCTATTTGTTTACGAAATTTTCATACTAACTAACGTAAAATTTTATACTTAGGTAGGTAAATTTTAACCATTTCTTGAATATTAATGCCGGCAAAAAAATCACAGCATTCTATTTAGGTATATATAGCAAGGCACAAATACATTACCACTTGTAAAACTTGTATTAATGAATGCACACAAAGTTTATTATGAGAACTTTTCATACAAAATAGGTACATAGCTGATTAATAATTTTGTACTGCAGTTTAAAAGATGCGGTTAAAAGATCGGAGTAAATTGCAACATGACTATCCTTATTATGTATTTTATGTTATTATGAAATTACCTATACCTATATCTATGTAAATAAAATGATCGAGGTTTTGCCGTTGTGCGTGGATCACGCAAAAACTACTGGATGGATTTTGATATTTTTGTTTTGTTTTACATTTCAGACCGTTGGCCCTTATCTAAAAAAACACAGGATATCATCATCAACAAGTTATTAAAGTGTTTAAAAATTATGATATAGATAAACCTATGCGTTCAGCGATGTGTTTTCTTGCCGTGAAGAAGTGAGAATAATAATATTAGTATTGATTTTATTCAATCATTTTATTATTTATATTTTTAGCTTTTTTATTTTATTTTAGTAATTGGTTTTGTTAAAAATAGTTTTGATCACATCAAAATATATAACTTATAAAAAGTACACGTACCCACTTTTTTATATATAAGTTCTCCAAAAACTTTCTTCCTTTAGAATTAGGTACTGATAAACAATTTTTTTAACATAAAACTAATGTCTAAGTACTCACCGGAAATTGGAGAACCACTTGACCAGCTGCGCCGTGTTGTTCTTATTGAATTTGATGTCGGGGAAATACATCTTGAGGACCGCCGAACTCGGATACCGCACCCAGAAGAACATCAGCTTGGCTTTGCGGAGGTGCATCGGCGTTAGCGTTGAGGAGTGCATTGGAGTTAAGGTATTATTGTAAAGTTTCTACACAAACCTGTATTTGACTCCAATCAGATATGATAACGCGATCGAAGATGGTAAGTGGCTTTCAAGACAGGTGTATGATGACAAATTTGTAACTTGAGACGTTCGATAGACCGCTTAGATTAGGTGAACCTTAAAAAAATTCCAACGCGTTCGATCGACACACTATCAGAGTAAGTTAAAATTGAATCATCATAGCTTAAAGTTGGCTGTTAAAATACTGACTGGAACAGTAATCTAACGTCTAATTACTAAAAAAATCTATAATAATGTCTATTATTTAGAAAACATTTTATATCACGTCCGCAAGTAAGAAAGCTTAAATCTGATTAGGATGTACGTCGTAGGCTTATTGATGAAGCACCACAAATATCTAAATCCGTTTGCATCGTCTAATCTTATAGCGTAGGTACCTTAGTCGATTACATTGTGCACTTACACACTTCCATTTATTATATGATCTAACAATTATTATTTTTATGTAAAACTCAGTTACGTTAAAAAAATTAAAACTTAATCAAAAATAATAAATCCAAATCTAAGGTTAATTATGTAAGGTTTTACATGGAATATATAATAATTAAATTAGGAGATAATTTCCTTTGTAACTTGACTGTTTTATAAATTTAACGTTTATAACAAAATGTAATAAAAATGTTACAGAAAATTTCACCAAATTAATTTCAAACTAATATGATAAAAGAATGACTAAAACTTGAATAATTTATGTAGGTATTATTGACCAATAAACAGTGATATAGTATTGCGTACCTATAGGTATGTAGTATATGCAGTAGAGTAGGATCGTGGAATACGTTCAAACCGCAGCATTTGTGAGGTTTCCACAATCGTAATAGCTAACCGAGGAAGTAGGCGGCAGTCATAAGGTTAAACTAGAGAAACAAGATATCAGTTGAGTTTCTGTGGCCGATTCGTGCCCTGCCTCGGCTCGAATTACGTTGACCTCAAGTGAACTAAATTACCATGATAAGGTTTGTTAAATTTATATTGAAAAGGATATAGTAGGCGGAACACCGTCGTAATGCAGATCGGTAGAGTTGCCATCGGAGTGCGGGTCCTGCGTATCCATATGCTGATGATGGTGTTGTGCGCCGCTCAGGTGAGCCATGTGAGGGTGGTGTCGTAGGTAGTCAGGTGAGGCGTGATGCATCAGCGCCGGATGCAACAAAGCAGGCGCGTGAGGCAGTGGCGGTGACTCTCGTTCCGGTGCCACCGGTGGCGATCGCGCAAGCCCGCCACCCGCTACGAAGAATGGTGAGTATGGCGAGAAAACCTGGCTTTCGTGTAGCGCCGGATTTGGTATCGCCACGGGCGGCGGTAGTGCCATTCCCCCGGGGTAAGGTCGCGGCGATGGGGACTCCGGGAATTTACTCTCCGGTGAATGCCCTACACCTTCTCCCAGTATTTTGCTTACGGTGCGGGGTGTGATACGAGTGTCCGTCACCTTATGCCGCTTCTTCTTTGGTGTGACGACTAAGCTCAGCGCTTCGTTCTGTTCGGGGTTCGGTTCTCTCTCGAAGTGCCCGTTCATCGACCCGTAGAACGATGCGAGGGATTTCGGCGGCCCCTGGAACATGCCTGTTGGAGGACGCACGTGAGCTCCTTGGCCCGGACCGCTCGCCTCGCCATGCAGCGAAAATGCCGCTCCGGCTGGCGCACGGGGTCCGTTCATTTGACTTATTAGCATTGGATTGTGTGTTATAAATGGGACGCCATTGGGTGCACCAGGGTGATGAACAGGTATTTTACCTGGCATCTGACCCGGAGGCCTCTCTGGTTGTTTAGGTGTCGGTGACTTTCTATCCATGAGTCGCACCGCCCGCATGAGGTCCTTATTCAGTTGATCCGCTGCCGCTGCCGCTGCTTCTGACTGCTTTCCAATAATTCGTCGTTGGTGTACGAACCGAGTGACGATCGAATCTATAAGAGTCGTTAGTGATGCAGAAATTTCGTTCTTCAACACTTCTGCAAGCCCTTCGAGGTCCGCACCTGAGACGGGGCCTACAGAGCCTGCATTACTACGCAAAGCGTCTAATCGCTCAGCTAGTTCAGATGAGAGAGGTGGCTTCGGAGTTGGCCCATGCTGTCGGTGCTGTGGTGAATGCTGGTTGGACTGAGGCCTTTGCTGTTGACTATTCTGATGTTGTTCAGCTGCTTCCTTCATTCTTGCTTCTTGTTCTAAGAATAGCTTTTGGCCAACATTGAGGTACATGGCCGCAGCGTTATTTAGATGCTGGTGTGGGTGAGAGGGGTGCATATGTTCGGGAGTCGGTAGGTGCGGCATCATTGGGAGTGAGCCATTAAATCCTGGAGGAAGATGCGGATGTGCGACTGCGTGCGCGTGTATTTTAGCCGACATCATCTTACTCATAACTTGAGATAACATGTTCGGCGCAGCACTGTTAGGTATTGGAGGCGGAACCTCCTTTGCCGGTGAAGGAGGCTCCGACTTGGGCACCGATTCATCATTTTGTTCTACATCACTAGAAGCACCATCATTGTCGTTCGTTTCTGACTCCTGGCCCATACGAGTGCACAGTTTCATGTATTTCTCTTGCATTTCAGCGAGTTGTTCTTGCATTGTTCTAAGTTGGGTTTTAAGGGCATTTTTTTCTACTAACTTTTGTTGAATAGGTGGTCGTTCGGTGTCGTCCTCTGAATCATCGGAGACCGTCTGTGCACTGCTCCCGTGGCTGGTCCCGTACCGTTCAGCTGCGACATCGTGTTGCTGGGGGTGGTACAGTTTCCGCTTCTTGCATCCGTTCACTTGCGGCTGCTGTGGCGCGGGACTAGCACGCATGGTCGACACAATGTTTTCAACACGAGCACGTTTCATATCTGAAGGTCGCGGAGATGAACGTAAAATATCACTATCGCGATCCTCCGGTTCTGATTTGGGCGCAATCAGAGGCTCCGTAGGTAAAAGCGCTGGCAGCGGTGAGGTTCTCGAATCACCGACGTTTTCCATTGCAAGTAGAGCATCCTCGAGATCCTGCCTCGAGTCACAAGATGTTGGCCGTTCAGGAGTACGCTTTTCTCGTTTAGGTTCATCATTATTATTATTTGCGAGTACGTTGTTATTGTCCGGGGAGAGCCTCAATATATCTTTTTTACGGCTTTGTAGAATATCTCGTAAAACACGGTGTGCGATATCTCCACTAGCGGCTTCCTCGCCGCTTTCTTCTTGCTTAGTTGTCCGTCCGAGTAGTTCGTTGAGCATCTCGGCCGGAGCGTAGCCCGGTCCGAAGAGGCCGAAGTGTTGGCGGCCCTCGAAGATGGCGCCGTAAAGTCCTCCACTCATGTGTGCGGCGCGCGCGGGCGCGAGTCCGTTCGTCGCGAGAGTCGAATAAGAATTACGCGGCTCGCCGGCGTCCACGCGCTGTCTGGCGCGCTTCTGTTTCCTTAGCAGTTTATCCGAGAAGGGCGCGTGTAAGTCTGCCTCCTCCTCCGATGACATCATAAGTAAGCCGAGCCGTTATTGGTCGGGCGTGCGGCGGGCAGGGCCCCACCGCGCTACTCGCACTGCATCGCCCGATCTGTAACAGAGAGGGGAGCGCGTTCACTACCGGCCGACACACCTGCCCGTGCGCCGCGCATCGTGCCATGCACGTTAGCACGACTTGTACGGAGTTTCGGTATCTTGATTATAAAGCTTACGAATGAATTTATTTACAACCTGTAAAATATTTTACATAAAACGTAGCTAAGCCATTAATTAACCTGTTATATATTTAAGGTAATATAACGTGTATATAAAATTTTCTTTTCGTATTTAGATATAAAGATGTTATCGAAAAATCGATCACCGATAAGTATCCTTAGTATCGATGCGTGAACACAAACTTCACTATCTATCATATATCTGAATAATTTTTCGTAATGGTTGGCTATAAAACAAAACTGTACCTATTCTGTCTATAATGTTCATTAATAACCAAAATGAATTTATGGTTTTGAAAAAAGATAATTTTATTTAAGTTAATTACACCGATTTATTTCCTTTACAAATATATATAAAAATATATCTAGGAATATTATAATTATTCTATTGAAAAAATTACTGAATCTAATAAAAACTTATAATAACCAAATGTAAATTTAATTGATAGTTTGCAAATTATTATTAACTTAATAGGTAGGTAACTACGCTTTGACCATTACAGTGCAATGTTATTGACCCTAGTCAAATAATATATTCATACAAAAGAATAAGACACTTTCTTTGGTTGTGAATGATAGTAGGTAATATTTTGTTCTTATTAGAAGTTTCTTAAAAGAAACATAATTTTCACCGTAAGTTCAAGCTCACTGGATTTTGTTAGACGAGAATGTTCAAATAGTTAAAAAAACTATTAACTGTGAAGGACACCTTTAATTTAGAATGCACAGTTTTATGAATATTTTGAAGCAAGTTGTCCAGGAAGTACAATTGAGTCCAACTGGCTGAGATGGGAGAGAGAGGACCTAAATGGCTTAGAACAAAAATGGTGAATTGAAATAATCTAGGATGATGTTGAGCATCACGCCATACATCTTAGAGATACCTCTACAACACAAACCCTACAAACTGGTATACACCAGTTCAAAGTTCGAACCCACTCTGCAGAAACAATCTCTAGGTATAACGAAACCCGGTGATGCTGTCAAAGACTCTAATGGCTGCAGGGCCCTTAAGGCTAACAGAATAGTCAGTTGGAAAAAAAACTTTAGGAACAAATAAAATGGTTTTAGTTGAATTACTTGAGATATTTGGCTAATTCTTTTTTATTAAGTTAGTAATAGTTCGAATAAGATTTTTAGGGAAACAAAAATTTGACAAGTTCTCCGGGAAATTGGATAACTCTGGGATTTTTTTTTTCTATTGGATTATTTATGAACTCTACACTATAAGCTCATGTTTCGAACGATGGATTTGAGTTATTTTAATTTTATTTTGTGTTTATGGTCTTGGAAGAATTTTTAGATGAAATTATTTAGAATAGGTGGCGCTATGGTCGAGTTATTGACTACTGGAAAGGGCATAACAACCCCTGTGTCGCTAGATGAAACCTTCAGAAAACATACAAATGTCTTCTTTAAAATCTCTTTTTTAAATTCCTAAATCAGCGGAACTCGAACTATCTACCTCTCGTACTGTACTTACATGCAACAGTGCGTACAAGTCGGGTTGGCACACCGCTAGATCAATTCGATGACGATTATAGTCGTTCCAGGACTTGCATTAACCGTGTATAATGTATTCTATTTTATTCTTTCGCAGGTTAAATCCTATAGATGTACGTGTTTGTCTCTTTTTAGAATCGCTTCTTCGTTTCATCGCGTTTCAAATCACAACGGAACTAAAGAGGATTTCACGTCAAAAAATAATTCAAGACGAGCATGTAGAAGAGTGAATGACACATGTAAATAAAAAAATACAATATAATGGTGTGTGAATGACAAAAGGCTGTGTATATCACCAGGCATTAATTCCTTTTGGAGCGTGACTATGTATTCAGGTGGACAATGAGACTAAAAAATGTCAGAAATAATTCTGTGAGACACGCGGCGTGTCGACTAGATTCCATTATTGATACGAGCACGATAATTTGACGGAAAAGTGGTAATTTTTTTTAAGCGTAGCACGGCATACCTGATGTACCTGTAATTCAGGGTGTTAGACGAATAGACTTTGCCTAGTTCTCGGCTCGGTGTGTATTGACGGTTAGTTGACGGTAGACGAATTAAGTATTAATCGTGAGGAAATCAAAATTTTTGATGTAAGAAATCGTTTAAAGGAAGGAAAGGGTTTCACGTAGTAATATAATGTTTATTTTAAATATTAAAGTTCATTGAATGTTTGCTCATCAGTCACACGTAAATGGCTAGATGGATCCTTATAAAGTTCGGCAAAGAAGTCGAATAGGTTGTGATAAAAAAATCTACTGAGTGAGCTAGTAACTAAGTAATATTAATTTCATATTGATGTCAATGGACGAATTGTTTGATAAAGAAATTTGGAAATTTATAGCAATTATTTTAAATTTTATATCCATGTGACCTATGGGATTTTCGATTCGCAACATCTCAGGAACTTTAACTCACTCTGTAAACCTTTTAGGAGATGAATTTTCGTGAATACTTTTTTAGTGCTATTTAAAGTTTAGTAAGTTGTCTGTCAGTTTTAAAATTTTTATTAAGTAGATCATTAATTTCACTACCCAATATTTTATTGGTTTGAGGTTTGGACAATATTTGAAAGCTTTCAATATTTATCTTTTGCTTCTAAGATTTTGAGTTGTTTTTTGTTGTTTCAATGTATTTTCTCGCCTCTTATTAGCAAAGAAAATGGATTTCTTATAGGGTTTTTCATAAATAAAAAACAATTCATACCAAAAAATAATATTCATTTATATTAATAAAAGAAACTCTTTTTGCTCAACTTTAATGGTTAAATGATTTTTTTTATTGATTTTATTTACATTAAATTATGTTTTTCATATTCATATTATGTTCTTATCGGTATTTTTATATGTTCGATTGTTGATAATTCAAATAAGATTTGGAGCAATAATAATGGTTTGTAATATAAAATATATTGTGTGTTTTAAGTTTAATCACTGCGGTAGGTATTGGATACTCGTTGATCTGCCGTCTCTGGCAACATCCGGCACAATTTGCCAACACACAATGAGATGATATCAATAGCGGATTACTTCCGATGTTTGGCGTGACCAGCCACTTGCGACCGGCGTCATGGCTCGCGGCTTGCTTGCTTGTTTATCTATACCAATATTACAAAGCTCCAGAGATTGTTCGTTTGTTTGAAAGCGCCAATCTCTAGAACTACCAATCAAATTGGAAAAATCATTTTTGAATTCTATAGCCTATTTATTAGTAAAGGTTATAGGCTATATAACTTCATGCAATAATCCTGAGGAGCGGAGAAGTAATGATGAACGGGAAAAAAATAACCTGGCAAACTGTAGAACAGCGATAGGCTACACGAGAGCATTGGCAGGGGTTCGGTGTAGAGTTGGTCGAATAAATTTAACACGGATAAAATCGTGAAATACAGCTGGTTTTATATATAGGTACATGGTTACTGTAGACTTTAGCTGTTTATAACTAACCTTAGAAAGACCGGTCATTAATGGGTTGCTTCTCCTGAGAATTGAGTTGGGACTTCTATATAGTTTACCTACTGGTACTTGTTGCTAGCCACACCCTTCAAACTGGAACCCAACAACGCGAAAGTTACAGATATATCTGTGTTAGGATAAATTGAGATTTTTTTCCGGTTAGACGAAAACCTGTCGGACGTTCCAAGTACAACTGCTCCGATGTTGCTAAAAAAGATTTGTGAGAACTCTGCGCGGATAATTGGTGAGAGATGGCATCTTTTAGTCTCAGAAGCCTTATCCTGATCTACTTTGCTCGCTGCGCCAATGCAGTTAGTTAGTTTGCAGTATTTATTGATATCAGTTTGAACTTTAAGAAGACTAGGTTTTACACAGAAACATCTGGATACATTCATAATGATAGGACATATTATTCGTGTTATGTTTTGTTTTGTTTTGTGGTTAAATATCCACAGTTGCCTTTGATAACATCCTCATTCTAGAATTGTCATGTTCATCGTACGTCGTCATGAGATTGTCGTTGATTGCAATAATCATAATTGTGCACAATCTATACGTATCATGAATTGTAGAATGTGAGGTGCCCCTTATACTTTACTTTATCTGAAAGCGTGACTGCGAATCTTTTGTTAATTAAAAATTCAGTCAACTTAATTAGCAAAGAAAGTTTAAATAACTTATTTTGGTATAATAAACAAGGCTGTAAGTTCGCATTTTAAACAAAGATATAAATGGACAAAAGTAAATTAGCTTCGGCTATTTAGAAGAATCGAAACACTGTCATATTCTTAATTTGTCATAATAAAGGTAATCAGAAACGTAACAAATGTATCTTCAAAATCAAAGATCAGATCAAAACAGACGTAAAGGATACTGATTCGGTAGAATTACTAAGAAGAGACTTGTTATAAAGCTTTAATTAATAAAAAAATGATATCATTAGAACTATGTTTAAACTTTTGGCTTATCAAATTATTTCTAATAAGAAGTATTTTCTTTTCATTTTTCATATTTTACTATTTCTGTATAGCCACAAGTAAATGCCGTGAACATAGAAATATACGTTACTATTTGGTCCCAATTAAATATACATAGTAAACTACAATGTGCGGAAAAGTTGCTTTCATGAGTAAAGTTCACTTGGCCATTGTGCAGTGGGCAATTTGTGGTCATTTTCGTGCTATACCTACGTGTTGTATTGGAGATTGCGATATGTGGGTGAACGGTCTACCAACACGTATGTATTGTTTAGAGGAAAATGTTGGTTATGTATCTAAGAGTTAAGGATTATATTGGATCGTAATTTCGTGCGGATCTGCGTATCTACGTTGTAATGCGAATCGGTCGACCGTCTCGAAACTATTTTGGCGTTTCCGTTGTTTTTTAAAATAATTATTCTATATGTAGATACCATTCAACTAGCAGGAAACTATATTATTATAATACATGCGCTATATACTTGAAAAATATCTATATATTAGTACGTATAGATAATATGTATAGATGTTACACGTATTAATTCTTGATTGATAATGCCAAATTCTTCAAAATTTTCGAAGCTGTAGTAAAATAAGTTGGTGCAGGTAGGTACTCAACAATAAAACGAAATAATTATAACGACAGGTAATCTTTATTTATTTATTTTAATCAAAATCTGATGAATCGTCACCGACATCGACATATGCGATCGATATCATTACTTATTTGGTCAAATTAGAACTGTCATCGAGAAAATAAAGAAATGGAAATAGTATATGTCTTGTTTTTTCTTTTCTTTTGTCCGTTTTAATTTTTTTTAAGTTAACTTTTGAACACAATCACTTCTGTAGTTACAATGTAACTGATGATGGTAGTGTATACTTAACTTAGAAAGGAGTGATCTTCAAGTACTGATGTTGGAACTTACTGATTGGTGCTTAGTAACAGTTTTTCAACTTCACAACGAGTTAGCAATTAGAGCTAGTTTTTGAAGCAATGATGGCTTAGTAGTAGATTGTACGGACACAGCGTTAATCGACGCGAGTACGAAACTCTGTAATGAGTCTGAACTTTTGGTGAAAGAAAATATCTTAATGAAACCAAAGTATGGTGGTAGAGCAATGTCACCCTTAAGTGGAAAATATGCCATCAATAACCTATAGGTGTGTTCCGGCAACTGTACTTGATAAATAGTCCTCACACTATGTTTAGAATGCTACCATCTTTGGCCCCATCGTCGCTTAACATGAGGTGAGAATATTCGTATGCTCCATGGTCATATTATACGCCATGAAGAAAACCATGGGACAAAATCCGTTATGGACAAGGGCATAAACTACCTGGATGTGAAAAGTAAGTAAGTAAGTAACATGACGATGAGTTTACATCCTAAAATAACACAAATACGTTAAGCAATAATGCTTTGAGATTAGGAGGACCGACTTGAAAAGACATTAGAAATGAGGCACGGGAAAGAAGAAGAAAATCCGTGTGTATTATTGTTCGAAATAATCGCAAATGGTAGAACATTTGTACTGCAAATAATTACTGTTAAAATACCTGCATGAAGAAGCTTCATATAACCATGAAACTATAAAAGCTATTAGGATAAGTAATGTAGGAGTCCAGGAACATTTTTATTACGGAATTAGAATAGCGTACCCGAGGTGAGGGTAGTTATTACCGGTAACTCATGAAACAATTCCCATAATTACCGGATCATGAATAAGCAATGCACTATCAAATTGTGATCAGTGGGGCTCTACACGACTTTGGAAATGAAGCTCTTTATACGATACGATTTATTTCTTTAAAGATTTCTGTAAAATTATTTGAATATTAGCTGTACCCACGGCGGTCACCCACCAGTTATTTTAAATATAAAAATGTTATTATTTTATTTGCGCCGCACCCTCATTCTTTTTCGAAAATAAAAGTAACAAATTATTCCTTTAAAAATCAGCTATTTGCAAATGAAAGTAATCGGTCCATCGATTCCGAGAGTAGTCGGAACAAACAAACTGACAGACGGTCAAAAATTTTAAATAATCGTTTTTTTTTTGGTTTATGTGCCGTATATAATTTGATATGCATTTAGTAAAAAGCTGTTAATTTGATATTACAAACATATACATCAATTTTATTTATTTGTATAGATGTACGGATTTGAACTGACAATTGAACTGTAGACTGAACTGACAATTGAACTGTAGATTGTAGTTTCTTTGTCACTTCTGTTTATTCTACATTCGTAGGCTTTTTTATGAATGTTCTCTTAACTACTTCATACTATGAAACCAATAGTTGTCTTCGCGTAAGGCATAAGTATTAAATTATCATAAAAAATATGATTTTCCTGAGAAACAATTTAAAATGAAGTATTTCTCGTTATATATCTAAATACGAATAGTTTTAAATCGTCCGGTATTAGTAAGTTCGGTATGAAGGTATGTGTTCCCGTTGCCGACCTGTTGAGTTCCAGCCATATCGCACCCATAGAGGTGTAATTTGTCGATAATATTTGTGGTCGATAGCAAAATTAAAGGGTTGCATATCGAATTCATTTTTCTAACGCTTGCTTGAACAACTATCACTATTAAGTTGAAAATCTATCACCATGGACTTCCTTATGTGTTTTGGGAGTTACACTTAAGAATCATAATTTATTGGAACCAAATGTCTTGAAACTTACCATGTTACTATTTTTGACTTGACTTCACTTAACATGAGAAACTACAGTAATCGGTTTTTATGACATTTCACAATTGACATGCAATGGCGTAGCCAGGATTTTGGCCAGGTGGTAGGGCAGTCTTAGTCTTAGGGAATGGAAGGAATGAAAAAGAATGATCGTGACTCACATTACTTGTTGGTAAGTAAGTTACAGTACAAAAACGATGACTGTCGGTGTTCGATTACATGTAATTTCTTTTTCCATCGGAATATTTTTCCTTCAAGCTAGAACCACTTTTTAAAACCTTTAATAGTTCATAAAAAATTTCAAACTTACTAGTCCAAAGAGGTATCATCGCACGTATTGTAACTCGCCGTAGCAAGAATTAACACTTTTTTAAACTTATTGACTATAGGTACCTACTGCGTTTTTTAATCCCACGGTGTAAACTAACAATCACTAATGTCAAACTTGAAAATAATATTGCGATTTTTATTTTTGTAGTGTTTATGTAGTGGTATATTTTACCGTACAATTATTTTAATTGTATGATTTAAAATCTTTTATTGAGGCTATTTAATTATAAATTGAAATATTTTGTGTTACTCAACATACTCGATAATTTATCTAATTTTATCATTACATCATTCAGCAAACTATGAAATGTACATGAAGCAAGCAAATAAATTAAATAAAAAAGAACACTTGGATTGGTCCAGGAGAGACTCGATTTTGTCTGCTTTATTCGGTCTTCACATTTGGAGAGTTGAAATTTTTTCCACAAATGCTTATCAATAGATATAATTACTCGTACGGTTTTACGATTAGCACTAATTGGTGACATCACTATTTTAAAAACAAAATATAATAAAAAACGTACTATAGACTATATGAAATATTGCGTATTACATACACTGGGATAATTTTTTTGAGGCTGATTATTGAAATGATCAATTTTAATTATAACAACACTGAACTGAAGTTAAACTTATATTTAACTTATACTACAGAATGTACAATAATTATAACAATGTCCATTAATACATAGGACAACATACAGGATTTTTCTTCTTCTTGTTGTTTTTGCGCCACAAAAAGCACTTCCCAGTGTCAATGTTTTTAAGCCTTCGTAAAATTTTCTAATAATTATATAAAATGCGTTCTTCTGACAAGATGGTAGCTCTCTTGTCAGAAGTATCTAAGGAGTTTTTGTGACATCTCATGAATGCATGCTGGATACTTTATATTTATAATTCACTTCATCTATCCACAACACCCAAACTATACCACGCAAAATGCCACCTATTATAGGGTTAAAAAACATAATTTAATAAATAAAAAATAAAAAACCTCGACATGTCACATCAAGATCCTGTCAAAAATTCCACATACCGGATTATATCGATATTGTTTTTCCTTAACAGCACTAGTGTTGCAACCCGCCCGTGCTTAATTTGGCGTGACCCGACAACGTCTATTTTTCAAGGAAACATTTTTTCCACAGTAACCACCCCTCTTAGTGCAAACAAGCTACGTTCTATGACTATATGAATATGAAGTATGATTTTAATAATGAAACAATCTATATTTATAGTCGAACTTTTACGTTATGCATTTGTCTTTATAGTTATCTAGCAAACCCGGCAACGCGTTGTTGTAGCGTTTGGGAGTCCATGATCCATTTGCCACCAAACATTACAGGATCACCCGCTGGGCTAATATGAAAGTTGTCTGAACATTTCATGAAAATAGCTCCAGCCGTTTTGAAGTCCAATGAAAATACATATAAACATAGATTTTTATATATGAGAAGAAGAATGAGATATGTTTATACTATGCTCATACAATATGTTTTTTTTTCCTTTAGATTTATTCTTAAATTTTTCGTCATTCCAGACCAATTATTTGCAATTTTAAATAAATAACAGAGATGTGAAACTAAAGAGCCCAAAACTCTATTGCTAGTTCGAAAAAAAAAAAATTTAAGCCTTTCGTAAGACGGACCATATTATTGATCTTTATGGGATGTCATTAATATTGTAATAAAGTCAATAACCTATGAGCGTATTAAAATAAACTATCAAAATAATAAGACATGCTTGATAACATCATGGGCCATATGGTGTTGCTAGCGCTATAGCGTACTGTACAATCATTCTATACTTACGTATGTTTATAGGGTAACAAAATATTACTATTCCTGTAGAAATAATATAATAATTTAATCGTTCTGTCAATAAATTAACACTAGTTCTGGGGATACACACAAACCACAAGGCTTGATTTACTATATCGAAATAATCATAAATTACGTATACCATAATAATATACCTACTTTTATTATAGCACATAATCAACAAATAAAGACAAAACTTTTAATTGAATCAAGTAATAGTAAAACACAGAAAATGTTGATGCTCTTTTTTTCGATTATTAAACCACTGGATACGTACAAACTATATTAGCGTCATAGTTTATACGATTTAATTGATTACAGATTAAACTATAAAACAATACTTGCATACGTATGTAAGAAATACATTGAAGCAATTAGATTCTTGATGATGAAAATAATAAGTTAGAGTTGGTATTATTTTTCCACTTGTACAACTGTTCTGCTAAATAACCTTTGGAATTTTTTATTGTAGAACTGTTCTGTGGAAATGTTATAGAATATATACAATGCAGATATGCTTTTTTTCAGTTAAGACTAAGTATAGAAAAACGTAATGTGGGACACGATATGTAAAAAATGTACAAAATGCTATGCTACAAAATGTAGCGATAATTAATGCTTTGTAGTTTGTACCAATTGTAAAAGACATAAGGGCCCAGTGGTGAACTTTGTCAATAATCTATGTCAATCAGAGTACAAGAGTTGATAATCATCAAGATTGTAATACTGTTTCTATAATGCTGATAGGGTATAAAGTGTTGTTATTCCAATTTTACCTTTCTTATAATATTTTTCAAATACATTGTTATTCTTATGGTTACCCTACAATGTTATATAGTCCACCCTCTACGGGAAAAATGTATGGGAATGCGTGGGAAAGAAATTCACCCTTTGCAATTATACATTACAATTTTATCTGTTCTTTGTTCACCTTATTTCAACGGTGACTTATGGTCATTTCGGCCATATGGCCTTTTCTGTCACGCAAGGCTTGTGTGGCAAATTAAATGAGGATATATGAAACGGAAGTAACTTAACAGGTTTTTAAACTTTAGTAGCGAGGCATAGTGACAGCACTATGACTGGTGGTAAGCAGTCATCATCATCTCAGCCAAAAGACGTCCACTACTGTCCCCTAATAGTCACCACAATGTAGTCTTGCTCAGTTTGCATCCAACGGTTTCTCGCAATTTATACCAGAACGTCGGTCCAGGTTGTGGTAGTCCACGCTACGTCTTCTGGTCCGTGGCCGCCACTTGAGAACTCTTCGGCCCCATCGGCCATCCGTCCCACGATCAATGTGCCCCGCTCACTCCCACTTAATCCTAATAATTCTTAGACCTATGTCAGTTGTTTTAGTTCTTTTGCGGATTTCCTCATTTCTGATTTGATCACGAAAAGAAACTCCGAACATAGCCATTTCCATTACTTGTCATGCCGGCCTACAAACCTTTCGGCAGCTGAATATACACTGCATGATTACGAAATACGACAAATGAAAAGAGAGTCACAGTGATGGCTTTATCACCTGCACGGTGGTCGCGACCCAGTCGGTTACCTACAGATCCGTCCGTCTGATTACTGGATAACAGATCACTAAATACATATACACATGTTCCTTCCTTCCTCCCAGGAGACAGGTACATTTATATATGTATGTGTTAGTTTAGCTCGAATCCTTATGGATAGAAAATTAGTCAGATCACGCCTTTGGCACCCTTGAGCGAATTTTGCCTACGCTTTCGCGGCTGAGTACCTTAAGCACTCGCCCCCAAGCAACAGTAAAGCTGTAAAAGCCATCAGAGGCTATAGTTTTAAAACTTCTCAGGCTAACAGTGTAGTCAGTTCTAAAAAAAAGGATATACATCAGCTGCTCCCGAGAACGTGACACGCCTAAACATGTCACTATAACGAGTGTTAAACCATGTGTATGGTGATCCAGATCCAGTAGGGCAGAATTATCGGGTCCTATTATATTCTTTATTGCACAAAAAAGTACAAATGGAGGACTTAATGTTAAAAAGCATTCTCTACCAGTCTTCCAGGGGAGCAAGAGAAAGGTGTGCATAATATTTAGTAAAGTAAAAAAAGAAAAATCTAGTCAATATTCAATTGCTCCAAGTAAAACCTACGTAGTGAATACTTGAAGGAATTCTGAGAGTTGGCTTGTTGGATGTTGTTAGGAAGCGAATTCAACTGTCGTGCTGACGTTACGACGAAGGATCGGTCGCGGAAATTAGTACGATGACTTGGTATAATTAGAATTAAAGAATCAGAAGATCTTAACTGTCTATTATACGTATCCGCGAGAGAATTAAATAGTGTTTTTTAATTATTTAAGGGAAACAATCACCTAGAAATACGCTAGTCATAGCGTAGTTGTCTCATTACCGGGTATAATCGACTCGTCTTCATATCCCTCCTTACTATTCCCATTCAGGTAGCAGATGGCCTACCGCAACTTCTTTTAGAGTCTTTTCTCTCCATAACCCATAATGAACATAATTGTCGTATCCTATAAAAAAAGGTTACTTTGATCTAGACATATTTTAAAGAATCCCCTTTCTATGATTAAAAATCTAGTTTTAGTAATCTATACTGTACATCGGTGTAGGTATTAAAAATAGCAAAGTATAGTACTATAGAAAAAAACAAGACGTAGTAATACATAATAATGAAAACTAGCGATCGCCCTAAGGTCGAAGTTCGACCAGCGACTTTTTGACTATAGACTATTGACATTTGCAGTATTCATGAACCTAAACAATGAATATTATCTACATCACTTGCTGTCACTTTTCGTTGAAAGACAATGTCAATATTATGGGGGGGTCTAAGTTCAATGGTACTGGTCCTGTTATGATTCGCAGTATTAATTTATTTAATTTAATATATTAGTAACAGATAGTATAGATACATTTTAGCTTTCTACACTCCTTCTCTATATAAACTTTAACCATGCCAAATCTCACAGTCTTCCGTGCACGCAATATGCTTAAAAAGATGCACAAAGTTTTTGCTTCACGTATTAAAATAATGATGATGATAGCTTTTTTATTAGTGCTCGACAGAGTGACAGACCTGATTGCAAGTATGATTTAATGTAAAAACAACAACCACTGCCGAAAATAGAAATATCATCAACAGTTATACCTGTAGACATGCACACTTACTTCAGATAGATAGAGCATAAAGAAATTTCTTTGGAGATATCTCTCTACTTGGGGCAGTCTGAATAGTGGAATATCTTCACCTTATACAGGATCGCTGTCAAATAACCTTGTGTTGTGTTCCTGCGGTGAATAGAGTTTTCAGAGCTCCTTGGGGGCAGGGGAATTCAAGGTTGGCAACGGGCTAGTGATACCTGGTATTACAAGCGTCTATAGGCTACGGTAGCCGCTTACTATCTAGCGGGACGTACGCTTGTTTGATACATTTGTGGTATATAAAAGAAACAAATTGTTAATGCTTTGTTCAAGAAAACTCTGCCGGCAAGTACCGGATTATGTAACCTATCGTCAATTAGAAATTTATAAAGGAATAAAAGTCTAATATGTAAACTGAATTATCAACTGTGACTAGGAATTTTTAACCACAGCGTAACTAATCACATTTTTTATATTTATTATATTATATTATTATTATTTATTTATAGATATCTACAAATATTATAAAGAGGTAATGTTTTTGAGTTTTGTTGTACGAGGTTATCTCCAGAACCTAAGATTCTACTGGTTTCTCCACTAATAAGCACACACCTTTATCCCTGAATGATATAGCCTACTTTTTATTCTGATAAAGTTAAATTTTTAGATAGAATCTACAGTGCAAGTGAAATCGCTGAGTGAGACTAGTCTTAAGGAACAAAAAACAACGAGTGATTAGCGTATCATCATAACGTATCATAATTTCAAACGATAAGCAAGCATATTTATAAATATAAAAACCAATGATCGTGCAAATTATATAATTGGTACAAGAGAATGCCATTTTCCCGCCAAGAACGCGGACACAAAATGGCGTCGAAGGTTGCAGATGACATGCAAGTCGTATAAAAGTGAGCATTGCAATCGCGTGAATGGAGTAATTATCGTGGTATAAATGTACACAAAATAAATACTGATAGGTATTATGTAAAAAATAATATTTATTACCTAACATACTTAGATGAAATAAAATAGAAGTTGTTGGGAATAATGTTGCGAAATAATGGGTATTATATTTTTTTACATATTTACATTTACATAATTTTATTTACATTATAAATACATATAAAATGTATTTAAAACAACGTACCATGACGCCTGTATCCCTGAAGGGTTTATGTACATCCACAGTTTGCCGGGTGTTTTAGGTCCCATGAAATAGGGGGCGAGTCTATTGCCATTAACCGAGCCCAAAGCCGTACTCTGAGCTGCTACCTAAAGCTGCTACTGAGAATTTTATAGAACAACCCAATAAACACTTTGCTTGGCCTGGGAATCGAACCCAGGACCTCGAGCATCGCATTCGTGCTTAGGACCACTAGGCTAATGACGCAGTATATGTATTTATAAATTTTATCTTTTGAATGTTTGAAATCTAAACTTTAGAGATAACATTAATCTATAATCAAATGAAAAATGTAGGTACCTATGGTAGTATTATGTTACAAAATATTTAAAACTTGAATTTATATAAATTGAGTAAAGAGTGAAGCAAGGCAATCATCATACATAAGTTATGAAGTTCGGTTGGCGTGTCTCCTGCGCCATTACTATGTTTCTATGAAAAAGGATATTTCAGCCTTATCGGTGGATATCACGAGAATAAAAACCCGCGATAAGATCGCGACGAGTAAGGCTTGCTTTTGTTTTATATCGATATCGATTAATTTAAGGGTGGTTAAATACAGATATGAGTGAAGTAACTAAATAAATAACCATATTAGAATTGTATTTTTGCTTTCATTTTGATTGTTGTATACAATATGTTATATTTCTCTAGAACTTTCAATAGCTACTTTTACTATATTTGAGTGGAATGCATAGGTACTTAAAGATTTCATTCAAAGACTACATCAAAATTCATTACAGTGTTATTTTTAACGTTTACGTATTTATTCAAAGTCCTTCTGAGAGTATGAAATAGATTACATAAATTTAAATAGATTTTAATAGAGAGGACATTGCGCTGTGTTTAACTAAATCCATTCATGGTGTTTACTATTTTACACGCTTAGATATTACGGTCTTATTTTTATTCATGGAAGTAAAAATTATACGTATCTTCCTTTTTTTAAACGCTTAAAGGTTTACTGTTATGGCCACAATTGTAAAAGATGAAGTAGCTGAATATAAAATGGCACGCTAAGCCTAGTGGAAGACTGGCTCTCAAGTGATGCTGTCGGAACACACCTATAGGTGCTTGGTGACAGATTTTCAACTTGAGGGTGATAGTTAGTCAGATGGGCATTAGAAAATACCGTACCATGCTATGGTTTCATCAGAATGTTTTCCTTCATCGGAAGTTCAAGCTCATTGTCGGAATTCGTACTCATGTCGATTGACGCGGTGTCCGTAGTCACTACCACTGAGCTATCATTGCTTCAAAATTTGCTACCTTCTATTTAGTCGTCACTGCAACCTATACCTTCTTATAATCAATCTCAAGTAAGTTCTAACTATAGCGAAATGATGAAAGGTTGCTACTTTTAAGGACTGAGTTGGAACGGTTCGTGTTATTTTTAGGAGCTTGGTAAAATTAGTGAACTATAAAACACTGTGGCGATTATGGAGAGATCAACAACCCTTCTTCAGTCAGCGTATCATGCTGACCTGTGTTAATATAAATTGGATGTGCACAGGCTGATCCCGAAGCGTGATGTGCATAAGTGAAACAAAATAACGGGCTTTTCACCATATGCATGGTGATCGAGATCAGTCGGTCTGTACAGACCTGTCACCTCTACATACACCCTTCTGATCGGGTACCGTAACTTTGCATCAGAAATAGGTATGCACAAGTTCTAACCACTCTTGTCTCTTTTAATCTTGCAATACATGTCAAGAAACTACATAGACGAAATATGCCGTCGTTTTTATCGACAATCTGACCCATCACTATGGCTTTATGTTGGAAGACAGGCACTTATTAGCCGTCATTATCTACACGCTGGTATCGGGGTGACATATGGCCAATATTGGACACGAGCGGCCATATCTGCGATATGGACATGCGAGAGAACACGCCATGTCATTTTTTTTATGATGGTACAACTTTAATAACTCTTTGTTTAGGCAAATAATGATACATAATGTCCGTGATGAACGAAAGAGTTGCTTGCTATATTAATGTTTCTGCAAACAATTATAATGTAAAGAAGCTTGAGCAAGTTTGGGCAAAATGCTTTATACCGAGTGTGATTTGCAATAAAAACTTTAAAATCAAAGGTCCATAATCGAAGAAAGAATCGTCATTGGCGGACACGTCAAGGAGGACAATATAGATAGATACCTACGTGTTTGCGTGTATTGTATTAGTCTCGAATCAATATTTTACAAACATCTAACGATTCGTCCTTAAAAAATACAAAAACGTTGCGATGAGAAGCCTCGTGGTGCAGTGGTAGTAAGCCCTGCTACTAAGCTGAGAGGACGCGAGTACGATCCCCACGCATTACTGACTTTTATGTGATGAGCATAATTGTTAGTTGTGTATCTTGGTGTTAAATATTCTATATAGGTATGAGGTAGGAAGTTACCATAATGCAAGCCTTGCTTAGTATGGAATTAAATGGCCGTACGTGATATTCAGTCCCCATATAAAAAAAGATGACAATTGGAATTCACGAAATATCTCCTCGTACTTATATGAACGTCAGTTAAGCTGAAAATACCTAAAACTAAAAATATAAAACAAACGCGTTGTAACTAATTCAATTATATCGCACTAAATTCTTATCAGGGCTCATGGGGCGACCAACGGCCAAATTACAATATTCAACGATCACAACATTATACATGGTTGCGAAACATGACGTGCCTCACACTGGCACTCGTTCTTATCGGGCTGGCCGTCTGTCCTGAACAGAAAAATGATAAAAGATATCTGGTTACAATTTAATATTAACCGTCTATGTTACAAGAGAGAGAGGGTATAGAATAATATTATTTTTAATATCTTCAGCGTTTGGTCACAATCTCATCCTGATGTAAAAAGTAACGATGTGGCTTAAGGTAGACTGGCTCTCAAGTATACGGGAACACACCTATAGTCAGTTCCGTAGTGGTCAATTCTTGCTTTTATGAATGTCTTAAAGTGCCATCTCACTTCACTTGAGTAAATCTTGCACAACAGAGACGAGAGTGGCGTAGTCCTGTTCATAAGGCTATCGCTAATTTTGAAGAAAAGCGATTATAAGATCTAGACGTCTTCTAATTAAAAACCATCCGAAGTCTTTCTACACCTATACGTACAAAACAGAACTTTTAAAACCAAATATGGCTTCGCAGATCAATTACAAGCTCATAATCGGAGATAGCAAGGTTCGTCATTGGCGGACACGTCAAGGAGGACGATGTAAGTGACAGATTTTTAACTTGAGGGTGGTAGCTAGCCTGGTGGGCATTAGAAAAACCCTACCAAATGCAATTCATCAAGGTGTTTTCCTTTACTGAAAGTTCGGGCTCATTGCAAGGTTTCGAACTGACGCTGATAGATGCGCTGTCCGTACACGCTACCACTATTAATGAAAAAGATTAGAGATGTTAAGCTTATAACACAGACCGCACGTGTCCATCGGGTGACAATAACTCAGCACCACATCTGGTCGGTTTCTTATCAACGGCAGAAACACCAGTTATTGTGTTTGAAGGAAAACATTGGTACATTATCGCTACACAATATTATTCATACTTCCGTCCTTAAGTTTTTACAGTGTCATTAGGGTATTAAAATTGTTAATTATACGCTTCGACTTGTAAGAAAAACACTCGGTTTCCTGTAGATAAGCCACGGGCTCGATAATTTCATCTTTTTTTCGTTTTAAATAATATTGTTTGTCCCAAGGGTAGAGATAGGTCAACGTAAATTAGACGGTTCGTGGGCTACTATTTATTCAAACAAACAAATATGTAGAAACTTTGTTTATTTTTAAAATATATCGACCTCCCAATAAGTTTGTTACGTCATTATTTCTCTGAACTCAACTCGATTTGTTATTTTTTATTTTCATTCGAAGTGCCTGCCCTTTTAAATAGGCCGTAATTACGACCTAGATGAAAGATGGCAACTATGTAGGTATATCAGAAATGAAAAGATAACTACAAGAACCAAAATTACGGAAAATACCTAAGAATTATTACACTTAAAGGGGAGTGTGCGTGCCACATAGAACGGGTGACTGGTAGGCCGAAGTGTTATCGAGTGGCAATAATGTATTGGAAAACACTGCATGGTCAGGCCCATCACAAGTTGGATCAACTATTTTATGAAGTTTGCGGGAACCCATTGAATCCGGATAACGCAGGACCAGTCGTTGTGCGATCTTTGGAGAAGGCCAACATCCAACGGTGGATGTCTTTGGCTAAAATAGTAATGATGAAGCTTATCACCCATTAGTATTTCTTGTCTATTACAATAACTAGAATAAAGATTCTTGTGCGAACGAGTTAGTGAATTTTTTTTGTAGCTCGGTTATTTGACGCCATTGTCCCTGATGGTAAGCATACTACAATCAAAGCACAACGGCGACCACCGGGAAATCGGCAATCACGCCAGCCTACAAGTATATCTCTTGCTTCACGGTACGACAAATAGATACGAGATGGAGGTTACCGTAAAACAGTGGCTTAGAAGTCCAGCACATGTGGTTCTGTTGTGGAAAGTAGAGGAGGGAATTAGATGCTTGGTGTTTGAGTA
Organism: Saturnia japonica; assembly: GCA_033032175.1. Taxonomy (NCBI): domain Eukaryota; kingdom Metazoa; phylum Arthropoda; class Insecta; order Lepidoptera; family Saturniidae; genus Saturnia; species Saturnia japonica. The sequence continues at coordinate 11,198,019 of CM065325.1, forward strand.
ATAATTTTGCTCCGTGGAATTTAAAGAACGACAAGGCTCTCTCAAAAAACCATTTGTATCATTTTGAAAATAAATTAACATTGTTTTTTTAATATCATTATAGGTTTAGCGTTGTGGCCACAATCTCACCAGATCTTAAGTGACGATGTGGCCCAAAGTGGTATGTAGCATGCTAAGCCTAGTGCATTTGCCGGAATACTACAGGTGCTTGGAGATAGATTTTCAACTTGAGAGGTGACAGCTAGCCAGGCCCTACCGCCATGCTATGGTTTCATTACGATGTTTTTTTTCACAGGCTCATTGCATGGATACAAACTCACATCGATCAACGCGATGTCCGTACATGGTACCACTGAGCCATCATTGCTTCAAGTTAATTTGTGATCTTAATTTTTTTAATTTATTAATATTTCGTAATATCTGCTTAACACTTTCATAAAGTATTAACAGTAAATAATGTATAAAGCCACATTAAATAAAAATAGAATTATTTTATAAACGATGACATACTCATATCTACGAGATTTATCAATTGCCTTAATAGAGACATCCCAGCCGCGGACCGGCCGTCAAAACATCCCCAACCCATTACCTTGTCTAACTACTGCTTAGAGGACTACTTCCACATTTAAATGCGCTTGGAATTGTCTCTTCCTCTCATGCAATGATATAAGGCTGTGTATACACGGTAAGAAATGTTGTAAGCCATTCGTAGTACGTTTTTGCACGACCTCAGCAAAACTAGTGTACAGCACTTTTTTTCTGTATTTTCAAACAGTTTCCCTCCGATGTCGGCCAGAGTTCTTGGTCTTGGTTCTTGGCTGAAAATGGAATGGCGATGGTGTAGTGTGTTTTGTATCATTAGTCCAGGATTTTTGTTAGTTGTACATTGATGTGTGTAACCATCTTTTTATCCGAGGGTGTGTACATGTTGGTATACTAAGCCTGCAGTGCACGTCTATCGCAAACAGCGTTTAATGTTAAGTAAAGTCGAGGCCACAAGCAACGGCGACCGTCGGTGACAGAGATTTTATCGGTAGACTTCGATATCATGTCAGTCTGCTAAACTCAGGCATTGATAATGACCCAATAATACTGATCCAGATGTCGTATTTGGTATTTTAAATAAATAAAGCTGGTACCCTCAATCAAATACTGCTTAGTACTGTCGTCTGCCCCAAAGGATCTTTTTTTAGCTAGTCGTTGTCCAAAATTTTTCAAGCGCCAGGGGTCTTATTCCGTTTTCCTGACGCTTTATACATAGCTCCTTGGTGAGCTCAAAAGGGGCCCTGATCAATACTGAAAATTTGGTTATTTTGCGTACCAGAATCATGTTTACCTGGTACATGGTACAATACCTTAAAAACTGGTACATCTACCATCCTTGATTACGTTTCGTTTGAAGATCCCAATATTATATTCAGTCATTTAAAAGCTTGCCCTTCTGAAGACTGAATTGGAATGATTCGAGTGCCAGAGCAATCACACCCTTAACATTGCAGCACGAGCACTTCTGCTTAATGCCAGAAATAAGTTTGGTGTTGGTTCTTCTTCTTCTAGGTATAAGAATTTCATCTTTCCTCATGACATGATCATATCACGCAAGAAAATTTAGGTATGCGATTTCCGAAAAATCACTCGACCTTAGATGTACTCACCAGGGCCAAGCCGTGCCAAGGGTTCAAGGAGTGCGGCAACATATAAGGGGTAGCAAAAAAGAATTATTCGGGTTGTGAATAAAGAGTAAAAAATGCCACTACTAAAGTCATGTATTTTTAGTAAAAGTGAAAAGCATTTACTACATTATTCATATCGCATGTATCTGACATTTTTTCAAGTAACTTAACACATAGTTTATTTTTACTTTATAGGTTTAGCGTTGTGGCCACAATCTTACCTGATCTTACGAGATGATGTTGCCCAAGATGGTAGCATGTTAAGCCCGGTAGAGGATTGACTCTCAAATAAACTGCCGGAACACAGGTATAGCTACTTGATGACAAATAACCAACTTGAGAATGGATCATTGTAGGGATTCGAACTTACGTCGTTCGGCGCCGTGTCTGTACCCACATGTTACCGTTGAGCACAATTGAATTATTTTAAAGTGGTCAAGCATGTAATATATCGAGGGTATATAGAATATTTATAGTATTAAAATGAATTATCTGTAGGCTATATAAATACCCGGGCGGCAGATACCCTCGGTTCGACTATGATACTATGACTTATTTTTAAAATGTAACATGTGTCCCAAGCCTTATTTATGCTGAGATTGACTAGTATTCCGACGCAAGCGGTACGCGTACAAGATTGTTTCCTCGTTAGCTGGGGCCAATTGAGCAGGCGGTTCCGTTCCTTGCTCGCGGAACTACGACCGTAATAGTTAAATTGATCGCTCAAGTGACTACTGGCTTGTCCTCGTTACTCCATCGGTTAATATTTGGTTATTTTTAATGTAGCAATGTTTTAACATAAATCAAAATCTGAATATACTTGGACACTTGGTGGTAGGACTTTTTCTAATGACCGCCTGGCTAGCTACCACCCTCAATGCGAAAATCTGTCGCCAAACACCAATAGGTGTGTTCCGGTAGCTGCGCTTGAGACCCAGTCTCCCATAAAGCTTAGGTTAGCTACCATTTTGGGCCATATCGTCACTTAATAATGATAAAGAAAACAGTAAGAAGGAAACTATGATCTTTAAAACACTAACAACAGCTCGGAAAATATTCCAGGCTTCGAGAAGAACCGGCAAGAAACTCGATCGGTTTAAAAAAATTTAACTGTGCAAGTACAGTTAAAAATTATATTCTTTTTTGTGAATGTTTGTATAGTGATTTCTAGACATATATAATTACTATCATTCACGTGAGATTAAAATTTGCTAGCCATGGTCCTTCAACTTTTTGTCAAGCTAATTGGTAGTGTGCTTTAGAACCTTTTTTTAGAACTGACTATACTGTTAGCCCTGAAGCCGCTGCGGCTTTTACAGCTTTACCGAACTTGCTTTAGAACCTTAATGTAGAGCCTAATATAATATAACAAACACTATTGCCTAAGAAAATTTTATTGGTTTTACTTATTAGTCTTTAATTTCCTGTATCACATGATTCCGGTTGTTTAAAAGAACTAACTCGTGTAAGTTTTGGTGGACATTTAATTTCAAAAGAAATAATTATTTTTATTTTTTAACCGATTTCAACAAAAGATGTTCAGCCATAACTTATTTGTTTATGTACCGATTTAGATGATTTTTTTTGTTGGATAGGGGATACCTCAAGGATAGTCCCATTTTAATTTCATTGGCACTGGATCTTCAGCTACGAAGATATAAAAGGAAACTTTTCAAAATCATTGATGTTGGTTTTCCTTTTTTTAAATATTGTCTTGTTTATATTATATATTTATTCCCTAAGTAGATTTTTTGTATGTATATAAGTGTACACGTAATATAGAATGTTGTTAATGATTCTGATATTATTATTATCTACTAAGTAATGAATTGCTTAATTAACAATACCTCATATTTAATTATTATATATTATAAAATATTTATAGTTGTTCCTATAAATGATAAAATAAAAACTTAAACTGTAATAACTAGAAATTATAAAGTAGCTTACACTGGATTGCGGACGATAATACTACGCCCCACTAAACAGATATTCGCTTTTGTATTACCGAAGTTGGTAGAAACGGGATCTTGGGGCCAAAAAGACTCCTGGCCATCGTCCAAAGTATACCGAAGTCTCTCTACGAGCGTGGAAATTTAAGATACACACTGCCTTCATCATTGGCTAGTAAATTCATGGCTCAACATACATGATGCAATTGAAATGCATACAGGATGCAATTGAACCAAGTGACAAATAAAATTTCGTAGTTAAATGGAAGATACTGGAGCATTTTGGACTGATATACCTACTCTGATAATTTTTCTGCTAACTGTAAACCATCTTTCCTTTTTTATACAATTTATATCGTAGGCAATCATACTTATATACGCTTGGACCTATGGACGCTTGTAATTATCACTTTCACGCTACCGACTCTGAACCCCTCTACCCCAAGGAGCTCTGGAAACCCTACTCACCATAGGAACACAACACAAGGTCTTCTGTAGAATATTTCAGTTGGGCTGCGCCAAGTAGATAAAAAAATCCAAATTATTTCTTAGTGCTCTATCTTTCCTGGGCCTTTCAAACATAACGTGAAAAGTTATACATACAGGTTGGAATGGTTGCTAGTTATTGTTTTTGGATATCACTATAATTACCATTAGGTAAAGTGCCTATTGTTTATAATACTATAATTAAAAAAAAAACATTAATACAATCTAAATAAAAACTACTTATAAAAGATTATTTTCTTAAACTTCCGTGTAACATGTAGGTAATTAAAGTCAAATTTAAGCGTGCCTTCTATTTTGTGTAACATACAAAATAGTTGACAATCCTTACAGGCTGTGTATCACAAACTTTAGTCTTTGGGGGTTATAAATGACCCCGCTAGGAACTTCCAACTGCATGCATATGTAACGGGATAAGTTTCCTTGCAGTTTTAATGGCGATTGTTCATAAGTGTAATATCTAGTAATAACTATTTTATACTGCGTGTTTCAAAAGCTTATAAGTTGTTGTTTGGAAATTATTAATATAGTATGTCTGAAATTATAATTAGCTCATACAAATAGAATAACTACTTTAAACGAATAAGAGTGAATGGGCTTAGACTGATTCGTCTAATAAAATTCAACTGTATTTTTCAATCCTATCCAATGTCGTCTTTAAGAATATAATCCAACTCAAAAGTATTTTGTTCAATTTAAACCCTAAGAAGGCGCTTATGAACGACAAACACTACCACTGAGCCGCGGCCGGTTTGATAAACATCCCAGTCATCAAATAGACCCGGCAAGAAACTCGATCGGGTTTATATATTTATATTCCTAGTTAGCTACTTACTTAATAGACTTTTATTTTTTTTGTATTTGAAAGTATGATATTAACATTAGATAAATTTATTTAAAATAATTACAATCTATACTACAATATTATAAAACTGAAGAGTTTGTTTGTTTGGTTGAATGCGCTAATCTTAGGAACTAATGGTTCGAATGGAAAAATTATTAGGTTGGATTGGGCACTGGACTTCTAATGAACATAAATTTTTAAAATTATCGATTGTCTTTGAATGATGAAACCAAAAGAAACTGAATGTTAAATGATAACAAGCAAAGAACGAAAAGCTAGATTTAAATGATAATAGGACATAAATACATCTTTTTTGGGTAGGTACAAATGCGCAAGTAACGACTAGTAGGGTATTTGTATATCACAAACAATTTTTAACATAAAAGAAAACCATTTTCAATGGTTTTGAGGTGTTCCTTGGTGTGTCTTCGAAGTCTAATATCCAATGCCAATGAAATAAAAATAGGACCACCCTTTTCAACAAAAAAAAAAAAAATTATCAAAATCGGATCATAAACAATGAAGTCATTGCTGAAAATCCATGAAAAAAAATGTAAGCATATAAATTCGATTTGAGAACCTCCTACTTTTTTTGAAGTCAGTTAAAAAATTAATATCAAATTAAAAATATGTTAAGTATTATGAATAATAATTTAACTCATATTATAATAACTCGTAACTCACCTTTAAATTAATCCCACCTCATAAAGTTTCGCACACGTTAACAAGATAGGCGCATACATACGCAAAGAAATTAATTGCTTTAACGATACTAAAATGGCAACAATTACACGTAATTCATGGAATTGAGCGCATCTTGGTTAAATTGCGACGTACACGTGTTAATGATGTTGCGACCGGCAGCTATTCAAGCGAACTTATTCACAGACACAGACCGGAAGGTCACCTATTATACCGACCTAAATCTAGCAATCAATAATTATTTAGTGGAATTAATTTCAGTTTCATATTATTTGATTATTTTCAAGGAGTAACTACGACCAACAAGGTAGTAAGTCACCAATTACAAAATGCCACGACGACGCATTGGTTTCAAATCTAAGCTTTTAGTAAAAATTATTAAGCAGCGTGAAAGAGACGGATACTCCTTCATACGACCTTGAGCCTGAATGTAAAAAAGACGAAAATGGTGTCAATGAATTAAGTAACTATTATATTTTCAAACCATCACCGAAAATTCAGCGGCTTTAGGCAATGTAAAAGCAGAGTTTTAAGGTATTTCTTAAAACTGTGGTTATGTAAAAAACTATATTCGAATAAACTATTTATGACTGAAATGCAATTAATAGTTCTATAAATATATAGTTTTTTTTAAATGTATTTTAAAAACCCATAAATTCTAGTTAAATTTGAAAATAACACTACGAATAGGCAAAATTTACTGAAAAAAGAAAGCCCCTTGTAGAAAAAAGTCTGGTTATAAAACATCAGAGAATGGATAGGTATTATGAGGTCCATCGAGCTCTTTCACCTTGCTAAGGACAAGAAAAATTATGATTTTTAAACTATCATTGGTGAGGCACCTACAGGAGAAGAAGAAATAATTACAACAAAGTATTTCATTGAACATGTACATTCAAAACTTATAAAGAAAAGAACGTCACATATGACTGTTAAATCTATGAAAGCTGAAATATTTAGCTCATCATCTGTGCTAAATGTTTTATCTGAACCAGATGTGCTAGTGGGCAAGTATAATGTACTTAAATAATCAAAAGGCTATAACGACGTTGCAGGCTTATTGCATACTTTGATAGCTTTTAAATCTACATATAAAATAAATAATCATTTGCCATTCCAAATTTAGCTGGTCTTAGCGAGATTAGGACATGTGACCTCCGTGGTTTTTATCATACATCCTGACCGCCGAAAAGCTACAGTAGTATGTAAAAATAACTGATAGCAAAACCTAAATACATCCACGCACCTTATACTTTTTTATACAAAAAAAAAATATGAAAACATATGTACGGCCCGCCTTGTCGTAAGTGGTTACCTTAGTATATGGACGTTTGTAACAATATAAGTACTACTAGAACATTGCTGACCTTAAAATAACTCTCTTCAGAACTTTCTTCAGGGAGCTCAGAAACACTTACTTATCGCAGGAACACAAGACAACGTTATTTGGCAGCGATCTTCTGTATTGAGGATGTATTTTATTAGTCGGACTTTACCAAATACAGAAAAATCTGCAAAGAAATTTGATTACCTTTAGACCTCTTCCCGTTTGAATGTATTTTAATAATGAGATAAGATCTTGTTAATTTATTTAGGAATAAATTTTGTATACTCTAGCAAGTTTTAGTTTTTATGTAACTATAAACACTAACAAGTTAGGATATACATTAAACATCAAATTAGATCTTACATTATATTAACTAAACGGTATTTCATTAATTGACTACCCAAATTTCGGGATGTTCAGAAGAAAGGTCAGGTCAATAATAGTCTAAACTGACGAGCATGCATGAAAATATTGATGTATGTTGAAGAAGCGAAAGGTGTATATACCAGTATCGTAACAAGTGGAAGGACGTTGTCTCTGCCAACTCCGTTGGGAAAGAAGCGTAATTGTATCTATTTCAGTAGTCAGTCTGTAGAGAGTAAGAGAGAGAAATTTAAAAAAAATTGCATCGTAGACAGCTTGATTGGAATCATAGACAGCTGGACAAAACAATGAGTCAGAGCGTAATTGATCAAACGCAAATCGTGTAACAGAAAGAGGCCGATGGGCAAGCGCCGGATGACTCAACACTTAATCCTTGCCCCAAATAATGTTGTTGCGTCAAAACCAAGACGGCATAGGATGTGGCAAAGGTTAAATCCATATCGTCACATCCTCGCCAGCTTCCTGTTTAAACTGAGCGCGCTAATTGTCAACACGTTTGTATGTGTGATGTTTTTAATTTGCATTTCACAGTGCAGCCGATGTCTATCGTTATTCTTTATAATTATATAACAATAACAAATACAAATAACATTTAATTATTCAATTGTTAATTTTTTTTTTTAAATGAGCTAACACTGAATTGATTTAAGAAGCCTTTTAAAATCCACAGTTAACCTGTACGCGCGTTACTTAAAAAAAAAATACCTTGTAGTAAATATTGCGTTTATACTACAAAATAAATAATTTATGTTAGAATTAAGAGTTACTTTTTGATAATATATTCTACAGTCATATGTAGGTATACCAAGAACGACTAATTTGATAATATAATTTATCTTAAATAAAAACTTGTTAAAAGTAAATACTAATTAAGTAATTAGTAACATAAAATAGGGAAGTTTTTTAAACCGTTTTCGTTTTATCGGAATATTTTATTTGTTGATAAAATAATTATTAATAAAATGATTATTACTATGAAGTAATATCAATACATTAATAACATTTGGCTATAGATTTTATAGACCTCGTGGAATTTTTATGTTAAGATTCCCACGAATTGTTTTTAAATTTTATTTTAACATTAGTAATCCTACACAGAAATATATTGTACGTTTAAAAACATGTATTTCTTGATATGTGGTAACACTGTTATAATTAACACTGTGGCATCATGGGATCTATCACATGTCGTGTTTATGTCTATACGGACGCGAAACTAACACGCGCTCGAATTGAGTGCGCTAATTGCTAAAAAGGATATATCCTTAATGAGTGATTAAGCGAAGACTACGCTCGCGACGTGCATTCAAATTGCGTCGCAGATGCAAATGGTATAAGTTCAAAACCTTGGTCGTACCGTTCAGTACTTTGGAGAAACTTGCTTTGTACAAGGAATTTGACTAATTCATCTATACTAGCGGTCGCCCAATGGTTGAAATTCAATCAGGGACTTTTTGATTATAGACTATTTATTATCTGTTTTACATTTACAGTGTGAACGTAAACCATTAATATTATAGCTCTCACTTTCACTAAGAGTCCGAAGTTTTCTCTTCACTTGTTAATTTATAGATAATCAATGAAAATATCGTATTATTTTTTTTTTAAATTGTCTATCTGTTTGTATGTTCGGACTTAACTGAAAAACAGTTTGATCTATTTTTATGAAACTTTGTATACAAAATTCTTATGTTATTGCTCAAGTGATAGCATATAAGAACTCTTTATATTACTTTTATATAATGTAAAAAAAAAAAACCAAGTATTAATTTCGTATTAATTCTCAATCGATTTCAATGAAATCTTGTAGGTACACGGGAAGCATATGTGATTTCATAATTGATATACTATAAGAATCGTTAATAATACCAAAGTTTTTAGAAATTATTAAATAAAAATTTTTTAGTTCTCAACCGATTATGGTGGAATTTTGTACACGGAAAGTACATATAATTCCTCGAACTCACGTCCATCGACCCGGTGTCCTACAAGCTACCACTTAGCTATCAATGCTTCAATATACTTCAAGTTTTTTTAAAAACCCTTTATAGATTTAACTTTTGACAACGAACTCATCTGATGTTAAGTGACCATGTGACCTTAGACAACCGACTAATTCAATGCATATTATGTTAATAAAATACATATAAATAATAAATATTAAACACATACACCTTACCAACCAACACAAATTAGAAACCACAGCTTATCTCAACTTGAAGCCCGGTCAACTTGACGCAGTTAAGCAACCCTTCCTGCTAAGTTCGACTTAAGTAAACTACTAAAGATTAAGATCGCTGTCTTGTGAACAAGTTAAACTTTGCAACGTAATTTTAGATGATGCAGATTATCTCGGTTAATATTGCTTAATAGGCGGAACTTAGTAAGTTATGTCTAAGTTAAACCTGTGTGTAGTATGGGTGTTTGTTTATGTGTAATGTCCTATATCACAGACTTTGAATATATCTACTGTATACATGATTACTACAACAGTTTTGCTTTTGTTTTGTTTTTTAAAATATATATTAGCATGTTAAAGAAACGGCGTTGTAACGTCATCGACAGGCCTCGTGGCGCAGTGGTAGTAAGCCTTACTACTGAGCCGAGAGGTCGCGGGTTCGATCCCTGTATACGACTGGCATTTGTGTGATGAGCATAATTATTAGTTGTATGTCTGGGTATTAAATGTCTATAATTGTTTGTACATATATATCAGCTGTTTAGTTAGTATAATACAAGCTTTGCTTTGTTTGGAATTAAATGACCGTGTCTCAAAAAATCAAAATCAAAATATCTTTTATTCAATTTAGGCCCTAAGAAGGCACTTATGAGTGTCAAAATACTACCACCGATTCGGAAAACATCCCAGACATCGAGAAGAACCGACAAAAAAACTCGATCGGGTTTATCTTATTATCTTTTCTTTTTTTTTTAACTGGTTATACAGTATTTCATTATATACAGTTATTATCATTTTCAGTAGATATACAGAGAAGGAATCACATCCAGACATCACCATCATTCACGTAATCAGCCACCCTATAATACACCTTTGAAAATAAAACCTGCTTAACATGATTCTTGAACTTATTATCCGGCAAATCGCTAATGTGCTTAGGAAGTTTATTATAAAACCTAACATAATTACCTAAAAAACTTTTATTTGTTTTACTAAGTCTATAAGACGGAATAACTACTTTATATTTATTTCTAGTATTGAAATTGTGTGTGTTAGTAACAAGTTCAAAATTGCCTTCATTTTTCCGAACATACATTATATTTTCCAAGATGTATTGGGAAGGCAAAGTCAAGATACCAAATTCTTCAAATTTATTCCTCAATGATTCCCGTGGTCTTATATCACAAAATGCTCGAACTATCCGCTTTTGTAATACAAATATGGTTTCTACCTCAGCTGCTGAACCCCACAGTAAAATACCATAGGACATTAAACTGTGGAAGTAAGCGAAGTAGACCAGCCTATAGTAGCAATATCAGTTAACTGGCGAATCTTACGCACTGCGTATGCAGTGGAGCTTAATTTCCCTGCCAAGGTTTTAATGTGAGGACCCATTGTAATTTTGCATCTAGTGTGATGCTTAAGAAAACAGTATTATCAACCATGCCTACTATGTTGTCTTCTATCTTAATATTACTTTCAACACGTTGTACATTGGGTAAGGCAAATCTGATACATTTTGTTTTGTTTGCATTTAACAATAGAATATATGTATTTAACGCAAACTATTCTGATATTTTAAACAAAGTATTATTTACATGCCTAAGTTCTAAATCTTTTCTTTTCACTTGAAATATAAGTGAAGTATCGTCTGCAAAAAGAACAATGTTAGCACAGTTCTTAACCATTAGGGGTAGATCATTTATATATACTAAAAACAAAAACGGCCCCAATATTGAACCCTGTGGGACGCCGATTCTAGCCAAGGATCCCGAAGAGGTTGCCCCATTTACACTTACTTTGAGACAGCGATCTGTTAAATATGATTCCAGAAAGTCTAGAGAAATTGTATCCCCTATATTTTTTTATTTATCATAAAGATCATCGTAAACATAGTTACTACAATTCAAAAATAACGATGACCATCGAGAAATCGGCATTTATCGACTGTTGCCTTTGTCATATTTGCTTGCGAGCCTCTCGGCAGCTGGAAATAGATAGGCTGATCCCGAAACGCGACAAACTAAAAGTGAGTCACTGTAAGGAAGAAGAAGAAGAAAGAAAAATTATTTACTGTCACAATATACACAAACAAAAACCAAAACTATGAAAAAAACTGATTAAAATATTAAAAACAAAAGCAAGAAAGATAAACGATGTGGCCAAAAGATTTGGCATCAGATGTCGCCCGTGAGAAAAATCACCAGGCGACGCTGCATTTCTCAGCCAAAACTTCAGATTTAACTGGCAAAAATTTGAAAAATCTCATAGAGATTTTGCGCTCAATTTTTATTAACATCTGCTTTCTTATGGTAGCAACAACAAAAACAAAAAAATGTAATATAAGTACCTAGTAGAATAACTAACAAGCCTGGAAATGACTAACTGTCAAGAATTAAATTAAATTTTCAATGCGGTCGATAGAGTAAATAAATATTAATTTTAATTTTTGCCTTTCTAATGCCCGTTTTCACCGACGTCCCCTAATTTTAAGGAACACTTAAAGTACATTTAAGTGACCACTTAGGGAGATTTTGTTTTCACCAACATCTAAGGGACACCTAAAACTTTAAGGGTTACCTAAATTTTAAGGAACAGAAATTCGACTCCTTAGCGCTAAGTGACGTTTATTTTACGAACAATTCTGGTTATTTTTGTTTTAAGCGTCTTAAAATGTAAGTTCAAAAATTTGTTCTTGGAAGCTTTAGAAGAAGAAAAGAAACTGGGAAATTAATAGAAGACACGCATTTACTGACAAAGGCCTGGTTATTTTTTTAAATACGACAACAAAGACTTTTTGCTTGATATAGGTTATCAAAATGCAGTGTGTAAAATATTTACCTCTTTTTAAATTAGTTTATCATATAAGGTTTTATTTTTTATTTTTGACAGGGCAAATCCTTGTTACCTATAAATCAGCTCTATGTACATAGAGATATTTTGCCATAGTGGTAGATATGGGTGGTATCAGTGTAGTAGTATTTATAGTAGTAGTAGAACATATTTTTACTGGACTATTATTCAAACATATTCTGATGCCATTTCCAGCACTCAATAACTCGTCTACACGCCACCTACTTATCGCTTTTGTCAGAAATAATAAGGTATTACGTATATTCATCATGGTTTTGAGTCAAAAAAAAAAACAAATAGAAAAAAATAGTTTCAGTTTATGTATTTTAATAATTAATTGATATAAATATTATTATTTTTTTTTTTAATAATAATAATATATTTTAATTACTTAAGAATGATTAATAATTCATAAAACTTTTCATTGCTAAATTATTGGTGTATCACAACTTTGGCTTGACAAAAAAACTGATAATAACACTCGCTTCACATAAAAACTGACACTTAACTAAGTGTTTCCTTAGTGAGTAGCCCTTAGTTTGTTGAAAACGAAATAAGTTAGGTAGCCGATTTAGGAAACACTTTAGCTTAAGGATCCCTTAGTTAGGAGTATGTTGGTGAAAACGGGCATATGGTTATTATTTTTAAAGCGAAATTATCTTTAAAACGCAAAATGGGAAGTATATCATTCCAAATTTTGGACACCGCATATTTGAAATCACCCCTGTAGCTTACAGAATTGTGTGTGGGTATGGATAAATTGTGTCTTATTATAGATCTAGTATAAATCGGTTTCAGTAATCAGGTTTATCGCCATAAGTAAGTTGGTAGCGAAGTAGTCGAGCACAGATAATCTACCACCCCGTTTTTCACTGGATGTACAGCGGCTTATCCCGGAATGCGAAATGCCTAATCATGTGACTATGGCAGGAGTTACATCTGGTCAATTCAAATTAAAAAAGACACAATTCAAACAAAGAATATCGAATAAAATATCTTGGCGAGTTTTGGCGAAATTAATGCACAAAATAATAATTTACTTATGCGTTTAAGAAAGATATTCCTAAATTTTAGAATGTTTGATGACATTTCAGTCATGCGTCAATAATTCCTTAATTGAGTTTTCTAAGCAAATATGTGGTTACTATTATTTTCTTATAAGACATTTTTAAACATAAGAATGACCTTAGGCTTTAAGGAAAAGGAAAGCTCGTATGGACATTTTTGTGAAAGTGGGAAGTTTTTCACGGAAAGTTAACCACTTGAATAACTATCACATCGTCACTTAACATGAGATGTGATTGCGGTATAAAGCTAAATAAATAGAATAATTATAGAAATCATGATTTTCTTATGATAAAATTTATAAATCTTTATTTATCACTTTAACACTGGCATGCCAAAAACCAGTTTTCGCACTGTGAAAACGTTGCAAATTTTCCGTAAACTAATTATCAAGGATTCTATTTTAAACTAGAAATGTTTTCGCCGATCAGTAACGGAGATTACGCGCAGGAAAGCTTTGAAGTGTTTTCCTTAAGTTTTGTTCTAATGATGTCTATAGACATAAACAAAAAAATCCTTTATTCAGATTAAGTTTAACTTAAACTACTTAGAAGTATATTCCGTATTTTAGACTTAGAAAGATCAATATTTTTTTAGGTATAATAATGTTACGTTCTATAATAAGATTCCGAACCACACTACTGATTTGCCGGACATCAGTTCAAGGAACATGTCAAGCCGTTTTATTCATCATACGTTAATGATGGTGGTATCTGGAAGGGACCTCCTTCCTGTAAATCAACTAAAATAATGTAATTATTATATAACTGTAAATATTATATTGGAACTTACTATTTTTTTATAATAGATCATTTATAAACCCGATCGACTTTCTTTTTACGGGCTTTTCTCGATGTCTTGAATGTTTTCCGAACCGATGGTATCTAGTGTTTTCACGTGAAATGTCTTCGTAGGGCACAAATTGGATATAGAATTTTTGATTTTTATTTTGATTTTGATTGTTGGTAAGAAAAATATTTTTTATGTTACGGTAAGTACCTATTGTGTATGGATTTGTTCAAGTAAAAGTACAGTCCAGTTTGGGTGAAGCTTTGTGAGATTAATTAAAAGCTTTATGTGAGATAAAAAATCAAACACACTCTCAAATAATTATACTTTTGCTATATTTGAGTATTTAATATAAATCAACTAATTCGGGTTTGCCAAATTTTCTTTTTGTTTTTCTTCTTAGACATTTGGTCCTTATCAAAAAGAAATTTATCACGACATCTTCATTCAGTTAAAAATTATTAAAGTTTTAAAAACCTATGATTTTTAAGGGAACTACGCGTTATTCTGTCGTCCACGCAAGCGGAGCCGCGGGCATAGCTAGTTTCTAATTAAATTAATAGATTGTTTGAACGTTTGGGGGGGAATTGATTCTTATGTCATTCATATTTTCACAAAAAAACAATTATACGTGTTAATAGAGGCGTACCGCGACTCAGCATGGGTTTGTCACTTTTTTAATTATTTGTATTTATTATTAACAAGCTGTATAGCTTATCTCAACTAAGCAATAAGCTTCCCGTGTATAGAATTTTTAAAAATTGGGACAAAACGTTTTTGATTTCAGTCCGGACCTACAACAAACAAACAGCATTTTTCTAATATCATATACGAGGTCCTTTATAACAGATGTCTTATCATGAAGTTAGGAAAAAGTTACATGTACAGACAGAACTACAGATTTATTAAGAAGTTTACATTTCTTAACTGTTAGTGACGACAACAGAGACGAAGTCAATTAAAACACAATAGTTCTAGTTTCATATTACAGTGTAAACTCTTTATAACGTTATCCCTTATAACGATAAACTCCCTATAACGTTGAAGTGAGCCCAACTTGGTTGGTTTGCGTTAAAAACCACATATTGAAACACTCTTTATAGCGATACGCCATTCTCTATTACGAAGAAATGTGTTCATATTTTTAGACAGTAAATATTTATTATCGGTATTATTGTTTATTATCAGGTAACAAAAGAGTTTGAAGCTCCGAAACATCCGAGGTCCGATGTATTAAGATAATTTTAATTCCGTGTTTTCTTTAAAATATAACCTAGATAAGCTACTTGCAAAGAATGAAGAGACATTTTTGTTTCTCATAAAGATGTGCATCCAAGAAGAGAGGTCGAGAGTAGAGTCGCGAAACATCTAAGGCGTCAGGCGCAGGCAGACTCAAAGAGCGTAGGATATTTCCAACCATTCCAGTTCATTACCGTCTTAGTTCTCCTTGTGGTTTCTAGTGTTGTAATGCAGTTTTTAACTCGAAAAATTCGATGTTTTTAATTGCAAAAAAATATGAGGTCACAGTTTCACACACGGCCATTTAATTCCAAACTAAGCAAAGCTTGTAATATGGTAACTTAACATTATATAGAGTATAGTGTCTTACGGCATTACCTCCTACGGTAGGACATTCAAAATATACCTAGATAATATATACACACTGCAGGTTAGAATACTTAAGTTAATAGTGCCAAAACACATAAAGAACTTATACTATGGCAATATATCACAGATCTTTCACCACTGCCACGCATTACTGGTCCACATTAAATTTAGATTGACAATCTTAATTGAACAATTTCATAATAGTGACATAAAGATACCTATAGTACATAATGTCAATACGCGAAATATATCCCAACAAAAACTTTTCATACCATGAGTAAACAACTACTAAGGAAGGCGTACCTTGGCCTTTTTGTTTCCCACCATAACAAATGATATACCCTACCAAATAAATAAGGATGCAAACCCACAAAAATATAAGCGTATCTATATGAACTATTTTCATGAAAACCTCTTATTACCATAAGAAATGCGAGTTTTAATGACAGAGTTAAAATATAATTATGTAAGCAAATTTAATATGAACACGAAAATAAATAGGATTAATCTTCTATACCCAACACTTTGTAACAGCCTGTAAGGCAGTTCGACTCCGTAATCTTTAAACCGGTTTACAAGCGAAGTAGCTAGAATCTTTAGCTTACTTTGAGTCGGTGGCTATAATTTTATCAAAATACCTACAATTTATTTTATTATCGTATGTGTAGATTATTTGTGTATACCTACACACTATGTTAAAGAACGAGTTGATTCACTGTCTCGGCATAAACCAGTTTTGGTTTTTCGGGGCATGTTAAAAAAATGTTTATGTATTTTTTAATAAATTAAAAAAAAAAGACAGCTGATATACATATATGAGATTTAACACCCAGACACACACAACTGATATTTATGCTCATCACACAAAGTCAATCATGGGCGGGATCGAACTCGCGACCTCTCGGCTCAATAGTAGCGTTTACTACCACTGTGCTACGAGGCCTGATTTGTAAAATATTCATACACTAAGTAATATCAACTATAAATAAAAGTTTATCTTTTAAAGTAGTCACTAACGTATGTATTTTATTTTTTATTTTTGCCACAGTTATTATATGTGAGCCCAGTCACCTGAATTCTGTGTCTCGTGTGCCAATGTTTTCCCTAAAATTACAATTAGGTAAATCTTTATTGAGACAAGCTACAAATTATAATAAAGAAAATACTTTTGTAGGCAGATATTATATAAAGCGTATATATATTTGTGTGAAATTATGCTTCCAAGTATATGTAAACTGTACACGTATGAATGATGTATGTGTTATTTTATTATAATTTATCTATTTCAGTTATTATTATTAAGAAAACACAATGTCGTTAGTTAAATATTAAATAACTCAAGCTGGGTGGTAGAACACGAGAATTGTGTCCGAAGTGACTGCGACCACCTTACACCAGATGATTTATCCGTCACAGTGACTTTTTGATTGCTCTCTCTCTCTTGATGGTCTCGATATTAGAATGTACCGTGCCCACCATCAGATACAGTGACGTCACTTTAACATACTACTATAAAAAAGGTTAAATTAGGACGACGGGTATGAAATTAAGACATCAATGGGCAAAATAAGAACTGTTTTTTTTTGTAAACTTTTAAATACACTTTGTATAGGTAGGTACATCAATATACATTAGTTAAAAAGTACTATGTTACTGCAATGTTAAAATCATTCTTAACAAATTAAAAGTGATAAAATTGTAACGTAAAAAAATAATCAAATAAAAATGTTCTCAAAAGCAGAGTCACTCGAACTGTCATCGCTGCGGCGAAACAAACTACTGGCAAGTGTGTCGATTTCCAACGTTCTCGAGTAGTCTAGAAAAAAAAATATTCTCGAGTCGCAAGTTCAGTGGGGGATGGGAGGTAGAGGAGGCTCACCCTACCTACGGACCTCCTTAACTGCTACCAGCGGACAAAAAGAATGAATAGATCCGCCCCTTAACGAATACACCGAGCGGCATAATTCATGCTTAGGAAAGTGCAAGGAGTTGACATTAAGTTCTTTTTGTATTTATTTATTTATCTTTAATTACATCACCAATGACGTGATATTTTCTTTTTACAAGCTTTTATTTAACTTGCTTCTTAGTATGGGTCAAATCTTGTTATCCGTTAACAATCAGGTATCCCCAACCTATTGAGCTGAAATTTTGCATACACGTTTGGTTTGGGTGACAATGTATGCTTAGCTAGGTGACGTCATTCCAAGTCCAATATGGCGGACTCCGAAACAAGGCACACCCATGATATGGGTCTCAAATGTACTTTTTAAAAGCTTGAATAGCAAATAAAAACAGGAGACAGTGGACTTTTAACTAAATAAAAATCTTGCGCGTTACAAGCTTTTAAAACTATTGAAACTTTGATTAAAAAGCTTATTTTTTTAAAGATTTTTTATTAATATTTTTTAAATTTCTCTTATACACTACTGTCAGTGTAAGAATCCAACTAGGTGTACTGTTTTAATAAGAGTTTTATTTAACATATGCATAATAACAGGCACTTATTTATTTTTGTTGATATTTACGCTCCTGAGTAGGGAGTTTTACATAGAATCTTGATCTGTCATGTCCTGGTTTTATTTTAACTCATAAACATTTATTATTAGACCCTATATTATGTAATTTTGGCGGCATTAAACATCATTAAATTTGGTTATTGTGCACAGGTGAAGTGGATTATAATTAATAAATAGGGACATGTATTTTAAGTTGCCACGAAAACTCCCTGACATTGTTAGAGCTATGTTTGAAGATTACAAGAATAATTGGAAAATTTTTCTATTTACGTGACGTTGGGAGATTCGTGGATTAATATATTTGCATTTAAACAAAAATAAGAGTCTATGTTGAATATTTGACCTTAATGATCTAAAAAAGTTATAAGGCCGGCCCAAGAATATCTCTTACTTTGTCATACGTTTTAATTATCATATGATTCGTGTGAAGACTGGCTGTTCTGAATGGCTCGTTTAGACTGTAGCTTTGGTACATTATTTAATGGTAATACACTGGTAGAAACATAACATATTCTCAATTTATCAGATATAATATAATTCATGGATGAATAAACTATAATTTGATTGTATACAACCTTACTAAGCATAACCTATATTTACGTTTATGTACTTGAATTTCTATTATTATAATAATAATTCGGTAAGTGTTTACGTCCGGCGCATTCTGGGTAGTTAATCACGATTCCAGTCTTTTCAGTATAGTACGAGTTATTTTTTATTTAAAATACGATTTTTGTCAACACAAAGAAGTAAAGTAACATTATTATATGTTAATTTTTCTCTTTTACATTAAAACAAAACTTAGCAAAATGATTACAGTTAAGATTTATTTTTCATCTATCAGTATTTTTTTGTAATCACTTCAAAAAATATTGACGAAACTTATTGTCTAGTCAGTGATTTGAATGAGTTGTGGGTATGCTTGGACATTGTGCTACGCCAGTTGAGTCACTCGTCTGTCGTTCAAACGTAGCACGGAAGGCAACCTCGGAAGTTAAGATGCGTCGGTTGCCACGTATAATTTTTCCACTCTCTTTCAATTCCCACCCCTTTCACCCCAACCCCCTTCTCAACCCTACCGTCTGTCAATCTTAACTATAAGGCGGGAAGCCTCCGCATTACAGGGTTCAGTACTAGGCCTACATTTTTTTCCGGCGAGCTTTTAATAGGACTCGGATCGGAAATTCAGAGAATTGCGAATTCGAAAGCAGGTTTTATTATGTCGAACTACTTCGAAATAGCTTCTCATTCGTTACTATAGGGGGAAAAGCAATTATAGATACTATTTTACTAATAAATTTTCTACGAATGATACCAATATAAGTGTGATTTGAATAACTCTTTAAAATTAAATTAGTTGTTTCACAAGTATTGATATATCGGACTCCAATAAGACAGGTAGAGCAGAAATCAATTTCTCTGGAAATTTATTTCATCTTGAGGCAGCCCGATTGGTGACCGCTCTACAGAAGGTGGTAGCCAAATAGCCTCATGATGTGAACAATGAATGTGTGTTCCTTTGGTGGGTAGGGCTTATAGAATTCCTTGGGTTGGGTTCAAGGTCGGCAACGAGCTAGTTATACCTGTGGTGTTACTTGCGTCTATAAGCTATGGTAACCGTTAAGCAAAAGGTGGGTATCGTTTTTACCATACCATTTGTATGGTAAATGTATAATTCACTTTTAAAACTAATTTTGTTTAATTTGTTATTAAATCAAGCCACCATCTACCTTTCATTTTTAGTCTGATGTGATGACTCTTTGTAGTCTTACTAAAGATAGAAGACCAGCAGACAGACCAAGGGGAGAGGGAAACAAAAATATACCTAAATATCACCAACTTGTATACCACACGCCTGAGCGAGCGTCGCAGTCAATGTCAAGAACATTGGATTAGGCCTTAAATAGATTTTTTTTAAATAATTTGAATTACACAATCCAAATACTAAAACGAAAAGATAAGGGCACTGTTTTGTTAGTTTCAATTTTATCATAGTTTACTTTGAGTCTATAAAAAAGATTATTTAATTAATTAGCGGTATTTCTAGAATCACTTGTAATATTTTACTTTTGCTTCAAAATAAATCTCAAAGTAAAAAGTTATAATTTCTTCGTTTCATCATTAGGTAAATATACAATGCAAATCTATATAAATAAATCTGTAGAGTTGTCTATATTTTTTTAAAGCTACTGATAGACATTCCATATGAAGAACACTGATCATTATTGGCATAGCGCATAATCACGGCATTTTTTTTTTGTCTACAAATCTGCCTGTTTGTTTTTCCAGGTTTAGCTCAAAACCAGCTTGACGGATTATTATAAAATTTTGTACACGAGAAGTTCATTTCATTGGTTAAATGATTGACTAGGTATTTTCAATAATAAGTGCTTTTTTAAATTATGGATTTACTGCCTATGTAGGCAGTATAAGTATTTTTAATAAATCGTGTTTTTTTTTTTAATTCTACATCGATTTCGATGGATTTTTTTTACTACATGCTCGCATAATGCAATAAGAACTCTACAATATGAAGTTGCTTCACACATGTATTGTTAGTCATAATGACCAAAGAAAACTTGAGGCTCAAAAGGCCTTTAACACTTTCACCGGGCTTGGCTCGTATTCAGCCGCAAAAGTAACGATTTATTGTACGAACCACATGACATAGATTGTGAGTGTCCAAAAAACGTCTTAAAAATCGCGTACAAAATTTTTTACTTTCACATATTCAACTTTAGAAATAACAGATTTACAAAATGGTCCTACACGTCTTTCGATATAACCGCAACATGAAACCTAAGATACATTACCGTCCCCTACGATCCACTATGCAGTACGCTGTACAAACTTACGGCGGCTAAGGGCCTCAAGTACCCCCCAAAAGGGGTAAGACAGACCCCCAAGTCTAGTCTTTAGTGGAAGAAAAATAATGCGTGAAAGGGACAGCGATAGATTTCGGTCTAGCCGCAGTCGCCGTAGGTATTCGACGTTTTTGTGGGGAGCTTTTTGATTATTGTTGGAAGGGAGTGTCAGCGTTGAACGGTATATTTGCTTTTAAAGAACATTATTTTTTTATTTAAATTAGCTCTTTTCAAATATAAAAAAAATAAAATATGTTTATAAATACTGGTAAATTTTCAAGTGAGTATGGATGACCAAATCTGAATCTCTGAGGAATAGTGAAAACTACACTCAAAAGAGTTTAGGGCCCGACTTTGATGAAAACTAAAACTACATAACATCACGCCTGTATCCCTGAAGGTTTAGGCAGAGGTGTATTAATGTACACCCACAGTTCGCCGTGTATTTGCCCTTAATCGGGCACAAAGCCGAACTCCGAGCTGCTACTGACAATTTCATAGAAAAACCCAATAACACTTTGCTTGACCTGGGGATCGAAACCAGGACCTCAATCATAGCACTAGGTTAACGACTAAACTACATCATTGGATTTTTGAAAAAAAACAGTATTTCTAACCAGGAAGTGAAATCTGGATTACTTTTGATATTATCTATTAAATTTTGTAAAATGTAATTTCTTCCTTACGGCTAAGCTCATATGGAAAAAAACCTTTGAAAAGTCCTCTAACTGCAATCGACAGTTCTGTTAAAGTTGGTTCAACCGTTTCGAAGCGAGAACAGACAGACAAACAAAAATTTACAAAAAGGCATGTGTAACTTTCAGTAACTTGAATATTGGGTAAGAAGAAGCGGTTAGGTTCGAAATTACAGACAGACTTTAAATTTATTTATTTGTAAGTTTGAAATATCTTCTAGTATACCTACGTAATAACGTTGGATGTATTTTAAAGTTTTTTTTTATTTCTTTGTTAGTGTTGAGTTTATAAATTACATTTTTTAAATACTTTATAAAATAAAAATATTTATTCGACCAACTCTCTAATTTCTCCATAGAAATTTTGAAACCCCCTTGAATCCCTTTAGGGGTTGAAGTTTCAAAAAACCGTTTTTAGCGGATGCTTACGTCATAATAACGATCTGGGAGCCAAATTTCAGCTCAATCCGTTCAGTGGTTTGAGTTTATGTGTTTAGATTATGAAATAAACAGAACAAAAAGCTCTTTGTCGTTACACCTTAAATTGTTGGAGAAACTTGTACGTGAGTATGAATGCTCTAATTATTCCCACACTTGGGATAAATATTGTGTTACGTGGGCATTGTCTTCGCGCATTGTCCTGTTTCTGAATCTTACCGTGATATAAGGAATCACTTTCAAGTACAGTCCGATTCATTTTTTGTAACTAAAAAAATATTTCTGTTTTATGGTGTTTTTGTATTTTATATTACTTACTAGCTGTTCCCGTGTCTTCGCTCACGTGGGTCACAGAAAGCCGTCGATCGGACATCGCGCGAAACTTGCTACACTCGCTCCCGGTTATTTTAAAGTCAAAAATATTTATTGTGGCTGTTCCTTAGAAGATAGATATATAATCTTGTTGAGTTTTTTGTAGGTATTTTTAATGTCTACATTTATGTACTACATCAATTTGATATTTATCTTATGGTTTACTCAACGTAAGCCATTTAAACGCCCAAATTGATTTACCATGACCAGTTTGTTTATATTTGCGCGGAATCCTAATCGTTTTTTCTAAAATAAAAGTAGCCTAAGCTACTCCTTATAACATCAGCTATCTAACAGTGTAAGTCTCGTTGAAATCGGTCTAACCATTTCGGAGATTACCCGTAATAAACAGAGATAGACTGACAAACATTTTAATAATTGGTTTTTTGTTATGGGTATCGTATATACCTTCATATATATTTAGTAATAAGCTGTTATTTTAGCATTACAAACAGCCAGTTTATTAATTGTATAGATAGATGTAGTACATCTTTATATTAATACGTGAAGCAAAAGCTTTCGGTACTTTTTAAGCGTATTGCGTGCACGGAAGAATGATTTGGCATGGACCCATAAAGCTTATGTGGAGAAGTAGTGCAGAGGGCTAAAATTTATCTATAGTGTCTGTTACTAATTATATTAAATAAAATAAATTAATACTGCGAATCCTAACCGTACCATTGCAATTGAACTTAGACCCCCCAAAATATTGACGTTGTCACTCTACGAAAAGTGACAGCAAGTGATATAATACTCATTGTTTAGGTTCATACTGTAAATATCAAATAGAAAATAGTCTATGATCAAAAAGTCGCTGGTCAAATTTCAACCTTGGGCGATCGCTAGTAATAATAATGATGTGTGTAGTGATGTGTGTTGTTAGGTTATGTGGTTAATATAACCCTCGCCACATTCTGAAGACAGTTTTATGTTACATGTACCAAAAGAACCAAATGAAATAGTTTGATTAGTTAACTTTGAGTTTTATTATTTAACTAGCATGGCTTTGTGGTAGCGTGTACGGACATCACGTCGATTGACGTTAGTTCGAATCCCTACAGTGAGTCTAAGCTTTCGATGAAGGAAAGTACCAAGATGAAATCATAGCAATGGTGGTATGGTATTTTTTAATACCATCTGGCTAGCTGCCAGCCTCAAGTTGAAAACCAGTGGCCAAGCACCTGCAGGTGTATGCTGACAGCTCAATTTCTCCATTAGGTGTAGCGTATCATCATATCGGGCCACATTGTCACTTAACATTAGACAATGCCTTATCACCACCCAATTGTATTTATATATTCGATGATCTTGAAGTACGATGAGCCTAAATTTGACTATTTTAAAAGTTTTCACCATGTTTAAGGGGATCCTGGTACAGCCAGGTATAAGGAGCATATCAGCCTGTTTACTCTATTAGTACAAAAGCGTAGATATTTATCATTTTTTTAAAACATTAGACGAATTATTGAGTAAGTGTGAACATTGTATCGATTAGATGTATTCACTTACTTACATAATCTTGTCACAAAGTACCACATAAAGTACGTGCCTCTAACAGTGTTCAGGTAAAAGTAAAAAAAAAGAAGCTATTTCTACATGGATTGCAATATATGGTGTCGTTTTTATACTTATTTTACATGTTGTAACATATGTCCTCAGTAGGTACGGCTGGGCTGTTTAAAAATATTATAATACTAGCTGACCAGCGCAACTTCGTCTGCAACATGTAGGAACAGAGCAGAATTATGCAGAATAATGTGGGAGGCCTACTCTCTCTAACCCTTTCTCTCTCTCTCTCTCTCTCTCTATTATATGACGGCATTTCGCGGGTCATCTGCTGAGCTATAAAATGATGTTTGAATAATTAATTTTGATAAACAATTGATAGAGATATGGCCTTGTAAAAAAAGACACCTTTGAGAAATAATAACAAACGAACAAACAAACAAAAAATCTTCTGCTTTAGTGTAGATTATTTATATTAGTATAAATTAGTTTCTTTTATATTATTTTGATTGTCTGACTGTACTAAAAGAACGGTTGGTTAACCTAGCTGTGAACTTGATACATGACATTGTGTGCCCTCCTCACGCACCTCGCCGGCACTCTTTTGTGCACCTGCGTCTGTTTCCAGCCTCCTTAGTTTCTCTTTTTTTAAAGTACTTGCACGTTAAGCTACGGTGGGTTGCAACTCAAGCTGTTTTTGTCTAGTCCTTGGCTTTGGTTCGCTAAGTATAAACTATTTTTACGTGTGCTATATTTTTCTTCGTCTTTGCTCTTTATTTGCTAAACATATATTACTGTTTAGTATTTTATAACAACGTCTTAAGACTTTTAGAGAATCTGTTAATAGTTTCACTATACAGGACGGATTTATCAAATGGGAATGTATGGCCAATAACATCCTTATTGTTAAATAAGAAATAAAGAAAAGTGGTTTACTTGGTTGGTGTCTCTCTTATATGAGGTATATTTGTGAGAAAACAAAAATTGCATATTTACTTTTTTAAATCTTTTACTGGAGCGGGAAATCAAACGGTTTGATCATACAGGCGATGGTTTAGTAGATGTAAATAAAGCATTATTATCCAAAGGTTACAAAAATTACATTTTACACCCGGTCATTAGGTGAATGATAGTGATGTTTAGAAGTAACTACATCTCTTAACATCCACTAAAAACTACAATGAACGACTGTAAACGACTCATGTAAAGTTTTATTATACAAGATCATTTTTTGAAAACGCGTTCGAGTTTCTTGTTGGATTTTTTCGTTGACTGGTATATTTTCCGAGCCTGTGTTAGTATTTTGACATTTTTTAAGTGTCTAAATTTTAAAAAAGACTAAGCAATTTATTTTTTTCTTATGTCGTAAGTTATTGATTAACAAAAATCACATATTAAGTGATTATAAGTATAATAGCTGGTAAGTAGGTCCGATCGCATTGATAGGTTTTTGGCGAAAACTTTCCGATTTCAAGAAACAACAGGAAACGAGTAAAGAAAGTAGGTAGTCGAAAAAATATCATGCATTGGTTTGTATTAATTTTTTCGATGCCAGTATACGAACTTTCTAAAACTGTATCAATTTTATTGTCTGTGAATATCTATAGAAAAATAAAACATAATATTCTAAATACAATAATATAAATAATTGTAAATATATAATTTGTATAAATTTACAAAAAGCCTTCGAAACATGTAATTAAAATGATTCCATCAAAAACCGACCCTTAAAATTTAAAGACTCGGCAAACAATCTTTAGATCTTACGAAAAGTTTTACGTTACAAAATCCCTTCTTTCATAACCTTGTATTTCAATTGCACAATTGAAAATATGAAACGCAGAGATTTTACTATGAAAATTGACACAGTGTTTCACGGTGTCGCGGAACGAGCTGTGTCGGTTTTCTTTCACTTTTCTCGTAATTTAACATTTTCTGCTGTATCTCACCTACGCACTGGGTGGAAAGAGGGTTACTTGACTTCCCACAGCAACCCATCGCTACCTCAAGAATGACATCGGGATTTTAATACGAACTTGTGTAAATAGTGCACAGTTCGCTGTAGTTGTTGAAAAATTTTTATTTTATATATCAAGTTATAACTTAGTTTCTGTAAATCAGCACTTATTTATAATGCTCCGTCTAAATGGTTGATACTAAGCTTTGCATCTTTACTACTGGAAAATATTATTTCGTTTTTAACATAAGCATAATATAGGAATTCGGAAATTTTTATTATATACTAGCAACCCGCCCCGGCTTGTCATGGGCAGCAGAGTAACACATATAACTAATATTCAAAAATGATTGTCATATTTCAGCCTATTTACTAAAAAAATTCATGAATTATACATAATATAATCTTTTTCATGAATCCCTTCGTCCATTGATAAAGACCGTATAAAAATCCGTTCGGTAGTTTTTGATTTTATGGAATTCATAGACAGATAGACGCGGTGGGGGACTTTTATAATATGTATATTATAATTATGTAATGTTATTTGAATGAATCGATGTGAGGGCTTAAAAACATTGCTACGACTGCAAAATCCACTAAGTAAAAATCTTATTTAATACATGAATATAATATGATTAATTATTTATTACTATAATTTTTCTTCGTCACTATGGACTTAATTAGTTAAATAATAATTAAACGTTATTTAAATTAAATACGGTACGATAAGTTCTTGAAGCCTAAGGTTTATTTTTTCTTTTCCCATATTTATTTCCATTGTGATAATATATTTCGAAAAAACTAACATGCCGTAAGTACGATAACAGCCTGTATTGTATTATAGTTTATTTTTTGTTTTTCAAAGGTGCTAAACAAGCATACGTCCCATCTGATGGTAAGCGGCCACCGTATATTATGGACGCTTGTAATACCATAGATATCACTAGCGCTCTGCCGACCTTGAACTCCCCTACCCCAAAGAGCTCTAGAAACTCTACTCAACGCAGGAATAGAACGAAAGGTTATTTGGCTCCAGTCTTCTGTAGGTTGAAGGTATTCTATCAGTAGGGCTGCCACGAGTAGAGAGAAATTTCCAAAGAAATTTCTATGTACCCCACCTTTAAACATATTAATTATCACATACTTATATAATTGAATATCACATGTTTCAACAATAAACATCTGAACGCATACATCGTTTTACCGAAAATAGTTTGTCGTTGTCGATAAGAAGTGTATAAAGCAATTAAAAAATAAGCTCCCATTAGAGAAACAGTGGTGCACTCTAGAAGTTAACTAGCGTTTCTCAAGTCGACGCGGCAAATGAGGGGTGAGCAGGATTAATGAATAATTAATGCGCACACTGTGTACACTCAATTATAATTACGTAAGAAATTTAATCAACGTGTTTTAATTCTATGGAAATTTGCAAATTAGTTAAGTAATTTTCTTAGTTTAGATAATAATAATTGAGGAGATCCGCAAAATAACCCCAAATTAGCCAAATAGCCCCAAATAACTCTAAGAATTGTTAGATTTAAATGGCTGTGGGCGAAGTACATTGCTCGTAGAACGGATGGCTGGTGGAAACGAAGAGTTATCGAATGCTGACTAGGTAGTGGAATACGCAGAATGGGCGACCTAGCCCGATAACCTGATGAAGGCTGTGCAGGAACCCAATGGAAGAAAGCACCGCCGGTACTTCTTGATGTAGTATTATAGTGTTTTGATCTTCATAAGTGCGCTCTCAAAGCCAAAATAAAATATATATATTTTTAATATTGATTTTGAAGGTTCTAATACTAGTCACAGGCTCTTCCCGAGGGAAAAAGGAGCTGGACTCCGGTGCCACAGTTTTAAGCCGGCCATACACGTTACGGTTTATCAGGTTCACCAATTTGCTAAGTGTGCCTGCACAGGGAGACCGAAGCAGTTCTTAAACCTGCACAGATGACCGGTGCTAAATCTATAATAAAAAAATTTAAATGACACCATACGGTGTAAAACAAGTAAAATTTCAAAAATAAATTTAAAAAAAGTTATTTCAAACGAAATCTTTTTTCCTATTTTCACATCTTTTGTTTACAATTTATATCAGTGTTAGCTCCCGCGGTCTACGGATTAAGATCGAGGCGGGAGTGGATGCCCAAATGCAAAAATACCTTCAAGTCACGCTTATAAAGAGCGTCACGGCGTTGCACCTTTCATTTGATCTTGGCTGGTGTTAAAGTGGTTCTTGAGTACTTGTACCTTGAGTGAAATACTGTTAAATTGATACTATGAAACCTAAGCTAGTTGACGAATTCTGGTGAGCAACAAAATAACTTTGTTTAACCTTTTTAATTAAAATGGTTGTTTTAAAATCACGTGTACATAAGACTATTATTATATTGGTGGGAATGATGAGTCTGATATTAGATTTCTTTTTATTATATATAAGTTTTGTTTTTACCCTACTGCGAAAAAGGAGGGTTATATTTTTCGAGCGTATATAATATGTATGTTGTCTATTTATTTGGCACGCTCTGTAGCCTAAACGGGTTGGTGGATTTTAGCACACGAGGTGTCGTTAGATTCGTCTTAATTGTGAGAGTGACATAGGCTATATAATATTTAAATACAACATCCGTTAACCAAATAAGAAGTAAAAATGA
Organism: Saturnia japonica; assembly: GCA_033032175.1. Lineage (NCBI taxonomy): Eukaryota > Metazoa > Arthropoda > Insecta > Lepidoptera > Saturniidae > Saturnia > Saturnia japonica. Next base: position 11,226,907 of record CM065325.1, read on the forward strand.
AAAATATTTCTTTAGTCAAGTGTTTTTGTTACAGTCAGGTTTTTTGTTTCCTTTTTAATAATATACTGTATATATACTGTCTTTCAGATCATAATAAATTAAGTTATTAACTTACGTAAGGAAAATTCACAGTTCTATATTTTTCCTACATACGGTGGTAGAAGATACTACAAGAAGAAGATTCTCAAACTTTCAGGTTTCCTCACTATGTTTTCTTCCTTAGTGTTACCGATTCAAATTAGTAAATGTATGTGAATTATGAAGAATCTACGGATATCAAGTTGATATTCCACTGGTCTAAACCATTCGACTAAGAAGATTTCGAGTACGATTTTACAGTATCACAATGTAATTAATTTATATGGTATTTAAGCGAAAGAAATTAAGCGATGAAAAAGTATAAATTAAACAAACCGGAAAGTATAGTTTCCATACCCCCCCCCCCCCCTCCCTGCCCCACCAATCACGGCGGCTAATTAACAACAATGCCGTCGCGCGCGCAGGTCACGCAGGGGCGCTCGCGTCACGCCTTGCCCGGAAGCCGGCCGCCTCCGGGCAGGCCCGGATGCCGAGATTGTGGCCCCCAGCCCCTGATTCCTTCCGGTGGATCCCAATGGACGCGCACTTCCAAACGCTCCGGTCTGTTACACGAGATGAAAGCGACAGGTATTTACGTCATATTTACGTGTGAAAAGAATTGATAATGAACGTTCTCATAAAAAACAATGGTGAAAACATAATTATGCAAATATCTTATGATCTATTGTGGTCATTATATATAATACAAGCTCGATATAATGTAATATTTTCTAATTCGTGTTGATCTTATCCATTATTTGGCATTATTTTTTCCTATTGTTTGGCAGTAAACGCATGATATGTCCATCTATTTACAAAAACCGAAAAACGATGTTAGCAATATTTGATTCCAGCTTATATAATTCTTAAGTGATATCAAGTATCAAGGTTTTTCATACACCGTGTAACTTGCAAACACATGTTAAGTAGCAAAACGAAAATGAATTAGGTAAGTAACAACTTACTTACTTATATTATCACGGACAGATAGATGAATTGATGAATACTTTATTATACTTTTAATTTGTACACTGGCCAGCTTAATGCCACGTATGAAGCATTTTCTTCCAGCTAACCAGCGGTAATGTGAAATATAATATCATTAATTATTATAGTTGAAAGTTTTAAGAAAATATAGCAAATGTAGGTGGATTAAAACGAATAAACTTTAAGTTAAATTATAAACAAGTGATTCTATAAATAGTAAAATCATATTAACTATTTGCAGATTTTTCGATAACCAAGCAACCTATAAATAAAAAGCTATAAATATCCTTTTCTCCACAAAAGTTCAAATGTTCGCTAAAAAAGTACATCTTATTTAACACGAAATATTAATGACTTGCTACTTAGAAGCATAGAGGAAACCAATCGTTAATGTAAGCTTTTAACATTATTTTTAATTGAAAACCATGAAACGTACAGGTTTCTTTAATCGCTTAAGTTTATAAATAAGTCCGCAATACAAGGTCGTCGCTCCCTGATCTTTAGCACGCAACGATTGGCGGTGAATCCTTTTTTTTTTATTGGCCCCGTCATGTCGCTTGGTCGAAGTACATGACTCACTTTTATCAGGAGATTGATTGATCGCTTGTAAACGAGATGATTTCTTTGGGAAAGTGAGATTGTGACCTCTTTAGTGAAAGAGTTTTTTTTTCTTTTATATTTTATCTCTTAGTAATATTGCTTAACCATTATGTCTTACAATACCTTTAACAAGAATATTATGTGTTCATAATTACAGTTTTTTTTTTATTAATAGTCTCTGTCTGTTGTTGAGCACAATGCAATCCAAAAATAACGGTGACCATCAAGGTATCTGTTATAATATGTCGCTGATCCCAAAACGCAAAGAAAACAAAAGAGTCACTTTGACGGAGCATGGTGTTCACGATTCAGTTGGATAGGGTAAAAGAGCCAGAGTACAGAGAAACATCTTTGGGAATTTTCCTCTACTTGGGTAATTAACTCAACTCGACAGAAACCGCAGCCAAATGACTCTTGTCTTCTCGCGATGAGTAGAGTTTCCAGAGCTCCTTGGAGAAGGGAGTTCAACTTCAGCAATGCGCTAGTGAGACCTCTAGTGTTAAATAACCCTACCATTTTATTTTAATTATTTAATAACGAAAATTTCTACTTTGATCTGACTACACTGTTCGCCTTAGGGGCCCTGAAGCCGCTGCGGCTTCTACAGCTTCACAGAACTTGTCGAAAATTTCTACTTACACTGTCGCAATTTATAGTTGTTTATGTCACCATAAACAGTTAGGTTATAAAAGAAACGGCAGGTCATAATTTAAATATAACATGAATTAATTATAATGATCTCTCGTTAAAAAACAGTGAAGTAGGATAAAGCACCTGTTACAGTAATTCTCACGGCGGTCTGTCACTTCTCACGCGCTCGCTTTACACTTCCTTCCTGTCCGACCTCCGCTCGGCGCGGCAATGCGTCTGCGCATCCACTAAGTTCGGATACACTGCATAAATATTTTGATTTTATTATAGGAATACAGAGGTAAACTTAAGATGGTACGGATAGATTCTGTAAGGTATAAAAGGTGTTAATACTGAGAGTGAGGAAGGGAAAATATATTGTGCTGACCGTACTTAGATGGGTTATAGACAAGAAGAAAAAGAATTATAATTATATAAATATATATAATATATATATATATATATATTTTTCATATTATATAGTTTTGTGATGAAGTTTATTATTTTTCCCGGGTTATCATATATATACGTCATTAATTATTAAACGATAAACTGCTATGAGATGAACAGTAATAATATAATTAGTTTATATAATCCCTTGTATTATTTTAGGTACCTACCCAATGAGGTACTAGCCTACTTCTGCAAGGCGGTTCCATTCATAATGATACTAAATATACATAATTAATATGGAAACTTGCGGGATGGTAAGGATCTGTATCTGACTGGATCGTGTTCTTTTAGTTGCTTGTGTTTCGGGATGCAGCAAATGTAGGCCTAAAGGCTTGAAAGCTGGTATGACAGCGGTTTTTAATTATCGATCCTTGGTGGCCGCTATTGTTTAGGATTGTACTATGCTTAGCATCATACATAGAGACGTCACATCGCCGTGCTTAGAGCAAAAAAAAAAAAAGTGAAATTTTATGTTCATTTTGGACGTGTATCTAAACTCGACAGTCTCAAGGGTCATCCTTGTAAGTGATATGGCCAAGGGTGATAATCGTTTGCTGCCCGACCGCCCTGGGAACCGCGTCTTCCGGGAGCTCGCCCCTTCACCGCGTGTGACAAATCTTTTTTTGATTGTGAGAAATGTGGCTTAGGAAGTAAGTACGGCCGAGGACTTAAACGGTGGAAGTGGGGTGGTCTGAACTTTTATTAAATGAAATTAATTTATAACCACTTTAATCAGCTTTATTCTTTGAAGAAATATAAACTATACACATTATTTATTGCAGAATAATTAAAAGTATTACCTATTAAATTTCTCAACATAACTATTACTAGCGGTCGTTCAGTGGTCGAAATTGGACTAGCGAGTTTTTGATCTTAGACTGTTTATTATATTATGTTTGAAATTTGCACAATGAACGTAAATAATGAATATTGTTGGTGTCACTTTTAACTCAATATTTGATATTGTGTCAATGTTTTGGGGGGTCAGTTCAATGGCACTGGTCGTTGTAGTATCCGCAGTGTTACTTCATTTATTTTAATGTATTTGTTACACGTATTATATATGAACTAGCTGTGCCCCATGGTTTCACCTGTGTTAATTTTATCCAACAAACATCGCACCGCCAACGTACTCGTGTAAGTCTATCATAATTCCCGCAAGTACAAATTATTTTAATTTTTCATTATCTCCTAAACTATGTGTCCAAATAACATAGATATAAAGAGCAAAACTAAATTTCAAAAAATTGTCTTTATGATGAAGTTACTTTTAATTGTAAGGATTGATATGCCATGTCTAAAAATAATGCTTATAAATCACTTTTTAATTTTCAACAAAACTTTGTCAAAAATACCTTATTGTGGCTCATGTATAAGTGATACGCATATACTATTAGATACTGACTTTTTTATATACTAAAGACCAATATTTTTGTAGAACATTGTATTTCCGTATCATTAACGATTACGCCAGCGCACGCGGATAAAGTAGTTCGGTAGGGCCTCGACTTCCGACTTACGTAAGAAAAATTAATATTTGAGGCTAGCTGAGAGTTGTAGCTTAATGTGAGTCTGGCTATCATATACAGAAATAATTTTTCAAATCCGACCGGTAGTTCCAGAGATTAGTGTGTTTAAACAAATAAACAAACAAATAAAAAATCTCTTCCGCTTTATATTAGTATAAATTTCAGCTTTCTGCACTCCTTTCCTTCTTCTTATTGCTTATCATTAGGCAAGAGACGGCACTGTGCTGTATTACTATATAAAAAAGATGAGAGTGGATTTTTAATGAGTTTAGCTTTTGCTCACAATCTCATCCGATGTTACGTTACGATATGGACCAAGACGGTAACACGCCAAGTCTAGTGGGAGGACCGGCCGCTGCCGGAACACACCTATAGGTGCTTAGCGACAAATTTTCAAACTGAAAGTCGTAGCTAGTAAGGCGGGCATTAAAAAACGCCCAACCACCATGTTATGGTTTTATCACGATATTTTCCTTCACCGAAAGCTCAAGCATATTGCAGGATTCGAACTCACGTCGATCACGTGTCGTAAACTGCCCTCAGAAGGTAGCGCTGGTTTGTAGTAAACACCTGACCTAAAACGGTCTCTACTTGTGTACTTCATAAATACCTTTATAGGTAATTGTACTTGTGTCAGTTTGGTTTGACTGACGTCACTGATGACGACAATATATCAGAGGACACACTTCGAATGTTAGGCACTATAGTAAATCAGTGGCAGCTAATCCCCATGCCTTTGCTTAACAACCGTTGAAGAAAACCATCGTGTTGAAATACATAGCGTGTTAGTTTTTCCAAGTGATATTTAACTATCACCCTCATATATAAAATTGTCGTGTAAAGTACATACACACTGGGTGTGTCCGGCAGCTGCACTTGAAAAATAGGGAGGGCATTCGTTATGATCAAACTCTAGAATTTATTGGACCTTTTAAAAAGTACGTCAAGAAGGAAGATTGTAGGTAGGTATGTATTAGATATTCTTTGCAAGATGAAAACCTCTTTTCATTAAAAGGGGTTTAAACAAAAGCTCCTAATTAAACAATACTTATAAACTGTCCATTTGTAATACCCGCCCTTTACGTAAGACTTCTTAAGAACAAACCCGTATAATTTCCTTGCAAACACTTAGCTCTGTATCTCGGCGGTTTAATTCTTTTGTCGATGCGGTTAAGGAGTATTGTTCCCGAGGTCTCGCGGCCGAGGCCGGTCCCACGAGTTCTCGTCTCAAGCAAACACTCTTTTGTTTCAGTCACATTGTTTGAGTAGGCTAGTATTCCCGTGGGAGAATAGAGGATGGATACAGTAACATTATCGTTTGTAGAAATATGTTTCTTTTTTAATCATTATAGGTTGAGCGTTGTGACCACAATCTCATCTGATATTAAGTGATGATGTGACCCAAGATGATAGCACATTAAGCCTAGTGGAAGACTAGTAACTTCTCAAGTGCTACTGCCATATGGTGTTTGGCGATAGATTTTCAACTAGAGGGTGGTAGCTGTCTAGATGGGCATTAGAAAAAGCCTTACCACCATGCTATGGTTTCATCACGATGTATTTTTTCATCGAAAGCACAGCCTTTTTGCAGGGATACATGCTACCAACTGAGCCATAATTTCTAAAGATTCTAAAGACACTCGATGGGTCTGAAATTTATTGAAGTAATTGTGGATGTCGAGTTAAAGGATGTCAGTTCCAATGTTAGTCTGCGTTTGCAACAAAGATGCGTGAGAAAAAAAATCCAAAAATAGGATTACTTAATTTACCTAGCCTTACTTAGAAGGCCTAGCTTATAAGATGTCTAACGAGTAATAAGGAAAATAAGAAAAACATTTTTGTAGTCCACACGCGTTATAAGTGAAACCTTTACAAAATGAATATATCATATTATAAATCCTAAATCAGCGGGATTCGAATTATCGACCAACAAGTAATGTACATACAACAGTGCGTACAAGTCTGGTCGTCTCACACCGTTAGGCCAATTTGACGACGATTATAATTTAAAAAAATCGTGTTTATTGTAAATGAATTTTATCTCATTCTATCGTAGTCTAAATCCTATAGATCTATGTGTTTGTCACTTTATAATGTCGCTTTTTCGTTCATCGCATTTCAAATCACAACGGTACTAATAATGTTTTTACTTCAAAAGTTACATGTACACACAAAACTACAGATTTAGTAATATATATATATATCCACTATATAGATTTGATTACCCATGTTAACATAATTTGATACCTAACACAATCGTGTATAGGTTCTTTGAAGGTAGTTTTGGTGTAAATGTCCAGTTTCATCAGAAGTAAAGGTTATTCAAAGTTCAATTTAATACATTATTTATTTCAGAGGAACAAAAAAAGAAAATAGATCACCTTACAAGATTAGGATCGCGTGCACTACTGTCATTAGGGTTCGTCCACACCGGGCGTCATATTGCGCGACCGCGGACGTTACCTCCGCTGCCGCCGTAGGAACTCACCTTGCATAGATGTAACAATTTCTAGAAGTTCCCGATAAAAATTAAATATTTTAATTTTAAAGAGTTTGTGTGTTTGAACGCGCTAATCTCTGGAACTACCAGTAAGATTTGCAAAATTATTTTTGCATTTTATAGCCTATTTATTGAGGAAAGTTTTATAGCTTCACGCTACGATCTAAAGAGTCGAGCAGAAACCACGAACGTCAAGCAATCTGGAAAGATGGAGACAAGTATGGGAAGTAAGAACAATGATATGCTACATGAGATCGTAGGCGGCGCGGCGCGGCGGCGCGGTGGAGAATGATCGGGTGAAAAGCACGGGTAAAACATTTTTAAGTTTTAACAGATTTGCCATACATCCGTGAAAACGTCAAAATTATTCCTCAAATAAAGTTTTCTGACAAATGAAAAGTTAAGTTTATATTTAATATTTTTTAAATATTATAGTAAAAAAGTAAATAGCATCAATATTCGGTTAACTTGTTTGGATTTTAATAATTATTTTCTTGAATCAATTCTATACATTTGTAGGGCTTTCTAATCGACTTACCTTTAGTTTTAGCGTAGTAATTATTCTACAACCGATCGCCAAGCTGTCGAGCGGTGGTGTACCGGTCGTGGCGCATCTGTTGCGATGCGAATTATACAAAACACACTTTCAAGTATTTGTTAGTTTGAAAGTGTATTTCTGTAGCTGGATTTTCCACGCTGACGCTAAGCCTAGAATTACTTATCATTTCCCAGCATGAATTTTCAATTAGTGACATGTCTTGATTTTTCACTGATAAGATTACTTTTACATTTCACGTTTGGTGAACGCAATGAACGATCAATGATTATCCATTCACATACTCGTATATAGGGTATAGTTGTATAAATGAAGATAATTAATTGCCTAGGTGACTATTAACTACGAACTCCGAAATCGCGAACTTACGAATTATTTGTAAGCTTTTTCACATACGTAATCTGTAATTCTAAACTATTCGATTCAATCTTTATTTAATTCGTGAGTTTTCCATTATTATTAACAAGTTTTTTTTTGTACGATACCGGAATCGATTATCCGGAATTGACATCGATTATTCAGAATTGAAATCAGTTATTTGGTATTGGAAACGACTAATCGGAAATTTTATCGATTATTTGGAAATAGACTTTATTTTCGGAATTGCAATTCAATTCCAATGATATTCGCATACCCCTTGTACCCGTTCCATTGTTTTGCTTACTATCAGAGAAAGTACAAAAAAATATTGAGCTACTAAAATATTATATATGTTTTGTTGGTCCGTCTGTGTTGAATAAATTAAATCATGACTTAACAAGAACTACGTCACTTGGGGTTACAAATGAATTTACTAATTAAAATAGTATTTTGTATAAGGCATCGATTACAAGCGACAGACGGACTATGCGTTTCTAACATATGTACGTGAGTAGGCGATTCTCATCTTACACACTTCACAATAAAAATATATTTCAGATAAATCGTATCTTAAAGGCATAAGGCTTAAAATCCTTTGTCAAACATGTGCTATAGAATTACCGTATCCATTCTATTTTATGCCCTATTTTTTATTTAAACAATGCGTCTTGAAGGAAGCCATGTATTGATAGTTTTAATTTTTTTTTTATTGTTAAGTGTAAGGGGTGTCAAAATAACATCCTCAGACACCCAAGTCAAACTCACCTGCACGTGATGCATCGTGCTGAGTAACCAACGAGAAATGGCGTTAGTGGGGTGGTAGGGCTGTGCATACCAAGTGGTCGTGACCACCATTCATATGGTGAAAACCCCATCGTTTTGATTTGATTATTCGCGTCGCGATTCGGTATCAATAGGTGCATATCCAATTTCTATATACACAAGCTGGTTCGACAGTGGCGATTGTCGATGGCTTATTGATTTCTCGGTGGTCATTATTGTTTTTGTATCATTACTTGTAGGCGAGTTTAGGTCATGTTACTAAAGTAAAAATGATAAAGTATTTGCAAAACCTTTTTTCATTTATTAGAAGTCAACCAAATTTTTGAAGTGAAACTTTTTAGGTACCGATTTGGTAATTGGACGAGAATTGAGAGTGAAATTTTAAGGACGTGTAACCTTTAGACTCATTTCGTAACATTTTTTTAACCTTATAGATTTAGCGTTGTGGCCACAATCTTTCCTGATGTTAAGATCAGATGGTAATAAGCTAAGAATAGTGGATGACTGGCTCTGAAGTACAGCTGCTGGAAAACACATATTGGTGCTTGGCGACAGATTTTCAACTCGAGGGTGGTAGCTAGCCAGGCGCGAGAGAGAACATGTAGAGATAACGACATAGACAGTTATACATAAATGTATATTTATTACACAAATTAGGCTAAGTATCACTTCTATTAGGTACGTGGACGGTGCTGCACGTGCAATTTTTTTTCTATGTATTTTTTGGTTTTGTTATTTATCAAGGAGAATTAATTAAAAAGGTTTTCTATTTAAAAAATACTCCCTTGTAACAGTCCGAACCTCCTCACTGCAGGAATTCTGGAAATATTATTTTTCTTATCATAAAGAGGAACTCTCTAATACAAACATACTTTGTACTGGTCGAATAGAGACAATGAATAGACATATTTGAATTCGGAAGTCTTGAGTTGATTGGTTTGCTTTTTCTAGCGCACTTCCTGGTCGTCCTGTTCCGAATTTGAAATTTACCAAAGTGACGTCGATGCGCACGAATGGACGTTTAGAAATTGATATTTGGAATCTTAGAGAGTCATTAGACCGTCTGTCTTCCGGTAGTCTATGGTTAGGGGCGCGTGCGCACTTAATTGCTTCATTTGTAGCTATAATACGTCATCGAAGCGTTATTTGATGTGTTACGCTTGAACGGTAATAGTATTATTTTATTGTAAATTGAGAATTCAAACAAATCTATTAGCAAGATATTTATTATTTATAAAATTGTTTGATAAAAACTCTTGCAAGTGAGGCAAGAGACTACTCTAATTTTTCTATGGGTTCTATGGGTAATTTGATATGTTCTTCAAAAACTTTGAAGGTTAAAGTAAAATGTTTCACCGTATCAAAGCATTGCCGCTGAATATATTCATCATTATCTTAGTGAATAAAACTATAGTGTAGAATTGGCGTCTTGTAAAAATTGTATTCATTTGTAATAGATACATTTTTTTTGTTTGTGTAATGTCTACGAACATAGATTTTCCTCATGACAATTAAATAAGTAAAATTTTCATTTTTAAAAACAGTATATCAAGATCGAAGTTAAATTTCGGCGTAGTAAGGTTTTACCTCTCATTATATTCGTCATTATTCTATAAAATTACTATCGAATCAAATTGACGTTCTGCATCAGTTGCATCTTTTTGTAATAGTTACAATTTTTTTATTCAATTTAATTCAAAAATTCATATAAAGGATTCAAAAAATTTCTTCTATTTGCTAAAATGGAATAAATTTTAATAAGTACTGTATATGATCTCATTAATATCGAATTCATACATAATGGTAACTAATATTTTTAATAACTAATAAATAATTAACATAGTGTAAACGAATACATAATATAGGTACATAAACATCAGAACATACGCAATAAAGATAAATTACATAAAATTGATTTTACATACACCTAAACGAATTAGCCGGTAGCAAATTTTAAGCCAGGCCTACGTTGCGTCCGCTTATACAAACAAAATACCAACCAATCACGATTTTCTGAATTTGAAATTTGTTAAAGCCCAGTACAGAAAACCAATACAATGTACAAATATACATACACGTTAAAACTACGCACGGGCTAAGCAAACTCGTTTGTGTGTGCACGCACACAGATGTACATACGGCTGGCGTACACTCACCCACACAATGTGATTTTGCAAATGGGCTAGTCGAATGTATTCGTTCACCCGCCGGCCTTTGGGATGGGTAGAAGGGAGGTAGGAAAGATGCGTTTTTGTGCAGTACTCCCTACGTTTATGAGTAAATATAAATGCGTAAGCGATAAAGTTCTTAATGCGGAGACGCGTCGGTCTGTGTTGCCGGTGTTGGACTCAATAACAAATGTCGGCGATATCCAGACTTTCTTTTTAATGAAACTGTGGCCTAAACGACTATTGTCTATTGGAAAATTCTGAAGCTTGTGTGGAATATGTACTAAGGAGGAGTGTGCAATGATACAATTTGTATATAGGTTATAAATTGTATGCGACGGTTTTTACTGGAACAATGTTTACTTATAGTCTATATATAGTTAAGCGATGTTAGTTGTATGTGTCGTGTATCTTATAGTTAATTAGTTAAGCAATGAAAATTTTACTTACGTCATCAAAATAAAGTATTTTTTTCAAATATGTCATATAACATTGTGCTTTAACACTTATGTCATAAAAAAACTAGAAACTAGTTGACAATAAGCAATGGAGTGATACTTAACAGAAAAACTCAAAATTTTAAATTTTGATCATTCTTCGGTTTGTCGTTTTAACGCAATACCGTACGCATTTGCAGTAAATAAGATTGGCTCTTATTTTTTTAAGGACGGCGAACGCACCACCTTTACCGAATCTGGTGAACGCTATAGACAGATGTAAAACTTTTTTGTAACGCAAGTTACTGAATCGGGCATCGAGAATGATCGGCTCCAGCAGATCGGAGTAGCCGCTCACATAGCTCGGGGTAAGAATGGAGATTTCGAAACATCAATTTCTGGGCCGTATAATCTCCAGTTTTTACGATTAGAACCAGCCGGCCAGATCTGATGGCACCAGACTTTTCCTTTGAGGGTTTTTGAAATCTCGCGTTTACCACAATAAACTATAAACCCTGCAAAGCTTGAAAGCCAAAATTGAATAAGAAATTACCAATTTCGAGCCATAATTCACAGTGCTGTAAAGCGAGCATTTTGCATCATTTCGGAGTTATTCATTTAACCGATATCAGTTTTTCGACTTAATGTCATCAATTTTACACCTTTAAATAAACTCTTTGTGATAACAGAGCCCAATTGTATTAATTTTCAACAAATTTGTAGCCAATTCACATAATGGCTTACTTTTACCCTATCCTGTACAAGTAATTATAAAATAGTAAAAATTATACAATTCGTGTGTGATCGTAAAAAAAAAATTGGCTTCAGGTACACGGCACTAGCATCATTGTACTGTTATGTTATTAAAACACTCTAGAATAATATATAAAAATACATTAGTGGCCAACGCACCTACACCTTCATATCATTGTAACGCCTACGTAGATATCTCTGACTGACCAAATCTCACCCGATGTCTACAAATAACGAAATAATAATAAACCTACAACGGTACTAAAAAAAATTGACTCCAGTAGGCAGTAACACGGACTTTCATATAAAATTGTTAAAGTCTATGGATTCGTGAATACTTAAATATGTATTACAATACTCATTCTAATCCAAATCACTTAAAACGTTCAAATCCCCTTTCACCACTGAGGTTTGCTTACGATAGTGGTTTCGTTCGCGACTGTACTTTAAAAGGTTTGTATATTTGGAGGCGGCCGTGCGGTCCAGCTATCGTGTACCGTGGGCTTTATAAAAATAAACGATTTTTTTTTGTTATATTTAGTGACAGTAGCAGACCGACTGGCTGGGACAAGTCCACCGTCCTGAGTTTAACTACACCTGACTAGCGACGCTCACAGCTCGGTTAACACTTCTTTCAGCGCTTGAAGCGGCCGAATGGAAAACTACATAAAAGGCCTGTTACTTTGTTACTGAAGAAAAAAATAAAAAAAGAGGCGCGAAAAATTGCTTGTTCGATGGGAATTTGGTGTGATGGTGTATGACCAAGATCTCATTGTGTATAAGTTGGGACTTCCCCTTTCATCATACAGGACTATATTTAGTTATAGTGTTTTTATGTATTTAACAGTGTATTTTTGCTGTCTTTATTTACAATTTGAATTAGTTTAGTTAGTTATGGCGCACATAATCAGCGTATATATAAATAAATATAAATAAAATGTTTTTTCTATGGTTACTAGATTACATGAGAACGGCTAGACCGATTGGGCTAATGATTTTTTAAATGTTATGCTCGAGTGTTCAGCTTTCCTCACGATGGTCTCCATCACCATCAGGCGATATGTATCTATATCAAATTAGTTGCGTGTATCGAAGGAAGATTTAGAAAAATTCTTTAGTACATGCCCGGGGTCGAACCTGCAGACATCGAATCGATATTTTATCGATTTAACCACCACGACAACTCGCGACTTCGCCAACTTCTTAATTAACTTTTGAACTCCTAACGATTGACAAAATTCAAATGTTAGTTAAAATAGTAAACACAACAAGAATTTATTGATTACAGTTATAGGCAAAGACAATACAGTAGATACCAAACATTTAAAAATATCACAATTCAATTTCAAATGCTTTGTTTAAAAATTATTGAGATTAATTCATAATAATATTGTAATAAATTAGTCCGTTGGTATTTGAATTGTCAAAAATATTTTACAGGTTTTTTTGCTATTTGTACAAATTGCGTGAGAATAGTATTGCTATTTCTACATATTATTATTATTTGTTTAGTGGTAATGTAAGCTTATATACAATTCTACCAATGTCACGTGAATATAATATTCAATTCAATGTCCAAACAACGCTCCTAAATAGTGGCTATATTATTAGTACAGGCAAGGAAGTTTTTGTGGTAACTCAAAATGAACGTTTCTAGCTGTTATTACTAATCCACTTCACTTGTACACAATAATCAAACTATATTACATATAATACCATCTTATTATATATTACAGTGCAAAATAACATCAGATTATGAATAAAAAGAAAAACCACCATATGACAGATTAAAAATCTAAGATGTTTTTAAAAGTGTAGATGCATTCATTACCCGAGCTCTATTTTGGCAATATTAAAGTCAGGAAATTGCCTGACATTTTTTTAGTAACGTGTTATCCAGTGTCTCGGTTGCACGTCAATACAACTAAAACTATATATTCATTTCGATCTAACAACAAAAATAACATATAATGTCTTTCATATTCTTTCTCTTTTTTGCGTACTATTTAATTGAAACCGTTATTTATAGTTTTGTATGTATAGTTTAATTACGCTGTTTTTAGTGCAATGATGTTGGCGTATGACGCGTCGATATATAAATTGTCATTATTAAGAATACCTCAAAAACTCATGTATCATATCAATCATATCATATCATGTATCATAATAATATTATTAGGGCTAGTGTTAAGGAAAATTAAAAAATGGGATTCATTATTTTTTTAATTATCACTATGCAAACTCTATCTCAATTTTTACCATGACCTAATTAATTCGATCAATACAAGTACATATCGATCGCAATTAAACAATAGCGGGTAACCATAAAACGGTTTAATTATAAAACAAGTTAAACCATCCTAACATCAATGAGTGTCGGTGTTGCTACTGTAAAATTTAATATGATTAATTCGTTACAGACGAGTATCTGGTAGGCTCGATAGCATTTCCGTAGGTACACGGCACGAATACAAAGCTATACCGGGCACTGTCCACTCCTCTTACGGGACGAACACGAATTTTCACACAAACACATTCAAACCTCTAGTTTTACCGCACACTGGTGCTTGTATAAAATTTATGGTGCACACTTTTGCAGAGGCAGAACGACTATAGCGGCATAGATCTGCGAAAGGGGGATGGCGTTGGTCAGCCATTTCGTGTCGACGAGATTTATAACCTCTCTGGTGCGTTCGCGCGCTAACTTTATGCCGGATACGTTTGCGTTTGACATTGCTGATTATAACAGTTTATTACTAACTGTTATTAAAAAAAAAAAACACAATTCCAAAACGAAATTTTTGCCACTTTACACGTTAAAATCGGTAATGTTCGAATTTGGAATTTATCGTTTAATATTTGAAAATTCGAATATGGAAGGTAAGAGGACCGTTGGGGGTATTATTTCAAAATGTACGGTCAGGCTAGGAAGGGAGATCAGCGGGTGTGGGCACCGGGGTCAGCCGGGCTGTTTGTCTATCGCCGCGCTTTCCCATTCACCGGGTGAATTTTCCGAAGCCCATTGCGCTTCCGACCCCTACCTCCCCCACGGGCCTTCCTCTATATTTTTATTAACGGAATTATAGCGTCTGAATGAGTACTACCTACTTATATTGATTAGGGCTGAAGCTTACGTACGGAAATACACATGACTTGTGTAAACGAATAGATTTCTACTTTGCAATTAAAAAAGTTAAAAAGAAATATATCATACTCAGAAATGAAAAATGAATTATTGCTCGCACTGTATAAACTGAGCCAATCGTTAATTAATATCTCGAGGGTTAATTACTTAAAGGAAACCTACCATAGCGCCATCTATTTGTAGAGTAAATAACTATATGATTAAGATATAATCCAGTACGTCACGAGTTATTTTAGTGATTTATACATTGTATGTAAAGAAAAAGTATTTTTTGATTAATTATAGATTTTGCATGTATATTCCGTTTCTATTGTTCAATTGTTTCTTTTTTATATATATAATTTAAATACAATTTTAATAGACGTCAAAACTAGATAAGCTATTGCTAAGTGCTTAAGCCCTGTCATCTGATACCCAACACGGCACATTACATTTTTTTACAATACAGGCCTTCATATCCTCTAGAGGGCGCCATATTGTATTCAGTGGGACGTCACATAGCATATAATCAGCAACGATCAAAACACTTCTAATGATACCTCATTTGTCAAATTATAATAGAAAGTTTAGAAGATATACAAGAAAGGAAGAACAGAACATACATCATAGCCTGCTGATCTCCTAATTTTGGCTTCGCTGTGATTGGGTAAAAAATAAATTTCTCTATTACCTTAGTATATTCTTATGAGCGTATTTTTTTTTCAAATGCTATACCACCCAATTCGTTTATTCCTTTACTGGGTTATACACGTATAGGACAGAATTGGTATGTAAAATATTTGATTTTTAGCAAAGAGAAAAAAAATGTTTTTACATTCAGTATACTGCAACAACTAGGGAAATCGTTCATATGCATTTCGGCGGTGAAATAATGATTCACGACACGACCAGATACAGTTTGTGGGCGTATCCACGCAGAAGGTAATGATCAGAAACCAATAACTGGCACGTCAAGTCTTATCAGTTGCGAGATGTTGGGCCAACGAGCACGCGAGATTTTTTCCTAAGTATTATATCGACCACAGCTTGTTGGCTCAAACGATGTTACTGGATTAACTAATAAAAATTGTTGTGTTACAAGAGATTTTTAAATTAAATTGTAAAGGGAAAATATTTTCAAACACTAAATGTTTATTTATTAGACAAATGTTTCAAATTGTATTATATTATATTATATCTTTATCGCTTTACCCAAGAATTGATAATATACAATACTACTAGCTTTTTTATTAATAACATTTCCATAAATTAAAATTAGTTAATATTAAAACAATTTTTAACCTACACATTTTTAATATTTATTTACCTAACACGTGTCTCGAAGTCGTATACACTTGCACTACCTGCAAACTGTGACAACGAAGTGTATACGACGATATGCGTTCTAGACCCGTGAAAGTGGCTAATGATAATTTATGTAATATGAGGTACTTTTGGTCGAGACAAGAAAAGATTTTATACCATAGTTTCGCTTTATGAACGAGAGAGAAAATAAAATATGTTTTTCGATGCGATGTGATTAATTATACCAGCGATCGCCCTAAGGTCGAAATTCGACCAGCGACTTTTAGATCATAGACTATTTTCTGTTTCACATTTACAGTATCCATAAACAATGAGTAGGTATTATCTACATCACTTGCTGTCACTTATCTTTGAGTGACAATGTCAATATTTCGGGGGGTCTAAGTTCAATGGAACTGGTCATTTTAGCATTCGCAATACCAATTTATTTTATTTAATATATTAGTAACAGATATTATAGATAAATTTTAGCTTTCTGCACTCCTTCTACATATAAACTTTAACCATACCAAATCTCACAGTCTTCCGTGCATGCAATATGCTTAAAAAGAGGTAGAAAGCTTTTGCTTCACGTATTATAATATATATATATATATATATTATATAAAACTACTTAGTTTTAATGGCCCGACACTCCTTTATGATGACTGTGTTTTGATAAGCGTTCAGTTTTGGTTTCTGTTCGTTTAATAGGTACCTAACTAAAGATTGCATTGTCCTGATTGACTTTTGTTAGACAAATTCGAATTGTATGTGCTACTGTGCCTTCGATTTTGTTTATTGTTTGTCATTTAAATTTAGCTTAGGTTTTAGAAGATGAGTTATTTTTTATCTATGTACGCAAAAGAATATTAACAAGTCAAATATGTATTATGTATTATTATGTATATTGAGGTGATCTACATAAATATATTTAATATTTGATTGGAATCTAAAATCTTTTTTAATATTTACATAATGTACCTATTTCTCTTTCATGTCTTTGAAAATATCACATAATAAGATTAGACTAAAGCGTTAGTAAATATTAAACGATGTAACACTAACCATAAGAGATATAGCAAATTAATGTACTTAAAAGACCTACAAAAAGTCTGCGAAAGTATAATATATCTATCTTCTAAAAAACACCCACAATAAACATTTTTGTCAATAAAATAACCGGGAGAGGGGGAGCAAGATTCGAGAGCGTGCCCGATAGATCGCATTCTGTAGTCCACGTGAGCGAAACCGCGGGAACAACTGGTTATAAAATAAAGTATCAACGTTATATAACTAGCATGTTACGATGCCCCTCCCATTAGAAGGCTTTTAATCCGGCCAATATAGCTACCAGATGTTTTACATAAAAAAAGCAATAAAATATCTAAACTATAAATGTAGGTATAACTCGTAGAAATATGCTCCTAGGTGAATGCTTAATAGTAAAAATGTTTACCATCCGTTGACAATAGACGGCGCGTATACATATAGTAGGCAGTGCGGCGGGATGGACAATCCACCGCGCAAGTTCATACCCTGAAATATTCACAAGTTTACCCGACGCGGGGGATGGGCATAGGCTGACTGACCGCCGAATTCACTTACCTAGGCCATCTGCGTCTGTCTGATTTGCTAATAGTTTTTTTTCATGTCCCCTCCACTCCCGAAATGTTTCTAATTTGACATTTAAACTGCGTACTCATTCAGAAAGGTTTTAAGCCTCTATCGAATTTATTCAGAATTTTATTTATAGGTACAAAAGTGAAGCTAGAATATCTCTGTTAATTAGTAAAAAATACACACGACAATTTTGTTGATGTATAAACTGTTACCAAAAAACCATAATAATTACTCGACTAAAGTTGAGGAAGCGATGATTTTAATGCAAAAGTAACTCTATTTGTTACCTTTTCACAACTAAACCTTTGAAATTATCACAATGAAATTTGGCATAGATGTAGCTTGGGACCTAAAAAGGGACAAAGTATGAAAAACATTTGCGGTAAAAAGTCGCATGAAAAATATAGTACTTGAGATAAGAGTAAAATTATTGTATAAAAGTGGAAAATATTCAATACTAGCTGGAACCCGCGATTTCATTTGCGTAGAATATTTTATTATATCCCTTTTGTAAACACATCTCGGGTACTTTTTGCAAGATATCTCTGTGACAAATATCGAAAATCTGCTATGTATAATCTGATATACATATATGTAATCTATAGATACAAAGATTAATAATAATTGAAATCATCCCCTATAGTACCGCCTTGAGGGATGATTGATGAGAAAGGCGGAATACTCTTTATTACTCACCAAACGAATAAATATGAATTTTTATATCCCAAATTTAAGAAACGATGGGTTCTCCACACAAACTTTCTTCCCCTATTTAACCCCTTCAAGTTTTATTTTCGCGACAATAGGTAGCGTATGTCCTTCTCCAATATCCACTCTATCTCTATACCAAAAATCATAGAAATTTGTGTGATACTTTTAACACGAAACGCAGGGAGAAAAAGACAGAACTATACTATAAACTGAAATAGAGAGATAAACACGCGTCGCATCGGGTGTGCATAATGTGTTTCTGGCCATACAAATTAGTACAATTTGATATGAGTTAATACGTCACGTCGTGTTGGATGACGTGAAGTGTTAATGTAAACCCTATCTCTGCCTTTAATATTGTGCACCTTAAAAGGTTCAAATAATTTCTACTTTTGTATTGTACACAATTAAATGAAAAATTTTATATCCTTAACTGAAAATATCCGAAACTATCGGATATCCAAAATAATTTAATATTAGTATCCATAACCGAAGCTGATATTCATATCCATGACCAGATCCCAACAACCCTACTAAAAATAACCAAACAATACAGCGCCGATAAAACATGCTACTGTGGTTGTTAGATCGTGGTCAAAATATTCGATAAAAAAGGGCATGTCAATAACATATGCAATATTCAAGAGAGGTTACTAAATAAAATTCAATAGGTTTGTATTATTTTGAGAATAATAAACTGTTTTTCACCTCACCATTAATATGATTTTGGACACTTATCAGATGTGAAACACGCCCGGCGGCCTCTGTTGGATCTGAAATAAACAAAAATAAATTAAAATACTAGAATCGATTAGTTAACAAGCTAAATTATTAAAAAGGAAACAAAAAAACCCGATTATAAATATTTTTCTATTTTTGCTTTTTATTTGATTGCCAGACGTCACATTTAAATGTTAAATAGCCTATGTCATTCTCACAATTAAGACGAATCTAACGACGCCTCGTATGCTAAAATATATCAAGCCGTTTAGGCTACAGAACGTGTAATAGAAATAGACATAAGTACATACAATATTACAAAACAAAAACAATACATTACATAATATCTTTATTTGGTAACAACTATCAAGTTTTTAAATATGACATTTCTATACTAATAATATTTTTTACCATTATTACTCGAAAAAAGGAATTTTAATCATGGATAACAGTGGATAAAACACTCTTTTACTCAAAAGAGAATAAAAACGCTTTAAATTTAGAACAAGCACGAATTGTATAAATTATGTATAAAAAAATTGCACGTATACTTGATAGAAGTGAAACTTCTTGAAATAAAAATCATTGATGGGTTTATTACTATGTATATGATGCTCGCGATCTTTATCATCTTTATCTTCATTTTTTTTTTTATTAAGTTTTAGTGGTCACGGGATGTCAATTTTTTAGGCAATAAATGTATTTTCTTTTTTCTTTCCTTCTTTCTTTCTATAGAACCCGTTTCATTACCGCATTTACACTGACTGATCTCTAAGAGCGACAAACCAAAAGTATCACCGCCTAAGAAGTTTTCTCACAGTTAATGGTCAAAAGTAGAGTACATAGCTCGTGAAAAAAATAATAATTTCGGTCCTTGTTCCCTCGCTCCGATCAGGATTCTACTTTAGAATCCTTCGCTGCTCTCGGAATTCAACCCAGTCCCTCGAATTAAATTCCTTCTTTTTTCCCTTGTTGTGTAATCTACTATTTATGGCCAATTTACTGAGGAAAGTTATAAGTTACATTGTGTACTTCATATTACAACCAACAAGGAAAACAGAAACTATGAACGTATAGTAAACTGTCGAGCTGTAGGCAAGTACTAGAAGTGAGAACAACCTTAGACTACACGGGTGAGTTGATAATGGCGCGAAGCAGTAGACAGTTGGGTGAATAATTTCAACACGGGTGAAACCGTAGAGACCAGCTAGCTACTTAAATTACGAGATATAAATATAACACACTGTGTACAGATTAAATTCAATCAACTTGGAGATCGCGATTAGTTAGACAGAAAAAGAAGAGCACCGTTGGTGTTTCTCTGTCTAATACTTAGTGAGCAATTCTTTTATATGTACAAAAAATGTGTAGTCAAATTTGCTTCTATTTAATTTTTAACCGGTTACTGAACTCGAATGTATTTTTTTATGGATGTTGAGCCATAACTCCTATGTTTATGATCCGATTTGGATGACTATTTCTTTGTTGGATTTCATTGGAATTCGATCTTCAACTTCGAAGATATAGGTTACCAAAGATGTTTCAAAACCATTGACGTTGGTTTTCGTTTTTGTAAAAACTGTCTTGTACCTATATAATATAATAGTAAGAATCATTATTCTTAATTTATTAGTCTAGTCATTACTAACCAGCATTTTATCAACAATTTTTTTTTTATGCAGGACACGTTGAGTATAGTTCAGTCGCTCAGATATTTATTTTTTAACTTTGATCGTGATGTGCTTGCATGTACTTGGATCGATAGTATTTTATTTAGCTTTTTTAAACAACGAAATCTTTTATCTCACACTTAAGATTGATAAAGTCGGAAGGAATAAAAAACCTAAGTTTCCGAAAGTGCGCACGCGCGCTACCCGGGTGGTCATGCACGTGTCTACCCGTATAGATCTATCGATAACAGTAGTATAATGATCTATCGAATTTAAAGGTGAAATTTGCCATTATTATACCAATCTCCAGGTGTTTATTTCAAACTTAATTTGAAGTATTATACAAATATGTTTTGTTTTTATTGTTGTAACGCAAACGCTTTATTAATGTGACATTATCTCGGTGACGAAACAACGAATGCATTCTTCAAAAAAAAAAAAAAAAAAAAAACAATAAAAACACCTATCAAGGCAAACTTGGAATGTAAAACATTATCTAAATACAAAGTTTCATCCAAATCGTTGGAGTCATTTAATATGCAAGATATGCTCAGTTTATAGTCTTAGATAGTTATATAAATGACTAGCGACCCGACCCAGTTTCTTACGGATGCAATTTACAAAGTGGTATATTTTATGTTTAAAAAAGTATGATTTAGAGTTTTTCGTTGTAGTGTTAACTTCATAGTTACAAAAAGTTTAGCTCGTGACGTGTAATTCTTCACAGGTGGGAACTGCGGAGTGCTGGCCAACCGTTTCGCTGCGAGCGATTTCTTTGCTTGCGCGTAATTTTCAATCCGCAAAATCTTCTACGTTATTCGCTTATATGATATAATGCAAAGGACAATTTTAATCTACATTAAATGCCCCAGTTGACTAACATTTTTATCTACATAAAAAATTTATAAGAATTTAATGAACTGGAGAAAATAGCTTCGGAAATAACCTAATACTTTTCATTATTATGTTGAAGATAAACATGGTCAATTCAAATATACCTTAGGAGATAGAAATATTCCATCCCGCACTTTTCTCTAGGCTTTTTTAATAACTACAATTCTTTAGTACATTAATTTGATGTATCTCATAAGGTTTAGCCGGCGTAAGCCATATAATCGGCCGAATTTTTTTTTTGACGACTTGATTACAAAATATTTAATTTTCTCTACCACACAAAAACTTCATTAGAATGTATTGCATCACAATATGCAAACCTTTCGTACAAAATTCTTTAAATAACCGTAAAAACCATATAAACTCCATAACGTGGTTTAGGAAAAGGAAGCGGTCATACAGACAGACGCGGATAGCGATTTTATTTATACTATGTATTGATACTAATATCTGCTTGCTCTATTGTTATAGAATACCGTGTTCATGTACAAATATTATTTATTCACAAGTAAAGCTGTTCTTCAAACCAGGTGTCGAGGGCGTGCGCCGGCGCAGCATTGATCGTTTTATGACCTATTTGGTGCTTGTACGGACCTCAAGGGCCGTTTGTCACTAAACAAAAAGGATACACTTCGAAACCGGAAGCAATTTGTAGTATGTACCTATTCCGTTATCTTTTGATGAGTTGATTTATTCGTTACTATTCAATTTGGGATTCAATTTGAGGTTTTGTGGTATTTGGAAGCGTTGAAAGTTATTGCATTGAATTAGATATAGGCATTATGTCTTTTAATAAAATTTGTTTCGTATCGCAAAAAGATAATTATAAAAATAATAGCTGTGTCCCACGGTTTCAGCCGTGTTAAACTATTTCGAGCACCCGCCGCTGCCGACGCACTCGTGTAGGATATCGTTGTTCTCACTTCACGTACCTATTTATTTCCCTACAGCTTTCCAGATTGCTTAGAGTAGTAGCGTGAAGTTATAATTATATACTAACCTCCTTTATTAAGCCTATACTAATATTATAAAGTTGAAGGGCTTGTTTGTTTGGTGAACGCGCTAATCTCAGGAACTACTGCTTCGAATGGAAAAAATATTTTAGTATTGGATAGCCCATTTATAAAGGAAGGCTATATGCTATATAAAATCATGCTATGACTAATAAGAGCGAAGCATCAATGAAAAATGTTGCAAAAATGAGGGAAAGTTATTTCTTTTGAGAGCTTCCACTGCGTGCGCTGCGTAAATGGTTAAAAATACGCAACAATCATGTGTGACCGAATTGTTTCTCTTAAAAAGTTCAAAAAAAAAAAAGGCCGGGTTAGCATAGGTCTATTTTTTAAGATTTACTCAATGTAATCTCTTCTATAGTAATAAAATTTGTTCTAAAATAATGAAATATTTACGAAGGTGTTTTTATGTTCATCACAAGTATTTAATTTTGAACAAAATTGCCCTTTACGAAAATTTATTTAAATCAATATCTTAGGAGGTATCACAGTTTTAAAATAACTTCGCAGCAAAATAATAATCAAGTATACCGCGCGCGCATATTTATTATGCGGAAAGATGTGGGGGGCGGGCTGCACCTATAATACAGTGACTACGACCCACCCTCTCTAACCTTTTCTCTCTCTCTCTTAAATGACGCAGATGAAGTTGCGCGAGTCAGCTAGTAGGCTATAAAGCGCAAAAATAATTTTTCAATTCTGACAGGTACGCTACAGCACAGTGCAATTCTAAATTAGTGGTGATCATCGAGTGATCAACAATGCATCAGGGTACGCACTGGCTGATCACGAAATGCGATGCGCATAAGGGAATCAATATGACGGACAGGTTTTTCACTATGTGCACGATTGTGAAGTTCATTTATTTGATATATCTCTTATGGTTTACTCATCTTAAGCCAATTAAACGCCCGAATTGATTCACTATGATCAGATTTATTTTATTTGCGTGGAACCATAATTATTTTTCTAAAATAAAATTAGCCTAAGTTACTCTCCCTAAGATAACAGCTGTCTACCAGTGAAAGTCTGGTTAAAATCGGTCTAACCATTTTGGAGATTACCCGGAACAAAAAAACAGACAGACAAAAAATTTCAAAAAGTTGTGTTTTGGTAAAGTCAACGTATATAATTTCATATGCATCTAGAAAAAAACTGTTATTTTGACATTACAAACAGAAACTTCAATTTTATTAATTGTATAGATAGATAATATTTAATTCTATTAATTCTTATTTCATAATATATGTCCATTTAATATTTAAATCGCACACAAATAAATTGCGGTAAACTAAAATAAAAGAATATAAAATTACAAAAACTAATGTCTGTTTACCCCAAACGTACCATAGTTCTATGATATAAGTTTTGTACAATTAAATTTTATACATTCATATTTGACATATTTATTTCTTACATCCTCTTCTTTCTTGCTTTGACGTATGCAAAAAAATATGTTAAATTATGAATCGCTCAGCGGGACCATGGGACTACAAGGATGCGGGAGAAGTTATAGCGGTAATTTGGACGAAGTAGGCCAATTTTGTTGGCCCATTGTGATTCAAGGGGTCCAAGAATTGTTCCTTCAATTCGGTAAATGCCCGCATGTTTGGCGAATAAGTGTTAATGGGGTCTTTTGTCGTATTTTTTCCACTTCCGAGACATTTAAAAAATTTAATATCGATTAATGATTTTTACTTGTATTTATTATATGAAGTCTGAAGACAGGACTCGTGGCGCAGTAGTAGTAAACGCTACTATTGAGCCGACAGGTCGCGAGTTCGATCCCTGTCCTTGACTAACATTTGTGTCATGTGATGATCATAATTGTCAGTTGTTTGTCTGGGTGTCAAATAAATATCTATACTATATGTATGGATATGTATATCAGCTATTTAATTACAATAATACAAGCTTTGCTTAGTTTGGAATTAAATGGCCGTGTGTGAACTTGTGTTTCCCGTATCCCTCATATCAAACAAGAATGCAGTGCGTCTGATGTTAATTTATTACTGCAGTTTATAGTTACTTATAACCAATTTGAAGTCAGTAATAGCAGAGACGTAATATGTTACATAAGTACTATTCCTGAAGAATGAGTTGGAAAAAGCAAGTGTGCCGGAATGTGTTGCCAAGCACACCATTCAGACTGGAACACATCAGTGAGAACAATGCTGCCTTGTGATAGAAATACATACATGTGACGTTGGTGCTATCACGATCAAATCATGGTCAAATTTTATTATTAATAATAGCTATGAATGAAGAGAAATCATCGCAGAGATGAAATTACTAAACTTAAAAAAGCATTAAGTAATGTTAGTAGAAAAAATGTCTTTATTAGCAAAATCTAAGCGTTCTAATACGCCTAAGAAAATACACCTTGTTCGATCGTCGACAAAAAAAGATCAATGGTATTATCGCGATAAACCTCAGAAGTCAAATCTACAAAACATCTGGGCAAAAAAATTATTTGCGCAAAATTTTAAATCCACAATAAACTTAATGCGGCACGTACAACTTATGTGATATTCAAGTAGCTACCGATGAGTTTGTTAGTGTTGATTTTATTAAGAAAACATCTGTAAGAAGATTTATGTTTTTACGGTTTTTTTTGTAAATCATTCGTATGAACTTTTGCTTTCGTTATGATAAGAAATCGAAATTCATTTGAGAAATACAGGAATGAAAAAAAAAACTATATATAAATACGGTAGACCGTACATATAACACTAGCTGTGCTCCCGGCTTCGCTCGCGCGTACGATAGCAGAACGCGTAATACTTATAAAAATCGTAGTTTCTTAAAACTTTAATAACTTTTCGTTGAATAAGATGGCGTGACTTTTTTTAAATAAGGACCAGAATCTAATGAGTAAAACAAAAAAAAATGATCAAAGTATATCCAGTAGTTTTTGCGTGATGCGCGTACAATTACAGCAAACCTCCAATAATTTTATTTATTTAGATTAATTAAACCTTATATTAACACTTGTTGCGTCCGCGTTGTGCTATGCACGCAAGGACTACATATTTTACAGTGTAAGGGGGTACAATACCATCTTATGCCTTCAGACACCCAAGCCAACCTCACCTGCACATGGTGCACCTTACTGATAATGAATGAGCAATTATGATTGTACAAAACGTATATCATAAAACTCTGCCACATTTAAGGTAAACCGAGATTACTTTTTGTAATTTTATATATACATATTTTTTTATTATGAAATCTTAAATGTCCATAAAAATTATTACGTAAACAAGAATAAATAGAATTAAATATAATACTTACATCATTTAATAAACTGTGTTCTTTACTAGTTAAGCAGAAACTCACTAATATTATGCAAAGTGTGTATTCATATCACACTGAAGTAAGAATATGTGGCAACCATAACGAACAAGTCCAGTTTATTGTCTCGAACACGCTTCTGTATTAACATAAGGCATTCTCATGTTTTCTTACCCGTATCACAAGTTCTTATGTTATAAAATGATTTATTGAGATTATTCAATGAACGAAGTAAAGCAAACGTCATATTGCAATATTGACGCTCTGAGAATGCATTAATGACGGCAAAACAAATAAAAGCGACAACGGTACTTTTTTAACACAATAATGATAATGAAATTATATGTTATTATGATATTATCATGTAACCCTTCACTTATCTCATCATCGATGTCGGTAAACGCCTGTCAAAACATTGAATATATCATTAAGGTACA
Source organism: Saturnia japonica (assembly GCA_033032175.1). Lineage (NCBI taxonomy): Eukaryota > Metazoa > Arthropoda > Insecta > Lepidoptera > Saturniidae > Saturnia > Saturnia japonica. Next base: position 11,253,532 of record CM065325.1, read on the forward strand.
TTCACACGAGCTTGCAAGGTGAGTGACGTCGCCGGAAATGACGTAAGGAGGCCCGACGCGTCTTGAATGGGCCACGCACACATGTATATAGTCTTGAGCTTGTATTTGTGTTTGAATGGGCTTACGCATGTTTACGTCCTGCTCGCTACTCGTACTCGCTACAACTCGACTATTGAGATTGACGGCTAGTGGACAAACATACTTGATAGATACGACATGCGACTAATTGAAAGACGTCCGTTATTGTTCCGGACAGGAAACAAATTAAGCGTTTCAATTTTAACCAACTTCTAATAATGAGCGAAACGTCGCTGTCATAAAGTCTCACTTCAGCGGACTGATAACAATTCGAAATACTGTTAGTCATTTCCGAAATTATAATGACTGAACGTTACTATGAATGACGGGGGCATTGGACCTCGCGCGAAAACCATAACACACGCGTACAAATTAGTCATGAGTTTGTGGAAGCCATTTTGGACTTTATTTTCGAATGCGTTCGAAATTCAAATGGGCATTTTTAAGTGGCAGTCGTAACTATCGGTATGGTATGAAGGGGCGATCGAAGCCGAAGCGGCGCGGGCAGGTGTGATGCCAGATGTCTTAAACAAATTGCCGTGCCATAAGGTACGTACGGTGTGGACACTCCCTTACCTTTGTTAGGCGCTTGGCGTGTGCCAAGTTTTAATTTTATGCTTGATTACGAACCGATGCTGGGGTGACTAATTAATGGTTATGAGATGAATGATGCGGACTTTTGAGAATTGTTTTGTCGCAGTATTGTCTCAACGAAGAAATTAATATTCACTGTAGCTATTTGGGATTTACTCGTGTCAGCGAGTTCTTCACTCTTGAAGGAGAAATGTTTTACAACAGTGAAGCCAACACCAATGTACCTATTTAGCTAACTTCCCATACTTGCCTACAGCTTGGTTAGTTGTTTCACTTTCATAATTACTGCTCCACTCTTTAGAGCCGTAGCATGAACTTATATAACCTTATAACCTTCATCAATAAATCGATACTAATATTATAAAGTTGAAGAGTTTGTTTGTCTGTTTGGTTGAACGTGTAAACACAGGAACCACTCGTTCGAATTGAAAAAATATTTTAGTGTTGGATAGACTATTTATCGGGGAAGGCTGTAGGATATATAACATCACGCTACGACCAATAGGAGCACAGCATCAATGAAAAATGTTAAAGAAACGGGGAAAATTTTCAGAGCTTCCATTATTTACGCTGTTGAAGTTGCGCGGGTCAGCTAGTAGTAGCTTATAAAGTACGAAAAATCTTTTTCAATTCTTTATGATACTTCCAGAGATTAGAGCGTTTTAATAAGCAAACAGAAAAAAAGATTTATAATATTTGTATAGATTATTATTAATAGTAAAAATTCCAAGTTATGCCCGAAAAATTCGTTAACACATGCCTAATGCCCTAAAGTGAGTACATCGAAAAGATTTACCTAGTCACTAGTATTTTACCCATTATAAAAAAATATGGGACAAGGTGTAAACACCACATTTGTTACAGCAGGATGAATCTGAGCATTAGAAGGCACGCGACATTCTCTCCCGGAGTAAACGAAAGGTGCGCTCGACCCCTTTCTCCTCTATTATTACACAGGACAATCGATCGATCGACCCTAGGCACGATGCTTTACGGTCTTAACAATCGATCCAACTCGCAAACAATTGAACGACGCTTGCTTTGGGATAACTCTTATCTTGCAATTGACAAAGTTCAATTTTTAAAGTATTAACTAAAGTTTTATCATTTTATCTATATGTAGGTATACTAAAAGTTAATAATAAAAAGATTTTTAAGATAATTTTTTGGCGTGTCTTGAGAATATATCACATTTTTTTTTCGGATGGAAATGCTTTTTTTATCTTGTATAATTCGTTACTATAAACGTTACTTCTTTTCGTCATTTATCTCATTTGTATGACATAATAAATAACGTGAATGAATATTATAAATTACTTATCCTTACATGCAACTATCTTTAAAATAGAATGTGTTAGATTATATACATACATGTCCACTTTTTGCAAGTAAGCTGCAGAACACATCTGCGAGGCGCGTGGTATCCCAAAAGATGTTTTCGCTTATGATAGATTGATGTCAGTCTTTTGTTCTTTCTGCTATTTGCTAAACATATTTTGGTAACATAAAAAAGAAATCATCATTCTTTATACATATTTGTGAATATTGTTTTTATTAAGTTCTGTTAATTGGTTAATCGTTCGCTTCTCCTTGGAATTAAAAGTTAGCAAAGAAATAAGTAGTTTTAGAGAATCTAATAAGTAGTGCCTTAAGCGCTCGCCCCCAAGTCAAGGTCAAGCTGTAAGAGGCTTCAGGGTCCCTAAGGCTAACAGTATAGTTAGTCAAGAAAGAAGCAGTAACATCGAATAATGAACCTTTAGCTCCCTTATATAACAAAATTGTACTTGAAATTGGTATATATGCTATCAGCGGAAGCAGAGGTATTAATTAGCATCACAAAATAATTTTAAATATGTATATAATAGTAATAGTATATTAGAGGTGCTCCGCGGCTCTTCACACGTTTGTTACTACACAGTGGTTATTTACATCTCATAATTTTATTTTTCTCACAGTATTGGCAATTTTTATAGCTTATCAATTAAGGAATGACCTATTCTTCCTGTGTATAAAATTTCATCAAAATCGGTTAAGACTAATAAAAACTATTTTTTCTATTTATAAAATTACTATTAAATATTGTTTTACCTTATCAAATGACCAATGACATAAGCTTCCTCTTTACACAATTTCATAAGAACCGGTTAAACAATTTTTTGAGTTAAATACGTACATACAAACAAACAAAAAAATTGGTTGCCTGTAAAGTCGGTATACGGGCGAAAGTTTTACGTGACAACGACTTTATGTCTGTCTCTCTCGCTCTTAGGCGGGCTAACCATGCCCGAGTGGAAGGGACGCGTGCCTCTCACTCGCTCTCATTGTGAGCGCATAACGTGAGCGGAGCGTAACGCAGTTTCTTGAAGTGTCACCCGGCAAACCAATTTATAAGACGTTGTCACGTCAAAAATAAATAATTAATCAGTGTCCTTCATATAGGATGTCTATTGGGAAATTTGGAAAAACTTATATGTACAGACAGCACTACAGATATATTAATATAGATATTATGTCACCGAATAATAATTGTACAAATCGTTAGCTTTTAATTAATTAATTTTAGTGAGTAAAGGGATATTAATCATTTTGAATTTTTAAGGTTATGAATATTAAATATGCAAAATCGTGATACTACTAGAACTTGCAAAATGTGAATTTTCAACTGGTAATTTGTTTCTGGCACGCCGCGCCACTTTGCTTGCCTTACTTGCTTTGCTTGCTCGGCTTGTGCGTTTTGATCACAGTTTCAACCTAACCTAACTGATTAGTTTTATAAGCCAACGAAAACGTAAGCGTTAGATTGAAAATTTTAATTTCCGTTCACAGTCCATCGACAGTTTACAATCTCACAATAATTCAACAATAGCTAAACTAAACTGTTGTGTAAAATTGTTTTTAGATTAGATAACACCCATAAAAAGTAATACTATAACATTAAATTTTCGCTAATACTGCGTACGTTCGGTATTTACTGTAGAGACTATATCGATCGCGATGCACCCCTCTCGGTAGCCATCTTACTTTCCCGCGCAGCTGCTCAGGCGCAGGGTCAAAGGTGGCAGGCAAGTGAGGGGTAAGTAACTTTATTGTACTTCGTGTAGTGGGCGCTGAGTGCGCTGTCTGCAGGATTATATCGCCACATTTAATCGATATGGTACCGGACAATTTAGTAAAGAATAATATATATACATTTATCTTTTTTTTTATTGACGCCTAACTGTGCCTCATGGTACCTTGTGTTAAATTTATTTGACCAACTCTTCACCACGCCGCGACCGCTGCGGCCTACGCACCTTTGTTGCCTATTTCCCGTATTTGCCCACAGCTTGCCAAATTGCTTGACTGTCATGGTAACTGCTACGCTCCTTATGGTGGTAGAGTGAAGTTATATAGCCTATGACCTTCCTCAATAAATAAGCCATAAATCCAAAAATACTTTTTCAAGTCTGACAGGTAATTCCAGAGATTAGCGCGTTCGAACAAACAAACTCTGTAGTTAATATTAACGGCAACTTCAATATATTTGATACAGTTATGTTCCGTTGTTTGATATAACTAAGAGACAATACGGAAATGAATGTTTTTTCACATAGCACCTGGATTGTGTGAGGCGCCACAGTACTCACCACCATGAAGACATTCGATACGCCCACAAAACACATTAAATCGCCGGATCACAGAGCATGGGCCTCGATGATATCTTTTTAACACGTGCCTTGGTTAATTTAAAGAAAACTCGACCTTAATTTTGCTTACGTAGTCTTGAAAAAATCTCATAGAATATTATACTTAACACTAAAATTATAAAGTCTAATATACGGTAGCAAACGTACACCTTACGTGATACGACTACTGAACTAAAGTTTTGTGAATTGGTGTCGTTTGTACTATCAAACGGATTGTAGATGTTTAGTTTGAAATCTTTAGTAGTGCAAGAAAAGATTAGGAGAACGGATGTAATGTTAGAAAAATATTACTCTTCTTGATAAAAAATATATTTTGTATAAATGGAAGATTTAACAAGACAATTTTTACCAAAAAAGAAAACCAGCTTCAATGATTTTGCAGAGTTCCCCTGTATATCTCCGAAGTTGAAGGTCCAATGCCAATGAAATGAAAATGGAACCACCTTTGAGGTTTCCCCTATCCAACAAAACAATAATCATTAAAATTGGTTCATAAACAAAGAAGTTATGGCTGAACATCTATAAAAATACATTCGAATTGATAACCTCCGTCTTTTTTTTAAGTCGATTAAAATTAAAATAAAATGTTTTCCTAATTTTTTTGTTTTCTTTTAGTTGGTTGGTTGACAATTGAAATAAGAGTTAACAATTAAAGAAATTGTAAAAAATAAAGTGACTATGTCCATTCTCTACTGATTTTGGTAGGAAATTTTGTACACGGTAAGCATACGTTATTCCACAATTTTTGATGGGTTACAAGAATTTTCAACAGGACTATGAGACGAGAAAAATTACTAATTAATAAACGCGTGAGGCGCCGCGGTGCCGCGGGACATCACTGGGACTGGTACTAATGTAATATCGCTCGCAATTATTATTATTTTTTGCTTTCTTCCTAAAAGCACTAAGGCCGTCTACTACTTATGCAACCATTAATAATCCTCTAACAATACAGTGAAAATACAAAACAAGTAAGAGCATTACATTACGCACAACTCATTTCTATTTAGGGTCGCTCTTAGGGACATGTGCGCACGCGTCGCCCGACAATCATAGTAATAATAACTAAAAAAATAATAATAAATCCGGGTGAAGAATAAAGAAAATCACCCCCCGGCTCCCCTTGCCTTTATCTTGCAAACAGACTTGTAAATGTTAAAGATAATAGGGGCGGTCGGACCCCCGTGTATGCGCGCGCGCACACCTTTAGCGGGGGTTGCATACGATGTGGGGTGATTTGACGCTATAGACGCATGTTTGGCGGTTTAATTCAAAATTCAAATAGGCATCTTAGGAATTTATATTTTTATATAAAAAAACCAATTTTTTTTTGGATAACACCAATATTACGTGTCAAATCGTCTTTATGTATTTAGAATATTTTGTTTGTCTATACTCTATTTTTTAAATTGATAATTTATCTATTTTTTAATCATGATCATTAATAATTTTTACCGTAAGTATTCATTTAAATATGTAATAGTATTCAAATAACAAAATAACTAAACTTAATTCATTATTTTAACTTGACTCCTATGGATGGCATTTATGCCAATTTTACTTACATTTTGTGTGACGATTGGAGCCAAAGATGATACATTTATTACATTACCAAGAAATACTTTAATACATATTAATTTACAACGTTGTTATTAAGAGTGAATTTTAATCGAGGTCGAATCGACACAAATGCATTAGCCCAATAAACCATTATCATTTATAAAGAGATATTTGATATATATAACCTACAGGTAAAATTTTAATATTTAGGTGAAAGAAATGTAAGCAAAAAATTATGAAGATGACCTACTTCAAAATTTGCACCTTTCCACACTGAAAGAGTTCTTATTGTAAGTACACCACCTTGCCCGACATATGGGCCCACATAAGTTCTGATCAAAGTATTTTTTGCCTATAAATCCGCTGTTAGTATTTGATAATATTATGGAGGTATTAAACTTATTTGGTTTAAGAATTGCAGAATATTAATAATAATGTTAATTTAAAGTCATAATTAAGTGGCTGAGTAAAGTTCGATCATGACAAAAAGTAGTGTCCAGGGTTCCAGTGCCCCCTTTTTAAATGTTTATACAATATTGACAAAGAATTCTTTTGAGATATGATTATTAAATCATACGTGTATTAAATTGGTAGCAAATTTCGAAATAATTTTGTAACGTGTAAAGCATAATATTAATAAAAAAACATATACAATTACTATATTAAGAATTAGAACAGTGTTACATGAATTTTTTCTTTGTTTTAAAGGTTTAGTATTTGTTGGGCACAATTTCGCTTTATGTTGAGTGATATATGTGAATATTTTCTACCAAGTGTCATAGAAAAAAAAACATTTTCGCTTTTACTCATTACATTTACACATATTGCATATTGAAGCAATGATAGTTCAGTGGTAGCGTGTACGGACTACGCGTCGATCGACGTGAGTTTGAATCCCTGCAATGAGCCTAAGCTTTCGGTGAAGGAAAACATCGCGATGAAACCATAGCACGGTGGTAGGTCTTTTTGTAATGCCCGCCTGGCTAACTGACACCCTCAAGTTGAAAATCTGTCGCCAAGCCCCAATAGGTGTGTTCCGGCAGCTGCACTTGGGAGCCAGTCTTCCACTAGGCTTAGCGTGCTACCATCTTGTACCACATCGTCGCTTAAGATCAGGTGATATTGTGGCTACACCGCTAAACCTATAATGACAAATGAAATATGTTTATTGTATTTACCTCATGTACACTGTAGTGTCTCGATATCTTTTAAATTAAGAAAATAATTGGCTGTTAAACTTATCGTTTCCTGTACGATAATTATGTTTTTCTTAAAACGCATTTACATTATCAAATGTATTACACGTTTAAAACACTTCTCATACCTATACTTACATTTTATGAGCTTTATATACGTTGTAATTTTCCATAATCAATACCTTGGTCAGCGAAGAAGACTTGCTATATGAGGTAATGCGTCCAGCTTTCTGGTTACGTTTCCTTCGAGAGGCGAGTTGGATGGCATCCAAAACTTATAGTTTGATTTTAACTACTTAAATTACATTTATAGTTACTGGTCGTATGTTATTTTATGAATAAATAAATACGTTGACATAAAAAAAAAATTGTAGGTATAAATTGAAGTATAATTCTAACAGGAAGCCGGGTGAACTGTAATCCTTTTCCATTTATTCTCTGTATATTGTCTTGTCATATGTTAGCCAGTGCACGTATCCACGGATAATCAAAGGTGGACAACAAAGCCTATCTCCAGCCTTTTTCAGCGTATTTCTCTGCCTTCTAGCCATGCGCCTCGCTTTGTTTTGCGTACCATTAATTGGCTTTCGATTTTATATCGACGTTGGGAATTTTTGTTGCGGTTTTGATTGTCTTTTGATTTACGTAGTTATTTATTAACAGTATGTTGCTTTTAGTTTTTTTTTTTTTTTTTACGAGAATACATTGAAGATTCTAATGTTCGAAATCGAAATGAATTGTTGTTGTGATTAAGTAATTATTTATTTGTATGCATAATGTTTTCGAAATTGAATTTATAATGACACTCACTTGTATTGTAATTTTTTTTTATTGTATTGTAATTTATAATTACACTAACTATTGCCGCCCGCTTCTCTGGGAAATAAAAAATATATCCTATTTCGAAACTTTATTGACTTCTCTGCAAACCTTCAAACAAAAATTTCTAATATGTTATTATCCGATTAAATATTAGATTGGTGTTGGTTGAACTAGCAGCGTGTAATTTTGCGATCACCAGGAGGGAATATTCATTTGTCTCTTATATATCTTGGATTATTTTATTCTGAATACTGCTTCTGACGCTTAGAGCTTATACTTGACTAGCTGTGCCCCACGATTTCACTCGTGTTAATTTTATCCGACAAACACCGCAGCATCAACGAACCCGTGTAGCTTTTCGCAAGTACAAATTATTTTAATTTTCCATTATCTCCTAAACTACGCCTCCAAATAACGTGCTATAAAGGACAAAGTTTAACTTCATAAAATTCTATTTATGATAAATGAACTTATTGTGGCTTATGTATAAGAGATAGGCATATGATATAGCAGTTTTTTTAGATATACTATTGAGTAACATTTTTATAGAACATTGTATTTACGTATCATTAACCATTACGCCAGCACACGCGGATAAAGCATTTCGGGAGGGCATCGACTCCCGACTTATTTAACAAAAAATAATATTCAAGACTAGCTGAGACTATTCCTCGTGTATTTGATTATCGTATGCAAAAAAAAAAATTGTGATAGTTCCAGAGATTAGCGTGTTTAAACAAACAAACAAAAAACTTTTCCCCTTTATTATATTATAAATATACATAAATAAATATAAAGTATATATAGATAGAATAATAATAATACTATAGAATTTATCTCTCTTGCCTTGTCATGCTACTCCTAAAATATCACAGCAAAAAGTATTTCATGTTATTAATTTTAGTGGTTGAATTATAAACGCTATTCTCTGAAGCCTATAAGTTGGATTACTTGGTATATAAATGGATTTCGTAATCGGCTTACACCAACTATCTACAAAATATTTAGTGGATTCAATATAGGTACCTACTTGAAAATATAAAAAAAAATTGCCTTTTTAAAAACACTATCTCTTCCGTACTTAAATAAAAACGAAGATCTTTTTCGCTATTCTTTCTCTGTTTGTAACTTTCAAACATTCTAAATTCTCTTGCATTATTATTGTTTTCTCTTTATGAAACTTTTTGAATGACCTACTTTTTTATTTTATTATCTTACTGTTTTATTTGAAGCTTTTCTAGTATTTGTAAAAAAAAATTGTTTATTATAATAGGTACCTATGTTGTCAAAATTGTATTAAGGTAAATACACTAATTCAAAGATATGTGAAAAAATAGTAAAACGTAACATTACTCGGGGTATTGACAAGAACTTATTGTAAAAATGACACCTATGTACTTCGGGATTCCGAACCTTTATTGAAAGATAACAATTTCGTATAGTATCCTCGGTAGGTATCTCCGCTGTATCTAAAGTTCTAAACACATTTAGGTCACGAAACATCGAGGTAAAATAATTATGTACTTATTTTTGTGTCAGTATAACGTGATCTGCAATCAATAATCGATACCGTTTCGCCGACCCTTGCCGTTCACAATCTACACATGAAAATGTGTCATGTGCTATTTTAATAAAGTTTAATTAGTATAGCAACGGGCGCGTTGTTTAAATGAATTGAATCTTTAAAATCTTCAAAAGTAACCCTTGTGTAGCTTTGCATAAGGAGTAGTAGTTGACCGAATTAAGTTAATACGGGATGCAAAGTTCCCTAACCGCTTCCCATGGTCTACCATCTGTTTGCACAGTCTTGAGGGTTAGGAGAGCGTGACATTTGGTGTAACCCTAAAACGCTGGTTAAGAGCAATTGAATTGGACATTTTTGTTTATTGATGTATTTTTTTAACATCCATAAATTTTGAGATTTTGTGATAATAATTATAATATGTAGTAAATGTAGTAATTGTTGTTTATTTGAACGCGCTAAACTTGGGAACTACGAATCAGGATTGAAAATTTTTTGCTATTATTCAGCCTATATATTGAACAAAGTTATAAGCTATATAACTTTACTCTACAACTCTAAGGAGCGGAGCAGTAACCATGAATGTTAAACAATCTGGCAAGCTATAGGGAAGTACGGTACGTGATAATAACGATAGGCTACATCAGTGCAACAGTGGTGGCTTCGTGGATAGTTTCATGTCGGAATACAGGTAAAACTGTGGGCACAGTTAGATTTTTTTTTTTTGTTTATGAAAAAAAATCTTTTTTTCTTTGTTATGATCACCTAATATGGTCGTACATTATCTACTATGCTAAGATAAAAGAAAATTTTCAAATTCGATGAATTATTGATTTGTATTTATTTTCTCCCTAAAATAAAAGTCGTGAAAGTTGAGAAAAAAAAATTAAAATGAAAACCTATTAATCAGTATTCATTTTTTTTAACTACTAGATACAGCCAATGTATCTGATAAATAAAAAAATATATCTAAATTGTAAGCTCATTTACCTAGGTACATTTTTAAAGAGACCCATACAAATCTGCAACTCCAAAGAGAAAGAGTAAAGATAGTATACGCTTGTGTTAGAACGAGATAGGGATACGAGATCATTTTCGTATGTTCTATCGGTCTAACAGGAATCTTGATCAAAACAAATCCCGCTTATTTTAAAGTATGATTTAGAGTTTAGTGGACGGGTTTAATTGTGGTTACGTGTACAGTACCTGGATTTAACTCGTATAACAAACAAAATCGGCAACATAACACGCACACTAGTGTATCCCGTTTTTGGTCTCGTTTTATTCAACTTATTGCCGATCTATACTATACTAAATCTATAGATAAATTCGCGCTAAGGTTCGTTTGCATTAGTTGCATAGTTATGCCTATTTCTTTCTCAAAGCGTCAGTGTTCGCGGTAATATACAGGGCTATTGGTAATTCGACGTATTACCGTTAGGAGGTGATAGGGGTGACTATTTGCGATAATTTTAACCCCTATATGCATTATGCAAAAGTGAACCATTTTTGAGTTATCATGCTTTTTAGCTTTTTTTTTCAAAATAAGTCAAAAATGCAACATCAAAAGTTTATTTAGAGAAAAAGTATCAATTTAAATCTCATTAAACAACAATTATTGGTCCAAATATAAAAATGCGAAACTAAAAACCATATTATTTCAATATTTTTTTGAGATTATTTTCCACTGAAACGCCCTAAAACAAAACAAAAAAAAATCCTTATATAACTTGGCTTGTAGATTATTTTAAAAACAACCGTTTTCTTAGCTCTCCTAAAAACATGATAACTAGAAAATGCTTCACTTTTACATAAGGCATATGGGGGTTAAAATTATTGCAAATAGTCACCCCTATTACCTCCTAACGGGAATACGTCGAATTACCAATACCCCTATATTTCGGTTCGAAGGGAATCGTTGGCAGCACACAAGCTGGCACACTAGGCGGTCCAACTTAATTCTCAAGAGTAGAAACCTTTTACACCGGTCTCAGTAGACTGCTGTCAATTTTGCAAGTAGATTTGCAATTGGTTGCAGTGACCACTTAACATCATGTGAACTGGATATCTGTTCACCAATTCGTATCATAAAAAAGAGGCCGGTGTTGAAACTTTTTTGATCGATCTAATGAAGAAACCGTCGTATGACAGAAACACTCTCTAAGTACAGTTTTCAAGTAGATCGACTATTCTTCCGTGGGTTAATTTTTGTTTAACCATTTGCTGGAAGTATCTTCAACTACCTTGGTATATTATAATATTAACGCTAGAAGACGGTATATAATTAGAAACTTAAAGTTGTTCCTCCAAACAGTTGAGATTCGAATAAAAAGCTTGGTGAACAAATCATTTTTCCCAAGGGTGTATGTATTTGACATAATTTACGTGAAAATATTAAAGTTCATGAAAAAATCTCCTCCCAATATAAGAGGCACCGGACACACGAGACAGTATTAAAACAATAAAACTAAATGTCACAGAGTTAAATACTTCTCTACGATAAAATAACCGTTTAAATCACCACTCCCCATACAAATTAAATCGTATACATTCATTATACCGCGGTACAAGTGATGAGCGATCGCGTCAACGGAATTAGGCTTAAGAATAAGTTTCAAAAAATATCAAATGTGTTTTTTATGACAGCGCTATAAATTTCTCTTAACTCTTCATCAAAATCAATCAAATACGTCATTTTAAAGGCAATATTCACAGTTGTTGACGAAAATTTATTGTTTTCTTTTCAAAATTACCTTATCTCCTAAATCACGATGTAATCGACCTTTTCAATAAAATGCATCAGGATGCATATTAGATTACTATTAATAATTGTACCATGTTGATAATTCTGATTTATTAAAATTTAAAGGAGAGCACTTCAAAAGAGGCCTTTTAAATATATTTTTTTTATGTGTGATTTTAGTCATAATATCAAATAACATATCATTATCGTTTCATTAAATAAATTACTTATTTTGCGATTGCATATTTAATTTATATTACTATTTAACAATGAGTTTCCTATCCTTTACAATATAGATGATAATCTAAAGTAAAAAAAAACGCTAGACACAAACGATTTGGACCACAACTATGCACGCACAAGACAGGAAGCGGTGAGCATACAAGCCCACCACAAAAGAGATGAGCGGAAAACATATAATTACGATATCGCATAACGGAACAGGGTAGATACGTCGAGATATAACAGCGTTGGAAGTAAGGCAAGTGGTTCACTTGTCGCTTCCTTTACTTTCTGAATAGAAGTCATGGAAAACAGGTCTTATCAAATAAATTAAAGGTTCTCGAATTGCAAGGGGATTCTTTAACCTATTTAATTTAGGGATATGTTATTCTATATATTATTTCTGCGAACCATCACATTCTTGTATTTATAGATAATCCTCTCCTATATAATTTTTACTTAACTGAAGTGTCAGTACCTAATTTTTTTCAATAGTAGCACGGCATAAAGATGGTAATAGTACTTGAATTTTTTTTAAATTTTTTATAGGCTTAGCATTATTGCTATAATTTTACCTGATGTGAAATGGTGATGTGGTCAAGATAGAGACTCGCTAAGTGGGGGAACTGGCTCTAAAATGGAGCTATCAGAATACACCTTTGAAAAACACCTTATCAGCATGTTATGGTTTCATCATTATGTTTCTTGCACAAAATGCTCGGGCTCATTGTAGCGGTTCGAACTTAGGTCGATCGATGCAGTGATTCTTAATAGCGACCGCCGAGAAATCGATAATCAATCACTGTTATGCCGGTTTGCAAGAATCTCGGTAGCTGGGATATACATTGGCAGATCCCTAAACGCGACAAGTAGTAGTAGTACTAGTAATTATAATTACTTTTATATATGTATATTTCAAAGTAGGTAGAAAAGGCGAAAGGTGTGTGCTGGGATCGTAGCAAGTGGAAAGACGTGGCCTCTGCCTACCCCTTTGGAAGTAAAACGTGATGTATGTAAATACTCTCCGTATCAACGCAATAGTACTGGACTCCAAATAAAATATGTCCAGGAATTCAATGACAGTATTTTTTTTAAAGTATTAATTTATATGTCCTTTATTATGATTAACATTTACGATAAAGTTGCTTGTACTTCCTGTCATTTCCGTAGTCGGACCCTATTATAGTACGGTAATCAAATAATTTCACCTGTGTAGAGACAGAAAAAAAGTAAAAACAGAGAGAAAACTGTAGACAGAGATCTATATTTTTGGAGAGTAAATTAAGCATACAATTTCACTTCCAAAACAGATATATAGTATATTCTATTAATATAACTTCAATTCTTTAGTTGTGAAATACTTCTAATGGTGGTGTCTCTTGGTCTCATGGTCTGTCTTGGGTGTGAGTTGGTGCGTGTCCGTCCGTAATATCACGCACTGTGGGAAGCTACCTTAAAACGCTGCATTGGTGACGCGGTCCAAAGTGTTAAATTCGTTAAAAAATTAAGTATCTATTATAATTAAAGTTAAATAACTTCACTTTTATTAAGATATAGAAGTCTGTTTCCAGTACTGAAACTTGCCAACATAACGTACATGAGACTCAATGTTCAATAAATTTTACTGCGAAAATATCAAAGATACTATAGTAGTTTACTAATACATAGTAATTATTGTTAACTATTACCATTATTGTGAATTTAACCAATAACAGTTAATGGCATAATATATTGATTAATAAAGTTAAAACTACTGAACTTAAAATACCTAATGATAATAATATGTTTTGTTAAGACAAGGAGGTGTCAAATTAGAATAATATTCAAAAGTCTGTTAATTAACGAGAGAAAATAGGTAACCATGAAATCAAAGACAAACCGCTGAAATAATGTAAATAATATTAAACGAGCGATTATTGTTTTTTTATTAGTATTTTAGCGGCTTTACCGATTTGGGTGATTTTTGCATAAGGTTATAAAGACACCAAGGATATCTCCTGCACCTAATATAATATTTTAGATTTTCTAATTTTTTTTTGCCTTCTGTACAGGCTCCTGATGCGTGACTGTAACCGGAAGAGGGCAGCTTTGTACCGTCGCTCGCTTCCGTGCGCTATGCGCTTCGGTTTCCGCTTATTTCGCGTCGCTCGAGCTATCTTCTTCAATCTTGTTGACACGTGTTTATCTGTTAAGCTATTTTCTCATTAGCGTTAATTTGCACTAACAAGTTTTTGTTTTCAAATAAGTTAATATAATTTGAAAATATATTCTCTTTGTAATACGTAATTATAAATTGCATAGAGATATGGTTACTAAACTATGGGTTAACGTCTCCAACCGTATTATAAGATTTAAAAAAGATTTTTTTAGGTAATAATGTTAGGTTCTATAATAAAATGTTTACGCATATTTCTGATTTGCTAGACGATAAGTTCAAAGACCATGTCAAACAGGTCTTACTGTCGAAAGGTTATCGTATTGTGGATCATTATATGAATGATGGTGATGTGTGGAAGTGACTCTGGGATGTTTTCCGAACCAGTGGTATGATAGTGTTTTGATGTTCGCAAGTGCCTTCTTAGGACCTAAATAGAATAAAGTATCTTTGATTGTCATTTCACATAACCTTACGGCCCGTTCACACATATATCCGTCATTGAGAATTTGTTTATTAATAGCGAAGAACGTACCATACAATTTGATGTAGGTATTCGTGATTTTCCACGATTACTGACTTTGTGAATACGGCTATACGAGGCTATGTATAACCGAAGAAATGTAAACGCAAGGTCACAAATCACAAAGCGGAAAAAATAATGATTAATAATGACGTGTGAATGACCCTTACAGTACTATCGTTCACGTTATAAAATTAGCATATCAATGAGAATACCACGATGTTGAATTATTTTAAAGTTTTAAAATGATGTTCAATATTTGATCATATTGAGAAAATCTGAAAAGATTAGGAACTACTGACAATGCATAATTTGACTAACTACAAATAAAGAAAAAGTTTACACTTGAAACCCAGTCCCTTTTTTAGGCTTGGCGTGTAACAAATCTCCACCACAAAAATGCTAACTTTCAATTCAATTAATAAGCTAAAAGAATTTTTATTAATACTTTTAGAAATTGTATTTTTTTTATCAATTCTCAACTGTATTTAATGAAAATTGTACACAAGACTTATTTACATATCTTTCCTCAATTTATAAGCAAAATGAAAAGTAAATAATATGATTAATTAATAAAAAAACTGCTCACTATATAAAAGTATGTAGTTAAAAACACGCCTATTATCACGCACCAAAAATTATAAAATATCTCCTGACTCAATCACCAAACCTTCGTTACCAAGCCCAATCTTATAGACTCGTCAAAACCAATCATATGAACCTAAACTCAGGGTTTTGCTAGTAGCCACTAAGTTTCACTATCTACCTCCTGGCTCCACCATCAGATTAGCTCCAAGATACTAAATTATAGTGTCGTCATCCACACTACATATACATAGAAAGTTTCATTTCGAAACGACAATCAAATGTAGGTTAATATTGACTGCTAAGATTGATTATATTGTTTTTTTTTTAATGGTAAAAAGGGGGCAAACGACCAGGTCGCGCACCTGATGGAAAGTGATCACCGCCACCCACAAACATCCGTAACACCCGAGGGCTCGCAGATGCGTTGCCGGCCTTTTAGGGAAGAATAAGCTCACTTCTTGAAGGTCACCCGGTCATAACGGCTCGGAAAGATATCAGGCGACAGCTGGTTCCACAGAGTGGTGGAATGTGGTGGTTGTTGTGAGTTACAAGTTATGTTTAAAAGTTCGAACCGATACTAACTACCGCGTAAGATACGCGTGCTGAGTGGCAGTGCACCGCTAGTATATTCATAAATTTACATTATTTTGGTCCTATATTGTGTATTATATATGGCATTTTGCTTACTACAGCTTGGTTAACAAATGCAAAGGATGAAAAATAATAACATAGGGCATGAATTCTGAGATGTCAGAAAAACTCCTTGGTAAGTTAAAAACAACTTGACCGTCATTTTGTTAGAACAATGAAATCATTACAAGAGACTTCGTAAAACAAATCTAAAGCCTCCTCTCCTTTCTACAACAGAACTACAAGCACTGAGCTTCGGAGTCACAGTTTTACGGTCACCTCCATTTCGGCACGAACTAAAAAGTTCTACATGACTTTCTTTGCCGTACTGTGAAGCTGTGGAACCATATCTCGGTGGTCATTGTATTTGGATTTTACTTTGTTTACCAACAAGGACAGTACTGTCAATTTGCCGAGCTACTATAAAAAATACAAAATAATTACCTATTTGATAATGACAGTAATAATCTTCAATATCGATGATTGGCTGCCAAGTTAGGAAGGAGAAGAAGAATATTGTGTATTTTCTATTATGACAATGAATTATATATCCATAGTTTTCAGTATATCATTATCGCATAATAACATATTTAATTAATTAAAAACCTCAGCAAAGTGGAAGTAGTAATCTAAACCGAAATAGGTTAAACAAAGCAGCGCGCTTTCCACTGTGAAACGGCTCGTGGCTCAAGCGAGCCATGAGTCTGGCTTTACCGCGACTCTAGCCACGCTCAGGCGGGCTCAAACGACTCAACCGGCTAATACGGGCCGCATCTGCGACGTAATGAGCTACTCAAGTACACCCTAACTTGTTTACATTGTATCTTTATTGTGTTTTTTTTACTCGGCTTTCTTTTCCTATATAATGATTATTTTTTTCTACCGTCGCAATAAAACCGAATGCGGTCCTTTGTCTTTTAAGCGATTTATTTTTTAATCAGCCTTCATAATGTGTAGGTGTGGAGTTAAATTTTTAATACATGCAAAGTGGAATTTACTAAGTATTTTTTGCCTTCCGCAATTGATGACTAAGCGGATAAGGATTTCCTGTTATTAGTTGATATTACTGTAATATATATACTAAATTTATTGTAAAATTATAAAACATATTTATTTTAAGATTTCAATTTCGGTAATTTTAATTATTTCATTTATTTGTTTAGTGATACTTGGTGATCTTACTGCTAACAAAGTACATATACTATATAGAAATAACATACAGAAGGCCATTTAAAAGTTCACACAGATATAATATAAGTATTATACTTAAATAAAATTGGTTGGTAAAATTAAACTGGTGAAATTAGGCAAAAAATTGACGGGTTAGATCCTTCTTAAGTTTGAGAAAACTAGTTTGAAAAAGATCTATATATCTATGGTTCTGGAAGTGATATTAATTTGATTGTTAATTCTGACTAAAAAAGAGTTTTCTATATGATGATTTCACTAACTAATTTCATATTATTTTATTATTTGATATTCGAAGCAGCACCTACAGAATAGCATCCATCTCGGTAAGAACAAAGAACTTTGCGAATTCTTAAGTTCGTTGTAGATACTGTGAAGATGTGGAATCGCCTTCATGGTTGCGAGTTTCCACTTCCTTTAAATAAGGCCTGAGAGGAATTCTGCAGGCCAGCATCACGCTGATTATTGCCAACGGAATTTATCAGTGTCGGTCGCCGTTGTTTCTGACCTGTACCGTAAATTCCATTAGATACTGTTTAGTTCAGTTATAGTTGTGCTACCTTAAAAAAACTCAACCATATAGTTAACATATTGACGGTGACCATTACATGGAATTCGAATCCACTACCACAGCGACGTTAGTCAAGATATCTCAAGATAGTTATACTCATAACTAACAGTATAACTAACATCTACAAATATACAGTTCTTCCGACAACGACAGTTCCAATAAAGACATACACACAATGAGGATCTACACTGTCATTCATGCAAATATTTTCAAAGTTTAAACATTGGTTCTTTAAAGATTATTTTTATCCTGCTATTGGGTCGTAACATATTTAGAAGAATGGGCGCGTTGGTCGATGGTTCACCTATTATCCAATTTACCAACATTTGTTCAAACTTGAAATAATCATCGTTAATCGAAACCGCGCTCTCTTTTTCTTTTCTTTAGTTTTATACATCCTGACGACAAAGAACTGATTCATAAGCTGCTTCCACAAAAAAACTGTATGTTATATAAGATTTTTAGGTTTCAACATTTTTAAGAGTATGTATTAAACAAAATTCAGATTAGAAATTGTTCTCGATCCAATTTTTTTTTTAAAGAAGAATATTATTTTGGAAAACAGTTATAAAAAAAGTCGTTGAGTAAAAACCTGTGCAAATGTTACTTTTCAAAGATTTTACAGGCATAACGGCTAAATGTTAGTTCCTTATTAAGTTTATCAGATTGAATAAAATGAAAAGGGCTTTGTGATATTAAACCTCAGCATAGTTATAGGTCATTTTCTAACGCTCGCCTGGCTTGCTACCATCTTCGAGTTGAAAATCTCTCACCAAGCACCTATACGCAGCAGCACTTGAGAGCCATTCCTCCATTAGGTTTAGCGTGTTAACATCGCCACATCCGTCACCTGATATAAGATGAGATTGTTACTAAACGCTAAAGCGTATAATGAACAGAAAAAGCTTATACCTGTCTATCAAAACAGCGAGCATACAAAGGCAGCTAAAGCAAAACTCACACGCACGATCCGAACGCAAATTGCGCATCTTTAATATCCGTCCGGCGTTGAAGACAAGCTTTTAATATCCGAGGAACGATGGAGACAATCCTCTTAATCAGCGAGCAGACATTGTGTAAAACGAGGCCACGCATACACGGAGTGATTAGCGCTTTGTACGCGGCCACTGCATCGCACTTTTGTACTGAACACCCGGGTAACTTTGGCTCGTGCATTGCGACAATGCGTTATTCCTACTTTATATTGTCTTTTTTTATATTTTTCGGTGTTAATTTTAAAAGCCTTTACTGTCATTGGCTTTGTTTCTCTTCGAGTTTTGTTTCATTATATTTACTTTTCGTAAAACTTATATATCACTGCCGTAGATTTTAAATATCAAAATAACTAAATATCTGTCTAAAAGTAAGAACAAGTGTGTTTTCCTTATGACAAAACAAGGCTATCGAATGACGACAATGACTAAAGTTATTAATAAAACATAGGATAAAAATTAGTTAACATAAAAATCATGGTTGGTTTTTCCATTATTTATAATCATCATTATATTAAAACGTGAAGCAAAAACTTTGTACTCCTTTTTAAGCGTATTGCGTGCACGGAACGTCTTTTACTAATATATTAAATAAAATAAATGAATACTGCGAATCCTAACCCTGTCCAGTGCCATTGAACTTAGACCCCCAAAATATTGACATTGTCACTCAATGAAAAGTGACAGCTAGTGATATAATATTCATTGTTTCGGTTCATACTGCAAATGTCAAACAGAAAGTAGTCTATAATTAAAAAGTCCCTGGTCGAATTTCGATCATTGGGCGACCACTAGTATGAAGAAGACTCTCATTATCAAATAACTTAATATCCATTTATAAGTTTAGTTTGTTTATAATGAAACAAAGCTATCAATTGACGTCAATGACTAAAGTTATTATAAACATAAGATAATAAATGTCGATTTTATTATTTACAATCTGTTTAGATTTTTTGCTAAATCATCGTCTGTGGATTATATCGGTGAAAGTACGGGAGGGGAGCCATTCCGTGAGAGGGAATTAGAAAAGAGGATATTGGTTTATTTTTTAATATACCGATAAGGACCTCTGCTACTTTCACCGGAAACGGGTAACTAGTAAATTGTAGTTATCTGTTACAGCATCTCAAGTAAACAAATAAACGATACAGTTTTTATTCCCATACTATTAATGCCAGTAACGATGAAAACGATAAAATGGAAAACAGAAATAAAGAACCAACGTGAGTATATAATACAATAGCTATGCCCCACGGTTTCACCCAGGTTAATTTTATACGTCAAACATCGCCAACGCACCCGTGTAGGCAATGTTTTTTATACTTAATTTAAAACTATCGACATTTTTATGAGGAATAAATGAATTTTTCTAATTATAATACAGCCTATGTTACTCGCTGATACATTAGCCATTATTGGTAAAACAAATTTTTAAAAACGGTTCAGTAGTTTTTGAGTTTATCCATTACAAACAAAAAAAAACAAATCTTTCCTCTTTATAATATTGGTATAGATGTAAAATAGTTCTTATTAAGGTGGCAAACAAACGGACCGCTGATTATATGCGTTTTAAAGAACAGGGAGGTAGATAACGCGTTACCGACCTTGAACCCCCTACCCCAAGGACCTCTAGAAACCAGTTCTCCACAGGAATAAAACACACAGTAATTTGGATGCGATTTTCTCCAGGGTGTATGTATTTCACCAGTCGGGTTGCCTCAAGTAGAGAAATTTCCAAAGAGAGTGCTTTATCGCTCTTCTTGGATGGTATTTGGTGACATACTAAGATTGACTCTCAAGATGTATAGCAACTGGAATGCAATGATTAATTGATAACATTGATAAATTATACAGCTATGCAGACATATTCTGAGAAAAAATGGATTTTAATACACAAAACCTAAAGGGAGAGGAAGAAAGAGTCGTAATGATTTATCTCTATTAGCGTATGCATCAACCTTTAGGTCGGTTTCATATAACACCAGAATTGCTGGCTACATTATTAAGGTAGGTATTATAAATGGCTTTCTTAAATTGTTACATATTTTGTTCCAATGTCTTTGCAGATCGCCTCATTAGATACGAAAAAAATAGGCAAAAATGTTCATCTAGAATATTGAGTCAGACTGGCAAAATTATTTGTAGAAAAATGTTTAGGTAACGTTATAGGACCTTGAGTGACGATGTGGCCCAAGATGGTATCACGCTAAGTGTAGTGGAAGACTGGCTCTCAGCTCAGACTAGTCCTTCCCGGGGTTGTATGTTATAGTAACGACAAAACTACTTAAGAAAGCAAATAGTAAAAAAAGGTTATCGACCTCTGAAGTGGTTCCTAAAGGACGCATCGTGTTCCCGTTTGCCTTGTCAACAAATATTACTTTTAACTCTTTTAACATTTCAACCGACGCGACGCTACTAGGCGGATCTTTGTCGTGATTTTTTTTGCATTTTACACTCCGTATCAATTTGTTGGTTGATGTCTCATATTTATTAATACATGCCTAGAATTGTTGATTCGATTGAGTGCCGAATTTTTACGTTTAGATATTCCTTTGTCATTTCGAAACTGTTCGCCGCTACGAAAAAGATATTTGTAAAACAGTAATATAAACTTTGTGTGTACTCCAACTACAATCTCGTCGGATGTTAAGTAAAAATATGTTTGAATATGATAACACGCTAAACTTAGAAGATCTGGCTCTCAACTGCATACTACTATAGGAACACATTAATATATTCTATATACATATATAACTCAACAAAATTTTTACTTGTAGATGTTAGCTAGCCTGGTTGAAACCAGAATATAACCATGCCATGATTTCATCACGATATTTTTTTGATTGAAAGCTTAAGGTCATTGTACGATTCGAAATGTGGAACCTACGTTAGTCCGCGCTAAATCCAAAGGCATTAATTACAATTACTGATCCATGATAACAACAACAATATAGTAACTGATTACTGATGTCATCATTTCGCTTTCTTATCTGACGACAGACAATGAAGAACTAGTGCTAAGCTTAAAGACCAATCATTAAAAAAAAGAAAAAGGTAGACATATTAAATAAACCAAAAAAGATAAACATAGAAACAAATGTGTAACGAACAATTCTCAAATCAAAATATAAGATATTATTAAGAGAGGGTGAGAAAATGTTCAACATTTAAAGATATCTAACTCTTTACATGGGATAAGAGAAACCGTAAAGCATAAATGTTTTAATAATTTATAGGGTTGTCCAAACACATAAGAGCATAATAATCCAATCATTACACTTAATTTATAAATTAGAACTATGTCTACAACCGACATCGTGTGTCACGGACTAGAGGTATTCGTAAGCCATGATAGCAGTTATTGAATGCCCGAGAAGAATTATAGTAATTAATGACCGTTTATTTTATAAGTTAACGAATTCTTTCAGTATATATTTAATACTTAGGAATTCTGCAGTATATCGTGTTAGATATTTGTTGATATGTATATTGAAAACTATACTACTGACCTGCAATATTGGCGGGGCGCAATAGCAACAGGTATGTTCTGTGACCGCACGCATTAAATAAGCCAGTAACAACAGATCTGAAGGTAATTTTCACTCGAACTATCCAACGAGTAGTATTCCGTTATTTGTAATACGTGACTGAAAGTCTGTTATACGTAGAGTATAAAATAAAGTATATAGTTTCAACAATCCTGTTATACATACCTATTCTTCCTGCCGCTATCCAACATAAATTTCCCTTACCCACCTTTTAACTCTCCTCTATCAACTGTTATCTCAGTATTCCCATCACACTTCATACATGTTATACACAATAAACATAATATAACCACACACAATTCATTCATACCTTGGCCGACAATATAATGCTTATGCAAGCCTAATTTGAAGCCGAGTAAAAACATTACTACAACTAATTTTCAAGAATCTCATAGCAAAACTTTTGTAATTACTCAAAGAAAAACACAATAAATAATAAATCGAGCCAATCGGTCATTAAAAGAACCCTTTGTTTATTTTGCGTGCAAACGCGATGCGGTGTGAACAAAACAAACCTGCGGTAAATCGCTTGCGTGACACCCCTAACGCCTTCGTCTTAACCCTCGTTCTCAAGACGTGGTGTAAACACCGTTTTATACGACGATCGTAATGTTGGAGCCCCATTGATAGCGAATTGTAGTCTAGTTTAGTTTAGTTTACGTTTAGTTTCCATCGGCATGTTTTTCTCGTGGTAGATTATAGTCATAACGTTTGTGTATTAGAAAGAATAAGGTAAAACATTTCTGAACAAAAAAAAATATAAACCTACATGTAAAACAGAGCGCCAAAATTATAAAGATTTTAATTTCTTAAATGGTTTTCTAATCTATCAACTATAAGATATCTTTTTATATATATTCAAAAAAATACTATAGATATAATCTAATAATTAGCTATAATATCTATTTTAAAATTTAGCTCGATTTTATCATCTGTATGATAGTTGAATTGTGCATAACGAGTTACGAGTTTGACGTTTTACGAGTTTTACGAGAATTGAGTATGTTATATTGTAATGAACGAATCTTATCTTTGCCTCTATAATTACACGTGATTAAGGTAAATACCTTATATTAAATATACCATTATTGCAGATAATATTATTGGAGCAAATCTAATTGTATCAATTGAATTGTAATGTATAACGTATCAAATCAAAGTCTATATATAGTCGAGGAGTGTTTCCTCTCTTATTAAAATACCCAATATGATGTGACATACCCTTTTTAATGATTTTGTGGTCAATGAACCATAAAATATACTATAAAATAATAAAGGTTCGGGTTAATCTCCAGCAAGTACTTAAACTTGTACATGATGATTAAAAAGTAAAATTGTAAGTTATCAAAAACTTGACGTTTATGAGGTTTTACAATAGCGAGAGTTCAATGTATTGTCTAAATAAAATTGTGTTCATTGTATAATTTCATATCCGTTGGTATGTAACTGCTGCGATGATATATTTTCAAGACGTTCATTACAATATCAATTATTTTCATAATGGTTTCTTTGGTAAATATTTAACTTTGTCTAAAAAAAAAATTACCCAAATCCTGCATCGCATTTACCGATTCATTATAAATGTTTGACCTCCTAACCTTTCTTGTGTTATTATTCTTAGGTACCTCTTGTATTTCAAAACCGAATGTACCTAACATCTCTGTGCCTGTGTACCTAACATGCGCTATCAAAATATCCTTATAAAAAAATATCAGAACAATTTACTTTAGAACACGTATGACAGTGGCAAAATCAGGTGATATACATCCACCATCTTGTTACTTAAGGCTTTAAAATAGAAATAAACAAGGATCCATGGTTGTTTAATTTGACAGCTATTTAAGACGCCACTAATCGACTGATTAAAGATAATTAACGTTTGAAATATTGATAAATAGTTATTAATTATTACTTAAAATTTAATGAACGTGTATTAAGGCCATTAATCAATAACATAGGTACCTTTCTTTTTCTAATACCTTTACTCGTTATTTGTTACTTAATTTCACGAATGAACTTGCACACTTTGGTATAGTTCTTTCTTTTCTCTCCCTGGCTAAATACCTATAATATTTTCCTTCCTTTTTGCGCCAGAATTGCTATGTTATAAAAATGCTGCACTAAAGTTCCACATTGAAATTTTACTCTCATTACGCTCAATGAAGTTTTACTTGAAATACAAGATTTAATATTCTTACAGAGGTGAGAATATTAAATCTTGTCTTTCAAATAAAAAAAAAAGAGTGAAAGTGAAAGTCTATACACTCTCATAGACTGGGGACTTTTTTTATAAAACGCTGTCATTCTAACCAAATCTTAATACTTAAGTGGGCCTTTTCTGCTTGGGGGAGCGCGACATGTGCTTTCTTATAAGCACTTAAGTGTTTCGACGCGGGAGGGTTAAGATTCTTATACCATGATTACCATCGATTTGTTTTTAAATTGATAGCCTAGCACTGTCTTAGTGCATTTTAATTCCATAAAAATATTTTTTCTCAATAATTATTGCATAAATCTCGCACAAAAATTTATGTGATATACTTAATGCAAAATCATTTTAAAGAGATGAAAGTAATACCCGGTTATACAATCATTATTTTAATTTAAAATTTGCATTACAAAGAAAACGTAGATCTTCTTAAAAAAAAATTAAAGTAAATCAAATTCGTACTAAAAGGTTTTACAAAGACTTTGTGTTCAAAATATGTTTAAATATTATATAATATATGTATATAGTATCGTGATAACTATTTAAATTAATATAAAAAGTCCTAAATTATACTAGCTTGTGCCCACAGCTTCGTTCACTTGAATATGATTTAAATGTTCCACCGGGACTACGTGTATTATATCGATTAATTATTACTAATTAGGTCCTTACGAGTAAGTGTAATTATGTGTGGCCTAAATTTTTCTTCGTGTTCAATTTTATATTAATCTAAATACTGCATTCAAATTGGCTTAGTAGTTTTCAAAAAATGTGCATTCTAATTAAAACCAAACTTAATATATTTATAAACTTAATATACAATTTAACAACCAAAAATGATTTCACGGGAATACAGATGTACAGATAATAAATATTAAAAAAAAAAAAAATTTATTATGGACCAAAATGTGTATCTAACTATGAATAAAAAAATTGTTTTGCACAAAATGCACAACGCAAATAATTGAGGACGTAGCTATAGAAGGGTTTAATCCTGATAAAATTAACTCTTGAAGGAATATTACTGATTAATTATTTTTTGAATTCTTCAAAACATTTTTTATAACACTCGTGCTATACAATCTATTGTTATTTGAAAGCTGTTAAACCTGTCAAATATTGGCATACGTTCTGTATGAAAGGGTTAAGAAAAAAATAAATGTTACAGTTCGGAAATCGTAAAAAAGGTAACAATAAAAAAGACTGGCAGAAAACACCGAAACGTTATTAAAATCGGAAGCTAGCAAAAAGGTTACACCTTGATCGGGGATCATCTTTTTTGCGAGTTTGGACAAACATTGCCGGCAAGTCCGGAACCAAAACATATGTTGGATCGCGTGCGATGCGTTAAATCGAACACCTTGTCCGACATTTGCAAAATGTAAATCATATTTTGTTACAAAAAAAAAGTATAATACATATTGAATAGAAACAACTTACGGGACTTATTACGATCTTTTATTTGAACTATTTTCTATTAAAAATCTGAGAACACTTTAAATTATAATAATTGCAAAATATTGAAAATAAGCAACAACAGAAAATAAAGTTAAACAGAAAAATTGTATAGTAAATGATTCAAAATTTAAAAAAAAAAATGTACCACAGTTACTATAATATTTTAAAATAAGTTACTGGACCAAAAAGTTCTCTGTAAAGTAAATTGAGGCAAATAAATATCTTATCTATGAACTGACTTTCTTTGCACGTTTAGTAAAGGAAAATTTTATATTTTATTGTTTTAAAATAAAAGTTACTAAAATGAATTGACATTATTATCATTAATGTCTAACTTCATCACGTTGTTGCCACGAGGAATAAAAATTTTGTATTTTTTTTTACTCCGAAGAAGAATAACTTCTTACGTACGTATAAAAGTACGAATTTTTTCATTAATTAATTCAAGTCAGGTACATTGAAATGTCATATGAGATGATGACTCATCACTGTTTCTTGTAAGCGGGTCTCAACGCAAACTCCCTAAAAGACCCCAATACGAGAGCTCCAAATATTTATTTTTTATTCATTGACAGATGTAATGAGAAATGTATGCCTATCACGCGGGCAAACAAGATTCGAATGTAACCCCACACCGGGACATCTGGCGCTGAGACAATCGTCAGGTCATTGTCGTTATTTCAACCTTTTGTTCTCGATTCCATCAGAGTACATGACACTCCTCCGTTGCTTTGAAAGTGCTAATTATCTATAAATAATAAATTAGATACCTAGATACATTTTCAAAATTCCCGAAAATAGAACTCATATTCTCCTCAGTTTTATGGAATTTTCACTTTGACTGTAGATGGTTATTTCTTTAAACCGTTGTGTACGTTTCTGCTCAGGTAATGTTTCGAAATTGGATTGCTAGTTGGATTTTAATTTTTAACGTTATTAGGTGATAATGAAGCTGAACATCACGAGCAATTCTGAAGCCTCGAGAAATGTCCACCGAGTAAATCAATCTAGCGGGAAAATATAAACTTTTAACGGTAAACAGAATTAATCTATGTATTAATACGTGAAGCAAAAGTTTTCGGTAGTTTTTTAAGCGTATTCCGTGCACGGAAGACTGTGAGATAGAAAATAGTCTATGATCAAAAAGTCTCTGGTCGATTTTCGACCTTAGTGTGATCGCTAGTTATAATAATTATTATCTATTGATTCATGAGATTGCCGGTGTGGCTGTTTTAAAACTTTGTTGACAAAACAAACTATAGTATGTGTAGCGACATCTACATAGCGACACATAGCGACATCTATCGAGTCACATACGACGCATCCTACATTGCGCTATGGAAATTAACTCTTCAATTGAGTACATATACAAGAACCCGACTACAACCGTTGGGCAGCTGCCCGCCAGACATAACACCCGTCTGGTCGGAGGATCCTCCCTTTGCAATAGTTCTTCTACACTGGTGACCCCGACGTGATCGTCAGCACAACCTTCTTCGCACAGCTACATCGTGACGTCATCATTAATTCCACAAGCTTTCGAGCAACGAGTCATACAGCCAGCCAGCATCCACGGCTACTACGGGTATCCTGACCACCAGCATGCAGCGGACGCGCATTCCTGGTCATCACCCACAGCCTTCTCAGTGACCTTGGCACAGCACACTGCACTTCGGCCGGTCAGCAAGCAGAGACGCACTTCTCTCCTGGTCGACGCAGCAGCCAGTCACTACGCAGCACTGCAACACTCCGACTCACTGGAGCATTCTTGCAGCATCACCCCGTCTCACTGGGGCATCACCCCGACTCACTGAGGCATCACCCTGACTCACTAGGACATCACCTCGACTCACTGGGGCATCACCGCAGACAGTTCCGACTCACCGTGAACTATGCGGCATCTGGTTCCGACTCACTGGAACATTCTACTGGCCCGGCAAGCATCACAAGATGTATGGACGACTCTACCTGCTATCGACCTGCGGTCTCGGAGGGGAGTGATGTAGCGACATCTCCATAGCGACATCTATCGAGTCACATACGACGCATCCTAAATTGCGCTATAGAAATTAACTCTTCAATTGAGTACATATACAAGAACCCGACTACAACCGTTGGGCAGCTGCCCGCCAGACATAACACCCGTCTGGTCGGAGGATCCTCCCTTTGCAATAGTTCTTCTACAGTATGAATATATGTTTTAAGATTTTATAGATGATCCTTAGATATGTTAAGGATAGGCCATAGTGACCAACCAGCTGACAGATTAGTTATCGATTTTTTCGATAATAAGTTCATGAATCTGGTTTATTATCGAAAGGGTAATATAGTTTATAAGAATGGATTATTACGTCAATGACGGTGATGTATTGAAGTGATACCCTCTATGTGCATCCACTGAGAATGATAATAACTGTAAACAATAAACCTATGTTATTTTATCCTATAATAGGTAATATATGTGGCATTTTAAGTGAGATGGATTTAGATTTTTTTGATCCTGCATTTAGAGTTGCCACAAAAACTCTCTGGTCAGTTCTATCAAGAGAGCCACCATTTTGTTAGAGACTTCTTTGAACTTTGTAGATTAGAAAAATAGTCTATCGACGTGATATTGGCAGAATTGTATATAAACACGTTGCCATTAAATAAGAAAAATATGCAATCCTAATAGTTCTATTCATTAAGTTGTATTTGATAAGAAGCTTAAACCTTACTACATACAAAACTAAAACAAGCTCAAAGTTTCCAATAGAAGCAATTATAAAGTAAAACCACAAATATGCCAGTCACTTCGTATCCAATCTTTAGGATGTTGGTGTCGTAAGCGTAGGGCGTGCAAGGAATCCTTCCAATTAAACTTATATCTTGAGACATGTGATCGAGATTAGTTAGCTGTAGGTACTGCTAATAAAGGAATACAAATACAGCATCTATATCAATTTTATAACGTACTAGCTGTGCCTCACGGTTTCAATCGTGTTCATTTTATATGACAAATATCGCAGACACCCTGTAGTCTATCATAATCACAGAACGTCACTTGTCGCAAGTACTTTTTTTTTAAATATTATTTCCTAAACTATGTGTCCAAATAACATGCTTTATAAGGCAAAGTTAACTTCATAAAATTGTCTTTCTGATGAAGCAGTTTTTGTTCATAAGGATATTAATGTCATATCTAAAAATTAGGCTCATAAATCACTTTTTCATGTTCAACAAATTTTTGTTATAAAATACCTTATTGTTGCTTATGCATAAGAGATAGGAATACGCTATCGCAGACTTTTTTTAGATATACTAAGGGCCAATATTTTTGTAATACATTATATTTGCATATCATTAACTATGACGACACCGCATGCGAATAAAGCAGTTAGGAAACACTTCCACTAGGTACCGACTAACTTAACAAAATTAAATATTGAAGACTAACTGATAATTGTAGTTTAATCCGACTGGTAGTTGAAGAGATTAGCGTGTTTAAACAAACAAACAAAAACACTCTTCCGGTTTATATATTAAAAATATAGTATATAGTAAAGATTACATTTTGGTGAAATTTTATTGTGGTAACATTGAATAGTAAAATAGCTTAAAGATTAAAAATTTAGTTTATATATATATTATAACTTGCTTTCATTCAAATACATAATACCATATACAATCGTTGCTTAAACCGGAAATAATAAAATTCACTTGGTGCTTATAAAGCACTAATGATAATAATATTTCCCAGACATTTTGCAAATTAAATGTTTATTGTTTTAAAGGTGTTTTTATAAGGAAAGTTTTTAAAACTGTTGTATTTCGTAAAAAAAAGTTAATCTATTATAATAGCCTAGGAAACAAGCTTAAAATGAGTGGCATTTTTTTCATCTTTGAAATTTTAATTACCGAATTAAAAACTATAAAAATATAACAAAATCTTACAGACGCAGCCGGCACGCGCGACGCATTAAATAAAAAAGAACTGGAAACAATAAACGCCATTAAACGCGAACAAAAGGAGTAAAAGGCAAGTCGCGGGGCACAATTAAAAAAAAAAAAAACAAGAATTAATAAGGAATTGTAATAATAAGTATTATTATATTTGAGATGACAGAATAAGGGGAGCCATCGAGCTAGCACCTGGCGAGACACGCGCCTGCCGTGGCACAGAGCGGCGCGGCGCCCTGCTCGTTCAGTGTTCACTATTATAGTATAGTACTATTATTATTGTTCAGCCTAAGATATTATTTATGTGACGTATGGCACCTTCTAATTGTAAACCTATACATAGAATATAAAATAATAATTTTTTTTTGTATTCGCTTTGAATATAAGTAGGTACTCCACAAATGTAACTGAGGTGATTAGGTAATCAAAAATATTACATAATTTCACTTCAAGTTAGATCAAGAAATATTTTATTCTATTTAGTCCTTAAAAAGGTACTTATGAATGTTAATACACAATTGTTGGTTCGGAAAACATCCTGGTCATCGAGAAGAACCGGCAAGAAACTCGATCGGGTTTATTAACATTTTTTTAAATCACTTTTTACAATAATTTTATTGTTTACAGTTAATATCATTTTCAGTGGATGCACAGAGAGGGAATCACTTCCAGAAATCACCGTCATTCATGTAACGATCCACCCTATAATAAATACTCTTTCGACAAAACATGATTTTTGAACTCACGTAGGTACCTAAGAACCATATTTCTTTGATGTACAAAACAAAAGTAACTCCAAAAATGTTGTCCCGCATGCTTGTAACATGATGAAGTTACGCATCAATGATAATTATGTAAACTTACTTTACTGTCCTTTATTTTTACACTACTTCATCATGTCGCATTTCCGTCACATAATGCGCGCGCAGCACTTAATTCACACACTACCAAACGCACCAAATAAAATCAATCTTCAATTAAAAGGTTTGCACTTTTCACCCTATTTGCATATATAATTTTGAACTATTATTTGTGTCTGTTCTTTTCGACCGTATAAGTCAATATCACCCATCTGTCTTTAGCTTACACCTGGACAAGTGATGGGGTATTTCCACCGCATTCTTGTGGTTAGAATTGGTTTATGATTTTATCAAAGCTTAATAATCGGAATGTGTTCGCATTATTTGTTTGACATCTTTTATTTTTAGCATATTCATAAATTCTATTTTAAAAATATCTAAAAATATATTTCAATAAATTACATAATGCTTATCCCGTCATGGTGACTCTCTTTTGGTTTATCGCGTTTAAATACATTCTCTAATTATGTTTTCCCCCTATTTACATCGATATTTTATAATTATTTTTCCCCAATTAAGTACAACAACGTAAATTACACTCAACGTTCTATAAAATAAGTATTTTTGTTTCTTTTTAAAGTAAGTATTTCTGTGTAAAATCGTCCGACAATTTAAGATAAGAGGTCATTGTTTTAGTGGACCATTATTAGCTTGTTTATTTTACCTTATTAAGTACTTGTTTGTAATGAAGAAGACTTCCGGACTTTTTCCAGTTCCATTGTTTTATATTTTATTATCCTATTATAGGAAAAATCATATTATTTTTATTGAAGTTTATATTGTCTGATTTCATCATCATCTCACCGAAAAGACATCCACAGCTCAATATAATTATGCCTCTTCCAATAATTGCCACAATGAGCGGTCCTGCACCGTTAGCACCCAGCGAATTCCCGCAATTTTTACCAGGTCGTCTGCCCATGCTGCGACTTCCGGTACATGACTGGCACTAGAAAACTCTTCGGCCTCCTCGGCCATCCGTCCTAAGAACTAATATGCCCCGCACACTGACACTTAATTCTAGGAATTCTCAGAGCTATGTCTGTAAGTTTGGTTCTTATGCGTATCTCCTCATTTCTGATTTAATCACGCAAATAATCTCCGAGAATAGCATTTTCCATTGCCCTTTGAGTGATCTTGATGATTCTTATTAGGCTCATTGTTAACGATCCCCCATAGTTTATTTATGTTAATGGGTACTTCTTAACTATAGTGTATTTTTTAACCCCACGTAGTAAATTGACAATCACTAACGTCAAACTTACAAGTAATATTGGCACATTCTTTTTTATAGTGTTGTGCTACCGCTTATTTTACGTTCTGACTATTTGAATCGTAAGATTTTAAATATTAAATTAAGAAACTATAAAATGTTAATTATAGCGATCAAGTAACAAAGAAAAACCTACAAAAATATTCTTTGATCGGCCCACGAGAATTGCGATTTTGTTTATCTTATTCGGTCTTTGAAGGAATCAATTTTTTTTTTTTTCAAAAAACCTTTCAATAGGGGAATAATGTATTGTACGGTTTTACGTTTAGTACGTTTTAGTGGACATCACTGTGTTTACTCTAATCTAATACTATTAAGTGAACAATTCTTGTATATATGTAATTGGTTTCTCGGAAACGACTCGAACATAGAAAAATTGTACATATCAAGTTTATCAAGATACGCGTTTTTAGTAAGACAACAAGCAAAGCTCGTGCGCCTTTATATTATCCAATTAACTATTAAAATACACTAAAGGATATGTTAAATAAAAACCTATTAAAATAAGAAAACACTTTTTGTTAAAGATTAGATAGTGATGGAATAACAAAATAGTAGGGCCTGGATAGCTACCACTCCCAAGTTGGCAATGTATTAAGATTTAATTGAGTCATTAAGTTAATGCTTAGGAGCGGAGCAGTAAACATGAACGTCAAGTATTCTGGCAAGTACCTACGGGAAGTGATAACAACGATAGGATACACAGATGCGTTGGCGGTGCGATGGAGAGTTGGTTGAATAATTTTAACACGAGTAAAACCATGTTATATTGCTAGTCCAATAATAATAATAATAGCCTTTATTTAACAATCTTACATAATCTTTAACTTAACGCTATGAAAATACAACATATATATTAATTATTTGACACCAGTACGTGAAGATTTTCTTGCTTTTCAGCATAGGCCTCCTCTAGATTTTGCCACAGTAAGCGGTTCTGTGCTT
Organism: Saturnia japonica; assembly: GCA_033032175.1. Lineage (NCBI taxonomy): Eukaryota > Metazoa > Arthropoda > Insecta > Lepidoptera > Saturniidae > Saturnia > Saturnia japonica. The sequence continues at coordinate 11,286,834 of CM065325.1, forward strand.
GTCTTCTCCAAGTAACACCAGCTGATTTTCTAACATCGTCATCCCATCTTCGACGCTGTCCCTCTTTCTTTCTTTTGTATTGTCTTGGGTACCACTTTGTCATGTCTCTAGACCATTTAATCCTTTTTACTCCTAATCATATGACCTGCCCATCTTCATTTTAGTTTTTTAATACAATAAGTAATATGAGTAATTCTAGTTTGATTTCTTATAGTACCTAGTTTTATGTTCTCTTTAATTTAAATGTTGACTATGCTTCGTTTCATACTGGGTTGGCATTAATGGCAAGTCTCCAGGTTGCTTGTATTATGAATAAAATATCAAATACCTAATAACTGACGTGCAATGAATTCATAGCTGAAACTACAGAACCAATAATATCTAACCTAAGAATAGTTGAAAGAAAACGGTTGTAGTAGAAAGCGCTGACAGCGAAACTAATATGGTAATTTGCAAAATTTCTACTAAAAATAAATTATAATAAACTCCGCATACAATAAGTACACAATGATCAAACTCAATTACATGTAAATTGTATTCACATGTCCTTATGTACAGGTGTACAAACCTTTGATTGCGATTAGGAAACGGAAGTGAGGTGGCCAATGGCGGTTGTCACGGCCCGACTGCTAGCGTCTCATAAAGCTTTTTCACGTTAAGACAAGGGAGAAGCCCGAGGCAATTATTTTCATACCTATGTTATAATAGATCATTCAAAACCATACCAAACCGTACTTCATTCTTAAAAAGAAGTAAGCATTAAACTTTCGTATACAATTTTAACTATATTAAGCTTGGAATTAAATGTGTGGACGTACCTGATGATAGTTATTAAATTTTTCAGATTTATTATAAGACAATAAACCGATTATATCGACAGAAAATGTATTTAATCTATACTTCGATTTCATAGAAATACAAACTCTTCCGTATAATTCAGAGTATATATTTGAGCTTCAAGTCACCGGGTTCATGATTTGTATTAAATGGATATTAAATTAACAATCAACTACTCGTAAATTTGTTTGCGTTAATTACAATTAAAAAAATAATTAAATAGCTTATTTATTATAATACTACTATAATATATATAATAATAATACTATAGTATTCAGGTATAATGTAGATTTCTATAAGTGAAAGAATTTTCATAATCGGATAAGTAGTTTTAGAGATTGCTTCTTATCAACTTTACATCTTTATACAACTTCTTTTTATTTAATGGCAACTGTATTTATCCAGAATTCTGCCAATGCGTGAATAGAAAATATTTCTACTTATACTTGTAATCTTCAAACATAGTTCTAACAGTTGTCTTTGTGACATCGTAAAATAATTTTTTATAATTATTATTTATAGCCCTCTTCAATTGTGCACAATAACCAAACAAAAATAAATAATAAATTCCGCCAAAATTACAAAATTTTTAAGCCAACTACCATGAGCTTATGAATAAAAATAAAAATCACCACATGACAGATTAAGATCCCACCAAAAGCTGTACATCTTTATAATATTAGTATAGATAATATAGTTATTAAACGTCACGAGTCGACGTATAATATCCGCGCGCAATATCACTTCAATCGCGCCCTCTCCTCTCCGTCTTATATGAACACGCACTTTGTAACGTCGCGACAAGTGTACAAATGTGAATTCCGGTATTGTCACTGTAATTATTTTTTTGGGAATAACCAATGCTGGTAACTCATAAATAAATAATATTTCTAAATACCTATGTATATTTATAGATTAAGATTTAATTATTTTTTGGCTCTAGAACTAAATTGTACTATTACATATTATGACACCGATTGTCGTATTTGATGATGTTTATAGGACATGTGAACTACCATTAATTTCTCACTTACGACACCATATTCTTATTTTTAATGCTTCCTGGGGCACAAATATATTCATTTCAAATATAAGCTAAAAATTTCTAAAATTTGTAGGAAACAACTACTATGCTAAGGCAAGTCTCCTAAGTTTTAAATGTTTTCAACAGTTACTTTGGACGGATATGTATATTTATTAGATATTCAATGCTTAAGCAATATGGAGTTTATCATATTATTATTCGGACAGGAAACATAAATGCCAAAGAAAAACGATTAAAATAGAGACTTTCAAATTTGGAGGTTTTTTTTTTTATTTCAAGCCCTATGAGAGTCTGGCAGCATAAAAATTCAATAACATATTTAAACCGGACGTATAACAAAATGAAAATATGAGATAAAACTCTAAACCTTATTTATACAAGTGACGTCATAAGTAGAGCAGCTATTCATCAAGCAATGTTGAACTAAAAGATGTTATAATCAGAAAGTCACCGTGGATAATGTGAAAACTTTATAAATTCTTCGCATTACCCTATTCGCGAGTGTAGACGCGTGAGGTGTTGGCGCCCAAGATGCCGTATAGCGGAAGCTTTTACGCACAAAATATATGGGAGATCATTACGAACGTCCACGCTTGCAAATTTAAATATCTCATTGTTACCAACCACCCGGGAGTTCGTACACGTTAAACTGTACTAATGTCATAAATCTAAATACATTATTTTCCTTTTATTTCTTTGAATGCGCTAATCTCTGGAACTACCTGTTAGATTTGAATATATTTTTCTAAAACTCTAAGGTGGTTAATGCACTATAATCTGGTATCAAATGTGGATTATTCTAGAACATTTACTAGTATATAGTGGCACAGCATGATGTATTATGACAGTAATGCAGTGTTTAGAAGAAAAGCTATTGATTTATTCAGAGTTTAATAAATATATGTGATTATTACACACACACATACAACACACACACATTCACGCCTGAAGCACTACATCGTTGTTTTTGATGTAAATAATATTTAATTAATAATTTCGTTGGGGTATAGAATTGTTATATCTTTATTGTAATACGATTGAAATCATTTTGGCTAAGCCAATATGTCAAATTAATTATGTATGTAAGTTAGAATTTAAGAGCTGTAGATTTCCTGAAATAAATAAAAATAAATATAATAAAATGATTATAGAATTATGAGCAAATCCTTACCCGTAATATGATCATGGAAAAAATTAAAATACAGTGTAAACTCTTTATAACGAAACTCAAGGGACTGAGCATTTTTTGTCGTTATAGAGAGTTATCGTTATATGGAGTGGAGTTTCAATATGTGGGTTTTAACGCAAACCAACCAAGTTGGGCTCACTTCAACGTTATAGGGAGTTTATCGTTATAAAGGATAACGTTATAAAGAGTTTACACTGTACTTACATAGCTGTATTAAAACTACTCAAAACCGCCGAATCAGTTGCTATTAAAGTAGGTAATGGAAAATTTTATTTACGGGTCAGTTCACAATTTATTTTCGTATGTTTCTTGCCTCACACCTTGGCATTCAATTTGTGAGCCGCTTCGCGAGCTATTCGCGACTAACGCCGACACTTCATTGTCTAAAAGCGGGAAGGAAGCGAGGTCTTTTGTTGATAATTGCTTGCTCAACAATACTTAACGAGTTAAGATGTAGAAAGGTTTTAATACATTATTGTTCATATAAGTCAATTTAATATAGTGTAATATCTATATGTATAAAAATTGATTTTTGTATGAATGATACTGATAAATTCCAAAACCGCTTGAGCAGTCACCTTGAAAGTTGGCGGTAGATCCAAATGTTTTTTTATGGTTTATTTATATACCTGAACGATTTTGTTGATTTACTGACTACTAGAAAGAGTAGAAAAACGTATGCGACGCCAGCTTTATAGTAGGTATATCTATAGAAATAGATAAAATTGAAGTGTTTGTTTGTAATGTCAAAATAACAACTTTTTACTAAATTTATATGAAAGTATGTAGGTACGTTACTTATATCAAAATATAAATTTTTAATATTGTCGGAAACGGTTGGACCATTTTTACGGAGCTTTCATTATTAGATAGCTGATGTCAAAACAAGTAACTTAGACTATTTACTTTTATTTTACAAATATATTTACGATTCCGCGCAACAAAAAAAAAAATTGGTAATGGTGAATCAATTCGGATGCTTACGCTTATGCTGCGTAAACCATACGAGATATACCCAAATTAATGTACCTACTACATAACTGTAGACCTTATAAAGACCTACAAAAAAGTCATCGAGAGCTTTAAGCATTTTTGTGTTTAAAATAACCGGGACCGGGGGTAGAACTATTTGCGCTTCTGATCAATCGACGACATTCTGTACTTCACGCGAGCGTAGCCGCGGGCATAGTATGTATATAAAATAAAACGATCATTTTTATTATTTTACTAGCTGTGCCCCATGGTTTCGGCCATCAACACACCCGTATAGCTAGTTGCTAGTATTAATTATATAACCTACAATCATTCTTTATTCCGTTAAGAAAGTCAAGGGTACTTGAAAAGCACCCGTTTATATTAAAACCGAACAATAAAAACGCAAGTCTAAAACGAAAACAGTGAGTATTCACTTTAAAAATGGCGGTACAGTGGAGCTCAATCTTAAGCTGTTAGTTGCATCTCACTCGAGACTTGAGGCTGGTGCTTCGTTAATGGAGAGAAGGGATGCACATCTGTGCAGCTCTTTTAGCTTTAACGTGGCTTTATAAAGTCTTCCTACTGGACTATTTTATACAGCTACCTCTTTAATGTTCACTTTTTTATTAAGTAGGTACCTATCTAGTCAGCTGTTTCGCTTGTATTATGTATAATATTAGCAAATGATATTTTTTTCAAAATCGTGTGTACTAATCTGTTTTTTTTTTTTCAAAATATGTATAAAAAACTATAGGTTTTATACAGTATATATCATCGGCAATAGGTTAAATAACTTGAGAGCAAACATGAAATATACAAGTGTGCTTATTATTTATTGATTTTCTTTGTTATACATGCATTTATAAATACACGTACATAACCATAATTTAACACGTCTACTAGACATTATATTACCTACATTTTAAAACCTTATTTTTTTTGAAAAATTGCAGATTTAAGTAGGCCGATACGTAAACGTTACGAAAGCCGTACAATGGTCTCGTATCTTTATATCATGCAATTTTTTTTTCGAGTTTCCAATCTATACAATGATATTAAATCTATGATAAAAACATGCGCATATCTGAATGCAACACTGTGTCAAAGCAAGCAATCGCTAGTTTTCGGAGGTTTAAAATTTTGAACAAATATACATGTTTTACACGTGAAGAATTTTTCTAAATATAATTATTCTTTGTTTAGCTTTAAAGCGCGAAGATGTTATAATATTTTATGTTAAGATAAAATGTCGGTATCCATCAATGACTCTTTATAAACAGACGCGTTATACTCTCACTAAAAGCAATTTGAAAACAGAACAAATATTCAACATGTAATAAAAAAAATAGGAAATCATCGTATAAGGCGGTGGAAACTCTGTTGTCAAAAAGGGATAAAATACCTGCTTAAATTTTCTCTGTTATTGGCGTGCCGGTCGCTGCTACCTTATTTTTATGACACTTATGACATTCTTTTACTAATTGATATTGTGTTAGGTTACCATGGATATTTCATATTGAATTTTATTACCTCACCAAAAAGGCACGAAACGATAACTTTTTAGACAACACTTATGACATTCTGTTACTGACTGATATTGTGTTAGGTTACCATGGATATTTCAAATGAGTATTAATTGAAAATGATATTGTGAATAATGATTGTAAGTACTTGTATGTACCTTTTCAAAAACTTTAAATTAGTGTGTATTTGATCATTTTCTGAATAAAAAAACATGGATGTGAAGGTTTCACTTCTACCACGTGTGAATTGCACACATAATTTTTTTTTTGTCTGAGAGTCACGTGATTTGAAACGCCGATTTGAAAATGTAACGTCACCATTCAGGGAAACATGACCGTTAGACTCCTGCGTAAGTTGTCACATTTGTCACCGGTATCACACAATATGACATATAAAATTTATGATGACGTCACTGCATCATAATTACGCGTTTTTATGGCGTGTTTTTTTATTTAAATTAAAAAATTATTTTGAATCACTTTTTATGATGTAGGTATTAATGAAAAAAAAAATTTAGGAAGAGCGTAAATTTTAAAGATAGCCCCAAAAGTTATTATTTTTTAATTTTCGCCCACTTGGACAACTTTTAAATCCAAAAACTTTTTCCTTTATTGTTGAATTATTTTGTTAAGTTTTACAACAGTGCAAACTATAAAATGGAAAAAATATAATTCCCTCTTGCTACGCTAGCATCATTTTGGTGGGTTTTTGAATTGTAATTTGCTGCTTATAGCCTAAGATATTTTTATAAGTGTAGATGCGTTAGTCGCACTCTATTTTAACAATATTAGAAATTGCCTGACATTCTCTTAGTCATGTATTATCCAGTGTCGCGCTTGCACGTCATTACAACACAAAATATATACTTATTTCGTTCTAACATTAAAAATAACAAAATGTCTTTCATAGTCTTTCCCTTTTTGCGTACTATTTAGCTGGAGTCATTATTTGTGGTTTGTATGTATAGCTTAATTTCGTTTTTTAGTGCAATGATGTTGGCGTATGACGCGTCTTTATATAAAATGTTATTGCTCACAGCTGAACACTTTTTCAACTTATCTTCCATATATGATGGTTCTCCTTACCCTCCATAGTATAGGTATATGTCAACGCGTTCAGATTCACGTACCTACTAATGATCTCCAAGATACCTTCTCCATTGCGCGGTTCTTAATTCGAACGTTCCGTTAACGAGATCCACCTTCAACATGTCTACGTACAATGGAACACGATGCGTGAGCGTTCTCTCTTTTTTTATTTTTTTTCTAAACCGCTTCAAGGGTGAACTCCATTCAGCCAGCGTTTTAAAAGATGGAGTTTAAGTAATGATCCGACGTGTATACAGCCAAGCGGTGTGCATGTTTTAATTTAGTTAGTGGTTTATTTATGCTTCATACTGAAGTTATTTCTGTCCTTTTGATGTAACATATGTATATAAGTCGTTTGTACATAGTTGTAACCTTTTTATAACCTTCTTTGTGGTTACCTACACTCGACCTAATAGCTAATTCTATCTTCTAGTGGTTAATATTGTCTATAAATTAGTTATCAGTTTTAACTTATCTAATTCTTATATCGTCTCTTAAATTAAAAAAAGGCGTAACTATCTACCTACACATAAAAATATACACGTTTTATTTATTTTAAATGAATAGGTATTTTACAATAAATATAAATTTCAATATACCTACTTACTTATCGTGGGAAAGAAAGAAAGAAAGAACATACATTTAATTGTTACACAAACAAAACAAAAGAAAAATAAATAGCAGAAAGATAAAAAAATAACAATACTTAATAATTAATGAAATACATGTGTATGTAGCAAATGGGCCTTGAGTCATTATATATACTGGAGGGGGTGAGTCCTCGAGCGCTGATTTTCACTCAATGCCCAGAGAGATAATAAATATGTCTTGCGCAGTGTTTAAAATAAATAAATACTATGCATGAAGTGTTTTATGTCTACTAGTATAAGTTAAATATATAAAGTATAAGTTTAATAATAAATATTTAAAGTAAATATAATAATAATTATAACTGATATAACATAAAATAATGAAGAAATAAATATCAGGCTAACGTATTTGCTCCAAAAGAAGATAAGCTTTAAACTTGGAATTGATGTTGAAAAGGGACGTGGCATTTTGAATTCGCGGAGGTGGATTATTCCAACTTTTTGTATCCTAGGGTAAGTTAGGATTTTTTGTTTACACGTTTTGGGATTGGAATGGATTTGCCTACTCTCTTCTTATTTATTTTATGAGAAATTGAATAAAGATTTTTTAAATTATATATAATACCTACACATACCTAGACTTTAAAGTTTTCAATTAAATATTCAATGATGGCTCAGAGTGTACGGTCTCCGCGTTGGTTGACTTGAGTTCGGATCCCTGCAATGAACCTGAGCTTACGGTGAAGGAAAACATCGTGATGAAACCATAGCATGGTGGTAAGGCTTTTTCTATTGGCTACCACCCTCAGGTTGAAGATCTGTCACCAATCACCTATACGTGTGTTCCGGCAGCTACCCGCTAGCCAGTGTTTCCACTAGTCTTAGCTTGTTACCATTAAAAAAATCAGTTCCCACCAAGAGACTAAGTTATTTCAAATTAAGTATGAAGCTATGCTTTATGTACTTAATATAACACGAAAACTGACTCTCACTAAATATAGTTATTGTGAAACATGTTACAATGTGAATATCAAAAATGATGTTTCTCATGAGACGGCCATTATCGACGGATGTGACGTCGAACGCTGCGATATAGGCCGGATGTCGCACCACTGCACTCAGATGATACGGCCAGTGCTTGTAGGTAGATAATATATAATCACGACTCTCGTTGTATTTATATGTTGGCAGAGACATTACAGATGATTATTAAAAAAATGTTTGTGTCAAAAATCGATTCAAAACATTAGTTGCACTAACATATTAAAACACCTATTACAAACAAGATACGTTTCGGCTCTCAAAAATTAACCAATCGGATTCAATATATTTTTTGTCCTTTTATTTTTAACTCTTGTACCATAAAGTAAGTTACAAATACTAATAATATAACTACAAATTAATTCTTCACATAAATATTACTTTTACATAGTTGCTTAATTCCTTAAGTTGTGAACGGACCTTTTTTCTTGATATTTTGGAGTTTGTTTTCCTTCATGACTTTGTTTATCATAATATGTAACAGGGTTACTAGAATATATAATAGCACAATTTAAGCTGGTTGTGTCTTAAAAAATATTAATATTAATTAACAAAGACAAGCTTAGAGACGACATATAAATTAACAATCACGCTATCCTATCTGTCTCTAACCAGGTAAGCACAAATCTATACTAATATTATAAAGCTGAAGAGTTTGTTTGGTTGAACACGCTAACCTCAGGAACCACAGTTTCGAATGAAAAAAATGTTTTAGTGTTGGATAGCCCATTTATCGAGGAAGTCTATAGGCTTATATAACATCACACTACGACCAATAGGAGCGGAACATCAATAAAAAATGTTACAAAACGGGAGAAATTTATACCTTTTCAGAGCTTCCACTGCGTGCGCTGCGCTGTATATAGATATATCGTATTAATCCATATTGAAATAAATACTGTATTCATCACAAATATTTAAATTAAGTTTGAAAAATAATTGTCCTTTACAGTAATTGATTTAAAGGAATATTTTAGGTGATATCACAGTTTTAAAATAACTCCGCAGTGAAAGAATGATCAAGTATCGCGAGCGCATTTTTATTATGCAAAATAATGTGGGAGGCGAGCGGTAAGGACCTATTATACAGTTCCTACGACCCACTCCCTCTAACCCTTTTTCTCTCTCTCTTATATGACGCAGACGAAGTTGCGCGGGTCAGCTATATAGTATAACATACTTAATTCCTAAAATAAACATTTCGTTAACACAGAATAGTAATTTAAATAAGGTACATACTTAATACTATCTGGGCCGACAGACGTTGTTTTGCTCTTTCCGGTAATTAATGGCTCGACCAAAGTGCCATCTATCGGATTCTAATATAGCTATGAACTATCGTATCTCTATAAATCAAATATTTTGCGTAAATTTAAATATGAACTCGATCGGTCAAGTCATTCAGAAGTTACACGAGTTAACTAACAGACGCACAGAAGATTGCAGTTTGCAGATTGTATGTGAAGTAATGATGGCCCAGTGGTAACGTGTACGGACATCGCGTTGATCTATGTGAGTTCGAATCCCTGTAATGAGCCTGAGTTTTTGGTGAAGGAAAACATCGTGATGAAATCATAGCACGGTAGACGAGCATGTTCTAATTCCCGCCTGGGTAGTTACCACCACCCTAAAGTTGAAAATCTGTCGCCAAACAACAATGGGTGTGTTCCGGCAGCTGCACTTGAGAAACAGTCTTTCACTAGGGCACCTCGTCACTAAAGACCAGGTGAGGTTGCGGTCATAACGATTTAAAAAAATATGTAAATTAAACAAATGTTAATTACTTTTACATACAATTTTTTTTGTTTTTATTAATTTCACTTTACTAACTCACCTTTATGATAATTGATGACTTTTACCACTAGGAAGGCGTTGACTTACAGGATTGTATTGAAGTCTGGAAAAAAAAGAAATATATTACGTAAATAAACTTAGGTTGGTATACCTAACTAACCGGTTGGTAACTAGGTAACGATTATATTAATAATTAATTATTCGGGGAAAATGATTGTAGATATTATCAAATATTGGTTAGGTATAGTGTTTGAATGATTAGATAAGTGGAAGTAAGTAGATTCAGTGTCTCTGGTTCGAGCTTCGGCATGCACTAATTGATTTTTTTAAACTCGCATGCAACTTTACCTATACGAGACGCTACAGAAATTTTCTCTTAATACTGCTACCTAGCGGAAAAACACAGAACTATCGACATATCGGACTTTAAGATCGCTATTAAATGATTAGGTATTTCCTATTCACATATTCTAAAGAGGCTGCTTAATTTTTTATTAGTAGGTAGGTACCTAAAAAAGTAGGTAGGATAAAGATTAGTTTATTGTTTGTGTGTTTGAACGCGCTAATCTCTGGAACTACCGAGCAAATATGAAAAATTCTTTCTTTCTTTTATTGCCTATTTATTTTGGAAGGTTATAGGCTATCTAACATCACGGTACGATACTTAGGTGCGCAGCAGTGACCCTAAACGTTAATCAATCTGGCACTCTATAGACAAGCAGTTCCCATGTATAAACCAGGCATGTACCTATAATTGAAATTTAACATGAGTAAATCCGCAGAGCACAACCAGTTTAATATGTAAATATAGGTAGGTACTATTTTTTTACATTTAGGAGTAGAATTTCTTTCTATCTAATTATAGGTATAAGTATATATATTACCTAAATTCTAAGGCATGATCTAAGTGATAATTTTCACAAGTAAGTAGATTATTTTTAAATACGACATCGAGAAAGTTTAATGATGTCTTATTAATGTTTCATTTAATTTACTGCTGCTTACGCTTTTGCTAAAGTAATTTTGAAGATATGATCGTACTTGTTCGAAGACATCGATCGAGTAATTTGACACAAACTTAAGCCACGCCTATCGTCTTGCGCACACCCGCGCACTCCTCCCACCTCCTTGCGCACAACTCCCCCTTTCTTATGAAACCATATGAAACACACGCCTTCCGAATCGGTATAGATTGATTTTTATTAACGCTACCTTTTATGTAATCATACTCAGTTTTTAAATCTTGTAAAGCTAATTGACAATCACTAATTTCAAATTTAAAAATAATATTACCGCATTAATTTATGGTCTACCATTAGGTACCTACTTACTACCATTTACTATAAGTATCATTTATTTTACGTTTCGATTATTTGATCCGTAAAAGTCTAAATTTTGAATTGAGATTTTTCATGATTTGACATATTAAGTAGGTAGGTATACAAAACTAAAGAATCTAGAAACATAAAGCAATTTTGCAAACTAGGTACAAAAAACAAAAACAAAAAAATGCTTCGGGAGGCTATGGAACTTGTGATTTTATTTATCTTATTCGGCCTCCACCTACGGACCAATTCTGTTTTTTTTTTCTTCAGAAAAACAACTATACCTATTTATAAGTATCTAATAACTCGTAATTACGGATTTACGATTACTTCCGATTCTGAAATCACTAATATTAAATTCCAGTAGGCTAGTTGACTCTTTTTTGAAGTAAGTCTTAAATTACTTATTAATTATTATCCGATTAAAGGAAAAAAAATATTACCATATTTTTTAGGACTTCGAAAACTGCAAAACTTTATTTAAAAGTGTACTTTTTGTAAACAGGCGAATACGCTGTCAGCCATATTAGTCTATATTAAATACCTAAGTACTATAATATTATCTCTGCTGTGATGTCATACGGGTCGAAAATAAACATTTGACCTTTAGCAAACGTTCATCAATGTAAAAATCTCGATACTTTTTACGTCATTTAGGTCAATGTCAAGGCACAAATTAAGTACATAGCGAATTTCACTCGTATAAGATCCGACATGAAATTTGCTAGAGTCATATGACGTCACACCATGGTCAAAAAATTAAAAAGTCAAAGTTTACAAAAAAAAATTCAATTGAAAATATTAATGTAGTCTTACACTTTTAATGTCTGAAATCGATAAAAATTTGTTTCTTAAGTCAAATACTATAGAATATATTAATTTATTGCGCCAAATTTCATATGAGTCAAGGAGCGAATTAAAGTAGCAACATATGAAATGTCATTTTACTTTATGAAATTTAAAAAAGGACTACTAAGTACAGCGATTTCTTTTGCGAGAAAAATATCCTAAATGTACCAACCTACCTAACATCAAATTTCGATTTTATAGCTCAGTAGTGGCATCTAGGTTGAAATGAACGGACCCCAGATTTATTTACTTACACTTAGGAAGCACAACACGCTGTTAGATTGTTTATTATCTAAGTAAGTAGTTATTTTCCAAAGACAGCTGCACTTGTGAGTTAGCCTCTTACTAAACTAAACGAGGAGTCATCGGCTATCTCGTCTCTAATCGCCTATACCTAATATTCGTGATATGATATTAATACCTTAATAGGTTATCAAAAGAACATAATTATTTCTGAGTCTTGTATCATACCTCTAAGATAATATAATTTTATATTAACATAATATTCTTAGTCAGTTCACTAAATAAAATGATTTTTTTATTATGTAAAAATACCTAAACACACAAAAGGGAGCAATAATCCATTATCATTTGCTTTTAATATGCAAATGCCCCTAACGCCATCTATCGAACGGAATACTTAATTTTCTTTTTTGTTAATACTTTTTAATTTGATTGTTTATTTAGTTTAGGCATATTTATCGTTTAGCTACCTTAATACTTTTGCATACATATGTACGTTTTAGCGTTAGTAAGTAATTTGTTAGCACCTAAAGTCGGTTACACAAGTTTATAATTTTTTTAGGTAGGTATAACATTTTTAATATTTAGTTAAAGTAGTCATGCTTAATTTTAGCATGTATTTTGCTACAAATAGCAAATATTGCGCGCTAATGCATGATTTTGCAAAATTTCTACTTGCTTCTAAGCTGGAACTAGGTACCTACTGAGGTTAAAAAATACCTAACAAATTTCTATGTGACTTATTTTAGAAAATTTAATTTTAAGAAGACGATAAGAGAAATTAAATGTTTGTACCTAACGCGAATTCTGTCGGTTTCCGTTTTTTTATCATAGCATCTACAGCATATTTGACAGCACTATGCCTGTTGGTATGCACAGTAATATTCTAAAAACAACAGTGACCATCGAAAAATCGACAATCCATCCAGATAGTCGCTGTCATGCCGACCTGCAAGGCTCTCGGTAGCTAGATTAGATATAAACTGGCCGATCCCTATAGGTACGCAACAAACCGACAAACAAAAAGAGAGCCGCTGTTGCAGCCGCGTAATTTAAAACCATCACAAATTAAAGTCGGTAGGATATAGTTTCACTTTAATTATTTTTGTCGTCTCTAAGACTTAATATCCAGTAAGGGTTGTTTTTCGTTTTATCGTTGTCACCGACATGACAGTCTCGTTGCAAAACTCTCTCGCCTCATCAACCACAAACTCCAGAATCGAGTAAGTAGGAACCATCAGGCCAGTGTGTGTACAGTGGGTGCGTGCAGGCTCAGGAACGTCGCATATACATATCTTAAAACTTGTTGGCGCCGATCAGCAATTATAAAAGAACGCAGCACCAGTGAGTTGGTGTTTTATTTCGAACACAATTCTTTCGCTGGATATTCCCATGGAATTCGAATATTTGTTGGTCCCATAATCGCGGGGAACAACCAGCCGCTGTAGTTAAGAGGATTTTCACTATGTGCTTGGAAGGTCAGCTACAGGTCCCTACCATCCCACTTAATTACTGGATATACACCGCCTAATCCCGGAACCCGAGACGCTTATGAGTGCCGCTATGACGAGTTACAACTGGTGTATGGGTTTTAATACAATCGGAAGCAATTGTTGATAGTAATTGCACTTGGTTAAATCATGGGTACATTTTAAGCACATCAATGTTTTGAAATAATTTAGTTACATTAATATAAATAAAGTAAATAAATGCTTAGCATTTGAACTCAAAATATTAATTTATATTGTGATAAATAAGCTAATTTCTAAATACGTAATTCCCTCTTTTCCCTTTCATATCATAACAACCACACGCGCTGGGCTTTGAAGCAACAGATTTACGTTAACCTTCATCTAGGCATGAATAAGCAAAGCCACTTCTTATCTATCCGTATTGTGGAGCTGTGCAACAGTCTCCCGGGTAGTATGATCTCTCTTTCAAAAATACGTGATTTTTTTCACACTAAGGACCAATATCATTGTAGACCATTATATTTCCGTATCATCAACAATTACGCCAGCGCACGCGGTTAAAGCAGTTTGGGAGGGCCTCGACTTCAGACTTACATAACAGAAATCAATATTTAATTAAGGCTAGCTTGGATTTATAGCATAATGTTATATAACCTATACTATTCCTCGTGAGTCTGGCTATCATATAAAAAAACGATTTTTCGAATCCGACTGGTAGTTCCAGAGATTAGATTGTTTAAATAAATAAACAAAAAGACTATTCCGCTTTATTATATCAGTATAATTTTATAGATTATAAATTTGACACCCTTGACCATGTAGCCACGCATTCGCGGCTGAGTGCCCTAAGTGCTGGCCTCCAAGCCCGGTGAAGCCCGGTCTGAGGCTCCAGGGCCCTTATTGCTAACAGTATATACATCTCTTAAATAAAATGAGTAAGTATAAGTAAAATTACGGGATGTAAATAATTACTACCTAGATACCTACGTAATAAATGCGTGCGGAGCCGCGGGAATACCGCCAGCTGGTTAATAAATCTATAAAGAAATACCATGGTTAAGGATTTTGTCATGGTCAACTATGCGCCAATGAAAAACATTACAAAGTGAAAAGATAAACTGAAACCATTGTAGAACTGAGGGCACAATACTCCTCTTTTAAAATGATCCTAACAAATAAGTCCTACTTACTTATTTACCAAAAATATCGAGTATCCAAAAGTTACGGGCCACTATAATATACACGTTGTGTCCCACGGTTTCACCCGTGTTAAATTTATTCGATCCACTCTAAACCGTGCCGCAAACGCACCCGTGTAGCCTATTGTTGTTCTCACTTCCCGTACCTATTTGCATACAGCTTTCCAAATTACTTAACGTTCATAGTTACTGCTCCACTCCTTAGTGTTGTAGCGTAAAGATATATGTATCGCCTATAACCTTCCTCAATAAATAAACTATAGAATTCATAAAGATTTTTTCAAATCTGACTGGTAGATATGTACTTCCAGATATTATCGCGTTCAAATAAACATCCTCTTGAGGTTTAATGTTAATGCCTATAGATAAAATGGTAGAAATATTAAATTACTTTGTAAATATATCATCTATTATATTCTATTGCCTAAATAATCTTGACCAATAGTCGTAGAGTTCCGCCCACATCTTAACCTGACCCACTTTCTTAGAAGTTTAGATGTGCCGCGCCCACCCATTCCGTCCACCCATGTCATTGCATACGCCTACCATTTGTCCTTAGCAAATCAGAATATAAACACTATTTATTCATATTATTAAGTAACTTAAAAATCAAGAAAATGTTAAACAAAAGAATGCAAATAATCAAATACCTAATTATTTTTGTTTTTTCTCTTATTTAATTTTACCTACATTTAATTTTGCAATTTACAATTCATAAGATTGCTACAGGCTGTTTATAATTTTTACCTTTTTTTTACTTGCTACAGTCTTAATAATCGTGTAGTCTCGGAGTGGAGGGACAACAGATAAGGAGGAATTACAAATGAATACAGTGTTCATACAAATTATAAAAGTAATTTAATAACTGTAAATAATACTAAGACTTGGTTTTCGAAATCAGTAAAGAAGTAAGTAGACGAAGATGGCTTTTAAGGAAGTATATCTACCTAACGACCTAAGAGTACTACCTAATATTCGAAAAACGTATTACCTACTATATTTATAATTAGCGATCACCCGCGACTGAGTTCGTGTTAATAATAAAAAAAAAACACTTCAATTTAGGCCCTAAGAAGGCACTCATAAAAGTCAAAACATTACAACCGGTTCAGAAAACATACCAGTCATCGTGAAGACCCGGTAAGGAACTCGATCAGGTTTTCTTTTTCTTTTCAACCCTTATTAATTTCAGTTAATAATCATAATATTAATAAGTAATCTAGTGGATGCATAGAGAAGAAGTATTCGAGACATCACTATCATTTACATAATGATCCACCCTATAATAACCTTTTGACTATAAAATCTGCTTGACGTGGTCCTGGAACATTCTGTCCAGCAAATCAGTAGGTAATGTGTTGTGGGATCTTATTAAAAAACTAACACTAGGTAAATAGGTAGATATTCAATATGCCTATACCTAAACTCTATTATATCAATGAGCCTGGACCTAGCATACAATCAGTGTAATAATTTCTAGAATAGTCCTATCAGTAGTTCCAGAATAGCTCTTAAAAACAAAAATTCAAACTCTCAAGGTTTATCTCATAGTGTATGTAGGTATACCTAATAGTATTTTATGGCCACATACTCACCTGATCATAACTAACGATGTGGCCCGAGATGGTAGCATGCTAAGCCTAGTGTAAGAAATTGTAAATAATAGTGAGAAAATGAAATTTGAAGTAACTATATTACATAGAGAGCAAACAATGCCGCGACGCGTCCAACTTTTCAAATTAGAAGCAACTGGTGTCATCTATGTTTCTTTAAATTATATTAATATAATTCTAGTCTGTCTTTTCAGTGATAGGTGTCGCGTCTCAGTAACATTAAAGTAAATAGTTTTACTAAAGTTGTCTCTTAAGCGAGTTTCTAAACTGATATCTAACAAAATTCTGGTAACAAATTTGTATTTACACCGTATCTATTAGTACCAAATATAAAACTAATAATTACCTTGTAACGCCCTCTAACTTAAAACCTCTAAACGAATTACTGATCATGCGCTTGCGCCATCATTATTATTGCCATCTATGGGATATTATGGAACTACATTCATAGTATACTGGTAATCGTTAACATAATTTATTTCTCATTGAAAACTGTAGATGTCACTAAAAATAGTCTGTTCAAAATATTTTGTATGTTAGGAGCTATTCAATTAATACGTAAGCAGGCTTTTACAACTTTTTCTTACTTTTGCTGACAAAGGAAATCCGTTAGGGCGACTTGCGTAACATGTTTAAACATGATTAAAGTTTGACTAAACGCATTTAAAGTGGTTTAAAATCAAATTAGCGTCTTGCCTATAGAAAAATTACCTAGTTGCTAAATATGTTTAACGAACTGTCAAAGTTTAATAGCCAAAAATGGCTATTTAGCGCCGCTAAACACGTTTATGTGACTCCTTCGTTTTTAAAAATACAAATTATCTATAAAAATTGTGGGATTATAGGAGAATAGAGACATCAAAAGGGTCAGTGTGGTATTAAAACTTTTACCACATTTCTCACTCACATATTAATAGAAGAATTGCACTATTTTCCTGTTAATCAATTGATTTTGACAGACAACAAACAATGAAATCCAACTATGCACGTTTCATTGTGTAGGTATACTATAAGCGTAAGTTTATATGTCATTGTGCTTTTTGGGTAAAGAAACTCGTCAAAATCTGAAACGGAACGCTGAGACTGAATAATCGACTCGCTAATTATGTTTAACTAAATCAGCGCACTGTACCTATGTCTGGTGCAAGATGACCCTAAATGCGTTTATGATATATCCATATATGGGGCTAACTGTATTTAACTAATTTTGTTTAGCAGTGAGTTATATGAAATGTTGCCAAGGGAATAATAATATTTTAATTATTGTATACCGAATTTCTTTACATGTTTCTTACTAGAGATAAATGGGAGTTCCGAAAATCGACTTGTAAATGTAGGTAGGTACCTACCGATGTTTTCACTAGGACAGCTTGGAAAAAGAGAAATATTTTGTAAAAGTTTTGAAAGAATTCTTAACTATTATCATAATATTATGGGGGTGGGGGAGTTCATAATTTTCTTAAATTTACTTACACGTGAGGTTAAAATCATTGAAAGTTTTATTACGTAAGGTGATATTATGTTTTGATTGATTTTAATGATAAAATTTTAAATGATTTTTTTATTCAATCTTTTTCAAACTTATATTTTTACAGCTTCACCGTGGCTTGGGGGCGAACGCTTGAGGCACTCATCTGCCAAAGCGTGGCAACACACTCAAGGGTGTCAAAGCGGTCGAACCTCGGCTTGGGTTGTTGCCGTAGTTGCAATAAGTCGCGAACTGGCTAATTTCCTATCGTAGAAATTTGATCTAAATAAAAATATACATAATTATATAGGTATATGTTCCTGCCTCCTGTGACATGTGTATATATATGTACCTATTTAGTGATCTGTCAATTTTTGTCTAAAGTAACTAGTACAAATAAAGAAAAAAAGGTCTCTTACAGATCCTGTTTGTACCTGTGTGGTGTGGACGAGTGTGGGGTGCAGTGTAATGGTGTCTGTTGCTTGCTAGTGAACGCAAGTGCAGTGTCACTGTATACAGTATAGATACTATAGTATCCACCTTCACCTGATGGTAAGAAATGTAGGTACGCTTCAAGAAAAATGGTCCCCTTACTAAAATGTAAGTTTGTAGACAATCTTTACCGTTATGCTAATTTACAAACTCACCACAATTCTATTAATAGGTAGATATCTACAGGCTATCGGTTGTAAGCGAGATACTATCATAAATTTCTAAGTGTATCATAATTTACGAAACTTGTTACTCAAAACCGTTGTAAATATTAGGTATACTGCCAATAACAATTATTGTACAAAAGTTTTAATCCGCGAGTTGATTGTATGTTTAAAAATTAAAGTAATTTATTGAGTAATATTGGTCTATAGATAAAAAGCCTAAACCAACACAAATGTGGAAGAAGTACTTGTATATTTAATTAGTTTTCCCTTTGGAATATTAATATCTTTTGTATGTCAGTCATGTGATTTGAAACACCAATTAGAAAACGTGACCCCACTATTCGGGAACTATGAACGTTAGACTCTTTTCTGTAAGTTATCACATTTGTCACTATTATCATAGAAAATGACATAGAAAATGAATGATGAAATCACGGGACCATAATGCTAAATTTTGTGGCGTATTTTCTATTTGAATAAAAAAAATATTCAAAGGTATTATTTTCAAAATAATATAAAGCGTTTAAAACAACTTTCCGTCAATTCTCGGATTGTCTCTATATCAAAATCACTTAATTTAAGTCCTAAGAAAGTACTTATGAGTGTGAAAACACTGCCCCCGGTTGGAAAAATATCCCAGTTACCAAGAAAAGTCGGTAAGAAACTCGATGTGCCTTACAAAAAATACTACTTATTTATAATTATTAATGGATGTACAGAGAGGGAGTCAATTTCAGGCATCATTATCATCAACGTAATAATCCGCCCTATATCTAATAGATGATACTTACCCTTTCGACAATAAAATTTACTCTTCGTGATTCTCGAACTTATTGTCGCGGCAAATCGGCAATGTGCCCAGAAAATTGCTTGCAGAATCTTACACACAATTAGCTAAAATAAATTTCTCTTAGTCTAAAACTAGGATACATGAACAATCGATCGGAAGAGCTTTCCAAGTCGATCGCAGGAATCTCCGAAAAGTATTAAATTAAATACTTTAAAAATGGCAAATTTGACTTTAAAATGTTAAGCCATTTCATAAGCACTGTGTTTCATTCTTTCATAACAGTAGTTTGGCAGTTAATCACTTGTTACCTAAATATTTTGGGGTTACCTACTATTAATTAACTTATAAAGGAAAGAAGAGAAGGAGAGAACTTAACTGCACTCCTTATTATCTGAATATATCAACACATATTAGCTACCGATAACTAACGATAGACACAAGTAAAACATGTTCTAAATATATTCAAAAAATATGTTATAGGCACTACGATATTAAACAGATCAATAATTAGAAAACAATAAGAAATAAGCGCTAAACACTAACATTTTCAACATCTCTCTTTGTTTACCACAACTAAATTTACTACAAATTATACATAGCTTATGAACTTTATTTGATTTGATTGAAGATTTATTGAACATTTCAAACAAAAAAAACTTTTTTCTATTAAATTATTTTTTAACCAAACTTTTTCTTCTAATAAACCTTAATTGTCGGGCACTTTTTGTAGCAATAGGTAATTTATATTACCTACTCGATCAATCGAAATAAAAATATGTCAAAAGCATGTTAGACATACACACACACACATAAAATACGTCTACAGTAAAAACTAAAAAGAAAAATATAACATTATAAGGTAACAAGCAAAATAAAAAATCAAAACAACTAATAAAAATAAATTTATTAAATAAAACAATAACAAAATAAATAAAAACTTATAAATAAATGAACAATAAGCTTATTTCTAAAATAATAATATAAAATTAGAATCTATGTAACATCACACCGTTGTCAACGCGTCTGCGACGGGCAGATGCAAGTGTTAGCATAAAAACTGATTTTGCCTTGTTGAATACAATTAAATTAAAATAATGTAATCAGAGCTACAATAATAATTTGCAATTATAAAAAAAAAAGAAAAAAAGTTTAGCGCTATAATTCTATCAACCTTGTTTCTGAAAGTTCTTCTTTACAGCACGACTGTCCGGATAAACACAATAAGTCCAGCTTGCACACTATGTTAAAGTTATTCTGGTAGTCTGTTGTTTATTTATAACTAATTACTTAATATTATTTCAACGCTTAATTATTTATTCGTACGCGCTCTCGACTTCTTGCTAGTTAAGAAAAATAAATTCTCAAATAAAAATATTCTCAGTAACGGCCAAAAGTTTTTTTAATCTCTTTTCAAAAAGGTAACTGACGTAAATATCAAAAATTTTGCAAAACTTTTAATTTTTGTCTCCACTGCCAACAGTTTAGGTTAAAAAATTTAAGGAGGGGGTTTAGCCTAAAATATTTTCAATTAGATGTGGTTATTAAAATTTAGTAGTATTATTTAATTTTGTAATATTAAAATTTATAATCACAAGAGCACGAGGAACGTGTATTACGTCGCGCGGCCCGGCCGGCCGGCGCGACTCCAGACGGACGACTGAGACGTAGCTGCGACCCGCTGCTCCGTCACCCGAGCCTAACCCATCCCCCTCTCGCGCTGTTGGGCCCCACTACCCGCCCGCCCTGGGGCCGACTTCGTTACGAGCCACTTGTAATCTCCTCGCGATTTTTCCGCCTAAGACAAATTAGGCGGGCTCTCTCCATCTCGGCCGCACTTTGGGCGGTTTCTTAGACTTTAGGACGTTTGTATTCACGCCTTACCGATCATTTGAAAAGAAACGAAAGTTTTAGAATTTAAAATTTACGAATATTTGTATTATTATTTTTAATACATGTAAGTAGCTCATATTGTATATATGTTTTATGTTATAATTTATGTTGTATTTATTTTTCAATAGGTATTATGTTACAAACCCTGTTATTTTTCTCGAACATTTCCATCTAAAGGCTTCCTAGAGAGGATTACTACTAGCAAATAAGGTCACCCTTTGTGTCTAGGTAACAAATCACATAATTTGATACGTTTAATCTGGAACTATAATCGACTAAGTACACAAAAGTGTAAAATATATTCTCGTAAATTTCTTTCAGTATCAACCGCAACCACACGGAATTATCTAAAAAAAATTCGACCTGATCTATATAAATTCACACATATTTTTATGTTTTGTAATATAAATTATGTCGCGAAACTGATGTTACCGAGGCAGCTGATTTATTTTAAAATGGCATTTAATTGTCACGTTCGCTTTCGCCGGTGTCGAGTTGAGTTAATAATTGTAAATAACATTCAATCTTTCGTAAAAAATCCACGGTAATGGTTAACCCAACAATAACAATGAGGGATGTGTTCGATTGAACATTGGAACTTCACTGTGAAAAATGAGGTCGCACACATGAGATCGGAATGTTTCTTTTTTTTTCCAAAATTCTTTCTCTTTCGTAAGCTTTAGTGTACCTACTGTTATATGTATCATTTAAAATTGGAAGACTACCTTCAAATAGTTAGAAAATAAATTATTTGATATTATCGGTATCTCTAGAACCGTTTTTAACGCGTCAATTAAAAAAAAAGTAAAACATTTTACTTTCTTTGTATAGCATATTTTATGGATTTATTTTTGTTTTGTCCGTGCCTTTTGTCAATAAATAATGAATAAACATAAGCAGAATTTTATGTTTTTTGTATTGTATTTCCTATACCTATTGTTTATTATATGTATTCTACACCACAATGAGATAGTTTGAATTTCAAATTTATCAGGTACAAATGCGTTATCTGACTACACCGGGTCATTAAAAAATATAATAGGTAGTTAGCCCAGTGGATATTAAAATCGTACACTCCATATTAATTTGTGAAAACAACTCCATATCTATAATAGTTACGCTTAATTAAACTATAAAAATCTTAATAAAATAGATGACTTAGATATGAATATTTGTTTTATAAATATTTAATTTATATATAAGACGCATAATAATTTGAATTTAAGATTTTTTAAATATTTATGCTATTAATAATTTATGCTATAATTATTATATTTATTAGATAGTTTGTATGCTCTACATGCGTAGGTAGTAGTAATATTGGAAAAATTTATAAACTTGTTTTTCGGTATTATTTTACTGACATATTAGATATTTCTTAACATCGTAAGATACATTATTAACACCGCATGATTCTTACTAACATTGCGATGTACATGTATTTACAAAAGTTATTATAAAAATGTATACAATGTTTTAATTAGCTTTCGTATCTCGAGGGTTTTTTTTAATTCACATGTCTGTGAAAAATTGTTCTGCGTTGTATCTCGTTGATATGTAAATTGTAAACAGTTGAATCCGAGAGCCGAGTGAAAATTAATATGCTTCTTTTATCAGGAGAGCGGTCCGGCAGCTGACGTCGCGCCGCGTCCGACTGGGGTCGTCGACTCAACGCTTTTTTTTTAATAATACGTCCATTAATAACGTGATTCACGTGATGGTTTAATTTAATATTTATCTACTTATATATTTTTAGGAGGAAAATATTTAAATTAAAATGAATTAAGTACAAAGTTGATGTAGACTGGAAATTTAGATTAAAATTGTCTATGATATATAATCCATATCATTTACCTAATATTTTATTTTTAGGTCTTTTGATTTAAAATATTTTTAATAGTAGTATTTAGATTCTAAATTATTTTTTTATTAATTTATAATTTATTTACTTCAAATATTATAGATGGTTCTATTTAAATCATAAAATTATCATCTAATACAAGATTAACCACGGCTCTCTCTAATTTCAAAGTAGCTTTTTTTATTTATTTATTTTTTGTACTAACGCACAATGCAAGTTGCAATTCTGCAAACAAAAAAATATAAAATTTGTAGGTTTTAAGAATCTTAAGGTGTCAGCTAACAATTATAAATGAGAGAAGCCTTACTGAAAATATTATTTGTATTTAAATCTAAAAAAGAGGCTTAACAAACATTTTTTAAAGAAAACTAGCAGAAAATTGTAATGGAACAATAATTAAAATATCTATAATTTTAATAACATTACCTCATATACTTATAAGTTAACAACACAAAAATCTTCAGGAATTTCAAGGAACTTTGCCGATAGTACCTAACAGTTTCCCCTACTCCCCAAATTTATTTTCGGAATCACGTCAAATAAGAAACAGTTTCAAAACTTCAATGTTAGCAAAAAATCTATGAAACTACATTCACAATACGATTTAAATTTTAAAAATATTTCAATCCAGAATCGACAAGTTTGTTTCACTAATAACAAGGTCTTTTTACACTATTTCATGAAGTACCTACTGGACACTGTACAGTCAATAACGATCACTAATTAAGATGTTGAACAAATAAAAAAAAATTGAACGCGACTAAGGAACTTAATACCACTTAAAGACTATGCGGCAAAACCAGCCGAATATTTACATTGGAGAAAAAAAAATGAGGTCATTCGGAGGTTACGGGCAACGCAGCCGGTCGGCGCGGGCCGCGACGGGATGTGGCCCTAGCGTCCTATGACTTCCCGCACACCGCGCCCGCCCCCTCGCGTCTCTGGCAGAGACTACCGAAAACCACGTGCGCGACTCACGAGAGAGACGCACAGATTTATCTATATAAAGTGCGCAAAGGACATAAGTACACTTTTTTTAATTTACTATATTTGCTGATTTTTATTATTTTTCACATTTCGATATTTTATTTTTTAGTTGATGCGCTTCGCAACTCACCTGTTGTGCTTGACCCGGTTCGATCTGCCGATCATGTGATCGACGAGTTTAAATATTTTTTTATTGATATGAACGATTCCTCGTAGGAAGATGGCAACATGTTCATATACCCTTAGGTGTTACTATTAAATACCGATAACTTACATACGCTATATATATTTTGAAGTGTATGTACATTTTGTTTTATAACAATACTGAACTTTATAATGATTTTAAGATCAAATCTATTTTCATTGTGTTGTACTCTTTATTTTCATATTATTGATATAAATACTTAACAATTTATTGTTTACAATTATTACTACTGATTCAAATATACTGTAATAATAAAAATATAATTTAAAAAAAAACGAAGGTAACATACGCCCTAACATAGTAGCGTCGAGTAGCAGAACTAACTTTAACATGCTAACTGACTGGCGATACTAGCGCTGTCGATAACCTCGGCACTAACAAGTACTAATCCGAAAGGTTCATTTCTAACAGCATCGTATATTTTCTTTTTTAATCATGAAAGCGCTACGTTCACTTCGCCGGGTATTCAACAGCCATTTCTGTTTGCTTATTCTTTTTAGTTTCATTGGTATTTTTACAGATGCTTTGATCATGTCGTTGAATTTGCATTGAAAAAACATAACTGCACTAGATGATTGACATATTATATGAAGTTAAAACTGTAAATAGTAAAAAGTTGATAACAAAAAAAATGATTACTTGGGAATTTACTGAATAACAAACAATAATAGAAAACCGATTTATATTAAATAGTGTAATTATAAACGTTTCTATACTAATTATAATAGATGGCGTTACTTGTGTAATATGTATTTTTAAACCCATATTCCAGGTAAATGAATACAATTTAATTTACAAAGAAAAATGATTTCAAAAACATAACATTCTCCAAGTTTTCAAGTCTATATCCCGAAAAAAACCTTTCTATGGAGCGCAAGACTCACAATCCAAGGTAGGAGACATATTAATACAACGAAGGGAATCGGTAAGTCCTCAAGCCTAAGTCCGTTCCTCGGTTTGTTTCTCTTTAATTAAGGGGCTTTTACAGTTTGTGTATGCCAGCCCCATCAGAGTGTTCCTCGGTGTGAGGCCCTTGAGTCTGGCAGCCGCCTGCGCGATACAAGTGACACAGCACGTGCAACACTTAGCTACCCACATATAACATTACACACATATGTACCTACATGCATATATGTACACCACACAAGTACATAGGTTCTGTAAGGGACCTTTTTTTTCTTTTTTACACTAGTTAGTCTGGATATACTTACAGATCACTAAATACATATACACATGTTTCCTTCCTTCCTCCCAGGAGGCAGGAGACATCTATAAATGTATATGTTAGTTTGCTCGAATTGCAGGTGTAGGGAATTAATTAGATCGCGACTTATTTGCATTCGCGGCAACTGCGCAAGCCGAGGCTGCCACTTTGGCACCCTTGAGCAAGTTATTTTTACTTTCGCGGTTGGGTGCCTTAAGCGCTCATCCCCAAGTCACGGTGAAGCTGTCAAAGCCGTCTGAGGCTTCAGGTCCATACGGCTAACAGTATAGTCAGACAGAAAAAAAAATCAGTGAGCCTACTCTGGGAGGGCTCAATGTATGAATGCTCAAGACTAACGGCTGATCGAGACAGATTATGAAATATCATGACGTCTCATGATTTCGTCCCAGCGACAGCGACTCATTTTGAACAGCTCCTTTGGTCAATGTAGTTTATAGTTACTTATAATCAATTTGTTTTTGAGTCTCAATTTAAACCAATTTGAGCCGCGGGCACAGACAGCTACAAATTAAAATAATTTTTTTAATGCAATTTTGGTACCTAAGACGGCACTTATAAACGTTAAAGCCTCGGTTCGGAAAATATACCAGTCATCGAGAAAAGCCCGGAATAACTCGATCGGGGTTATAGAAATTTTTTCTTTTATAGTTATTATGATTTTTATTGGGTGCACAGAAATGGAGTCTCTTCCAGACAGATAACTATTATTCGCATAATGATCGACACAATAATAAAATACTATTTAAACAATAATAAATCTTGCTTTACAGGATTCTTTAACTCATTATAGGTAATATCGGTAATGTGCTTAGGAAGTTTATTGCAGAATCTAACACAATTTCCTTAGTACTAAATAACTTTTAGTTGTATTAAGTAGATACTAAGTATAAAAGATGGATTACTGTTTTAAATGCTTTTATTACAAGTCCAAACTTATCTTTGTTTTTTAGAACTTACATTATGAGACATACACTATAAAGACTTTTTTATAGGAATCATATTTCAAGGAATTTATAAATGATTAACAATAAAAAGAGAGTCACTACATTTTTTTTTAATTAACTCATATTTTATTTTGTGAAACGAGTGTACACAGATTCGTTTTTTACGCACAAAAATGGTTTATGATATTAGGATGTTTTTCGAACTGGTGGTATTCTGGTATAAATAAGTGGTTATTCACCACTTATTTATAGCGCCAAAAACGAATAATATTTATTTCATAAAATGGGCAACGAAATCTTAAAAAAAATAAAAAATCTAATTTCCACTTCTACAATATTCTTAACTCCCAGTCTAACTTTGACGAGGTGTTGACATAAAAATGTCTCTCGGATCAAACAACAATTTGAATAAACTTGACAGTAACAACTTTGTTAAAGGTCCTTCCGTTACCCATCTTACGGGGGCAGCACTAAAGTCTGCTCGTAAATCGCGTGTTACGCGATTACTCATTTTGTATAAAACCGCGTTAACGTGCTATTTTTCTACGCTTACCTTGATGCGGACTACTATCGTTAATGACAGTGACATTCAACCAATAACGTTTTATAAATAGGTGCGTTATACTCTCACTAAAAGCAATTTGAAGATGGCACAGATATTCTCATCAGCATGTTGTAAACAAAAGGGACAGGAAATCAAAGGAAATCAAAGTCTAACGCGGAAACTCTGATGTCAAAAAAGGATAAGTTTCTTTTCGCTCACGCCGGTATCAAGTCGAAAGTGAACTGAGGGCAATCGCCCCTCATTCACGATGTCAAATAAAGAGCGTCAATCTACTTAAATAAAATTGCATTGCAAACATCTTATACTGCATGCTTTAATCCCACGGAATAAATTGACTATCACTAATGTCAAGCTTAAAATAATGTTGCAATATTTATTTTCTTAGCGATGTGTTATTTTATACTTTACGTATATTTATATATACATATATACCGTATATTTTACGGTACAATTATTTGAATCGTAAGATTTTAAATAGGTACAGAATTGACGGTTTTTATTTATTAATAGAAATAGTTTGTGTTATTTAATATAACCGATAATTTACTATTATCATTACATAATTCAGGAACATATGGAGGATGAGGATTCATATGGATAACAAATCACAAAAAAAACTAATAATAAACGCTTCGGTTGACCCACAAGAGACGCGATTCAGCTTCTCTTTCGGCCCTTTCGTCCTTCACATTTAGAGGGTTCATTGTTTTTCCAGATAACCTTATCAATAGGCATATTTACACTAACGGTTATACGGTTAGTTCCGAATAGTGATTGATTAAAAAAAAAAACAACAATAACCTATCAACACATGAAATGTCATTTTACTCCATGGGAATAAAACACGTACTTTATAGTTGCATATTTATGTTCATAAAATTACTAGCTTTACAGGGTCACCCACTGCGCTTATGAATATTGTCTGAAAATTTCATCAGTCTTTTCAGCCCTTTTGAAGTCGATATGGAACATAGACACATACATCATCTATTTTTATGTATATAGATAAAGCTTAAGAGATTGTTTGTTTAAACGCCCTAACTTCTGGAACTACCCATCAGATTTGAAAAAATCGTTTTGCATTTCATAGCCTTTTTATTGTGAAAGGTATATTTGCTACGCTACGCCCTTAATGAGCGAAGCAGTAATTATGAACTCCAAGTAATTTGGCAAGCTGTAGGCGTATACGGAAATTGAGAAAAACAATAGGCTACACGGGCACGATGGAGAGTATCTCGTCGAACACGGGTGAAAACTTAGGACAGAGCTAGTCGTAATATAATCGAATCGAACCCACGACATTTTAGCTAAACAGAAGGGCAAATTTTAAAGCGCAACGAATCTTGACATTGTTTAATAAAAAACAAATATCTGACAGTAACAAATCATATGTTCTTAACGCGTATCCCAGTCACCTCGGCTATAAACCCGTCTCCCCTGTAATTGTAAGCGCGAAGTACGTCGTAAACCAGTCGGCAGCTTCTTCGCGACACCGGGATTGACGCGTCGTACAATGACAAATAAAGTGTTGTTCGCTTACTTTAGGTACCGGTCATAATTTGACTCCGCTTCACCGGTACAGAGTCACATTACGAGTTTTCATCTTAGCGAAAAAACAAAAAACATTTTTAACCGTCTTTAAAAAAAGAAGGTTCTCAATTCATTTTTTTTAATGGGCTTTCAGTTATAGGTAACTTCTTTGTTTATGAACCGATTTATATCATTCCTTTTTCGTTGGAAAGGGAAATACCTCAAGAGTGATCCCATTTTAATTTCATTGGTACTGGACCTTCGACTTCGAAGACACACCAGAGAACTCCTAAAAACCTTTGAAGTTGATTTTCTTTATTGTTAAAAATTTTCTTGTATTTAATTTACGCCCTAAGAAGGCATTATAAAAATGCACTTAAGGACACGGTTCGGAAAACATCCCGGCCATCCAAAAGAGCCGATAAGAAACCTGATCGCGTTCATTGACTTGTTTTCAATTGTTTTACACTATATGTATTTTTTGCAATCATTTTAAAGTATGTACATAGAGGAAGTCGCTTCGAAACATCATTATCATTCACATATTAGTACACCCTAATGCGCTATAATAACCCTTTCGACGATAGAACATTTTTTACAGGATTCTTGAACTTATTGTCCGGCAATTCGGTACTATGCTTAGGAAGTTTATTGTATGTAATAAGTAATTGTATTATCTTATTATTAATATAAGACTGTCTAGTCTCTATTGATTTATAAAAAAGGTTAATATAAAAATAAATAATAGTTTAAAAAAACAAAAAAAAACACGCTTTCATAAAAAATCCAACTAAAAAACAGAAAATAAAATTTAATAAATTTGATTAAGTACAGTGTAAAAAAAAATGAATGTACATTATTGTAAAAAAGCGTGGGGTGCATAGTGTCAATAATTATAAACATTTTATTGACAGATAATGAGTAGAAGAATCATCACTTCGATAATATAATATCTTAAAAAGCACTTTGAATACACCCCACGCTTTTTTTACAATAATGTACATTCATTTTTTTTTACACTGTACTTAATCAAATTTATTAAATTTTATTTTCTGTTTTTTAGTTGGATTTTTTATGAAAGCGTGTTTTTTTAGGTTTTTTAAACTATTATTTATTTTTCATTTTTTAGTTAAATTTTTTAAACTATAAATTATTTAATTCGATTTGCTAACTATCAACCGCCCTTAATATGTACAAATGTGTTCCGATTGTATCTTGGTTAAGAACACATATTCAAAGATTTCTATGATGCCAATATAAACAGCGAGACACATAGAGGTGCAACCTTATTTACATATACAGTCAGTCACATTAATGCTTGAGTATGGAATTTTCAATCCGTAATCACTTTACATAATATTATAATCATAGGAGCGATCTGTTGGCGGCACTGAGAATGAGGATGAGTGTGAATTTCCACTCTGTGACTGATTGTAGATTTTATGGTTTATCTCGTAATCGAATCATTTCATTCAATGCTTCACTGTTACATGGAGTTCTTCCTGTTAATTTTGAGCAATCAAGTTCTTCAATTCGTATACCGTCCAAGGATCTTCCACGACTAAGTGCCACATAAGCTTGTCCAGCAGCAAACAATCGCGGACCCAAATAAATGACTGCATGATCAACTGTACAACCTTGCATGCCCGAAAGAGTAAGTGTGGAACTGCACCCATGCGTAGTTCGCGCACTAGCTCTATCTCTCTTACTCGCATGCAAAGAATGCGGAAAGAAATTAATTAATCCTGGCGAATCTAATTAGGATAATCGGATGCTTTGATCGGATTATTGCATTGTCATCGACTTTTGACAAGTGTGCAAAGTTTGAATTAAATCTGATCATTCAAAGTAGGACAAAATCGAGCTCAAAGGGGTCGGTTACATACATACATACATACAGGTGAAGCTAATAAAAGCGTGATAAAAAAATAACCATTTATGATAGAGAGAGAAAAACATAGTAGATATATTATGTAGCTTATAAAAAAAATCTATTAAAGGTACATACTCTGGGTTGAAAGAGAATAGGTACTATTGTTTTATTAAAAAAAAAAATTGTAAAATCGAATTACAAAATCTAATAATCTTTATTCAGTTTAGTTCCTGAGAAGGAAATTATGATCGTTAAAACACTATCACCGATTTGGGAAACACCCCAAAATTCCAATAATCTCGAACAGCAAGCAATAAAGTCGATTAAGTTTATAGAGTTTATAATTCAATGTGTTTATAATCGATGGACTGATTTCCAGACATCAGCAGTCACCCCCTCCCCGCAGGGTGTAGGTAAGCTGAGTGCTTTGGAAAAATATAACTGTTACTATTTTTATCCCCGACCACAGATTAACATTAATTGCCTCTGTGTGTCTGTCTGTAGCATCGTAGCTCAGAAACGGCTGAATCGATTTTCATCTAGTTTTTTTCGTTTGAAAGGTGACTTGATCCAGAGTGTTCTTAGCTATGATTCAAGAAAATCTGTTCAGCCACTTGAAGATTATCAGCTCTTTTTTAGTTGATAAATAGATGTGAGCATATTGTGTTATTTCAAGGATATTAGAAAAACCTTGATCTGATGATTCTGCGTTAAATTATATACAATTAATAAATTTGAAGTGTCTGTTTGTAATGTCAAAATAACAGGTTTTACTAAATGCGTATGAAAATATATACGAGTACTGCAATAAAACACCAATTTTTAAAATATTTGTCTTTCTGTCTGTCTGTTTGTCCCGGGTAATCACAGAAACGGTTGCACCGATTTTTATGGGACTTTCACTGGCAGATAGCTGATGTTATAAAGAGTAACTTAGGCTACTTTTATTCTAGAATAAGAAATAAGATTTCATGCAAATAAAAAAATACCTGGTCATGTTGAATCAATTCGGGCGTTTGAATGACTTACGCTGTGTAAACCATAAGAGACATCAAAATTAATTTAGTACACGGTTGTAGATATTAAAAAGACCTACAAAAAAGTCGGGGAGAGCATATCTTCTAAATATTACCCACAATAAGCATATAAGTATAAGTAGCATGATCGCGCATATGCCCGATCGACTGCATTCTGTAGTCCACGCGAACGAAGTCGCGGGGCACTGGTAGTCTGGAAATATGAATAGGTTATTGGTGTCGGGGATTTATTACATTTACAATTAATCTTGTAAACAAAAAACTTTTTGACATTGTCATGGGAACTTAAATATTTCTAAAGTTGTTAACTGCAGTGAGGTGTGCATAATTTTTTTGCTTTCTCTTACCTGCCTGCTTCCTCCACCCATGAACAAAATCCTCGATACATCCAAGGTCACGATGATCACAATAATCTCAATGTAGTAACTTAAAAGCAAAAATAAATAATAACAACGATAATGTTAGAAATGGACTTACTTAGCGTTTGGTTCTAGTTAAATACGTATGTAGTTGTATATTAAATCATTTTTATCAAATATTTTCAAATACAAAATCTTCTACATTGAAAAAGGTGCTGCGGCAGCAGGCGTTCTCAAAAAAGTGTTTTATTTTTAAAAAAAACCAGCCAAGTGCAAATCGCCACATTTACAAAAATAATTAGGTAATATTACTGAAGAAAGTACAGCACAATTCTAACGAAAAGGTAAAACTATATTGAGGCACAAATTTAAATTTGCAGTTGGAAAACTGTTGTCCCAATACATTGATATATGCCGCGGTCAGTTTACCATCTGTAAATAAGTTTGTAATCGCAAAACAATTTTTTTTCTGTGACATTTTTAAAAATTTACGGATTTCGGATTTTTTTCTTTACTTGTGCTATAAGACATTGCTTCTTGGCAGTTTTTATTCACTTTGCGAGTGTTAAAATATACGGCATAAACGACCGTACCTTTTGATTGTGTTGTTTTAGAAGTTTGATCTTTGGAACGAAGTTCCTTATCGCGCGTTGTGAAAGGGGGCTAGACGGAAAAAATTCTCACGAAAAGTTGTAACGACACTTTTTGCTATAGTAAGCTATTGTAAGCTGTGCGGCGTGCGCATGTTTCTCTGTCTGTCTCTCTCTCTCTCTCTTATAGAAAGCAAGCCAGATATTTTTTCATTTCTATTTTGCATTGAACAGTGTGGTGTCGCGACGATTATTTTTGTTGAGTGTATACAGGTTTTTTGTACATAATAAAAAATAATAATAATAATGAATCCTGACAGTGTTTCCTTCGTAACGTTCCCTTGACACCTCTCAACTTTTTTTTTTCATAGCTCCAAGGGATATTAATTTTAAACTTAATGCGCCCACTTATTCCTGAGGAAAAGAGTCTCGATAGACAGACAGACAGGCAACGAAGTGATCCTTTAGGGGTTCCTTTTTTAACCGATTTCAAAAAAACATGGAGGTTACTCAATTCGAATGTATTTTGTTATGGATATTCAGCCATCACTTCTTTGTTTATGAACCTATTTGAATGATTCTTTTTTTGTTGGTTAAGGGATATCTCAAGGGTAGTTCCATTTTAATTTCATTGGCATTAGACCTCAACTTCGAAAATATACCAGGGAACTCTTTAAAATTATTGATGTTGGTTTTCTTTTTTGTTAAAAATTGTCTAGTTCCTTTTGAGGTACGAAACCCCAAAAAACCACCTTACCTAACACTAATTCTAAATCGATATCTATAATAATCTAGGTAATGTCCAGTTACCCTTTCGATCAACGAAATACATAAATTCTAATACAAACGAAAGTATTGTCACCTCCGGGGCCCATTCGCACCTTGTCATTTCGCATTACGTAAGAAGCTAACTTCTTTTTTATTGGCACACCTTTAACGTTTTCGCATTTCGGATAACTTTGAATTTGGAACGTTTTATTGGGCCTTATTTTCTTTGACGTACGAAAATGAACTTTATGTGTAATAAAGTGAAAGATCAAATTCATCTGCCTCTGATTAAGAACAGATAAATAAAAACTTTTATATTGGTTTTGCACCAGTATAACATGTGTAATATTTTGTTATTCCAAAATCAGCTTTAAAGCAATGAAATAACTTTTATATTGTGATAAATTCAATATTATGTTTGAACATTCTTAACCCAATGTTTTGTAGTCTAACGTTTTGGTTCAGATTACTGGCGTCCTTTTTGATGTGACGAAACATTGTACTCTTATAATGTTGGGATAAACCTTAAAGTCCGTTTATGAGCTTCCTATGAGACATTCGTTTGCATGAAAACGAATCGAAGTTTTTATATCTTTAATAAACCTCAATTTTACTGTGTCCATATAAGATGTCGTTACATAAAATTGTAATAGGCATTCTATGAAAGTATATCTTTGTATACTTGGCACTTTTTCAGAATTTTAATTGTATTGACTGGAAAATATAACACTTAGATTGAACGACGGATGATATATTAAATTGACGTGATTATTGAAACTGGTATTATTGACTAGACAACTATACTATTGACCAGACAAACATACTATTGACCGGGGCAACTATATACTATTAACTAGGCGAACGTGATATTGTCTAGATGCAATCTTAAAATGTTAACAACGGCTACGATTACACAGCATTTTTACTGGTATCGACAAACTATTCATATTATATCTGCAGATATTAAACCAAAATTGACATGACATGAAGTTATTTATTTATAGGCTCCAAAAACGTCTGCGATGACCGTGGTTGTTCCATTCTCTGTCATGCAAAGAGGTGTGAAGGATCTCATTGTCAAGATATATGGCCACTATCTCATCATTTCTGTAGACAGAGTTCAATATAGTTATATAATACTTATGTAAAATAATGTCATTTGTAGAATTTAAAAAACTAAATCGTAATTAAAAATAAAATTATAATTACTCAGTTTTCTTCATAAATAAAATGATAGAGGTTTGCTGTTGTGTGCGTATCTCGCAAAAAACTACTGAATAGATTTTGATTTTGATGTGAAACATCTATAGGCGAGGGTAAATCTGATTGTTGGCGTGGCGATAAATGCCGTGGCGATGCCTCGCCACGTTATATGATGGAATATATTATAGTAGAAGCTTATTTTCAACACACTCTTAAACACCTCCTCGTAGCGGAATCCTCATTTCGAAACAATTTTTTTTTTTTTTGATGTGCTTATGAATTATGAATATACAATTTATGAAAATAATTGAGTTGTCGGGATTTCAAATAAATTATGTAATAAACAGTCATTATTTATTATGGAACAAATTTGTAATGCTTTATCTTTTAATTATGCCATATCTGATTCCTGTTATAATCTGTTCTTATAGGCATTTAACTTATACAAAATAATTTCGATGTTTCACATCTGCCAGGCGTCCCGTGACGGATTTTGTTTTACAATTTAGATTAATTGGTCCAAAACTAACAATAAAAGTTATCCCAATATCTCCTTAGACAATAATTATTTATACAACGTGTGCAGAGCCGAGACACAGCTAGTTCTAAGATAATTGTATCGATTTGGAAAAAGAATCAAATTATAAACAAAATGATGTCATTAATCATGAAGTGTAGAGGTAAGGAAAACCATCTTTTAAGGGGGACAAGTTAAAAAAGTGTCGAGTTGTAAGCAGCAAATTACAATTCAAAACCAGCAAAATGGCGCTAGCATATCAAAAGGGAATGATATTTTTTCGTGATTTAATAGTTTTTACTGTTGTAAAACTTAAAAAAATAATTGAACAATAATGTTATAAGTTTAAGGAGTTAAAAGTTGTCCAAGTGGGCGAAAATTAAAAAATATTTTTTGGCAAAATCTTTAAAGTTTACGCTTTTGCTACTGCAGCGCCACCCTAAATTAACGCCTTTTGACCGACACTTTTTCATGTATAAGAGATGGTAGCCCATACCTCCATTCTCTATAATTTTAATATATTTATGTACCCTATTCAGTTTATTCAGCATCTTAATTTTCAAAAAACCTTTAACGGTGACGTAACATTTTTTTAAATCACTATTCTGAAACTAAGTTATCTGCGAGCCTTTACAGCAAGAAATAATTTTTAATTCAAATAAAATTTTGTAAACAAATATGGTAAAGGTTGGTAATCCTTAAAATAAGTATTTTAAAGGTATAGAACACTTTACAACGAAATAAGTTTTCTAAAGAACTTTGGAAAGCTTTGCGGTTCTTTCGCTCTGTGGGTATTCGAACAAGTTCGTAAAATGAGAAATATAAATGCAGTTTAACAAATAGCTTACGGAAACTTTTCGAATACTTCTGAACTGTTTATTCAAATAAAATAATGTCTTTTAATTACTATGCAATTTTTTTATGTAACTTAATCATGTTCACATAGTTATAATAACTAGTGATCGCCCTAAGGTCGAAATTCGACCAGCGACTTTTAGATCATAGACTATTTTCTGTTTCACATTTTGCAGTATTCATGAACCTAAACAATGAGTTGTAAATAAAAAGACTTGGTTGACACCATATTCGTTTTATTCTCTTTCCCTCTTACACTAATTACAATATATATAAACTATCTCACTTACACACTTCCTGTCATTCTCTTCATTCGTTTACTCTTTCATACTTGCAAAACTTAAATAAACTATCCTTTTCTTAAATAAATACGTTCCATTTCTTTGTACCTTACATGCCCTTTGAAATTGCAATTTTTTTTATATTACCGAATAATAAAAATTTAATTTCACACTACATAACCTTACAGAGTATTATCTACATCACTTGCTGTCAGTTTTGGTTAAGTGACAATGTCATTATTTTGGGAGTACTAATTTCAATGGCACTGGTGATGTTAGGATTCGCAGTATTAATTTATTTAATTTAATTATAGATAAATTTTAGCTTTCTGCACTCCATCTCCATATAAACTTTAACCATGCCACAGTCCTCCTCACAGTCTTCCGTGCACGCAATAAGCTTAAAAAGGCGTAGAAAGCTTTCGCTTCACGTATTCATATATAGATTTAATGACTCTCACTATGTACACTACTTACATAATATATTACATATTTTTATATAATTATCGGTTTAACGTTATGGCGACAACTCAAAG
The DNA here is from genome assembly GCA_033032175.1 of Saturnia japonica. Lineage (NCBI taxonomy): Eukaryota > Metazoa > Arthropoda > Insecta > Lepidoptera > Saturniidae > Saturnia > Saturnia japonica. The sequence goes on from CM065325.1 coordinate 11,323,761, forward strand.
CAATCAAAACAAAGCAAAGATCAGGATCTTAAGCGACGATGTGGCCCAAGGTAACACGATAAGCCTAGTGCAAGACTGGCTCTCAAGAGTCAAGTGCAGTTACCGGAACACACCTATTGGTGCTTGCCAACAGGTTTTAAACTTGAGGGTAGTAGCTAGCAAGGCCTAACACCTTGCTATGGTTTCATTACGATGTTTTCTTTCACCGAAAGCAAAGGTTCATTGCAGGGATTCAAACTCACGTCGATCGATGTGATATGCGTACACTTTATCTCTGAGCCATCATTGCTTTAAAATTATATTAATATGTAATATAATATTTGTGCTAGTATTTGAATTTCGTTAGCGGAGGACGCGAGATGCGTGATCTTCACTCCAGTAAAAGAGAACGTGCTGTAACGTCTATTAAAAATTAAAAAAGTTCTGCGCTAATGTTTATCCTTACCATAAAACGGGATACTTGGTATCTCGCACACATCTCATGTGTGACGTATCCTAAGGCTCTGTCCAGAAGGAGCTATGTCTGAACACAACGAAGGATTCTCTAGTATCACAGCGTGAGCGAAACGCTCGCGATTTACTGCACGCGACTTACACGCGAACTTTATACTCGCGCGGGGCATAGGGACAACACGATAATAGATACTGCAAGCGCGTATGAATTCACGCGTGATTATTAGCAGCGAAATCGCTGCTTCTGAACAAGATCTATGTATCTAGAATCAGAACGGTCCCAGCTTTCGCAGGATGGTTGGTGACTCTAGTTACTTATATTAGAAATAATACAAATTTTTAGCTTATTAATATCGACAAAACAATAACAAAATTAAAACATAGTTTCGGTTTTAAATTCAATTTCGCCTTTCATAAAAATAATATTCGGATCAGTTATGTAATTTTTACTGCACGCGACTTACACGCGAACTTTATACTCACGCGGGGCATAGGGACAACACGATAATAGATACGGCAAGCGCGTATGAATTCACGCGTGATTATTAGCAGCGAAATCGCTGCTTCTGAACAAGATCTAAGTATCTAGAATCAGGACGGTCCCAGCTTTCGCAGGACGGTTGGTGACTCTAGTTACTTATATTAGAAATAATACAAATATTTAGCTTATTAATATCGACAAAGCAATAACAAAATTAAAACATAGTTTCGGGTTTAAATTCAATTTTGCCATTCATAAAAATAATATTCGGATCAGTTATGTAATTTGAACTTTAATTTTATACATGTAAACAATCGCATAATTCCTCTTCTACCCGCGTGACGTCATAATTGGTATAACTGGCGTGTACCGCACCGCACACATCCGATACGTAACCGGAGCGGGCGCGGCGAGAGCGCGCGAAACACAAAAAAGGACCGTTATTTTTAAACGTTAAACGAAATAAAAAAGTAATGAGTTATTGATTCGACGCCGGGCAACACCGGGCCATGCATTGTGACCTTGGCATTGCGTTCGATAATGTAATAACATCGTGTCAAGGTTATTGTTGTTTACTTTTTATCGAATTATGACTTTTTAAAATTTTTCATTGTACATAGTTGATTGAAATATTTTTTTATAATCTACTCGTGGTAAGTCTTTACATCTTCTGCTTTTAATTGATTCAGAATTAAATTCTTGTTCAAGTTTTATTATTAAATCCAATTACGTACTATTACTGCATGTATATAGCTAACTGCCAACGTCAAGAAGGAAATCTGTCGACATACTTATTGGAATGTTGCAGTACATGAACTCAAGAGCAGCCCCCTTTCTATGCTTATCGTTTCTTAACATCATGTCTGATTATAACCAAAGCATACAGTCAAGATATTTTTAAGCAGATTTTTTTTATACAACAGCTAAGGTGGCAAAGAAGCGTATGGCTCGCCTGTTGATAAGCGGCTACCGTAGCTTATGGACGCTTGTAATATCATAGGTGTCACTAGCGCGCTGCCGATCTTGAGCCTGCTACCGCAAGGAGCTCTGGAAATCCTGCTTACTTACCGCAGGAACCTAACACAAGGTTATTTAGCTGCGATCATCTGTAGGGTGAATGTATTCTATCAGTTGGACTGCCGCAAGTGGAGAAGAATTTTCGCAAAGCAAAGGAATGCTTTTTTTTGGAATGCAAAGAAATTTCTTGTGTCCTACCTCACTTTGAGCCCCCCACCCCTTCCCTAAGGAGTTCTATGTGTTTTTTTTAGTAGTATATAAGTATGTAAAAATTATTCTATATAGTACAACTTAGGTACGTAATTTTAGAAACTCGAACTGTCATTAAATTAGTTTTAGCAACCGCACGCACGGCCGCAAGAAACCAGTTTAATTGTCGTGCAGATTTACGAGCTAGGGATGTGTTTGCCAAATTGAAAGTTCACTATAAATTACCGAGTTCCCCCCTCCCGCTACGTCCCTGCTCGGTCCCACTACCGCTGCCCGATGTCCACGGGCGTCGAGTCGTCGGGCAATACTAATGTATACATTTTGCGGCTTACATCGTGATTTACAATCGTCGAAACGTCTTTGTTGAGTCGATACGTTAGTTAGTCAAAATAATAATAATAAATAAAATATTTTATTAAACCGTTGAGTTAATCTAAAGATTAAAGGCTACAGTGAATCTAATTATGTATCTATGTTATTGGTAATACATACGTCATTTTGGTCGAACGACCACAACGGAAGAGAAGAAAAAGGAATATTATATAATTTAAAACGAGCTTTACTACTCGGTTTCTGTGGCTCAATTGGTTTTTCAAGAAGTCGTAATGGCCGTTCCACACTTCACGCGCTTACTCGTCGCGAATACAGCGTGAAGTGCGACGTGAACTATACTGGATCCACATTCCACACTCGCAGTGTTTTGCGGTTGGTTCACAGTATATAGTTCGCACGCTCAATGATGACGGACAAAGTTGCTGTTACGACTAGCTTATTGTTGTACGCATTTACGTTCTACAGTATGGAGTTCTTCAAAACGGGAGTGAATACATTTTAAAATGTTGGCAACGAACATACGATGCTTCTGGTGTTACAAAAGTCCATATGATGTGGTGATCGCTTACGATCGGCTGGATCACATGCTTGTTTACCAACGTCGTTTAACAACATTTTACTTTTGTTGGTTGATTTCTCGCATGTAAACACTTGTCTTACTCTATCGCACTCTTCTATCTTTCGCGTTTTAGAGTATAGTTGTTTCTTTTTATCTCTCTGATTAAGTATCTATTTTCCGTCCTTTGCGTCAGAAAGATTGCATTGAACAATTATTCATATAAAGGTAGGGCCACACTAAAGTGCTGCGCCGCTCTAATGCCAGTTGATTACACATAGTTCTGAAACGTGGTCGCTAACTATGGACCTTATAAGAAAGCTCAAAGTCACTTAATGGGCAACGGAGAAGACTGTAGATACTCGGAGTTTCTTATTTGACATGCACCATACAAAATGATCCAATAATATTTTGACGCTTTATGCCGCGCTATGCAGCGCCGCGTAGTGTAGCTCTAATGCCGTCCTACCTTAAAACGTTGCATTAAAACTTTTTGTTGGTTTGTCACGTTTTGGGATCACCAGTTTAAATCCAGCTACCGAAAGACTTGCAGTCCGGTATTATAGCGACCCCGATTATGATTTTGTTGCTTTTTGATTGTATTGTGCTTATTATCACACACTATTCCGTTACTTTACTATACTTACTCTATTTTAAAAAGGACCTATGAAAGCAATATTGTATATTAAAATTTTATTAAAACACTAGCTGTGCCCCAGGGTTTCACCCGTGTTATATTTATACTACCAAATCTCCAACATATCACTCTGCCGCGCTGGCAACGCACTCGTTTAGCCTATACTTGTTTTCACTTTTCGTACTTGCCTACAGTTTGACATATTGCTTGACTTATGATACTTATTGTTTAGCCTAAAACCTACCTTAATAAGTAGTCTAAGAATGCAATAAAAAAGTTTCAAACAGATGCACTGGTTCAGGAGATAACTCCACACATAAACAGAAACTCACAAAATTCACACTGCGTATAATATTATCAAATGAAATTCATATTTGTATAGATTAAAAAATCTTACCATATAAATGTAAGGATAATGTCACAGTAAATCTCCTTATATCCTTAATTTGATCGTAGCACATCAAATCATGTGATCACTTTTAATAATAAAGCACCTTGTAGGACGAAACTATTTCACAACACTATAAAATATTGCACAGATAAAAATCGGTTTAAAAAAATAACATAAAAAAAAAAAAAACAAATTCAAATTCGTACAGAAAATAAAGTAAAAATTTATAAATAAAGAAAACGGTGTATAGGAAACTTTTAAAAATCAACTGTCAAATTTGAATTTGGCGGGCTATTTCCACAGGGCCAATGCGCACCCGGCCCGCTTGTGCGACGGTCGACAAGGAACTCAGCGTCTTGGGGGCGAAAAGACGTTAAGTCGGACCCCTCGATCCCCTTCGCTTGTTCAGTGCCTTTGGATAATAATGGTGTAATAATTTTAAGTATCTTTTTTACTTACGATACTGAATTTATGCCATGTCAATGAACAATTATCAATGAAAGATAAATCTTCTATAATTAAAATCTAAATAATTATTCAGATTTTATAAGGACCGAATGTGATTAAGATTCATAAGAAGGGTCAATGCGAAGATTTGTGATAAATCAGGTCTACTTCTTGGAATCGAAACTATCTAAAATCTCAAGATATAATTTTTTGGCCGTTTGTTTGAAGCCGCTGATCTCAGAAACTACCAGTCAGGCGTGAAAAATTATTTTACAATTTTATGGCCTATTTTTATTGAGGATGGTTCTAGGCTATGTAACATCACGCTTTGACCGTTAAGAGCGGAACAGTAACCATGAAGGTGTCACAATCTGGTAAGCTGTAGGCAAGTACGTCGTCTACACGGGTGCGATGGCGGCGCGCGGAGCGGTGAAGAGTGGGTTGAATAAATTTGACACTTACTCACAAAAGTGGATGACAAAAACTTGAAGAATGAATGAAGAAGACAGTGATTAGAGATAAAGCTGCCAGCTCTCCACGCGGCATGATTTTTAATATTATGATAAGTACAGGCCGTTATACCTCAGATATGTGATAAAAAGAGCGAATTGCCACTTTTTAATACGTCTATGAGTTTCAGGGTTTCACTGAAAAAGTTATAGATACCAGTGAGGAAGATATCAGCGACATCATGCGAATACTTTTGGTACACCAAAGCCGGTTGGGAAGAAATATTTCGACAACGTAGCTTAAGGCATAGAAAGTTGCATAAAGATGAAGCTTCAATAATCAGTAAGTAGGTGCGGGGTGATTAAATTTAATAGAATCATTTTAGATTTTAGAACATATTTTCGACTTATAAATGACGTATGGCATTGAAATAATCGGCGGCTGCGTCGTTATCACTATAAAATCCAAACAATTGTGGTGCGCAGACTTGTTTTCCGATATATATTAAGGTAAATTGAGTTTTATGCTCCTTATCGTAAAGTCCGATCGCCTCGACGTCAGGATGTGCAAATAAAAAAAAATATTAAAGAAGGGTGAGCTTTCTTCACGATCGTTGTTGTTGTTCGTAAATATAAAGGATTACAGGCCCGTATTCTGTGTTAACGACACTAAGCGTATTTTTTATTTTATAAATAATTGTATATATATAAATCGTTTTAAATCAATTTTAAATTTATAAGAATAACTTGAATGATTTTTTGAATTGAGTCTTCTTTAGGTGAGATTCGAGAGTAACTCAGACCTTTTATTCGGACGATAATAACATAATACTTATATTGATCGGAAATAATGTACTACAGTAAAATCTATAGTCAAATTTGGTTCTTTTAATTTTATTTAATTGAATACTGACATTAAAGATAATTTTATTAATAAATATATTAATAACGAATAATATAGTTGTAATATGTTTAAAATAATTGTATGAAAATTGTACGTAACCTTTTACACGCGTCTAATGTAAAACTTCCTTGACCTTGCACCAAAATATGAGTAAACTAAATAAGACATTTTAGAGTGGTAGGATATATTTTATGATAATATATGACGGAGTAAACAAGGGTATATGTAATGCTATATTTCGGCTTACAGGGTGGCGGTATCTGGTTTCGGGTTGGTTTTTGAAGAATACCTGTGGACATGTGTCGGTCGACTTTTAAAAGTATCCAGTCAATAGTATTTGCTAGGCCAACAGTACGAACTCTAGATCAATAGTGCGAATACTACTAGGCCAATAGTATGGTTTCAATAATTACACCGGTACACACATACACTTAAATCAAACATAAACAAATAAGTTAAATTAAGTTCGCTTTAAAAATATTATTGTCATTTGAAATAAAATGTAATAATAATATTAGTATTGAATTATATAAAAATAAATAGAAACGAATTTGAATATAGATATTACTTCACGATATTTTCGTCCGATAAAGATCTGAGTTACACTCAAGTTGCCCGTGAAATTATTATTTTTCTAATGGACTATTTCTTATTTATTAATATAAATGTAAATTTGATGCGGAAAACATTTAGTTGTAGTGAGTGTAAACAAATAATAACTGAATCTGTACCTGTCAAAGGAAGTAATGCACGGTGGCTTATTTTTAACGGTCATACAGTTGGCGCGCGCCTTGTTGTGGGCTGCAAAACATTGGGCCTAAGTTAAACAGTATTTATATATTTTGTTTTGTTTTCTGTTTACCTATACTCTTACAATAATAATAATATAATAAAGCTAAAGAGTTTTTTTGTTTAATTATTTGTTTTTTTGATATTTTATTTAAATGAGTTAATATCTGGAACAACAGTCGGATTCGAAAAGTTATTTTTGTATATGGCAACCAGGTTCATGAGGAATAGTATAGGCTATCTAGCACTAGGCTACACTTCCCAGGTAGCCTTTTTGTTATGTAAGTCGGAAGAAAAAAAGCTCCCGAACTTCTTAAACCGCGCGGGCTAGCGTAATGGTAATCGTAACGAGCAAAGGCTGCATCTGAAAGTATATAAAAATATACCTTTGAGTAACCGAGTAATCGCCCATAGGCCTACATCTTCTTTCTCTCCTGTGCAATTAGCAATCCCATCGAATAGTGGCTGCCTTCCTAGCTTCCACTTCGCTCTATCAGACGTATCATATTCGTTAATATTGTAGGAACTAAGATCTTTTTGACCACATTTATCCATTTAGTTTTAGGTCGCCCATTCATTGGTAATAAAAGTAGTCTTTTTGATATTTTTTACATTCTTTATAGGTTTATCATTTAGCCACAATCTCACCTGATATTAATTAACAATTAACCCTAATATGACAACACGCTAAGCCTAGTGTGGGCATTGGCTTGAGGATGGTAGCTAGTCAGGCGGACATTACAAAATGCTCAGGTTTATTGTAGAGATTCAATCTCACGCTGTACTCGAACATGCTTTAACTGAGCCATCATTGCTGCAAAATCTAAAAATATCGTGAATACTCGGTAAGTAAGCAATGTAAACAATCTAGGCTTCGCTGGGTGTAAATAAAACTTTAATAATAATTTATAAAAGGCATCCTGTAATATGTCATAGGCCCCGATCCCACAATTTTTTTTTCCGACTGGCTATACTGTTAGTCTTAGGGTTCCTGGAACCTCTGTCAGCTTTTACAGCTTAATCGTGGCTTGGGGGTGAGCGCTTAAGGCACTCTGCGGAGCAACATGCGCGCAAGGGTATCAAAGTGGCCGGACCTTGGCTTGGGCTGTTGCCGTAGTTACAATTTAGTTGCAAACTGGCTAATTCTCTATCCGTAGAATTCGAGCTAAACAAAAATGTGTATATATATTTAGAGATTTGTAAATTTTTTCTACACTAACTAGTACAAAGAAAAAGGTTGCTTACAGAACCTAATATGTACCTGTGTGGTGTTCACGAGTATGTGGGGTTCAGCGTAATGGTGTCTGGGGGTAGCTAGTATTTGCAAGTACAGTATCACATGTATCACGCGAGTAGCTGCAAGACTCAAGGGCTCTACACCGAAGGAACGGACCTAGGCGATCTCACAGGAGCGGGTAGACATGGCGGTTCTGATCTCACTATGCCAGATTGGATGTTATGACGATCCAAAAAGTGCTAGTGCCTGAATAATTTCTATGAAGATGTTTAAATTTAGCTGGATATGGTAAAATTGCTTGGAATATTTATCGGACGTTTTGTCACTGCAGAGCGCTGGCAAAATACCCGGAACGGTGTAATTTGAACGAGCTCTGAAACGCAGAATATTTAATTTCGCTTATTAAAGGGAGAGCTGTTTTGTGGAATAAAATCAAACAGATGACTACAAATATAATATTAGAAACCACTGTTTCCTTTTTACTTTATTACGTCTTCCGTAATACCTACATCGTCCACCGTACATTCAGGTCCGACATTGACTGATATGAAGACTGAGTTTGTGTAGGTATATATCCTAATAATTATATTATAATGAAGAAGTGTGGAAAGAACTGATTTATTTTTAATAGGTTGTGATGTCGTTTGTTATTGATACCAATACTTCTTACAAAAAAAAAATTTTTTTTTTCTTATAAGAAGTTTAAAAAATCCGATGTTTTAAGCTGTTTATCCTAATTTCCCTCGCTATAAAAACGTCAGTCAGACCAACTAGACGAACGAGTGGAATTCTATTCTAATGCTCAATATAAAGTAGTCACAAAAACTGAATTTTATATTAGTGATAGTTTTAAATTTGTTAAATACAATATAAAGATATACGTGTGTATTTTTCTGCAATCTGTAAACGAAACGTGTGACGTCACATTTATTTAACAGTCGTCGACTTGGCTTGTTCACGTAATAACTTCGTTAATCTATCAAAAGGCAATGGTATCAAGATTATACAGCCACGCGAGATGTATAATATTTATTTATTCTTTTTGTATACGTGTGTGTGTTTTGTTTTTAGATATGATACTGTGCCTGTAATTCACACAACGAAACGTTAAAAAATACTCTTATTAATTACATACTTTTTAACTACATTTTTGTTTTATAATATATGAACATGTACTTTATAATTAAAGTGAATTTTTAACATTTGTAGAATATTAATTTTTCACCAAAATAATTTCACAGATTATATTATTTTAATTTCATTGGTTGTCGAACCTTCGAAAAAATCCAGGTCGGAATAATGGAAACGGGGCCTTATCCTACGAAATAATCAACCCGTGCCTAATTTCGTTAGAAGCTGTGTTTCTCTATTTATTTGTTCCTTATGTGTTCCTGAAGCATACATCCAACTACGATGGAACCTTGAGTAAGTTATTGTGCGCACATTGCCAAAGTTTCTATATTAGTAAAACCAGTTTACAACACGAGTCGTTTCATTACGAAGACAATGAGAATGAAGTTACGAGTAAAGGCTAGTTTAATCTAAAATGAATAGACACACTTTAATTACTCAAATTTTTGCAAATAATCTAAGAAGTAGAATTAACATTTTAGATAAGTTTATTTAACGTAATATTAACATAACTTTTTAAACTATATAAAATAGCAAACAGGCGGGAATCAGGCATCAGGCTACTTACTGATGGGGGGCCACTTCAAGGCTGCAGTTCGATTGACTAGGTGGATTGCTCATGTTTATTATAATAAACACTTTACACTACGCGAACTTGAATATATTGATTTTACACCGGAAATATGTAGCGTAATTTATATCGCCCGACGTAAAAAATACATTAATTTATGAATGTAATTTTTACACTGAATAGTGCTGTTTAATTTATAGCTTCATTATTGATTGAAAGTTGAATATATTTTCTTTCATTCTAAAAATTACTCAAAGACAGAAGATGCCCAAATTTTAAGTTAGCGTAGTGCAAATTGGTGGTGTCGAATTATTTATATCCAATCTCAAAATAGATCCAACTCCTGATCGATGCCAGTCAATAATATGTTAATAATCTTAAGGGCTGAGTTGCAAAGGCTCTTTCTTGTTTCAGTGTATGTAGCTGATCACACCCTTCGGATCAGAACACATCAGCGCGAGCACAGCTGCTCTCCGACGGAAATAGATGTAGTATTGGGCTTCTGAAGTCGACCAAACGCACCCGTGTAGCCTAATGTTCTACTCACTTTCCGTTCTTACTAACAACTTTACAGATTGCCGTACGTTCATGCTTTCTCAATAAATAGGCTACAAAATGCAAAATATTTTTTTCTAATCTGACTAGTAGTTACAGAAAACAAACCAATAAAAAAAATTATCAAAGAAAACGACCATTTAAGTAATGATCATGAAGTAATATTTGTTTTATAAGTAAAAATTTATAATACCTTTTCTTTGCCTCGGAATTTTAAATAATTAATGTTACTTTAAAGTAAATAGCCGTATAACCAAAAGTTTAAAACCCCTGTCACCATAATAGGAACGTTATGGAACGAACGTTATGCGTCTTCAAAATTTAAAAATAAGCGCTCTACCGAAACGAAAGTAACGTACTTTTTACATCTAAGATTATAATTCCGAGTTGACTATTTTAATTATTTTAAATTTCTATATTAGAAATGCCAAATGAAGAGAATAATTCGGATTCAGAATAAAACAGTTAAAATTGATGTTTAATAATTTATAACCAGATTTGTGATCAGCGTCTTTGGATGATTAGACTAGACTAAGCTCTAAGCTGCCAGTGTCTAGCCATAAAAAACGTAGAAAATAAATAAATTTACTATTTACTACCAAGTCTAACAATTACTTCTTTTCGCAAATTTAGTAGAGAGTAAAATTGAAAGGCGCGCGCGCATCATTATTTTAAATTGATTTAATTTTTTTTACATTACATTTTTTTATCAAAAAATCTCAGTAATATGAATTTACGTTATTATTATTCATGGCTAACATCATTATGTTGGTACGTGTGATACAATTCTTGGAGTTATTTTTGTAACACCAAAGAAGTATAACACATATATTCATTTCTAAAATCACATAAATATCTTAAATGTACGTTAATGCCAAAAAAAAATTTTTTTTAAATAACACCTGGACAAACGCATTCACGCAAGCATAACAGTATCATAAAACAAGACGCGTGCTTGCCACACGAGCGGATGTCTCCAATTTCCATAAACGTGCCCAATGTGTTGCTTCATGAAACTAAATTTGAACTTTAACACAAAGTATTAGACACGATTTTATTTAATGAAATGCATAATTATAGTGCTCGTGTCGTCATACTCTATAATCACGAGACAGGATACGTCTTAACTCAAGGGTGACAACCCTACGTTTAAGACGTTTAGTATTGCTACAATAATTATTAAAGACGGTCACTTGGTGATAAAAAACATTGTGTGTATTTATGTAAGCACGTAAGAATTAATATTTGTTTGGCTTCTCATGTCAACTACATAATAAAATTAGCTTTTAAATAAGTAGTATCATCTCAGTAGTCTTTTAAAATAAATGATTAAAAAAATACTTCAAAGGTGACAAACAAGCATACTATGCTGCTACCGTAGCTTGTGAACGCTTGTAATACCACGGATAACACTAGCTCGTTGCTCACCTTGAGCCCCCTTAACCCAAGGAACTCTGGAACCCTACTTACCACAGGAACACAACACAAGGCTCTTTGCTTGCAATATTCTGTAGGGTGGAGGAGGTATGCCACCAGTCGGACTGTTCCAAGTAGAGAGAAATCTCCGAAGAAAATTAACTTTGAATTTTAATTCAAGTATAATAATGTAAATTTATTTTACTGACTTATGAAAAAAACTTATTTATCAAATTCTAATTGAAGCAATGATGGGCTCAGTCGGTAGCGTGTACGGATTCCGCATCGATTAACGTGAGTTCGAATCCCTACAATAATCCTGAGCTTTCGGTGGAGGATAGCATCGTGATTAAGTCATAGTATGCTGGTTAGGGCTTTTTCTAATGCCCGCCTGGCTTGCTATCACTTTAAAGTTGAAAATCTGTCGCCAAACACCAATAGGCGTGTTCCGGCAGCTGCTCTTGAGAGCCAGTCTTCCACTAAGCTTAGCGTGCTATCGTCTTGGGTCACATTGTCACTTAAGATCAGGTGTGTTTATGGCCACAACGCAAAACCTATAACGATACAATAATGTATCTAAAGGTATTATCGGATAGACCGGACAGCTTTTCCCTTCACCACTAAAACTAAAGGGAATTAATAAAAAAACCGGCCAAGAGTCGCAGTGTAGCGTTCTGTAGGAATTATTATTGGTTAATAAGAATGTTATTGATTTTATTCTTCCATAATTAAAACTTATATTATTTATTACCTATTTTACACAACTAAAAACTTTATCCAAATAATTTCTCAATGGAATTTGTACGTTTTTTTTTCTCCAAGTACATTTTATAAGTTTGTCGGCTGTTATTCGCCTACTTTGTTGTGATAGTTTTCCTTTTAAGTTTGATATATATACTATTGCGCTATTTTTGTTTTCTTCAAAAAAAAGTATTTATTACTTGGCAACTTACTTGGACATACTTGACTCTAACCAATATTTACACTTTAACATTTCGCAAACGGATGCCTGACTTGAAAAATGATTTTTACACACCCACAATATTTTTGAACAACCTATCAAAAGATCCCACTCTGCACCATCGGAATAGACGAGAAGATTTAGTGACAATTACATGTAGTGATGGAACCTTAAAAAAATTTTTTTTCAAGATATTTTTTTACCATTTTGTAGGCATGATTAATATGTATGTATACCCATGCCAAATTACAGCTTTGTAGTACTAAGAATCTGTAGACGGACTGACATGTGACATGGCCAAACTATAGGGGTTCCTTGTTGACTACGGAACCTTAAAAAAGCGTATGCACCTATCTTTTCGTTTGTGTATTGTGCTTAATGTCCTTACTAACATAGGCTAAGTATAGATTCTAACAACATTGGATGTCATTCTGAAATAAACATAATTATTATCAAATTAAAATTATATTGTCATTAATATTAATTCACAGTTCAAAACAATAGACATCGATATCATAAATTATGGACGGTGAAAGGTGATAGAAATGTATCTACCACATCTCCAAACTAAGTGAAACTTCTCTAATAAGAGACAAATCGCACGCTAAGTTCTAGACACAGCGACAGATCGTTTGAGTGTTAAACCTACAAATTGGAGCATGACAAACCACTCCGCAACTACTCAACTAACTCGTAAACCAAGTTCGCAACAAGATAGTGTTGAGACAATTTGGCTGTTGCTACTTGATATTAACATTGGAGAATTTATCATTTGTACCTACTTGTTCGTAACTTGAATTGCCAAGCAATTATTATTTTATACCAGTTTCACTAAATTAAGGGTTGATAAGAAAAAAACGGATAAACTTGTTATTTGTTTAATCGTGAAAACAGTAATTAAAGGGAGGTAGGGCACACACAACTTTCTTTGAAGATTGCTCGACTGGTAATCGACAGGAGCCTGCCTTACAGGAGATCACAGCCAAATAACTTTGTGTTGTTTTCCTGCGGTTTCTTGTAGGGTTGCCAGAGCTCCTTGGAGTAAAGGGGTTCAAGGTCCGCATCGCGCTAATAATATCTATGGTATGACAAGCGTCCATAGGCTACGGTAGAGACTCTTACCATCAGGCATATATTTGTAGGAGGTATCTATCTAACATGTGAAACTACTGATCCGATTTTGAAAATTCTTTCACTTAGGAAGCTATATTATTATTCCCGAATGCTATTTGCTAGTTTTATATATTTTATTTTATTATATAATGTAATTAATACGAACGAAGTTGCGAACGGTTGATAATATGATATAATATGTATAAAAATCGTCTATTTAGTAAATAACAATAAATAATAATTATCGTAAAATACTAAAAACTTCTATATTTAAGGTAAATACCGCAACAGGTTGCAAATGACTGCTTAATTGAAAAATTATTTCAAATAATGGGATACCGTATTTTTTAACGGCCGCGGCCGTAGCCTTCTCAAACAAACTTGCTTAATTCATGCTTCTTATTCCTATAATATTAAGGTGTAAATTACGTATCAGTACAATATTTTTATAGAAGCGGATTTGAACGCTGATTAGTTCCGGGCGCCTATAAAAGGTTCTTGATAGTTTTATGACGTTGATGATCGTTAATGTTTAGGTAACAATTTGGATTTTAATGTCTAACCCTATATTATTGATGTCTTTATGTTTGGAAATTTTCCTTATAAGCACGTATTATATAAAAACATATTTTTTTTCAAAAATATTACGATATTGTTATCTGTCTATCGGTTCAGTTGGTCATGGAGTTGAATTCTTTCTTGGTTTCGATTTCGGTTTTAGTCAAATTAATTTTATTCACTGTTACTATTTTATCTGTGTGCTAGCCCTTTTAGCATTTTCGTGTGCAATTTAATGATACGAAATTTATATTAACTTTATAACTACATTTTAATTTAAAAATATTATAATTCTGAATGTAAATATACCTTGCTTGTAAAATATAATTATGGTTACAACTATTATCGTAAAGATCGAAGACTAAGAATGACAACCAAATATACGTCCAAAGCATACGTCAGCCGGAAAGTTCAGATACGTATTAAGGCAGTACAGGGTTTATAGCAAATGTGCAAGATATAATCTTCAGTATCTATGATAATTGACATAACTAATAGGGTAAAATTACCTATACAATTCCTCCATACATTGCATGTTTGCTTGCCCACTTTAAAATACTTATACGCTTTCTGTATTACGTTAGCTGAAAGAAGGTAGACACAGATGATATGAATGAAAATTAGGTACCTACAAACTTTGACTATCTGAATGAGGCCTTTAGGTTTTTATGAGAATAAAATAGGGTGAGTAAACAGTATGGGCTACTGTCGCAGCACGATAGGCAGTGAAACGGCACTCAGGAAAGAAATTCATAGCGACATCGACACGTTTCTCCGACATATTATACTAAATAGTATCTTATTTCATACTAGTGCCCCATCCCAGCTTCGCACGGGTGCATTTTAAAAAGTGGTGGATTTCATGTTAAAAAAGCATGATTTGGATTTTATCGCCTTAGTGTTGATACAAAATGTGCGCTTACCTCGCGAAGGATAATCGGCCAATCGTTTCGCGGCGAGTGATTTCTTGGGTTTATCTACGGTACAGTAAAGACAATTTTAATCTACATTTAATTACCAAGTTAATTAACATCTGGATAAGGATTAACACTGAATTGGATAATAGCTTCGTAGATAAACTTATGTTTTTAATTATTATGTTGCAGATAAAAATGGTTCCTGTGAGTCAACCTTAGGAGATAGACATATGCCATTGCGGATTTTTCTCTAAGGTTTTTAGAGAACTACAATTCTTTATTACACAACTTTGATTTATATCATAAAGTTTAGCCAGCATAAGCCATATAAGCACCCGAAACTAGATTTATTGAGAACTTGATTACAAAACACTGGATTTTCTCTACTATACTAAACTTAACTGGAATTTATTGTTTATATAAAACTTCCGTAAAAGATTCTTTAAATGACAGTGCAAACCGTATAAATATCGGTTGCATGGTTTAAAAGAAGTAAACGGACAATTGGACAGACGCGGAGAGTGACTTTATAATTATATATTGATAACGTATTGGTTAGAGGCAACCGGTCCATATAGCAATACATCTTTTAGTCTAAGTACGGGGCCCACAGAAGCGCGGGACATTTACTACATCTATTATTTGGCTAATCCGGCCCTACTAAAAGTTCCTTGACACACGGTGGCGACATACGGCTGATAGAGTTGTCCCTCATTAACTAACAAAAAGAAATGATATCATCAACAATACAAAGCAGTCAATTTCTCTGACATATTTTTTGTAGTAGGAACTGTCGTTAATCGTGAACATGTTTGTAAGTAATTGATTCAAAAATTTCTTCGCTACTTCCGCCCGGAACTGATTAGGAGTTGTTAAGTCTTTCTGCACCAAACAATAGTTATTATTTTTAGACCTGATCCTTAATAACATGTAAGTTTAAAAATAATTATAATGAAAAAAAAACTCTTTTATCATCCATTCATTTTACTTAGGATAGATTAACAATAATATGGTCTAAAAAAATAATAATTGTTTATTACGAACGTAAGCACAGTCCTCACGTGACCTTGTTTATATATATGTATGACTAAAAATGTATACACGAATAAAATTGTATTAAATTCACCATGGGAATTCTGTGTGAAAAAAAAAATGTGTGTGTGTGTACCAGAGTACACAGGTAAGAAGTGAAACTTCTTTACGACATTTTTCTACTTTTTGCAACTTCACGAAAATGGGGTAGCCTTAAGCCTTAAGAAAAACAATTTTTTCCGTATTAAATTAAAGCTATTTTATTATTATAGACATGCATACAATTAATGAGTAATTTATTTTATCATTGTTCTTATTATAATATCATTGCTATTTATTTATTGTATTATATTTACAAGTTATGAATAAATAATTGGAATTATCTTTTCAAAGTAATACAATTATATGATGACAGTTAATCTTGTAGAAATGCAACGTTTTTATAAAATTAAAAATGAATAAATAAATCATTAAAAACGAATAATTAAAAAAGATGTACGTATACATATTTTTATTTTCTAATCGTGTTTTGTTTTATTTTTAAATTATTATTTAATTTATATTTTTTATTGTTTTTAGAATTAATAATGTTCACTAGATTTACAGTCATATTTATTAATACTTGCTAATTTTAACAGATTTATATACATTCACTGATACTTACAATCAAAAAGTGAGGTTAACCTCAAATAAATATTAAAATCATGCTCATATGTGTTGAATATATAATCACTCTCACTTTTCTTGTAAATTCACTTAAATTTGAATAAGTCTTTTTATTTTATCTATCACTTTCAAATTAATATATTGTTATTCTTATTTCAAACCAAACTTAAAAACTAATATATTGTTGTTATTATTGTAATATATTACATTATATTCTTTACGTCACTATACTAAACTTTGATAAAAAAGCAACATGGCGCGTTACCGAAAAACGTGACGATTGCTACAAAATTTCTCCCATTCGTCGATAAAGAAGTTTCACTTCAATATGGGCTTACTTTGAAATAAAATTCCTGATTGGTAACAAATTTTTTTGAAGTGAAAACTCCTTTAGCCACGTTGAGCGATTTTTGTTAGGAGAGAAACTTTTTGGTTCGCGCGACCTACGCGTCACCAATGACCTCGACAAGCTCGTGCCGTATTGCGCTTGCGTAAGACTAGCGACGCGCAGTATAGCGGCCTGTGTGCGTTTATACGCATATATACACTAATACAATGTTTAAACTTGACTGTATCATATGCGTGTTTGACTTTTTTGATGTGTAAAATCTTGTGATTTTGCGTCACCGACATGCTTAGACTGCTTAGAATGCTTGTCAGACTATAATTGGTTTAAAAATTCAAAGTTATGTATAGGTATTGAAATACCTACTTATGTTCGCTTAAAAGAAATTATACATCTTATTTTATTTATTTTTTTGCCTTTCTGCCTATGTAGACAACTTTGCCAATGACAAGTGTGACAAATACACGTTATAGAATTTAATTGTATATAACTTATATATAATAACTTCAAATAAACTTCAAATAAATTTTATTTCGCGTGCCAACAACATGATGAAATTAGCCTTCAATGATACTAGTTAAGGTAAATTCATTTTACTGACATTTTTTTTAATTGTTTTAAAATTTCAGTTAAAATTTATGTTAAGAGACATTGAGTTTTATAATATGTATCGAAATCATGCTAAAATGTTTTTGTACAATTTTAAAAAAAGTACAATAAATTCGCGTTACTATCATTGATGGCTAACTTCATCACGTTGCACTTCCGTAAAATGATAAACTCCCAATTGTAACAAAATTAGCCAAAAAATTATAACTTCAAAAAATAGAAATTTTAAATTACCTACTTACACTTCTCTAACAAATATTACAATAAAAAAAATCCAAAGCAACACAGCTGATCTAATTTTCGGTCAAATTTACGTTAGATTGCATTGTCTATGACGATAAACGTAACACAAAAGGGAAGTTGCCTAGAAAAAATCTATCAACGGACCACACCAAACAACGTTGCTTATTCAAGTCGTCAATAAATCTCGACCGCTCTTAATTAAGCTCCGAGACATACCAACAGGGGAGTGTTTACGACGGAAGAACTGTGTTACGATGTTTGTGGGCCTCTTCAAACAATTGCACGGCACTATCTTCACTTCGATTGGGGGGCTATCATGGTGTACTATTATTTTGCTATTTACACCCATAGGTGTAGTATAATAATCTATGTTTACACCTATTTAATATTTGTTTTAAGTCACCGTGGATTTCTAATAATTAAAACACTGTTCTTAGACAATACGATTTACATGGGCCCGTGTTTTCGTTTTCCAGCTACACCAAAACAAGAATTTATTGAAAAATAAAACAGCTTGTCATTTGTATTTAACGGACTTGAAATAAATTTACGCGACAATTTTTAACAAAAAAGCAAAACCAACTCCGATGATTTTTGAGAGTTCTTCGTATATCTTCAAAATTGAAAGTCCAATGCCAATGAAACTAAAATGAAGCCACACCCTTTAGATATTCCCTATCTAACAAAAAAAGAATCATCCAAATCGGTTCATAAACAAAAAAGTTATGGCTGAACAACCTTAAAAAAAACATTCGAATTGAGTAACCCCCCCTCTTTTTTTAGTCGTTAAAAAAGAGGACGTTCTCAATTCTAAAGCATTTTTTAAATTCATGTTCAGAAAAAACTTTTTTGTTAATGAACCGATTTCAATGACTCTTTTCTCGTTTTAAGGGTAGTCCCATTTTAATTTCTTTGGCATTGGACCATCGAATTCGATATACACCAGGGAACTCTACAAAATCTTTGAAGGTGATTTTCTTATTTGTTAAAAATTGTCTTGTATTAGACCGTTTCTTTAACGCGCGTTGGTTAATCGCCCCCGTTTACCGTACATAATAAGAAAGAAATAAAACATGTTGCTAAAACGTTACTCATTAATGAAAGCGTTTTGTTTGTCAATTATACTAAGGAAGTGTCCTGGTGTTTTTAGAAATTTAGCAATATGTAATACAACTTATAGCCCTCTCGAACTATTACATTTTTTGTATGCATCTATTTCACGATGTTATAATACGGTACAGGAGTTTTGGAGTCTTGTCGAAGTTCAAATAATCATAATACACTATTACTTATAGGGTATGATTTTAACTATCGACAAATCAATGCACGTTCAATAACTTAATTTAAAAAAAATTGTCCTTAGTAATATATGTGTCACCATAATCGAGTCACTCAACACCTAAAACTTCTTCAATATTAGGTATTAAGCAATCTTCCGCTGTTTCTTATAATAAGCCAAACCTAAACTAACCCAGCCACATCTTCCGTGAATTGATAATTTAGCTTAGGGATTTAATCAAATCTCCATTTTTTATCTCCCTTCGGAAACCGTTTTTATTAATAAGAAGAGAAAAATACTTGTTTGGAATATCATTATATTAACAAGTGAAGCAAACACTTTCTACTCCTTTTTAAGCGTATTGCGTGCACGGAAGACTGTGAGATTTGGCATGGTTAAAGTTTATATGGAGAAGGAGTGCAAAAAGCAAAAATTTATTTATAATATCTTTTACTAATATATAAAATTATATAAATTAATACTGCGAATCCTAACCCGAAAAGTGCCGTTGAAATTAGACCTCCCAAAATATTGACATTATCACTCAATGAAATTAGCAGCAAGTGATATAATATTCATTGTTTAGGTTCATACTGCAAATATCAAACAGACAATAGTCAATGATTAAAAAGTCGCTGGTCGAATTTCAATCATTGGGCGATCGCTAGTATATTATAATTAAGGGATACATCATAGTGACGGATATAAACTTTAGTGACTGAAAATATTGTTGCCTTATCCCTCCAGCCCCTTCCAATCCCTCTACTTTCTTTTTAACTTTATATTACCTTTTAGATTCTATACCACCATGAGTGCCAACATATTATTCCACCCACAAAACATCAATGCTTGCTGTTCTATAGGTTAAAACCAACTATGCTCAGAAGTCGGTACTGTGTCTTATTGCCCGGCTTATAACAAATGTATTTAAAGAAGAAATCCTTAAATTATATCGTGGTAAAATATAAATGAAATATATATTTTAAAACTTTTATACCAGTCACAGCACCAAATTCACGTAAGTGCTACAAAACACTCGTTTTAGTTTCTTTTTTCCGTGTTAATATTATTATTACATACCATTGTGTTATAACTGTGAGATTGTGATTTGACTTTTTTAATTTTTTGGCGTTTATTCCTTTGTGTTACGTCAGCCTAGTTGAATTAACGAATTTTAATTGAGTTATGAAATACTCGCATTATGGGACTAAAAATGAAAATAATATTCATAGAGCGATCACCGAAACTTTTGTATCCATTTACAATTGTATTAAAAAAGCGGTTTTTTCTTAGAATTTTTTCTATAATTTTTTATGAGTGCAAACAAAGAGCTGACTGCGTAATGATGACTCCCATCGGTTCTGATGATTGACAAATTATTGATCACTCACACCATATGCCGTTGAAACTGTTTCTTTTGTTGTTCTTTTCTTAATACGTGTTTTTTATACTACAACGGTGAAAAACAAGCATA